>CM020978.1:31734614-33127618 GCA_010134655.1 Fragaria nilgerrensis
CTCACCCATTTGCATATGGCAACTCCTCCCTTCCACGGTACGGTGGAGACCTGCTACGGCTGTGGCCACCCCTGGGTGGTGTCAAACTGCGACGTCTGGGTGGGGGAGAGCGCCCACGTGGACTGTAGCTTCTGCATCACAGTACAAATTGACATCAGAAGTCATACTAAGATTAGAGAGTATCTAACATAAGTACTAAAATTTTGGAACTAGCCTCCTCCAAGCCAACTTTCAACACATTACTCACCTAAACATCTATCTAACAATGGTAACTAGATAGAGGAAACAACAATATGACATTACCTCCTGCCATAACTAGGACTTCTGCGATACCTAGGGGGGCTGCGGCTACGACGCCTTCCAGAACCACCACGCAGACGGCATTCACGAGCAAAATGACCAGGCTCACCACACTCATAACACTTCAAATCAGAACCTCCAGAACGGCCACGGCCTCCTCCGCCACGACCACCACCGCCACCACCTCTAGAGTTGTGTGAAAGCTCAACTCTCCAGCCATTCTTCCCTGTTCAGAAACAAAATGTTTTGAAAGATTCTCTAGATATCTTCAATATATTCCAATTTTAGAACACTGGCATATATTGCTTACTGAGAGTGTGTGTGTGTGTGTTGCCAGTTTGTGCAAACTCGATAGATGCGATATAAAACAGCTCTACTTTCTTCCGAATTCTCAAGAGATCACTAATTTGGATATTCAACTTAAAGTTACCATTCACTGTATCACATTGACCTACTTCGTCATAATCAAATATAGTCCATTTATTCTGAATCTACAAGCCCAAACTCATCGGAATCAACACGTCCAGAAAAGTAATTTACATTATAATACAACAGATACGCAGCGAAAACAAGATTCAATACAAACTGTTAAACAACATACCATCTAATTCACGAATGGCATCCTCAGCATCTCTACTGTCATCAAAATCGACGAAAGCATAACCCGGTGGCCTCCTCGCAACCCACACACTGTCCATTACCAATTAATCCAAATCAAATAACCACACAACACTTCATTCACCACATGAAAAACAAGACGAAAAGCCAAGACCTTTACCTTCTTATAACTCCGAAATTGCGGAACTCATCTTCCAGCTCTCCCTCCGAAACCCGAGAACTCAAGTTCCCAACGTACACGCGAGACATTCTTCGATTCAAATCTGCAGATCGAAACCCCACACACAAAGTAAAGGACAAAACTTTGAGGCGCAAAATCTTTGAAATCAAACCTGACTGAGAATCGATTCGATTTGAAAAGCTAAAGAGGAAGGGCGAGATCTGGAAAATTCGAACCTGAAGAGAAACCCTAGCAGTTCTCGAGCTCGGTTAGGCTTTGTTTGGGTGAGTCAGTCGCTGAGGTTTTGGATTTTATATAAGTCGTTAATTTGCTTCCGTGTCCCCATTAAGTTATAATTTTCTATTAGGCCCCTATTCTTTCGTTTTTACCTCCCCGATCCCTCAGAGCTTAATATTTAGATTTCAGGCTATAACTTTGTTCAAATTACCCTTTTTGTTTTTTTTTTTTTTCCTTTCTTTGTGTAGGTGGTACTTCTCAGTGTTTGATGAAGCGCCGAAAATCTATCCGAAACACCACATGGCACTATCATATGGTGTACCCAATCAATCATATAACTCAGATTCATATAGAGACCAGTAAGGGTGGAAAAAAAATTAAATACACTAATCAGAAATAAAGATAAAACACTTAGACTAATAAGAATAAAAAGAATATAAAACATATGATTTTCGAGTTACAAATAATAATTTTCCATAGAGTTGTGAACTAATTGTGTGATGGATGATGCACTTTGACTCTCCAGCGGGAAAGAGCTTAATTTGGAGATGCCTCGCAATATTGGAAGCGTGTGGGCTGGGCATGAGCCATGAAGGGAAAGATCACAACATATACTAGTAGAATTTTCCCCATTAGGGACTTATAGGAATTAGTCCCTAAAGCAATTTGATTCTAATTTAATTCCTGACAATTATAAGTAGAAAGTCCATATTTTTCAGTCATTGATACTCAACACAATTACACAAAATATTGGTCAGTCCCCATTGGGAAGAATTGTAGTAGTGATATTATGGCTGGCGGCGATGACATGCATCTTGTTCCAAGTTTAGGCTGCTTAGCCTGCTAGTATACAAGTTGTTGTGTTTGTCAATTAGCTAGGTCGCATTAATGAACGGGCAAAGTGGATCGTAATCTAGGCAAAGAAACTTAGAACCAGCTCAATAGTACGTAGTAATTAAACTAAGTAAAGTCAGAATTAGCTCATAACGCCGCCCTAAATCAGACGGCAGATCGCACACCCAGAACAGTTCATGTCTTCATGAGTTTCCCCTAAATCTTGTCTATAGATAGATAAGCTTAAGGCACTGGGGCCTGGGAGGTGTGGCTGGAGGTCCATATGCTATGAAAATTGCCAACAATTAAATATATAGCTAACTCGTATTACTGACTTTTAATTGTTGCTTCCAATCGGAATGATGAATGGGTTAGACAAGAAAGAGGAGGGGATTGGCAAACTTCTGTTTAATATATACATGTCACTTACACAATAATTCATATCATGTTTCATTCCGCAGTCGAGCGAGACTAAAAACTCAAACTTATCTGTTTTATTATAGATTGAAACTACCATGCATACCGTTAAATTAACTTAATTACCGGGCAGAATTGAATATGCCCTTAGTTGGTCTATAAGCTTATCTAGGGCTTGATAGGAAGAACCACCTTCTTGAACAGCAAGCCAAGCTACTCTTCCGAGGGCCTGTGCTCTCTCCTTTGCATTCCTACCCTTCTCTCCTCCCAACATCAGCTCTCTAACTCCTTCACATATTGCTTGCCTTGAGACTTCAAACCCCAACCTCGAGTGATCTTTCACCTTTTTTATTGCAAGTCCTGCCCCGAGTCCTTCAGCAACAAGCTTGGCATTCAGAGACTGCTCTGCCATCATCGGCCACGCCAAAATGGGCACCCCGGCAGAGATGCTTTCGAGCACCGAGTTCCAACCACAATGGCTCAGGAAACCTCCTACTGCTCGGTTTGCTAGTATTTGGCGTTGATCCACCCACTCCCTCGCGATCAAGCCCTTACCTTCGAAGTTTGAAAACATTGATGTTAAGAAGGTTTAAGGGTGCATTGAAATACAATACTACGATGTGCACATTATCTATACACTGTAAAAATCGATCAAGGTAACTGAAAACTAATATCATGGGAATATGAGTTACACATTACCGTTCAGAAAATTGATTATATATTTGGTATCATTACTCGTAGAAAAGAAAGTTACCAAGAAAAAGATATGTAATAATTTTGTTGGTCTGGTGTAGCTCATAATAGATATACTATAGAAATGTTAGATTACCTTTTAACCTCTCTTCAAGTCGATTTGGTGGAGACCATTTGGTCGATCGCACCACAAAGACAAATGGAACGCCAGCCTCCTCTAAGCCAAAAACCACTTCATCAAGTTGAGCCTCTGACATATCAGCCTGTGTTCCAAATGAGATATAGATCACAGAGCCCGGAGTCACTTGCTCGTTAAGCCACTCTGTTAACACAAGGCTTTGTTTTTCCCGGTTGATGTTAGCAATTCCACCTTCGACTTTGTCATAAAAGTTAAGAGGTCCTAAACACCAAGCTTTAGCGCCGTTCTCATAGAATGATTCCAGAGATGAAACACTACCACTCTCTAGCTCCTCGAAGCTATTAACAATGACCCCCCAGCTATTGATGTCTGCTTCGCCCACCTCAAACATGAACTGAGCTAATGGGTCGTTTGCATCACCTATTTGAAGAAGCGTCTCTGGTAATTCTGAAGTATTCAAAAGAAAGGGAAGCTTAAGGCCGGGAAAGTCTAAAGGGTCTGAAACCGACTTTGCTATCAAGTATGGCCTATGCACGATCACACTTTTGCAAATGGCCATTGACAAGACTCCCATGCCATGAAATGCCAACCTGGGAACTCCGAATTTTCGGCAGGAGTCGAGTGTCCAGCCTAAGAAGAAATCCGAGATCACGCAGACGGGAAGGGTGTTGGAATCGTGCATGGATTGTAGGACTTGTTCGAAGGGCTTTTGGAGTTTCTTGGTGGCAAGGACGAAAGGGAACCAAAATTCCATAGATGGGAGTTGGGATGTGTTTTCAATTCCTCGAGGTAGCCCGAGGGAATCGATATCTGTGGGGAAAGGGATTGTGTTGATGATTATGTTTGGGTGACATCCAACCTTGTCGGAAATGGATTTAGCATTTGAAGGAGTTGTGAAGATGGTCACTTTGATTCTCCGGTGGGAAAGAGCTTTGGAGAGGTCTAGTAATGGAAGAGTGTGGCCATGAGCCATGAAGGGAAAAATCACAACATGAGGCTCTAACGGTGGTGATGCCATTTTCCTCTATTGAGTTGGTTTTAACTTTCAAGAATGATGTTGGTGTATAACTTTATATGCCTGTTTATATAGAGAACTTAATTAAAACTTAGGCGATTTACTGTCGATAAGAAATATATAAAAAAATCATAACCTACTGATGGTGATGGATTTGTATTCTTATTTGCATGAATAATTATAGAAGATATAATATGCTGGAAAATCCGAAAATAGACAGTCTCGATCATATAACGTATACATTCCTTTATGAAAATATAATTACGATTTATGCAGTTGCCAAGTTTGCTGGTCTGCATAACCAAGTAACTGTAACACTTTCAATGAAAAATGAATAATATTAATTATTAAAGATGCAAAAAAAAGGCAATATCGCAACAAATATATGGAAGAGATATATATATATATATATATATATATATATATATATATATATATCGTGCTATACATGTGTCGAGAGACTAGAAAGGGTTTATGTCTCTGAAGCCAGAAGTCGCAAACAAAAGCCACCAGCGCAACTGTTCTGGCTGATTTCTGTTCATATATTCTCTGTCTCTCTCATTTTTCTTCTTTTTTCATATATTTCCTTTCTACGTCGACCATACATGTACCTCCTGGCCCGAAAGGATATACATGATGATGTAGAGTAGTTAATGCTGGATCCATCGGTGAATGGGAAAATTAACATTGTGTT
Organism: Fragaria nilgerrensis; assembly: GCA_010134655.1. Taxonomy (NCBI): domain Eukaryota; kingdom Viridiplantae; phylum Streptophyta; class Magnoliopsida; order Rosales; family Rosaceae; genus Fragaria; species Fragaria nilgerrensis. The sequence continues at coordinate 31,739,722 of CM020978.1, forward strand.
CTACAATTGCTGCATGAACCCGGCACTGAATATATTGACCCATTCAAACTCATGAGAATCAAAGCCAATTTGGTAGTCTCATCAAACTCTGCGAAATGCGAAATAGGATATATATCTTTCAAAAAATATGCATTCTGATATGATATGTATCTATCCCTGGTTGATTCCCTGTGTAAAGCGCTGACTTTGGTTTCCTTCAAATACCAGGTATCTGATGTATTGATAGAGAAATGAACTAATATTCACTTGACTGTTTATACATCAGCCAGAGTTTATTTGCTAGGAAAACCGGCCATTATTATTATTATTATTTGGGTCTCTATCACCTCGATCTTGTTTTTCCAGTAACTGCTTCTTCTTCTTCTTCTTCTTTTTAGCCAATATATAGATGTTTTATTGATTTGTGTATCACTTGAAAACGCATCCCCGTATAAATAATGTAGGTGATGGAGTTGTCCCTTTCTGGATTTAGATGCGTATTAATGTTTTTCTCTGCTGTCAATAGAGGAAAAATGAGACCTGAACACATAATTATATAAGTACTACAGTAGTGGTCGATTTACCCAAATCTCGATCGAATTCAAGAACTGATCGATGAAAATGTTGAAGGACAGGTTTGCACTACAAACGAATCGACTCCACTGTATTATAATACAAGATAAACTTCGTGTGCATTTTTGCCGCCTCGATCGACTGAGCTCAACAGCATCAGAGCTCAAAAAATTATTATTGGTGATAGAATCATACATGCATGCATGCAAGCAGGTTTGAATGGTTGTCCAATTAGTTAATCAATTATAGGACCGAGCTAGTATACAATGCATAGACATTATATATAAATTGACCTGAGAAACTTGGCCCCCTTTCTAGGTCTAATGACAAGTTTAAAACTAAAAACATCAGCTAATTAAACGGCATTCTTGTCGTCGATCTGTTGCGATTCATGCCAATTAAGAAGGATTAATTACTCTAGTTCACGTGATTAGTCAGTTATAATCTATATTAATCCTCCTCTCTAAGCTTAAACTTGATGGCGTGGTTAATTAAGTCAAATTATTATTTGTGGACTGTATAATTAGGGAATGGTTAAGATCGAAATCCTCATTGGGGACTCTATCGTTGTTCAAAATAAAAAAGATTAATTATCCATTCACTCTCATACAGTCAATACCTTCTAACACAAAGATACCATCGCCGGAAGCAAACGATCACGATCAATTGCATTTGTTTTTGCGATCGGCGTCGTCAACACGTACCCCCGATCGAGTTGAGGTGGTCAGATCGTTCTGAAATCTTCTGTAGTGTTGTCAATGTGATATTATTGATTAATCGACAAATTAGAACGATGGTGAATTATTACAAAACGAAGCATGCATGCACACGTACTCAGAAACGGCCGGAGAAGGTAAACTGCTATACAAAATTAACCCTAGCTGCTAGCTAGATGGCGAAGAAAGTCAGAAGCTCATCTCGCTTCGCCGCCATGACGAAAGCAGTGGCTTCTCGATCCATAAAATTTAGAAAATTTTCATATCATATATAGAGAGGGTGAGGCCAGATCGAGCACCTTGCTGTTACTTTGGTCCATGCTAGCTGCTATGAAAATCGACAAGTATTAATGACGTACTTCTGTTGCTTCTACCGGGTCAGATAATTAGGAACCAGATAAGTACGTTATATATGGCATGCATCCTATGTATAATACTCTCTACAATTACAAGCTAGCACAGTAATTCAAACTGTTTACATTTATCAAATCTATTTTATAAATCATTATATATCTATCCTGATATATATCATCCATTCATCCTGCAGTTTCTCTCTTACAATGATGATCTTTAGAGAAAACCATATAGAAATAAATAAATTGGATTATGAGATTATAATTGATATAAAATGTAAACAATGTGAGCTAGCTAGGGAGATGAAAGAGGAGCCAAGATCATCTATATATCCATATAAAAACTCGTACCGCTTATTGTACTTTTTCTATATCTTGAAAGCTTGGATTCAAATCCAATTACACATCTAGTTAAGCATGCAACTGTAATATTTCATAGAAGAAGAAATTCGTTTTGCCACACACTTATGCAAAATTGGTTCGACGAATCAATGCAAACATGTCCAAACCAAGATAAAACCTAGTGTTACAATACAGGCAAGTCACTGTAGGCTAGGGTGCACCACCTGCCTACATATATCACTAAACTTTCCTAATTAAGTTGGTAGAAATAACAGATTTATTGCAAGATTAAGTGGATTAAGCACCACGTAACATATATAATAAGAGGTTGCCAAAAGTAAGAGAGTGAGTCAGAGTCCAATTACCCCCTTAAACACCTCCAACAGATCGACATGCTCGCCTCTAGCGTCCATTACGCATCTTAATTTGATCCCATCTTCCATTGTTTCTCATTTCACAGATTAACAAAACTGCCTAATCTGCATCCTTTGGTTTGCTTTGAGATCATTTGTCTATGGATACCACCTCAATCTGCAGCTATTTATGATTACGTGTAAGTATCGTTCTCCATGTAAAAAACAAGAAATGTCTGCATTTTCTTTTCCAGATTACGATAATCATAAGCTTCACTGCAATCTTGAACACAATGAATGTGTTCTTCATGAGTGGTTCCATATTGGTTAATTGTTGGGGATGAAATTCTGATCTTCATGAGTGGATCCTAGCAGATTAAGAGTCTGTGGAGCCTGTTTGAATTTAGGGTTTGATAAAACAAAGCAATTGGTTTCCATTGGAATTTGGTACGATGCAAAATGCAGGTGATAAAACTGAGTGTTGTCGGTTGCTAGATGTGATAGATGAAAACATTGATGTAATAGATGCATAGATGTGATTATTAATGATTAATTACTACTTCCTTGATACTTATATTGTTTTGAATAAATGATTCAGTGGTAGCTCAGAAGAAGATATCTATTGCTTAAGAAATATTAAAGAAGGCTGTAAATATGGTACATGACGCAACCCCCTATGCACCAAAGAACATCCTCATCACAGGTGCAGCAGGATTTATAGGCAGCCATGTCACCAGCAGACTCATCAAGAACTACCCTAACTACAACATTGTGGCTCTTGACAAGCTAGACTATTGCTCTAGCTTCAAGAACCTTCACGCATGTAAAGCCTCACATAATTTCAAATTCATCAAGGGAGACATTGCTTGTGCAGACCTTGTTAATCACCTCTTGATGGTCGAGGAGATTGACACCATTATGCACTTTGCCGCACAGACGCATGTCGACAATTCATTTGGGAACTCATTTGAGTTCACAAACAACAATGTGTATGGCACTCATGTGCTTCTTGAAGCTTGCAAGGTCACAAAGAGAATCAAGAGGTTCATCCATGTTAGTACTGATGAGGTTTATGGCGAGACTGATATGGGATCTGACATTGGAAATCCTGAGGCCTCTCAACTCCTCCCTACAAATCCTTACTCTGCCACGAAAGCCGGGGCTGAAATGTTAGTCATGGCATATCACAGATCCTATGACTTGCCAACAATAACAACTAGAGGTAACAATGTCTATGGGCCTCATCAATACCCCGAAAAGCTTATCCCAAAATTCATACTACTTGCAATGAAAGGCGAGAAGCTGCCGATTCATGGAAATGGATCAAATGTTCGAAGCTATTTGTATTGTGACGATGTTGCTGAAGCATTTGATGTGATTCTTCATAAGGGGGTAATTGGGCATGTGTATAACATTGGTACCAAAAAGGAAAGGTCAGTCATAGATGTGGCAGAGGATATTTGCAAGATGTTTGGTTTGGATCCAAAGGAAGCTATAGATTTTGTTCAAGACAGGCCTTTCAATGACCAAAGGTACTTCTTGGATGATCAAAAGCTAAAGAATTTGGGTTGGGAGGTGAAGACTAATTGGGAAAGGGGGCTGAAGCTGACAATGGATTGGTACACTAAGAACCCTAATTGGTGGGGAAATGTGGATGCCGCACTGCGGCCGCACCCGAGTATTTCTGTGATCAATCACTGTAACGATGAGTCTTGGTTCTTCCAATACGGCTACACCAGGATGACTAGATCATGCAGTGACATCATTAGTAACAGTGGCGAATTGAAATTCTTGATATATGGAAGGACTGGTTGGATAGGAGGGTTATTGGGGAAGCTTTGTAAGGATGGAGGGATTGAATATGAGTATGGGAAGGGAAGACTGGAAGATAAGAAGTCTTTGCTAGAGGATATAACCAGAGCACAACCAACCCATGTTTTCAATGCAGCTGGACTTACTGGACGGCCTAATGTTGATTGGTGTGAGTCACACAAGACTGAAACAATTAGGACTAATGTAGCTGGGACACTAACTTTGGCTGATGTTTGTAAGGAACAAAGTTTGTTAATGATAAATTTCGCAACCGGCTGCATATTTGAGTATGACAAGGATCATCGTCAAGGATCAGGCAAAGGATTCAAGGAGGAGGACAAGCCTAATTTCATTGGTTCATTCTATTCCAAGACCAAAGCCATGGTAACAAGCTCAAACTTGTTCTCTTTTATTTTTAGTTCTATTAATGATCATTGTTCAAGGTTTGGCTATTATTCAAACATGATCAAGATGCATATATTACAAACAACAGTGGCAATATAATATATCAGAAAGTTTGACAAGGGACAAGTTATCATCCATACATGACAAAGATACATATATTACAAAGAACATATATGGTAAATTGTGCAGGTTGAGGAGTTGTTAAGGGAATATGACAATGTATGCACTCTGAGAGTTAGAATGCCGATATCATCAGACCTCAGCAACCCAAGAAACTTCATCACGAAGATCTCGCGTTACAACAAAGTGGTGAACATACCCAATAGTATGACCGTGCTAGATGAGCTCTTGCCAATTTCCATTGAAATGGCCAAGAGAAACTGCAGAGGGATATGGAACTTCACCAACCCAGGAGTCATAAGCCACAATGAGATTCTAGAGATGTATAGGGATTACATTGACCCTAAGTTCAAGTGGCAAAATTTTGACCTGGAAGAACAAGCCAAGGTGATTGTAGCACCAAGGAGTAACAATGAATTGGATGCTTCAAAGCTGAAAAGGGAGTTTCCTGAATTGTTGTCCATCAAAGATTCTGTCAAAAAATTTGTCTTCGAGGCTAACAAGAAGACTTGAAGATTCCCTGTCATTTTAGGAGACAAGTACACTCTGTACCTACACCTTTCAGCTGCAGAATGAAAATTTTGCTGTTTTTATATCTTTCATTAAATATAATTCTGCATATATCTACAAACAACTCGTTTACTTCGATCAAAATATATATATATATATATATATATATATATATATCAAGACAGATGTTTTTCATTGAAATCGATCTTACTGTTACGAGTAATTTGGTGAGAACTTGTATGTTTTTTAAAGCTAAAGAAGAAGCTAGTGACAACTCTCAGATGATCAGATAATGATCGACCTGGTGTTTGCTTATTAACATATCAGGTTGTTTTCCATTATATTCGGCGTCCAGGAATCACCACTATCTACAAAATTTCTATAACATAGCAGCAAGCTAGTTGTTTAGGACTTCAGGCTCAAGGATCACTTTCAGCATTATATAAAGATCATGTTAAAAAAGACACTGGCCAATGAAGAACTCAAGTCCCCAACCTAATTGTTGGCCAAATTAAATGAACCACAAGACCAATGAACCAGAATACCAAACCAACAATCGTGAAGATTTTGGTGTCGTCGCTACTATCACAACCTCAATAGAAGAGAGCACATCGACATGATTGACAAAAACAGATACCTTACTTCAACTGTACGTTCCAGCTGCCAGCAAGTATACGCTTGACCTTAATCATTCAAAATCGATCTGCAAGTGGAACAACGCAGGTACAATCGATCTGCAAGTGGCACAACGCAGGCACTTGCAGACATGTGTATATTATTAGTATGATAGACGACCTTATTGGCTTTTCTTAGCACTAGCAGAGACTAATGAATAGGTAAAGCCGTAAAGCCATTATATAAAACAAGCACTGGTGAACTGCGCATGATATAATGGATGGTGATCTGAACAAAGAGAACAAATATTCCACCATCACAACCCAAACCAGAACCCCACATTTCTCTTAAGTCACCTTCGATGGTTCATATATATTGCACATGGAATATGAAGGAAAAAGAAGGGAGGCTGTCCATTCTTAAAGTTCATGATCATATGTGACATCATTGGATCAACTTCGAATTGGTTGGAGTTCACTCCAAAATATATCCCATTCGAATATATATTAGCATGATTAAGATTTGTTACATAGTTATATATATAAAGCTAACTTAATGATTGATTGCGTATGTCCATTAAAACTAAGAGAATTTTCATAGTACGTATTTGATCATTTATGAAATATTCTTAACAAATAGAGTCGTCTTTTTTTTTCTTTTTCTTTTTTTCAAATTACTGACAAGGATTAGACGATATCAGCTCTTCTGTACCATTCTGGTGAGTGACAGAGCACCCACTCTACCCCGAAGGAGACCGCTACAACCGGGAACCCATCGCCCGTAACAAATAGAGTCGTTGTACTCAAATTTTTTTCTGATTTTAAAGTTTCAATTTCTTTTTCTACACTGTTGTTCTTGTCATCGTAATGAGCTCGATCATTCAGTTCGAATCCCTCCTTACAAAATTAGGAGAAGTAAAGTGGCATGGATATCATGGGTCGTGATCAACAAAGATATACAATTACACATTTGATATTCTTGATGACACGATTCCTACAACATAATGATCACATTACATTTGTCTTATGCAATCCATATCATCGAACCCATGTGATGATTGGATCCGCATCAAACTTGTATTTGCGCAACTCAATTTATTTTACAGAACTTTCTTATACACGCACGGTATATAAGTACACAATGTAGTCTTGTTTATAATAGCTACAATGTTCTAGTTTTCACTAGGGTTTTCCTGCAGTAACAAACTCACTAGTACGTGTCTGGTTTCTCTACGTCTTTTCTCGCATGGAGAAATTATTTGTTGTGGCCGGAACACCAGCTGACAAGCTGATTTGGTGTCCCCAACCACTTAAAACACAACACGTGTCTAGCTGAAAAATTGATAGGATCGTGAGTTTAGTTTAACGTCTCCATTTTCTCTCTGTTTAAAACTGAAACACCCTCTAACCTAAAAACCGCATCAGCTCACGTCTCCCACCCAGCCCCCTTTTCTCCTTCTCTCTCTGATGTCAATGTCACCAAATTGTGCTCCTCCTCTTCGTCCTTTGCTCCATCGCCTCTCGGAGTCGCTCTTTGATTCGGTGGCCACGAAGCGCAACGCAACTTAGCCTAAGAGGAGGACACTTCTAGACGGCGAGCTTTCATGAGGGTCTTCGCGTCAGAGACGAAGACTGCTGGTTTCGTCGCCACTTCTGGTTTCTTGTCTTCAGTAATCCAAGGTAAAACTCTATTTTTATCAATTTTACATTATACTTTATGTATTTCCATTTGTAATTAAACAGAATAATCAGCTGGATGTTAGTAGTCTTTGTAATTTAGGGTTTATTGATTGTTGATTGGGAAATTTTGGCATTCTCATGGGTACTTTGATTATGTATTGTCCTATGAGAAGTTTTGATAATCATACATGGGCTGAATGAACTACTTTCACGAGGTAACTTTGAGGTTTATACAATGAAGTGGATATGATTTCAAGACATTGTTTGCTGTTAATAGGTGTTTTGATTTATAGTGCATAATTAGAATCAGTGTTCTGTCATGTTAAGAACTAAAAATGGGAATATATGTATGTTTCCCATGGGGATATGTGTATGTTTCCCACTGAAAATTATAGGAGATGAGACCTTTATTGAAACGAGAAGCACCCTTTAAGAACTTGTTAAAATGAGAAATGCAATACTTGATCTTACAAAGACTAATATTCATGCATTTGTTGCTACCTTGACTTTCAAGTTTGAAATCTTGCAGGGAGTAAGCATATGTGAATGAGATAGTTAGCACTTATGGATATTCTGAAAATCAAATGGTCTGGAAGTATCCATCCATGTCAAAGGTTCTGCTAGGATGAACTCAAGTTCGATGAGACTCACTAGCATTATGTAAAGACAGAGGTTTTCGGTCATTAAGATAAATGCAGATTCGAGGAGACTATAGTGTGCAAATTTTTTTCTTTTCGCTTCAGGATGTTTCAATATTTGTGGTGTTTTATGTGTATCACAGAACCATGAAGAGATTTGAATATACATCTTTTACATTTACTTGTTGTGCTTCAAACATTTTTTTATAAGTTTCACCAGTTCATTTGTGTTTTTTGAAAGCACGGGAAATATGTGCCTTCTCTTGAATGTACCTGATTCTATTCTAAAAATGCTCAATTCAGTAACTATGAACTAGATGAACTATAGCTCAAATCTTTACGTCTATGTGGTAGCTTTGATATTAAAAAGTCAAAACCATGATGCAAACCATGCATTGAAATAGAAGTAGGTAAGCTTAATAAACAAACAAACCATGATCAGTTTGTAGGTTCTTTTTTTCTGAAATTTTTTGCTGAGTTTACATTCTTCATAGGTAAACAATAAGAAAATGTATAAATTGCTGTGAAATAGGCTTCAAAATTTCTAATCATTACACTTAGAGTATATCTGGACACAATATATATCGAGTCGTATGGTAAATAATATGACATATCTCTTGAACCCTGTTGTTGCTCAGTCATTGAATGTAAATCCTACATTGTACATTAGTCAGAGATAAATTAACTTAAAAAATAAAATGTGATAGAGAAAGGTTAAACAAATTATGCAAACCTAGCTTGGTTGAGGATATGATCCAAATTGGTGGTTTGGGGCAGATGTGCTTGCAGATGTATACTGTGATCATAATATATGATTGGAACTTTTAATTTAGAAAACTCTAAAAGAAGAAGCAATTATAATTGAAAATATCATATCAATCAATAACTGACTCAAAAGCATGCTAGTAAAAAAAAAAATTGGTTGATAGAATGTTGTAGAATCAGATCCCTGCAATAAATAAGAATCATTCAGTGTGTTAAATGAAGTTGAATCATATGGTATTTGAATCTAGCTCATTACCTGATTTGATGGAGGCAAAAATCCTTGAGTATTGATTGCTGACAAAATAATAGTTGGATAAAACTACATAATATAGATTGAAAAATTAGATTTTAGGATACTAACAGTAAATAAAAAAAGAAGTGATTTGAGCAGACTTATAACAACAAACCTGAGTACTCATCAGCCGAGGAAATGGGTTTGAAGAATTTGGATTATATTGTGCATGATATGCAGAATATGAGTTCAAAACCTGCAAAAATACAGTAATAAATAAATTATTTTCATGAAATACTAAGATTAAATGTTACTAGTAACTCATCCCATTTAGACTAAAATTCATCCACCGTCTCACAAGCATAAAGACACTTACTGAACATCTTCTTAAAGTCAGGGATTCCTAAGTAACTTGCTATATTTCTTGTTGCATTCAGCGATATATGCCATAAGCATAAACGGTGACAAGTATCAGGAAAAACATCTCTAATGTCATTTGCTATTGCCTGACATTGATCAGTATAAATGGTCCTTGGTGGTTGATTTCCCATTGACTCTAAAAATGTTTCAAACAACCATTCAAATGAAGTTGTCTCATCCAACAGAAAAGCACATCCAAACAAAACATTTTTCCAATGATTACTAAAACCTCAAAGAAGACACTCTAACTTCCAAGGTACTGGTGGGAAATCAAAATCAAATTAGCATGAGAAGCTAATAAACCAAACTCATTTGGACACTAAGGGACAATAATTGAGCCTCCATTGTTATTGCAGCTTACCAATCCCACTCAAGTAGCTAGCCTTGACACAGTAATTCTTAATCCCCATAGTTTTTAACCATAGTGTTCTGTATTCAACTTGTTCTCAACCATAATGAGAACATAAACCCAATTCATTTTGGAATCTCAACCCTAAAGAATACCATTTTTAACATACCTTTGATTCTTTCAAAAACAGCAAGAATTTCAATGAAAACATTTCCTCAAATACTAACATATGTATATATCAAACTGATTCAATACTAATATACATTGTATGTATATATAAATTTCCTCTAAATCCCGGATTACCGAAGACAAGAAACTAGGAGTGGCGATGAAACCAGCAGTCCTCGTCTCCGACGTGAAGACTCTCATGAAAGCTCACCGTCTGGAAGTGTCCTCCTCTGAGGCTTAGTTGTGTGGCGCTTCGTGGCCACCGAATCAGAGAGCGACTCCGAGAGGCGATGGAGGAAAGAACGAAGAGGAGGAGCACAATTTGGTGACATCGACATCAGAGAGAGAAGGAGAAAATGGGGCGGGGTCGGAGACATAGGCTGATGCGGTTTTTAGGTTAGAAGGTGTTTCAGTTCTAAACAGAAAGAAAACAGAGACGTTAAACTAAACTCACGATCCTATTAATTTTTCAACTAGACACGTGTCATGTTTTTACTGATTTGGGACACCTAATCAGCTTGCGGCCACGGTCAATAATTTCTGGCATGCATGCAACACTAGGCGTCTCCAGAGAACAGTGTCAATATCGTAAATTTGAAAAAAACAGTGACGCCTTTCAAGACTCTTCCATGTTAAAAACCAAGCTTGCTTTCTCACACACTCACTCCCAAGTCACGGATCCCAAACCCAAAACCAAGTAGCAATCCCAGAGCCAACTCACTTCAACTGTCATCCTCTGTCCTCTTCCACGCAAAAAAACGGAGATGGAATCTTTCGGCCACGAGTTCGACGTCATAGTCGTCGGTGCCGGGATCATGGGCAGCTCCACCGCCTACCAGACTGCCAAGCGCGGCCACAAGACCCTCCTGCTCGAGCAATTCGACTTCCTTCACCACCGGGGCTCGTCCCATGGCGAGTCCCGGACTATCAGAGCTACGTATGCAGAGGACTACTACGGTCCTCTCGTACTCGAGTCCTACAAGCTCTGGCTACAAGCACAGTCAGAGATCGGCTACAATGTCTATTTCAAGGCCCAGCACTTCGACATGGGCCAAGAAGGCAACAAAATTCTCCAGACAATTGTTACGAGCTGCCGTAAGAATGAGATAGGTTACCGGCTGCTGAACCGGGAGCAGGTGGAGCAGGAGTACTCGGGTCGGATCAACATACCGGAAGGGTGGGTTGGCGTGGCTACGGAGCACGGCGGTGTGATAAAGCCGACAAAGGCGGTGTCGATGTTCCAAACGCTGGCATTACAAAACGGCGCCGTGTTGAGGGACAACATGGAGGTGGTGGAGATAAAGAGAGATGAAGTGAGGGGAGGGGTTTGGGTTGGGGTTGGAAATAATGGAGAGAGGTTTTGGGGTAAGAAGTGTGTGGTGACAGTTGGGGCTTGGACTAAGAAGTTAGTTAAAACGGTTGGTGGGTTTGAACTGCCTATACAGCCCTTGGAGACCGCTGTGTGTTATTGGAGGATCAAGGAGGGCCATGAAGCAGCTGGATTTGCCATTGGAGGTGACTTCCCCACTTTTGCAAGCTATGGGGTTCCATATATCTATGGTACACCCTCATTGGAGTATCCGGGTTTGATCAAGGTTGCGGTGCATGGCGGGTACCCGTGTGACCCGGATAAGAGGCCGTGGGGACCCGGGAACCCGCTGGCTCCGTTGAAGGAGTGGATAGAGAGGACATTCTCCGGCGTGGTTGACTCCGGAGGGCCGGTTGCTACTCAGTTGTGTATGTACTCCATGACCCCAGATGAGGATTTTATTATTGATTTCATTGGAGGTGAGTTCGGGAAGGATGTGGTGATCGGAGGGGGGTTTTCCGGTCACGGGTTCAAGCTATCTCCGGTGGTGGGGAGGGTATTGGCTGACCTTGCACTTAGTGGAGAAGCTAAAGGAGTGGAGCTAAAGCACTTCAGGATAGCAAGGTTTCAAGAGAATCCTCAAGGCAATGTTAAAGATTACCTATAAATTAATCACTACTTTTGTGTTGTGTATGTAAGAAAATGTATTAGGTACGTCCATGGCCATTGATTTCATATCAGAGTGATCTGTGATTTTCCTGTGTAGTATCAGAGTAATAATACTTCCGTTTGCTCAAATGAATTACTGTTCCTCAAATCATAACAACAAAACCAATCAATTCTATTCGATATGTACCAGCTTGTAGACTGAGTTGGTATAAACTTTGATGTGCTGTGAGCCTGCAAGTCATAATTTTCAGGAGGAAGTGGAATGCCTGAATATTGCCTCTGGTAGAACGAAGCACATTAGCAGCGACGTCAGCGGGAACAGAATCAAAAGCAAAACACAGTATTAGGAAGCAGTGGCGGAGGGAGAAAAATTTTGCTACGGGGGCACACAAAGAAATCAAACAGGAAATAATTACTGATTAACGAGTATAAAATTTCAGTTTTTTTGTTATTTTTTCTTTAAAACAATTTCAGTTTTAAATATCAAAATCTGTCCAATTCAATACGTTTTTTGGTCTCCATTTGCAATCACTGCATTTAAGGGTATGATCGATCAAGCACCAACTCGAATTGTAGCTCAAATTCTGGTAATGCTGTAATCCGTACAATGTCGTAAAACACAATTGAATGAAATAGGTTATATAAGTAGAGTTGAAATATTTGGGTAGAATTTAGGGTAATATGCAGACAAAGAATCTGAGGATTTCATGGGTAATAGCAAGTTCTCGTCACCGTCGGTGGAGTTGAATATGAGAATGAAGCTATTGAAATCAAGTTTTGGACTGGGAAGGAGGTTTAGTTTACTGTAAAAAAATCTGACGGTCTGAGGAGCTTATCAAAATGGCAATGTTAATCAAAATGAATATTTCGACTCATGTGACTTTTGTTGTGTCGTTAGAAAATTTTGTTGATAAAGTCTCATTAGAAAATCAGAGAATCATAAAATTGCACGGCTACTCAAATATTCTATTCTTGTAATGACACATTTACATCATAAAAGCCGTATGGCAAAAATCCACTGAGGACATGGACCCCACTCGTCCTCAATTGGCTCCGCCGATTAGGAAGTAGACAACAAATGACACTTAATTCCACATCATCATCCATGTTATTTCTGTAAGACGACTCAGTCCAGACCCCAGCATCATCCATGTTATTTTCATTTGAATGACTTTGTCCAATGGAAAGCTGTAATATGAGGAGGAAATTCAAAATGAAAATAGCCCCCATCACAGTGCTCCAGTGCTCACCATGTTCAGCTGAGAGAGATCAATCACATTGGAAGCAAGACTGGGCATGGGACCAATACACAGTAATAGAATGGGCAAGCGAATACATGTTATTTCTGTTTCATCGACTAAGTGGCAGCTAAATTTCTACTGCAAAATGTCTATTGCGGGCTCATCAAAATTCGAAAGCATAGTATATAATAATTATTTGATACAAAATTGTATATAAAACCCCAAGGAACTGAACTTTCAAAATCAGAATAGATCACAAATTTCTGCTTTATCAGCTGGCTATGGCTAGAACTGAATTACCCTGAAAATCCTGAGTTAAAATTCCGGAAATGGGTCTGGCTGACAAAAATGAGAACATCCCAAAAGCTGGTACAAGAGTTCAACTCAAGAGTTTGCAACCATCTGCTCATGAACCTCAACATGAGAGCTTCCTTCACTTATTCCTGCACCTTCTTCATGAGCTTCTTTATCACTGATTTGGTTGTCTTTCTGTTCTTCAATCTGTTTTAATTTCTTCGACCAACCATACATCTGTCTCTTGACCTCCCTCTCATCTAGTTTCAGTTCTTTAAACTCCTGTTCAACCTTGGATTCATCTTTAGGTTGTAGGAAAGCATATCCCCCTGTCTGCCCAACCTCTTCATAAAGCTTTTCAATTTTGGCTTTCCAGACAAGCCCCATTTCAGTGTCCATCTTGTGGTAAGGAGTTTTCAGAAAGTACTCATCAATCCCTCCTGCCTTGTCTATGCATCGCAAAGCGTGGGTGGTGACTTTGACTCGAATCTGGCGGTCTAGGATGTAACTGAAGAGCCGCTTCTCCTGCACATTTGGCTTCCAATGCCTCCTTGTCCTAATCACCACAACAATTCATGGTTCATCAATAACACATTCTTACAACCTTTTACAAGATTAAAGACCAAAACAAATTCAAATTGCATTCATATATGGCTAAACCAGCTTTTACAAATGCAGTATAACATGCATAGAGAAATCAGTAAAGTACAAAACCATGTAGACCTGGGCACCTGGCAACGGCAAACAAGTATGCGACTCACAAACCTCTAATATGTTCCAGGCACTTGCCTACATTATCTAGAAGAAACAACTACTCATAGTCACAAAATCAAACGCATAATAGTTTTTTTTTTTTCATGATCAAACCCACCTCAAGCTGGCACCCATAGCTTGAGAATACCAATTTCTACATCAGCAATGATCAAAATGCTAACACCATAGCACCAGTGCCAACTTCAACAACTCATTACTTCAACATAAGATAAATCTTGGTAATTAAAAACACACAGCACCCACACTACCCAGCAAACCACATCAAATTAAATCAAGTCACTAATTTCAATACTCACAGCACCCACTACCCAGCAAACCAAATCAAATTCAATCAAGTCACTAATTTCAATACTCTAGTCTCCAAAGTCTTGATCTTTAGCATTATTGGTAAGAAACTAGGGTTTTAAAGCAAAGCTAACAGAGCTCAAAGACTGGAACTTTGGGCTTAAAATTCAAAACAGAAATTGGGGCAAGATACAAACTTGTTGCCGCCGTCTTCGCTGACGTTATTGCCGAACTGGATGTGGCGGCCGGCGAAGATGCCACGTTGGGCTCGACCCATTACGATTTTCGGGTTGGGTAATCGGTTCTTCTTGAGCTCCTGCTTCAATCGCGGGTTCAGGTTTTTGTCTCCCACTTTCTTCATCACGCTCCTCATCATCTCCTTCGCTCTCAGCGCCATTCTCACCTTCTTCGATAAACCTAGGGTTCTGCAGCTCTGAGATTTTGAGGCTTCACTTCATTTTCAGACTCTGATATAGCATACGGTGCGTTTTGACGAGTTGTAAAGAAGAGCCTTCTAAATAGACTCTGATTAATGACGGCATAGTATGTGTGCAATTTCTTTTGTTTTTTTGGTGGGCAATTTCAGTTAAACCAAAATAAAATTTGGAGTCTTTTTTTTTTCTATTATTTTTTCTATAAAATCTCATGATTTCAGAATCCACACACTCGAGGATAATATTTTCACTTCCTCGAAAAAAAAACGGATAATATTTTCACTAGAATATATATAACAAAATTGTATTTACAAGGAGAGGATATAGTCTCTCATACACGGCACAAACTTCTACAGAATGAAGGTTTTAGTCCAGGCGTTACTGATTCTGGTGTGACAAGTTTACACAGTTGCTCAGCTGTAAAAACACCAACAGCCTTCAAATTTGCGGTACCACCAAATAACGAAGTATGGTTTACTATGACTACCATTTTAAATCTGTGCTTCACAATTAGATCCACCACATGGCTGATCGATGTTGTTGTTACAGCACAGGGAGGTGGACTTCTCATCATTGAGGAAAGAGGGGCGTCCATCTACAAAATAGTATGCAAAGTCGCATTAGCTCGAAATGTATGGCTGTCGAGACAAAAGTGCTTGTTCTGGTGAATTTACAAAAGCATCTAGTTTGTGACATCACAATAATTACCTCTCTACAGTCTTCACGGTGCAGTACTCCAATGCAGTTACCCCAGTCATCTATGATTGGCACTGCTGAATCTCTAAAGAAACGCATAGCCACCTTGTTCAACTTCACAGTCCCAAGAAGTGGCCGAGCTGCTTCAAGGGGCATCATCACACTCTCAATCGGATCACTAGCCAATACCTAAATCCAGAAGGTGTAAATAAAAGACAACAAAAGTTAACTGCAGCCACTCAGTATTGTAGATCCAGTAAGAAACATTTATTGTAGACTAGTATCCTAGACAGACAGAATATTATCCAGGTCTTTTAGAACATTAGGTAATGTATGGTCATCTTCCCTACAATTCTAAAGGCAGAGGAATAAGCACCTGAGGGAGTAGATAAGGAGTCAATAAAGAATTTGTGTTTCCCAACAACGCCTCTGTACGTAGAGCTACCTGCAGTATAAGGGGAAATTATACTAGGCAGACAAAAATAACTTGCAGTGTGGTACAATCTCAAGTAAAAGGTATAGAAGTAAACTACCAACAAATCTAAAAACGAACATCAACTAAATGTTTTCAACTTAAATGAAAAAAGTGCCAGTTAAGTGACAAAATCTTTAAAGCAAGTTTCTTAATATTGGTTTCAGGTGTCAAGAGAACTTGCAGAGCATAGATTTCGCCTAAAATGTTTAGGAATATCTTTAACTTAACAATAATTTAAATCATCAACAGGTACTCTAATGTCAGAGGAGACAACAACAAACAAAAGGTCGTATTAGTACTATTTTTTTTCATACGTGGTCCTGGAAGATAAAAGAAAATTCTTACCAAGCCTCCTCGACTTGTCCACGATATTTTCTTCCACCTTGTAATGATGCTTCCAAGGTAATTTTTGGCCAAATCTACCTGAAAGAAAAAAGAACCAAGAGTAGAAAATATCATCAAAATGGCGAATAGTAGTCAATTTCTCATGCTAATCACATTGCAGCAAAATTAATCAATGACTGAACTATGGGTGTTCATTTATTAGTACTACTTAAGAGATATACAAAATCTAAAGTTAGGCTCTTCATCCTGTGAAGTAACTGGATTTAAAAACTAGCATCCAAATGGCTCAAACATCATTCAGGTAATCACTAATCAGGAAATGAAAGAGACTTATGCAGTAACACCCCATTGAAGAAGACTATAGTGGAGTTCCTATTCTACCTGCCCATCATTCAAAGCTGACTCCATTACAAGATGATCAGCTTCTTCATGAATCATTGGGTAGATAGTTCCAGCAGTATCTAGCCATATGTGCTTATGCAGACTCTTTACTGTGCCATAATCTCCTCTAACAGCAAAGGCACGCATCAAGGAAAGATAGAGGTGAGGTTTTGGTCGCAACTCTGGATTTCCACCAGCCTGCTTTAATACTTCTCCGAAAATACATAAAGCACCTAAGCAAAAGACAAGATTTCTTATTAGGAGCAGAAGCAGCAATAGGTTCAAATTTTAACATCTCAGAAACACAGTATAGGTTATAAGCAAAAGCACAAAACTAGTCCAGCAAGAATAATTGGTGTAGTGTACAATGGTGTGTGTCATTTCAAAATCAGAAGGCATAAGAATATATTGGCAACTTAAATCGTTTCGTGTACGGCATACCCTTTATTGCGTCACAATTTAGAAAAGCATCAATTGCCGCCGTATATGCTGTTCGATCAATTGAGAAACCAATATATGTTTTCATTTCTGAAACAATCTTATGAACCATAAGGATATCTTTGGTGTCCCCAAAACCCTGCCAAAGAAGATCAACACAAAATATCACAGTTCGCTTGACGATATATAGGAACTGAAACTTTAATGTTATTCGGAATCGCCAACAAAAGATAGCAAAGGTGCCAATTCCTCAATGGAGGGGGAGGGGAAGGGGACAAAAATCCAGCTGGTTCCAGTGAATGAATTTTCATATAACTTCATTAAAGTAATTGGAAGAAAAATATGCATACCTTAAGTAATGTACTATAAGTGATGACATCAGGGAAGAGACCAGCATCACTAGATTTATGCGCTTCATCCTACAAAACAGAACATTATTTCAGTAAATACCTTGATGCAGCCGAACAAACTAAAACTATAAGAATATTATACACAGGCTCTAAACTGGCCTTTCATATAGCTTGGGACCTTCATTTCCTCAAAGTATTGCATTGCGGCAGCCAACTTCCCAGCTTTTACACATGCAGATATTAGAGTATTATACGTGAGCCTATCAGGCTTCAACCCTAGACGTATTATTTCATCATGCATTTCTATCGCACCCTGAGGAAGGCCTGAATTAATACAACCCTGAAAATCAGAACCAGCAAACCATTAAGCAACAGCTTCATATTAGATTCAAATTTATGTAGCTCAGTTTTTGAAAATGGAAAAAAATAACTCAAACTCTGACTTGTCCTAAAAGAATTACATATAGGTCAGAAGAGAACCTTCATTAATAAGTTGTAGACTGTGAGCGAAAGACTGCCGCCTTCTCTAAGGAGAAAACCATACCGTGCAAGAAGCCCATTAGCTCGGCGCAAATCTCCTGCACTACAGCAACATGCAAGCAGCACATGTAACATTCATGAGAAACATAAAACAGACCACACCAATGAACCACAACATTGAAATGTGCCACATTGTTACTAACCTGCTTCAACTAAAGCATTGAGCAGTCCAAATATAAGAGGCGCTGATAGCTTTGGACTGCCCACAGCAACACCGCGTTCCACGGATTCAAGCACTTCAAATGCCTCGTCGATTCTTCTCGCAACGCCCAATCCCTTTATAACAAAACACATTATCAAATCCTGATGGCATCCAAATCCAATTTCAATCTAAACAGGAGAGAAATAGTACCTTCAAAAGAGTGGCGTAGGTGACAGTATCAACGCCGCAGCTCCCTGGCTTACACATTTCGTCGAACACCTTAAGCGCAGAGTCGATATCGCCGCAGTGGACACACGCCTCCACCACCGCATTCATCACTATAGTATTCAGCTTCCCGTATCTTCCTTTTGCTATCTCTATCTCCTCCATTATCTGCAGAAATCAAAATCATAAAAAATCAAAATCAAAAATCAAAAACAAAAAAAAGAGGAGGAGGAGGAGGAGACCTGGTGGAGCTGTCTGCGGCGAGTGAGCTGGACGACGCGGGAGGTGAGACGCTTGAGGTTGGAATGGCGGGGGGAGGCGGTGGTGATTCGACGGCGTCGTATCGGAAAATAGGAGCAGACGGCGGAGGAGAGCGGCAAGGTTTGCATTGTTTGTGGTGAAAAAGGGTGAGAGAGCTAACCATCGGCCATCTGCGGATAACGTCTGTGTCAGTCTCGGACGGACTTCTTTGGCGGGTAAAGTAGTAGTGGTGGACTCTTATGGGCTTCTGCTGCCCCCACTGATCTCATATCTGTCACCCAGGCCCGGCCCAAACGTGACCAATATTATAAATTGTTAAGATTACACAGTCTAGTTATACGTCGTGTAATTTTTGTGTTACGTCACATGTCCTAGTTACGGTTTTGTGCTTCTTACTGTTTTTGGTTTGTCTAGTTCTTGTGTTTGACTACTTGTACAACGTGATCATGATACTTCATCCATGTATTGGGAAAATGATTTACATGTTTAGAATCCTAATCTTTTCACCTACCTTTACTTCTCAATTTTCGGCTTGTCGTGTGCGTGTCAGGCAAATCATAGCATATATAAGTGTGATAAGACAACATTTCTATGTATGACAGGGAAATGAAATAAAATTGAGTTGAAAAACACCATCAACAAGTGAAAATGGAGAGCAATTTTGTCAAACAAAAAGACGCTTTGTTAAATAGTTGAAAACATATGCCCGCATGTCTGACAAGTAATGATTAAAATATCGACGATCACGGAAATATCGTTGGTTTGAAAAAAAGAAATCTTGATAGATATCGAGAAAATATAGAATATCGATATAAATTTTACCAAAATATATATAAAAATTGTATATTCGATCAAAAATAGACTAAATATATAATATCGGAAAGATATGAAAATTAATATCGGTGCTTGTAAAAAACAAAAATTTCGATGAAATATCGATAATATAATGAATATTTTAGTCCTTGTTGGCAAACAACTAAGTAAGACCTTGTATTTTCCCTGATATTCTCATTGCAAAGAAACCAAACCCGTCCACCAACTTATTAACACTTCTTCAGAGGAATCAGTATGTATGTTGTCTTAAATAAGTCGTACGTTCTTAAATTCTTTTGGTGTACAATCTATTTAAGACAACATATATACGATTTTTGTATTCAAAGTTCCGTGTAACCTTAAAACGAACCTCACTTTACCTTAACCCGTCCACATATGGAATCATTCACTTCTTTTGTTTCAGGTTCATGCCTATAGAAAACAACACATCATGATCAACTTTTTGATCGAGCTCCATGCTTGGAATTTCTAAAGTGACCACTTTCCGACTTTTGAATGACACTTTGATGGCAAATAAGCAATGAAATGGATGGAGCTGGAAGGAAGGAATCTGCAATAGTAGAAGATGGAGCTCCATTTGTCCATTCCATTGCATATCGTTTAAATAATTTCATTTGGAAGAGCAGTGCGTTTGAAATTAACTAACATGTTCAAACTGACCCCAATAACCTGCAAAAACAGCTCATGGAATTCTGGAAATGGGATCTGATTTCTTCTCGAGCACAAGAAAACGACATAACACTTTCAATTTTAGTTTATTTTTTGTGGTGGGCAAACAAATCCCTGGCTTCTTCTATGTTTTCTTCCCTAAGTCCATGTGATGCATTCATTTTTCAATTTTGTTTTGTTCCTTTCAATCACTTTCAAAAATTATTAATAATGTGGTTTTACTTGTAATATTTATTAGATTCATAATATTGAAGCTTTCAGTAGACATATATATACACACAAAGTTGTATTACAAGAAAAATTCGTGAATAATGAGACCAAGTTGTATCATCACAAGAAAAATTGAGGAATCCTCACACATGAAGAGGACGGGTGCGTGAAATTTTCAACAACACATAAATAGGCGTAATGGTGTTGGTTTTAAGTTGAATGAGTTGATTTGATGATGACATTCAAGACTTAGAAATATGGACACTAATAGTTTTGGTCCACAATTTCATATGATCTTTAACTATATGGATAGCGTATATCACAAGGGCCTTGAAAATGAAAGTAAACAGACATTGATAGGCAGATAATAGCCTAGCATTACATGGTCCAGCAGTTTGTTGTTGTGCCCAAGAGAAACAAATTGGATTATACGTGTAAAATGGATTCTTATTCGCATGATTTGATTATTCATATGGACAGAAAATTCCCATAGAGATGCTTATCACCTAAGCGGAAAAAAAAAAAAAAAAAAAAACTCAGAATGATCTTTATTTTTTAACTCTAATCATACCACAATAGAGGTGGATCAAAAATCATTATCATGAGGCCGCGCTCGACTAAAGTAACGTGATTAATAAATTCATATACATCTACCACTTGATGTAAATTTAATGATGAAGATAATTATTTTCAAATATAACTGTTTTGTTTTCAACTTTTGTATATAGATCTAAGTGTAATGAAGAAAATTTTATTTAATGAATTAGTGACTAGATGAATACTAATAATCTCCGCATATAGTTCATTCTCCCACGGTTCATCAATTCTTCTTCTTCTACCCCACACCTTGTATATCACCACTTTCCCCCCATCAATTCATATCATCATGCACCATTTATCTACTTCAATTGGATCTAACCCCGACCAACCCAATGGAGCTACCCGTTATATAAATCCACTCAAACCCTTTACTCTTCAACAAGTTACTCATCTTTGTTCAGAAAAGCAATCCCACCGCATTCCACTAAACTCTTCGTCTTCGTCTTCTTGCTCCGATTGTTTAATCCCTCCCACACACAAGTCCTTTTCCTTTCGGATCCGCCGGTTTATATGTGTGTTCCTACTTCTTCTTCTTCTTCCATCTCAACCCCACACCTTATATTCCGCGTTCTAGATGCATACGCCATTATAATAAGAACTCCCACTCCAAAGTAACCTGATTACCATAAACAACTCCACTTCCTTTGACGACCCAATAATTCCCCCTACCCTTTTCTCCGCAAAGTGAATCTTTGCTTCGTCATGTACATGATCTCCTTCCTCTCTTTCTCACTATATATACCGAACTCACTAGTGTGCTCAACACAGCTACTACTACTCTAACTCTCTGAGTCTAACCATCAAACACAGCTACTTAAGCTTTTACAAACCCTTTTCTCCATCTGGGTAGTTGTGTTATAGTGGAAGAGTAAGCGAGATTCTGTGTTCATGGGGTTTTCAACAATGGCAGCTTTGACTTCATGTGCATCAAACCCAGAAACTGAGAATTCTGACATAGAAAGGAGGAGAAGAAGCAGCAACAAATCTGAGCCGTTGATTCCTGGACTTCCCGACGTGGTGGCCGAGCTGTGTCTGCTTTACCTTCCCTACCCATACCAAACTTTAGTGCGTTCGGTCTCTTCTTCGTGGAACAGAGCCATTTCAGACCCGGCTTTCCTTCACTGCAAGAAGTCTCTTTCGTTCCCGCATCTTTTCGTTTTCGCCTTCAACAAATCGACGGCCAGGATTCAGTGGCAAGCGCTAGACCCTCGATCGGGCCGTTGGTTTGTCCTACCTCCGATGCCGGGGCATTATTCCAAGGCCGGGAGTCCACCGGGGTTAGCATGCGCCTCCTTGCCACGTCAGGGGATGCTTGTCGTGTTGGGTGGATCCGACGCGGAATGTTCTATGCAGTCCACCCTCGTGTATCGTACATCGACCAATCAGTGGTCCAACACGGCTCCTATGCCGACCTCTCGATCTTATTTTAACGCGGGGTGCGTCGATAATAAGATCGTAGCAGTCGGAGGTACTGGGACATGCGAGAACGACTCGATTAGAACCGTCGAGTGTTACGACCCTGAAAGGGACAAGTGGGCGACGATTGCGACAATGCCAGCAGGACTTACCAAATACGACTCCCATGTGATGGGGAATAAGATGTATGTCACTGAGGGGTGGACGTGGCCCTTTATGTTCTCGCCACGCGGCCTGGTCTATGACTCGAAAGGCGGACACGTGGCGAGAAATGAGTCCCGGGATGAGGGAAGGGTGGACGGGCATCAGTGTAGTAGTGGACAACAAGTTATTGGTGATATCAGAGTACGGTGACTGTCCGATGAAAGTGTACGATCACGATGAGGACATGTGGAGGTACGTCGGCGGGGACAAGTTCCCGTGCGACGCACTTAGACGGCCTTTCGCTGTAAGCGCGGTGGAGGGTAGCATATATGTGGTGGCATGTGGGCTGAATGTGGGAATAGGAAGGGTGTCTGAAGGAGAAAAGGGTGAGGTACAGGTTGAGTGGCAGGTTATGCCAGCTCCAAGTGCTTTTACGGGTTTTTCTCCTTCTAGTTGTCAAGTGCTTTATGCCTGAATGTATCGAATAATTGATATTTTCCAGTCAATTATGTTCCTGTTTTTGGCCTCGTTAGGCATTTCTATATTCTTCTCTACAGCTACTTGTGTTTCCACACTTGATTGAAACTTTAATCATCCCTTGGTGGGTTATCAAATCATTCATGATCTTATGATTCTTATCCCAAATCTGGCAGAATATTTTTCATTGGTGCCAATTGTTTCCTTTCAACTCATAGTGGTGCTCAATTATAGTAATAAAACTGACGATGATCATGAGTTAGATTAAGTGGACAAATTGGTTTGTTCCTTTTACTTACAGCCCAGATCACATCACATTATAAAAATGACCAATGAGTTGTTGAGGCTCTGAAGAGTTGTAGTATATTTCATCATATTTTGACCATTGCATAAAAAATTCAAAACCAAAATCAATCCACTTTGCAAAGCTTATTGCATATATTCTAACAGTGAAAGCTTATCAATTTAGTTGTTTCTATACTAAAAATAAAACGGAACTACAAAACAAAACCTTTGTGAAAATATCTCCATCTAGCTAAAGGTTTATAAATTTAGTTGTTCCAACACTAAAAAATGAAACGGAACTACAAAACAAAACCTCTGTGAAAACACCTTCATCCGGTTGATCCAAATAAAACGTCAGGTACGTTTCATATGGTCCAAGATCTTTCCCTTCTATCAGTTCTTAGTTCAGTTAATTTTCAGAATAGCCGGCAGTCCCAGAAGAAAATTGCATGGATTACTATCTACGAGATCGTGCACCAGCGCTCTGCGGCCGGCAGGGCAAACTTGGAATAAAAATAAAATAAAAGGACGAAATGATAGTTACGGCAGACAGAAATTAAAACAGAGTGAGGGACAAAATAGTAATTACGAAAAGAAGGACAAAACAGTAATCTCCAGATGCCTGAGTTGTTTATGGTAGATAAGTAATTAAAACAAAAAAAAGGAACAAAAAGGTAATTCCCGCGGTTAGTAAATGTGGAAAGGGTAAAGTAGAAGCAGCGACAACACGTTTATGATGCAAGCACAAAAATGTTATAGAATTCTTATCCTAGTACAGACCAAGATAGAATTCTTATCTTTAGGATATAAAGTTTCTAAACAACACGTGCGAGAGGCTTGGAATATTCTACACACACGCTTCACGCTTCTCACACAGAAACCTTAGCTTCGTCCTCTCCTTCAGTTTCCACACAAAGCTACGTTTTTCCAGAATCTAGACCCTTCCCCATATTAAGAAAGTTCCTTCCCCTTTCTGTTCTTCACTATTGAAAACCCTCTACGAAACAGACTATAAATAGGAAACCTTGCAGGACTCTGTGGACAAACAACAAAGATTTCAGAAAGAAAGGCTCAGCGATCATATATCTACCAGGGGGCAAAACTAATTTGGCGTAAGACTACGAAAGCCGGAGAAAGGAGCGATGTGTTTGGTGTTTGTTTGCGATGAAGATGAGACGGTTCTCTCGAGGCAACCAGCACCGGGGGCGTGCCCGTTCTGTGGAGGTTTGGTTCAAGCCATGGATGTCGAGACACAGTGGAGGTTCTGTTTCCTCCCTCTCTACTGGAGGACCAAGCGCAAGTTCTACTGCAGCTTGTGCGCTAGACGCTTGGTAGTGCAGTGAATCAGTGATAGGACTCATCAAACATATAGAGATTGATGTTTATGAGTATGTAAAACACTGCAATTTGGGAAGATTGCAGTTTGTGTTTGTGTATATGTAGGACCTTTATTTTTTTGGGTAAACATATGTGGGTACATTTTGATATTGTGGAGAAACAATAAATTGAAGTGTGGCTCTGAATGAATCCATAACCTAACTGCTATGTTCTAGATTTGACTTGCTAATACACGACATTAGCTGATACCAAAAGAGTTTCATGGTTTCTATTTTGGCCACTTTTCCCAATCAATACCACCAGAGATTGGTATATCTACAATTACTGAATCTTTAGGGACAAAAGGTGAAGACCAAAGCTCATAAGAACTAAATGGTAGAGAAATTTGGGTTCTCAATGGTTTACAATTGCGAAGTCAGTAGCAAATAAGGAGGGTGTAGCAGTAAAACCAACAGTTGATATATATTTTGTCAAACCAACAGAGTTCTTGCCATAAAATACATGAAAGGCAAAAATAGCACACACCATTCCCACGGAGACTTGTTAATTAACTAGATTCTAACAGTTTCAACACGATGGGAAAGCAAAACTGCAAAGTTTAGAATCTATTCCTGAAGGAGCACATTATCTCAGTGTCAATCAACTAAATTGCTATGCAAACAGACGATTACTTACAGAGTTTCAACTTTTTGAAATACGAAGACACCATGGATTTGGGGTAAGGCTTCGTAGCGAGACAAGTTGGGAAGTTCTCAGGTTGCTCAATCCACAGTTTATGCTCTATCCCACCAGCTTTGAGCTTCTCAGACAAGTTCAAGATTTGGGGTTCTCCCTTCACCTCAAGAGTAACCTGCACAAAGAGCATATCAACCACTAACATACACATTTTCTTCAACAATGCTAACAGTTCCAGCAGTCAATGAATGACAACTTTGCAAGCCCAGTTACACGATCAACAATACAAATAGAAACAAACTACAAAATATAAGTAGCTTATAATCTAGAGTTATGAAAGAGATTCCGTTCTAAATCTTAATAACGCAACTGAATGAGCAATACTTTGAGACTACACAACCTCATATTAAGCTTAGATTGAGCTACAGAATCTTGCTTGCGTATCTAGCTATGTAAATGTCTCATGTACAGAACTAAAAAACATCACAATAACATGAACATCAACATTGACTAAGAAACTGAAATTCTGTTGACAACAATGGATAAAAACAAAGCAAGGTTGAAGGGTTTTTTTTACCTTATGCATAGAATCAATGGATTCAGGGCTGCAGTACTGGAGCGTGTGAGGGTCGTCCTTGTGGGACCAGATGGCGGAGACGGAGGCATGGCAGCCCTGCGTCACCACACTGCCTAACGGCCACGTGTCGATCAGGTCTCGCCGGAGCACCACGTACTGAACGACGACATCGGGGGTCTCGGATTTCGAGGTGTCCGGGGGATTGGCTTCCGATGCCGGTTGAGACATTGAGCTGAATCCGATTCGAATCGGGGCGGTGAGTGTATGCTTCGGCCCAAAACAAACTCGGGTGCTTGGGAGATGAGCGAAACGAAATTGCGATACAATACAGGCCATCTCCTATATGCAAAATTACTATAAACTTCATGTAGCAACAAACGTTAATACCATTTGACGGATTTCTATACACGAATTTATATGGACAGTTAAGATTACAACAACATACCCAATGTGGTGGTTGGTCTAGTGGAAGCATGCTAGGCTGTAAGTGAAACGGATACTGCAAGGATTCTTCTGGTAATAGAAGGTCATTGGTTCGAACCCCAGCTTGTGAAAAACATCCCTTGAAGATAGGCCAAACCTACAAACTGTTCCCGACCCTAGAGTGGTAGCTCACTCGATTACCATTTTTGTAACTAAAAAAAATAAGATTACAACAATATAAATACATATGTATACATGTTGCGACATATAACTGACTTAAATTGCACCGTAATATATACAAGCATTTTTGTTTGGCTTAATAAAACTACGGAAACCTTGTTAAGCCTGATATTGACGAATGTGAATTTGATGCTCAAAGAGGTCCATAGTTCAATCATCCGATTGTGAGAAACACTTCCCGAAAGAGCTTCGCTTCGGATTTGGTAACTCATTTTATCACCAATTTCTACCCAAAGCACATTGATAAGTTCTCCAACCAACTAAAAACTCGACCAAGATCTATCTTGGGCCTAAGTTCAGGCCAGTGCCCAAGGGAATATGTGGCTGGGCTTTGGAGTAAAAGGCTTAAAGCCCAATAAAGGAAAGATAAAGAGGCTCCACATATTGACGGAGGCCATCAATTCTGAACCCACATCTTAACTTGTTTTGGACTGTACCTCAAACACGTCAATTTTCCATTAAATTTTTCTTTTTGAGAAAAGGACTCGGTGTCCAAAAACTCTTTATCTTTCACTAAATTAAATTATTTTCCAAAGAAATCCAAACCTCCTCTCACAGTCTCCCAAAAGCAAATTTCTTATTTGACACCTACTTGTATGAAAAAAAGTTTCATTAGAGTTGGGTGAGACGTGAAGGCAGTAAACCAAATCCAAAGCACCACCACATCATCTTTGCTTCACTAGAACGAAATCCATTCCCATTTTCCCTCAAGGATGAGATAACTTGCCCCTTCCGGACATTTCCGAACACGATTTTCGTCATTCGGTTTGTTTCTTTGCCGTTTCGGATTCCTCTTCAATCAGTTTCCGTTGGGTTGTTTTCTTCGTTTGCGTCGCCATGAAACTATGCTCGAAGCTATTTGTGTTCTTTACCCTAATTTCAGGGCAGTCCAACTCCTATCTCTATTCTCTATGTCCAGCTCAATCTTACTGACTGAGAAAGACGCCTTCTTTTCTTTGTTCCTTTTTTAAAGGATAGGCATCAGGGGCGAACTTGTCTTTCTACTCCTCCAGTTAAGATATCCGAATCAGCTGATCAAGTATATCCTTATCCTGTAACATTAAAAATAGCAAAATAATAACTTCCAAACAAAAAACAAAAAGGAATCGTATTACTAAAATACACATTTTCTAATTTTGATTTTAATTTTTAATAGTGGGCTTCAAATTACACAAACCCTGCCACCAACCAGAGATAATATTAAAAAAAAATTAAAAAAAAAAAAAAAAACTGCACCCATTCCAAGTGGGTGGTGTGGTGTTGTTCTTAGTGTTCATGTTCTTGCAGATCTGAGAGGCAATAGCAACTCCTAGACTTGAAGCTCTTCAATCCCCTGTCAAGCAATTTAGGGGTTCTGATCATGCGTGGCTCTTTCTCATCCGAGGAAGATTGGCCTGATGATGGGTCTTCTTGTGTCTCTTCTGGTTCTTGTTCTTCGTCTTCATTTAAGGAGGCCAGTAATGGCATGGACTTGGGGTTTGGGTGGTTGTAGAAAGATGAAAACGACGACTTTCTGGACCATTTCGAGGCGATCAGAACCCTTCTCCTCTTGTTGAATGGGTTGTCCCTCTTCTCCAGCTCCTTCACCGTCGAAGCGGTCGTCACAACATCCGATAAGCTTGCAAATGATTTCGATTTGCCTGAGAAGTAGTTCGACAATCCCCTCCTGCATGGTTAATTAATATTTAGGTCTCTAAATTAACCAACTAAAACTCACACTTAAGGAAAGAAACTTATTTATCAGGATCAAAAAGATTTCAGATCTAATCTCTTACTTGATGGGGAGAGAATCTTCCAGAGAATCCATCGATCCCAGAGAAGTCAATCCTCCAGCGGCGCGGCCGTTAAACTTGCTCTGAACCTCTTCGCTGTCAGTGACGTCACCGGATCCTTCCTTGGATTCATTTTCTTCGTCACTGTCGTCAGGTGCCCTATGGACGACGACGAACTGCTGGAGAACGACGAACTGCTCGAGAACGAGTCTTCCCGCTCCGACCGGGCCTGGTTGCGCTGCCCGCATGCCCCGATCGCCGATCCTCCTCCGTTTTGGTTGAGACCTCCGCCGCCCACGACGCCGTTTTGGTTGAGAAACAGACAGGAGGCCGTCGCGGCGGAGGTGGATCCCACCAAAACGTCCATAACAAACCGCAGTGATCAAAGAGGAGCACCAAGTAGATAGAGAGAGAAACCGGAAGGAAATTACGGAATTAGCCCTCGCCGCTGCGTCTCCTTCTGCGTTTGAGCTTCCAGATAGGGTTTGTAGTCATCAATCGAAGAGACGACGCTGGCGCAGACGGAGCCGGGAGAGAGAAGACGAAACGGTGCGTTTTGGAGGAGAGGAAGAAGAAGGACCTAGGTGGAAGTTGCCACTGCGGTTTGGATTTTTGTTTTAGAGAGAGAGAAAGTGATAAGCTAGTGAGAGAAAAAGAGAGAGAAAGAGGAACAGAAGTAAGGTGAATGGGGAGAGGCCTATTTATATTGGAGACACGCGACGATATTTGAGACAGAGAGAGACGAGGGCTAACTTCCGCCGGCGGCGAAATAGCCACGCGGTTTGACACCTTCGCGCCGTGACGTGGCCACCACACAAAAAAACGTTTTTGATAAGGGGGAAACAAAAAATCTGTTTGTGCTTCTTCTAGGTCCAAAGAGTTTGATCCTGTTTCCCTTTCTGAGATCAAGTCCACAATCTTCGACTTGTCGAGTGCTACAATCTACTTACCAAAATGAATGATTCGTAATAAAAATTTGAAAATATTTGTATAAATATTTTAACGAGTGTCGAAACATTATTTAAGAAAAATAAAAGTAATTTGTATAGATGCATAAACAACTCGAGTGAGAAGACCGAATACATGTATCGGTGTGGCACGTTGCACTACTATGAACTTTTTATATACCATATAGCTACATGAATAATAAGTAAAGACGTGTTCTAACTTACGATCAATATATTGACTCATGTCTTAGATGGATTTTCTTTTTAGTATGACGAGAATATAACGTCTTTTGTATTGTGATTTCATTCGTGTTAACTGTTGGCAAACGCATACACAATTATCACACCTATATAAAAAATACACAATTATCACGTTTAATATAATTTCAAAAAGTAACATTTTACTCTTATATGCAATTATGGAAATAATGCTGGAAATAAATCAACATATAGGTAGAGATATGTATGAGAGACAGGGGATTGATATATATTTTGGGGACACAGAGAATTTGTCAAACTGATTAGATTCCTATCTTATCTTATCTTTGACATTAAGATATGGACAGACTGAAACAAAATCATGTCGAATATATTTCTAGTAACAGATTAGGAAAACCAGAGTAAATGTATAGTTGTTAGGTTAGGATTAACGAGTGTATTATAACCATATTTATCATCGTCGGTTATGGCATGACCGAGGGTGTAATAAATACATCCTTATCCATGTTGCCTTAAAAAGATATGAATGTCTCTGCTGGCTGAGTAGGAGCTGGATTTTCTTGGTGGAAAAGTTGATTAATTACATGAATTATAATTACAAAATCCACGGATGAGAAACAACCACATGGTCTTGATTCTTGAAATCTTTCTTGATTTAAAACTTCAGCACAATATCGGTGTTTTAATATTTTTCGATTTAGCGGTATAGTCTCTCTGAGATGTTGTGAGTACGACTTGTAAATTTAAAAAGTTGTAATATTTAAGTTGTTTGCTTGGTGTGTTCAATAATGTCGGTAAAACTTAAAAGAGTGACTAAATACTAGATATTTGTAATTATGACATTTTTTTATGTATATCGAGATGGGTATTATTTTTCACTTTCAATACTTTACTTTTAGTACCTACACATTTCATTTTAAACGTCGATTGTTAAGGTATGCAGAGGTCACTATATCATATTACATACATTGAACATGACTATACTAATCTTCTTATGACCTAAGGTACATTGAGGTGAAAACGACACAAGCTTACCGCTACGAAATTAGTAAATTAATTTTGGGGGTAATTGGCATCTTGTTCTTGTCCTCTCGCTCCTAAGTTATTGTTCATATCACATCATACCATATATTCCAATAATATGATCTTTACTCGATCGAGTCGCCACCCAAAACTACTACCACACAATGTTAGGTTTTGGATTAGCTTTAATAATAGCAACAAGGAAATATTTAAAGCAAAGCAATGAAACCCCCATAGGGGATATGATTATGGGGTCTCTCTATAAGAAGTTGTCTAGAATTCACTTCAATAATGAATGTGGCCAATTATCTAAGCTGTGGTTGCTAGTGCAATTGGCAATATCATCAAAACATGGATCCTTTTCCTTCATATCTTATCAGTCTTGGATGATCAAGTAAGCACACGCATCCCATCTCGGAGTTTATAGGGTAAAATTACAGCTAAAGTTGAAAATGTAAGAAAGAAAGAATATTTTGATCAAGCAAAAGAGCCAAATGACAGCTACTCAAATTACAACCAATGACAAAAGGATGACTTTTATATTGGAGATCAGGTTCCTAATCTTAACCTGATATAGTCATTTTCCGTATGATGTTTTGAAAGATACTAGCATTTTATAAAAAATCGAGATATTTTTTTTATGAATCTCACTACATACTAATAACGTCTCGACGAGTTTTTCACTTACTTAATAAGTCTCAAAACATTAATAAACATATCAATATATATATATATATAGTTCATATCCAGAGCGAAGCTTCACTCTGAAATTAAAATGTGAAGTTCCTTATTTGACTCACTTTTCGGTCGTATTTCCACGTCTCCACCATTCAATTTATTAATACTAATGCATAGATCATTCCTGCAAAATTTCATCGAATTTGATGATCGTTTGGGTGTTCATAATTGTGATTTACACAAACAGTTCTGGTTATATAGGTTTATGGTCCGTTCATTGATTTAACCTAATTCGGTACCTAAACGATCATCAATTTGAATAAAATTTTACATGAATGATATATACATTAATATCAATAAACTGAATGGTGGAGATGTGGAAATACGACCGAAAAGTGAGTCAAATAAGGAACTTCACATTTAACCTTTCCACTAAATATATAACCCTTCCACTAAAGGATTTCTTATTATGATTTATATGAGGGATTGAGCATTAGATTAACTTTTTCATCACATTTTTCAATCTTAATCATTCAGTTTTTAGGTCCTAATATGTAGATCACTTCTGCAAAATTTCATCCAAATTGGTGATCGTTAAGGTGCTCAAAACTGCAATTTTCATGAACGGTTCAGGATTGTCAGATTTGAACCGTCCATTAATTTAAGCTAGTTCGAAGCCTTAAAGATCACTAATTTAGCTGAAAATTTTCAGAAATGATCTATTCATATATACCTAGAGATTAAATGGTGGAAATGTTGATATGTGAACAAAAAATTGAGCTAATGCTCAATCCCTCATATAAGTCATAATAAAATATCTTTAATAGAATAGCATATATATATATATATGATTAACTAAAAAGTACGAGATCTAGATTTGTAAAAGCATAGAAGATTTGGGTTATTTGTTTATGCTTGAGGACCTGGATTACGGACCATTAACACAACTTTGGCACAAAGAAGCAT
Organism: Fragaria nilgerrensis; assembly: GCA_010134655.1. Classification (NCBI taxonomy): domain Eukaryota; kingdom Viridiplantae; phylum Streptophyta; class Magnoliopsida; order Rosales; family Rosaceae; genus Fragaria; species Fragaria nilgerrensis. The sequence goes on from CM020978.1 coordinate 31,772,103, forward strand.
CAATTATTTTAAGAAGTTTAAGTGTTAACTAAGGTGGACTTTGCCTTATTGGCAGACAGATATTCTAACCTAGGGTTGCTAAATGAGAAAACTATATACGAATCAAAATTATTTGATTGGTGGGTACGAGGTCAAGCTGAGAAAGACTGACCAATTTGCAGTGCTAGCTCATACATATCTGCAAGCCTACCTTATCTTTTTAGATAAACTAATTAATTAATTAAATCCATGATCAATAATTAAGTAAATGAATTTACGTATTGCCCATAAAATTGTAAGAATTGCCTTTTGATCTCTAGCAGTATTGCTAAATCAATTTTTTTTTGAAATTTGTCAATTTTTAGGATGAATAAAGCTCCAGCAGAATACCTAAAATATTGTAAATCCTAACATTGCTAAACTAAATTGACAAATTTAGCAACTTAGACAAGAATTGCTAAAGAGAAACTTATATTTTCCCTCTATTTTTTATCCACGTGTAAGTTTATGATTCGTTAAAAATATTACTTAACTTACACTTAACAATTACTGCTGGAGCACAATTGCTATTTCAATTGTTAAATATCCTAACTATTGTTAAATTTAGCAATAAACTAATCTATACTACTGGAGATGCTCTAAGATCCCAAAACCTTTTTCTACGGTCGTGTATTAGGCACCACACATACGAGTGTTCATTCAAAAATGAAAAATGTATCAGTCTATGAAAGTGTCTGGTATATAAGAAAATATACGAATCCAATTTTGTCGTGTTTTTGTATATTGTCACATATATAGAAGAGACATTGGTAACTTATAAATGGAACATGACCCGAATGATAACTCAGTGCCATCGTCCCCAGTCCTCCAATACAAGGAAACGATGCAATGCATGAGACCAGGAATTATGAGTAGTATGTTTCACTATCACATTATTGATGGCACTTCTTATCCTTATTGTCACGGTCTTCCTCGTCATCATGCATGCCCTTCATTTCCGGACAGGCTAGCAAACCTAACTTTGAAGACATGATAAAATGAGAGAGATAAATTAGTAATTGATTTTTGAGTGAAAATTTACTACTAATAGCTGAGTTGTGACCCAGTACCATTTGGTCTAGCGGTATAATCTTCTATTAGTAAATAGAAGGTTGTGAGTTCAAACTCATAAAGTTGTAATATTTGAGTTGTTTATCTAGAAAAAAAAAATATAGTTGAGTTGTGACCTGATTACTTAGAAAGATAAAATTGCAGGTTCAAATCTCATTCACACGTATAGTAAAAAAATCTCGTTGACGCATAGTATACGTTGCTGAAGCATAATTGCGTACAGTATTCACATTAGAACTTTCTCAGAGTTGTTAGATCTTAGATGTGATTTCGGGGAGACTTGTAACCTAAATGTCTAAGATGCCTGCCAAGCAAAAGTAAGATAGAACCATAAAAAATTGTAGCCGACTGTCAACTAACAACAAGTCTTTATAATGTTGGATGAGGTATCCAGTTACATAATAAACTAAAATTGTGTTTTTAGTTACGTTTGAGATGACTCGAACTCTTAACCTAAGTTACTCCCGACTCAATTCTCAACCCTCTCTCAAAACTTGAGCTCATTCTAAAGACAATCCTCATATGTTTGTTGAACTCCCGGTCTTCCGCAATGACTGCATGAAGAAGATCACAAAATAGTTCATCCAAACACAACATGTTCTATCTGAGCATATTCTTCAAACCAAAATAAGTCCAAACACGGAAGTGTTACATCACAGCCGGCCCAATGAGAAAATTTAATTCTAATTAAGCCAAGAAAAGTCTAAATTCTATTATCAAAACTCAAGAAAACAGAGTTTCAGATTTGCAGTTTTCCTGTGAAAATCTTGTAGAACACAGCCTTACCAAGCTATAGCCTAACAAGGACAAAAATCAAAGGATCGCAAATCTAGCACGAAGATTGTTCAGCTAAGAGTCAAGGACCGAAGCAAGTTGGTCTCTTTTTAAGTTTAACAAAACACTTGAGAGATCTGACCCAAAAATTATATTCACTGTTCATCAGAGAAGGACTGATTCAAACCTCTTCGAGTGAAAAGCATGCAACACTGGTAGTTGAGTTGATTTCACAGGTTGATAGAGCATCAAACAGCTAGGAAAGCCGCTGCTTGCGGTTAAATTCCATTGGCTCGGGCTTAGTAGAAGCAAAGTTTGCATAAACTACTTGAAGTAAAAAACTAAAACTTACGAGAGATAGCAAATTGAGGGACTCAGACTGGTTACCAATATGGCAGTATGGACATCATAACAGAAGATGACTTGTCTGAGAACACTTCTGTGAGTATCCTGAGAGACATTCTAATGCTATATCAATCAAGAAAACAAAAGGGACACGAAAAAATTGTTTGCAACCTCATTGCAAATCAGAGGCAAAGCCACTTAATCCTATATGCTGGTGAAAGAAAACACTTGTACCTCTATCATGTCTTATAAGTTGTAACCAACTACTGTATATTACCTACATATGATTAGGAACTATCCAATTTCTAGCAACCAACCAAGGACTCAAATTAATATCATGCCATAAGATTGATGGTCATGCCAGTAAATAGGGAGATTTCCAAAGAACACATTGGTGAAAAAGCCAGTAAAGCATTAAGCATGAATGCATAAAAAGGTACTAGAAGCTCCATATCTTTTGTTAGGAATTCACAATCATGTGTTCAAAAGCATCATCAGAAGATTGAGTAATGAATAAAAGGTTAGTAAAACAGTAGATAACAAACAAATACTACTCAAATCCATGAAAGCAGAGCCCAAATGAAGAGTACCTAACCAGCCCTTGAATCAAAACAGCAAACATTCCTCATGACTTGAGCTTTTTCTGGCTTGGTGATGAGGTTTTAGTCTCTTTAACATTCTCTTTCTCTTCGATCCAAATAAGACTCTCTTCATATTCAACCATGTAAAGCTGGTTCCCCTCGATCATATACAGGCCAAGCTTTTCTTTGTCTTTATGATCAATCTTCATGAACCAAACCCCGTTGCCAGTCCATTTCACGCCAACCGTGCCACTTTCCCTAGCAAACCAACAGCAGGGTGAACCTCTAAGCAATCGCTGCACAGGCAAGTTGGAAAAATCCAGGTTAAAAAGCTTAGTCCAAGAGTCACGCACCCCATACTCTCTCATCACCCAAAAATCAACAGATTCAGAAGCAATAGCCTCATCTATATAACTCGACACACAGAGGCACCCTCCAACAACCCCAAGAAGGCACTTATACCAAATCCTGCCATCATTATCCAAACTCGGCAGCTGCAATATGCGGAACTCCTCCTTATCCAAATCAAAAGCAACCAGATCAAACCTGGAATCGCCGTTGTGTAGCCAATGAAGTGCCTCGTTCGAAAGCATTCCCTGATTACAAGGAAAGATATTGCCAAAGTAATCAACATCAATCATTCTCCAAATGTGATCTTCTAACGAGAAAATGTGTACCATCTCGGTATGTGTACGTGCATCCCCGTTTTGTTTCTTAAGAAAGTAGCCTACAAGAACCTTGTAGTTGTCTGTGGCCGACACATAGCCGGCACCGTAGTACTCTAGCACCGCCGTTCCATCCAAGGAGTAGCCAAGGTGAGGCAGTTTCTTGAAGAATTTAGTCGAGGGGTTCCAGATGTAGAACCTGCTGTCTTCCGATGCTACAAACACCAAGCCATTACAAGAGCCCAGCAGGTAGCAATCGCGTGGCGGTTGCTGCTCGAATGGGACACACACCTTCCTGCAAGAGGAGGAGGAACTCTGTCCGAACCACGGCGACTCCAAGTCTAGGCATTTGAGCTCAGGAGAACCTTTACTGTTGGACACGAGGATTCGGTGAGTGATGGATTTCTGCTTAGAAGCCAACTCAAATTGGGATTTGGCGAATCTAGGGTCGTGGAGTATAACGGAACGCCAGCGTTTCGAAACGGAGGTGAATCGGATTAGGGATTTGACGGGAAGCCTAGTGAGGATTTTACTCTCTATAATTTCTTGGGGCAATTCATTGGCCATTGTTTACTGTTACAAATCCAATCTCAGTGACAAGAAAATGAACTCGAATAAAAATCATATGTAAATTATGTGAAGAGAGAATTCGAAGCCTTTACCAGAAGGGTAAACCCTAGAAATTGCCACTACTACACAGTAGTGCTGAATGAGAGAGGTGATGAGCACAAAACGCCGGCGTTTAACTAGTGTGTATTGGGTAGATTGTGGATTCTAGAAAATGGTGAAACGGTGGTGATGGGTTGGAAGCTGGAACAGAGGCCACACTACTGGGTAGGTTTTCAGAAATCTGGGGTAAAAGAAAAAATATAAAACAAAATAATTTCTGTGGGGTAGGTGGACATGTGGCGCGTCTAGGCGGTTACATGTGACATGAGCCTAAAGGCTGAAGGGGTGCACTAGTATAGATATTCGAATTTCGCTAAACAGAGGAACATAACCAGTAATCATGCCGAAGAACAAGGGAAAGAGAGGAAAGAACATGAGGAGAGGTACGAACGAGGCTGACGACGAAAAACGTGAGCTTGTCTTCAAGGAAGATGGAAAGGAGTATGCCCAAGTGCTTTGGATGAAGATATTGATAAGACTTAAGGTTTGCAGATCCACTCTTTTCCAGTGTTAGCTTTACTGATTTCGGGTTATTGACATGACTATAAGTCAAACTTGGATTGGCAGCTGGTACTTTTATGGTTTTGTATTTCCAGATGGGGGACGTCTGGAATGTACAAGCTCTCCATGTACTCCGTCGTAGTAAGTAGTAACTGGGTCTTTTACTCTTCGGTTGGCGAGCGCGTCGCGTGGGTTTTAGTTTACTCTTCTTCATCAAACAGCGTGTGAAAGTCTCTCTCATCTTGGTCGCTCTGTGGTCTTCGATCCGGGCTGAGCAGCGGCGAAGGATTTAGATCGGCGTCAGAACTATGAGTATAAGTCAGATAATAATTAGTATAAAATGATGTTTATTTCTAAGTGAATATATCTTCAGATAGAAATCTCTTAAAATTGGCATGTTCGGTCGAAAAACCTATTATTAATTTAATTCTAAAAAAATAATTTTAGTAAGATTAATTGAAACGAGGAATTCATTGCAATTGCACAATGGGCAACAAGGCTCAATAATTAGTATCAAATGATGTTTATTTCTAAGTGAATATATCTTCAGGTAGAAATCCTTTAAATTATATAAATGAGTATAAGTCAGTATAATAATAAAGTTATAAGTATAAGTACAAATTTTGTGCGCCAAAATTTATTATGCTTGATCGTAGCCTAGTGGTTGGCTGTCTCGTCTACCACGAACAAGGTCACAAGTTCAAAACGTGGAGATTTTTGTTATATATTGGATTATGACCTATTAGAATGGCGAAATTGCCCATTGCAACATCAGACAAATAAAAGAGTCTTAACGGTTAACGGTAAGGTATGAAATTTAAGGTAGTAGAATGATAGAATTTGAAAGTTGGGTATAAAATTGAAAAGAGATTTATAGTTTAGTGGTGTTACGTAATTAATCTGTAAAATAACACAAAAGGAATTCATAATCATTGCAGTTCTGACAAATTCTAATAAATAAAATTATAAGATACAATAAAACTTTCCAAACAGAGGAAATGAAATGCTCTCGTTTGCTTGCTACTCCTTCAGTCATAGTGCGGCCATAAGCCACCGATCCATAAGTCATTCTTTGAGAACTTAAGCAAGTTTCGAGATTGAACCGAATCTCCATAATTTTTCAGGGAAAACAAGCTCCTATTAACACTCAAAATGCGCCAACACATCCACCACGCGGTGGCATCACGCCTCTTCGGAAGTTGTATAACTTGCATAGAATTGCATCTCAAGTCCACAAAGAATGACCTTGACATATGGGTCAATTCATATTGGAAAAATATACCATTTTCCCATTCCCCACAACAAGCAAACATGTCATTCAAATCAAGCAATGATTCATGCCTATTTATGGTGAGCAATGATTCATGCACATTTATGGTGTAATCTCGCTCCCACTCTTTTGTATGGTAATCTTTCATCACCCATATATCAATTCTTTTTTCATCTCCTGATACGTCCCATAACTCAGTGTCGACTATAACTAGAGCCATAGATCCTCTTAAAGCAATCAAGTGTGTGTACTCAAGCTTCAAGCATGGTATCCCCAAAGTGGGAGTCCGATAGAACTCTTCTTTCGTGAAATCAAAAGAAATGATGCCTTCTTCGTTTTTGGTCATCAATGTTTCTGATCTGTCTTGTAGAATCAACCAATGCATGTCTCCGAAAGCACATATGCTCCTGGCTGAATCTAAATCCTCAAGATATTTACAAGAATTTAGAGTTTGCGGGGGTAACTCTCGCCATGAGTTTGTGCCCAGTTCAAGAATTTGAGCTACACAGCCGTAGTAATCAGAGTCTTCAATATCTCTAGTGCTACCAATTTGGGACAAGCGAAGAATCTTGTGGGTGCTAGTTATACTATCAAATCCCATGCCGAAAACGTCTTCGAAAATATAGGTGTGGGCACCATTCTTTTTATAGTGAATGCCACTCCTCGGGAGCCTTAGAACTTCTGCGGTGAAAGGATCGATCAAGAAGCAAACCTTTTTTCCTATAGTCAAGAGAAAGAGGCTGCAGTAAGAGAAATATACAAAATAATGGGCGTCGTCGTCGGTGGTGGACAGAATATCCGAGACAATAAGGCTACATTTGCTGCCATCGTAATGCTGGCATTCCAAGGCATGCTGCAGGCATTTTAAGGGCCTAAATGACGGCATTATATATTGGGACGGCTTACGAAACGCAAAAGGGAAACTCTCTCCCACAAAACGCAACGTAAGGGGAGGATCAGAAGCATGAGCGTTGGTGAGAATGGAGAAACGGAAATGTAGTGAAACGAAAAAGGGAGACTGGACTATGTCCAACAAGGTTTTGGAGACGCATCGGAGGCAGCAGACTGAGTTTACAGGAAGCCTCTTAAAAATGTCATACATGATTTCCACCGGTAAATCCAACAACATCCTCATCTTTGCCTTCTCTCGCTTCCTCTTATCAAAGTTTGTTTTGTTTTGTTTCTCATGGCTCGGGTGCTTTTTATATATAATGCGATACGTACACTTCTGTTTGGATTGGGAAACTGAAGCCTAGAGGAAATCCTAGGGGAAATAGGAAACAACAAGATGATCCAGTTTGAGTAGGAGATGTGGATCCCAATTGTAAATTGTATTAGAACCTGACTTCGGTGACAAGGGTTTGTCACCTTAAGGTGACCACAACCAATGAATATGGGACACGTGTCCAATTTAAAATGCTTGGCTGCAATTTAAGGACATAACAAGGGAATTTTGGGTATTTGACATGTTTGTTTATAATTATTGTTGACACTTGTCTATCTTTCATTGATGTTTATCACTCATAAATGACCAGAGCTGGTCACCCAAGTTATTTCCATTATTGTATGAACCCGACTTCGGTGACAAAGGCTTTTCACCTTAAGGTGACCATAACCAATGAACATGAGACACATGTCCAATTTAAAAGGCTTAGCTGCAATTTAAGGACATAACAAGAGATTTTGAGTATTTACATGTTTGTTTATAATTATTGTTGACACTTATTCATCTCTCATTGGTGTTTGTCACTCATAAATGATCATAGTTGGTCACTAAGTTATTTTCTTTATCGGTATGCTTCTTGAGAAGATCCTACCGTTGGATTTCCCTTATTTCTGTTTTAGATTGTTGAAATAAATGAAATGAGGTTGTGGGAGGAGTTTGACATAAATCCGAGAAGCTTAACCCTAGTAAGGGTAGTGGGTTAAACGGAAGAGTTTTGATGTTTATATTTAAGTATTTATATTTTTGAAATTGAAGATTGGTCCTAAGCATGGTTATTGTGCCAGGATACAAGGAGACCTCGCTTGAGTGGTGATTCGGATATCGTCAGGCTCATGCCTAAATGTGTGAGTGAATACTTTGGTTTTTAATAAATATGCATGCAAGATTTTATAATTTATAATTTTATTTTTCGAGCTTATATTATAACTTTGGCTTATGAAATGATCTTGAAAATTATTTGAGTTTGATGCATTGACTAATTTTTTGTCATGATTTATGGATTTGAGCTCGGATTATTAATTTGGTATTTGAGTTTAGATATTCTTTATGAATCCGGATTTCATTATGATTGTTTTATTTATAGACTTTGAGATTTATAAAAGATTTTCGAAAATGAGATTTTCGGTAGTTCTTTATTATAATTTTATCGTTCATTTGTGGAATATCAATCTTGACCTTGAGAATGTTTAGCGAGTATTTCAGATTGAGATTTAATTACAATTTTTACTTGATGATTAAATCTCGCTTATAATTATGAATTTGAGAATGTTTTACACGTCATTAGGTTTTATTTTAAGTTCATATGATAATTTTCAAGTACGGTTGGGAACCGTACCCTTCACATGATATTGGGAAACTTTATGAATTTAAGTGATTTCGTATGATTTTAGTCACCATACTAGGATCGCTCTTATTCTTTACTAGCTAGCCTTTATTAGCGATCATCACCATATGTGAGTCGAACGCTTAGCGTGGGACGCTATTATAACTTGGGAGACACCGACCCGAGCCTGGGAGGTTCCACTTACATGGTGATATCTCTTCTCCTTGTCTTATTTTCTCAGTTATGTATTTGATCAACCAGCGGGGCTGGTTTATCTCTTCTTACGAGATTTTTTTATTTGATTAACCAACGGAACGCTTAGCGTGGGATGCTACTATAACCTGGGAGACACCGACCCGAGCCTGGGAGGTTCAATGATAAAACATGTACGGCCTCGACACTTTTCTCCTCCTCTTGACTATCAAGCATGTAGGCTATCAGAACCTTGTAGTTGTCTGTGGCGGACAAATATCCAGCACCATAGTACATTGGCACGGGGCTTTCATCCGAGGGATAACCAATGCCAGGCAGTTTCTTGAAGAATCGAGTCGAGGGGTTCCAGATGTAGAACCTATTGTCCAATGCTACAAACACCAAGCCATTACAGGAGCCTAGGAAGTTGCAGCACGGCCGTTGCTGCTCGAATGGGAAATGCAGCTTCCTGGAAGAGAAGGAATTGTGTCCGAACCACGGCGACTCCAAGTCTAGATATTTGAGTTCAGGAGAGCCGTTGCTCGAGACCAGGATTCAGTGAGTCTTAGAAGCTGATTCTAATTGGGATTTCGCGAATCTAGGGTTGTAAAGTATAACGGAACGCCAGCTTTTCGAAACGGAGGTGAATCGGATTAGGGATTTGACGGGAAGCCTAGTGAGGATGTTATTCTCTATAATATCTTGGGGCAATTCCCTCGCCATTGTTTACTGTTACAAATAATCTATGCTATATATTTCAGCGACAAAAAAATTGAATCGAAAATAAAAGGAAATGAGTTCGAATAAATCATATCAATATTATCTGATGGAGAGAAAACTATACCTGAGCAGATTCGAAGCCCTTACAGAAACGTAAACCCTAAGAATTGCCACTACTACACTGTATACACAGTAGTGCAGATTAAGAGAGTGACTGCCTGAGAGGTGATGAGCACAAAACGTTGGCGTTTTGTCAATACGTGTTTATGTTGATCGTGGATTCTAGAAGATGGTGGAGGGTGGTGGAATAATGGTGGTGATGGGTTCGAAGTCAAGACAGACGAGGACGGAGCACGCTTTCACCATTTTCAGAAATCTTCGAGGTAAAATGAAAAAATATAAAATAATCTAATTTCTGTGGGCTAGTCGAACACGTGCTGTGTCTAGGCGGTTCCAGATGGCATGGGCCTAAGGCTATGCGGAATATAAAATAAAATAATTTCTGTGGTCTTGGCAGACAGGTGCAGCGTCTAGACGGTTACATGTGGCATGGGCCTAAACAGGCTAAGGACTTTAAAGAAGAAGAAAAAAGAGGACCCACAAAGCTAAATTAGTTCGGCCCACTACTGTATAAGCGCGGGACTGCGTGTTATAAGCAAAAACGGCGTCGTTTGGTTAATTCATATTATGTTCTTTCATCTTTTAATTATGGAGATCAAAACAACCTACAGGATAATATAACTCAAGTCATCATCTGTATTTTAGCACCCAAATTACAAAATGAAAGAGAGAAATGAGCACCCTCACAGTAGCATGGCTATCAGCAAAGAAGTTTGCATCTTGCCAGTTGCCACACATGAGAATGCTCCTTCATATCTTGCAGTATAAATCTATTAAAAGTGGGTTATTAGGCATCTCCAACAATCCATTCTATACATATACCCATATTTATATTTTGAGTCAACAAGACCTATTACTATTCAAACTCATACCCAAATTTAAATCATTTTATATAATTTGGGTATGACTATGAGTTTGATCATCAACAAATAAATAAATTTCATATATAATGTTTAGGGTTAAATGATTTATATAACAACAAATAAATTATATAAATCATACAAAATAATTTAATATAATATGTTGTCCTAGTTAAAATTAAATAATTTTTTTTTATTTTTAAAAATTAATAACTTGATATTTTTATACCGAAAGATCTAATAACGGAACCGGGTGGCTTGCAAGCTTCATCACTTCCCATATACGATCCCATAATTTTTTCTTCTCTTGACTGGTAGCTTTGTCACCGCCTTCACCAACCACAACCACCACCATGCACAACGACACATCTTCGGGGTTTTTCCAAGCTTCTCCTCTAGGTTTGGGGTTGGACATTTTTGAAAAAAAAAAAAAGATTTGAAAACTAGCTAGATGAAGAACAATTATGAAAATTAAAGAGTGTAGAAGGAGGAGAGAAGTTTTGGAGTGAAAATTATGAAGAAGGTGGATGGTATTTATAGACATGGGTGCAAATTACTGTTCCAACGGGAAAAATAATTTTCTAAAGTTTTTTTTTCATATTTTTCAAGTTTTTTTTTCAATGAAATCCCATAATTTTTGGCCTCATTTTTTCTTTTTCGAATTGAATTTATCTGGATCTTTAATTTTGAATGAAATGAAATCTGGGCCGAGCATTTTTGACCGTTAGAGGACCAAAACCGAGCTCACGTGGGATGACCCACTAGTGTCCAGCTCCGCACGCGCATCGTCTTGGTTCCGACCGTTTTTTTTGTCGGCTAACGCGCGTCGGCAACAGGTGAAACAAATGGCGCGTTGCTTCTGCGTCTGTTGAGTCCTTCATGTGCAGCTGCTGCCTTCTGGGTCTCGCACCAATTGGATATGAGTTTCCTCCTTACAACTCGACCCAAAATGGGTCGTGAGTTTGGTAGGAACCCATAATTGGGTATAGGTTTTGATTGTTGGAGATGAGTTTTTATAGGTTTTGAGTATGGTATGGGTATAGGTATAACAACTCTTGTTGGAGATGCCCTTATGGATATATTTCGAGGGTTTTGATACAACTAGAAATGGATCCGATGTGTTTCTATTTTTCGTTTTGAGACTTGTTTCATTTTCGGACAATCTTTTTATAATTCAGATATAAAAGGCACTCGTGTAAAAGAAAATGGGGGATCTCCCGCAGCAAATTACCACAAAACTCAAGTAAACAGGTCCCATTTTGCAACGGGGTAGAAACATTATTGTCAACAATATTCCAGTAGTACATGACTGTTATACAATTTCAAGTTTTCAACAATGTTTCGGTTCATAGTACAAAAACCAGCACCTAAACGAAGGTGACTGGATTATGACCTTCTCCAGATAAATAGTAATAATAACTTCAATCACAGCTAGACCTCTTGATGCACTTTAGATCAATGAATTGTACCACTGCCTAAGCTCAGTAATCCAACTAAAGATTTGAATGATTCAAGAATGGATGGCTATACCTGAATATATTATCTACGCCGGGGATCCAAAAGGGATGGTATTATTTTGTTCATCAATGAGCATGGGGTCTAGAACCCCAACAGGCAGCAGTCAGCTGTGCAAACAGGATTCATTTCTTCATCAGATTCAGATGACTTGCAATATGTAGGAGAAATCAACTACTGTAAGTTGATTTCATGTTTTCTAAGTTGTAACCAACTACTGTACATTACCTACATATGGTTAGGAACTATATAATTTTTGCAACCACCCATAAATCTAGGCCTAAAATTAATATCATGCCATAAGATTGACGGATCGTGCCAGTATTTAGAGAGATTTCCAACGAGTACAATGGTACAAAAAGCCAGTAAAGCATCAAGCATGCAACCATAAAAAGGTACTAGAAGCTCCATAACGTTTTTTAGGAATTCACAATCATGTGTTCAAAAGCATCATAGGAAGATTGAGTAATCCATAACAGGTTCAGTAAAATAGCAGATAACAAACAAATACTATTCAAAACAATGAAAGCAGAGTCAAAGCGAAGAGTACCTAACCAGCACTTGAATCAAAACAGCAAACATTCCTCATGACTTGAGCTTTTTTCAGCTTGGTGATGAGGTTTTAGTCTCTTTGACATTCTCTTTCTCTTCGATCCAAATAAGACTCTCTTCATATTCAAGCATGTAAACCAGGTTCCCCTCAATCATATACAGGCCAAGCTTTTCTTTTTCTTCATGATCAATCTTCATGAACCAAAACCCATTGCCAGTCAATTTCACGCCAACTGTGCCACTTTCCGTAGCAAACCAAGTGCAGGGTTGGTTTTCAAGCAATGGCTTCACGGGCAAGTTGGAAAAATCCAGGTTAAAAAGCTTAGTCCAAGAGTCACGCACGTCATATTCTCTCATCACCCAAAAATCAACAGAATCACAAGCAATAGCCTCATCAGTATAACTTGACACACAGAGGCACCCTCCAACAACCCCAAGCAGGCACCCAAACCAACTCGTGCCATCATTATCCAAATTTGGCAGCTGCATTATGCGGAACTCCTCCTTAGCCAAATCAAAAACAATCAGATCGAATCCGGAATCGCCTTCGTGTAGCCAATGAAGTGCCTCATTCGAAAGCATTCCCTGATGACGAGGAAAGATATCGCCGAAGTAATCAACATCAACTATTCTCCAACTGTGATCTTCCAACGACAAAATGTGTACCATCTCGGTATTTCCATTCCCCTCTTGTTTTTTAACCATGTAGCCTACAAGAACCTTGTAGTTGTCCGTGGCCGACAAATAGCCAGCACCAAAGTACTCTCGCACTGCCGTTACATCTGAGGAGTAGCCAATGTCAGGCAGTTTCTTGAAGAATCCAGTCAAGGGGTTCCAGACGTAGAACTTGCCGTTTTCCAATGCTGCAAACACCAAGCATTACAAGAGCCCAGTAGGTGGCATTCGCGTGAAGGTTGCTGCTCGAATGGGAAACTCAGCTTCCTACAAGAAGAGGAACTCTGCGCGAACCACGGCGACTCAAAGTCTAGGCATCTGAGCTCAGGAGATCCTTCGCTGCTGGACACGAGGATTCGGTGAGTGATGGATTTCTGCTTAGAAGCCAACTCATATTGGGATTTGGCGAATCTAGGGTCGTGGAGTATAGCGGAACGCCAGCGTTTCGAAACGGAGGTGCATCGGATTAGGGATTTGACGGGAAGCCTTGTGAGGATGTTACTCTCTATGATATCTTGGGGCAATTGCCTCGCCATTGTTTACTGTTACAAATCCAATCTAAGCTATATATTTCAGTGACAAGAAAATTGAATCGAAAATAAAAGGAAACGAGTTCGAATAAAAAATCATATGTATATTTTCTGATGAGAGAAACCGATACCTTAGCAGATTCGAAGCCTTTACCAGAAACGTAAACCCTAGAAATTGCCACTACTACACAGTAGTGCTGAATATCAGAGGTGTTTGAGGGTAAATTTACACCCTCTGAATATATCGTGTGTTGAACCAGTTATGTGGTTCGTCGTAGATATGATTAGGTATCTTTAGAGATATTAGTTATCGAGGCTAAGTCGAGCTTATCTTGGAGGTCAAGAGATATTTGTGGAAATCCGGGTTATTATCGATATATCATAGATCCGGTAATAATGATTGTTTGGTTACCAAAATTAAGCTATTCATGGATGATCTTACGTAAAGGAGGAATTTGGACGTAAGCAGCAAGTAGAATTACCTTGGCAATTAAGGTGTGAAGTCACATACATGGTACTCAAGGTGTTTGATTATATAAGGATTACCATATTAATTAAATTGCATAAGGAGATTGCATTCTTAATGGCAGTTGAATGCATCAGAATTGAATTGCATAAGGAGATTATGTTCCTTAATGGCATTTGAATGCATCAGGTAGTGCATGACATCCAGAAGCATGCAAGGATGGAGTACAATTATATTGGCTTAAGGATTCATTCCTTATGTGGATTGTATACTTATTGCATGATACACGTCAAGAATGATTCATGAGGTAATTATATTACCTATGAGACGTGTACAGAGGGCGGAATAAGGCCATCTCTAACCCCCACTAAGGGGTGGATATAGCCGTCAAAAGTCACAAATTCCATCTCCAAACCAAGACTAAGCTAAACAAAAAATGGGTTTGGGGGGTTACAAGAGCCAAGGGCTAGGCTATACTTGACCCTTGCATAGCCTTGGGCTATTTGTTTGTGAGAACCACAATGACCAAAACAACATGGGAATGTAAGTTTATAACCCCAAAGGTTGAAGATGATCAAAATTTTAACCCTCACTATTCATGCACTTGGTGATTTTCATTTTAACCCCCTCCCAGTTGGAGATGGCCTAAGAGCAAGGACAAAAAAATCGACAATCACGGAATTATTGTGGTTCGAAATAAGGAAAACTCAATGGATATATCGAGAAAATATCGATTATCGATGAAATTTTACTAAATTTATATAAAATTTGTATATTTGACAAAAAATAAACGAAATATAAAATATCATAAAGATATAAAAATTAATATCGGTACTTATAAAAAAACATAAATTTCGAGAAAATATCAAAAATAATTTGATATTTTAGTCCTTACCTAAGAGAATGATGACTAATAAACACAAAACGATGTCGTTTTATTGGTAAAAGAAAAGAAAAACCATAAAAAGAATAATTTATGTAGGCTAGGTGGTCACATGTGACATAGGCCTAAATAGGCTTAAGGATCCTCCTTAAAAAAA
The DNA here is from genome assembly GCA_010134655.1 of Fragaria nilgerrensis. Classification (NCBI taxonomy): domain Eukaryota; kingdom Viridiplantae; phylum Streptophyta; class Magnoliopsida; order Rosales; family Rosaceae; genus Fragaria; species Fragaria nilgerrensis. The sequence goes on from CM020978.1 coordinate 31,787,216, forward strand.
TAAAAAAATAAAATTTTTTTAACAAATGTTACATTTCCTTTCACCTTAGTGTCAATTTGGTACCCTACATTTCATTTCAGGCAATTTGCTAACCTAACTTTTCATAATTAACCAATTTACTATCTTAACTATTATTTTTGGGGTCAATTACACATAAGTCCACTTTGAGACATTTTATCCTACATAAGTCCACCCCAACAGTTTACCCACATAAGTCCACCCAAGCCTAAATAAGGTTTTGGTTTAGGTATTGAAGTTCAACATAATTACAGACTGTCATCTAACAAAAAAAATTAGATTTTCTCTTTTATATTTACAAAAATGTCACTAATGTAAAAAATCAACAACCACTCTTCTTTCTGGAAAGTCTCTAGCAGACCTCCGGCGAGGTCTCTGACGGACTCCGGCCGACCTCCGGCAATGTCTCCGGCCGAATTCCGATGAGGTTTTCAACGGTTACGAAAGCTACTACCGCCAGCAAGAAAACTACTATCCCTAGCTACAAAATACTACCACAGACTAAAAAAGCTTTACCACTGACTACAAAAGCTACTACCGCCAGCAAGAAAAACTATTATCCCTAGCTAGAAAGCTCATACCACAGCAACAAAAATCTATCACCAGAACAAAGCTACTACCACCGCCAGCAACAACCACAAGCTACTACCGCCAGCAAGAAAAGCTACTACCGCCAGCTACAAAAGCTACTATCCCTAGCTAGAGAAAAAACTACTATACACATAAACTAAAACACTACTATGTGAGAAACTAAATCTACTAGTCAGCAGCAGCAAGAAAAAACTACTACCGTTTACAAGAAAAGCTACTACCGTCGGCAAGAAAAGTCACTATAGAAAAACAAAAACTAGTACCGTCATAAACTAATATACTATTACTAGCAACAAAAGCTACTACGATCCATGATAAAACTACTATCAAGCATGATAAAAACTACTACCAAGTAATATTAAATCTACTCAATATGTCGAAATACAGTGTCAAAAATATACTAACATTGTGTTGAAAATATACTATCACAGTTTTGAAACTATAAACCTTTCGTTATCATACAAATATGCTAAATCCATTGCCTTTGTGATGCATCTACTCCCTAACAGATCGATCATCCAAGCATTAATTCTCAATTGAAGCCCCAATTTCCTTCACAAACCTAAACCAACAAAGAATGAAAAACCTTCGACTCCTCTCTGTCAACAGATCGATCCCCTTCTTGACCGATTATGCGAGGCCGTGACAAACATCTTCACCACCGCGATCACTGCAAAATCACATCGAGATTCACCACCGCATCAGCAAAATCCACAAACGCAAATCGATTCCACTCCCTCACAATCTCTTATAGGCAAACAAACATGTAGCTTATCATAGATTTGATCGGAAACATGAAACAATTAGAATCAAGCAGATCTGAATCGAAAACCTAGCGAAGAAGAAAAGAGTACCTTAGATCCGATCAGTGGGTGAGATATAGTGAAGAGAAGCGCGGGAAGTAAAGCGATGGAGACATAGGCCTCAGAATCGAAGTCTGGGAGATGAAGAGTACGTGTTGCCGACACGACCTGAGCTTCAGAGAGAGAAACCTCTGTCGTCGAACAAATGGTTCTTCTCAATCAGAATCCATCAACGTGAACTTGTACTTCTCGATCAGAATCCGATTCGTTTCGACGCAATCATCATCTCCTCAATGACCGCCTCCGCCACGACGAGTGTCATGAAGTCGAGGCGGCGGCAGCGTCTTCCGATGAAGAATGGAATGATAGGAGAGAGAGGGTAGTTTAGGTATACTATAAATCTGAGTTGGTGGATTAGGGCCTTTTAGTGGACTTATATGAGTAAAAATAATGAGGTGGACTTGTGTGAAAGAAAATGTTGAAAAGAGAACTTTAAGTGGACTTAAGAGGACTTTAAAGGTGGACTTTAAGTGGACTTATATGAGTAAAAATAATAAGGTGGACTTGTGTGGAAGAAAATGTTAAAAAAAGGACTTGCATGAATTTTCTATTATTTTTGTCAATTTGTACCTTAGTTTTCAAAATTAGCCCAGTGGTTTTCTCGTTCGATAAGAAAATTAATTATAAAGTAATACAAATGAGAGGCAGAGCCATCCCGAATTTTTCCATGGCAATACATATTTCTTAAAACTCCTAAGTGAAATGGTAACACTAAAGACTATATAAGTTGGCCGAAGGAGATACTTGTACCTCTTTGATGTCTTCTAAGTTGTAAACTATTGTACATCAAATACATATGCTGTAAGGAAGCCAACTGATATTTCTAGCAACCACCCATAAACCAAGGCCTCAGATTAATCCCATGCCATAAGTTACCTAGTATAAGGGAGATTTCCAAAGAATACACTTTAACAAAACCAGTCGAGCATTAAGCATGCATACATAAAAGAGTACTAGAAGCTCCATTTGCAAGGAATTGACAATCATCAGAGGTTGAGTGATCACTCACAGGTTCAGTAAATTAGCAGACAACAAACAAGTACTATTCAAATACATGAAAGCAGAGTCAAAGACTCAAAATGACGGATTGAAGTGTACCTAACCAGCTTGAATTAAAAGATCCAGCACATATTCCCTCATGACTGAGCTTCTTTCGGCTTCGTCGTGATGAGTTTCTACCAGTCCTTTTAACATTCTCTTCCTCAATCCAAATTAGACTCTCTTCATATTCAACAATGGCAAACCTGCTTCCCTCAATCATATACAGGCCAAGCTTATCTTGTTCTTTATGATCAATCCTCATGAACCAATCCCTTGCCAGTCCATTTCAAGGCAACTGTGCCACTTTCCATAGCAAACCAACCGCACGGTGATCTCTCAAGTAATGGCTGCACAGGCAAGTTGGAAAAATCTAGGTTAAAAACTTAGTCCAAGACTCACGCACGTCATATTCTCTCATCACCCAAAAATCAACCGAGTCACAAGTAATAGCCACATCAGTATAACTAGAAACACACAGGCCCCCTCCAACAACCCCAAGCTGGCACCTATACAAGCTCCTACTATCATCATCAAAATCTGGCAGCTGCATTATCCGGAACTCCTCGCTAGCCAAATCAAAGCAACCAGATCGTATCTGGAATAGTTGTACTCATATAGCCAATGTAGCACCTCATTCGAAAGCGTCCCCTGAAGACAAGGAAAAATATCGGTGCCAAGGCTATCAGCATTACCCATTCTCAAATGGGAGCTTTCAATGACAAAACATGTACCGCCTCGACACTTTTCTCTCCTCCTCCTCTTGACTATCAAGCATGTAGGCTATCATAACCTTGTAGTTGTCTGTGGCGGACAAATAGCCAGCACCATAGTACATCACACGGCGCTTCTATTCGAGGGATAACCAATGCCAGGCAATTGCTTGAAGAATCGAGTCGAGGGGTTCCAGATGTAGAACCTCTTGTCATCCAATGCTACAAACACCAAGCCATTTGAGGAGCCTAGAAAGTTGCAGTGCGCCGGTTGCTGCTCGAATGGAAATGTAGCTTCCTGAATGAGGACGCGTGTCCGAACCACGGCGACTCGAAGTCTAGGGATTGAGTTCGGGAGAGCCGTTGCTGGACACGAGGATTCTGGGAGTCTTGAAGATGATTCAAATTGGGACTTCGCGAATTTAGGGTTGTAGAGTATGACGGAACGCCAGCGTTTCGAACGGAGGTGAATCGGATTAGGGATTTGACGGGAAGCCTAGTGAGGATGTTATTCTCTATAATATCTTGGGGCAATTCCCTCGCCATTGTTTACTGTTACAAATCCAATTTAAGCTACTTTACTGACAAGAAAATGAATCCAAAATAAAAGAAAATGAATTCGAACAATTCATATCTATATTATTTGATGACCAGAAATCGATACCTGAGCAGATTCCAAGCCTTTACCAGAAACGTGAACCCTAGAAATTGCCACTACTACCCAGTAGTGCAGAATAAGAGAGTGCTGCTTGAGATGTGATGAGCACAAAAACGTCGGCGTTTTATACCAATTTCAGAAATCTTCGGGTAAATGAAAAAATATAAAACTAAATAATTTCTGTGGGGGCTAGGCGGACACGTGCTGCGTCTAGGCGGGCTTAGGGGCTCCACCTTTAAAGAGTAAAAAGAGGACCCCGTAAAGCTAAATCAAATCGGCCCACTACTACTACCCAGTGTTACTGAATAGTTCATAAGCGAAACGCTGTCGTTTTATTAATTCATTATGCTTCTTTGAGTTCTTTCACAAGAAATGGATGAAACGACTTCGTTTTATTGAGAGTCTAGCTATGGAGGTCAAAACAATTACAGGATAATCAAGACGCTGGTTTATTGGCATCTCTAACTCAAGTCATCATCTATATTTTGCACCCAAATTACAAAATGAAAGACAGAAACGAGCAACCTTACAGTAGCAGCAAAGAAGTTGGCATCTCGCCACACATGAGGAAAGGACACAGATGCAAGACGATGAGAATGCTTTGATACAACTAGAAATGGATCCAAAGGTTTTTCTACTTGTCATTTGAGACTTGATGTTCTAATGATCAAGATATAAAAGGCACTCATGTCAAACAAATGGGAGATCTCAGCAGCAAATTACAACAAAGCTAAAGTAAACAAGTCAACAATATTGTCCCATTTGCAAAGGGAGAAGAGACATTATTGTCAACAATATTCCACTAGAACATGGCTGTATACAATTTCAAGTTGTTCAGTTCATAGTACAAAAGCAAGCACCTAAATGAAGGTGACTGGATTATGACCTTCTCCAGATAAATAGTATTAAACTTTAATCACAGCTAGACCTCTTGATGCACTTTAGATCAAAGAATTGTACCACTGCCTAAGCTCAGTAATCCAACTAAAGATTTGAATGATACAAGAATGGATGGCTATACCTGAAATATTATCTACGCCGGGGATCCAAAAGGGATGGTATTATTTTGTTCATCAATGAGCATGGGGTCTAGAACCCAACCGGAAGCAGTGCAAACAGGGTGCAATTCTTCATCAGATTCAGATGACTTGCAATATGTTGGAGAAATCTCGGGCAATAGGACAGCACGATTTAGTTCCAGGCCACTGGGGAGGTCAGTATGTACAAGATGAAGGCTAACCATCTGGATGGAAGGGTAGTCCTGTGGAGGATTCAACAGCGAACAATGTAGTTGGATGATCATACAGCTGCAGAGGTAGTACGTCGAAGATCTTTTACTGCATTGTTGAAGTTCCCACTCAGCTGCCTGCTACCTTTGAAACTGCCATATCTCATAGGCTTTGGCTGAAAGAGAGACATGATCATTTTCTCCAGAGTCTGCACTGTATACTTTACATACTTGCTATTACTAGCGTCTTGCTCAACCAATGGGCCATAATTCTGCATGTAGCTTCTGTAAACAGGCACAACTGCCTGCACTATGAGCTGGCATGTCTTCTCCCTTAGATCTTTATCTAATACTATCCAATTTGACTGTCGCTTATACATTTCATCAAAGGCTTCATTGAAGGTTTTCAGTCTCTTCTTGACAAGATCACGGGCAGTTGCACGACCACCTGAGAAGAGAATTAGACCCTCCCTACTTAAATGACTAGGAAGTTTCCCCCAGCTGTCTCTCAAGAACACCTCAGCATAATAGCCCTTGTACTTCATGTTCTCTTAACCAAGCATCCCCCAGGAGAGCTCCCAGCTTAGTTCCTTTTAGGCTCCTGTACAGATGCAGTTGGTTCATTGCGAAGAGGTTTGCCAAGGAGGGATCCTCATATGCCTTTATCCAAGCTTCCAAGTTTTGCTCAATCGCTTTAGCAATTTCTACACCTTGTTAATAAGCAGTTTCTCTTGAAACTTCTCATGCTTCCAACTTCGATGGATGATCAGAACCTGAGTTAAGATTGGCTGTAATCATCCCCAAGCAGTTTATTACAATAATCAGTAATGAAACTGACCCAATTTTGGTACACTCCCATCTGGAGGAGGCGGGTTCTGCCTTTGCAAACTCCACCTGAAGAAGAAGCTCCCAAAAAATTTCAGCAGCTCCATCAATGACACTCTTAATGAGGTCCCTTGTCAGGTTTTGGATTTCAACACATGCTCCCCCCAAAAAGCGGTTGAAATCAAGTCTCAATTTGTTCAGAGATTGCAAATATATCCAACAACTTCAAAAGCTTAATTGGGTCTTTCTTGCTATCTGTAACAGTCTTTCCAAATTGAAGGAATGCAAGAATACCAGCCTGAGCCGCTATCTTTGCAAAACAACCCATCCACACATCCAATCCAATCCTCTCAAAGACATCATTGCACAGCTTATCCTCGGCCTCAAACAAGTGTTCACCGCAAACTCCAAATGCTTTCCCCATGCGCGATATACCCCTCTATGCTTTGCACATCATTAAAACTCCGCAATGATATCTCAAGGTAATCCAAATTCAGAGCTTGTAAACTTGCCCTTACATTTGAACTTCGAACTTCAACATAAATAGATATACACTTCTCAAGTCTATTATTAGCAATCATTCTTCCAATGATAGCTTGCAACTTCTGGATTACCATAACAGGTAATGGTGATGGCGCAATGCAGGCTTGTCCCAGTGATGACGACGATGACATTGGAAGTGGCACACTGTGTTCCGTTAGGAGTCGCCGGAACTCATTTTCCAACTTTTCCAATGCAGCCTCCAAGAGCCCCCCATCCAGATAAGTCTTCCCCTCATCACTCTGCAATTCTCTGAGACTTTTCAACGACTTCTTCAGATTCGATAGATACCGCTCATCTGCAACCGCATTATCCTCCAAGTACTCCACTATATCCTCCAACCACTGAATTGCCAATCCACAATTGTCACCCAGAAACCTCAAAGCCTCTTCCAAACGCTTCATCACCGATAAGTACCCCGGAAGATCACTCCTCGGATCCGACAACAGCGACTTCTCGAGCCCATGAACAGCATCAAACACTTTAAGCACAGCTGCAGCCGGGCCAACAGCACGGTTGATATGACCTCCAACAGCAGCAAGGGCCTCCTATCAGCCCGAATGGGCCTAACCGCAGCTTCAAGAGACGGTAATCTCTGGTAATCTCTTCAAATCTGGACCCTGCCTTGTCTAAAGCCAACCCCAACCCCTGTGACTTCTGTAAGCTCAGCCTCAATGACTTGGTTGCAGATATCAAATTCTGAATGCTCTTATCACTCACCGAATCCGCCATTCAATCCTAATCCTAATCAAACCAACAACAGAAGAACCCAAATAATCAAATCTCTGCAACTCACCAATCCTCACACGAATTCAAAAAAGAGTAAAGCAGCTAAATTCAAACAAAAAGTTTCAAACTTTATTCATCTCCAAAACTCTAAAAGCATGATTCCCCTAATTTCAAACCAAACCTCATCTGGGTGTTCGCCAAATTTCACAACCAACAAAACCCAAGTCGCAAAGAAACAAAAAGACCAAAACTTTACTGAAACCAACTGAACCCAAAACTCACCAGTTAAGATAAGGAAGGAAAGATACTTGCTTGAAGTAAAGAGAGATCCAGGGCCGAGTTGAATCAGACACTGAACCAGGTCTTCAGAGAGAAACAGAGAGAGCTAGTGTGATAGAGAAACCCTAATTTAGTGAATGGGAATGAGAACAGAGTCTGAGAGAAGCACTTTACAAGTTTGCTATTTTTCGCAGTGTCCGACGAGAAGAGCCAAAGTGGTTGACAGTAAGGCAAAACTTTCTGCCTAGTTAAACACGGTTTTTAGTCTCTCACCCTCTTAAGGTTGCCAGCAAAAACAAACTTTTATTTTCCTCATTTGGTTTTTGTTTTTGGTTATAGGCTTAAGCTTTCAGCCTCCACACTGATGTTGAGATGGATCCACTTTGCACAGAGGATCTAAATGCATCAATGCAGAAGCCACAAAGATACTTTGATTTAACAAATCAAGGATTCCAAAGCAGAAATTATTTTGGTCAGCATTGTTTGGTTAGGGTGGAGAATGAGTGATATTGACAGTATTATGAAGAAATACATAATTTATTATACTATGAGAAGTCTTTCAAAGCGTTTAATATGTATAATTTGTTTGTGTTTATAGAATATCATAGCTATTTAGATGTTCGAGGAATGAAAAGATTGTTTTAATAAATAGATATTGTATTCAGCAGTTTTATTAATCAAGACTTAAATGTTCCGTATTTTATTTAAAAAAATAAAATAATAAGTAGATTTGATTTGCTTGTTAGTATAAGTTATTCTTCTACATTTTGACGACACTAAACTGGATGATATTTGTGTGTTCCTCTTTTTTTTCCCTAGGTTGCATTTGATACTCCCTTTACTAGAAAAGTTGCACGAGGTTTATCCTTTTGTACGTTTGGGCACTTTGTTATAAAGTCAAGAGGTTAGCACAGCAATTCCAAATAAAATAGAAATGTGTAACATGGTTGTACCATCATCTGGCCAAATTTGTTGTTTCTGGTCCTGTTCAGTATTCACTAATACCAAAAACAAATCATATTCACATGGGAAGATTGACATATTTTATCCAGTAGAGCTAGTATTTGAAAATAGAAAAGGCTGTCCTAAGTTTGAAACATTGTCTACTTTGTAGGTTATATATCAATCCTCTGAAAATTCAATCAAAATTGCTCTCTTGATCTGGTTCTAATTGAATTAATGTTATTGTTTTCAAGACTTGCACTGCAGAAAGATGGAGAAAAGTATGAATAATTGATAAAAAGTGTACCACAACTGAAGCATAAAGACATGAGGAATATTCAATAAGATTTCTGTCTCTTCGTGTTCAGTTAGCAAATGAAAAAATAAATCATTCCAAATAATTGCATTAATCTCTCTTCTTCTTCTCTTTCATCTGATCATAATGTAAAAATCATCACCTGTGAGTGTCACCATTCTTGGGGACCCATGAGAGTGAAACCCCAAGCTCTTCATGAGTGTGAAATAAAGGAGAGTGATGGTTTAGTTTCCTGTTATCTCCTCTTCAAAAAAAAAAATGCTAAGCTTTTATGAATGTCTCATTATGTTAGTTGGCCTACTCACCAAGGCACCATGACTGCACTGTCCTATTCTTCTTGCAAAGTTCATCAAACCAGAAACTATACATGCTTCAGCAAATGCTCAAACAATTTGTGACAGTTTCCTAACGTCCAAGCTTGTGTTTCAGGTTGAGAGCTGCTCACCACCCGAAATTTTATTTACCGAGTTCCGTCATTGAAAATGAAGCAAAACAAATCCAAAAGGGTGGAACCTTTTGGCATTTCATCCCAAGAGATTCGGAGAGTAATTTTGGAGAGGCGAAATTAGCTACACAAGGGATTAGGCTCCCCTGAAGTGCTAGTTGTATCATATATATAAGTAGTTTCTCAGATAGTTATACAGTTCTGGTGATAGCAATCATAGCATCATCAGGTTCCCCACTAATGACAGGAGTCGCCTCGTTTTGATTCACTACGGGATTTTAGATTTGAGCCCAAATTGAACAGATGCCCCATCCCACTTGACCAAAGAACAGTCTAGTTTTGTTGTGTGCAGTGGTCCAGTATTGTAATAGCTAACAACTCATTCAAGTTCAACTACCATGCCCATTGCTTATCTCCAACCCTAGAATAGGAAATGAGGTTGTCACCTCTATTCTTATGTCCAACCCACCTCACCCTCCTATTCCTTTCCCTCATCAAGTCACATAACTGAAGTCAACCCTCAATGTTCTTCAACTTAGTTTTTTTTTTTTAATCATATATGGGTAATGGTTGGAATAAGCTTTTTATGTTGTGAAAGTCTTACGGTAGGTGCCAAAAGGGACACCCTCTTATGTAACATGTTTAACGAAAATTCTTCAATGCATCTTGGTGTAATAAAACCAGCTATTAATATCTAATATTAGCCGTTCATATGATCTAACTTAACGCATGACACTAACATTTATAATAACACTGTTAAACTTAAGATAATTAGAAGAAGAAGGAAAAAAAATCTGATCCACGACCCATACCGTCGTTATGTTCTTTTGACATATCTCGACAGCGGACGACGGTGTTCGCTTTGTCTCGTCTAGGTGTCGACGTCCACCTGGTCATCGTTCAACTCTCCTTGTTCTGCTTGCTGGTATAATTTTTTCAAATTCAAATGGGTTTGGAATTGTGTTCTGGATTTTGGGTTATTGTCGATTGTTCATTTGTTCTGGGTTTTGGGTTACTGTTTATTGTTCTGGCTGGATTTGAGTTATTGGTGATATTATGGGGTTTGGATTATTGGTGAGTGTTTTGGGTTCTTTGGGAAAAGCTTGGCGTTGTGGAAAAGGAAGCTTGCCCTCTAAATGGCATCCCCAATATAGTGAGGAGGAACATGGGAAGGGTATGGTAAAGTTGAGAGATCTCCCTTGAAGAACTGTTGGAGAAGATAATAAGAGCAAGGATGAATTCAGAAGAATCCCCCCACCTAGGACGGTTCAAATGCACCATGATGCGCTGAATCCGCTCCACATGTTTAAATTTCTAAAAAGTTACACCCTAAAATTGAGCAATCATTGTAATGTACAAAACTAAGTAGCTAGCTCAATTGGTAGTGCATTATGATAGACATTGATAATATAACCATGTCTATTCCACAAATCAGTTAAATACAAAAGTCACACATATGCCTTTCACTAGATATTTAAGATTTCAAATCAAAAACCTTAGCTAAGTGCCTAATGCACAGCACTAAGGCGAATGAGCATGCTTTTGACTTTGAATAACATAAACATTACAAGTTCCACCCAACTATCACCAATATATTTCAATCAAACACCCAACCTAATCAAAATTATAAACAAATCAACCCCCTAATCTTTATCTCTAAGTCATCAAGATTCCCCTTCCAAATATTTGTTTTTTTATAATCCATTGACTTTTGGAGCACATTGGATGCCCCTCTTTCTTCACCTCCAAACAATCACAAAAATTAAAAATAACAAAATAGAAAAGAGTAAAATTAAATTTTAATTTGATTAATGACAGAATGAGATTCTGCCCATTATCCTAATTAAAAAAAAAAAACGAAGAAATTTACATCCGTCCTCTCCCTCCCAACTACACAAAACAAAGCAAGAACCCCCTCTCTTACTCCACCCACTCTATCCCGTGACTCGAATACACCCAACCCAACTCCTCCGCTAAGATTCTCCGGTGCGTGCCGATGCTCCCCTTCGTAAGTTACGATCAGCATTGCCGGATCATCCGGTGCTCGCTCCACATGTTTCCTCGCCGGACACCCCCCTCACTGTACTGCATTTGTAATAACCCCTACAAAAACAAAACCACAATATACATAAGAACTCGCCATTGAAACAAAGAGTCCAGCGCCATATTGCTAGTCACACACAATATTAAAAAAATATGCCACATATACTATACATTGTACCATATAGCACATTATACATTAACAATACTTTTGTAATAGATAAATCGAGTAAACTACCTTGGGTAAGGTGAGCCTTTGATCGGTTTCTGGCCGTACTTCCTCCAGGAGTACTCGTCCGGCGGGATATCGGCAATCTTTGAACTAATCGCCGGCACTCGGATTGTTTTCTTCACCCGATTTTTCCTGCAATAAAGAAAAATTAAAACTATTTAATCAAAAAAAATCTAAAGTCATCGGTCAAAGGTTAATCAATCAAAATCTTTAAGCCCACGCGTAGGGAAACAGACAAAACTGTACAATTTCAAAACTCGTAATTTCAGCAAATGGCGCATCTTATCATGTGTCCGCGTCAACGCGTGCCCTCCCTTCGCGGGGCCGACCATACCTAATGCGTTGACTCTAAACTCGGACGATTCAACTCGCTATTGAAATTGAAAGAGAGAATGAGCGAACTCGTTATTACCTTCTCTTGGAGCAATGGCACTTGCCCGACCCGGAAGCGGATCCGGATACGGAGAGCTTGCAGGAGACGTCGTCGGAGTGGTCGTGCTCGTGGCACCGCTTCTTGTACGTCCCGTGGAGAGCGGAGGCTTGGCGCCGGAGACGGCAGGGGCCGGATTCTGAGACATGAACAGGCCGAGCTTGCCGTTGGAGACGCTGTTGTCGCCGGTGATGGCCGACGACATGAACGACGAGCTGGACGAGACGCTGAACTCGATGTCGGTGCACTTAGGGTTCGATGACGCCAGCACATTAGGCCGGGTGAAATCCAGCGTCATGGACTGAGCAAAATTAGCCTCCGGAGCCTTCACCGGCGCCGGAGAATGATCGCGACCGGCGGCGGAGCGAGGTTCAGGGACTGAGAGAGAGGGAAGGGAGAGAGGCGGAGGAAGAGCTGGAGGATTTGAGCTAGACAACTGATTATGATGAGGAGGAACCGCGACTGGTCCGCGCCTGAACCGGGCGTGGCCGGTCCGGTTCAGCAAGGAAATGACCTTTTTGAACTTGGACACGGTGTGGTCGGTGAGGTCGGTGCAGTCGAGACGAGAGGAGGCTTGGTTAGTTTGTTGCTGGTGAGAGAGGTAACGGATCAGATGCTCCATGCTCTTCAAGCCTTGCGATGCGGCCTCCTGGATCGCCTTCTGGTCTTCCATCTTCGGCAAGCTCATCATCTCCACCGCCATTTGGAGAGGTCCGAAACGAAACGCTGCGTTTTGAGGCGGGGAAGGTCAACAAAGCATTAAAGAGAGAGAGGAGAGGTTTAAGGTCGAAGGAGGGGGGAGGAGGAGGAGTTTGTGTGGTGGGGGTGAGGGGTTTGATATAGGAAGGGAGAGAGGTGACCGGGTGACTTGGTGAGCCGGTTGTGGAAAGGAGTCAAAGTGGGGTTTCTGATCGGACGGCTGTGACGGGGTGAGGATTTCTAGGGGATGACTTTGAACAATTTTCTAGATGAAATGGGTGGGGCCCGGAGTGGGAGAAAATGTGTAGCGTTGGACAACTAGAAAGAGGTAGTATTCTTTTATCTCGTGAAGGGTTGACGGTTGACCAGAATAGTGGCTACAAGTTTATGACTTTTATTAATCACTGTGAGCTACGACACACAGCTCGAAATTTTTGTTTAATGTTCGTATTAAATCGAGAATATGGTTGGACAGTCTTGCTTACTTTCTAATTACAACAAAAGTGCCGTACTGTCACTCCGTTAGATATTTTGTTCACCTTTATTTTAATTTAAATTAAATATTTTAATATTAATCTTATAATTAATAATTTTGTAAAATATAATATTAAATTAAAATCTATAAAATCTAAACAACAACAATTTTTTATATCTTTTAGAACAAAAAAATAAACAATTTTTTACATCTTTCAAATCAGATTTGAAATCATTTCAATCTTCAATAATGTGGTTATATAGTGAGATTGTTCGTTCTTATTTTAATTTTATTTATGGCTTCAAATGTGGTTTGAGAAGAGAGGTCTGTGTCAATATCGATGAGATATTTGTATATATTTTTAGATTTTATAACCTTTATAATTGTAAGTTAAAAGAAAATAAAAACCAGATTTTCTCAAAAAATTAAGGGCATAATTGGAACGTTAAAGGTAAAAAATAAGGCGTGTGATAAATTGAGCTTTAGTGTGATAGAAATAGCCGCACCCTTACAAAATTTAAGAGCGGATTCGTCCTTCTCAAGACAAGTCTAGGGTCGGAACCTAAGGTTCCAAGTGGCCGCGTCTTTTCTTCCGGTAGACGGTAAGGCGCTGATCGTGTTAGTTTACTTAGTTAGGACGTGCACGGCAGCGGCGAGGAGGATGATTGCAAATCTGTTTGTCCTAAAACCCTTATCCATGAGTTACCCTAAATTACCCTACATACATTGATTGTCTAGGTTGTTCTCTCGTTTGGATTTTGGCCGGTTTGTAGCTCAATGTTTGAAGTAACTAAAGAAGAGCAAAAAATATATGATCTGAATGTAATGAGTTATCTTTCGGTTTTTCAATTTAAGTACAGTATATTGTGTAATGAGAATGAAAGTGCTTATTAGAGTATCAATCATAAATAAGTTGTGTTAATGCAAGTCTTACTATTTTGATGGACCCTTCGTATTGGTTACGAGATAATGCTTGTTACACGCTTACTAATTACACATACTAATTGGTTTCGACGATATTATTACTGTTGATTTTCTTTTTAATGTGATGAATTATTGTAGTATGTGAGCAAGTCAAATTAAGAAAATTAAAATCGTTGTCTGAACTTTCTGAGAACGACTTACGTATTTGTTTTGGTGAGATTTCTTTGAATTGGTAAAACTTCAACCTAAAACTCATCTTACTAGAAAACACTGGGTTGACTCATGCCCATTAAACGACACGTCTTGAATATAAATGTTGGGAGTTTTGACATTCTAAACTCCTCATGTATCCTTTTTTTTTTAATACAATGGCTATAACGGCAGCCCTCACGCTATAATTATTAATGAAACTTCATGATACAAGGGATGGACATTGTGCCTAAACCCGATACTGTAAAAACACCCTAAAATAATAACAGGTATGTCTACAAAATCTATACATTATAGCAAACACCATTCTACAAAAACTGCTCATGTATCTTATTATAACTCAGATCGTTTTACAACTTGGCTTCAGTTGTGTATCCTAAAGTTTTGATTTTTTTGATCTTAAATGAATTCCATTCTTACATAAATGATACATCATGAATCGATGTACTGCCTTGCGTACATAAACAAATAAGATTAAATTACTCACGTGCATGTAGCACCCTCACTACACATTTCAGCTCTCATAACTCCACAAATCAGCCTATACCCTAGGCAATCACGCTAAAACGAAAGCAAAGACAAAAAGAAAAAACAAACCTATAATCTATGGGAACATAGTTTATAAGCAATTATTTGCGAAAAACAAAATCGAAAAATTTAAAGCACCTCTTTGCCCTTCAGACTAGGGCTTGGGGGTGCAGGCAAAGGAACAAAACTGAGAGATGAAGGCTCCTGAGATTACTTCTCCAAACGCGGCTTTTTTTCTCACTTCCAACGGACGTCTGATCTTCCTCTTGCAAGTCATCAGATCCAACGCCGCATCCTTGTTCTTGTTCTTGCGTCCAAACTTGCGCCCAATCTTCCTCTTATAAGTCACCGGGCCAGCAACCGGAACCTCTATTAATTCCCAAAAGAAGAGGAAAATTCTCAGGTTCCGATCCACCAAACTCAATCACTGCCAAAGAAGGGGGCTTAGACAGCCCAGCCACCACAGGCGGAGAAACCTCAAGCCCAACAACTTCATCAGTCAACCCTAAGTCAAATTAGGGTTACTTCCCGTCGAGAAAATCGAGAGACTCCCCGAGCCGCCGTCAACCTTCTTCCCCGCCGCCTTTGACCTCACGGTCCCTTCCGGCGTCGGCTTCTCCCCATTTCTGTGGGCTCCTCCCGCATCGGTGTCAGAACCTCTGTTTCCACAGATCTAGTCGCCACAATAGCTCCCGGCTCTACCACTACCTCCGGCTAAGGTTTTAAAAAACGTTGGGCGCTAGTCGGGCGGATAGCGTCTAAAGATTAATCGGGGATTAATCAGATTTGTATTTTTGTATTTATGTTAATAATAAATAATTACATTTATTATTTTATCACATAAAAACTTTATAAATAATAACTATAATTAAAGTTTTACAACAGTATATTCGATTCTTATCTCTTATATTAATTAAAAGTAATTAAAATAGGGAAAGGAGGCCGGAAACAGAATTTTTTTCCTATTAATAACAATCACACTTATTATAATTAATTAACAATTATTATGTTGATCTTGATATTGATATAGTAAAAGAGACGTAAATGGAGAGATGTCTAGTAGGCACGCAAAACTAGACTTCTTCAACCGTTCAACCTTCATCTTCACCGTTTTTTTAAGAGCATCTCTAACAACTTCTTCATAATTTCTCTATTATAAGGAAGCAAAAGTCAATGCTTCAAGCAATTTTTCTTCTACAACTCCAACAGATTCTCTATTTTGGAGATTTCAAGATGATTCCCCAAATCCTTCTATAAAAATTTGGAGAATGCTGCAGATTTGGGGAATTTTGGTTTCTCTTTCATCACATTCCCCATTTTGGAAAGTTTTAGGGAATCTGTTGGAGCAAAACACCCAAAATCTTCTCCAAATTGGAGAATTTCAAGAATTTGGGGAAGCTGTTGAAGATGCTCTAATTCACCGATCATTCATCTTCATCTTCTATCCTTTTCTCCAAAAAAAAAAAAATTTGGTTTCAACCAATCACACACACAGTTCACTTTCTAACCCAGACTTTCCCTTTCATCATCTCTGATCTCTCATCGTCCGATTATGATGCATCGACGCATCCTCGAAGTCCTCCTAAACTTCTTCTTCACTTCTTCGGAGATGATGATTCAAAACGTCGAGTTAGACCGCACAATCGGGCCACCCACCAACCGCCGAGGTGCCTAGGCGCTGCCAAAGCCGCCTAAATGGCCGATTTCAGGGGTGCCGCCTAGGCGGCGATTTTTAAAACCTTGCCTCCAACGCACCAAGCAGACTCTTGTCACATACTCCCTCGCCATGGGAGAAGAAACCACAACCCTTACAAATCCCATGACATTTCTCATACTGGAAGTTGAGACTTACCGAGATCTCCGACGTGAACCATAACGTTCTAACACACTCCGGCGGACATCATGCATTATCCGTATCCTCTGCACCGGAAGCTTCACCTGCAGCGCCACCTTGTCGGCTTAAGGAAAGAACCCGCTTATTCGAGCAACACTTCGCAACCCTAATCCATTGAGTTCAGCGGTACCTCTGTTAGAAGGCGCACACTATCAAAATCTGCCAATAAGAGCATTGCATTGTTGTAATACCAAGGTCCGCCGAAAAGAACATAGCATTTCGTCTCGAGATCTCGAAACTGAAAAAAAGAATCCCTCTCCTCCTCACGGATCAAAACCCGCTCCTTCAACCACCACATAGCAGAGATCGTCGCTGGGATCGACGAGACATTCACCGGTCTCTTAGTGAGCACACTGCCACACAGGTAAAAAAAAGAGTCCTGAAGCAACTCCTGCCCATCATCAAACCTCACCACGGTCTCCTCCGCCATAACAGAAGATGTCGTCGCTTCCATCCCCACCATCACAGCAGTAAAGCTCAATGAGTTGAGCTGCTAGGGCAAAACCCTAGCAGAGCAAAAGTCGACAGAAATCGCTAGTATTTTTATCCTAAAGTTTTGATTATGAAGTATGAAGATGCATAATGAAAGTTTTGGATTACATAGAGGTGAATCGGCATTGAAACAATTAACTTATTAATGGGAATTATACGTTTTCAGTTTGAGCAAGTTTAAATCAATTATACTCCGGTGTTTAACTTGATGTATATTTCATGGAATGAGACCCTTAAGTTGAAGTCGACATATGTTTAGTCCTTGTGGTTTTAAAATAGTCCTTAAAGTCACAATTTTCATCCAAATATCCTTATGGATGAAAAATCGTGATTTTTCATCCAAATAGTCTTCCGATTCTCAGTTAAAATAAAACCAGATGAAAAATCAAGGACTATTACAAAAATATTTTCCTGTTCACATTAAAATAAAACCACAAGGACTATACAATATTTTATTAGTATATTATTTATACAAATTTTCATTTATATTGAAAATTGTTAAGACATTCATAAGTGTGATTTATTAATTACGAACTTGAACGGTTCATATTTGACAGACTTGGTTCGTCCATTAATTTGATTTTGATCTGGTTTGTTATTTTAACAAACACTAATTTGGCTGAAAATTTGTATAAATGATATATTCATATAAACCTAAAAACTGAACGGATGATATGTCAAAATGTGATAAAAAAATGAGTATTTTGAACTATAAACCGAAAAATTATCAACTAATCTTCAACTTAAGAGTCCTCACTAAAAGGGCTCCCGACCATATTTCATAAGTAAACATATATATCTCCCATCTTTGGTTCGAATCAATTATCTTCCGATTGACTTTCAGCACAATATTATTAAACTGAAAAATGTAATGGACGTCTAATATCAATAATGTTGTTGTGGCCATGTTTGATACGCATACGATTTGATTCCTTGTTAAGAATATATTTGTATGGATATGAAAACAAAAATCAAATCTTTTCAATATTTGATGCTTCCTTTGTCAAAGAACTAGCACCCGATGCCATAATTTATTCTCCTCCCAAATTTTCATATGTTGGAACTTGGAAGTCAAACGAAATGGGTTGTATATACCCCATATTATAACAATCTTAAGCTTGTGAACGAAGCCCCCTATTTTAAAAGCACCGGACTTGCAAATGTGACTTATATTTTAATTATGAGTGAAGAACATCCGATGCCATAATTATGTATGTATCTTATGATTTACACGACATTGAATATTGAATATCGATACAAGACATTTAACATGTTCCTAATACATAAACTAAAGATCTGACTGTCTAGCTACTTAAAATATGATACTCGTGCATCTAGATTGGCATTGAATTGATTGGCTTAATCTCATTGGATAGAAAAATAAGAATTGATTGATCAACAATTTCTGATATCATGACTTGTGAAAATTGATCTTGAAATTAGAATAAAAGTCACATACGCACGCAACTACCACCCCACGCAATACGTACTCTTAACATAGGAGTCCTGCATTTTGAATTCAATGTTCCAAATTGCAAAATTCCCAAAAACACACAGCACCCATAATTTAATATATGCCGTATCACACATATGGTATGACTGTTGTGGTAAAGATTCGTTTGTTTTTCAAAAGGTATACTTTTCGCGTGATCTACTTACTTATTAATTTTTAAAGCATGTACAGTATGAAAATTTTGATTTAAACCTTAGATATCTCAAGATGCCAGTGAGATTTGAATTCGTGAAATAATCGGTTTTCGATTCACCCGATTATTTTCCTCTACGTGAAAGATCAAACGGGCCCAGATCTCCAAGTCCTCTAACACGGACTTAAACCCAGTGGCCCAACATATAATGGGTCTCCGAAACCCAAAAAAGGGGGCACATAATTGGGCTTCAAGAATCAAGAGTGGAAGCCTACAGTTGCAGCGTCACCATCCCACCACCAAAAACAGCGACGTTGTATGTTTCTTCCAATGGTAATAGCCATTTCACCTTAACACAGGTTAACGAGACGTACACAAAACGAAGGTTGCGTTAGATCCAAGGGAAGCAACCAAACGCACCCAACGAGTCTGGGAGGTGCTCCCTTAAGCAACTAAGCAATTCGCACCCAAACCACGACGAGATCGAGCTGCGCTGCAAATTCCAGGTACCTAACGCCTCTCTCCCTTATTCAGTTTCGCGAATCGATCTCGCGGTTGATTTTGTTTCCCTAATTAGTCGCCGCTGAATTAGGTTCTAGATGATTCTAATATGTTCCAAATTGTAAATTAGAGCTGCGGTGCTTCTCGTGTTGGAATTTAAGCACCAAGCTTAGCTAGAATTATGATTGTCTGTTTGTTTTTGTGCATTTTTTTGAATGAAGAAATTGAGTGTTTATTTATTTATGCAATGTAACGGTGTTTGTGTTTGAAGGGGGAGAAAAAGCAGAGTTTAATGGTGATTGAGAGGTGGCGGTGGTGATTTTCGGGGAGTCACAGTGGGGAGTAAGAACGGAGTGGATCGGAAACGGATGGACAAGAATAAGAGCCGTACCGATCTGCTCGCTGCTGGCCGTAAAAAGGTACATTACACATTGCCTCAATTGCACAACTAGCTTTTGTAATTTCGGCCGCGTAACTGTTTTGCTTATTAGGTTTAGTTTAGATGGATGCATTGTAAGAATTAGTTTCCGTAATGCGTGTAGGTATGTTCTTTCGTTTCGTTAACTGTTGTTGAAAACAAGTAGTTGATATTGTTGCATTTTGTTGTCAGCTTCAACAATATCGTCAGAAGAAGGATAAAGGCAGTGGAAGCCAGGGAAAGTCCACGAAAAAGTCCGGGAAGTCAGAGCAGAGTGAGGCTGTTGCTGATGGAGTCTCCACTGGAACTGAACCTACTGCATTGTCTCAGGTCCGTGACGGAGGAACTGAGTCTGCTGTAGGTTCTAATTCGGGAATCGTCAACACGTCGGGGTCAAATGCTGTAGAGAATTCTGCAGGATCTGACACTAGTGTAGCTGTTGTTGGTCCCTCGGCAGTGCCCATTACACGGGAGAAAAGTGTGGTTGAAACTGAAGAGGAGAAAAATGCCGAATCACCGTCAGAGGAAGTTGGGGTTAGCAAGCCTGGGACTCCTGACTCTTCTGCTCAGAATGAAGGTGAGATTACTGGGACTGCTGATGCTGAGGTGGCGAGAGACATTTCTTTTGAAAATTCACATACAGTGGATTCTATTGAAGCCGAAAATCTAAATATGTCTATACAAGTTGATGAATCAGCCCAACATGCTTCAGTCGAAATTACAGAGGGGATGTCTGTTACTGTTGATTCAGACATTCCAAGTAGTATAGCTGTTGTTGGTCCATCGGCAGTGCCTGTTACTCAGGAAAAAAGTGTTGCCGAAACTGAATTGGAGAAAAATGCCGAATCACCATCAGAGGAAGTGGGGGTTATTAAGCCTGATGCTGACTCTTCTGTTCAGAATGAAGGTGAGAGTACTGGGACTGTTGAAGCTGAGGTGGCAAGAGACGTTTCAGTAGACACTTCACATACAGTGGATTCTGGAAAAGAAGCCGAGAATCTTAATATGCCTGTACAAGTTGATGAAACAGCCCAACAGGCTTCAGTCGATATTATAGAGGGGATGTCTGTTACTGTTGAATCAGAGATTCCAAGTAGTGAAGCTGATGCTGGTCCCTCGGTAGTGCCCATTACTCGGGAGGAAAGTGTGGTTGAAACTGAATTGGAGAAAAATGCCGAATCACCATCAGATAAAGTGGAGGTTAGTAAGCCTGATGCTGACTCCACTGTTCAGAAAGAAGGTCAGAGTACTGGGACTGCTGACGGTGAGGTGGCAAGAGACATTTCTTTAGAGACTTCACATACAGTGGATTCTGGAGGAGAAGCCGAAAACCAAAATATGTCTGTACAAGTTGATGAATCAGCCCAAAACACTTCCGTCGATATTACAGAGGGGATGACCGTTACTGTTGAATCAGAGATTCCAAGTAGTGTGAATGAATCTTTGCCTTCAGGGGAAGATATTAATACGTCCTCGGTGCAGGACAGAGAAGATCAGGTAACAGATGTAGGTTGTGCTCTTCTCCTTATTTAATGTTCATTATACTTTCTTTGAAACGTTAGTCAGGGAAGTTATTTAGGATAATTAGGAAGAGGGTTTGATGTATAATTAGAATCTCATTTGTTGCTGGGTTTGATGCTTCACGACTAGAATTGGTTCTCTTAAATTTCACCAAAGATGTCTTTCACTTGCAGACGGAACATCAGTTTGAGACGCAACTACAGTTTGATCGCCAGCATCACCGGTTGCTTGATGAAACATCTCTTCTTCGTGCTTCACTCAATGAACTTTGTGAGAAGAACCAATCTCTTGCTGAAGAGCTAGCGCAGTGCAGGGGTGAACTCCAGGCTGTTGCTTCTGAGAAGGAGGAGCTTGGAAACAAATTTCATACTGCAAAGTTGGAGATTGAAGAAGCATCTTCTAGAGCAATTGATTTGCATAACAATCTGGAAAGGGCACATCAGGATGTTTTCAGACTGTCAACAGAATTAGCTGATTGTAAAGGGTTGGTGCAAGCTTTACAGGTGGAGAATGTGACCTTAAATGAGACTATAGTATCAGCGGATGAAGTTAAAAGTAAACTTATTGAGCAGAATAATTTTTATCTTCTTGAGAAGGAGAAGCTTTCAACTGACTTAGTTGATTGTGAAACTTTAGTGGCCACTCTACAGGGTCAAATATCAAACTTAAGTGGGAATTTGGACTCAGTAACGCAGGAGAGGGAGAATCTTTCCTGTGAAAATGAAAAACTTGCAACTGAATTGGCTGACAGTAAGAGTATAGTATCAGCTTTGCAGGTAGAAATTGCCAGCTTGAATGAGAGCCTTGCTCTGGTTACGGAGGAGAAAAAGAAGCTTGAGGAGGAGAGGGAGTATTCTGCTCATGAGAATGAAAGAATTTCAGCTGAAATTGTTGCTCTTCAAGAACGATTATCTGCAGAGCGTGAAGAACAAGTCAGGTTCGAGGTTGAACTAAAAGAAGCAACAAAACGCCTTGAGCAGCTCACCGATGAAAAGATTTCTCTTACTAGCAGTCTGGACATACTTAAAGCTAAGATGAGTGAGGTTGAAAAGAGTGGGTTTAAAATACCAGCTCCAGGTGGGGAAGCTGAGAAGCAAGTTGAACTTAGCAGGGGTCTTGATCTTGCAACTGAAGATGATAATTCACAGCAAATTCCCGGGAAGCAAGATGGTGAAGCTCCCTTTGTGGTGGATAAATCTTTATCTGATGGCTGTGTAGAGAATTCACCATTATTTAATACTGGGCAGGAAGTCGTCAATGATACTGACGGGTTTGTCGCACTGAATGAACACTTGGACAAGGCAGATAAAATTTTGCATAATCTTGTACATGAAATTGAAAGCATCTGCGCTCATTCTACATCCCTAAGCCAGTCGGGTAATGAAGTTCATGTACCTCAGGTATCAAAAATGATTCAAGCTTTTGAGTTGAAGGCTCATCCTGATGAGCATGTAGAGGGGCCAGCTCTAACCGATAATCAATCACCAGGGGATTCAGTTGTGTTGGTAAGAGAGCAAATCGAAAACCTGAAAGCATTATTTAGGCAGTTGCTGCTGGATGCTGCAAATGCCAGTCTACTGCTGAAGGAGGAGCGAGATGGTAGGAAAAATGCTGATGCCACCTCCGGGGAACTGAAGGATCAAAATGAGGCCTTAGAAGAATATAGCAAGAAACTTGAAGCAACCAACATTGAGCTCAGGGTCCTATATGAAGCTTTAGAAGAACATAGGGGAAGCATTGAATCTAAGAACTCTGAGCTTTTGGTTCTACGCGAAGGCTTACAAATAGAAGTCACCAATCTTAAAGCAGAAAACGTGGAAGTTGACAGAAAGCTACATGTGTATGAATCAAGAACTAGTCAATTGCAGAGTCGATTGCATGATCTACATCTAACTTCAAATGTTATGGTATCTCAGATCTCTGAGCAGTTGGAAAATTTTCACAAGGAAGCAGCTGAGAAAGTTATGATACTTGAGTGCCATTGGAATTCAACCATTGATCCGGTTCTTGAAGCAACTGGAAAGCTTGATGAATCTCTTGGTAGGGTCACCACAACTACAACAGTCACACATGATTCTTTGGATAGAATTAGCTACTCTGTTGCTTCTGTTCATGATGCCATCAGTTTTATTAAAGATCTGAAGGACAAACTTGAAAGTTCTCAAACAGAACATGAAGCAGTCTCTACTCTATACAAAGAAGTGAATGAAAAATGTGATGATCTGCATGGAAAGAATGAAATGGCCACCGAGTTGTTGCAGAAGTTGTATGGTAACCTTTCTATACTTCTCACGATCTTGCATGGGTCTACAGACGAAAGTGATATGTACTTAAAACCTGAGAAGCTTTCTGATCCTCTAGATTACAGTAATTACGTAGCCATCATAGAACATGTGGAATCTTTTTTGAGGGGGAGTCTGCAACTTGAATCTGTTAACAAGAAGCTGAATTCAGAGTTGATGGCTAGAGATGAAGAAGTTGAGGAACTGAAACAAAGATGCCTTGATTCTACTGCTCTGCAGAAGTTAATAGGAGATGTTGAAGGGGTGCTGAAAGTGGAACACGCTGAGTTTCAATTGGATAAAACGCCTGCTTCACACCTTGAATCACTGGTGTCATGTCTTATTCAGAAATGCGAGGAGGCTGATGTGCAGGTAGGCTTATCTAAGGAAGATTTTGGATCTAAGGTGGTGGAGCTGACTTCAATGCAGGAAGAAGTACAGCAGCTAAATGCCTTGTGTCTCCAGCATGAAAGTGAACTCATTGTTCTGAGGGAAAGTTTACATCAGGCGGAGGAAGCACTTCTTGTTGCTCGTTCTGATATAGAAGGGAAGGTAAATGAACTTGAGCAGTCAGAGCAACGGGTATCTTCCCTTAGAGAGAAGCTTACCATTGCTGTCACCAAGGGAAAAGGTTTGATTGTGCAACGAGATGGTCTGAAGCAGTCCCTTCACGAGAAATCTGTTGAACTGGAAAGATTCTCACAGGAATTGCAAATGAAAGATGCAAGGCTTCTTGAGATTGAAACAAAACTTCAGGCATACTCAGAGTCAGGTGAACGGGTGGAAGCTCTGGAATCTGAGCTTTCATATATTCGCAATTCGGCTACTGCATTAAGAGAATCATTCCTTCTCAAAGATTCTGTCCTTCAGAGAATAGAAGAGATCTTGGAAGACCTTGATCTGCCAGAGCACTTTCATTCAAGAGATATTATTGAGAAGATTGATTGGCTGGCTAGGACAGCTACTAGTAACACTTTCCCTGTGACTGATTCAGATCAGAAGAGTTCTGCTGGTGGAGGATCATACTCTGATGATGTACAACCAAGTTCAGATTCGACTGAAGATACCAAAAGAAAATATGACGAACTCCAGAGTAAATTTTACGGGTTGGCTGAACAGAATGAAATGTTGGAGCAATCCTTAATGGAAAGGAACAACATAGTACAGAGATGGGAGGAGCTCTTGGACAGGATTGACATGCCATCACATCTGCGATCTGTTGAGCCAGAGGATAGGATTGATTGGTTACGAAAAGCACTTTCAGAAGTGCAGGAAGATAATGTGTCTCTTCAGGAGAAGGTTGTTAACCTTGAAGACCATTGTGTATCACTAACTGCTGATTTGGAAGACTCGCAAAGGCGAGTGGCTGACCTTGAGGCAGACCTTCAAACAATAATCCATGAGAGAGATCATCTTTCTGGAAGATTGGAGACTGTAGTTAATGATCACGAGAAGCTTTCAACAAAGGCAGCTGAATTTGAACTTGAGAATGAACAGCTGGAGAAGGAAGTTACTGATTTGCAAGAAAATGTGGCCAAGCTGCATGGAAATGAGAATAAAATTCTCGGCATGGAAGGTGACTTAAGAAGATTACAGAGTTTGATTACTGATGCCTTGGAGATGTCTGGATCAAAATATGAGTATTCTGGTGGTAGTAGCATCGAGTCCTTGGAAGGGTTATTGAATAAGCTTTTAGAGAGTTACGCAACTCTTTCCTTGGGAAAACCTGTGCATGGGGGTGCAGCTGAAAGTCTCCATACTGAAGATGCTGATGCAACAGTTGTTGGATCAAGAAGCCTTAATAACCTTGATTGCCAGGAATCAGATATAGATGTTTTGAAGAAAGAGTTAAAGGAGGTTCAACATGAACTTTTGGATGTGAAGGAGGAGAGGGATGTATATCTAGAGAAGCAACAGTCAATGGCTAGTGAATTTGAAGCATTAAATAACAAAGTGAATGAGTTGCAAGTGCTGCTTAATCAAGAGGAGCAGAAGTCAGCTTCTGTTAGAGAAAAGTTAAATGTTGCAGTCAGAAAAGGGAAGTCATTGGTACAACAGCGTGACAGTCTGAAACAAAGTATTGAGGAGGTCAGTTCTGAGGTTGAACGTTTGAGATCAGAGATCAAGATCGGACAAGTTAAAATTGCAGAGTATGAACAAAGCTTCACGGAATTGTCTACATACCCTGGTAGGGTAGAAGCCTTAGAATCTGAGATATTGTTCTTGAGGAACTGTTTGAATGAAACTGAGCAGAATATGCAGCAGAAAGCAAATACTTTGAACATGATTGTGAACATCTTAGACAACATTGATGTTGGAGGCGATTTTAACTCTCATGATCCAGTTGTGAAGTTGGAACAAATTGGGAAAATTTGCTTTGAATTGCGCGCAGATGTAGCTTCTTCTGAGCAAGAGGCTAGGAAATCCAAAAGAGCAGCAGAGCTACTCCTTGCAGAATTGAATGAGGTTCAAGAGAGGAATGATGGTCTCCAGGAAGAGCTAGCAAAATCAGTTGATGAAATTTCTATATTGTCCAAGGAAAGGGATCTTGCTGAGGCTGGCAAACTTGAAGCTGTTTTAAGTCTTGAAAAGTTATCTACTGCTCACTCTGAGGAAAGAAAAGACCAATTTTCTGAATTCGCAGGACTGAAATCTGATGTAGATCAACTCAGGAAAGACTTCCATGATATTAGCAATTCATTGGCCGGTCTTTTCTACAACGACATGGAATTTTTGAACAACCTGGAGTCTGGTATTGACTCATGTCTCAACTCGAATGGTGCTAATGTGGTAGATGTGCACCCCTTCACTGCAGCTGGTGGATTTCTAACGAGCAAATCAAATAAGGTATTTTCACCATGCATATGCTGATTTCTTAGTTCCCTAGTGTTTTACCATCATTAATAATCATAAATCTTGTTTCTATGGTAGTATTTTCTTCTTTATGACCTCCTTTGCCGATCGACTTTGTATTGGTTTATTGGGTGCTTTTTATTTACCCTTTTTGCCTCTTTTTCCAACTTAATACGTGTACAGTTTTCAACTACACTTTTTCCTTTCCCTTATTAATCAATATAGGCATCCCTAGACAGAATTTTCAACCCAGACGCTGATGTCGATCTCCCTGTCTCAAGTGTGGCTTTTGAAGGCCATTTGAACCCTAGGTTCCTTTTCTCAAGTATTGCCTTTGAATTATTTAGCTTGCATCTTTTTTTTTTGTTTTGCTTGAAAATAGTTGTCAACGTGATTTTAAAAGTCAGACAATTGCTGGTTGGTTTACTAATCTCAGATGAAAGGGGGAGCCAAGACAGTGATACAAATCACTGTTACACATCTTGGTATTTTGTGTCTAAACTTTGGCTCAGTGGGGCCTCTAGTATTAGGTTGTTATTTCTACTTATTGTTGTCATCATTATCACTATACACCAGTGATGATGGTAAATATTATAAGATTAGTCTGAAGCATTCTTCTCTTATAACATCTCTAATTGATTCACTGTTCAGGATAACTCTATGTCAACGAATTCTTGGTCAGATCTCAGTTTGCATGGACATTTTGGTGACAATTTTGTCATCGAAACCTTTACATACATAGCACATTATGTGCAAGAGCTCATGACGGAGATTGGTGGGCTTAAAGAAAAATTAGATGAACACTCAGTGTCTTTGCATGAAAAAACTAGCAGTATATCCAGATTGGTGGCAATTATTCGTGGAGAGATAACTTCCAAAAATGAGTCATTCGAAGCCTTGAGGAGAGACTTTTTGCAGATGGAAATGGTCAAGAAGGAAAATGACAAAGAACTTATTGTCTTGCGTAGAAATGCTGCCTTGCTTTTTGAAGCATGCGCTAGTTCAGTTGTGGAAATAAATAGAAGAAAAGCTGAACTGGTGGGAAATAGTTGGGCTGTTGGAGATCTGGGAATGACATCAAAAACGACAGAATTGCCTGCTTTCAGTGGAGAGGGTCAGCTGTACTCTGAGGAACCAGTTAGGTCTGTGGCAGATGCGCTATTGTCGGCTGCTAGTGATTTTGCTACTCTGACAGCTGAAATAGTGGAAGGCAGCCAAAAGGAAATGAAGCTTACCATTTCAAATTTGCAGAAAGACCTTCAGGAGAAGGACGTTCAAAAGGAGAGGATTTTCATGGAGCTTGTAAGTCAAATCAAGGAAGCTGAAGCTACTGCAAGCAGCTACTCAGTGGACCTTGAATCTTCAAAAAATTTGGTGCATGATTTGGAGAAACGGTTGGAAGCGATGAAAGGTGAACGCAATCTATTTGAGCACCGAGTAAAGGAGCTAGAAGATGGCCAGGCCACCTCTGATGAGTTACAACAGAGGGTCAGATCACTAACTGATGTGCTTGCTGCCAAAGATCATGGTGAGTTTTCATTTGCATATATCCAGTCCATACCTATATATACTATAATCTTTAAGTGGATATTTTAGATCCATAATTCTGGAAATTATCTGTGGTTGTAGAAATTGAGGAGCTAATGCAAGCACTTGATGAGGAGGAGATACAGATGCAAGGTATCACTGCCAAGATCAAGGAACTGGAAAAGATTGTGGAACAAAAGAACCTAGATTTAGAGAACCTTAAAGCTTCTCGGGCGAAGGTTACGAAAAAGCTCTCCATCACTGTGAATAAGTTTGACGAGCTGCATAATCTATCTGCAAGCCTCCTTGCCGAAGTTGAAAAACTGCAGTCACAACTACAAGATCGGGATGCAGAGATTTCTTTCTTGAGGCAAGAGGTTACTAGGTGCACCAATGATGTTCTGGTTGCATCTCAAGTCAGTAACAAGGGAGATTCAGATGAGATCCGTGAGTTATTAACATGGTTCAATATGAATATTGCTCGATTTGGGGTGCGCAGTGAGTATCTTGAAGATAAGAACAACAGTGACGTCCCTGAACAAAAGGAAGTACTCAAGAAGACAGTTGATTCTATTTTATCAGAATTGGGGGATCTACGTTCTGCAGCTCAAAGCAAAGATATATTGTTGCAAGAAGAAAGGACTAAAGTAGAAGAATTAACACGCAAGGGACAGACTCTTGAGAAGTCTCTGCGGGAGAAGGAATCACGATTAAATCTGCTTGAAGGTGTGGAAGACGGCCAGGCAACTAGCTCGTCCTCGGAGATTCATGAAGTTGAGCCTGCGGTGAGATGTTTGATATGTTTAATATCATATACCTGCATTTTGCCTTTTTCATTTGTACTTTTTGTGCGCAGAGAATTTAGATGTTCTATGAACTTAGGAATACAAAAATAGTTTTGCTCGGGGTATGTAATGTGATGGAATTTATTGTTTTGCGTAGATAAACAAATGGGCTGCATCTGGTTCCTCCATTGCATCTCAAGTCCGCAGTTTGCGCAAAGGCAATAGTGAGCAAGTTGCAATTGCCATAGATATGGATCCTGGGAGTTCTAGTAGAATGGAAGATGAAGATGATGATAAGGGTAATCCTGTGGCTGTAGTTGCCGCTATCTTTTTCCGCTCTTTTCCCTGTACCACATGAGCTAATTTACCGAAGATGTTTCTGACATGTAATTGAGCTCTCCTCTGTTTTATTCCTTTGCAGTTCATGGTTTCAAGTCACTCACTACATCAAGAATGATTCCTAGATTTACCAGACCTGTGACTGACATGGTCGATGGCCTCTGGTAGGCATATGCAATTCCTTCTTACTAGTTTATGATTTAAACTTACTGGACTTTGTGAATGGGCTAAATCATCTCGTACATGCTTCCAGGGTTACTTGTGATCGGACTCTAATGCGACAACCAATTTTGCGGCTTGGTATCATATTTTATTGGGCCTTTCTGCATACGCTTCTCGCTAGTCTTGCAATTTGAGAAGCTGAATGGGTAAGTTTTTATTAATTTTTTTTTTCCTTGTTTGCGTTTTAGGAATAGAAAGTTCTCTTACGTTTATCTAATCTTGCTCAACTGATAGGCCTGGAAATTTAATTTTATGATATTTCTCATGCTCAACACCTTATTTGTTTCATTTTCTTTGGTTGCAGATTCACATTTGGTTTTAGGGCGAGATGGACTTGGGGTCGTCCCAATTGTGGTTATTTTTGGGTATTAAGTGGAGCTTGATCTGCTTTTTTTGGCCTTCCTATAGATGTGGTTAGAGATTGATTGATTATTCTCAACCATGCAACCCAGATTCCCATATTTTTATCTGGAGGAATCCTAGAAGCTTGGTTGCATCTAATAAAGGAAAAGAGATTCATGATAGGGCAACATAGATTACTTTTGTTTACCCAAAACTCAACCAAAGGTTGTACATCATAGCTGTTATTATTTTAGGTTCTCTACAAATTTAGGAAATGTGGTAGTCAAACAAGTTTCGGTGCAGTGTTAATGCTTTGACACAGTTCTACAAGCAGGTATAGAATCAAATCGACTGGTTTTGCTGATGGTTTTGTTGATGGTTTTGAATCATGAGCAAACAAAATATTACTACCGAGTTACTTTTGTAAGGCATATGAATCATCTGATTTTGTTAAGCTGGGCAAGTATTGATAGATGCCGCATATTCATTTCTCGGATCCACATTTGGTTTTAATTCCGCTGCCTTCTGCATTTCACAAGTGTCATATTATGTAACCATAATGACCATTTGCTTAAGACACTTGCTCAAGGATTTTGTCATTTATCTCGCACTTTCTTCATTCAAGTTCAAAACATATGGTGAAATGTTTTTTTTTTTTTTTGAGTATCCTCAAGGTATCCTTACCGCTTCCTCCACTTGGCCATCAAGAATAAATTGGACTTTAACTTCAATTAGCATCGGCGGGTTTCGAGCCTGAGTATGGGAGTTTTACACATATGCTCTTATCAACTCGACTACTTATGGTGGTTATATGGTGAATGTTAGTCTGTAGCTCTTCAGGATTTTCAGAGCAACTCTAGCTATAGCCGGCCGGCTGATAAGCAAAAATTGTTATATATCTTTCTCTGATTGCGGAAAATTCATGTAACATTCCTCAAGTTATATATACAATTTTGTATCAAATATTCATTATGCTGTGCTCTTGCTGAGCCCTTTGAGAGGGTGAAGGTTCATCTAGCCGTGTCGAAGTCGATGAAAGAGAAACGACATGGATGTTACTGGAGTCTGGACTGAGTCATCTAACAAGTTACAATTTCCAGAAATAACAAGGACGCTGATGTCGAATATACTGTCATTCCATTTCTACTTCCTATTACTGTGTTTCGATTCTATGCCGATCACATCGCTGCAAATTTCATCTCTCTCGAGTCATTGATCTCTTCCTGTTGATCATGGTGATCATTATCATACTGTGAAGAAGCTAGGCATACATTCAAGTCCCATTTCCCCCTGAAATTTACCTTATGGATTACAGCACAAGTTTAACCAACTCAGGCTTAACCAGCAACAGCATAGCTCTGCAAATCCTTAGTTAGCAAGTAATGGCCCCATGACATGACAACTATACCTTACTCCTACATTACAAAATAACGATTACTTGACAACTCTTCCATTACTGAAAACACATCGCTCTCACACTTCACACTTGCCTATACTCCCCCTCTCTTCCATATAAGTCATATACGTGACCAAATTATACCTGTAATTTCCACCTTAAAACAAAGAAAATAGAATTAACAATACCTGTAGAACATGTCGATCACATCCAGAACTCCAACACGCCAATGACCCAATAATTCTCTAACACGCTTTCTAATGACCCACAAAGTCACAGCAGTTTCTTGCTCAAGAATCTTCTCAGCTCTATAAAAGCCAAACCCTCCTCATTAAGTCACCACCATGTTCATTTCCAACAAGACAACATTACAGTCATGGCTAGAGTCAAGAACTTGTCACTTGTAAGCCACCTGAAGAGAGCAGTGAAGAAAGTGAGACTCATTCTGCTTGGCCTTAAACTACAGCGGTGGCGCGTCGCTTCAATTCTTGGATGTGCTGCAACTAAAAGGCGGAGTTTGAGCTTCAATGACAGATTTGGTTTGAAGGGCTGCATGGAAGAAGTTGATACATCTGATGATCAGCATAGCTCACACTTGAGAAGAGTTCGTAGCACTATCAGTCGTTCTTCTTCGACTGATTATGAGGATGTTGATCAAAGAGCTGATGCATTCATTGCTAATTTTCGACGGCAGCTCATATTAGAAAGACAGGTTTCTCTGGAGCTAAGGTACTGCCGGAGGGAGAGTTTTTAGATACACTAGAGTTCATTGTTTTGTTTAACTTTATTTTCAAGGAACTATGGATGATACAAATTTGATTTGTTTATTGCTACTACTACTACTACTTCATTTGGGCGTTTTCATGAAAGCCATTGGATGTAGTTTCCCAAACGCAATAAGATTTTGTTGGTTTTTGGAGCTATGTATCACAAATTCTGAATTGAAAGGTTAATTTGTTATCGAAAACTGCTGAGTCTTGTTATGTACAGGCATATGAATCATTTGCATTTGGCTAGAGACGCAAGATGAGTCGAAATTAATAGATCCAAGATAAATTTCTAACAAATGAATAGAAAATTTATAGAGGAAACAATCTGCATTTTCTTCTGTATTTAGTAAACTGCATATATTTCTATGTTCTGTTCAGGAATATCTATAAGAGTATGCTTTCTTTTTCTAAACCTTTTATATCTATGTTCTGTAATTCCAATTTCCAGGCAACATGTGCAAAACCAATGTACAGATTATATTATGTACATAACTATACAACACATTTCAACAAAATAAGGGAAACTAAGAATTCAGACCTTCCTCCGATTCTGATATTAGAAATACTTGCTGCATTGTCAAAAGTAATGATGGTTAGTTTTACACAGACTGATCATTTTAAAACAAGAACCTCAATTATGGTTTGGATCCTGATTCATAATCTATGACAGTCTCAAATGCCCCAACCAAAGCTTTGACCTTGTTCCTCCTCTTCTCTTGTGCCATAAGCTTACTTGCAGTCTCCTCAATCACATCATTGTATGCAGGCGCTGCCTCCTTCTTGTTATTCCCTGCAGTACCCACAGCCTCTTGCGGCTTTTCTGTCGCCTTTTCCTCGTCAGGCTTTGCTTCTTCTTTGACATCTCCATCTTGCCCTTCCTTTGGATCAAGCTCATGACTTCCTCCATCCACAACTTCCATATCCTTCTCATTCTTGTTTTCATCTTCTTTCTCTTCTTTGATCGCCTCCTCAACTTTTGTTTCCTCGCTTGTCAAACCCGAACCCTGATCAATGCCATTGCTTTCATGATCTTTGCTAATGTGATTAGCCTCTTCAACTTGATCATGGTGACCATCAAAATTTTTCTCTGCTTGGATAACTGTTTCATTTTCGGCATCCACATTTGCTTTTGATTCCTCTGCTGCATCATTAACAGAAGAAATGTCATGACCAGTATCTGAAGCATGATGTTGGTGCTGATCATCAAGATCTTCTTCAGCTAATTTAGGGTCCGGAAGGTCTTGACAGTTGTCCTCCTCAATACTCTCAATCTTATCCACCTCTCCAACCTCATGACGATTCAAGGCATCCAAATTAGCTTCAAGATTGAGAATTTCTGTTATGTCCTGACTCCTTGGAGCTCTTGAACTACCAGTAGTACTTCTACTATTTCTACTATCCTTCTTACTTGAACCAGAACTAATGCCACTAGTGCTTCTCCTCAAACTAGTGCCACTAGTCTTTGCATGTGAAACCTGTGGTTTGGTTCCGGATACAGATTTACTGGTGGGTTTTGGAGCATTTGACACGCTTCTAACCAAAAGAGATTTGGACCGGTGTGGTGCGTCCTTCAACTCTCTTCCTGGGGAGTTGAGTGACTTCTGTAGTCCTGAAGGTGACGGCGGCTTGTCAAAGGATCTTCTTCTATTTAGTGTAGGCTTTGGGGACTTGGATTCTTGGTTATCAGAATCATGATGTTTCTTTAATGAACTGGACTTGGTCAAGGAAGGAAGCTGGCGCGATGAGCTTGCGGTTGATCTCAAATAATTTGGGAGTTGTTTTGCTGTTGATGATGAGTTTGATGAAGTTGAAGATGTTTTATCAGGAGTAGTTGGTTTTGTGGGTCTTCTGGTGAGGCTAGCTGGTGATGTGCTG
The DNA here is from genome assembly GCA_010134655.1 of Fragaria nilgerrensis. NCBI lineage: Eukaryota > Viridiplantae > Streptophyta > Magnoliopsida > Rosales > Rosaceae > Fragaria > Fragaria nilgerrensis. The sequence goes on from CM020978.1 coordinate 31,820,802, forward strand.
CCACTTCTCTTCTCCCTCCCAGGAGTAGTACTACCTTTTGGTTTAGTTGCCATGTATATGAGTAGAATTCTGTGATGATCAATCAGCTTATAAGCTTCAATTGGTACTACCCTCCCTGCATATTATCGAAACGAAACCATTAGTTAGAACTTGGGAATTGTAATACGTTTTTATGTTCTATCTTTTTCTTTGTTATTTTTTTTGAGAACTTTTATATGTTCTATCTGCTAAATGAATCTATAAGCAAACAAAGATGATTGGTGCCATAACCATATTATGAATTTTTCACATCCCTAAAAGAAGACAAGAGAATTGATTTCTCTATGGAAGAGAATATTTGCTAACAGTACACAAGGTATAAACTACTTGTCCAACCTTAAGGGATAATCAATTTTGGTGTCACCTTCCTCAAATCTTGTTCTATACGATATCAAAACATTCCATCTATCACCCCCAAAACAAGCAATTGAAATAGTATCTTTTATGACATCCATGCATCTGATATATGCGTACAAAAGCAACCAAAGGACTCAAACTTGAAAGTTTTCACCAGATCAAGAACTCCAACATCAAAATCTACACACGCATACAACATATATACGCTTCATCATGCATCATGCATACAAGGCATATATGCTTCATCATGTGGATCCAAATTTTTCCAAGCAAAGAAACATGCCCTCCTCCTTTTCACCAATCTTAAAGTCAGTTAAAAACTTAGAGAAGCAAAAACAGAAGAAGAAGAAGAAGGATCTGTGCATATGGAAATGGCGTAAAAGAATGTAAATCAGAAAGAAGAGAGTGAAGAAAAAGAAAGAGAAAGAGGAAGAGATAACGTACCTTGATGGAAGCAGAAAAATGAAGGAAGAGTAAAATTAAGGGTATGAAATGAGGGAGGAATATAAGACGGGTTTGCGGCAAAAACTGAAAGAAAAGAAACCGGGATTTACGTGCACACGACTCAAATCAGAAAAACTGGTGGTGCTGTTTTATTAATAATATGGATGGATCTCACAACTCTTTCTTTGTATGAGTTGGTGTGTTTAATTTGTTTGGTATTAGTTGGAGGCCAGGAGAGAATCAAATCAATGATCTATGCTATGCATGTCTAATTTTGTTCATCAACAATCGAGGACGTGTGGCATCATCGTGATCATCTTGACTGTTTCAATGTGGTTCATCGATATTTTAGAAGCCGGTTTCTTAATCTTGGTTCTAACGGAATGGATATGCTTCATGCCTTCTTTTGGAGTTTGGAATATGATCAAATATTTCCTACAAATTTTTGAAAAAAATGGCCGGCGATTATGATCTGTACGTATTTGTTTCGGTTATTTTGTGAAGAAATGTTACTCTAAATGGCGTTGTTTCTAAATGGTTTGGATGAAAAATAGAGCTATATTGAACTGATAGTTCGATGAATGTTACCATTTCAAAATATGGTCATCTTGTAAAAATATGAACCCTAAACAAAACTTAATCATGCCCTTATTTAATTGGATGAGCAATATAATGCTAGGCAAAGTGGTGGAACTCTTGATTTCCAATGAGAATATTTAAGCTCTAAAGCAAAATGGTTGAACGCACAATGCTTCAGTTCCATTTCACTAAACTTTTAGCCGAATTTATCATGTAATTCAAGAATATAGAATAATTTCATCATGAGACATTAGAAAGTCATTGTACTTGTTTTTGTTAAAATTATATTTCCTACTTCCAACTTGGAAAGGGGTTTTGTTTCATTTTGCTTTTAGTTACTTGTAAATTGGATAAGAATGCTTGTGGATTATTCATTGGTTGGAAACCCAATTAACATAAAAAAAAAAAAACTAACTGTGATCACGTACGTAGTCATCTAAAAAAACTAATGTGGCCCTATACATGTCGAGGCATGAAAGGAGTAAGCCAAGCTGTTCTTGTGCCTTTTCTTATTGTCATGGGGACTTGATTAGGTATAAGAACTATAAGATATATATAATTGATGTGCAAAGTGCAATTGTAGCTAGGTATTCACATTACTATTGAATTTGTGCCACACGTAAATATAGATGATATATATAAATCTTTGGGGTTTGCTTTTCTTGTTGTGCAGGCCACCCGTTACTTAATAATTTCGACCACAATGCTTATGGCATTAAGCTTATCTTAATAGACTTCATCGCTAACGAACAAGAAGAGCAAACACGTCTAGGGTTACATCACAGATAGAGGCCGGTGAAAGCTAACCTAGAAGCTAATGAATCATCCTTTATCTTCTGCTACAGGCAGACATGCACTGCCTACTCATACTATATACTTGTATCTATCAGAGTTTGGTAAATTTGGTATAATATTGAAATCAAAGTGTCAAGTGTGTATCTAATTTGGAAAAGGTAGAGGGTCTACGTGTTGAGGGTAGTATTATTCCACATTGGAATGGGAAGTCTAGGTAAGTCTTCACATCGTGTTTAAACGGTTTGGGAGTTAATTAATTGTCTCTGTTGGTGTACAATACTCAAGTGCGTTACTCGTATTTATCGTGTATGGATTCTTGTTAACCCGAGAGTTTAAGAACGTATCTAGCCTAACGCACATGCTAATTGCTTTGTTGTTATAGTTAATCACTTGTTTGTTGTTAAAATGGTAATTTGGAGGAAGAGACGGTGACATATATAACATGTCAATAATAATGTAAATTTCGCATATATATATATATATATATATATATATATAAAGTGTATACATTGTCGCATTACCCTACACGAAAAATGAGTTTCGACATACCACAATGTGATGTAATGCGAAAGTACTAAGGGCCGGAGAAGATCTCGCACGATTGTTCTTGTTCTTTATCAAGTGCGTATTATGATGAAGATAGGAGGAAGATGTATGAAGGAATTATGGAGATTTGAAACCATGACAGACGTGCAGCAAGAAGAAATAAAAAATAAAGGGTCAAAAATCAAAATAATATCCATCAAATTTACTCGCATGTTGCTTCTATCTTCTGCCATCCTTGTCAGTGTGAAAGATTATATTTATTTTGATTTTTGAGTTTCTATATTTGAGTGATTGTGGATCCACAAGTTTACAATACGTCGTGCTCCCCAAATTCCTCCTTCAAGATTCTGTGGACTTTCATCTTTGACAATTATACAGGTTTTGTGGATAGAATACTTGCATGTGTACTTGGATTCGTAGCCAAGGATAGAAGTCATAGAACTTGCTTTTGTCTTTTGAGAAAGGATATAACTTACTTTGAACCCAAACTATATGTTTGTATTGAGTTAAATTTGTTAAATTGTGTTGTCTAAAGAGAAACTAGTCTACTCAAATAGGCTAGACAACAAAGATAAATAAAAATCATCGAGTTTGCATGATAAATTGTTTATCGTTCATACACTCACACATTGTGTCGATCATAAAATTAGATGATACAGAACTTCAACATATGCCGATACTCACGAATTTCTAAATTTAAGAGCAAAACAACAACAAATTTTCATCGATACCATCTCAATACGAGCAAGCTACATTAATTCTATCCCTAACCTCTCTAATCTATGCTCCAAGATTGACCACAAACCTAAAAGGAAACCTAACATATATTTATGAACACAATCCTGATTACGGGTCGGATCGTAGCCTAACACTATCCACATAAGCGAATCCACTTATTTTATCCCATCTAATAAGCGAGTGCACCACACGCGCATCAACCAATGCGTGGTTCAAAGTAAATCGAACCTTAAAAATAAAATAATTAAACACCCAATAACAACAGAGAAAGAAATTAGGAGACGGCATTCTTTGGCCCTTCCGTCACCGTCCTCCTCCCTAACCCACCATCTCCACCGTCGCTCTCATCCAACGGCTCACATGTAACTCAACCCAAAAGGACGGCACTGCTTTGGATGTTGTTCTAGTTGAAGCTTCCAAGCAACAAAAAAAAAAAAAAAAAAAAAAAAGAGAATAGAAAGAAGTAAAGGGGGCGTTGGATCATTCATTCATTGTCATTCTCCAGAGAAAACGTTTTTGCCTCTTCCGAAAAGGAGAGCTCTCTCTCTCTCTCTAAAAGCTCAAAGCTTGAGACTTTCTCTCTCTATAGTCCAAAAGCTTGAGACTTTCTATCTCTAAAGTCCAAAGCCTTCCGCTTTTCGCTTCTGGGTATTCAACCACAGGCAGAAAAAGTATTAGGTAGAACAAAGAATCATCAACCTTTTTCTTGAAGTTCACTGATTGTTCATGTATATTGGGTGTTGTTTATTTGTTTTGAATATGATAATCAGTTCTGGGTGTTCATAGCTTGCTGGGTTTTTCATCTTCATCATCATCATGAATCCTGATCGTCTTTTTTTTTTTTTTTTTTGATGTTCTGGTAGTCTCTGTTGCTCATCAATAAGTAGTTTGTGAAGCTCTAAATTCTGTTATGGTGGTTTTATATGTGAGAGATTTAAGCTTTTGAAGCCCTTAAATCAAGGGGAGATATAGAGAGATAGAGAGGCTTTTGTAACCATAGCTACTGATTTTGTGTGGAGAATAATTCAAAGAAAAAAAAAAAAAAGAAGGAATGAGAAGCCCACTTTTTTTGGGGGTGATATAAGGGGCATGTGGCTATCTGGGTCCTTTTTCTACTCCTTCATTTGTTCCTTGTTGTGTTTTCACAAAATCAATAATATTGGGTTCTGTTCCCTATTATCAGTTCTCTTTCCAGGAATGATTCAAACAATGGAAACAGAGGAGGTCATGATATGCTTATATTCTGCTTTGTTGATCCTAATTATACATATTTCAATCTGGATATCACTGCATGTTATGGCTTTTTTGATTGGTTCTTGTGTATGATGTGTTGAACTTTTTGTTATGTTTGAAATTGTGCGATTGATTTAATGATGATGGATATGAAATTTAATGCATCATTGTAGGGTAAACATTAAAAGTGATAACATATTCCAATACAGATGTAGTCTTGTATATTGAGTAATTTTTATATTAACTTTTCGGCAAGATGACAAACTTGTGTTACAACGGTGGCAATGAAATCTGTCTGAATTTCAGCATACTGCCAACCTTTTGGATGAAAGGTTTATTAACCTCGATGCCGAGTTAGAAGTCCAGGTCAAATCAATCATGGTTGCTGGCTTTAGCAGCCTTTCTCTGAATGGGAGTAGGGGTCTGTTTTTGGCTTATGTTATTCCCAACAACCAGGAAGCTTCTTGGTTGATTTTAGTGCTTCCAGAAGGTGGAATCGACCATTATGTCTGGCATCCAGTTTGATTTCTGATCATAAGATGTTTAAATGCAACCTTTCTGTGGCCCAGTATTCTTAGTCTTTAATTAGATACTTAAAATGAAAACCTTAATCACGTTGATTCGTTTATACTAGTGGGTTTTCCTTTATATATTTGGGGTTTACATTGAATAATCTGTTTCACTATGTTGTCAGTGACTCAATGTTTGATTTTTTTTTCTCTACAAAACTCTGTGTAATTTGCCTACATATGTAACATTTGTTCTGCTTGAACCTGTCCTTGGCAGCTTTTCGTTAGATATAACTAGTCAATGTTCTTTTTAATTGCCATTTTATCGAACGAAGGTTCCTTTAAATACTGATAATGTGTATCTGAATTTTGAAGTTCACTATTGTTTTACTTGGAAAATGGCATATCTGATCTAAATTATTAATGCTACTATTCTTATAGAATTGAAGGACCGAGACCGCCCTTCATGGATGATTATTCTGGTAAAAGAGCTAGTGATGGACTTGTCTCTAGAAAGGGGACTGGCCTTGTTTTGAGGGAAGCCCCAAACAGAGATCGTAATGCTCAGGTCTGCAGCCGGCTGGGATGCAGTGGAAGACTGAATTCTGTGAAAGGTGCTCAAATTGAAAAACCCAAATCTTCAAGGCCTGCGTTCCTCTCTTCTACAAGTGGAAAAGAGATAGTTGGCAGTTCCTCTAGGTCTTGCATTTCTGTTAACAACTCAAGAAAATCCATTAGAGAACCTTGCAAAAAGCTATCTTCTAATTTGGAAACAGATTCATCTGAAACCAGCAGTATTCAGGATGATCCAGAAGTTTCAGAAGTTACTCCCCCACCTGGAAAGATTAAGAGAGGGCTTCACCCTGAATCTAAAAATGGGGAATCTAGTGAGGCCTCCTTGATGGAAGTTGGAAGCTCCGATGTATCATCAAATACAAGATCCCGAAGGAACTTCAATCAGAGATATGGATTGCGCAACCAAGAAACATTATTGGGTTCTTCTGTTCCTTTTGGATCTAAGAACAACCAGACAGCACGACCTAGCACAACCAGGAATGGCTTAAGAAATCTAAAGTGCAATTCGGTGTCTGATGCTGTTCCGTCCAGTTGTTCATCATCAGACTCAAGTGTGAACAGGAGGGAGACTGTAAAGAAAAGAATTTCTGAAGGAGAAAGTAGCTCAACTGCTAAGGGGAAGAAGATGAATGGGTCATCTTCAGGGCAAAACTCCACTACGAGCCATGGAATCACAATTGCTGATTCAAGAAGAGGTAGAAATACACCTCCTAGCAGGGATAATGGTGTTGCATCAGTTAGGACTCGGAGAACTGTCACTGGTCACACACGGGCTAGGATTTCTAATCAAGGAAGTGGAAACAATTTGTCAAGCAACGGATCCTCTTCAGTTGGCCCTCATATGTCTCAACCTGATATGTCTGTCGACTTGAGTGGTGCTAGTTCATCACAACATTTATCTTCAGAAACTCCTTCAAATCGGGCGAATTCTTATAGTAGACCAGGTAGTAGCAGTAGACCAGGTAGTGGTGGTGGGAGTTTACATGGCATGATGCGATCTGGTACTGCAGATATTGGGTTTTCCCGGTCTCTAATGAATCAGGATGGTCAGCGACGCTACAACATGGATGGGATTGCAGAGGTATTGTACAAAAAACTTCTATGTGCATCGTATGATATCATTCACAGGGTTTTGTTCGCTTCCTTGGTGTGGAGATTTGTAAATGAATTGATGTAGTGATGACTTCATTATCTAATCTGCAGAATTCATAAATTTGTGTAGGTATTGCTAGCACTCGAGAGGATTGAACAAGATGAAGAGCTATCATTTGAGGTAGTTAATTATAGTTTTGGTGTTTGTGTTCAATTTGTTGAGTTTTGTTGTTAAACTATTATTTATCTTATTGTAGCAAATACTTGTTCTGGAGACCAATTTGTTCCTGAATGGCCTAAACTTCTATGATCAGCATAGAGACATGAGACTGGATATTGATAACATGTCATATGAGGTTTGCTATTGCTGTCATATTGCTACATTTCAATTGTACCGCTCCATCCTGTTTTGTTTCAATAATATTATGATTCATGTGAATTGATGCACTGTAATAAAATCAATCCTGATAATCAACTCATGGTGGGCAATACATATTTTTGCAACATTTTTAATATCTTCAGCAGTTTTGCTTATACTATTTCACTGGCAGGAATTGTTAGCATTAGAAGAGAGAATGGGTTCTGTAAGCACAGCATTGCCAGAAGAAGCACTGACAGATTGCATTAAGAAAAGCATATATCAGTCTGAACCTCTGGAGGATGCATCCATAGGCTGTGATAACAAGGATGAAGTCAAATGCAGTATCTGCCAGGTCAGTTACCCATAGCTCAGAAATGATATTTTTTTTTGGGTATAAATAGTTTCACACACTGACACACGTGTATCAGATTCCTCATAAACAGAGACTAACAGTCAATAGTTGATCTTTTACAGGAGGAGTATGTGGGTGGAGATGAAGTTGGGAGGTTGCGGTGTGAGCATAGTTATCATGTAGTCTGCGTAAATCAGTGGCTGCGGGTTAAGAATTGGTGCCCTATTTGCAAGGCGGCAGCGGCTACAGCTGCGACTGCGCCCTCATCACCACCACCATCATCGCCCTCTTCACCGTTTTCCACATAATTCAATCATTAAAATCTTTTGGAGGAGAGAAGAGAGAGAGTGAGAGTGAGAGTGAGAAACATTCCTCATTGTACAAAACTTGCATCTCCTTCCTTTTCTCTTCTGTTTTAGTTCTCAACCTCTTAATGTACAGATCAATTGTCTTTCACCTCATTTAGTTAATAAACCCAAGCTGTTGGTGTTGCAGCGGGTAACTCTGCACTCTTTGTGGAACTGTGAATACATACAACAAAGTAGTGCTCTTCTTTCTACATTTATGTTCTTTATCTTCTTCTTTATGACCTGCCAAGAAAAGAAAAAGAGGTGTTTGCTTGGTTTAGTTAGTTGCTAATTTTGGTACCTTCTCCACGTGATCTTGAACACTCATATCATCCTTTTGTGTATATCATCCCAGGCAGATCAGGATCTTGGCGATGACTTTTTATCTGAAAAAAAAGAAAAAAAGAATTACCATTTCTTTTAGCGACCCCCAGACAAGTGAACGTGTATGATGGGACTGATCCCCATTTTCATTTCCACACCAGAACATCAAAATCTAAGAAATTATAACTACCTCTGTCGATTTGGGGATTGATTCATTTTCAATTCTTATATGTACTTGTATTACAGTATCCGTTGGAATCTCAGAAACAGCCCTGGTTGATTCTGGGTTCAGATTTTGCCTGTACTTGCTCCCAGCGCAAGCAATATCATAGAAAAGAGCCTTTGTTCTCTCATATTTAGGTCCAAGAATCAGAAAGTAAGAAGAAAGTTAACTTCATCTCCACCACCCAGTGATCAGTCAACTGTTAAACGTGTGTGGCTGAAGATTAGAGTGGGATGTTGCAATGCCTGCATAGTAATGATGGGTCTGTGTAAACCAGTGTCTGCCGCAGCAGTAGCGACTCCATCTCCACTGTAGGAGAGTAGAGAAAGAGTGATATTCTTCTCCTTACAGACTCTGGTTTGAAGAAAGAACTGCATTACGGTTCACATTTCGACTTTTTACTGCGATCATTATTCTTGTCCAAATAAGGAAAGGTACACAGAGCTAGCTATATTCTGTTGGACAAAATCTCAGAAGTGGGGAAAGGGGTCGGGACCAGAAAGTTTCCAAAACTCGTATAAATTGACCGACTAGGTTCCAGTGTACAGACTGAAACAGTAAGTAGGAACTAGAATGGGCATAAAGTTAAGGTTTGGTTCGATTGAAACAGGCATAAACAACGTGGTGCTACGTACTTTATGTATGTCCCAAACCGTACATATGCGTACGATTGTGAACATGCTGCTGATCAACTCATCATTCCTGCACAGCCGCCACAGAGACAGACACAGAAACTGAGTTCACCGGAAAGATGATCAGAATCTTCAACCGGATGTCAGAATGGGACCCACCTGTGCCAACCATATATGGGCCCTACATAATCCTGCTCTCCCACAATAGAGGAATCACAATCAAAATTAGCGCGACCTCACTGTTAACAAAGCCAAATGATAATGAATTCCATTAACCTCCGTTGCCCAGTTAAATATGAGAATCCAGATTTTGCAGATTCGAACATAACTGGCGTAAGACCATGAAAGCCGTCTCATATCTCAGAAGTCAAAGCAGAGATGAGTGCAGGTATCATCTTCCCCAGCCCAAAATGACAAGGACGGCCACAGTTCCCAAGACAAGTGAGGCTAGGCTAGTGTCCAGCAGACACATCAAGCCGCAACATGTTTGCTTAGTCTCTGCAACTCTGTTTAGCTCCATAGTCACAAAGAACCAACAATGATATAATAATCTGCAGCAAACCAACTCTAAATTCTCTGCTTCTTATGAATCTGAAGCTCCCTAAAAATTGCAGAACAATTCAGACTTAAAAGAAGATGCAGAAAACTAACCACTTTCAGAGAAACAAAAAAGAATATGCGTATATTCATGTATATATCACATCAATCACCCATCATCTATGAATCAACACTTCCTAAAGTTTAAATGAAAATAGTTGAAATAAATCTGTATTTTATTTCCTAAATATTTCAAGGTTGACCACAATCAGGTTATGTCTAGGGTCAAAACTCAGAAACAACAACCCAGATATTTCAAAGGTGCAGTTCCAAGAATAACCAACCTTTCTTTTGTCAACATAAGGATCAAAGTTCAAGCTTGAATGTCAAGATTGATTAGACACCTTACCCAAACCAAAAATCTAAACAGTAAGTGGGAATTGGCAGGAAGAGTGAGAGTAATGCATGCAAACAAATTTTTTGTTTATACCTGTATCATTAGACAACAGACAAATCGAATTAAATCTGCAAGTATATCCACTCTCAACTATTCAATCCAAGTGTATATGCAGAATATCAAACCACATGTGCCCATCATCATATTTCATGGAGAGAAAGAAACTATCTGTGATAAGAAGGCAATATCCAAAGCTCTAATTAGCTACTGAAAAGTTCCAAAACATGCAAACAACTTGATGCGGACGTGTTACGGTATTCACTTGTTAGCAAATGTTGCTCTGTTAACTTTAGCTGTATATACATACTATACTATACACATTCTGTTGCTTCTTGTACTTCTTTATTTTGGCTCATACTCTTCATAATGACGCCTAATTCACCACTACGAGTTCAACAGGCTGAGTAGTGAAAAAGGGTATTTTTTTTGAAATGAAAAAAGGTTAGAACTGTAATAGGTTATCAAAAAGAAGAGACAATGGGTTGAGGTGAGTTAAGAATGTGTGTGTGTGTGTGTGTGAGCATGCACTTGCTTGCTTGCTGTAATATAATCACTGTATAATAGTGTTATTTAGTTGAAACACTAAATTTATGCTATCAAAGACAGCCCAATGATGTCAATGTGTTATTGTTATTGAAATGCCAATCAATTCTCAGATTTTAAAAATACATACAGAGCATACTGCAGCTCTTACACAAGGAATTGTACCTCTCACCGAGCTACAGAACAGTGTATCCCTGCAAAATTTTCTTATATGTCCTCTTCCTTGGCTGCAATTACACTGAAAGCTTGAGATCTTGAGTGATTGCAAATACAGCAGCATCTATGTTAAACAACAACAAAACAACCAAACATGGGGGTTTAATTTCAAAGCACCCCTTGATTGGTTGCAGTTAGGTCTGGATTGGTCCTGGCTCTGCAGCAAGCAAATACAGCCATTTGATGCTTGAACAGATGATTTCTTCTTGGAAGAACTGGAACTTTACCCACTTAGGAACCATCTGGTTCATCCTGACAATGTGAGTATGATTAGTTGTATCACTGATCTCGAACAACCACTGTCAGGACTTCGAACTGGAACAGACCAACCCAACCACAACTTTGGTATGAAGGGTATCTTCTTACTGATGTTTCATTCCTCAAATGACTGCATACAGATCTTCTCCAGAACCAGTGGCCAGTCTTCTCCAAGTTGCTGTGGATTTAGCTCCATAGCAACCTTAAAATCAAGCAAAGATATTGAGCGCTGCGGTCTTTGCTCCTGTGAAACTTCCAAGGGCCCATTGCTGCCCTGCATATGCGGGTGGTTGCTTGGCCACATGCCATTGATAACCTTCCCTTGAATCTGCTGCTTTGGTGCAGCATTCTTTCTTGGCTCTAAAGCAGACCTTGATCCCACCAACTCAACACAAGATTTGATCAATCGCTTTAAGTACACATCCAACACATTATTCAACATATTGGCACATTCCGTAGAAACACCTCCAACACCTTGTGCTGCAGCAATCTGCTCCATACGGTTTCTCAGGGTCTCTGTATCAGACAAAACCCCACTGTCATAATAGCTAACAAAATCACAGCTGCTACCCACCGGAATAGCTTTGCGGGCCCCACCTACACTGGCTGAGCAGAATGGGATCCCTAGTGGAGCAAGAAGAGGACTTCTGGATAAACTAGAACGGTTTGATTGTTCCGCCTCTTCCCCATCTTCCATAACTGCTAAGTTGGCCGGATCTTTGCTGAGCATCTGTGGTTTTCCTGTGGGTCGCCTGACTGCACCATCTCTTTCTCGTTCAGGTAGCTCGGCAACTGGTTGAAGATGCTGCATTGGTCTCTGATAATCAAATGGATTCGCATCCCCATTCTCCATGATAATCTTACTGCCATTATCCTCTGAACCTGTGGATAGGTGCGACACACTGTCTACCTTCCCATTTGGTCCAAGTGGGCTAGGCCTATCCCTTAGCTTCCGCTCACGTATAGTGGACCTCCCCTTCCTTGGGGACAGAGGCACAACCCCATTAGACCAAACAGGCACATTTTGATTCTGATTCGGGAAAAGGCTCCCACTTTGTTCGTGCCCATCCTCTCTACTCAGAGAACTGTTTGCAGCTTGCACCCCAGGTTTTGCAGGACCCGATGAGTGAACAGGTGGCGGGATCTTGGCTTGGCATGCATTCTTCAAGATTGACAGTATAAAATGATTATGCAGCGCCAAGTTCTCACTCCCTAACACCCGATGGCACAACTTATCAAACTCTTTCTTGCTCAGCTTCTGACTCAACAACTTATTCAAGTACAAAAAGTACCTCTTCGACTTCTCAGGACCGATCCTCTTCACTAACTGAGCTCTCAGATCACCCAAATCGATCCTCGACAACTGCTGAGGTTGCATTTCTCAACAAACAGATTCATACACCATCCACAATAATTTACAAACCCCCCAAAAAAAAAACACTCTTACTCCTATCTCGAAAAAAACCAGAATTTACACTCCCCCATATCATTCATTGCAATATCAATACTCAACACTCTGCATATTACACCGAACACAACCACAATCCAGAAACCCCCAAAATTAATCAAATAAATAAATAAAAAACCCAAATCTCAAATGAGACTACTACTTATTCCCAAATTGTCCCGCCCAGAATATACACAATGCAAAACCAAATCCCATCTCCTCAAAATCCCAAAACCCTAGAGATCAAACCCACCTAAATTCACCGAAAACCAATACAAAATCAAAAACCCTAATTCGGAATCACCTCAAATTCGGGTTCAGAGTCCTCCCAGACTTGAATTGCACCACTCTGCCAATGCAAACACCCAGAATCGAATTCGCGCAATTCGCGAGCTCTGAACTTCAAGGCGCGAAATTTCCAAGTTCCGGGGAATGGGATCAGTGAGCTCCGGCGAATTGGAAAGCAGAGCTCGAATTTTGCAGAGAGACAATTTGGGATTGGAGTAAAACGAAAGAAAGAGAAGAGCGCAATGAAGCGCGAAAGAAGAGAAATTGAAATTGGTTGGGGTTGGGTTTGGGTTTGGGGGATTGATGGAAGTCTGACCTTGACGAATTTGCAGAGAGAGGCAAATCGAACCTCAGTGACTTGGGAGCTTTGCCTTTCGCTTTCTCGCTCCTCGTCTCTGTTTTTCTTTTTCTTTTTTTGAAAATTTTGGGGGTTTTTTTGTTTGTCTAATTTTGTTGGCTGATTTTATATTCGAACTTGGTTGCTCTCTCTCTGTGTAGCTTGATCGCTGCTATTACTCTCTCTTTCTCTCTCTCTATTTCTTCCTTGTTTCGTTTGTTTTTCTCTCTCTACTTTCCTCGGTTGCTCTCACAAGGTCACCTTGTTTTTTTTGTTCATGATGACATGTTAATCCATACTTGGTTTTGTATTCTCCGAAAACAACTTGGTTTTGTATTGACAATCCGATATATGATCGATGATCTTATCATGTGATTCGTGATTTTGGGCTTGAGGTTTTCGAACCTTAACACCTTGTTTTTTATTGTTGTTGGATTTTATGGTCATCGGGGCATAAGTCGCTTCTTAGGCTCTTACGCTCTTGAACTTGTATCGCGTGCGATTTTTGTTTAGTTTTGTGAGTGATAAAATTACAATATCACCTAAGACTATACAACTTAATGGAATTCTGAGTAATTAGGAGGTTGGTGGCTTGTTCCGACAAAACTTTATGTGAGTGATCAGTATGTCGTTAGCTTAAAAACGACTTTGATTTTAGAGCATTAATAATGTTCATAGTGATTGGTGGATTTTGGATTTGCATATTGCGTATGACATATGAGTTCCAATGTGTACATGATTTTGCTGTTGAGTTGCATAAATGCAAGTAGGTGTGACTCGTGGTTTATCTATATTATGCTTAATTGCTATGATGGAACAACTAGGGTTTGTTTATGTACGACCACTATGATTGTTTGCCTAATTTGTATTTATCCATTTACCATGCTGATAAATTGTGGCTCAATCGTGCACTAGTACAACTTGGCTCATTCGCGTACATCTCTTGATACAAAAATAGTTGATTGTATCCGGTTACCTCTCTACATAAGGCAATAGGCATAAAAGATATAGGTCTTACTAGCTTCAAGATTGATAGTCTATTGTTCCTACTTGTTCAAACCGTTGTACAAACTAATACACCAAAAACGAAAATGATGTGCCGTACATTCAAATATGATTTATTTTCATCAAGACAACAATGGGTTATTATGCATAAGGTTCATTCACATACGTCTCATACAAATATAATTAACATCTACGAACTTTGTAAAATATAAAATTTAACATCTAATTTATAAGAAAACCATACAAATACACTTAAATGGGACAAAACTCAAAGCTGCTCTAATTATTTTGTTGTCCGGAAAGAATAATCGAAGAAGAAAGTCATGGACCTTTTGTTAGATATATTTTTGTCAACTGTTAATTTTCCTTTAAAAGTAAGAAAATAAGGTGAATATTCCCTCCCTACTAATTGGGCCCCTGTCTGCGGGAGAAAGACACTGAACAATTTCACTTTGCGGCCCTTTTACATCACTTCCGGGTTCGGGTCAAGAATCAAATTACCCGACTGCAAACAAGCCCTAATTTCCCAATTTCCACCCAAATCGAAAAAACACAAAGCCCTAATTTTGAATCGGTGCCCTTTCCTCTCTGCTCTCTCCGAGCAGTCACCAATGGATTACAGCGACACCGAAGATTCGCTGCGCCGGCGGTCCAGGAAAATCGCTATTCTCGGCGAATCCGCTCGCAGGGTCAGTTTCTCATATTTTCAATCATAAAGTTTCCGACTTTTTTCAATTTGATTTATATATCAATTTATCCATCATTGATTTGAGTTGTTATGGACTGAGGAGTACAATCTGTGTTGAATAATGCAGCAATTTGAGTCGCCAAGGGAACGTTCCTATGGATTTATGGGAGATATGGTAACAATTTTTACTTATTATTGCTCTGAATGTGCTTTTGGGCTTGATAGTCTGAAATGTGGTATTTTGATCTTGGTGTTTTGATAATTTTAGTGTAGTTATTAATTTTTGTGTTTTGCTTGTAACAAAACTATATGCAGGAGGACGATATTCGGCTAGAGGCGACACGTTCTAGATGTAAAACCAATCTCTTCTTTGTGTGTTATTTGTATTTGTATATTACTACCTGTGTTTTGTGCTTTCTGCTCAAGTGTCTGAAGCTTTTTCTTTACTTGACAGTGTCGAATATTTTCAAGAAGCATGGGGATTTAGCTGAGCGCATGTCTAGGTAAAACCTCTTGGGAAATTTGTTAGCTTTCATCATGTATTTTTGGTTATGTGAAATCAGGGTTTGCGTTTTATGGACTTTCAATGATTTAACAGGGATTCTGACAAGACAATTTACGAGCGTCTACATAAGGAATTTGAAGCTGCACGGGCTTCACAAACTCAAGGTAAGCTCTGAATGGATTTTATGTTGTAAGCTTCATTTTAAAGGTATAGTTGCATATAGCTTTAGGTCATCATGGCAAGTTTCTTTTTCTTTGCTTCACTGATTTGTGAATGCAGTTGGAGGTAAACTCTTGGGTGTGGAAACTAATGTCCTGGATCTTCTGTCGACTTCAGTGTTTTAAGTCTATTAAAGTCTAACGAACCCGACCATGTTCAGGTTGAGTCTTGCGGGTCACTGTGTGATTGTGTAATAGAACCCTCTCTGAGGATTACTACACTTTGTCCCTCTAGGTCGTTCAATGGGGTTATCAGGCTGTACGTATTAGGTCTAGGGATTGCATCCATCAATTTCGGGCTAGTTTCTTTATATGTTGTGGGTAGTTGCTTTATATGTTGTGGGTAGTTGCTTGTGGTATATGCTTTCTCCTCAAGCATTCCTATGGCTAAGGAGTGCAAGTTTTGTTTCTATCTTACTTGGAACTAATTATAAGTTTTTGATTATTTCTTTCTTGCAGAGATTTATTTAGAAGGTGAGCAATGGAATGATGGACTGCTAGCCACAATCAGAGAACGGGTATGGTTCTGTCAGATATTTTAAAGTGATTGAGACTTACTGTGGTTCTCATTGTTAGTTTAACGTTAAGAATTCAATGATTGAGCTGGTTTTCCTAATGCTGTTCCATGTCTCATGTTAAGCATGAAGACTTGCCTAATCTAATTGATTTAGATTTTAATCAGGTTCACATGGAGGTAGAAAGAAAGGCGATGGCAAGAGATGTAGGCATGTTGCACAGTCCTCATCTCCAAGAGAGAATCACTTACAGAGTTGGGGATAAGGTAATTTTCAGAAGATTTGTATTCAATTAGTAATAGGGGTTTAGTAATCTCTTGCTGACTCAATTTCCAAGAACATAAAACAATTTATCTTTATTAAATAATAAACGTAAACAAACAGTAGGGTGATGACAGAAAGTTGGTTATTATTATGCAGTTAGTATCCTTGTTATATTCATTTTATTAGATATTGGTTGTAGGGGAGATGTTTCCTGACTATTGGCCCAATTATTCTGTGAACAGGTTATTTGTTGTTTGGAAGGCGCCAGAATTGGCATACTGTATGAGACATCTTATGCAGGTATGCCGTGTAATAATGGATATTCAATAAATTACTGATTTTCATGACATGTTTCTATGCTAAGTTGCTAACAAAGCAGAAATTTGATGTTAGCAAGAAGGGATTTTTCTATTTTGCGGATTGAAATTGTATCCTCCTTTTTTAGATAACTACACCCCTCCAATGAGTAATTCCGTGTGCATGGAGGTGTGTATTGTAAAAATAAGGGGTGCCATTTTTTTTTTTTTGGGTGATATTAGTAGACTGAGGGTTGATAGGTAAACAAGATTAAGGGGTCATCTCTCTCTCTCTCTCTCTCTCTCTCTCTCGCGGCTGTATAGGTTTGGTTAGGGATTATAGATCGTCAAATTATTTAGACTTTAAACACTTGTGAGCCTTTCTGCTTTTAGCACTGGTGAGGTAACATTGGTTTTTTTTGATGGTGCAGGAGAACCTTGTGACATATACCATTTAGTACTTGAGAGCAAGTCATTTCTAGAGAAGATGACCGTTCTTGAACACACTATTCCATTTTTTTTGCCACTAACTGAAGCAGAAAATGATCTTCTTTCCTCCAATGCTATGGTAAGTTTTTCTTCCTGCATTGGGCTTGCTTACTTGATATTATTACCTGGTCTCATATTGTATCCTGGATGATCTGCTTGCAGAAATTTATCGATTATGTTGGAGAGCTTTTGCAGGCTTATGTGGACAGAAAGGAACAGGTATTGTACCGGCATATCTAAACATGGGAATCTAGTGACTTTAGAATCCAAGATGTGTGCATGTATGTGAAGGCAAATTGTAACTATCAAAATATAAAGAGGATAATATATGCACATACTCGACCTTCCCTGAACCTGAACTAGGTTAAACCAAGTCCCCTTCCATTAGGTTCAATCCAAATCTTACCCCTTAGATCTGGGTACAAAAGGTTACCTGTGCCATCCGTACATCCATGAAATGATGAAAGTTAGAATATATGTGGAACTCAGAATACAATTGAAGTGTTGGAAAGTTAAAGGAATTGCTGGAAGTAGTACTGGATTTAATTTGATACTGCTGATTTTGCATGTAGGTTCGGCTCATCAAGGAGTTATATGGGAACCAGATTAAAGAACTTCACTGTAGCATGACCTACCATCTGATTTTGTTTGCAATTGTTGATTGTGGCTGGTTGGTACATTTTCCTTTCCATCGTTATTATTCTATTTTCTTTTGCTTTCAATATAGTTTTGCATTACATTTGGATGTACTAAACTTGTCGGCAGTCATCTGTCCGAATTCTGTCTTTTGTGACCACATAAATGGTAGGTCACATGGGTTTTATATATTGAGTCATTACGTTATCTTTTGAGATCAGCGGTTGTTATTGTTGCTGATCCGCGAATCTCCTAAGTTGCATTCATATACTCATCACTTTCTATATTTCTTTGGGAGACAAATGGAGCTTGTACTATCTGTTGCATTTGATCTCCGGTGTCATGTGATAATAGATTGTTTTCAAAGACATCAAACTAAAATACACCTGTTTTCAAAGTATTTAGAGATTCATCCTCTAAGTACAGATGTTTATCATCATGCTGAAGAGTGTAATTTTCTTTTGTGCAGCCAGGTAATGGTAAAGCTTAAATATGCAGATCTTGTTTCAGTGCTTCCAACTAATGTTAGTGTGGTAGCATGGCCCATTCAAATCCGGAGATTCAGTCTAAATACATCAACCATGAATATACTGGAAGGTCCAACTTGTCTCCTGTATGCAGAGGATGCCTTGAGAACTATGAGCTTACCTGAAGGTATACTTCTGAATGATGTTTTTCCTTGATTAATACTGTCAATAACAAACTCTATCCTGAATTCCTGATTACATGAATCTGTGACCTCCATTGTGTTAGTTAGGCTGCTAACCAATTGGAGACGGCTCACTAGCCGTAACTTTCCTTGTATAGCTAAAAGCAAAGATATCTAGATTAAAGAGTTGGTTTCATTTTTCATGCACTTCTTTACTGCGCTGTTCATGTATTGGCTTCGTATGCGTCTGAATTTTCTAATAAAATTCTGATTTTGTGTTTTTGGCTCCTAATCCAGCATATGCGGAGATTGTGCTGAATTTGCCACAAGCTCTTCGGGAAATGCACGAGGAGTCCCCATAATCTCACACCTGTGAACACATCTGGATTTGTACAAAGCCATAGCAAAAATTGGTTTCGGGAAAAAGGATAGCTCTAGTTGTTTAGCTATAGGCTAAAACCATTAGGACTTTTTGTCTTCTTTTTTCATCTCATTGTATATATGGAGGGAGAGCACCTGCTCAGTATGACCTTGAACTATATGTATCAAAAGAGTCTGGTGTATCCAATTTGTCCATCACTATAACTAGGCCGGTTTATACTTGAAAAAATTGATATCAACTAGCATTCTTTTGTTTCACCGTCGTAAACTGAGAAAGCTAACTATTAATGATAAGTTACAGCATTGAAAACCATAAAAAAAATTGTAATATATATATATATATATTAATGATATTCTGAGTCGTGTCGGAATGATTTCTCGTCTGTGATCGACAAAATATATTGAGATTTGAACTCAAATTAACATTGACGGGGTTCGAGTTCAAACTTGGATACAACGTTTCATATCTGGACTCTTACCAACTTGACCGCATACAAAAGTTTCATATCTGGAGTTACAAAAAATTTTCAGCTACCAACAGTAAATGATCGGCCGGCCCATTAATCCAGCTTAACGTTGCCTCTCCCGCGCAGTTCAAATAAACAAGGGCACAAGTATGACTAGAAAAAGAAGACGCGGTGAGGCTCGAGACTTGCAGCAACTTAGACATTGCCCACCAGGTGTTAGATGAAATGCCGCAATCAAGGAGTTAGTTGCTTACTACACCAACGCCAATACCATGTCAGTTCTCCTACTTCTTCACTTGCTTGATTTCCGTATTTTGTGCTCCTTTTGCTGCACAATATCTCTACTGCAGTTTTGCTACGTTGTTTGAGTTTTGGTTTTACTATTTCCAAGTTTCGTTTTCGATTTTAACATATTAGCATCCTAGGACTGCGAATGAAAAAACACCGTCTAACTTCCCAACCCAGTTTCCCATCAATTATTCATATCCAAAATTCAAAGAGTACTATTTCAGTTTTGTCAACTTCCATGCCCCATTTGATTGCTTGTAGAGGAGGTGAGAGAATGGTGCTTTCTATTCTAAAACAATTATACAAAGGAAAAGAAAGGAAAGCAGAGCAAAGGAAACATAAGATAAGAAAAGAAATGAAAAGAGTGTTCTGAAGAACCTAAATTTTGGAAAGAAGTAAAGTTTAGAATGAAAGTGAGCGTGGCAAACGGAATGGATCAATTCCGTTCTAAAATTGTCATGATGTGTTATCTGTTAGTTTTCTTGTCCTTTGTCTTATTTTCTTCTTGCTCCAAAGATCTTTGCATTTCTTTCTCATTCTGGATCTCAAACATTTCAACAGATCGATAGAGAAAGAGAGGTACGCCTTGCTGTTGGAATTTTATTAATCATTCTCACTTCCGTTGCTCTCTTTCTTTCGGTCCCTTTTTCACTTGTTGATTCTGTATTGCTTCACTTGTTGTGTTCTCTAGTCACCAAAATTCAAAAACAAAAGAAACTCTCTGTTTGAGTTTACTATCTGCATTCTTCTATCCATCTTTCTTTCTTCGTGTTATTGCTTCATTTGTTGAATCTGTGAATCTGTATTCACCACACAGAAAACCCAAAAAACAAAAACAAAAAGTTAGTGCTTTCTTTGCTTGTCCATTCTAGTCTTTGGTATATTGATTCATTTATCTTCACATTATCAATCTGTTCTGTTCATCCAGAAAATAAGGAGAAAAAAAAAAAAAAACTGTTGTCCTTCATCTTTCTTTAGTTGTTTCTTTTCTTTCTTTCTTTCTTCATCTCTGAAACCTTGTTATTCCAGTCCAACAAAACATACAAAAAAAAAAAAAAAAAAAGACTAAATAGTGATAGAAATGCAAGACATTATTCTAGCATTGGTACAACCATTGGCAGAATGGACAGTGAGACCAGTTTGGCGACAGTTGAGTTATGTGTTACACTACAAGAGCAACATTGAGCATCTCAACGAACAGGTCCTGCTGCTGCGTGATAAAAGAGATGGAGTAAACCTGGACGTGACAGATGCGAGACGAGCTCTAAAGGAGATTAGTCCCGGAGTTGATCGCTGGCTCGGTGATGTAGACAAGATCATAGTAGAAGAGGAGACGAGTTTTAGTGAAGAAACTGTAGCAGCAAAGGCAGCGTGCTACAATGGGTGGTTGCCAAATTTGAATGCCGTCATTCTTTGGGAAGGAAAGCTAAGAAGATGACTGAGAAGGTGGATAAACTGCTTGCTAATGAACCAAGAAGTACAGCGCACCCTGCTGCTCCCCCGAAGGTGGAATTCCAACCCACAGAGGACCTGACTCTGCTCGGAACCAACATCCATGAAGGTGCCAGCTCCTCAGGAACATCAATGCAAGAACAGCCACCTGCATACGACGGAAAGAATATTAATTTTGGTTCAAGAAGATCAACCATTGGAGATGTGATGGAAGCTCTCAGGGGGAATCAAATCAATCCTGTTATCATATGCGGCATGGGCGGCATTGGGAAGACAACATTGATGGGGCAAGTTCTCGAGAAAGCAAAGGAAGAGGGTCTGTTCGATGAGTATACAAAGGCAACCCTTAAGGCAACCCTTAAGGAATCTCTTAACAAAGCTGCTGACTTGTGTCTTATTCAAGATGAACTTGCTCGATATCTAGGCCTGTCACTTAAAGGAAAGGAGACAGATGCAAGAGCAAGTATGCTACGTCAAAGACTATCTCAAGGCAGCAAGAAGATCCTTGTAATGTTAGACAATGTTTGGACAACAGGTCCAGACTTTCTGTGGGACATAGGGATTCCCCCTAGTTGTCAACTTTTGGTGACATCAAGACAACAGGATCTTTTCAAGAACATGGATACGAGAAAGAATTTCCCAATTCATGGTTTGCCGGATAGAGATGCCTGGAGTCTGTTCAAGAAGACAGCAGGAAGTTCCATCGAATCTGATCCCGAGTTGCATGTTGTAGCGGAAAAGGTTTTGAAGGAATGTGCTGGATTGCCGATTGCAATTTCAACTGTCGGAACGGCACTAAAAGGTGAAAGCATTGCAATTTGGAAGAATGCACTGAGGGAACTAGGAAAGGCTAGCCCAGAAAACGTTCCAGGAGTGATAGAACATGTGTATGGTAAAATAAAGTTGAGCTATGAATGTTGCCAATGAGCAAGCCAAATCATTCTTGTTGCTGTGTTGCATATTTGAAGAAAGCGCTGATATACCGATTGAAGATTTGGTTAGATATGGGCATGGGCTTGGGCTCCTTAAAGGCATTGATTCAATGGTTGAAGGAAGGAACTGTTTGGAAACATTGGTTCACACACTCAAAATTCGCTTTCTATTGTTAGATAGCGATGAGAAAGAGTGTGTGAGAATGCATGATGTGGTCCGTGATGTTGCCGTACATATAGCTTCTGAAGAGTTCGAGTCGGTTGAAAAGAAAAATGATGGGGTTGAAAAGAGAATTGTGGTGAGAGACAAGCAAAAACTGTGCAGTTGATGGATTGGCCTAAGGATAGTGATTCTCAGCAATGGAAATCTACTTATTGCAGTTCACTGGGTATCAGCGGGCCTTCTCAGCTTTTATTGTTTGGAAAGATACCTACAAGTACAATTTCATTGGAGCTGCCACCCACAATTTTCAATAGAATGGAAGATCTCAGGGTTGTAGCAATTATTAATGGGGATAAATGGCATTGGAGTCATATGTCACTAGACTCACTACTGCCATCACTTGCAATTCTGAGGAACCTTCAAACACTGCGTCTAGAGACCTGTGATTTCCACTGTGGTGTATCCGTAATTGGGGAACTAAGGTCACTGATGATACTCAGTTTGCGTGGATGTTACATCAAGCAATTGCCTGATACATTTAAAAACTTGTCTGATTTAAGGTTGCTTGATTTGACGGATTGCGATTTTAATGTAATCTCACCAGGTGTGATATCAAGTTTAACCCGACTAGAAGAACTGTACATGTGGGGTAGCTTTGAGGACTGGGTGGTTGAGAAACTAGCCTCCACTGAAACAACCAATTGGATCTCTCAATGGGAGGCTGAGCAGGAAAGTGCTGCACAGGTAGGAAAACTAAAGAAAAAAAGAAAAGTGGAGACGTGGAAGGTGTTCAACAGATTGGCAGTTGAGCAACCAGCAGAGGTAGTAATGGAGAGTTTAGAGAATGGGTTCAATCTGGTACTTTAAAGAACACTGACTGTACAAGGTGGGCAAACTCGATGGACTGGGAAACTGGAATACTTGCAGAGTTACTTTCCTTGTCCCATTTGACTACATTACAAGTTGTTCTGCCACCAGTCAATGTACTTCTAAGCAGCCCTCTCTTTAACAAGCTCGAAAGATTTAAGATTTTCATTGGATGGAAGCAGCATTTACATAGATGGGAATTCAAGCATTTTGGGGTTCATGGCAACTACTTAAGAGTTCACGATCTTGATGCAAGTGCTACTGTGGGTAGTGGAATCACTTTGTTGCTAAAGAAAACCAGCTTTCTTGAGTTTAGTGCGAGTCAGACTCAACTACTGAGTGTCTTGGATACGCTCTGTTTTGCAAAGATCAAGCGTCTCAAATTCATGTATTCTAAGCATGTGGAGTATCTGATTGACACCACACTTGTGAAACCTACTACTCCGATTGGCAGCAGCGCCATCTTTCCTGTCTTGAATTCATTGAAGATCAGATCTGCAAAGAGGCTGAAAGAGATTTTTCAAGGTGAGCTGCCTACGGGGTCTCTCAAGGAACTACGGAGTTTGACATTAAATTATCTACCTGCACTGACCTATATTTGGAAGACAAAGAGTCAATCTGATCAATGGGGTGTCTTAAGAAACATTTTAGGACTCATTCAAGTGCTGAAAATAACATGCTGCAAATCCTTGGAAGCGATTGTTGCCTTTGAATATGATAATGAGGAAGTGATCAACTTCTCAAGTCTGACAGAGTTGACCCTCAATTATCTACCAAACTTCACTGGGATAAGCAAAAATTTCTCTAAGCGGCCGGAAAGGCTACCAGAAGACAGCAGCTCGGAAGAATATTATGATGTTATCATACAGCCTCTGTTCGACAGCAAGGTATTTGTCCTTTCCTTGTTTGAGCATCCTAGCTAAACATGTGGTTGTTTAGCAATACAGTACTAAATGTACCATGCATAGAGTATAGACTAACATACTCGCATGTACTTCCTTGCAGGTTCATTTCCCAGTCTTGTCAAAACTATACATTGACTGCGCGAACTTAAAAGAGATATGGAACAGCCAACTTTCAGCAGAATCCTTTTGTGAGCTAAGAATTCTACAGGTTGAAGGATGTCACGAACTGTTGCATTTGGTACCAACTCATATGCAAAATAGATTGCAGAAATTGGAGTGCATACAAGCATATAGCTGTTCTTCACTTAAAGGGATTTTTGAATTTAGAAGATTGATTGTCAATGATGAAGGGGATGCTGCTGCTTTAACGATTTCCGAGTCAGGAAATCAAGGGATGCAAATCAACAAGATGATGTCATTCGCACAATCTCGTCAAGCCTTTCAGAATCTTAGAAAGATATCAATTTATGATTGTAAAAGTTTGAGAACTCTACTCTCTCCCTCAATAGCCAGAGGTCTCGTGAAGCTTCAAAAACTAATGATAAAAAAGTGCGAGAAGATTGAAGAGATAATAGCACCAGCAGCAGCGGGTGGAGAATCAGAGGATGACAACATGTTCCCTCAGCTACATTCTTTGAGACTTGAGGTTCTACCAGAGCTCGGAAGCTTTCTCAAGGCAAATATAATTTCAAATGGCCACTAGCGGAAGACATAAAAATTCTCGAATGCAAAAACATGAAGAAGTTTTGTTCAGGATCCCTCAGCACACCAAAGAAAGTGAAAATAGAGGTCGAAGGTGCTGGTGGGAGTGTTTTGCAGGAGCTCAATAACAGCAGACAAGAAATCTGATTGATCAGGTATGCGGTTGCGTTTCTACTCTTGTTCGTACAACACTCTTCATTTGTGTTTTAATTCACTACTAATTAAGTTATACGTATAATTAAAATGCTGTGTAGATTGGATACAAATTGTGCTTATCTCTGTTTGCGGCGAGGGAGCAAATCCAAGAGCTGCATGACGATACACAAAGATTGAGTTGTTAGTTATGTCTGCAGAGTTGCCTGCTGGAGCCGAGACTTGAGCCTGAGGTCACAAGCAGCGGCGACAAATAGTTCCTTTGTTAGCTCAAAATTGAAATGGAAACTGCATTATGGTTTATTTGTAGGGAGTTTGGGTGAGGGTAGAGTGCTAGCCATTTGATGAAAAAAAAAAAAAAAAAAAAAAAAAAAAAGGTGGGTGTGATAATTGTTCTAGTATTTAAAATAGTGAGTGAGTAAAAATGTGACTTAAAAAAAAAATGTGAGAGACAAAGCAGAAACTGATCTGTTGGTGGATTGGCCTAAGAATAGTGAGAAATTTATTCATTGTACTTCACTAAGTAGCGGGGGGCTTTGTCAGCTTTTCCTGTTGAATGGGAATTGGAGCTTAATTGAAAGTGAAGCGGAACTGCCACCCACAGTTTTCAGTAAAATATAGAGAAATGCCCATTTAATACTAATTGTAGGGACTTATTGCCTATTCCAATGAAAATCTGTTTAAATATCTATTTAATACTAATCAACAACAACCAACACAATGGTCAGTGCACCTCAGTATAAACTAAAGTGAATGATGGTGGAAAGGCTATCAAGGGAGAGTGAAGCTGAAAAGATCAAGGGAGAGTAGAGCAATTAGCAAGACATCTAGGCAGCGGAGAAAGCGTCATAGTATGACGTCAGAGTATGCCACTGAAAACTACAACTCACTCATGCTTGAAACAACTATAGTTCAATCCCTTCCACTCTCCATGTCCACATACTTGAGAGAGAGAGTCCAACTATCCCATAGGAAACAAATCAATGATCAAGGCAAAAGCCAATATCCTTCTTGGAACAGAAGTGATGCTTCAAATCACATAGGTACAATGCACATGTAATAGGGCACAACCAAACACAAGCAATCTCACACTCAAAACATGCAACACACGGAAGAACTTCCATCAATGTTTTGACAACCTCAAAAGGACTAAGATGCAAGTATGTGAATAGCCCATATCATCAATATGCTCCCCCTAAGAGGGTGCATTGCTCCCCCTACGGGTGTGCATAATATGAAAGAAGGAACAACTAGATGCATGACCTAGGATACCAACCATTATCCTGATCCTAACCAGAAAGTTTAAACACAAGCTCACAAAGTCCTTAATCAAGAGATAAGCAATGACACACTTACATAAGAGTTTTCAAAACTTTGACAACCTTAATTTAACAAAAATAAGGTGCATGTGTGTACCACATATTATCAATTACTCCCCCTAAGAGTATGCATAAAAAAAACAAATTAAACTCATCGAATTTGAAATAAAATTACACACAAGAAGTAATGACTAAACAACCTATCGAGGATACCAATGTATACCATTCAGATCACTGCATATAGACAGTTTGAGCATAAACACACAAAGTAAGACACCAAGATTTCAAATGTCTTAATCACTATGCTAGTCCACATGTATATATGACTGTGACGTAATCACCATGGTCCATTAAACCTAGTCCAGACATCAGAGTGTGTGTGTGAAATAGTTCCACTCATGGGTCTTTAGATCAGCATTAACTGAGATGAGAGATGATATATCATACAACCCAAGAGAGCAGAGGTCACATCCATCCTTATAGCACCAAGAACAAAATTGTTCAAAATCAGAGGCAATTTTTCTGATTAAATTAATTAGATATTAGTTTAATAGCCAATCTGAAAAATCGTCCTCATAGGTTCATATAGCAAGAGGGTTGCCATTGACTCCCTAACCAGATGGTCTTGGGGCAATAAGTGTAACAAAGACACTCAATAGGACAACCAACTTGAACCCATAGAAGGATAAAATGCATTTCAGGAATTCTCACTGAGTCATGTATCAAGTGAGAGACTAACTACTCCAAGATATGGTTTGTGAATTTACACTTCAAGATCACTAAACCAGTCTTGTTTCTACCCACCCTTATATCGCTCATCACGACCAAGGAATGTATACTTTGAGACTAGTCTAAAGTGGAGCAAAGAGCTCAACACACCACCTCATCAAACCAACCTCGTTTCTTCCCACCCTTATATCTTTCGTCACAACCAAGGAATGTATACTTTGAGGCTAGTTTGGCATAAAAACTCTTTGCATCAACTCATCTCAATTTATAGCTTTGCACTTTGTAACCCACAAAGTTGACTAAGTGAAGCATGTAGTTCTTTAAGTCTTTCAAAGCTTAGTAGACCACAGATGAGAAATAATGATCAATTAGATGCAAGCATACATGTGTACAAGAGAGCAACTAAGACAAGTGAAACTTAGACACTCACTTAGGTTAAGATCAGAAACTGTCTAGGGATAGCACAACACACAGGTATCCTGAAAACTATTTCTAGAAAATAAAGACACATATTTTTTTGATTTTTTTCTCTTTGAAGAACTTCTAAAGCTACAAACTTATGAACAGACACACAAGGGTCTCAAGGGGAGAAATCAATCTCTTTGGCACACACCAATGGCCTTTCGAAGGCGTATAAAACAAGGTTGTCAAGAGATTTTGTAAACAAATATGCATATTAATCTTCAACAAGTATAAGCACAATTCAAGCAAGTTATGTTCAGCCCAAAGTTATGATGGAATGATACGTATATCAACATGCTTAATCCTAGAATGCAACACAGCTTTCTTGGAAATATTGATGACATAAGTATTACCACAAAACATGGATAAAATACCTTGCTGGAATCCCCAGTCAGCAAACATATGCCTCATCGAAATAGTTGCATGCACAACTTTCTCCCAATGTGTCTTTCTTATCCGTAGCATCGCTAGCCCAATCCAAGTTGGAGAAACCGCATTCACATGAGATCCCTTGGAGTTGGCTAGGTTGTTAGCAAAGAAGCCAACACATAAGGCAATAACATGCCTACTGGTTGTGAAGTATAAGAGGCTAACAATCATGTTCTTCAAGTGTGTTTGATCAACATCAATATCCTTCAGATCGGCAATGATCTTACAGCTCATGCCTATCAGATTCAGGATGGCAGTGGATGCTTCCATCCCAAAATTCTGGATAACATAATTGGATTAACAGATAAACAATTCATCCTTTTTATGCATAACTTGAAACACAAAGAGCAACAAGGTTTACCATAGAAACTCATCTCAAAATTTTCAAAAGATGGTAAACTCATCCATCATAAATGAACCCAAACA
Source organism: Fragaria nilgerrensis (assembly GCA_010134655.1). Classification (NCBI taxonomy): domain Eukaryota; kingdom Viridiplantae; phylum Streptophyta; class Magnoliopsida; order Rosales; family Rosaceae; genus Fragaria; species Fragaria nilgerrensis. The sequence goes on from CM020978.1 coordinate 31,848,972, forward strand.
CATGTCATCAACATATACTTGTGCAATTATAATGTGTTTTGAGGTGCCTTTCACAAACATGGTTTTGTCAACTGAACCTCTCACATACCCATTATCAAACAAGTGTGTGGGCAGTCACTCATACCAAACTATAAGAACTTGCTTAAGGTCATAAAGGCCTTGCTAACCAATGCACATGCTCAAGATGGTTGAGACTTTGAAATCCTAGAACTTTGGATCTAACAAGAACTAAGTGTCATACAATGCTTATTTCAAAAACGGTCCAACTCATCTTGCAAGGCATTGATATAATCAACATCAAGCAAGGCTCTCATATCAAATATGGACTCTATGATAAATACAAAACCATAAATAAAATATGGTGTGGGTATCATATCAATATGTAGCAAGTAAACACTTATGGATGACAACACTGCTTACCAATCGAATTGACTTACCTCTGGTTTGTCTAGGCTCATCAACCTTACCAAAATATGTCAAAAGAAGTGTGATCTTTTTGAGTTTGACATTTTTCCAGATCTGTGGGGTGTCGGGATGGCAAGACCCTCATCCATCCCTGAGTCTGGGAAATCAGATTCAGTCCCCGGGATTTCTCATTAGATATTCGGTCAACAATGGTGCATCTCAGACTTGTTCCTGTTCAGACACCACAGAATAACCATGAGAGCATAGAGAAGTCATATATTGCAACATATAATATTTCCTTCACTTTGCATGATCTCTTGTTGTCCACACAATATGTTTTCACATGTAACACATATGGCTTCTTCCATTTCCAAAGCTCAAAGGGTGGCTGAAGGATTTCAACCTGAAAATCACTCTATCCAAAGAATAATAGACATTAGAAGCAAACCTCTTCCCAAAAGGAATGAGGGAGATCGTAGACATTTAAGCATAACTCTTCCCAAGTCAACAAGGACACAATTTATCCTTTTAACAAACCTATGTTGTTTGGGAGTAATGGAAGTAGAAAATTCATGATATACACCAAATTCCTCACAACAATACTGAAGCATGTTGAAATTTAATGTCATGGTCGAATCTAATACTACCAATATGCAAGCCAGCAAAACACTCTCAACAAACCTATGTTGTTAAGTTGGGAGTAATGAAAGTAGAAAATTCATGATATACACCAAATTCCTCACAACAATAATGAAGCATGTTGAAATTTAATGTCATGGTTGAATCTAATACTACCAATATGCAAGCCAACAAAACACTATTCAATTGAAACCCAATTTCTAGCAAAGCTGTAATCTTTTCAACACTTTCATCTTTAATAGCTAGGAATCTAACCCAAGTGAATCTTGAAAAAGAAACAACAACAATTACAAGCACATGCTTCCAACCACCAATGCTTTAGTTTCAACAAGTTCAACTAATTCTATATGCAACAGTTCAAGCATATTAGAATAGGTTAAACATCAAATTAAGAGTGAAGAGAATGAGACAACTTACCAATTATGCAATGCTCATACATACCTGTGGGGATACCAGTGAGCTTAGGTATCCCTGTCGGCTCCTTTCGATGATAGCTTTACAATGACGAGATATTTCAGATGACACACTCTTCTGTGTCAAAGTTCAAGAGCATCCTCAGATACCATTGAACGAAAGCACTCTTAAGGAGAAAAGTTCTCTTATGCAAAGGTACCATAACATTGGTCCTTAGTCCTCGCACCTCTTATCATGCCTTTACCTTTACCATCAGGTATCAGACATATAACACTGTCAAATCAAACTAACACTTAGGAGACTGACCTCTAACTCTTTTACCAAAAGAAACATCCTTCAGGTCCAGGAGACCAAGAGTGTTAGCTATCCCACAACCAACTCAGCTTTGGACCAACCCCAAACACAACTTGTCCAAACCTAGATGTGAACCATTTTGGGTCACAGATCATGTGCCTTAAAACAGTCATTGTCCACATACCATAAGTCAAAACGACTCGTCGTAAGAACACTAAGTGCAACATTGCACATGGCCATGAACTAAGTCTCTCCAAGACAAATTCTAAGTCTAGAGAAAAAGCATACATGCCTAACAACTGGGTTTCGTCCAAAAAATGTCAAATGATTTGGTATAAACTGATATGGCTTTGAAACAACACCGCTCAAAAATCTCATTCTATCCCAAGTGGATTTTTCTATGAAATCTGGGTTTAGGGATAGACAGACACCTTGCTATCCTTGAAAACTCTCTTAAGGATTTTCTAAGAATAACCAAAACGAGGTGAGCAACTGATTCTCCTAGGATCTCCTAGGGCTAGATTGACAGAAAAATCAGATATGACCAACAACAACACAGTGGTAGAGAGCAAAAGGGGACAAAAGGTTAGAAGTTTTGGAATCCCTAGTCGACTAGGCTCAACAACAAGAAGTTCTTTGCTCTTGACGAAAACAGTAGCTTTACTGCTTTGAACACTCTCTAATTTCAAAACCTAAACCAAGAATTCCCAAATTTTGTCTCCTCACTATTTGATAATTCATGGGCAGAATTTCAATCCTAGTGAGAATAGACTTTGAATCATAAAACAACTTAGTATACATGACATGTATACTATCATTAGAATCCTTGTCCTTAAAGGAGTCATCTAATATGAATGGGCTATAAAGTCCAAGGAATCCTAAACATCATCCAAGGATGGTTTAGACTCATGAAATAAGCTATGGAATTTTTTTTGAGCTTTTTCATAGGTCGTAACTAATGTGTCCCAACTGACTCTCCAACGCTCTTTGTCAAATAGAGCAGCAGGCAAGCTATTAAAAGCTTTGATGTTCATCCTTCCATAATTAGTCCAATCAAAATATGAAGGGACGTTAATGGAAGTATGGCCTCTATCACGGTCTATTCTCGGCTCACAGAGGATCTCACTAACAAAAGCTAGTGGCCGCTCTGATACACTTAAAGGTCCTAGAGGGGGGTGAATAGGCCCTTAACAACTTTTTTCTTATAAATTCGTTCTCAGGGATAGCAAGGGTTATAGCTATCCTGAATAACAAATACACAATGACAATAAATAAAAGTTGCAGTAAAATAACAATGAACACCAAGATGTTTTTTACTCGCAGAAACCCTGTAACCAGGGAGAAAAACTGTGTGCCCCTAACTCTTGAGGGACAAACATTTCCACTATGTAAAACTCACTTCTTACAAGATTATAGTCTAGGGATACATGAACGACTTGCTATCCTGCCTAAACTACCCACTAGTCTAGATCTATACTTTCTCTCTTGTTTCTGAGTACCTCACTCCTTACAAGATTACAGTATAGGACACAACAATGACTTGCTATCCTACCTAGTCCCAAACTAGTCTAGATCTACTTCTCTTGTCTTAAGTGGCTACACATGAAGGTATAAGAAGTTTTAACTAAGAACTCAGCTATCACTTAACTGATTCTTCTTGAAGACTTCTAAGAAGTTTCACTCTCAGAAACTCAGCTATCTTAAACTGATTCTTTCATGAACCCAGCTACCTCAGCGGGATACATCAGAACTCAGCTATCCTCAGCTGCTTCTTTCATGAACACTTCCGGGGTTGCTGCACTACCAACTGATCTCATGGTATGCAGAATGCAATGAGTTTATGAGAAGATGTTTTGTTCAGCTCTAAGGTTTATAATCACAAAAGGAAGACTTAGAGACTAATGAACAATGCAAAGTAAACCAAAAACCCAACAAAGGGAGAAACCCAACAAAGCAAATGTAGAAACTACATTTTGACAACCACTGAGCAAAGGCAGCCTTGCTTAGTATATATAGGCTGATGGAGTGCTCTAACAAGAGAGACACACAAGCCAAAGAGGTGCCACAAGAGGGCAAGCACCAGGGCCAAAGTAAGGAAGGAGTTTTGGACTTTTGTCCTTGGCCAAACTCTGAAAGGGAGAGGACATACAAAGACAGCTGCTATATTGGTTTGTGTATCACAAACACAGCTGTAGTCTTAGAGCTCTTAAACCATGAGTCACGGGTTGAAACAAAGGCATCAAACCCAAAACTAAATTGACCATAAAGGCAAGATCTTTATATATTCTAGATGTCAATTTGAAATTCAAATTAGGATCTCCCCTAGAGGGTAAAGAAACTTAAACATAAGACAACAGAACAAAAGATCAAAAAGCTGGAAACCCAGATTTTTAGGATGGCAAGTGATACTGCTATCCTCTATAAAAACCATGAAATGCACATGCATGATTTTACCTGAGTTCCATGAGATCATATTGGTTCTTCTACTTCTTCAACTTGTTCTTCAGATGTGGAAGATCAATCTCCCAATTGCTTTAGGCTTCATAGGTCGTGTTTTGTTCTATATAAGGATTGTCAACAACCTTTTACCTTCACTTTTGGTCGTAATTAGGCTTTCTCAGAATGTCACACCCAACTACTGTTGTATGTCCTCACTCTTTGCCAGTTAAAAATTCTCAACTTTTCCTTCATTTATAGGCCTTGAATTTTGATGTACAATTTTAAAAAGAGTAACAGTAATATCAGTACAGCCAGTAATTAACTTCCTCAACTGTATTAACTGAGAATTTGAGACACCACCAGAAAAACTAGTATTTCCTTCCCAAACCTCTCTCAATTCGTTATAGTACTATGTTTGCTAATTGGAGCCTTGGAGGTAATGTAGTGGCTGTCAACTTGTGCAAGTTTAATTTAGGAATAAGGCATGGGAAGGTATTGATTCTCATCCCAATCCATGACCCAAAATAGAACATCCTAGCTACTAGTGTGTAAACTGAAAACTTGTTCTATCTGTTAGACAACGTACGCAAAATTAACCTGCAACTTTGGGAGACAGTTGATCGAGTACTATGGTGTATAGACTAACAGACTCGCATGTACTTGCCTGCAGGTTCATTTCCCAGTCTTGACAAAACTTGAGATTAGATCCATGAACCTAAAAGGGATATGGAACATCCAACTTTCAGCAGAATCCTTCTGTGAACTGAAATCTCTAGGGGTAGAAAGATGTCACGAATTATTGCATTTGGTACCAACACATATGCAAAATCGATTGCGGAAACTGGACAGAATAAGAGTAAGCTACTGTGCTTCACTGGAAGAGATTTTTGAACATAGAAAATTGATCGTCGATGATGCAGGCGATGCTGCGGCTGCTGTACCAGTTTCTGAGTCGAGAATCAAGGGATGCAAATAAACAAGATGATGTCTTTCAAACAATCTCATCAAGCTTTTCAGAATCTGAGAGTGTTATCAGTTTATTTTTGTAATAAATTGAGAACTCTGATCCCTCCCTCAATTGCCAGAGGTCTCGTGAAGCTTCAAAGACTAGATATACATGACTGCTGGGAGATTGAAGAAATAGTAGCAGCAGTAGAAGGTGAAGAAACAGAGGATGACAACATGTTCCCTCAGCTACGTACTTTGACACTTGGTAGTCTATACAATCTCGGTAGCTTTTCGCAAGGCAAGTATAATTTCAAATGGCCACTATTGGAAGACATAGGAATCTGCAATTGCTACAAGATGAAAAACTTTTGTTCAGGATCCCTCAGCATACCAAGGAAAGTGAAGATGATGGTTTTCGATGTTGATTGGAGTTTTGAGATACAGCTGTATAACAGCATGAACATAGCCTGATCGATCAGGTATGCGCTTGCATTTCTACTCTCTTACGCATAACATTTTCATTTGTGTTTGAATCGACTTGAGTGAGCTGTATGGGGAGGAATGAATGAATGTGTAATTGATGCATACAATGTTGTGTAGATTGGATACGAATTATGCATATCTCTGTTCTTGAGGGACAAAGTAATTCCAGGAACTGCTTGCGAGTACGTATAGATTAAGATGATATTTATGCCTGAGCCCTGATGGAGTGGAGACTTCAGCATGAGGTCAGAAGCAGTGGCGACAAACATGTCCTTATGTTTTTTTTTTCTTTTTGTTTTTTTGGCTGCACTGGGAGCTTCTTGTAATTTGAGATTTTCTGTTAGGGAGTTTGGGCGATGTAAAAGGAAAAAGAAAATAAACAGAGTGATGATTGTTTACGACAATTGCCTGTTGAGAGTGAGAATATGATTTGTTGTATCTGAGCCTGACAAAAAAAAAAGAAAAAAAAAAAGAAAGTTGTGGTGTGTCTCTGTCTTAAAATCTGTTTTATACTCTCCCTGCTCTCTTTGATCTCGAGGTTAATTTGAACAAGTTACTCGGCGGGGTTTTTACCATGCGTGCAACGTCAAGAATTTTGTTGGGGTAAACTAGTATGGTAGTTACTGTGGTCTGTAGAAGAAGGGGCGGCAGTGTGAAATCAGTGACATGGCATGGGCAAAGCAGAAGAAGCATCAGTAATTAAAAAAAAAGAAAAGTATTTTTTGTAATTTGAGAATTTTCGGTGAGACATTAGTTTTTGACCTTTTGATATGAAACGACATTGTTTTGACCGTCGTCGCACACGTAGCGAAGCTCTAAAGTCTGAAACGACAACGAGGCCACTTCCGCGCAGCTCAAAATCAAACACTCAACAAGTAACTAGGCCGATCAAAGCCCACGGTGTAACTACCACAACAAGTACGAATCCGGCGAAGCTCTCAACTTACGGGGACGCCTCACGCCTCCGTCAGGTTTCTCCTTCGAACGGTTTACCAACCGGAGTTTAGACACTGCCCACCAAGTGTTCGATGAAATGCCGCTCAAGGACTTCAACTTCTTGTCTTCGAAGAATTTGAAATACAACACTAGCACCATGTGAGTATCTAAATTCTTGTATTTCCTGATTTACTTTGGTCCTCTCTACTTAAATAAACACATATCAACTTGCATTTTGTGCTTATGAACAAGCTATACATTTGCTCTTCTGCAACTTTGCAACTTAATTTAGTTTCGTTCACTATGGATTTTAGTATTTCAATGTTTCCGTTTCCGATTTTAACATATAAACCTCCCAACTCGATGGACTGGAACACTGGGATACTTGAAGAGCTGCTTTCCTTTTCCCGTTTGACTACTTTACAAGTCGTTCTCCCACCGCTCAATGTACTTCTAACCACCACGTTCTTTAACAAGCTTGAAAGATTTCACATCGCTATTGGATGGAAGAAGTATATGTCTTATGAAGAAATAGAGAAGGAGCAGAGTGGCAACTACTTGAGAGTTCACCATCTTGATGTAAGCAGCGCTGCATTAATGGGTAGTGGAGTCACTTCGTTGCTAGAGAAAGCCAGCTATGTTGAGTTTAAATTGACTCGGCCTCAACTTCTGAATGTCTTGAATAGAGTCTGTTTCCCGAAGACGAAGCGTCTTAAGTTCCAGGACTGTAATGATGTGAAGTATCCTCAGATGCAAGAATATGGAGAGGTTTTGTTTAGGATCCCTCAGCACACCGAAGGAAGTGGAAATAGAAGTCGAAGGTGCCGGTGAGAGTGTTTTGCAGCAGCTCAATGACAGTAGACAAGAAATGTGAAACTAGATAAATGTGTTTGTAGATGAGACTAGATAAATAAATGTGTTGTGGCCTCACCAGCTCAAACGACATAGACGACAACTGATGATTAGGCGTTGGCATCGGGCTAGAGCCTAAAATGTGGATCTGGCTGCATATTGGGCTGTTCATATTTGGACAATTTCTCGTCATTGATTACCTCTCTGTCTGGCCTAAACATGTGTTGATCAAAGTGAATTTAGCAATAGAAGAAAGTGGATACTGACATGTATTGGTGTCGCTGGAGAATGCCCAGAAACAATCGTAAGGCTCTGTGTAATTGGCACTGTAGTATCACGGTGGCCCATGAGAGTTGATCTTATTTTATATTCTGGGTCACCCATATTCCATATCGCAATGCTAATGAAACTTTAGTTAGTAGGCACTACTTCTCAGAATTGATCCGACGATGAATGTGGGTTACGACATTGTCAACTTATTTGCAGCAAACAACACAACCAACATAGCCTCGCCAGCTTAAACGACATTGACACATTGTCTTTTCCGTCGAATGAAACTAAAACGTAAAGCCTGAAACGACAACTCAAGGTAAAGCCTGAAACGACAACTCAAGGTAAAGCCTGAAACGACAACTCAAGGTAAAGCGTTGGCATATGGCTCAGCCTAAAATGTGCATCTGCCACGTAGCCTATATCGCCGAAAATCAAACTCCTATGACTCCGGCGAAGCTCTCAACTTATGGGGAATCCTCATTCTTCTCCTACAAATCAAGACTCACCAACCGGAGTTTAGACATGGCCCACCAAGTGTTCGATGAAATGCCGCTTAAAGACTCTCTCATGGGCCACCGTGATACTACAGTGCCAATTACACAGAGGCCTTACGATTGTTTCTGGGCATTCTCCAGCGACACCAATACATGTCAGTATCCACTTTCTTCTATTGCTAAAGGTGGGGGCGGTGATGGTGAAAGTGGTGGAGGCGGCGATGGTGAGGGAGATTGATGGCGGTGGAAGGATTGAAGAGGGTGAGAGCGACGGCGGTGACGAGGAGAAGGTGGTGGATGGTGGTGATTGGGCGCCATGGGAGAGAAGAAGGGGTGAGGTTTTCTGTGAGTGAGTTTTTCTGGTCGAACTCTGGAGGAATGGGTGGAGAGGCTGGGTTTTGGGTTTTTTACTGTATCATGGGTTTTTAGAGTTTTAGTTTCATTACTTTGATCCCCGTTTGTTTTTCTGTTAATATAGATGGGACCCACATGAGTGGTTCAAGACTTCAAGTACACCATCCGCTCTGGGTTTTGGTTCAGAGAGTGAAAGCTGTGTTTTCTTATGATCCTTGGAATGGTGGCCTCCCATTAATGATCTCTCTTGTGGGTTCCAAGCTTGGAGCTGTGTGTGTTATTACGAAGGCAGCTACCTCTGAAAGTTAGTGTACGTATTATTATTGGGCGCAACTTCTACTATATATGGGTCTCTGTCGTAAAATTATGATCTTTCCAACGGTGGCGTTTGAAGTTTCCATTATTACTGGCGGAAGGTGGAAGAGAATGGTATTGACTTTGTTTTAGGGATGACCCAAGAAAAAGAAAGACTCTGGTGGTGGAGATAAGGATTGGCTGGTGAGGAATTGTTGGTGTTCTATCTCTACACAAACATCACCTCCTCCGCCTGCCTTAAACGACACCACCACCTTCGAACCCTCTGCTCCGCTTCTCTCTCCCACTAATCACCCAGATTTTCTCCAATCTCCTCCGCCGAGTCCACCGAATTCGCCTGCAATTCCAATCGAAATTCAGTCTGAAAACGCTCTCCCTGATTCCAATACCTTCCTATTACACCTGTTCAGCCTCTTCGCCGTTCTCAGCGCACTCGGGAAGCCAACGTCCCGAAAATGGTACTCTGTCAGGGTTTCTGGTGTTGTGTATAATAGACCCTGTGCTCCAAAAACTTTGCATTTCTCTATTTGATCTACAAACAATTGAATCTGTATTCTGTAGTGATCCCGGAAAATTGAACCCACAAAAAAATTTGTGATTTTCTTTCTTTCTTCCATTCTTTCCTTCTCTTCGTTATTGCTTTATATGTGAGTCTGTGTTCACCCCAATACAAGAGTCGAACAAAGAAACAAGTAATAGCTTTTCTCAGTCATTCATTTTCCTTCTTCATACTTTCATCTTCCCTATTGCTTCATTCATCGTTACATTGTCAACGTGTTATTTATCCAGAAAAGGAAAAAAGGAAAAAAAACAACAGTCCTTCCTTTCTTTCGTGTCTTGAGCATCTCAAAATCCAATACATTTGCTTTCTTTCTTCTTCCGTTCTTCCTTTCTCTCGTGCTTCTTAATTTCTTCAGCCCCAGCCAGAAAGAAAAAAAAAATGGCAATGAAAGAAATGGCAGAGACAGCTATTACAGAAGGTGCTGTGCCGGTTGCAAATTGGACATTGAAAAAACTTTGGCAAGAGCTGGGTTATATGTGTTGTTACAAAAGCAACATTGGAGATCTCAACGAGGAGGTTCGGCGGCTGCATGACAAAAGAGCTGAAATAAAGCTGGAGGAGGAAACTGCAAGAGAAGATTCAAAGATTATTAATGGCCAAGTTATTGATTGGCTGGCCAAGGCAGACGAGCAAATAAAAGAAAAGGAGACGACTTTCAGTAAAGAAGCTGTAGCAGCAAAGGCAGCATGCTGTAATGGATGGCTTCCAAATATGAAGGGCCGTTTTTCTCTGGGAAGGAATGCTAAGAAGATGACTCTGGTGGTTGATCAGCTCCTTACTAAAGATATCGGGATTATAGCGTATCCTGCTCCTCACCCAGAAGTGGAATTTCAACCCACAGAGGACTCTACTCAGCTGGGAACCAACTTCCATGAAGGTGCCAGCTCCTCAGGAACATCAAACCATGATCAGCCACCTGCATTTGAGAGGAAAAATATTTATTTTGATTCAAGAAGATCAACCATCACAGATGTGATGGAAGCTCTCAGGGGGAAACAAATCAATCCAATTATCATATGCGGCATGGGCGGCATTGGTAAAACAACATTGATGGGGCAAGTTCTTGAGAAAGCAAAGAAAGAGGGTCTGTTCGATGAGTATACAAAGGCAACCGTTAAGGAGTCTCTTAACAAAGCTGCTGACGTGATTCAGATTCAAGCTGAACTTGCAGAATATTTAGGCACGAAGCTCCTTGAAGACGTAAAAGAGAGTGGTCCAAGAGCAAGTAAGCTACGTGAAAGATTATCTAAAGCCAGCAAGAAGATCCTTGTAATGTTAGACAATGTTTCGACAACAACCCCAGACTTTTTGTGGGACATAGGGATTCCCCTAGTTGTCAAATTTTGGTAACATCAAGACAGCAAGATCTTTTCATGGACATGGACACAAGAAAGAATTTCCCGATTCATGGTTTGCCGGCTGGAGATGCCTGGAGTCTGTTCAAGAAGACAGCAGGAAGTTCCATCGAATCTGATCCCGAGTTACATGTTGAAGCGGAAAAGGTTTTGAAGGAATGTGGTGGGTTGCCGATTGCAATTTCGACGGTTGGAACGGCACTTAAAGGTCAAAGCATTGGAATTTGGACGAATGCACTGAGGGAACTAGAAAAGGCTTGCCCAGAAAACGTTCCAGGAGTGATAGAACATGTGTATGGGAAAATCAAGTTCAGCTATGAATGTCTGCCAAATGAGCAAGCCAAATCATGCTTGTTGCTGTGTTGCATATTTGAAGAATGTAGTGATATACGGATTGAAGATTTGGTAATATATGGGCATGGGCTTGGGCTCCTTAGAGGCATTGATTCAATACTTGAAGGAAGGAATCGTGTGGAAACATTGGTTCACACACTCAAAAGTCGCTTTCTATTGTTAGAAAGCAATAATAAAGAGTTAGTGAAAATGCACGATGTGGTGCGTGATGTTGCCATACATATAGCCTCTGAAGAGTTTGTAGAAAAGAAAAGTGATGCGGTTGAAAAGAGAATAGTTGTGAGAGACAAAGCAGCGACTGTGAAGTTGATGGATTGGCCTCAGGATAGTGATTCTGAGAAATCTACTTATTGCAGTTCTCTGAGTATCAGTGGGTTTTGTCAGCTTTTACTGTTGAGACAAATAACTAGGTTTCCATTGGAGCCGCCACCCACAATTTTCAAAAGAACGGAAGATCTCAAGGTTCTAACAATCAGTGGATATCATAGATGGACGACTCTGACTTTGTCAGTAGGCTCGGTACTGCCATCGCTTGCAGTAATGAGAAACCTTCAAACACTGAGGGTAGAGAGGTGCGGATTCAACTGTGATGTATCTGTCATTGGGGAGCTAAAGACACTCATGATACTCAGTCTACGTGGATGTCGGAGACTCAAGCAATTGCCTGATACATTTAAAAACTTGTTTGATCTGAGACTGCTTGATTTGACGGATTGCTACAAGCTTGAAGTAATCTCACCAGGTGTGATATCAAGTTTAACAAGACTAGAAGAATTGTACATGTTGGATAGCTTTCAAAATTGGGAGGTTGAGAAACTAGCTTCCACCGAAACAACCGAGTGGATCTCTCGATTGGAGGAGGCTGAGCAGGAAAGAGCTGCTGCTGGATCCCAAGACGCGGAAACTACACTTTACACGTGGAAGGGACTCAATGAATTGGCGGTTGTGCAACCAGCAGAGGTAGGAAAGCAGTTTAGAGAAGAGGTTCAAAAACCTCGGAAACAAAACGAGGATCATACAAGGTGGGCCAACTCGATGGACTGGAACACTGGGATCCTTGCAGAACTGCTCTCCTTGTCCCGTTTGACTACCTTAGAAGTTGCTCTACCACCTCTCAATATACTTCTAACCACCCCTCTCTTTAACAAGCTCGAAAGATTTAAGATCTCTATAGGGTGGAAGGAGTATAGTGGTCTCACTTATGAGGAAACAGAGGAGGAGCAGAGTGGCAACTACTTGAGAGTTCACCATCTTGATGTAAGCAACGCTGCAATGGGTAGTGGAGTCACTTCGTTGCTAGAGAAAGCCAGCTATGTTGAGTTTAAATTGACTCAGCCTCAACTTCTGAATGTCTTGGATAGAGTCTGTTTCCCAAAGATGAAGCGTCTTAAGTTCCAGGAATGTAATGATGTGGAGTATCTGATTGACACAACTACTACTACACATAGCAGCAGCGCCATCTTTCCTGTCTTGAATTCACTGGAGATTAGTAAGGCAAGGAGGCTGAAAGTGATTTTTCATGGTGAACTGCCAACGGGGTTTCTCAAGCAACTACGTGCATTGATATTATTCAACCTACCAGCATTGACCTATATTTGGAAGACCAACAGTCGATCTCAATTTGATAATGAGGAAGTGATCAACTTCCAAAGTCTGACAAAATTGGATCTCTCAGATTTACCAAGCTTTACCAGCATAACCAAATATGCCTCTAAGGGGACGGAGAGGCTACCAGAAGACAGCAGCCAGGAACAATCTGACATCACTATACTATCTCTGTTCGACACAAGGTACTAGCTTTATTTGTCTTTTTCTTTTGTGCTCATATATAGTATAGACTAACAGACTCTCATGTACTTGCTTGCAGGTTCATTTCCCAGTCCTCACAGAACTACGCTTGGGCTCCATGAACTTCAAAGAGATATGGAACAACCAACTTTCAGCAGAATCCTTTTGTGAGCTAAGAATTCTACGGGTAGAGCGATGTCACGAACTGTTGCATTTGGTACCAACACATATGCAAAATAGATTGCAGAAATTGGAGTACATAGAAGCTTGGCGCTGTTCATCACTTAAAGAGATATTTGAATTTAGAAGATTGATTGTTGATGATGAAGGGGATGCTACAACAATATCTGAGTCAGGAGATCAAGGGGCGCAAATAAACAAGATGATGTCTTTCAAACAATCTCGTCAAGCCTTTCAGAATCTTAGAGATATGTCAATTTGGCGTTGCGACAGTTTGAGAACTCTTCTCTCTCCCTCAGTTGCTAGAGGTCTCGTGAAGCTTCAAACACTAAAGATAGAAAAGTGCAGGAAGATTGAAGAGATAGTAGCAGCACCAACAGAGGGTGAAGAAACAGAGGATGACAACATGTTCCCTCAGCTATGTACTCTGGAACTTATGGTTCTACCAAATCTCGGAAGCTTTTCACAAGGAAAATATAATTTCAAATGGCCACTGGTGAAAGACATCACAATCCTCCACTGCTACAATATGAAGATGTTTTGTTTAGGATCCCTCAGCACACCGAAGGGAGTGAAAATAGATGTCCAATGTGCTGGTGAGAGTGTTTTGCAGGAGCTCAATGAAAGTAGACAAGAAATCTGATCAATCAGGGTATGCGACTGCATTTCTACCCTCGTACGTTCAACACTCTCATCTGTGTTTTAATTAATTGGATGCGCTATATTGGGATGAATGAATGAAGGTGTAATTAATGTAAAATGTTGTGTCTAGATTGGATACGAATCATGATTTCAGGAAGATTTAAACTGGTAATCAACATTAACTAGCTAATTAAGGACCAAAACTCAATTAAATCAAAATCTTAAGGGGGTCTGGTCCCCATCGGGCCTAAGTTTAGCTCCGCCCCAGTCACACTGTGACCGATTCAACCACAGGATACACAGCTTCAAGAGCAAGAACAGAATTGATCCGACGATGAATGTGGGTTACGCAATGAGCCTCAGGAAACAGTGTCCGAAGAATGTAGACCCGAGAACTGCGATTACTTTGGACCCAACAACGCCGCAGAGATTCGACAACATGTACTACAAGAACCTTCAGCAAGGAAGAGGGTTGCTTACCTCTGATCAGTGTCTGTATACCGACACCAGAACAAGGCACATTGCCAACTTATTTGCAGCAAACAACACAGCCTTTGAACATGCATTCGTGGCTGCCATTACAAAGCTTGGTAGGGTGGGGGTTAAGACTACTGGAAAGCAAGGTGAAATTAGACGTGATTGTACTGCTGTAAACTAAATGCATCATCACTAAAACATGGATGAGTGGGCCGGACTGAACCTCGGCCCAGCGGAGAGTGCAGGCATTAGAACCGAGCGGCTAGTGTCAGTATCCACTTAAACGACGCCGCTCCCTTTCTGGAATGTAGTGTGCCATAGCCTCGCCAGCTGAAACGACATTATTTTTACCGTCGCATGTAGCTAACATGTAGAAGCCTGAAACGACAACAGAAGGTAAAGCGTTGGCATCTGCCGTATAGCGATGCAAAATCAAACACGCTTTACCAGCCTTCCCGCGCAGCGCAAAATCAAACACGCTTTATGTATCGGCCGATCAAACTCCTCCATATATCTAAAAATAACAAGCACGACTCCGGCGAAGCTCTCAACTCACCTTAACTCCTCAAGCCTTAAGCTCTTTATTCGCCAACCGGAGCTTAGGACATTGCCCACCAGGTGTTCGATGAAATGCCGCTTAAAGACTTCAACTTCAACTCATGGGCCAGGGCCACCATGAGGACTGAAGTGCCAATTACCACAGAGGCCCCAAGTGCTTTCGCCAGCGACGCCGGTACACGTCAGTATCCAATTTCTACTATTGCTATATTCACTTTGATCAATACTTTTTTAGACATGGAGTACTAACTCCTGTTAACTTGCATAACATTACCTTGTTGAGAAACGTTTCAATAAAGACATCCTCATTAGCTGGTTAAATAAATTAAATTCTGTGGCTGATTTCAATAACTCCATGGACTGGAATACTTGCAGAGTTGCTATCCTTGTCCCGTTACTCCCGTTTGACTACTTTACAAGTTGTTCTGCCACCAGTCAATGTACTTCTAACCAGCCCTCTCTTTGACAACCTCGAAAGATTTAAGATCTCCATAGGATGGAAGGAGCATTTACCTAAATGGCAATTCAAGCATGATGGGAATTACTTGAGAGTTCACGATCTTGACGCAAGCGCCAGTGTGGGTAGGGGAATCACTTTGTTGCTGAAGTGAATGGGCCTCAACTTCTGAATGTCTTAGGTACTGCCTGTTTTGCAAAGACGAAGTCTCTTAAATTCGAGAAGTCTAATGATGTGAAGGACACCACTACTACTCCACATAGCAGGAGCACCATCTTTCATGTCTTGAATTCACTGGAGATTAGTGATGCAAGTAGGCTGAAAGAGATTTTTCATGGTGAGCTGCCAACAGGGTCTCTCAAGGAACTAAGAACTTTGGAATTAAGTGATCTACCTGCATTGACCTATATTTGGAAGAAAACCAACAGTCAATCTGAATGGGGTGCTTTGAGAAATATTCTAGGGCTTGTTCAAGTGCTGAAAATAAGAAACTGCAAGTCCTTCGAAGAGATTGTTGCATTTGAAGATGATGAAGAGGAAGTAGTCAACTTCCAAAGTCTGACAGAGTTGAGTCTCTCAAATCTACCGATCGAACTTCACTGGGATAAAAAAAAAATATCCCATCAAGAGACTGCGAGTCCTTGGAAGAGATTGTTGCCTTTGAAGCTGATGATGAGGAAGTGATCAACATCCAAAGTCCGACAGAATCCAGTCTCGAAGATCTACTGATATCCATTGGGACAAGCAGCTCGAAACAATCTGGCTTCATCATTGAATCTCTGTTTGACACCAAGATATTTCTCCTTTCCTTTTTGTTCATAACTTCTTCAGAATGTCAGACCCAAGTCACCCAACTACTCATGTTTATCATCACTCTTTGTTGCTGAAACTTTTCATTTCTTACTTCATTTATAAGGCCTTATATTCTTATAACCAAGGGAAAAGGTCACAAGTCTTTTTGTTCACCTAGAAGGCTAGATATGTAGGTTCATTTATACTGTGGGTACACAGAACATTGAACTCATCAAACTAGATTTGTGAAGTAAACTCATGTTTATATAAATAAACAGAATAATAAAAAGAAAACAAATTATGTATGCTAAACCATATGATCTGGAATTTGGATATACAATTTACTGAGCATCTCAGTAATACTCTATCTGAGATACCATAAAAAAAAAACTACTGATAGACAAAGATGTTATAGTATTATGTTATGTTGATTGAGTAATGTAGCAGCTGTCTAATTGTGAAAGTGTAAATTAGTGGTATTGATTCTCATCCTGAGCTGTGATCTAAAATAAAACATACTAGCTAAACATGTGTTTGTTTGTTTCTTTTTTACTGTGTAACCTGCAAACTTCGTACTAAGTGTTAGATAGAAGTAATGTTGGGAGACAGTATAGAATAACACACTCACATGTACTTGCATTCAGGTTCATTTCCCAGTCTTGTCAAAACTGGACATTGATCGACTCCATGAACTTAAAAGAGATATGGAACAACCGACTTGGGTTCAATCCCAGTTTCATTAGGTTCAATCCAAATCTTCCCCCTTAGATTTGGGTACAAAAGGTTACCTAGCCTGTGCCATCCGTACATCCATGAAATGATGAAAGTTAGAATATATGTGGAACTCAGAATACAATTGAAGTGTTGGAAAGTTAAAGGAATTGCTGGAAGTAAGTAGTACTGGATTTAATTTGATACCGCCGATTGTGCATGTCGGTTCGGCTCATCAAGGAGTTATATGGGAACCAGATTAAAGAACTTCATTGTAGCATGACCTACCATTTGATTTTGTTTTGCAATTGTTGATTGTGGCTGGTTGGTACATTTTCCTTTCCGTCATTATTATTCTATTTTCTTTTGCTTTCTATATAGTTTTGCATTACATTTGGATGTACTAAACTTGTCGGCAGTCATCTGTCCGAATTCTGTCTTTTGTGACCACATAAATGGTAGGTCACATTATCTTTTGAGACCAGCAGTTTGTTATTGTTGCTGATCCACAAATCTCCTAAGTTGCACTCATAAACTCCTCACTTTCTATATTTCTTTGGGAGACAAATGGAGCTGGTACTATCTGTTGCATTTGATTTCCGTTGTCATGTGATAATAGATCGTTTTCAAAGTCATCAAACTAAACTACACCTGTTTTCAAAGTATTTATAGATTCATCCTCAAGTACAGATGTTTATCATCATGCTGAAGAGTGTAATTTTCTTTTGTGCAGCCAGGTAATGGTAAAGCTTAAATATGCAGATCTTGTTTCAGTGCTTCCAACTAATGTCAGTGTGGTAGCATGGCCCATTCAAATCCGGAGATTCAGTCTAAATACATCAACCATGAATATACTGGAAGGTCCAACTTGTCTTCTGTATGCAGAGGATGCCTTGAGAACTATGAGCTTACCTGAAGGTATACTTCTGAATGATGTTTTTCCTTGAGTAATACCTACTGTCAATAACAAACTCTATCCTGAATTCCTGATTACATGAATCTGTGACCTCCATTGTGTTAGTTAGGCTGCTTACCAATTGGAGACGGCTCAGTAGCCATAACTTTCCTTGTATAGCTAAAAGCAAAGATATCTAGATTAAAGAGTTGGTTTCATTTTTCATGCACTTCTTTACTACGCTGTTCATGTATTGGCTTCGTATGCGTCTGAATTTTCTAATAAAATTCTGATTTTGTGTTTTTGGCTCCTAATCCAGCATATGCGGAGATTCTGCTGAATTTGCCACAAGCTCTTCGGGAAATGCACGAGGAGTCCCCATAATATCATACCTGTGAACCCATCTGGATTTGTACAAAGCCATAGCAAAAATTGGTTTCGGGAAAAAGGATAGCTCTAGTTGTTTAGCTGTAGGCTAAAACCATTAGGACGTTTTGTCTTCTTTTTTCATCTCATTGTATATATGGAGGGAGAGCACCTGCTCAGTTTGACCTTGAACTATATGTATCAAAAGAGTCTGGTGTATCCAATTTGTCCTTCACTATAACTAGGCCGATTTATACTTGAAAAAATTGATATCAACTAGCATTCATTTGTTTCACCGTCGTAAACCGAGAAAGCTAACTATTAATGATAAATTACAGCATTGAAAACCATAAAAAAAAATTGTAATATCTCTGTTAATAAAAGCCATAAGGTTTTTTTGATTTTGTTAATGGTTAAATTTTTGAACTACCTATAATGCCATTGATTGATTAAACCTTTAAAATATATCTTCTAACAGATAAAGAAGAACAAATTAGTAATTGTAAATGTTAGAAACAAGAAAAAAAGAAAAACAGAAAAAAAGAAGCTTAAACCGTGGGAGGTGGGAGAAAAAAGTGGGGAGAGAAATTAAGACTTTTTTTTTTTTTGGGAGAATGGGAAGGAAAGATTGAGCATAACTGTAATAATAAAATAAAAAAAATTCTCACACAATTAACATAGTGCGGGTCAAGATGCTAATATATATATTAATGTTATTTAAACTCTGTAATCGGTAGTTGGAAACTACCTTCCCCACCCATAGACTAGTCAGGAAACTTGTAGACCGACATCCGAGCTACCTCGCCATGGTGAAATTAAGATCATCGGTACCACATCGGGAATGTGCTCTCCCAAGCTCCACAAGAAGATATCATAAGAAGAGATATGTATAATTTGTCCCACATTGATAACGTGTAAAATGAGGCAATCTTCCTTAGCTATAAAAGGAAGGCTTCCCATATGTAGAAATGATCGGATGATGGAGGATGATCTCTACTCACTCCCCAAAGGCCTATTGGCCATGATAGTTGATTCTAAAGTGGACGTAGCCATGTCCTCCGATGGCATGGTGAACCATTATATGTCCTTGTCTCTTGCCCGTGTTGTTTATTGTTCGTGTTCGTGTTCCACCGTGATTCTACATAGTCTTCGGGATTATGCAGAAACATTTGGCACCGTCTGTGGGAATCATTACGAAAAGTCACGTTGCTCTACCTCCGAGAGGCAGTTTATTCAAGTCCATGAGAGCAATAGGTCCATCCCTAAACCCTAAACTTGACGGGAGGTGCACAAGCCCAACAAAGGGCTAGATAGTCAGCAGGTTGGCATGCTCCCCGGTAAGCCCAAGACTCATTGGGTCAGCAAGTTGCTCAGCCAGGTCCAAATTGCCATCGGGCCCGAGTTCATATACGGGTCCGGTTAGCTAGACTCCAGTCCACTCCCAGTGACTCCAGCCCACTCCCCAGTGAAGTCGCCAGCCCGATGGTTCCTCTCCCGAGTCCCGAGTCCGATGGCTCCTCTCCCAGTGACCTTGCGTCAGCTCGGCAGCAGCTTCATCTCGGAGGCGGAGGCTCCAACGCCCGGTCATCTTCATCTCCCGGAGACTCCAACGTCGGGTTCGACGGCTCCTCTCCCGGTGACCGGTCTCTCGCCAGCTAGCCTCCCGGTGTCCTTGCCTCAAGCTCGGCAGTAGCTAGCCTCTCGTTCTCCAGCTAGGGAAAGAAGAGGCAGTTGGTTTGGACACCCAGCATCTTGCTCTGGGCACCCCCACGGCACCTGTAAAAGCTTCTCGGGGCCTCTCCCGGTGACCTTGCTTCAGTCTCAGCGACCAGCCAGCCTCCCGGTGACATTCGTTACCGAGGCACGAGACTTGGGAACCTCGATAAGGAGTTCATCGCAACCTGTCGTCCAGCTGTGCCTCACTCAATGATCTTGCCGGTCGCCTGAAAATCGACATGGCACTTGGGTTCAACTTGGGCGAGTCGTCGGGACACCAGCACAGGGAAACCTTGCTGGATCTGAGAAAAGGGAGGGAAAAGAAGGAGTTGATCTTCCATCTCAAGTAGAAGGGAAAGAGATAGTAGGCAGAAAGGAAGATTCAAAAAAAAAATGCAAGAAAGAAAGAAGCACGGATCGTAAAAAGGGATGTGGGAGAAGTTAGTATGGGCAAAGGATGTTTTGGGTCCCGGTGGCTTTAAAAGTAAAGTCCGAAAAGAAAGAAAAAAAACACTATGTACACCCAGCGGGGCACCCGGAGCTATTTAATTCCTTGGTCACGAGCGGGATATGCAGTAGCAGTGCGAACAGCCGATAATTACTCATTGGATCTCGGTGGCTTTAAAAAAAAAAAAAAAGGGAAGAAAGAAAGAAGCAAAGGAGAGAGAACCTATACAACACGGGTAAGACAACATGATTATATTCTATGGGATTCTAACATGAAGGTGTCCACACTACTGAACCTTCTGAGTGCACCCATTCAGCAGCTTACTACAAAGATAAGTCCTTCATTTTATTATCTTTTATCAAAAGTTCAAAGCATGTTTCACTTATAAGCTTGTAGAAGTATGCATGCTCGTGATGACACTATGGTATCACGTATGAGTTTAGGGAAGTATGCATGCAGGTTATGGCATCCTACTAGTATAACACCCATGTGGCACATATATCATTATTTATGTGTCATTGGCATTCGACCGAGAGATTGGCATTTGACCGAGAAAGATTGGCATTCTATCGAGAGATTGGCATTAGGCGTTCAGTATTATACAATTGCATGAATCATTGTGCTTTTCGACAATTATTATGCCATAACAATACTCCGTTCGCCCCATATTGTGTTAATCAACTAAACTATGTAAGCCGCTAATCGATCATTTGTTCATTGTGAAGGTACAATAATCCTCTCCTGGCCGAGTAATTTTTGAGGCTGGGAGTCGGGAGGGGCATTTTTTTTTATCTTATCGGCGGACTTAAAGATTACGATGTATATCAAGAAAAGCAAGACCCGTTTAACACACGTCCTGAGTACGGACTTGGGGGGACTGGGGCCGGGTGCCCGTTAATAAATGACTAGTCTATGGGCATTTTATATATCAAGTCCCCACTCAAGACGTGTCTTGAACGAAAACTTGGGGGGACTTGTAGTCAGTAGTTGGAAACTACCTTCCCCGCCCATAGACCAGTCAGGAAACTTGTAGACTGACATCCGAGCTACCTCGCCATGGTGAAAGATCATCGGTACCACATCGGAAATGTGCTCTCCCAAGCTCCACAAGAAGACATCATAAGAAGAGATATGTATAGTTTGTCCCACATTGATAACGTGTAAAAGGAGGCAACATTCCTTAGCTATAAAATGAAGGCTTCTCATATGTAGAAATGATCGGATGATGGAGGATGATCTCTACTCACTCCCCAAATGCCTATTGGCCATGATAGTTGATTCTAAAGTAGACGTAGCCATGTCCTCCGATGACATGGTGAACCACTATATATCCTCGATCAGTACTGGACTCTTACCAACCTGACCAGGTTCTAAAAATGTTGATATTGTTCATGGAAGTTTGTGAAGATTTTCAGCAACCAACAGTAAATGATCGGCCGGCCCATTAATCCAGCTTAACGTTGCCTCTCCCGCGCGGTTCAAATAAACAAGGGCACAAGTATGACTAGAAAAAGAAGACGCGGTGAGGCTCGAGACTTGCAGCAACTTAGACATTGCCCACCAGGTGTTCGATGAAATGCCGCAATCAAGGAGTCAGTTGCTTACTACACCAACGCCAATACCATGTCAGTTCTCCTATTTCTTCACTTGCTTGATTCACTTCCGTATTTTGTGCTCCTTTTGCTACACAATATCTCTACTGCAGTTTTGCGACTTTGGTTGTCTAGAGTTTTGGTTTTACTATTTGCAAGTTTCGCTTTCGATTTTAACATATTAGCATCCCAGGGCTGCAAATGAAAACACCGTCTAACTTCCCAACCCAGTTTCCCATCAATTATTCATATCCAAAATTCAAAGAGTACTGTTTCAGTTTTGTCTAACTTCCATGCCCCATTTGATTGCTTGTAGAGGAGGTGAGAGAAAGGTGCTTTCTGTTCTAAGACAATTTAAAACAAAGGAAAAGAAAGGAAAACAGAGCAAAGGAAACATAAGATAAGAAAAGAAAAGAAAAGTGTTCTGAAGAACCTAAATTTTGGAAAGAAGTAAAGTTTAGAATGAAAGTGAGTATGGCAAACGGAATGGATGAATTCCGTTCTAAAATTGTCATGATGTGTTATCTGTTAGTTTTCTTGTCCTTTGTCTTATTTTCTCCAAAGATCTTTGCATTTCTTTCTCATTCTGGATCTCAAACATTTCAACAGATCGATAGAGAAAGAGAGGTACGCCTTGCTGTTGGAATTTTATTAATCGTTCTCACTTCCGTTGCTCTCTTTCTTTCGGTCCCTTTTTTCACTTGTTGATTCTGTATTGCTACACTTGTTGTGTTCTCTAGTCACCAGAATTCGATAAACAAAAAGAAACTCTCTGTTTGAGTTTACTATCTGCATTCTTCTATCCATCTTTCTTTCTTCGTGTTATTGCTTCATTTGTTGAATCTGTGAATCTGTATTCACCACACAGAAAACCCGAAAAAAAAAAAAACAAAAGTTAGTGCTTTCTTTGCTTGTCCATTCTAGTCTTTGGTATATTGATTCATTTATCTTCACATTATCAGTCTGTTCTGTTCATCCAGAAAATAAGGAAAAAAAAAAGAACTGTGGTCCTTCATCTTTCTTTAGCTGTTTCTTTCCTTTCTTTCATTTCTTCATCTCTGAAACCTTGTTATTCCAGTCCAACAAAACATACAAAAAAAAAAAGACTAAATAGTGATAGAAATGCAAGACATTATTCTAGCATTGGTACAACCATTGGCAGAATGGACAGTGAGACCAGTTTGGCGACAGTTGAGTTATGTGTTACACTACAAGAGCAACATTGAGCATCTCAACGAACAGGTCCTGCTGCTGCGTGATAAAAGAGATGGAGTAAACCTGGACGTGACAGATGCGAGACGAGCTCTAAAGGAGATTAGTCCCGGAGTTGATCGCTGGCTCGGTGATGTAGACAAGATCATAGTAGAAGAGGAGACGAGTTTTAGTGAAGAAACTGTAGCAGCAAAGGCAGCATGCTACAATGGGTGGTTGCCAAATTTGAAGTGCCGTCATTCTTTGGAAGGAAAGCTAAGAAGATGACTGAGAAGGTGGATAAACTGCTTGCCAATGAACCAAGAAGTACAGCGCACCCTGCTGCTCCCCCGAAGGTGGAATTCCAACCCACAGAGGACCTGACTCTGCTCGGAACCAACATCCATGAAGGTGCCAGCTCCTCAGGAACATCAATGCAAGAACAGCCACCTGCATACGACGGAAAGAATATTAATTTTGGTTCAAGAAGATCAACCATTGGAGATGTGATGGAAGCTCTCAGGGGGAATCAGTTCAATCCAGTTATTATATGCGGCATGGGCGGCATCGGGAAGACTACATTGATGGGGCAAGTGTTTGAGAAAGCAAAGGATGGTGGTCTGTTCGATGAGTATACAAAGGCAACAGTTAAGGAATCTCTTAACAAAGCTCCTGACGTAATTCAGATTCAAGGTGAACTGGCAGAATATCTAGGCATGCCACTTGAAGGAAAAGAGAGTGGTCCAAGAGCAAGTAAGCTACGTCAAAGATTATCTCAAGGCAGCAAGCAGGTCCTTGTAATGTTAGACAATGTTTGGACAACAGGTCCAGACTTTCTGTGGGACATAGGGATTCCCCCTAGTTGTAAACTATTGGTGACATCAAGACAACAGGATCTTTTCAAGAACATGGACACAAGAAAGAATTTCCCCATTCATGGTCTGTCGGATAGAGATGCCTGGAATCTGTTTAAGAGGACAGCTGGAAGTTGCATCGAATCTGATCCCGAGTTGCATGTCGTAGCAAAAAGGATTTTGAAGGAATGTGCTGGGTTGCCGATTGCAATTTCCACTGTTGGAACGGCACTAAAAGGTGAAAGCATTGGAATTTGGAAGAATGCACTTTGGGAACTAGAAAAGGCTAGCCCAGAAAATGTTCCAGGAGTGATAGAACATGTGTATGGGAAAATAAAGTTGAGCTATGAGTGTTTACCAAGCGAGCAAGCCAAATCATGTCTGTTGCTGTGTTGCATATTTAAAGAAAGTGCTGATATACGGATTGAAGTTTTGGTTAGATATGGGCTTGGTCTTGGGCTCCTTAAAGGCGTTGATTCAATGGTCGAAGGAAGGAACTGTATGGAAACATTGGTTCAGACACTCAAGAGTCGCTTTCTATTGTTAGATAGCAATAAGAAAGGGTGTGTGAAAATGCATGATGTGGTGCGTGATGTTGCCGTATATATAGCTTCTGAAGAGTCTGTAGAAAGCAAGAATGATGGAGTTGGAAAGAGTATTGTGGTGAGAGACAAAGCAGCAACTGATCTGTTGGTGGATTGGCCTAAGAATAGTGAGAAATTTATTCATTGCACTTCACTAAGTAGCGGGGGGCTTTGTCAGCTTTTCCTGTTGAATGGAAATTGGAGCTTAATTGAAAGTGAATCGGAACTGCCACCCACAGTTTTCAGTAAAATGAAAGAACTCAAGGTTCTAGCAATTAAGTTTTGTTCATGGGGGTCGCTAGTGCCGTCACTTGCAGTTTTGAAACGCCTTCAAACATTGCGTCTAGAGCAGTGCTATTTTGAGTGTGATGTATCTGTCATTGGGGAGCTAAGGACACTCATGATACTCAGTCTGCGTGGATCCGACATCAAGCAATTGCCTGATACATTTAAAAACTTGTCTGATTTGAGAGTGCTTGATCTGACGGATTGCGACGATCTTGAAATAATCTCACCGGGAGTGATATCAAGTTTAACAAGACTAGAAGAGTTGTACATGTGGAATAGCTTCCAGGATTGGGCGGTTGAGAAACTAGCCTCAACCAAAACAACCCACTGGATTTCTCAATTAGAGGCCGAGGTAAGAGCTGGACCAAAAGAACCCGAGAGAATATTTGTCAATCAGATAAAGAAAACTACAGTGGAGACGTGGAAGAAATTCCAAAGATTGGCGGTTGAGCAACCAACAAAAGTAGGAAAGCTGTTCAGAGAGGAGGTTGAAGATGTGCATACAGCAAACGAGGAGCACACAAGGTGGGCCAACTCCATGGAATGGAACACTGGGATACTTGCAGAGCTACTTACCCTGTCCCCTTTGACTACTTTACAAGTTGTTCTACCACCGGTTAATGAACTACTTAGCAGCAGTCTATTTAACAAGCTCGAAAGATTTAAGATTTCTATAGGATGGAAGGAGCGTTTACCTGAATGGAAATCCAAGCATGATGGCAACTACTTGAGAGTTCATGATCTTGATGCAAGTGCTGCTGTGGGAAGGGGAATCACTTCGTTGCTAGAGAAAGCCCGCGTTCTTGATTTGAAATTGACTCGGCCTCAACTTGTGAAGGTCTTAGATACTGTCTGTTTTGCAAAGATGAAGTCTCTTAAATTTGATAAGTGTGACGCAGTGGAGTACCTGATTGACATGAAAGTACTTGTGAAACCAGCTACTTCTCCACATGGCTGCAACGGCATATTTCCTGTCTTGAATTCACTGGAGATCAGTGGTGCAAGTAGGCTTAAAGAGATTTTTCATGGTGAGCTGCCTACACGGTCTCTCAACGAACTACGAAGTTTGGAATTGAGGTTTTTACCTGCATTGACATATATTTGGAAAACAAAGAGTCAATCTGATCAATGGGGTCTCTTGAGAAACATTCTAGGACTCATTCAAGTGCTGAAAATAGAAGAATGCGAGTCCTTGGAAGAGATTGTTGCTTTTGAAGATGATGAGGAAGAGATCAACTTCCAAAGTCTGACAGAATTGAGACTCTCAAGTCTATCAAGCTTCACTGGCATAACCAAAAGTACCTCTAAGAAGCGGAAAGGTTACCAGAAGACAGCAGCTCGGAACAATCTGACGCTGCCATCATACTTTCTGTCTTGGCTGCCTTGTATCCAGAATCTAATGTCTCCCGACAATCTCTGTTCCACACCAAGGTCTCCCTACAATCTCTGTTCGACACCAAGGTATTTTTCCTTATCTCTTTTGGTCGTAATTAGGCTTTCTCAGAACGTCACACCCAACTACTGTTGTATGTCCTCACTCTTTGCCAGTTAAAAATTCTCAACTTTTCCTTCATTTATAGCCTTGAATTTTGATGTACAATTTTAAAAAGAGTAACAGTAATATCAGTACAGCCAGTAATTAACTTCCTCAACTGTATTAACTGAGAATTTGAGACACCACCAGAAAAACTAGTATTTCCTTCCCAAACCTCTCTCAATTCGTTATACTACTATGTTTGCTAATTGGGGGTAATGTAGTGGCTGTCTACTTGTGCTAGTTTAATTTAGGAATAAGGCATGGGAAGGTATTGATTCTCATCCCAATCCATGACCCAAAATATAACATCCTAGCTACTAGTGTGTAAACTGAAAACTTGTTCTATTTGTCAGACAACGTACGCAAAATTAACCAGCAACTTTGGGAGACAGTTGATCGAGTACTATGGTGTATAGACTAACAGACTCGCATGTACTTGCCTGCAGGTTCATTTCCCAGTCTTGACAAAACTTGAGATTAGATCCATGAACCTAAAAGGGATATGGAACATCCAACTTTCAGCAGAATCCTTCTGTGAACTGAAATCTCTAGAGGTAGAAAGATGTCACGAACTATTGCATTTGGTACCAACACATATGCAAAATCGATTGCGGAAACTGGACAGCATACGCGTAAGCTACTGTGCTTCACTGGAAGAGATTTTTGAACATAGAAAATCGATCGTCGATGATGCAGGCGATGCTGCTGCTGCTGTACCAGTTTCTGAGTCGGAGAATCAAGGGATGCAAATAAACAAGATGATGTCTTTCAAACAATCTCATCAAGCTTTTCAGAATCTGAGAGTGTTATCAGTTTATTTATGTAATAAATTGAGAACTCTGATCCCTCCCTCAATTGCCAGAGGTCTCGTGAAGCTTCAAAGTCTAGAGATTTGTAACTGCTGGAAGATTGAAGAAATAGTAGCAGCAGCAGAAGGTGAAGAAACAGAGGGTGACAACATGTTCCCTCAGCTACGTACTTTGTCACTTGGTAGTCTGCCAAATCTCGGTAGCTTTTCGCAAGGCAAATATAATTTCAAATGGCCACTATTGGAAGACATAGGAATCATCGATTGCTACAAGATGAAAAACTTTTGTTTAGGATCCCTCAGCATACCAAGGAAAGTGAAGATGATGGTCGACGATGTTGATCGGAGTTTTGAGAAACAGCTGTATAACAGCATGAACATAGCCTGATCGATCAGGTGTGCGCTTGCATTTCGACTCTCTTACGCTTAACATTTTCATTTGTGTTTGAATCGATTTGAGTGAGCTGTATGGGAGGAATGAATGAATGTATAATTGATGTATACAATGTTGTGTAGATTGGATACGAATTATGCATATCTCTGTTCTTGAGGGACAAAGTAAATCCAAGTACGTATAGATTAAGATGATATTTATGCCTGATGGAGGGGAGACTTCAGCATGAGGTCAGAAGCAGTGGCGACAAACATGTCCTTATGTTATAGATTTTTTATTTTTTTTGGCTGCAGTACTGGGAGCGTCTTGTAATAATTTGAGATTTTTCTGTAAAAGGAAAAAGAAAAACAGAGTGATGATTGTTTAGTACAATTGACTCTTGAAAGGGTAAATATAATTTGTTGTATTTAAGTTGTTTATTTGAAAAAAAAAAAAAAAAAAAAAAAAACAAACTTGTACCGAAGAAATTAATGCTCCTAGTAATCGTGCTTTATTTGTCTTAATCGTTGTAAATAGAAGTATAATGATACTTTTTTCTTTTTTTTTTTGAATCAAGCCTACGTGGAAAAATTGATATACTTGTATATAGAATGATCACATCCTATCAATATCATTGCCATGTAGATGGTTACATGGATCTTACAATTTCCATTGTCAAGTATTGTGGGCCGTTCCAGAGTCTAGTTCATTTAAGAGGATCGGCCCATTTCCAGCCTTCCCGCGCAGCTCAAAATCAAACCCCACCATACAAGTACTACACAACAAGCTAGCATGACTCCGGCAGAGCTCTCAACTTACTGGGACGCCTCACCCCTCCCCCTGCTGAAGGATTTCAACTCATGGTAGTTGCTTCTGCCCACAATGCCGATTACCCAGTCGCCTGCAGACTGTTTCTGAACATGTGAGTTTCCATATTGTTGTATTTTCTGATTTACTTTGGTCGAGAGGGCTTTCGACTTGAATCAACTCATACTGAAATGGACACTGAAGAATCTGAATTTTGAAAAGTATAGAATAGAAGAGGGTTGTTATCACTATAATCATCATACTGAGGAGGTCTGTAATTTTCATTTTTACAGCTAGGTAATGGTTAAGCTTATTAATGCAGATCTTGTGAAATTGATGAGCTACTAAATGTGGTGGGTGATTTCAATAAATTGATGAGCTACTTCATGGACCCTCTAACAAAATATTCAGCCTTTCTCCATTTTTATTGACAAAACTGTCCTCCCTTCTTCTTAGTCTCTCATCTCTCTCCTTATCCGATTTCTTTCAGATCTAATCTCTCTCTCTCTCTCCTCTCTCTCCCTCACCGGATAAGGTTCAGACGACAGCGTTCGATGCTAAATGATGGCCTTCTGAAGACGGCGACGCCGCCGCGTGTGCATCGAAGTCCCCTTCGGATATTGCAGATCTGATTTTCAAAGTTAAAACGAAGGGGAAGGAGAAAGACTGGCCGTCGTGGGTGTTGGTCGTCTCCGGCGACGCGATATAAGGATGAAAATGTTTGAGAAAATGAGAGGAGTGTGTCAATGAATTGAAATGGTAGGGAGAGAGTGTGAAGATGGAAGGTGGACTCGGGTGAGCTTTTGCTTTCGACGGTGACTTGAATTTTGTTTGGATTTTAGAGAGAGAAGGGAGCTTTTACGTGGTTGTGTATGGGGATCTGAGTTCTCTTTTTGTTTTCGGGGGAAAAGGAGGAAGAAGGGTGAGTACTGAGAAGTTTAGTTTTAGGGAGGAAGGATAGGACGAAGAGCCAAAAGATGGAGATTCTGTAAATGAATACGTACCCTTTTGCTTCTTGTACTAAAATTACTTTGGTTTGGCTAAGCTTCCTATCCTAGATTTCACTATTTATGTGGTCATTTAATTTCCTTGCATTTGGTAGTGATTACTTACTATTTGTGATTTTCTTTCTTCGTTCTCTTTGTTATTTGCTTTAAAAATTTGTATTCCTTCTCTTTGTTTTTCCTTTTCCTATCTTCTGGATTCTGTTGTCTTGGCTATTGCTTCACTCATCATTACATCGTCAGTCTGTTCTATTCATCCAGAAAAAAAAAAAAAAATCGTGCTCCTTCCTTTCTTTTGTGTCTTCCTCTTAGAAATATACTGCATCTGCATGTTATATAGTGAAAGAAATGCAAAAGGTACATTATTCTACCAATTGCTGAACCATAAACCATTGGTAGAAAAAAAAAAAAAAAATAGAGATTTGCTTTCTTTCTTCCGTTCTTTCCTTCTCTAGCTTCTTACTTCTAATCTTCATCCAATCCCCGAATAGAAGAAAAAGAAAAGGAAAAAAGAAAAAAAGTAGTTAATAGCTTTCTTTGGTTGTTTATTCCTTTCTACTTGGTAGTCTCTTGGTAATTGCTTCATTTATCACCACATCCTTGAATTGTTTTATTATTCCATTCGTGACAAAAAAAGAAGGTACCAAAAGAAATGGACGAGACAGTTGTCACGGAAGCTGTGTCGGTTGCAAAATGGTTATTGAAAAAAATTTGGCAAGGGTTGAGTTATGTGTTTTGTTACAAAAGATACATTGAAGATCTCAAGGAGCCGGTTCAGAAGCTGAGACACAAAAGAGATGGAATAAAGCAGGAAGTGAAAAGTGCGAAAGAAGCTTTGTTGATTATTTATGACGAAGTTACTGACTGGCTGGACAAGGCAGACGGGAAAATAACAGAACATGAGACGAGTTTCAATGAAAAAACTGTAGCAGTGAAGGCAGCGTGCTGTGGACGGCTTCCAAATTTGAAGGGCCGTTTTTCCCTGGGAAGGAATGCTAAGAAGATGGCTGACAATGTGAAAGAGCTCCTTGGTAGTGAACCCAAGATTATAGCGCATCCTGCTCTTCCCCCAAAGGTGAAATTCCATGAAGGTGCCAGCTCCTCGGGAACATCAGACCATGAACATCCACCTGATGCTCTTCTTAATTTTGATTCAAGAGGATCGACCATTGAAGATGTGATGGAAGCTCTCAGGGGGGATCAAATCAATCCGATTATCATATGCGGCCTGGGCGGCATGGGGAAGACAACATTGATGGGGCAAGTTTATGAGAAAGCAAAGGATGGTGGTCTGTTCGATGAGTATACAAAGGCAACAGTGAATGGATCTCTTAACAAAGCTCCTGACGTGATTCAGATTCAAGGTGAACTTGCAGAATATCTATGCAAGGGGCTCCTGCAGGACGAAAAAGCGAGTGGCCCAAGAGCAAGTAAGCTACATCAAAGATTATCGCTAGACAACAAGAAGATCCTTGTAATGTTAGACGATGTTTGGACAACAGCCCCAGACTTTTTGAGGGACATAGGGATTCCTTGTGGCGGGACTAACAAGTGCAAACTTTTGGTCACATCAAGGCAAAAAGATCTTTTTAAGCACATGAAGACAAGCAAGGATATCCCCATTCATGCATTGTCAGATAGAGATGCATGGAGTCTGTTTGTGAAGACAGCAGGAAGTTGCATCCAATCTGATCCCAAGTTGCGTGTTGAAGCGGAAAAGGTCTTGAAGAAATGTGCTGGGTTGCCGAGTGCAATTTCGACGGTTGGAAGGGCACTAAAAGGTCGAAGCATTGGCTTTTGGGAAGATGCCCTCGTGCTACTCCAAAATGCATGCCCAGAAAGCGTTGATGGAGTGATAGAACGTGTGTATGAGCCAATAATGTTCAGCTATGAAAGTTTATCAAGTAAGGAAGCCAAATCATTTTTTTGGCTCTGTTGCGTAGGAATAGCTGATACTGAAGATTTGATTAAATATGGGCTTGGCCTTGGGCTCTTCAAACACACGGATACAATAGTTAAAGGACGAAACCGTGTCAAGACATTGGTTCAGATACTCAAACGTCGGTTTCTATTATTAGACGTTGATGGTGAGCCGGAGCCGATAAGAATGCATGATGTGGTGCGAGATGTAGCCTTATATATAGCTTCTGAAGAGTCTGTACGAAAGAAAGATGATCCAGTTGAAAAGAGAATTGTGGTTAGCGACACAGGGAAAACTCTCAAGTTGATGGAAGATTGGTCTATTTCTGAGGAATCTGCTGTTTGCAGGTCACTGATTATTGGTGGCCGTTGCAAGCTTTTACACATGGAATTTGGAAGTGGAAGTGGATTGAAGCCGCCGCACTCGCACACAATTTTCAAAAAAGTGGAAGATCTCAAGGCTCTAACAATCATTGGACCTGAATTGTTGTTTCATAAATTGTCACTACGATCACTAGTGCCATCACTTGCAGTTTTGAGAACCCTTCAAACACTGCGTCTAGAGTGGTGCGATCTGGAGTGTGATGTATCTGTAATTGGGGAGCTGACAACACTCTGGATTCTCAGTCTGCGTGGATCCGACATCAAGAAATTGCCTGATACATTTAAAAACTTGTTTGATCTGAGACTGCTTGATTTGAGGAATTGCTGGAAGCTTGAAGTGATATCTGAAGATGTGATAACAAATTTAAACAAACTAGAAGAACTCAAAACGGACGCAGGCTCATCATCAGCGCTTTTTAGCTTTCTTCAGAGAGCTTGACAACTCTACGGTCCTTCCCAATCCCCTTAAGGGCCTATCGCATGATCCTGTTCAAGACCGGAGGTAGGAAAGAAGTGAATATAAGCATTTTTTTTTTCAAGCCGGAAAGAAGATTCACTGAGAGAGCGCGAAGATGAAAAAGAGCAGACGGATTATTCCAACGACCGCGGTTCACTTGTACCTGTTAGAACTAGAGTCTTGCTTTCTTTACTTTCTGGTTAAGTATAATGGTCTTAGACTTTTGTATTATATAGTTCTTTGACCTTACTTTATGTGTTCTGTAGCTGAGAAACATCTAGTCTCATGTGGTTTAGTTTGATCCAGCAGCATCTCAAGTCTTAGGGTATAAGCCTAAGCATCTGTTTGTTCTCTGTGTGTTGAAATAAAAATAATAGAAGAGCTACATGGTCTGCTCTCTTTTCATTTCTAGCTTTCTCATCTCTACAGCTTTTCTTCCTTGCATGTTTAAAGATTTATTGTAGGTACAAAGAGAAGGTCTAATTCCAATATTACCACCTCACAAGTCACATGCTTTAACAGCCAAGCAAACGTTAGTTACTGACTTTCTCGAGGCTTTGTTTTGTAATTTTTTTTATCTATAAAAAAAAAAACGTTAGTTATTGACCAAAAAGTTGAACCTGTGGTTGAAAGCCAGCAATTGCAGTAAAAAGATCGAACTGCCACTCCAAGGAGACCACCAAGGACTGTAAGGGCTCGCATTCACCATCTAGGACCAAGCCAAGGTATCTGAAGCCCCCGCCGCAGCCGCCCTGAAGCTCGCCCGACTGTACTATTGGAAGTGTGAGCGAGTAGATATCGAGTGTTGGTCTGTTTAGTTTGTCAAATAAAATTTAGAAATGAACTTTGTAAATTTTAGGGAGATGAAATTTACACTCCCACCTTTTCTTTTTGAGTAAAGTTTTCACAAAAAGACAAAACATATGTCACTAAAGACAAAATTTAAATTATCAAAAGAGACAAGTGAGAGGTGGATTGTAAAATTAGGATGTAAATTTCAGTTCTCTTCCTTTTTTGGTCATATAACTTTTTAGAATGTCAGACCCAGTAGTACTCATGTTTATCTTCATTCTTAATTTGTTGGTTAAAACTTTAACTATTCCTTCATTTGTAGCCTCTTGGATTTAGTTTAATCAATAAAGAAGAGGTTATAAGTCTTTTTGTTCACCTCGCTAGCTAATAATGTAGCCACTAATTAACTTTCTGAAATTTAATTAATAACTAGTGATATAATAAGATGTTCGCTGATTGGAGTAATGTAGTTACTGCTAATTTAGGAAGGCATGGGAACCAAAGGTACTGATTCTCATCTTAAGCTTTGACCCAAAAAAGAAAGTCCTTGCTAATCATGTGTTTGTTTCTTTTACTGTCTCAGCTGCAAACCTTGTTCTAACTGTTAGAAACGAGTAAATTTGGGAGACAGTACAATACTATAGAGTATAGACTAGCTAACATACTCCCATGTATTTGCATGTAGGTTCATTTCCCAGTCTTGACAGTACTACATGCACATTAGCTTCATGAACATCAAAGAGGTGTGGAACAACCAACTTTCAGCAGAATCCTTTTGTGAACTACATGATTAGCAGAGTACTGTAAAGTTTCTATGCATTTGGGAATGTAACAAACTATTGCATTTGGTTCCAACACATGCAAATAGATTGCAGAAATTGGAGTCCATAAGAGCGTTGATTGTTCTTCAGTGGAAGAGATTTTTGAATTTAAATGATTGCTTATCGATGATGAAAGGGATGCTACTTCTTTAACCATTTCTAAGTCAGGAATCAAGGGACGCAAATAAACAAGAATGCTGTCTATCAAACTATCTCATCAAGCCTTTCAGAATCTTGAAAACATGTATTTGGAATTATGGAAGTTTGAGAACTCTGCTATATCCCTCAATTGCCAGAGGTCTTGTGAAGCTCCAAACATTAGAGATATGTTACTGGGAGAAGATTGAAGAGATAGTAGCAGCAGCAGCAGAGGGTGAAGAAACAGAGGATGACAACATGTTCCCCCAGCTATGTTAGACACATAATTTTGCGAGACATTACAGTACTCTATATAGTATATAGTATAATTGACAGACTCATGTACTTGCACGCAGGTCATTTCCCAGTCCCACACAAACTATACATACAGTGTGTGAACGTCAAAGAGATATGGAACAACCAACTTTCAGCAGAATCCTTTTGTGAGCTTAGAATTCTACAGGTTGGGCGATGTCACCAACTGTTGCATTTGGTACCAACACATATGCAAAATAGATTGCAGAAATTGGAGTACATAGACGCATGGCGCTGTAAATTTATAAGATTGATTGTCGATGATGAAGGGGATGCTACAACAATATCTGAGTCAGGAGATCAAGGGGTGCAAATAAACAAGATGATGTCTTTCAAACAATCTCGTCAAGCCTTTCAGAATCTTAGAGGGATTTCAATTCTGCGTTGTCACGGTTTGAGTACTCTGTTCTCTCCCTCAGTTGCCAGAGGTCTCGTGAAGCTTCAAACACTAACGATAGAGAAGTGCGGGAAAATTATAGAGGTAGTAGTAGCAGCAGCAGAGGGTGGAAGAAACAGAGGATGACAACATGTTCCCTCAGCTACGTACTCTGGAACTTAAGTTCTACCATATCTCGGAAGCTTTTCGGAAGGCACGTATAATTTCAAATGGCCACAAGTAAACGAAATCAAATCATCCACTCTGCTACAAGATGAAGAAGTTTTGTTTAGGATCCCTCAGCACACAAAGGAAGTGAAAATTAGTGTCGAAAATGCTGGTGAGAGTGTTTTGCAGCAGCTCAATGACAGTAGACAAGAAATCTGAGAGTGGAAGAGAGCGGCTTTTGGGACGTCCTTGTGCAATGCAGTCTATAGCCTCACCAGCTGAAACTAGATAAATGTGTTCCATATGGCAATGCTTGGGGTTGCCACATTACAATAATCAATAATGTGTTCCTTTGAGAGTGAAACTTCAGTTAGTATTTAGTAACCACTACTTCTTAGTTCTTACTTTTTATGTTAACTAATTAAGTCATTATTGGTAATCCCTGCACGTAATTTGTTCCTCATGGTACCAGAACATGGCAAACCTGGCAGACTGCAATAGAAGATTTGGATTTTAGCTTCAAACCTTGTTCCTCTAGAGTCTAGAGAGCAATTATGGGCTTAATGGATTTCAAAATCCTCACTGCTTCTCATGTGCCAAGCATAAACTTCAACCATAGAGATACACAAATCCAAATTTGGATTCGACAAAGTCCCACTAAAGCAAAGAAGCTATTACTTTAATGTGACCATGACAAAGACAAAGGAAAACATCTTAATCAGTAGTCGTAGCTCATAGCTAGGCCAGGCATGCTTGCCAATTGTCATGGCCATTTTTTTTCAAAACTCACCATCTTTTTTCAGTTTTCACCCAGACATCCCTTTATGGGTCTTATTTTACTATTGCCTTGCCTACTCCATGCCTCAGTTACTATCTTCAAGGGTTAGATCCAACCCAAACCCACCTCCCATCTTGCTTTAATATTTATACTTTACAAATGGCAATCAAGAAAAACCCAACTATTCTTCAAGTTTAATCACGCTAACAATGAATGCTCTTCCTCTGCTCTCTCTTCTTGTTCTTCTTCTTCCTCTTACTCTGAGCACAACTAGTGCTCAGCTTCGAGTTGATCATTACAGAAGCACATGCCCGAATGTAGAATCAATTGTCCATGCCGCAGTTAAGCAGAAGTTTGAGCAGACATTTACAACTGCACCAGGCACTCTCAGACTCTTCTTCCACGATTGTTTCATCCGGGTAGTTCCCTTTTATCTTGCTTGTTTTGCAACCCTGTGATCGTATCGAAGATAATATGCAAATAAAACTGAGTGTGGAAGTTTTGGATGTGTGCTTATATAGGGATGTGATGCTTCGGTGATACTAGCTTTTAGGAACAAGTCGGCGGAGAAGGACAACCCGGATGATATGTCACTCGCCGGAGACGGGTTGACACGGTAATCAGAGCCAAGGCTGCTGTTGATAGAGTGGCTGGATGCAGGAACAAGGTTTCTTGTGCTGACATTCTTGCCATGGCCACAAGAGATGTCATATCACTGGTAAACACAAAGTTTATTCACTCTTTTTTGTTAGCTTGCATCATTCATTTCCTTTAACTTTCGGTGATTGTCTATCATAAGTATTAATTTGAAATCAGCTCAATAGGGATTGTATACAACATATTAGGAATGCAGTTGCTCTGTTTGAATAGTTCATCACATTTAAATTTTGAGATAATGATCTTCTAATATGCTATGAAAGCCTCTACTTCAAGGTTTCGGGTTAAGAACCTCAAATGCTATATTAGTTGAATATGACGCCATTTTTCTACAGTAAAAAGTTTTAGGGGATGAAGGTGGTGATTATTGGCTCAAATATAAGGGATCCTGGTTTAAGGGATCCTGATGCCTGGAGACTGTTTAAGGAGAGAGCAGGAATTTGCATCGAATCTGATCCCAAGGTGCATGTTGAAGCAGAAAAGATCTTGAAGAAATGTGGTGGGTTGCCCATTGCAATTTCGACGGTTGGAACGGCACTAAAAGATATTTGGATGATGGATTTGAGCATGTAGAGGCCCAAAAAGTTGTTGGACGTGGACTTGGTGATATGTTGGCTCATGTGATCAATTGGCAATTTATATGACTATTGGAGATAATGAGAGCATGCCTCTCACGTGTGATACCTTCTGTTAATCTCCTTGAGCCCTCACACCTCTACACTCAAGTGAAGACGTGCGCCACCTCCCACAAAATCAGCTCAGACCTTCCTGAATCCTCTCAAGGCAGCAACCCTCTAATGGAAAGAAGTGAAGGGCGTCAAGATATGAAGAACCCAACTCTTATAATTTCCATGAAGTCATCAGAAAGGGAAGTCCTTCTAAAATTGATTCTCTTCATGAAAAGGAAGATTTGGCCTGCGTGAAATCAAGGGGATCTCTTCGGGTTGGATTTCGACAAAGGGTTGGCTGCGAAGGATATATAGGGGTTCTCTCCTCCTTTTCCTCCAATTTTCCTCGACCTCAGTTGTACTCTCTAGAAACTCAATTTTATTGCTTTTCAATTTCTGTTATGGAGAACTAATCTCCTAGCTAAGGCTAGGGAAGAAACCTTGGATTGCTTATGTAGTTTTTATTAATTCGATTAGACTGGAACTTCAATGCAAATTCAGTTTTTGGATGTTAAATTTTAATTTCTGCTTTTACTTTTAGTTCGATTGATGGGTATTTGATAATCTATTTCATAGGTTCAGTCATGCTTTTCCTATTGTTTGGTAAAAATATCCATGCTTGTGAGACTAAGTATTTAGCATGTTGATTGATGATTTCGGTGGAATTGAATCTTGATAGGTTGTTGCCATAGGTACAGGTTATGCTTGTGAAATTCCTATGAAATTATTGGGTTTATGTGCTTGAACAACTTTAACTGAATTCATCTTTAGAGTCAGATTTCTTGAATAAGTTTCATAGAAAAGAGTCGAATTGATATAATTGCGTAAGTGATATAAGGTGGAACCCCGAAACCTTAGTGTCTCTCGTTATCGTATTCTCTCTCAATTAAACTCACAATCGTTTTCTTTTTCAGTTCATCATTTTTGTACTTTTTCACTGCTCTCGGCGGAAACGACACTCGTACTTCCGAGTCTATACTACTACGCGACTCCTGCACTTGGGATTAGCAAGCAATTTTGGCGCCGTTGCCGGGGAGCATTTGACAAAGCACGCAGAATTTGTTCTCTCCATTTGGTACATTCGTTCCATTTTATTTTATTTATTTTAGTTAGTAGTGTTAGTCTAGTTAATTTTTATTTTTACTTTTACTTTTCTATTTATTGTTTTTATTTTATTTATTTATTTTTTTCCTTTAATCGTATGCGTCATAGAGACCATTTAGGGAGATTTGCGAAGAAGCCTGAGTGAAACTTTTTGGTAACTTGTTTGAGTCTTTGAGTTCCTCTAAATCATTGGTAAAATGGGTGACAACAATGTTCTAAACAACAACGTTCTGAACAACAACAACAAGATTTAGGATCTTCATAGGATGGAAGTGGCATTTACGTGATCAGGAAGTCAAGCATGATGGCAACTACTTGAGAGTTCAGAATCTTGATGCAAGCGCTATGGGGGGTAGTGGAATCACTTCGTTGCTAAAGAAAGAAAACCAGCATTCCTGAGTTTAAATAACAGAACGTGAAGTATCTGATTGACACGACTACTACTCCACATTGCAGCAGCACCATCTTTCCTGTCTTGAATTCACTGGAGATCAGACAAGCATTTAAGCTGAAAGAGAATTTTCACGGTGAACTGCCAACCGGATCTCTCAAGGAATTACGAAGTTTGAAATTAAGTTATCTGCATCGGCTGACCCTATTTGGAAGACCAACAGTCGATCCGAATGCGGCGTCCTGAGAAACATTCTAGGAGTTGTTCAAGTGCTGAAAATAGAACATTGCTGCTCCTTGGAAGGGATTGTTATCTTTGAATACGATGACCAGGAAGTGTTCAGCTTCCAAGTCTGACAGAGTTGACTCTCGTTAATCTATCAAACTTCACCGGCATAAGCAAAAATATCTCTGAGGGGCCGGAAAGGCTACCAGAAGACAGCAGCCCGGGTCAGTCTGACGTCATCATACAACCTCTGTTCCACCAAGGTATTTGTCCTTTTCTTTTTAGGTCATATAACTTCTTCAGAATGTCAGACCCAACTACTCATGTTTATTTTCACTCTTGTTGCTGAAACTTTCAACTTTTCCTTCATATATAAGCCTTTAAATTCTTATAACCAAGGAAAAATTTAGAAGTCATGTTCACCTAGATATATAGTGTGATGATACAGGACATTATTTGTTGAGCTAGATATATAGTGTGATGATACAGGACATCATTAAACTAGATTTATGGTGAATTCAAGTAAAGTAAAGTAAAACAAATTACAAATACATAATAAAAAGAAAAACGAATGATATATGTTAAACCATATGATCTGGAATTTGGATTCATGTACAATTTTATAAAGATTATTATTAATTCAGCCAGTAATTAACTTTCTCAACTTTATTGTCTGATATACCACCAAAAAACTAGTTATATACTAAGATGTTCGCTGATTGGAGTAAGGTAGTAGTTGTCTATTTGTGGAAGTTTAGAAAGGCATGGGTTCTTCTTTGCATTTGTAACAAAATATAAATGAAACCACAACTTGGATGATTTGATTAATTTTGCAGGAGCAAATGAAGCAAGAACCGTTGTCAACACCAGCAAACTTATGCAGTCTGTTATCAGACCTTTTTTTTTTTTTTTTTTTTTTTGATGTTGCTCTGTTATCAGACCTTGAGTTATAAATCACAAACTTATCTCTGATATAGGGTACAAGTTTAACCTACAAAATATCTAGAATGAAGACTTAATTAACTAGAATAAACGTACTTTTGATACAAAATATCTAGCTAATATGAGTAGAGCAAACAGTAAGGCAAGTAGCTGGAATATATCTCCATCCTAAGAACTCCCTGCAGCTTTCTAGTTGACACAGGAAAGCATAAACATCAACAATGGGAAGGTATGTTCTCATCCTAAGCTAGCTATGACCCCAAAAATAACATCCTGGCTAAACATTTGTTTGTTTCTTTTACTGTGTAAACTGCACACCTTGTTCTAACTGTTAGAAACGAGTAATTTAGGGAGACAGTGTAGTCATAACTCATAACTGTACTATAGATTGTAGACTAACATACTCGCATGTACTTGCGTGCAGATTCATTTCCCAGTCTTGTCAAAACTACACATTGAGTTCATGAAGGTCAAAGAGGTATGGAACAACCAACTTTCAGCAGAATCCTTTTATAAACTAAAGTCTCTAAAGGTGGACAGATGTGATGAACAAATATGCAAAATAGATTGACAAAATTGGAGGACATACAAGTATGGGGCTGTTCTTCATTGGAAGAGATTAGAAGATTGATTGTGGACAATGAAGGGGATGCTACTGCTTTAACAATTTCTGAGTCAGGAATTCAAGGGACGCAAATAAACAAGATGATGTCTTTCAAACAATCTCGTCAAGCCTTTCAGAATCTTAGAGAGATATCAATTTTGCTTGTGAAAGTTTGAGAACTCTACTGTCACCCTCAATTGCCAGAGGTCTTGCATGTGAAGCTCCAAACACTAGAGGTAATGGAGTGCAAGAAGATTGAAGAGATAGTAGCAGCAACAGCAGAGGGTGGAAGAAACAGTGGATGACGACATGTTCCCTCAGCTACATACTTTGACACTTCGGGATCTGCCGAATCTGGGAAGCTTTTCGCAAGGCAAGTATAATTTCAAATGGCAACTAGTGAAAAATATTGTAATCTTCCGATGCTGCAATATAGGGAAGTTTTTTTGGATCCCTTAGCACACCAAAGGAAGTGAAAATAGATGTCTGTTTTGCAGGAGCTCAATAACAGTAGACAAGAAATATGATCCAACAGGTATGCGATTGCATTTCTAGTACCCTCGTACGTATAACACTCATCATTTGTGTTTTAATTGACTGAGCTACATCGGGAGGAAGGAATGAATGTGTAATATATACAATGTTGTGTAGATTGGAATTGGGCGTAAACAGTATATTTTCATAATCTCTCGACCTCAATGGTCTCCACATCTCTGTCTGGCTAACATGTGATGGGCACCTTAATTTTCAAATGGGCCTAGTCGAACGTTCTGTGCCCAACTATACTTCAGTTCTCACTTTTTATGGTAAATGAACTAATCAAGTCATTTTTGTAATCCTCACAGTTCCTTACCTTTGTTCCTCTAGAGCAATTATGGGCTTTAGGGATTTCTAATCCTATCTGCTTCTAATGTGCCAAGCATAAACTTGATTCATAGATATAGAACTGCGATTACTTTGGACCCAAAAACACCGCAGAGATTCGACAACATGTACTACAAGAAGTCAAGAACCTTCAGCAAGGAAGAGGGTTGCTTACCTCTTATCAGTGTTTATATACCGACGCCAGAACAAGGCACATTGTCAACTCATTTGCAGGCAAACAACACAGCCTTTGAACATGCATTCGTGGCTGCCATTACAAGGCTACTGGTAGGGTGGGGGTTAAGACTACTGGAAAGCAAGGTGAAATTAAACGTGATTGTACTGCTACTAATGCATCGCGTATAGCAATGCAAGATCAAACATTCTACCTTCCCGCGTAGCGCAGAATCAAACACTCTTACCACTAACGCCGGTATACTAACAACTCCGTATATCTAGCGCAACAAGTATGACTCCAGCGAAGCTGTCAACTTTTAGGGGCACTCCTCATGCTTCTTCTACAAATCAGGATTCACTAACTGGAGTTTAGACATTGCCCACCAGTTGTTCGATGAAATGCGGCTTAAAGACTGATAATGGGTTATATCCCACGGTGCCAATCACACAGAGGCCTTAAAATTGTTTTTTGAGCATTCTCCAGCGACACCAACACATGTCAGTATCCACTTTCTTCTATTGCTATATTCACTTGATCAATACTTCTCTAGACTTGAACCTACTTAATTATGTTAACTTGCATGACTGTACCTTATTGAGAAACATTTCTATTAAGACATCCTTACTGAGAAACAGGGAATAATTACTCTCCCCGAAAATAAATTAAAAACTCTGTCTTCATGTGGCTGATTTCAGTAACTACATGGACTTGTCTAAAGATGCTTTCTTATTTGTTGGTCATTTTAAAGTTTATTTTCTTTGTTTCGTTTCTTTGTCCCCCTTATTGCTAATTGTTTTTGCTGTTGATATAGCTGACTTGTCTAAAGATGCTTTCTTTTCCTTCTTATTTGTTGGTCATTTTAAAGTTTATTTTCTTTGTTTCATCTCTTTGTCCCCCTAATTGCTAATTATTCTTGCTGTTGATAAGCTCATGGAACCTGAAAATGACACACTTTTAAAATGGATCAATTGTTGGTGGAAATCATTGACAGATGCCATTTACCTAAAGCCTTCAATTCAAAATGGCTTAAAATAAGAAAACCATTAAAAATTGTAAATCCATTTGGATGATAGTGTTGACCGTCGAAAATGGTACTAGGTACGTAGGGGTTTCTGGTGTTGTGTAAATATACCCTCTGCTCCCAAAAACTTCGCAGTCCTCTATTTGATCTACAAACAATTCAGTAGAGAGGCTTGCAAAAGCAATTCCAGTGTTCTCGCTGTCTGGTTGCTTTATGTTCCTTCAGTCCTTGTATCTGGTAGTACTCCTTCACTTATTGAATTTGTATTCTGTAGTGATCCCGGAAAATTGAACCCACAAAAAAAAGTCTCATATTTGTGATTTTGTTTCTTTCTTCCATTCTTTCCTTCTCTTCGTTATTGCTTTATCTGTGAGTCTGTGTTCACCCCAATACAAGAGTCGAACAAAGAAACAAGTAATTGCTTTTCTCAGTTATTCATTTTCCTTCTTCATACTTTTATCTTCCCTATTGCTTCATTCATCGTTACATTGTCAAACGTGTTCTATTTATCTAGAAAAGAAAAAAGAAAAAAAGAAAAAACAACAGTCCTTCCTTCCTATTCTTTTGTGTCTTGAGCATCTCAAAATCCTATACATTCGCTTTCTTTCTTCTTCCGTTCTTCCTTTCTCTCGTGCTTCTTAATTTCTTCAGCCCCAGCCAGAAAAAAAAAAAAGAAAAAAAAAAAAAAAGAGAGAGGAAGAAGTGGGTTATAGCTTTCTTTGGTTGTTACTTTCCTTCATTTATCACTACATCCTTTAATTGTTTTGTTATTCCGTTCCTGACGAAAAGAAGGTACTGAAAGAAATGGCAGAGACAGCTATTACAGAAGGTGTTGTGCCAGTTGCAAAATGGGGATTGAAAAAACTTTGGCAGGAGTTCGGTTATATGTTTTGTTACAAAAGCAACATTGGGGATCTCAACGAGCAAGTTCAGCAGCTGCGTCACAAAAAAGATGGAATAGAGCTGGAGGAGAAAAGTGCAAGAGAAGCTTCAAAGATTATTGATGGCCAAGTTATAGATTGGCTGGTCAAGGCAGACGAGCAAATAAAAAAAAAGGAGACGACTTTCAGTGAAGAAACTGTAGCAGCGAGGGCGGCATGCTGTAATGGATGGCTTCCAAATTTGAAGGGCCGTTTTTCTCTGGGAAGGAATGCTAAGAAGATGACTCTGGCG
This sequence comes from Fragaria nilgerrensis, assembly GCA_010134655.1. Taxonomy (NCBI): domain Eukaryota; kingdom Viridiplantae; phylum Streptophyta; class Magnoliopsida; order Rosales; family Rosaceae; genus Fragaria; species Fragaria nilgerrensis. Next base: position 31,892,133 of record CM020978.1, read on the forward strand.
GTTGATCAGCTCCTTACTAAAGATATTGGGATTATAGCGCATCCTGCTCCTCACCCAGAAGTGGAATTTCAACCCACAGAGGACTCTACTCAGATGGGAACCAACTTCCATGAAGGTGCCAGCTCCTCAGGAACATCAGACCATGAACAGCCACATGGTCTTCTTAGTTTTGACTCAAGAGATCAACCATTGGAGATGTGATGGAAGCTCTCAGGGGGAATCAAATCAATCCGATTATCATATGCGGCTTGGGCGGCATGGGCAAAACAACATTGATGGGGCAAGTGCATCACAGAGCAAAGAAAGAGGGTCTGTTCGATGAGTATACGAGGGCAACCTTTAAGGAATCTCTTGACAAAGATGCTGAGGTGATTCGAATTCAAGGTGAACTTGCAGAATATCTAGGCAAGAAGCTCCTGGAGGACGAAAAAGAGAGAGGTCCAAGAGCAAGCAAGCTACGTGAAAGATTAGGCAGAAAGAAGATCCTTGTAATGTTAGACAATGTTTGGACGACCCCAGACTTGTGGGACATAGGGATTCCCACTGGTTGCAAACTTCTGGTAACATCAAGACAACAAGACCTTTTCAAGGACATGGACACAGGAAAGATTTTCCCGATTCATGGTTTGCCGGATGGAGATGCCTGGAGTCTGTTCAAGAAGACAGCAGGAAGTTCCATCGAATCTGATCCCGAGGTGCATGTTGTAGCAAAAAAGGTTTTGAAGGAATGTGGTGGGTTGCCAATTGCAATTTCGACGGTTGGAACGGCACTAAAAGGTGAAAGCATTGGAATTTGGAAGAATGCACAAAGGGAACTAGAAAAGGCTAGACCGAAGAAGTTGCAGGAGTGATAGAACATGTGTATGGGCCAATAAAGTTCAGCTATGATAGTTTATCAAGTGATGAAGCCAAGTCATGTTTTCTGCTGTGTTGCATATTTGAAGAAAGCGCCAATATAGTGATTGAAGATTTGGTGAGATATGGGCTTGGGCTTGGGCTCTTTGAAGACATTGATTCAATTGTTGAAGGGAGAAACCGTGTGGAAACCTTGGTTCAGACACTCAAAAGTCGCTTTCTATTGTTAGATAGCGATGAAGAAGATTATGTGAGAATGCATGATGTGGTGCGTGATGTTGCCATACATATAGCCTCTGAAAAGAAAAGTGATGATGGGGTTGAAAAGAGAATAGTTGTGAGAGACAAAGCAGCAACTGTGAAGTTGATGGATTGGCCTCAGGAAAGTGATTCTGAGAAATCTACTTATTGCAGTTCTCTGAGTATCAGTGGGTTTTGTCAGCTTTTACTGTTGAGACAAATAACTAGGTTTCCAATGGAGCCGCCACCCACAATTTTCAAAAGAACGGAAGATCTCAAGGTTCTAACAATCAGTGGATATAATAGATGGACGACTCTGACTTTGTCAGTAGGCTCGGTACTGCCATCGCTTGCAGTAATGAGAAACCTTCAAACACTGAGGGTAGAGAGGTGCGGATTCAACTGTGATGTATCTGTCATTGGGGAGCTAAAGACACTCATGATACTCAGTCTACGTGGATGTCGGGGACTCAAGCAATTGCCTGATACATTTAAAAACTTGTCTGATCTGAGACTGCTTGATTTGACGGGTTGCAACGAGCTTGAAGTAATCTCACCAGGTGTGATATCAAGTTTAACAAGACTAGAAGAATTGTACATGTGGCATAGCTTTGAAAATTGGAGGTTGATAAACTAGCCTCCACCGAAACAACCGAGTGGATCTCTCATTGGAGGAGGCTGAGCAGGAAGGAGCTGCTGCTGGATCCCAAGAAGTGGACTCAGACTTGTGGAGAGATGGAACAGATTGGCGGTTGAGCAACCAGCAAAGGTAGGAATGCAGTTTGGAGTACAGGTTCGAGATATGATAACCACGGAGGAGTACACAAGGTGGGCCAATTCCATGGACTGGAACACTGGGATACTTGCAGAGCTGCTTTCCTTGTCCTGTTTGACTACTTTACAAGTCGTTCTCCCACCGGTCAATATACTTCTAACCACCACGTTCTTTAACAAGCTTGAAAGATTTCACATTGCTATTGGATGGAAGGGGTATAGGTTTTATGAGGAAATAGAGGAGCAGAGTGGCAACTACTTGAGAGTTCACCATCCTGATGTAAGCGGCGCTGCAATGGGTAGTGGAATCACTTCGTTGCTAGAGAAAGCCAGCTATGTTGAGTTTAAATTGGGTCGGCCTCAACTTCTGAATGTCTTGGATAGAGTCTGTTTCCGAAGACCAAGCGTCTTACGTACCAGGACTGTGATGAAGTGGATTATCTGATTGACGCGACTACTACGCCGTATAGCAGCAGCGCCATCTTTCCTGTGTTGAATTCGCTGGACATTAGTAAGGCAGAGAGGCTGAAAGAGATTTTTCATGGTGAACTGCCAACGGGGTTTCTCAAACAACTCCGTACATTGATATTATTCAACCTACCAGCATTGACCTATATTTGGAAGACCAACAGTCGATCTCAAGATGATAATGAGGAAGTGGTCAACTTCCAAAGTCTGACAGAATTACGTCTCTCATACTTACCAAGATTCACTGGCAAAAAAAATTCCTCTAAGGGGTCGGAGAGGCTACCAGAAGACAGCAGCCCGGAACAATCTGACGCCAACATACAGTCTCTGTTCAACACCAAGGTACGTATTTGTCTTTTCTTTTGAGCTCATATATAGTATAGACTAACAGACTCATGTACTTGCATGCAGGTTCATTTCCCAGTCCTGACAGAACTAAGCTTGGGCGACATGAACTTCAAAGAGATATGGAACAACCAACTTTCAGCAGAATCCTTTTGTGAGCTAAGAATTCTACAGGTACAGGGATGTCACAAACTGTTGCATTGGTACCAACGCATATGCAAAATAGATTGCAGAAATTGGAGTACATACAAGCATTGGGTTGTTCATCATTAAAGAGATATTTGAATTTAGAATATTGATTGTTGATGATGAAGGGGATGCTACAACAATTTCTGAGTCAGGAGATCAAGGGATGCAAATAAACAAGATGTTGTCTTTCAAACAATCTCGTCAAGCCTTTCAGAATCTTAAAGAGATGTTAATTTGGTATTGTGACAGTTTGAGAACTCTGCTCTCTCCCTCAGTTGCTAGAGGTCTCGTGAAGCTTCAAACACTAGAGATAGGGAAGTGCGAGAGTATTAAAGAGGTAGTAGCAGCAGCAGCAGAGGGTGAAGAACAGAGGAGGATGACAACATGTTTCCTCAGCTACATACTTTGGAACTTAAGTATCTACCAAATCTCGGAAGCTTTTCGGAAGGCAATTATAATTTCAAATGGCCACAAGTGAAAAAAATCAAAATCCTCTACTGCAAGAATATGGAGAGGTTTTGTTTAGGATCCCTCAGCACACCGAAGGAAGTGGAAATAGAAGTCGAAGGTGCTGGTGAGAGTGTTTTGCAGGAGCTCAATGACAGTAGACAAGAAATCTGAGAGTGGAAGCGAGCGGTTTGGGACGTCCTTGTGCAATTGCAGTCTATAGCCTCACCAGCTGAAACTAGATAATGTGATAAATGTGTTTGTAGATGAGACTAGATAAATGTGTTCTAGCCTCACCAGCTCAAACGACATTATTTTTACTGTCGCTGTCGAACTTAGACGACAACTGGTGATTAGGCGTTGGCATCGGGCTAGAGCCTAAACTGTGGATCTGGCTGCATATTGGGCTGTTCATATTGGATAATTCTCGTCATTGATCGCCTAAACAGGTGATGGGCTGGATCCATCCTGACCCCAATTTTCTAATGGGCCTAGTCACAGTAATGAGTTTTGTATTGTCTTGTTTTCCTAATAAGCAACACTTTTTAAATCTGGTTGAAATTGAACTATGTGAGGAATCTGGCGCTCATCAAAGTTCAAAACTTCAAACAAAAAGCAATACATACTACAAAAGAGTCTACAATCTCAATCTTATTTTATGTTCTGGGTCACCCATATTCCATATGGCAATGCTTGGGTTTGCCACATTACTAAAATCAATAACCTTTGGAAAACTGAAACTTTAGTTAGTAACCACTACTTCTCAGTTCTCACTTTTATGTTAACTAATTAAGTCATTATTGGTAATCCCTGCACTTGATTTGTTCCTCATGGTACCAGAACATGGCAAACCTGGCAGACTGCAATAGCAGATTTGGATTCTAGCTTCAAACCTTGTTCCTCTAGAGTCTAGAGAGCAATTATGGGCTTAATGGATTTCTAAATCCTCACTGCTTCTCATGTGCCAAGCCTAAACATCAACTCATAGAGATACACAAATCCAAAATTGATTTCTAAATCCTCACTACTTTAGTCCCACTAAAGCAAAGAAGCTATTACTTTAATGTGACCATGACAAAGACAAAGGAAAACATCTTAATCAGTAGTCGTAGCTCATAGCTAGGCCAGGCATGCTTGCCAATTGTCATGGCCATTTTTTCAAAACTCACCACCTTTTTCAGTTTTCACCCAGACATCCCTTTATGGGTCTTATTTTACTATTGCCTTGCCTACTCCATGCCTCAGTTACTATCTTCAAGGGTTAGATCCAACCCAAACCCACCTCCCATCTTGCTTTAATATTTATACTTTACAAATGGCAATCATGAAAAACCCAACTATTCTTCAAGTTTTAATCACACTAACAATGAATGCTCTTCCTCTGCTCTCTCTTCTTCTTCTTCTTCCTCTTACTCTGAGCACAACTAGTGCTCAGCTTCGAGTTGATCATTACAGAAACACATGCCCGAATGTCGAATCAATTGTCCATGCCGCAGTTAAGCAGAAGTTTGAGCAGACATTTACAACTGCACCAGGCACTCTCAGACTCTTCTTCCACGATTGTTTCGTCCGGGTAATTCCCTCTTTTACCTTGCTCGTTTTGAAACTCTGTGATCGTATCGAAGATAATACGAAAATGAAACTGAGTGTGGAAGTTTTGGATGTGTTTATATAGGGATGTGATGCTTCAGTGATACTAGCTTTTAGGAACAAGTCGGCGGAGAAGGACAAACCGGATGATATGTCACTCGCCGGAGACGGGTTTGACACGGTGATCAGAGCCAAGGCTGCTGTTGATAGAGTGGCTGGATGCAGGAACAAGGTTTCTTGTGCTGACATTCTTGCCATGGCCACAAGAGATGTCATATCACTGGTAAACAGAGTTTATTCCCTCTTTTTTGTTAGCTTGCATCATTCATTTCCTTTAACTTTCGGTGATTGTCTAACATATGGTATCATAGTATTAATTTTAAATCAGCTCAATAGGGATTGTATACTACAGATTAGGAATGCAGTTGCTCTGTTTGAATAGTTCATCACATTTAAATTTTGAGATAATGATCTTCTAATATGCTATGAAAGCCTCTACTTCTACAAGGGTTTGGGTTAAGAACCTCAAATGCTTTGTATTAGTTGAATATGACACCATTTTTCTACAGTAAAAGGTTTTAGGGGATGAAGATGGTGATTATTGGCTCAAAAATAAAGGCGCATTCCCCTTTGGTGAGGATATTTTAGGGGCACAAAATGAATATGCAAGGGTCCGAAGTGATCATTGTTATGCACTGTCGCTTCACATGTAGTGCGGTTTCGTGTCAAAGCCAATGCACAGGCTTCACTCTTCACCATTGCATAGACCATAGACCTTTGTCTTCTTTCATACCTTGAAAAGGGAAATGCTTCCTTTCCAATACTCTGCATCATCATAAATTCAGTCACTTTTTAAAAAACTTGAAGACCTTTTAACGTTTTGAACAACTCTATGGTGCAGAGTGGAGGACCATTCTATGGAGTTGAATTGGGGAGACTTGACGGGAGGGTGTCCACAAAAACCAGTGTGAGGAAGCATCTTCCTAAACCTGATTATAGAGTGGACCAGCTGAAAGCTATGTTTGCGCAACATGGTCTCACTCTAACCGATCTCATTGCTCTCTCCGGGGCTCATACGATCGGTTCTCACACTGCGACCGATTCAACCACAGGATACACAGATTCAAGAGCAAGAACAGAATTGATCCGACGATGAATGTGGGTTACGCAATGAGCCTCAGGAAACAGTGTCCGAAGAATGTAGACCCGAGAACTGCGATTACTTTGGACCCAACAACGCCGCGGAGATTCGACAACATGTACTACAAGAACCTTCAGCAAGGAAGAGGGTTGCTTACCTCTGATCAGTGTCTGTATACCGACACCAGAACAAGGAACATTGTCAACTTTTTTGCAGCAAACAACACAGCCTTTGAACATGCATTCGTGGCTGCCATTACAAAGCTTGGTAGGGTGGGGGTTAAGACTACTGGAAAGCAAGGTGAAATTAGACGTGATTGTACTGCTGTAAACTAATGCATCATCACTATAACATATAGTTTACTAGCTAAGGATTTTCAAGGATCCTATGATGTCGCACAGTACCATTTGATCTAGTAACATAGTCTCTCTTTTAATAAGCGGGAGGTGTGAGTTCGACTCACACAGTTGTATTTACCTGATAAAAAAATCATATGATGTCAATCTTGAAAAGAGCTCGCAAAATCGGGTACTTCCTAATTGGAAGCTAGAGAACTACAAATATTTCTAATGAAATCCAGAGGGTGACAGAAGAATCCTCCCATCCGATTTCATTAAGATCCCAGAATGTGAAACCCTTGCATATGTACAATAATAATGCAAAGCATCAAGAACTGACATGAAAGATAACCGATGAGCAAAAACGAAAACTGTAATTTATATTGTTATTTGGCCTGCTAAATAAGTAACCATAAAAACGTAAACTAGTACACTAGTTTAGCTCTCATTCGGTTATTACTTTAGCTCTAATCTAAACACAAGGTTACCAAAGTCTTGATTCATCATCATCATCATGGAAGCTCCTGGCCTCTTTGTCCCTACAGAAAGCTCCTCTCCTCAAACTGTATAATGTTGTTGGATATTATCTATGTCCAGCCCTTTCAGCTTCACAACAGACTCAACATGGCCCTTCAGTGTGTTCAACTCCCTAAGCCTGCAACAACAGTAATACAAATGCTCTCAGCAACTCCACAACTTGTATGTCGCAAATAGGATTTATGAGTCATGTTAAACGATATAGTATCTTAATCAGAGACCTGCACCGCACACGAGGCAAGCCTTTTGGTTCAAGTCTCTGAACAAGCTTCCTTTGAATTATGTTCATTACTAGAACCCAAAAACATGCGAGTATATATTTGGTGCTCACCTTGCAACCTCAGCCCTTCTCTTGGCTTGTTCTGCAATCTCTGACAGTTCCCGTAACTGCTCTTGTCACTGAAGATATTGGAGCTTTCCGGTGGTTGAAGACCATGTAGAGTCCTCTGTGCGGTAGCCCACTGTGCTTCTCTCTCCTCTTTTCCATAGTCTTTCTTTGTAGTAAACGCGGTCTGTTAATGGAAAGAGAGAATAGATGAAATAATAATGTTAAAGAAACTTGTCGGATCTGAACAATCAACATACTATGGGTGTAAGTTTCATCTCCAAGATGATAGATCATAAAATATACCTTGTTCTCCAAAAGATTATCCCAAGCTTTTCCACTAAGGATGTAGCGGATTGCAAATTTTAAAAGATCAAGAGGAAAGTATGTCACCACACTGAAAAGCCAGACTACACCAGCCCACCCCAGCCACATCCATGTATCCGTGCAAATTCCCAGTTGGCATAGACAGCTATCAGAGTAGCCACCTGCCATATTCAAAATGTGACTTCTCTCTTGCATTATAAATCCAATATCAAAAGATGTCAAAGCACCAATTACTGAAATTGTCTTAAGCAACCAGCTAATATTTGTGATGCTTATAGTAAACAAATGCTCTTCCCACAATACTTGATGTATTTCAGATAAGAGTTACAACAAGTGATAGCAATAGTTGTTAGTCTTAGCACTTAATAAAAAAAATCTATTGCATCCTAATTCCCAGAGAAAAACTACACTATGTAAGGTAATCAGGCTGTGAAAACTTACCAACTGAGCAACGATGAAAGCTCCAAGCAAGAGAAGTCCAGGGCGTTCCAAAAAGGAAAAGCTGCGGGACCTTGTGACAAAGATAAGGGCTTGGCTAATAATACTGACTTGCAAGTATAATGCTGCCATCATTTCACTATCGTTATTCCTCAAAGAACGTACTTGAAACTTTTCCTGCATTATGAATGAGAGATTGTAAATGGTAATAAAATTGGCAAATATGCCTTTTTTGAACAAATTTGAGCAAATTAATCCTACCGAAAAGAAGTCTGTATCTCGCATCAACCAAAAGAACACTACTGTCATAAGGCCATGTAACCGCCAAGAACAATGCCAGTAGCAAAAATTTCTTTCAGTTTCCAGCTGTCTGGTACTGGAGATGGTTTCACTCGGTCCTTGGATATTGTCATGATCGTTCCTAGCAAAAAGGTGGCCACATGGTCAGACCAAATATCACCCTAAACCCTAATTTAGAAAGGTAAACAAATCAAGGCACTTAAGTCTTACCATCATTTAGTATGGCAATGATCAATACCATGAACGGAGAAAAATCAAACTTCCATATCAAAGCGATGAACAGAAAGCCAAACTGCCAGAGAGTATAAAGTATAAGAACAAATAGACAAAGCATAAGATACGAAGGGCAACACTAACATCTGAAAACCTATTATTGCTTCACTTACCACTATACGTATGGTGATTGAAACGGCGTAGATCTGCAAAAACAGAGTCAAAGTTCAGTGGCATGAAACAAAGAACTTACTGAAATCTGATTTACCATTCAGCAAAGAGCATTAAGGTTACTAACAGTATAGTTCTTCATTCTTTGGAATATGGCTCTGCTTGTAAGTACTGCGCTTATGATGACACTCAATCCAGGTTCAGTCAGAACAATATCTGAAGCACCTCTAGCAGCATCAGTAGCATCAGCTACAGCAATTCCAATGTCTGCTTTTTTCAAAGCAGGAGCATCATTGACACCATCTCCTGTCATCCCACAGATGTGCTTCCTCTCTTGTAGCCTCCTTACAATTTCATATTTGTGCTCTACAATATGCAAAAGTGGTGTTAGAGAAAGGGGAGGCCTTGTAAAATGTGACAGACTACTGCCAGACAGAAACAAAGGGATAAATAGTGAAGCTGTTAACAAGTAGATGAGACAAATTTTCTAATATATGGCACTCAAATTCAAAATTTATATTCGAGTAAGTTCATGACGGAAAGAAATGAAGTGCCAGTAAAACAAACCTGGAAATACTCCGGCAAATCCGTCAGCCTTCTCAATCAATTCGTCAATGGGGAGGGAAGAAATGGCTGCATCCTTGTCTTGGCCGAGCAATGCAGAAGATGGATACATGTTTGTTCCCATACCAAGCCGTCGTCCAGTTTCCTTGCCAATGGCAAGCTGATCCCCTGCACAACAAGGGCCAAAAATATATAACATCACCAAAAATACCCAAACATGAAAAAAGAAATATTTAAAAAATCTACTGGGGAGGGACTCTGATGGTATTATACAAAGATTAAGGAGAAATGAACTTACCAGTGATCATCTTCACATTCACACCAAGATTGAGAGCTCTGCGAATAGTTTCTGCACTGTCATGCCTGGGAGGATCAAATAACGGCAACAAACCAACAAACTGCCATGGTGCTCCTGGACTCTCTTTTGTTTTCTCAGGTATTTGCTGGAGGCATTAACAACAGCAATGAGATCTGGGAATTTAGTTGACTAAGTGGCAAGTACAAATTAAATGTAAGATATAACAAACCTGTCTTGCAACACCAAGAGATCGAAGCCCACGTTCAGCGAATTTATCAATCACGGCATGAACCTTTCTCTTGAAATCTTCCTTGCAGTTGCATAGCTCCAATATCTGTCATAAAAGATAAGAAACATTGGAGTTTGTTGTCTACGGGGAACACATTTGGTCAATACCAAAAATTGAGGCAAGGTCGTTACCTGCTCAGGGGCACCTTTGCTAGCTCGATGCCAATTCCCATCGGAATCAATGTAGGTCAAAGCAGTCCTCTTATCAACAGGGTTGAATGGAAGGAAATGGATTTCTCTGACACCAGCTCGCGCCTGCCAAATTTATCAAATATTAAATAAAAGTATCTTTAAATCGTGGAGCTGAAGAGGTTAAAAAACCTAGAGGAAATAGGAGACAAATATACCTCTTTGGGATCAGCAAGCATATTTACTATGGCAGCATCAATAGCATCCTGATTTTCAGTCCTAGAAGCCCTTGCCGCAAGAAGGATGACATGTTCTTTCTCCACACCCTTGGGAAATACTTCGATCAGATTTCTATCAACTGTCAGCTTGTTCAGGGTCAAGGTCCCAGTCTTATCACTGCACAGGACATCCATACCAGCCATTTCCTCAATGGCAGTCATTCTCTTGGTAATAGCACCTTGCTGAGAAAGCCTGTGTGAACCTATAGCCATCGTGACGGATAAGACAGTAGGCATAGCAATGGGGATTCCTCCAATCAAAAGAACCAGCAAATTATCAATCCATCCCTGTACTTGCGATGCTGAATTGGGTACATCACAACAATCTCAATAGCTATTCCAACAGCAATTGAACAAATGCAGAAGTTCCCAATTGCTGTGAGAACTTTCTGGAAATGCCCAACATTGTTGGTGCTGTCCACAAGATGTGCAGCTTTACCAAAGAAGGTGTGCACACCAGTTGCAATGACCACTGCTTCAATTTCACCCTGTTTACATGTTGAGCCAGAAAACACTTCATCTCCAGGATTCTTAGTAACAGCAAGGGACTCGCCAGTTAGGGCAGACTGGTCAATCTTGAGAGGATCACCCTCAAGAAGGCGAGCATCAGCAGGCACTATATCTCCCAACTTAATGCTGATTATGTCTCCTGGAACCAAAATTGAAGCATCTTGCTCAGTCCATCGACCGTCTCTGAGGACCTATATCATGACACCACCAAAATCAAAGCCATATTAAGCAGAATTTTTATTCCACTCAAAAGCCATGATATTTATTTTCATTCTTTACCTTAGTTTTAGGAGCAAGACCAGCCATAAGTGCAGCAGCCGCATTACCAGCATTGTTTTCTTCAATAAAGCTGATGGTAGAGTTAACGATCAGCAGGACCGTAATTCCGAGAAAATCCTGCCAATCTGGAGGCTTTCCACCACCATTTGCCAACGCAATAGCCATCAAGGCAGCAGCTTCCATAACCCATGACAAGGGATTCCACATGAACCCCAAAAACTTCAGTATTTTGCTTTCCTGTTCACAGAAATACAATCATCATATGCTATAACCAGACTGTTAAATGATTAAATAACTAATACGAGTAAACATTTTTCCATTACAAATTACAAAACATACCTTCTTCTCCTCTAACTTGTTGGACCAAAAACTTGGAGCCTGTTCTGACCCTCGTCCGAGGTAAGACCTTCCCTTGTACATTTCAACTGCTCAAAGACTTCCTCAATTGGAATCCGTTCCTGTCAACAAAACACAGATACACACAAGTGAGCCATATTACAAAGTTTTCAGCAGAATTGTTGCTAACTACATGCAACAGAATTGTTACTTCAGATGATCGATCAACATGCAACAGAATTGTTACTTCACATTACAACTATCAGATGTATGATATTTCAGTTAGATTAGCTATGGTAATCCGCGTTGCCACCAGAGTACGTTTACCAACAGAAATATAACAGTCGCCCATTAAGCAAGAAAAATCCAGATGATCGATCAATATCAATAGGTCATTGTCAATGATTAATTCAAAACATTGCTGTCTGTGAACAGAAAATTAGTTTTACACATGAAATCAAACAATTTATTCACGACACAGCCGTGAAGATCTGACTTAGCTCGCTGCTCATGTGAAATTAGAAAGAAAAAAAAAGCACTCGTGCCCAGACTGATTGCATGGACAAAAAGTCAAGCATGAATGTTACATTATTGACTAAAAGACCAGCAAGATGGTAAGTGAAAATTAAATAGCCTTGATATATTGGGATTGCTAATAAATACTGCAGCTACCTAATTTATCAAAACACACATGAAGTACAAGGAAGGTACTCACTCAGAAACATTCAAATCCCGAATCACAGACCCAGGTCATAAATGAGGAAATATTCAATTCACCATCAAACTTTTATTCTCCAATAGAATATAAGAAACTATTTCATGAAACAAAATATAGAAAATATAAAAAAACAGGGTGCGTATGAAACACGGGTTTCAAAAGGGCGCGTGAGGTCATTAAATATTCCCCTAGCCAGCCATGTTCTCTAAGCCAAAAGCAGCGAGCGTTGTCAAGCCGCTGATTCCATGTGATTTACGGGTGCGTACCGGAACCACACTCCTCCAAAAAGCTCAGACCATACAAACAACCATTTTTCCATAACAAAAAAACAAAATCAAAACCTCTTTCTAATTTTCTTTTTTATTTTTTACTTTTTGCCTTTTATTTCGACGGTTGGGGATACGCAACCAAAACAAATAACGCTTGGAATTTAAGCCAAACAGAGGCGTCCGGGCCGGGTCTCCGGACCCACCAAAATAGAGTCCAAAATGCCTCACCGTTTCCGATGAAACGAAAACCTGAAAAGGCTCGTGTGTGTGTGACCGTAGTACTCTCTTAACAGTCACCGCCGCAGAGTAAAACAGAAAAATAAAATAAAAAAGAAATTACGGATACTCCAAATCTAAATCTCTGTTAGGTGAAGCCAGAAAATATAGTACAAAATTAGAACGAAAAACAAAACAAACAAATAAAATAAACGCCGGAGAATAAAAGGACTGAAAAAATCAACGACGAGTGTACTGGTACTGATCATCATCATCAACAACGAAAACCGAAACGAACAAACAGTATCATCAAACCAGAAGCGATACAAATTTCCAGAAATCACACACAGATCCAAATTCTCATAGCGTTTTGGCTTCGTTTCATCAGAGCGAGCCAAACGCATGCAGCAGAGTCACAGAGAAAGAGAGAGACAGAGAGAGAGACAGAGAGTTTTATATACCAGATCGACGGACTCGTTCTTGATCTCCTCGAGGCTGATGGCCTTGGTGCCGCCGCTCATGGTTGCGGAGTAGGTGGAGCGCTGAGCTCAGAGTTGCTCCAAAGCTAAAACGAGACTGGTTTTTGGTTTTGACGAAAGAAAAGAGAGGAAGCGATGGAGGAATTTATAGTGAGGAAACCCTAGCGAGAGTCATGGTGGGAGAAGAGAACGACGTCTAGGTGGAGAGAGAGAAGCCGAATCGGGTCAGAATTCGGGTCCGGGTTTTCGGCGAGAGAGAGGAGTACTGAAGAATGAGGGAGAGAGATGAACGAGGCTCAGTAGCGTCATTTATATTTGTGCTGGTGTTGGGGTGTGGGGCCCTATCCGACGCGACCCAACACTTGGCGTGTGAACAGTCCACGCGCGCGTGAGGGATTGGCTTGGGAGGGTGAGTCCGTGAGGTTTGGTTTTGGGTTGGGGGAGGGGGAGGGGGAAATGACGGGTTTAGCCTTTGCGTGGTAAAATGAGATGTGGAAACCTATCGGAAGGAGATGAGGTCTGGGCGTTTGGTGGTGTTTAAATATGGTTGACTTATTAATTGGAAATCTCGCTTTTGGGTGTGGTTGGGATTCTCAAAAAAAATTTCTACTTTCGTTCGTATGATGCCAAATTCATTTTAAATGGTCCAAACGGATTTTGAGAGTTTCTAGCAAGAAATTGCTCGTCTTCATTCATTTTGATGAAACCAAAATAAATGAAATTATTTTAAATATTTGGTTTTTCGAATGCACTAATGGATCTGACGTATTTTACAACAATGGATTTTACTGTAATTTTGATATTTACTCATTTACAAAACTTTCGCTACTTTAACGAAAAATGTTATGTTGTCGTTTAAGTATTTTTTATTATGTAAAGTATTTTATTTTTTGAGCAATTTATATAAATTTTATCTTAAGATCACGAGTTGAATAGTTTTATAATATGAGTGAATAAAGTTCGTTTTTAGGATTTAAAGGTAAATATTCAAATAATGGGTAGTCTTAGTTGTTGCAAGGCCTTTAAACGAGAGATTTATCATACCCTACCGAACTAAATGAATTTTCTTTCATCATCCTCATACTTCATTAAGCGAGCTATAAATTTCATCCACTCAATTATATGTTAGTGTTTCTTACTTAAGTTTGTATATCAACAAGAAAAGATTATGTTAGATACGACCGATCACGAGCATTAAAACTATTCTAAAGTTGAATCAACCTATATACAACCATATTAGTTTTTCTCTAACTGCTAAATCTAAGTTCGGACCATATTAGTTTTATTTTTAAACTGCTAAATCTATATATATAGCGATACAAACACATGTTCTAACCGTAACCTAATGGATATGTTGACCACTTTTAAGAACAAATTCATATCCCATAACACTAGTAACGGGTTGAGTCTAATTTATCACATGTAGAGTTTTAGTTTTCCACTATGAAAGTGGAGCTTTTTTTGGGTTAGGTAGCACAGTTCCAAATGATTCTTCACCAATTTTGATTTATATTTAACTATGGGTAAGGTAATCTAAATACTTTTTAAGGCAGAGAATTAATCCCTCATCACATGTCAAATGCTTTAACTATGTATAATATATGGCCACTTTAATAACTTCATGAATCGCATTCGGGTTGATAGGACGCTCAACTTCTAGATCCATTTGTATTATGGTTATATTTTATTAGCCGGGTTCTATAATTTCTTTGTTTTTCGCTTCATACAAGAAGGTGGGTGTATTAGGAGATTGCTAGTATAGTTTGCTCTTTTTTGGGTGGATTTGTAGTAATTTATACGAAACGGTTTTTTCTGTCGTCTTTACTGAGGAGGATCGTTTTTGTACTGCTTGTTGAGCTAATAAAGGATGACCTATTTTGATAAAAAAAAAAAAAAAAAAACTTCCCCACCCATGTAAATCTGTAAGTTTTTGCCCCATAAAAAATGTAATTTAGCCCTA
Organism: Fragaria nilgerrensis; assembly: GCA_010134655.1. NCBI lineage: Eukaryota > Viridiplantae > Streptophyta > Magnoliopsida > Rosales > Rosaceae > Fragaria > Fragaria nilgerrensis. The sequence goes on from CM020978.1 coordinate 31,907,155, forward strand.
TAATTGTTAATCATTTATGTTGAAAGCGCTAATCATCCTACTAGGCGTGAAATTAAAAATTGAAGCACTTATAGTAACAGTTATATATATAGCAGACATTTTGCACCATTAATTTGTTTTCCTTTCTCGACTCATTTAGAAATAACGAAGCTCTTTCTATACCCTGATATCCTTCCATTTTACTATTCTCCTCAAATGATTTAAATGATTGGAACCAGAACCGAAACAAATACATTAACAATTACAAACCCCAATTATTCCATTCAGGTAATATGCAAATCTCAACAAAATAAATACTGTATCTTTTTGTAAAAAGATGAAGAAAGAAAAAAAGTAAAAAAGTTTAGATTACCCAACCCAAACAGTACTTTTCCTAGGACCAGAGCGTGACGGTAACGCGCACTCGCATGCGGAGACGGAGACGGGTGGCATATATACCATAAGCCACTAATATGATTTTCAAAGGGGACACGCGTCTACCTCTGGTGGCTCGAGGCAGGAAGCTTCCGTACCCTTGCTGGTCCATGAAGGCATATTATTATTTATCATATTATTATATTGATATTTCAACCCAGGCGTTTCGGAATGACTGGATCCCTTTTTTCGGCAAAAAATTAGGAAGAAAACATTATATTGTAATATTTTGGATTAATTATTCCTAAAATTTTATTTAAATTTTGAGTTAAAGTACACTGCTACTTGAGCCGTACAATAATTTTGTCCCCTGACAAAATGATTTTAAATTTGGGGGGATTTTAGGATTGTATTTTGTGGAATAAATCTAGGTTAATTTAATCACTGTTATAATACGAGGCTACCAAATCCACTAAATGAACATATCAAATGGGATTTGATACCTAATTTAGCTAGGACTAGTGATTTCATTTCTTATACTACTTGGAGTAAGATTAAGAATAAAATATCTTCATTATGTATGAAATGTGAGATTTGGGTAGAAATGTGGATGGATTTGTTATTATTCTTTTTCCCAAGATGAAAACATGTCTACACGCAAGGTGGAGTTAATAAATTACATTTCAAACGATAATGCTCTAATGGATAAAATATGTCGTGTCATTACAATTTCTTTCATACCCGTAACCCCGAAAAAAAATAAGTAGGTCAAGACTCAAATGTTAATACGGGCTAATGTCAGAATTAGGTCAAAACTATTTAGTTAGGGGATATTTAACATAAGTATGCTTAAACTTTGATTTGATTATGACATTTCATTCGTCATGCACGAATGATATTAGAATTTCTATCTATAATTGGCTAGCTAGCTCTTGCTAAAAATCTAATTAGTTCCTTAATGCTTTACAAAGGTGTGATGTGTTGCTTCTTAAAAGTATAGTTAAAGCGTCTCATACTAAACAAGATGCAACTTTTATTGTTTCTTTGTAACTTTTGCTTCATGATCCTGTATGTAGTTCTATCACTGTGACTACGATGGGAGCTCCATGGCCTCATTGATAGGGCAATTCCGAAGAAAAAAACTGTCATAGACTTCTGAATTTGCACGAGGCAGATGACCATAAACACCGACTGTTAATGCTTTTGACATATAGAAAGATTCAGACTATATAATATGCTGCCGTAATTGGTTTTGGCTTGAAATTAACAGTTGGGTGTTCATTTTGAGTTGTAATTGTTTCGTTGTACGTTGGGGAAGAAATTTCAAAGGATAATTGACACCCCCTACGAATACGATTGTGGTAATGCCTACACCAGAAAATGATATTCCATATATAATTATAGGATAAGAATGTTTGAACCTAGCTTGAAATATCAAAGTCGCCAAGCCTTTCACGTACATACAACTATGCATGCCTCATCAAACCTTTTGGAGTTTGGACTCTCGATTTATAACACCTAATTACCTATGGAAATTAACGTTGGTATTTTTACCTAAGGTGATGAACATGAAATCACTAGGATTAGGGGATTTAGGAGAATAAGAGTTTGTTAACGACATCAAACGTTTCAAAAACACAAAAAAGAGAAAGGAGGTGGGTACCGTGGGTTTACATCTATATCTTTAATTAATTTAGTAAGATTAATGACAATTAGAGCGGCAACAGACACATCCTTCTTATTATAGAGATTTTGTGTTTTAGATCGATTTATATATCTTCGTGCTTTGGATCTCTTTGCTCTTAGAAACTACACTTTTTAGTTGGAAGCTTAATTACGTGCGAGTGTTCAGGTGAATATTTTTACCAAAAAGGGTCATGTGAAAAATGAAGCGAATGGAGTTTGATTATTAATGTGGGTTATGCGACAACTTAATTAATTTAGAGGGATACAAACGTACAGGTCTAAACCAGCAGGATTAATTAGTAATGGTGATTACTCTGAAAGGGACGAGCTCGAGACCTATATTATAAGCCTGCCTGAAAAGACAAAACACATTTGCAGTCAACAAGAAGCGTCTAAATGACTTTTACAATTATTTTTTTCCATTCTCTGCCATTTTCTTGATTTTTAATCTGCAGAATCTTCTCCTGAGAAATATTATATTCATCTGGGTATGGATGTGTACAAAAACAAACAGTATACTTTTGCATGACTTGACTCTCAATCTAAACCAGTAGAGTCATTGAAACAACAGTGCCACTGAACTTGCTGAGAAGTTGATCGTTCAGCAACTCATATTCCAAACCACTCCTTGACTTTGAATTCCGACCAGTCGAATCCTGAAAGTCCGTACGGCCGGATTGAACGAAAACTTGTACCACACCAGAACCAGATGAAGAAGAAGAAGAATAAGAACGAACTTTCACAGGAAATGTCGGCTCGTTAGGTTAACTTCTTGACCAGAATCTCATTGTGCGATTAGCAAAACCAGATTAATTAGAGTTTAATATCAGCGATCATTTTAGACAGCATCTTTCACATTCATAATAAACCCTAGAATAGCGAAACTGGTCCAGGGTTTTGATTCCAGAGGACCCGCCTACTTCATTTAGGTCCCTTCAAATTGGAAACCCTCTACCCTTTACGACCAAATAAGAGAGGATTAAGATTAACACAGAAATGTAAAGCTTGAGTTCTGTAGTACTGTCATTGTGGGAAAAGAAAGGCAGAAAGCAAAGATGCCCATGAAGAGAATAATTGCTAGCTGCTACTTGATGCTGCTAAAGATGAAGCTGCTGCCCTCTATTCTATTATGGCCTCCAATGTTATTGGCACCAATGCTTTTGTGCACATCACTAGCTAGGACAAGAAGATTCGTTCTCATATGGGGGCATAGGTAGCATGGACTTTCCAAAATCATGTGTGCGTGTGAGTCTTCCTTCTATTATATACCCTTTAAACTGCAAAAGGTTTTACAAAGATTATATCAGCTATGTTCTTGGTTTGGTATGGTAGAAACGATGGAGTCCCTACATGTAACTATTTTGGGAGCAGTTGATGGGGATTAGACAACGCACTTAGCAAGTGGTTTGAGCATTTCAATTGTCACAGTATTATTCCTTGTGACCCTTTCTCTTTATGATCATGTTACACATTGACTGTAACTGTATAGGCTTGTTTTGAGTATTCTAATGATGTTTAATACGGTATCGGAGCTTAGAATGTGTATTAGAACTTTGATTTGAAAGGGGTTTAAGATCGAGTTGAAGAGGTTGTCGACTGAAATGTGTGTTAGGAAATTGATTCGAAAGGATTTTAGGTTCGAAAAGATAAATTTCTAGAGGTTTTGGATACAAAGTCTCCAATCTCTCTTGCATCATGGGTTTAAGGTTTTGGAGACTAGTCGTTGTTGAACTCATCATGTAACATTTACTGAAGTCAATTTTGAAGTTTTTTCTCCATCTCTATGTTCAAATTGAGTTTGAGTATATGTGAATAAAAATGTTTTTAGTGTGCTATGTATTATCAATTCTTGTTTCCCACAACTAAAAAAATTCCGAGTTTCCGCCTTCACTTCACTTTGGAATGAATTGAGAGCTCCCTTGGTATAACCTCCCCCAGAAATTCACAGCAATATATGTGAGAATAATTGAACAAGTGCTTTTCAGGGCAGTGCATGAGGTGACTTTGAACTTAACCATTCATTATAGTATTGATGTTTGAAACTTATGTTCCAATGAAAGACCTAGTGACCCTCCTTAAGACATGTAGTAATGATTGTGATGTCCCAAATCAAATTCGGGGTCCTCACATCTTGAATTTGACTTTGTAATAGGAGAGGGAACTAATTGAGAATTTTGCCCGCCATACAAAATAGTAATACATTTTCTCATATATGAAACACCTATTTCCCTAAGAAAGTGCATAGAGAGAGATGTGGAACTCAACCTCTTCTTCAGATTTCATTTTCAGTAAAGATTACTTGATTCTGCCATCTCAATCTTGTTTAGATTATGCCCAAACAAAACAAGAAGAGAAAACAAAGAATGAATGATTTTGGATTTCCTAGGCATCTCCCTATCCTTTTATGCAAATTGCTTACATAGGAAAATTGTACACCAAGACATGGAAAAATCACCAGGCATGACTATTGCATAAAATAAGCTAGTTAAGGTGGGATCACATGGATCATCAATATGAAGCACAAATCAATATAAACTTGTCCACAACTTATTGTGGAGCATATATATCTTTCTCCTAATATGAAAGCTCATGAAATGTCCCCCCACAATTTGAGTTATACATGCCAACCCAAAAACAATCCATCTAGTTTAGGGATATATCTAGGCTAGTGGTGGAGGCTTATTGGCATGTGAACTTGTCACAAGTGCTGGAAAGTTACATACACAAAAACAGGGTTAGATATCTAGTTAGCTAGCTTAGCTAAAACACACCACGAGGACCATTCCCTGTGAACCAAACCTTTTTGTTATCTTGTAAGAATCTAATCCTAGCTAGCAAAATGGTGGGGAGAGAGACACATAGAGAGATGGAGAAGGCAGAGGAGGAGGGAGTTGGGGGAAAGTCATGAAGGGCATGATTTGCCTTGGAGAGTCCACACAAAACCCACCAAAGATAAAAAGTGGCAAGATTTGTTGAAGGCTTTTTCTCTATAGTGGGATGGTGACACTTGAAAAAGATGGGTATTGGTGACAAGAGGTCCCAACTGAAACCTCGCATATAATCTCTGCAGCAAAAGAAGAAGAAGAACAAGAAAGAAGAGAGAAGCTGAGGAGGGAAATGAAAGAGACCCACGAGGGTGTTGATCATCTCTGCATGTGAAAGCCACTAATGCTATGAACCTGCACCTTCATCCTTCATATCACCGTCCAAATTTTGCTGCCAACCATCCATTTTCTTCTTCTTTTTGTATGTCACGTAGTGTTGCATTCGGTATCAGTCTATCAGATTGTACCTTGGCTTTGTTTTCATGTGTTTCGGACCCTTTCTCTATTTCTACCCAAACATGATGCTGTACCAAACCCATCTGTTAGGATCTCTAGCTAAATTGGCAACTAAGCACAAGCCTAGCAGAGCCTCAATGACAATGTAATGTCCAAACAGATATGATGCTTCGGTTGGTATTTTTGTTAAACCCTTATGAAAGGCCAAACCAACCACCGCAGGCTTTGCTTGCATATCTTACAAGATGTGCCTTTCGGGGCATTCAAACTGAGAAACAAGAGAAGTTGGTTGCTTATTGTTTAACCCATTACTGAAAAGGCTAAGCTAAAGTAAAGAAAAACAACCCTAGTCAGACCATAGGGAATGATAAAAGACCTACTCACAATATAACGGTTTGCTTTGTCAACACGCACTCACGCACCAAACATAATAGATATATAAATTTTAGAATTAGCAAAATGGCAATCCCTAAAAATCACCATCAACACCGCAGGGAGCCTCAGGGATTTACAAAAGCGTAGCAGGCAACAATGGACTCAAATATCAGTATATAAACTGTAACCCAGATTTGATCAAAATTCAACTTCAGACATGTAAATGATCAAGGATCAGTTGTTGCTGCCACCAGAATGCTAAAATCAACTTTCAATCATTGGCTCAGGGTCAGATGGTTCGGTGTTGGATTTGTTGGATTGCTGTACGGAGTTGAAAAGAATGTCCTTGATAACCTAAAGCAAACAGAGACAAGAGCAATTTAGTTAATAAATGAGATGATTTGATTTAAACTAACTATTAGTATGATAACTCTCGCCATTAAGTTATATGCACACCTGTGACATCAGACCATGAACTTGCTCCACAGTTATCTTTGCACTGTCCCGAGTAATTTTAGCAAGTTGTGATTCTTCCTGCTACTCATGAAAGCACTAAAATTAGCAACCGCACTTTTACTGAGGGGTGAGTAACAGTAACAAGATGTTAGAAATGGCAACTATGCCCTGTAAGCAATGGAAATTCACCACCTATTCATTTGCAAATTGATATGGATCTAAATTACTAAATCCCTCAGAGTCTCAGACTAGATTGTGCAAAAATATTGCATGGGTACCATACTGATAAGCAGCGAAATGTAAAAAAAACAAACAGGTGCATCCTCATAACATCATATCCAGCGAAAATTACATAAAACATACAAACAAATGCAGTATTCTTTTTCCTTTTGGAGAATCATTTTCCAAAAAGAGTGGCCAGCCAAGTGCAAAAGAACCAAGAAAACAGCACAAAGTACAAGCAAGTCAACCCCAGACACAACATCCATTTTGTAACAGAGCCTGTTAGTGAGTGTGTGTGTGTGTGTGTGTATGGACTATACGTAGAGCAACAGAAAAGAGAGAAAAGCATAGGAAAACAAAAAAACAAAAAGGAGAACAAAATGATGTGACGAGGAAGGATATAAACATTTGCTTGTTGTTTGTCACAAACTTAATTTTAGAAAAAGTTGTGGTCATAGTCTTCAAGTTTGCATTAAGCCATTAACATACATACACATGGAATGATATAATTGCTGAATTTTTTGGTGATAATATATGACTGTCATATTGTGCCTTATATGACTAGCTGAAAGAAACATGTGAGAATGTGAGGGATTAATGTCCATAAGATTCTTCCACCCTAACCCCTTCCCTACACACTTTCCTTTAAGCAGTTCTAGCATATTTGTGTAATAATCTATATAACTACAAAGAAAGATAAAAGCAGAGGTGGATGGGGATTAGAGACTTACATCCTTCTTTCGTTGTGTGGGTGTTACTAATGGTCCAAAGCGGGAATGAGACAAATGATTCTCTGCTTGCTCCAGCTTTTCAGCTACATAATGCAAAGGATATAGATTTAACATTTGCTTGAATACTATATATCTAAATCATTACAAGAAGTGTGAAATAAAATGTACTCAAGTAGGTTGCAACAGCTAAGGAAGTACCTAAATCTGAAATTTGTCCTGCAACATAGTCTCCATTACCCAACAAAGGTGAGGAAGATAGAGTGTTCACCCAATACTTATTCCAGAGCAGATCCAGAGGTGGGAGTCAAGGCAAGATTTGAAATAAGTGATATCCAGAGAGTAATACTGCGAAAACACATGGCAATGGAGCTAAGACAACAGCAAACTAAAACCTTAGCTAAACAACTGCGAGATAAATGGGCAGTAACCTGTTTACAGTGCACACCAAAGTCCTCAATTTTGTTAAGAGGAATGGTCTGATACTCGGAGATGGGATCATCTGGAGGCTTGTATCCCTCTGGGTATGTCCTGAACGCACCGATGTCAACTTTACCAGCAGACACAGTCCGAGTTGGGTCAATAACAACAGCCAAGAAGGGCTCCTGAAATTGCTGGTTCAACATCTGAGTTGAAACATCAATACCCGAAAGCCAGCATCCATAACCAGGGTGAGAATGGTACCATCCCACAACATTCTCCAGTCGCCCCACCTACACAATAACACACTCACTAAGTGTGCCAACCTTTTAAAAAAAAAAATCAACTAAAGCAGCTAATACAAATTATGTGCATCACATTTAGCATAAGTCCTACTGTGAATCCTAGTAACTCAATATCTCAGCAGACAAGTAAAACTAGGGTTATATAGACACCATATTTAATATAGTGATTCATTCACAAGCAAGCTCATTCCTTTTGCTTCTCAGATATACAAACAAACACATACAAAGCCATAAACCCTGAATTTCGGCCATCTAAAGTAGCAATAGGATTATTAGGGTTTCCTAAATTAACAATTACAACCAATGCAGGAATTCCACAACAGCAAATTAGGGTTTCTAAACCGCCACATCAAATCAGGGTTTATAAGAAAAAAAACAAAAAACAAAAAAGAGAGAAAAAGCAGGGACCTGTTTGTTAGTCTGGGAATAATCAACCATATACTCATAGGCATCGGCCTGGGCATTAACCCTAGTCTCGGTCCCCTCGACCGGCAAAGCAAACGCGTCCATGACGATGATGGCGTCGCCGTCGGTCTTGCCCTGCATGAGGCCATGACCTCGATGGTCCCACCGGAGCGCGCGTGTACGACCATCTTGAGGAGCGCGAGTGCGGAGATCTTGACGCGCTTGAAGAAGTGGGGGTCGTTAACCCAGGGCTTCTCCTGCAGGAACTTTGTCTGCGCCGCCTCGTCGTAGTAGAAGATGGCGTCGGCCGAAGGGTCGGTCTTGCTCATCGCCGGAGGAGTGTCCATCGGGACTATGTTGTTCTCCAGCTCCCACGTTTTCTGCGCTATTTCCGCATCCATGCTGTTCTCCGATTTCTCTGCAAAACTAAAATAGGAGAGAGTGACTCTGTATCACTGCGGGAGAGGGTAGTCTCGTAAATATGTAGAAGATCGATGCCCATCTCGGTAAATGGTCCATGGACCGTGTCTGGGCTTTGAGAAGAGTGATATAACAAGGCCCAAAAGGATATACTTGTGATTTTTGTCCTTATTAATTTAATGGTGCGGATTTCCTTACTTTATGATTTCAGCTTTTAGGTACATACATCATCTATGTACATTTCCAGCCATATCCAAAACTGCGATTTACGATTATGAATACTAACAATTCACGTTGAACAAATTCGGTTGGTTCATTGATTTAACATTAAAAACTAAAAACCGAAACCGAACGATCGAGATGAGAAAATATGATCGAGCAATCAAGGAAATCCACACCATTGAGTTAATTTTGATGTCATAAAGTCTATTATATCTAGGAAGTGAACATTGTTATTACCAAAAAAAAGGAAGTGAACATTGTTAAGATGCGTTAAAACCCAACTCAAAGAATTCGACTCTCACCTACAATGGGGTTTTCAGATTACACAATTCTGATCAAATTCTACTTCTGGAGAATGATTCTCAGTATCCAACTTAAGTTTAGCTAAACACGGACTAAATAGGGCATAAATACCCAAGTAGTTCCTACCTCACTGATACAGAACAAGACAGAAAAACATAATTAATTTGCCAGATTACAGAGGCTAGTGTACAAATAAGTTACAGACTAAGATACAAAGGTGCATTTCAGCGGTCATTTGCCCCGTGGCCTGCCTCTCCTGTTGTATCTGGTGACTCGTTTTGCCTTCGGCTTCTGAACAACGCCCTCTTCCTTGGCTACCGCAGTGTTAATTGATTTCGGCTGAGACTGGGTCAGCTCCTGCGATAACTCATCCGCCATACTTGAACTGTTTTGAGAGCCACTTGCAGCACTATCATTGTCCTTTGAGGCATCTATATCATTTACATTCACTTTTGATGCCTCAACACTGGCTGCATTCTCAGGCATAGATTCAGGGCCCGTCATGCCATCAATATCCATTTCATTGCTCTCCAAGATGACCTTGTCAAGCTCAAAGGTTTCCTCCACAAGGAGAGTTGTGACCATCTTCCCATGACTTGAACTCACCTGATTTATTTCTCCGTTTAGCACAGTGGTTTCTTCTCTACACAATATAGGAAACAAACTCATTAAGTTTACACGCGGACGATGCAGCCCCGAGCAATTTGTTCAACAAATGCTAACCTCGGTTCTGAATAAGGGAAGCCATTAGTGGTATGGGCAGTCGCATCTTTTTCTGTTGTTGAACAGGTTTGGTCATGCACCTTTGAATCTGGAACAAACAAAGTGTAAAAATTGGGAACTCATGTAAACACAGTAAAACATGTAGCAGGAACTTTATACGACATGTAGCATGTCAGTGAGTCGTGGCTTCGTTGGTTAAGGTGTTTAACTGATAACTTTGAGGTCACGGGTTCAAATCTCATGGACATATGTAGGGTGTGTGAGTTATTAATAAAACGTTTTTTTTTTTAAAAAAAAAAAAAAAAAGGAACTTTATACAACAAGGATTTCGTATGAACGATGAAATAGATAGAACTGGTTATTGCATAGTAAGTTATAAAGTTGTACAATAAGAACAGCATAATGCTTGCTTCTAAACCCTGGCAACCAATGTATGAAAGGAGCTTACATTGTATGGTTCCTTCTATAACTGCATCTGGCTGATCAGTCCCACTAGTCAAAGCTTCTTTTTGCAGCCCATCTTGTGTCTTCTCCGTAACTGAATTAATGACAAATGAGGATCCAGGTTACATTTGACTCTTTCTTACAATTTAAAAATTACGCCAGTTCAACTACGGATGACAACATATTACTGTAATTAAACCACATATAACTCAAATCATAAAAGTGAACATACCGTCAAAGCTATGGGTTGTAGTTATGCCTAAAGGCGGGTCCGTAGTTAAACCTGCAGCTGTTATAGGATTCTTAAGTTTGTCTCCCAAATCGTCTTCTTGCTTTCCATCTTGTAAAGAGTTCAAGGTACTTCTGTTTTCCCGAGAAAATGCAGACCAATCAATTTTCGTGGAAGGTAGAGACCTAAGCATTTCTTCTGTTGCCTTCGTACGCACTCTTCGTATTTCCTCCTGGATATTCCATGACCCAGTAGCAGGGGCGTCTCTTTTCAGCTGCATTGAAATTTCAGTTTGCACCACATGAACATCACACACACCAATCTAAAAATAAAGACAAATATCCTCGTTTCTCTTTCCCTAACTTAACAACCAAGGAAATGGAAAACATGTGCCAGTTCATTGTTCTCACAGTTAATAATAACAGAAAAAAGAAACAAACATATTAGGTTCAAGGTCACCATTGGTTTGAATACTTAACTAATATAATAAGGATCTGCCAATTGCTTTAGATACTTTATTTTTTGTTCTTTCAAAAGTTCCTTGACGTAATTGTCAAATGCCTCGTCTTTGGATCCATAACATTGCCTCAATACACAGAGATTAGTGGGGATCCATTTGAATCAATCATCATCAGTGTAGGCCTGTGTTTTACAACTTCACCAGCTATCAGTTACATGATAAGCTATTCTAATCTTACCTGGCCCAGTAACCACATCATTAATTAACATTCTTACTTTTCAGTGAAGGTACTACACTCTTCCTAAAATCAGCAACTCCACATGGCTTACGCTCATGGTCACACATACCAGTCTATACCATGTCCAGAATCTATTTATTCCTGATTCCAAGAAAGTCATTACCTCATTTCAAAAACTTAATTCATAACAAAAATAAATTTCAAGTTTTGCACTATCTCCAACCTCAATCTTTTATAGGAAGGGAGCAAGAGACTGTCACATGCATTTTTATCAATAATCAAAGACTGGTATTTTGTAAAGGATCTTTTCTAGGAAGGGAGCAAGAGACTGTCACATGCATTTTTATCAATAATCAAAGACTGGTATTTTGTAAAGGTGTAAGTAGCCTTCAAATAGTAATCAGTTCTACTGCAGTGACAAAGCCCTACAAGTCACAACACCCAAAGAACAAAAACAACACACTACTAGAAATATCATATGTTACCTTGGAAGTGACAGAAGTTCCACCAAGTGAATACGGGGTTTCTTCATTAAAAAGTTGCAACCCTAGAGGTGATGTAGATCTCAATTCTCCATGCTGACTTGAAGGAGATGCCCACGGAGGTAGTGCCCGCATGTAAGATTTGGCCACATCTACTGGGGAACCACCATCATCTTCAGCACCCTGCACCAAAAGAATCAAATTGAAGTAAAAACCAACATGGCATTGTCGTTCTTTCCATAGAAATCATAATGACATAGCGAATTTACTAAATTGCTAAACATTTGATGTCTGCCAAATTTCTCACAAACTGGAGAGGCATACTTATTTCTTTCATATTAGATTACAAATTTCTGATTATCAACTTCAAAAGTAGGTAAAATTTTCTATGGAACATACAAATTTTTAACCATAAGACTAAATACCAGACATGGGGGAAGAGAAGCAGATATAAAGAGAGAGCCATGCTACAATATCAGATGAAAGGGAACTAACTTGTGGAAACAGAATCGTTCCATGACCCAACTCTGACTTTGAAGCCGATCCCAACCTCTTCTCCATTACCCACTTTTTGGCCTCTGAAACAGCTGTTGCAGAAAGATCAGTTGCATCCATATCTGCGATATAATCAACACCATAAGTCAAATAGGTTGAACTGGCAGGTTCTGGTCCTACATATAAGCACTTCTATTGCGAGTTATATTGTTAGGCATCTCACTAAGTCTGGTATTCTGCACATCTTCAGTGGTGGTACAGCCTACGACTCTCGATTTAATAATCTTTATTAACTTGTCACACTCTTCCCTGGACAAAATGTGAAGTTGAAGTCAAATGATTAGCAAAAGAAAATAAGGAAAAATTTAGCAAAATGATGCATAACCATAAACTATTTCAATAAAAGACAGACTTTAACCAACTTAGTCACCGTTAACTCACAAAAACCCCCATTTTGCATGCCCTTAACTTGGAATTTAACCAATTCTTTATAAAAGATCTCTGACCAGTATCCCTCCTCAAAGAATATTCCACAGAACCACAGCACATAAAATTGAGATTCAAGAACACAGCAGTCGTGGAAAAACTAAAAGTTAAAGTGTGAAATGTAGAAAATAAATCAAGGAGATTTTCTTTCTCACTGAAAAGTAAAATTATACATAGGGATACAACTAATATCAACACAAAAACAGTTCTTCCAGGAAAAACAGAAGAGAACAACAAACAAACATGTGACCAATATAAAAGTTGAAACAAATGATGCAGGATATAAACAAGGAACTCCAAATGTAAAATTTAGGAAGTACAAGGTTTTGCTTCAAGGAAATACGGTGTTACCTCGAGAAGGTCTCCTGCCTCAGCAGCTGCTCAATTGCATGCTTGGATTCCCCCTGCCTGAATACTGGTTCTGATGTCCCATTCCTCTAAGCGAACCACAAAAATCAGTGGTGCATGTGTAGTAAAACGAAAACCAAACCAGAAAAGCCATATGTGTGTGTGCATATATCTAATGCATCCTATACAGACATGAACTTGAAAAGGTTGCTGAGGTCAGAATTTAACTACAGGTGATGTGTTCATAGTGTATGTGTCACTAAAGGACATTTAAACCCTAAACCTTGAATCAGATCATTGTTAACTACACCGGTAACAAAAGCCTTTTTCAACAACATATAACTCCCAGATATCCCACTGAAACAAACCTTAAAGTTACCCTTGTTGCTGCAAAAGCCTGCTGATTATTTTTAACCACCTCACAATATGCCCACAGCAACTGAGTATATATTCTCCATCTAAATATCTAAAAACTCCACTTTTCAGGAGCTAGAGCACATTACAAGTGAAGGTATGCTGATTTCAATTTGATTATTGACTAAACTGGAGGTTAAACCCTAATAGGCAAATATCCGGGTGAGTGAGAAAACAAAAAAAAGTCTCATTTATAGTGTCAGTAAGTTTTCTCTCCTATTCTACTGACATTGCAAGCAGTTTTGATAAATCTTGTCAAAATGTTTATGCAACAAACATAAAACACCTTTAGAGTAGCAAACCAAAGTCATACAAAAGATTAAACATTTACGCACAATAAATCTGATTTCTACATCAATTTACCTGGTTCAATCCATCGTCTTCTTGAGACGAAACATAATCATCATCACCTTCTTCATCATCACTACCAATCTCTGAAAAATTACACAAAATCCATTAAAAAAGGGAAAATACCTCATCCAAAACAGCCAGCTCTCTAAATGATGTCATACATCCATCTCACACATTCTGAATACGCCAACACTCGGAGTATTTTGAATTGGCCCTCCTTATTAGCTACATGTAAACCTATCCAACCAACTTCACTATAGCTCCACCAATTCGAACTAACTACTAGCTTCGTTAATCAAATAATCACCATAACAAATACATAGCAGGAAGATATGAGCTTAGAATTAGAACCTGAAGAGGAAGAGGAGGACGAATCGGAGCGGAAGGCGGAGGAGAGGACCTTGCCGGCGCCACTGACGATGGAGCGAGTAGGGGTGTAAAGGAACCTGGCGAGCCAATTAGGGCTTTCGGGAGGAGGTGGAGGAGGATTGGCGGTGAGAGCAGGGCGGTCGTAGGGAGTCCTGGTGCGAGCGGGTCGGCGGGTTCGGACAATCTTCCGCCGGATCCGGGTTCTAGGGCTCGCCGGGATCTGGGAATAGAGTCCATGCCAGAGAGGGAGAGAAAAGCGAGGGAGAAAGAAAGAGGGAGGGTTAGTTGTAGAGTCTCATATCTCTCTATTCTTCTTCTTCTTCTTCTTCTGTGTTTGTTTTGGGAGGGAGAGGAGGATTGAGGCCGTTGAGAAACGAAGAGGACCCAGGTTTGTAGCGGTTATTGCTTTTTGTTTTTTTGCGCTGCGGAAGGATTAGACGGAGGAGCGCAACCTTTTTTTAATTCGGCGACACGTTGCAGCCTTTTTCTTATTCTTTTATTTTCTTTCAAATTTCGATTAACGGCTTTTTTTTTTCTTCTTTTTTTTATATTTTACATTTTATTTTTGGTTTTGATGTGGAAATTTTTTGTTAGTATTCACGTTAATTTTATTATTGTTTGATTTTTCTCTACATCATATGATTCTTGGAAGTTGCTTACACTGTTTTTGTAGATTTTCTGATGAATGCTATTGTGTTTTCCTTGAATAACATTTGTTTATGTTAGAATTGAATAGTCTAATTGACCAAAATTAGATAAGTGTTTTGCAATAGAAATGTGGCCATGCTTGAAATATAAGTGCCTCCTTGTAGCAGTGAAGAGGTCAAAATCGACAGCATGCTACTTGATGCCTTGAGCGTAGGTTTACGAATTTAGCAACCATGTTAAGAGGATGAACCATTCGTGTGATCCAGGTTGGTATTTCAAATAAGCGCATTACACAGGGAAATGTTCTAGTGTGGCGCACAAGACGGGGGCAGAGAGGCCGAACCGACTCTCGCCCCTCCATTGCATGCCGCGATAACATGAGTGACCCTTGATCTAAAGCAGCGAATGCGAGGGAGATTGTTGCTAGCATTCCAAACAGCAGCATGTTCGCATCAAATATCAACGACCCAAAATTTCGGGCTATGATTCGAAGACTAGGCCCAAAGTTCGGGCCCAAAGAACTCAAAAACAGTGAAAGGCCCATGAGACGCAATACCTACGAGACGGTGAGGCTAGCGCTTGCGCAATCAAAGCAGAAGCAAAAGCGCACCTCCTCCCTTATACCCACCCTTTCCCTAAACACACCGACTCCGAGCCGTCGCGCATTTCCTTCCCACTTATAAAACCACCGCCAGAGCCTCTCCTTTCATATCAAAACGCAGCCGTTTCATTCCCGCGATCGACGATGTCAGGTCTAGCTTGCAACGCCTGTAACAAAGAGCTCAAGGACGACGCCGAGCAGAGGCTCCATTACAAGTCCGAATGGCACCGCTACAACCTCAAGCGCAAGGTCCCCCTTCTTTCTCTTCTTTTTCATCCGCACCGATTTCATTTCTGAATTAGGGTTTCGATTACGGAACTGGAATTTCCAATTTTCCAGGATGAATTGGAATTTGTTTCCATACGTAACATGTGAAAATCGTGATGCTTTTGTTTGTGTTGATCGAGACGAGCTAGAAAATTATAGATTTATTTCCACTGTTTAGGTGTGTTAGTTTGTTATGGATATTTTTTCGCTGAGAAATTTTGATTTTCGGAACAAAGTGTAGGGCATTTATATGCTTGGTTAGTTGAGCCGAGCATTTATCGATTAATTGCGGTTGAAGTGATCTCACATTGGTTGTGTTTTTGATGTTACATCAGGTGGCTGGGGTTCCTGGAGTGACAGAAGCATTGTTTCTTGCGCGACAAGCTGTGCTTGCTAAGGAGAAGAACGGTGCGAATGCAACGCCAATGCTCTACAGCTGTGCGCTCTGTGGGAAAGGGTATAGGAGTTCCAAGGCTCATGCTGAGCATCTGAAATCGCGAACTCACATCATGAAGGCTTCTCAAGGGACTGGTGATGAGGAAGAAGACAAGGCGATAGTGAGGCCGCTTCCGAGTCGTGCAAAAGCTCCCGTCAGAAGAGAGGAAATTGATGAGGAGAGTGAAGAGAGTGATGAGAGTGGAGATGAGTGGGAGGAGGTTGATCCTGAGGATGAGTTGGCAAAATCTTTGACTGGTATGAATGTAGATGGGCATGCTTCTAATGAGGATATGGATGAAGATGATGATGATGATGACTATGAGGAGTTGGACCCATCATGTTGCTTTATGTGCGACAAAGAACATAAGACCTTACAGGGCTGCATGGTTCACTTGCACAAACATCATGGATTCTTTGTACCTGACATTGAGTATTTGAAGGACCCGAAAGGTTTCCTCACTTATCTTGGTCTTAAGGTACTGAATCTTCTCTCATGTTTGTTT
The DNA here is from genome assembly GCA_010134655.1 of Fragaria nilgerrensis. Classification (NCBI taxonomy): domain Eukaryota; kingdom Viridiplantae; phylum Streptophyta; class Magnoliopsida; order Rosales; family Rosaceae; genus Fragaria; species Fragaria nilgerrensis. Next base: position 31,923,828 of record CM020978.1, read on the forward strand.
TTGAGAAAAACTTGTTACCTATTGGGCTTTCCCTTCGGAAATTGGCTCACTTTCATGGCTTGCTTTTTTCAGGTTAAAAGGGATTTCATGTGTCTGTACTGCAATGACAGGTGTCAACCCTTTACCAGCTTGGAAGCAGTTAGGAAGCATATGGTGGCGAAAAGCCACTGTAAGGTACACTATGGAGATGGTGATGAAGAAGAAGAAGCAGAGTTGGAAGATTTCTATGATTACAGCAGCAGGTTTTGTTCCTTTTCATACGTTGCCTTGCTCAATAATTCTGTTGGCTGCCCTTTTCGTAGTCTTAAGCATTAGTTCATGTTAGCATATCTGACTTGGACTGCTTCATCTTGGGTTTCAGTTATGTTGATGAGGCTGGCAAGCAACTAGTTGTATCAGGTGAGACAGCCAATAGTGTCGAACTTGGGAGTGGTGGCGCTGAGCTCATCATTACTACAAGAACTGATCATGGGATATCAAGCAAAGCACTCGGTTCCCGGGAATTTATGCGCTATTATCGCCAGAAACCACGCCCGTCACCTAACCATATGGCCATCACAGCTGCAGTGGCTGCAAGGTTTATTTCTAAATTCCTTATGCTGAGTCTTCTCTGTAGTTTTGAGTGAACAATGAGGCAGTGCTCCCATCTAATCTAGATTTTGAGGAAATAAAGAGAATTTCTCATAATTATTTTCTTTTGTCAATATTTACATGAGGAGCTTTTGCTGATGGAGAAAATCGTGATCCTTCTTTTCAGGTACAAGAGCATGGGGTTGGCAACTGTGCAGTCAAAGGAACGTATGGTGCAGATGAAAGTATTGAAGGAAATGAGAAGATCAGGAGTTGAGGCCATGCGCAGTAAGATTGGAATGAAGAGCAATGTGATCCGAAACCTCCCCAGTAACGTTCCATACTAGTCCTTTCAAGAGTGTGCTAGGCCCAAGGAAGTCTCTTCTGTTCCGTACTTGTCATTTCTCAGTAATATTTAGTAATAGTATCTACCAGTAAACATAATGTAATATTTGTCTACCAGTAAACATCTTTAAAATATCTTGGGTTATGGGTTATAGTACTTACAAATTTGAAGTCCTAGCTTTGTGTTCATGATCATTGTTTTTCAGTTTTTCTATAAATTTTGTTTATTTCAGATTTCAATACTAGTGCAGCATGCACCAAAAATATCCACTTCGAAACAAATTATTCCTCTTCTGGTCTCACATACATAGGTTTCGTTGATACTTAACTTCATCAGTTCATTCACACACGAAACAGTGATGTAGTCATAAAATAAGGTGAACAGAACTGAAATTTATTGTCCTAAACCTGTTGCTTACAGATTTGCTGACTAATATTTTGCAGCAAGATGAGCATCAATGCAGTATTTGAATTTTTGTGACATTATTCGCAAAATTTTGGCGTTTAGTATGTTTTCATTCTTATGATTTAGTCCATGAAATTAAAATCTTATTATAGGTGAGAAATTTCGATTTGTGAATAAAATGATTAAATGAATAGAGAACCGGACATTCTGATACAAATTGACTACTGCATGACACAAGGTTGTTACCTAAACTAGGCCTGCATCGTATATGCTTCCAAGTTCCAACAAGATATGTCATTGATGTCATTTTCAGACGGAAAGAAATGTAAAATACAAATTGGAAAGACGTCAAAGCAATCACTAGGTTAACAGAAGAAACATCATACCTTCCACAGCTGTTTATATATTACACTAGTCCTTTAGACCACTGAACTGAATGCAAGAAGATGATAGTTCTAATAAAGGGATCCATGCAGCCAATGGATTTGTCATGTAATATCCAATCAGTACATCTAATTACTGATTTGAAAAGCTAGCACTGTATCTCGATGCAGTTTCTGCATGTTTAAACACTGAGGAGATCTACAGCAAGCATCCCACTGCCTTCCACCTCCCTTCTTCCAATGGACCTCTTTCCGTCTTTCCCTTCCTTTCTATTCTATTTAAGAACTGCCAGAAGATATAACACCAGATCTAATGAGATATAGCGTTGCCAAAATAGTGTTACGAATTCAGGGATCTGATATTTGATAAACTTGAGTTTCAAAACCAACTACAGACAAACAATTTGGTAATGATGTTCAGACCCAGATTTGCAGTAAACTAAAACCTACACAAGCAGATGCAGGGCAATCAATTTATAGAGCATACCTAACTGTCATAGAAGCGAGAACGTCGTCTACGGGAACTGCAAATACAAGAGCAATAGATATAAATCATAGGTAAAGACTCAACAAATGAATTATAGGGTCTTACTCTCACAAACTAAAACAAAAGCATTAAGGTATCAGTGCAAATGATAGGTAAAGAACAATAGATATAAATCATCGGTAAAGACGCAAAACCAATGAATTATAGGGTCTTGCTCTCACAAACTAAAACAAAAGCATTGAGGTATCAGTGCAAATACTAAACTCCCCAAACCCCATCAAAATGTCCCTATTAGGTACCGAAACAAAAATCAATTGAATGTTACATTTGTTGTGGTATCTCAGAAAGATGGTGCATTTAGTTTCTTGCAGACCAGAATTTGTCCAAAAAGAGAGACGGTAATGTTGTCAGATGACTTTTGTTTTTGCTAAATAGTTTCAGGTCCACTTATGTGACCATCAGACCAGTCCAAATAAAAATCAAAAATTGATCTACAGGTACAATTGTAGATGGAAGAATGGAATCAGAATAAGGACATCTAATATTCTAATTCACATACAGAAACGAAAAAGAAGTACAGACCTGCGATGACTTGAGCCACCCCTGGAGGAACCACTTGAACTCATAAAGTCATCATCAATCTCATCTGCCCTATAGTCTGTGAAATCAACAGATGTCACAGAACCGTCATCAGAATTTGCGTCATAGCTTGCTCGGCGGCCTCCTCTTCTATTGTCACCAACTCTTGATCTTCTTCTATTTCTAGAATTCCTCAAGTTATCAAATACCTGATACAATATACAGGAGGTCCACCAGTTACGTTCATCCCCATGAAAGTCCTCAAACTCATCCCCAGTCTCATCATCACCATATTCAATCACATAATCACCTAAAACAACCCCCCGAGGGACTTCTGAATGTATAGTGCTCAAAACATCAATGATCTCAGAAGACTGTTGGAAGTTTTCCCAATCAAGCTGCCGGGCAGGATCGATTTTTGATGGTTCAGAATGAGGATGCTCCAGTTCAGCATGTTTTTGCAATTCCAAGTATGTACCCGTAAATGTGCATCGTTGCTCCTCGCAACAACGCTTCTTCACATCTAGATGAACACGAGCCTTATCAACAACAACCCACCCAGTCACTTCACCCCGACACAATGGGCAAGTTGGCCTGCAGTTGTCTTCTGATGCCACTGGCTCAGTGTCGCTTGTCGGACTAGCATCGGATTTTGAAGGAGATGACATACCATTTGCACTTTTGAAACGGTCCAAACAATTTGAGTGCAAGTGGTTTGTGTCACAGACAAAAGGATGGCATCCATTATTGTGCGATGTGCACTGGAGGAGTACACCGTTGTGAGGGAAATCCAAACATATAGGACAAGTCACATCTTCCCAATTTGTGTTTAACTCGATATCATCCACATTGAATAAACTGGGTTGAAGCCCTCTTCCATTAGAAGCTTCAAAGGCCATGAAGGTAATATTACTTAGAATAGGCACAATCGCATGACACACACCTCAGACTTGGATCAGAAACACCACTTAAACTAATGTAAACTCCAAGAACAAAACCCACTGAACTTCCAGGTTAAGGAGCCGGTTATCCAAGATGATAACACCTAAATAAAGATGCACGGTTAGCACAAGGCAAGATAGGAGTATGAAGACAACATAGAACAGTACAACTGTATGAACACAGAACAGCTGATCAATCAAACAAAACAGAACACCACATATACGTTATCAATTAAAACCCCTTTCGATTTGTTTAGCAGCCAACATGTTACACGTAAGTTTCTTCCCAATTCTTCATGTTTGAATGTTGATTACAGAAACCCAAAAAGAAAAAGTCAACCAGGCTGAAACAGCCATCAAATCAATTCCAACAAACAACTCCAAGCCTATTGACTTTACTCAAATTGAACAACCCATTTGATTCAGACATTAAAGAAACATAACCCAGCAACTCTTCTAATGATTCATCAATAAGGGAGCTCAAATTAGTCAATTCATCGTTGTGGAAATATAGTATATTGATTTCAAGGTTATACAAAGCAAATATGCAACGGAATCAAGAACTAATAACAAAAATTGATCAAACCAAGAAGATGGATGATCAGAAACACTAAAATGATCCATCAAAACAGCTGTAAAAAAAAAACGAGCTTTCACACTCATGGGTATTCATCAAAATCAACACAATTGAACTCAAATCAGCTATGAATCACAAGCATAGTATTCTCAGGAAAGAAACCAGAAATTGGAGACAGAAAACAACAAGAAATGGAACCTGGCTGACCTAATATACGAGAATCTGCGAGTGGAGAATGGGGAAGATAGACCCAATAGAGACAGAGGGCCTCAGAGAATTTTAATTCTTTGATTTGGGTTTTGTTTAATTGATATGATGAGAGTAAGAGAGAAGAAAGAGAGAGAGAGTTCTTCTTGCTTTGTTGTTGGTCTGTGTGTGTGTGATTTGGGGAGGTCAGTTTTGTGAAGGAGTAGGTGGTAGGGTCACTCCTCTTCTTCCTTTTTTTTTTCAAAGTGGGGAATTATAAAAGGTAATGCATTTTTTTTTTCTTGGGTCATAATGTAAAATAATAATACTTAGACAACCAAAACCAAATGACTGATACACCCTTGTATTTTGACCAAGTTTATGTGATAATGACAAATTAAAGTGAAGGGATTTGCACCACATCTCAAGTTTAGTGAGGTAAAAAGCGATTTGTCAATTTTCAGGAATGAGGTTGACATTTTTTAAATAAGTACATACAATTATAACGCTTCAAAATGTTAATTGTGTTCGTAACGTATAAGTTCTTCCTTTGCATTAGATAGATCACAAGGATTTGACTTGAATACGTTATATTTGCCTGGATATTTTTTATCACTCAAACTCATAAATCTGTTGTAAAGGAAAATACTTGTAAAATAAAGATTGAAAGAACAGAAATAGAAAAGAAGAGAATTTGACTTTATTGGGTGTGGAGTTGTGCCCACTTCCCACCCCGGGTTGAGTACGTGGAAAATCATAAAAGTCCAAGTCTTGCAAATGATCGTGTTCCATAGACCACACTTCCAAAAGTCTCCCATTTTTCTATTTTGGTGTAATGTAAAATGAAAGGAACAATAATGAACCTTAATTAGTTGATAATGCATGCAATTGGCTTCCTATTAATCCGTCATCAATAAAGAAAAGCCATTAGATCATCCAAAAATTGATGGGTTTTGTTAATTTGAACAAGTCCTGGTTTAGTTAAAATAAACTGTGGATTATTAATCTCTAATTCTCTAATAATAACAAGTTGGGGTTATTATTAACATGTTCTTGAGCTTTCCCATACGAAACCAGAAAATTGGACCCATTTGAACTTTCACATTGGACCTCCAAATTCCAGATTTGAGCAAGGCAGTGCCGCGACGGCAAAGAAATCCGTAAACTGAATTTCTATTGAGATCATTATTGATCACTTAAGACTTGCTTCTACAAGCATGAAAGAACCAATAAATAATACAGAATTCGTATCGGCTTCAGTCCGCTATCACAAAGACACAAACCAGTTGAAGTGGTGAACATCTTGTGCAGATGATCCAAGACTGCTTAATGTACATACAACAATCAACCCCAAAACAAAACCACCATTCAGCCAAAACTGAGCTAAACCCATTGCCGCGATCAGTACTAGTGTACATGAACAAATGGTTCCATTCTCCCATGACAACCATAACTCTGCTCAAACTACTCCTGCTCCTTTATAATCCGGCTTACTACACCAAGGGCGACAGTGTTTCCTGATGCCCTCAGAGATACGCTCCCTAGAGCTTTAGAATTTGTATGCTCTTCCACACAAACTGGCCCTTGCAAAAGTACCTGAAATATAGCAGAGCAAGCAAGAATTGGAATAAAGATTACAATTGCTACTGTAGTGTTTCGCGAATAACATGCAACTCTAAAGAGCAGAGATTGTTTTTAGTTTAGTCACCTCTATAACAGCCCTCTGCTTTGCAAGAAGACAGCGAGAGAGACTTTTTCGTCACTTTGCCCTTTGCGTCTATTAATGACAATATCTTTACGACTCTTGCAGCCTCTTTCGTGTGGTGTATGTGAAATTCCACCTGCTCATTCCAGCCATAGGTTATATTGTTTTCTATAAAAGAACTGTAGTGGAAACTGCAAAGAATTTGTTCTCAAGCCAGATACATACTTCAGAGCCCATCAACATAGGGGTGGCAACATCCAAAAGAAGCACTTTTAATTCCAAATGTTTTGCAAATGCAACCGGAAAATTAGGGTGACAAAGCACGCCCCCTGCCATCAAATGACCACCATCAATGCCTTGCAGAGTAACACCCACATTGTCACCAGCTCTTGCAATGGAACATGCCTGAGAGTCTCGTTCCAAAGAGCGGACAGTCCCTACTTCCCCCGAAGGCATAACCAGAACCTACAGAATATGGGCTTATGGCTTTAGTACAACTAAAACTACAAACTGTTGGCATGTAATAATGATATCACATAGATCACCGTCATCTAAGATATCTCAAAAGAAACAAGCATTGCTTATTTAATAACTGATGCGATAACCAATAAACTGTGATATACAAGCATAAACTGCTAATGTCCTATCATGTATATATAAACTGTGACTACTAGAATGTATTTATACTATTATCTCTTGTCAGATTGTTGTAATATGAATCAGACGTGCAAACAAGCATCCACCACTGGTTTGGATTGTCTGATAAGAGAACATTTCTTCATATACATACATATGTGCATAGTTACTATGTGTGTACATCCTTGAACAGGTGAAATCTATGATTTTGATTCAATGAATTATCAATTTGGGAATTACCAACTTTCAGTCTGATTGCTTTTGACAACCTTAATTATATCATTTCATGTGGAAATTACACAATAAACTCTATTTCTATCTCAACATACCTTTGATCCACTTCGAAGAGCACCTGCTTCCAATTTACCACAAGCAGACACCTGTCCTAGAGAAGTAGATCTGATAACATCACATATTGGCATGAGCAGCGGCCTTTGAAAATCTCTCGTGGGAGGTTGAAGGGAATCAATTGAATCCAACAGGGAAGGTTCACGATACCTGCATTTCAATTAACTCAGTCTATTATCCTGTTGCAAAATCAGCACATGATTGAAAAATTTCTCACATAGTAATAAGAATGCCGGAACATCTACCTCAGACCAAAAAAAAAAGGTGATTTAAACATGGAATTATTTCATGACATGCAGCTTACCATCTCATTATTGTCATGACTTAAATGGAATATGTAATTTACAAGTTCCCATCTCATTCCATGGCTTCCAAATTGTTTTCAATTATTTTATAAGAACAAATGCACATACTAGCACTTTCCTGTTTTTACCTTTCTAATTCCAATTTCGGACTAGCATAAACTGGAATTCTTAGCTAGCACATGAGAATATAATAATCTATATAAAAGCAAGCAAACTCACCAAGACAACAAACGAGCCTCAGAAGGAGCTGATACCAAATTTTGATTTTCCATGACACTCAATGGAACCCAATACACTGAAGAATCTTTGAAACCACGGGAACGGAGAAATTTTCCAAGAGTCTGTTTGATTTCATCAAATCGATCCTTGGAGTATTCAACAACATCCATCTTGTTAACCGCAACTATAATTTGATCAACACCAAAGCTTCTGATAAGTTGTGCGTGCTCCATTGTCTGTCCCTTTATACCAGCTTCAAATGCACCATATGAAGCATCTACAAGAAGTACTGCAGCATCAGCTTGTGTTGCCCCAGATATCATGTTTGGAACAAAGTCTTTATGGCCAGGGGAATCCAGCACAACAACATGATACTTTCTGGAATCAAAATATGCAACAGCCACATTCATAGTTATTCCTCTTTCCCTTTCTTCTGCACTCTCATCCAATGCCCAAGCATACACAAATGAGCCCTTTCCCTGTATAAATAGCAAATACAAATTAACACAAGAATTAAAAAAGAAAAATCAAGCTTAAGAAGCACTCACTCATGACATTGCAATGAGGTTACCTGTGACTTTGACTCTTTCTCATATTTGTGCATGTCTTTTTTTGATACCCGTCCCAAAAGGTGAAGCAGTCTACCTGAGAGTGTCGATTTTCCAGAATCAACATGTCCAACCTACATTGACATGTGAAATAAAAAAAATTAGCTTCATTTCATATCATACAGCAACAACACTGGTGCTAGTACTAGGATATAAAACCAGAATTAGGAGGCTTACAATTGCAAGATTCAGTTGAGTCAATGTATCAACAGCTTCATCAGGAAGCATCCATTTTTCAGGTTTGTAGTCTGCTCTTGAATGTGATCCCCTAGAGTTGGTAATTTTAGAAGGCCCAGATCTAGCATCTGAAGACATGTTCTTAGACCTAGTAGTCAGACTCTCTGGCTTGCCTCCAATCGCTAAAGAACTAATGCCCTCTTCCATATGAGAGCTTGTTGGCTGCGAGGATGAACTGCTCGCCAAATTACCATTTGATTGTATAGTTGCCCTATTCCCTGATTGAATTGCCTTATCTAATCTAGGTTGTTGGTCTTTTCGTGCCGCGGTAGATGAGCTATCTGACCATTCAGCACTTGATTGTGCACTAACCGCACTACTCTTCTTAGCAGCCTTCGAGGAAACTCCTGAAGATTGTAAGTCACTAGCACTGGCTGCAAGTTAAACATCGCAACTAATTAGACCAGAAGTATAGACTAATTGATCAAGAGACTGACGGAGTTCATTGTATTCTAAGAAACATGTGTTTCTTGCTGACACAAAAGAACTCATTATTAAAAACCCAAACTAATGCAAACTTATTTCCGTCCAGTTTTGGCAAGAAATCCCAAACCTTCTCTAAAAATCAGCATTACAATATATGACATTGGAATGAGAGAACTTATAAGACTTCCAAAAAAAAAACATATTCCTCTGGTTCCCGTGGCAAATTATAAAAATATCAGAACTTCTTCTTTGGACGAGAATCTGCGACAAACCAAATCACATCCACGATGAAGTTCTAGTAACAGTAATAAAACAGTACCTTTTGAACCCACTTTGGAGGATCGCAATCCATTAGAAACCACATCATCTGGAGACGGAACATCAAACTTGAAAGGAGCTGTATCATCGACGCGAGTATCGTTAGAACTGACTAAACGAGTAAACATAAGTCACAATCACTGCTAATAACATTCTTAAGAAGCAAAAGTCAAATGAATGCTTGAATTATAAGGTATCTCTCAACAAATAAAGTGGTAATGTTCTAGTCACAATTTCCACATCATCTTTTGGAAAAGGTGCAGACCTATATTAATATTGTCATTCTTATGAATAATAAAAGCGTTTTGGAATTCATGAATGGGTCCTTGGATATCCCCAAGCTTGTAGAACTTATTTCCCTCTTCTATCAGAAAATCATTATTCTGCTGATGAAATGATACAGCCTTTTGGGTTATCTTGCGCGGCAACGATGCAAAAAGACACTTGGCCATCACGGATGCTCCAGAATCTTTGCATCTGCCTTCAACTGCATGAAAGAGATCTACTCTAAAAAAGGGAAATAAACTTGATTTCTCTTTTTCATATAGTAGGAGGCAATAAAATTGAAATTAGCCCGAGCAACAAGGACACTAACCTAGAAACTGAAAGGAGGGCTAAGTTAAAGGTGTCCTTGTCACAGAGTTGAAAGGCCAAAAAGAAAAATAGAAATAATAATGATAAAACAGTTGCCCATTTACTGCACAGTAGGTAAGAGAATATAAAAAATTGATAGAGCATGGTTACACTCATTACCTGTTTTCTTATCGATATTGCTTCCAACTCTACCCAAAGGTTTGCGAAGAACCCCACAAATGTCACACGCAATCAAACTCTCCTCATTATCATATGTACAAATGGAACAACGCCAAATATCACGCCTTACAGTTTCCTGCTTTAACTCAGGTTCTTTGCCTATTATAGCAGATAGAGGTTTACCAGTCGGTAAAACAGCAGTAAATGAACAATGTAAACAGATTAAAGAATAAAAACATGCAGAGTTCATTTTACAAGCAAGTTTCGGATTGGACTACAGTAAATCATCATATGAGATTTTAATACTCCAACATGGTATGGATTGCATAAGCACTTTCATGATAAAATAAAACTTTTGTTTTCTGGTGATCGAAGAATGATCCAACAAAATAGTGTGGTCAAGCCAGTTTTCATTGTAGTAAGAGCGGAATATAGCAAAAGGAAAACCAGTTCCTAACAAGCATATCCACACTTAGTGAAATAGGTCTGCTAACCACTCTTCTGTTCAATGAACTACATTCAACACATTACTAAACAGCTGTTGTGTACAAACCACATGCCACTAACCATTAGTTTCTATTCCAAAATCGTCGTCGTGGTCATAATCATAATCTTCATAGACATCGTAGTCTTCATCATCGTAATCAAGTCCGAAATTTCCTTTACGAGGCATTGTCCTATAGACAAAAACAGCTCAATTAAAGCCACCAAAACTTGCACACAGAGACAGAACATCAAGTTCAACCAAGACACAATAAATATGGAACTGCTGTGGCGAAGTAGGACATACCCGTAAGATGCCCAACCCTTTAATCAAGGGTTGTTAAATTGTTGTAAGCTTAATCTAATACAAAACACAGCTTATCAATGTCGAAAAGCGTTGTACGAGTCTGATTCTGAGCTATTGTAATTGAATATACTGTTTTGTCTTTCTTCCACATTAAATAAGCTGCACCCAAACATTCATCAACATACACAAGAGTATCAGTAGCTATCATTATCAATTTATCATTCGATTTACATAATTGAAATCGTAAATTGAATAGCTAAGTGAGCAACTTGTTAATTCAGGGCGGAATGAGATTTAGGGGCGGATGGAGTGAGTTGAATTCAGAGAGGGTGTTAGGAATTAGGGTTTACCTGGTGAAGAGCAACGAAGATGGTTCGTTTTGATCTTCTTCGCTCTCTATCTCTCTCTCGCTTTAAAACTAAACTCTAGACATTGCAGCAAGGTTGAAGGAGGACGTGGCCTGAACCCTTTTATATAAGAAACGCAAAATAAATAAATAAATTCATGTCGGTATTTAGAACCAAAATATATAATCTTAATTTCTAACTTTTACTGACGTGAGATCGTGAGTTCGACTTACAATCTGTTAAAGTAATACTTTGTAAGGGCAGTAAGACGGTCACACACACCTCGTCTATGATGAGAACCAACACGCTCTATACAAATGATAAACAATCTTCGTGTTCTTGTTCGAGTTATTTACCAAATTCTGTGCTTTTTTTTTTTAAAGTTTTGTGCATTGGAAAGTACAAGAAGTTTGTTCCTCGGTTGAAATTTAGTGCACTAAGAAATGGATCGCGTAACATCGTATATAGGGAATCACATGTTTATAGGAGACTCTTTCTTTCTTCAGCATAAGGGGATCCTTTCTGGCTATGGAATTGAGTGCTTGCTCAAAAGATTATATTTGAATTGCAAATACTTGCTATACCAAAATGTTTGGTTCTGTACAGACTACAGAGGCAGTGTAACTCATTTACAACATTTGCATGGCAATTTACAACTTCAGGCAACCCGTATCGTATACTCAGTAATCTATAGTAAGTTCTGTCTTTGCAGCTACTCCAAAACTTCCAACTATCTATCAGTTAAGACAGCGTCACTCCACGAAAGCATCATATCTCGCACAAACGACGGGAAGTCTGCAAGTCGCAGCACAATATCTTTAGACATCAAACTATAAATTAATCGGGAATGAAGTACTTCACCTTGCCTTTCTGCCCGCTTTTGTAAAGATGAGTTGAATATATGGAGTAAATGGTAATGAAGTTTACCTCGTGCTACTTCCACAGCAACTGTTTGTATATCTATCTGATCTTCGACCAGTCTATACACATCCACAAGCTACAGAGAAGACATTAACAGCATAGCTTGTCAAAACTTAGTGGAAAGGAAGAATTGAAGTTTTGTTGTGGGTAAAAGAAAAGTTCATTGTAATTTACATACCTCTTCTATGTGAAGCTTTGAATCTTCCGTCAAAGCAAGAATGAGCTTTCTACGGATTCCTTCATCAAAGATGAATAGGCGAGCTCCATCTTTGATGGTGTCAGTGAGGTCCAGTTTCTTGTTAACTGGCAACTCTCTTGATCCTTGCCTACACAGAAGGGCACAAACTATATATATTAGGGTTTTACCACTCCCAAGCAGAAGAATAAACAAAATTGGTCATAAGAAAATACAGACATTTCTTTCGCTTGCAATGCAGGATTGCTGCTCATCATTGACACATTTTCTTTGGCAAGAACAATGAGATTTTCTAGCCGCTTCCATTGGAAAACACCATCCTTAAATAGTACCTAAACAGAGCAAAAAATGCAGATTAATATTTATTATAGGATTACAAGTCCAAAAACCACGATGGTTGATGAGGCATGGCTGATTGAGTTCATTATAAGAAATAGGTAATACTGCTCATTTCAATTTCCCTTTATACAACATAAAATAAATAAAATATCTGGTCATTTCATTCAGAACCAGTTGTTGAGAATGGAAGGCACTTTAGAATGTGAAGATGTACTCCGATATTCAATACACATTATAATGACATTATAGAACTTACTTGTATGAGGCGTTCACGCAGAGCCGGGTTTGGATCTGTTAGGAGGCGCTTTGCCACATATGGATAAGCAACCTATATAATTGAAGATTGTCAAACAACAGTGTGGGAAAATAAAGCATGTCATACAAAAAGATGGCTATCACCAAATAGTTTATCTGAGGTTTCAAATTGTAATCCTGGGTTGAATGGATTTCTCTATAACATACCAACATTCCAAAAGAAAGTACAAGGGAAAAAGAAAAAGATCTGCCCTTACCTCAAGAATTTGAAGTCTCGTTGCAAAGTAAAACAGATACCCTCTTGAGTCAATAAAGATCTGATAACAAGCGAAAACCTCTCTGGAATACGGATGGGATAGTTGTAAACTAATTCATTAAACTTCCCTGCACCAGCAGAACACCCATAGTTCATTACAATTATCATGAGTGTCCTAAATAGACCAGCCAATGTATAACCACAGTCCATAATGAGAGGAAAATGTATTTCAAAAACAATGTTGACAGACATAAAAACAAAACTGATATGGACATCAAAATTGGAGGATATTAACTTACCAGTAACACTTCGAAAATTGAAGTCAGACAGTCCTTTTCCGAGAGAGTTCTGCCAGATTGCTTCTAGAGCTGGAACAATAGGAGAGACATCAGTCCCAGGAGCCAAGAAGCCCAGCCTGGTGAAATCGTTCGCCATCTCAACATAGTCCTCATTTACAGCATGGACGACGGCATCAATCAGAATCTGTTTATTTTGCTGAAATAAAGAAATTTAAGAATAGTACCAGAATTAGTAACAAACTTAAGGCTATATATCTTGATATTATGCCTTAATATCCAATTGAAGAGAGACATCATATGATCCTGTCTACTGCATTAACCCCAATTATCAACACAAATGCAAAATGCCACTCCTTATCAAATGAAGCGAAAAGAAACACAGACCAATATCTACATAACAAATGTCTAGGCAGTACGAATTTCACCTGACTAAGCACAGCAACATTCCCAAAGTCTACATATCCAATACGTCCATCACGCATAGCAAAAACATTTCCAGGATGTGGATCTCCATGGAACAATCCAAATTCCAGTAACTGCCGCAACGCAGCACTGACTCCAACAGTTAAGAACCCATTCACATCAATGCCAGCTTCTCTAATTGCCTGCAACACATGGTGGGATATTATTGAGACAAATGATATCTTATCATGGGGAAATAGCATTGTTCTACTGACAACTTACCTGCGGGTTAGTGCACCGGATACCATCTATCCACTCCATTACTAGAACACGTGGACCACAAAGCTGTTTGTAAACCTCAGGTATCTTGACAGTAGGGTCATCTTTGAAGTTCTCGAGAAAATCTTCAATATTGCGGGCTTCCTGTAATAGACAAATGCTGCGTAATTAAAATTTCCAGAAAGACAAATGCAACTACAGTGACAGTAAAGATTGCAATACTAATATGGTATCCGAGGTCTATTATTTGTGCTTCTATAGAGCAGGTCTGAAAGGTACCAAAGTGTAGTCAAGCTCCTCCAAAAGCTTCTCACCGAATTCATCAACAATGAGCTCAGCATTGCACCCAAGTTTCTGTAGACTGATTCCATTTAAGAATGAAGCAAGAGTACGGAACAGAAAAAGATCCCTATAAATGATAGGTTCTATCTGTGGCCTTTGAACCTGCAAGTACAACAGAATTTGAATATTATATTTTGGTCGGGCTTGTTCTGATTCCGTTATAATCTTATTCCTGCAAGTAAACTACTGGTGCAAGTTCTCGGTAAACTTGGACATAAAAAGTTGGCACTTGGTAGCCAATATATATTCAGCATCAGTGACACTTAATATACTTGTGTGTGTATGAAAACTTTGGATAACTTGATGGTATCGGATTAACCTTAATAGCTACATCCTCGCCAGTGTCACGTAAAGTAGCTCGGTAAACTTGACCCAAACTGGCAGCTGCTATTGTCTGTGCCGAAATTTTACTGAATATAGCTTCAAGGGGTTGACCCAACTCCTCTTCAATTATCTCAAAGGCGACCTGAAAAAATGTGGAGTTGAGTTAGATACTAGAATACAAGTATAAGTTTTCATAACCCCTGCACCATAAATCTGTCTCATGAAAGTTACAAGCATATGGAAACGACTAATGTTTTCGGTAGAGTGAGTTTTCACCTGATTGGGAAGGGAGGAACATCATCTTGGAGAATGCAGAGTTCATTCATGTAATCTTCTCTTATAATATCGGGTCTGTTTGCAAGAACCTTTCAATACATGAGTCAAATCAGTCATGCATTCAATAAAGCAAACTCAACAAACATATGAACGTACAATTCAATGGCAGTACACAACAAGATTCTTGAATTTGTAGTAGCAGATAAATTCCCTTTTCAACTCAATCAAATGATAGAAAAATACAAACATACTGGTGATTATAAATTCAATTTCATTGCTGGTGTCATTCTCACCTGGCCAGCTTTGATGAAAGAAGGCCCCAAGTCACACAGGAGATTTCTAAGCTGTCGAGCACGCTTTGGTACAACTTCTTGATCCCTTCCGACGAAGCAGTCATACATCAAGGTAGACCAATACAAGCCCAAAGTCCATACTATCTCCACACCTCTCGAAATTAGCGATGCAACTGCCCCATTGGATTCCAACACCTTATTCCTCACCTGAATTATTTTCAACAGCACGAAAATCCACACCAAATGAGTCATAATTTCTACCAGATTCACACTACTGTAGAATCATCGAAATTCACTGGAAATTGAACACTAATTTCTACTCGATAAACTACTAACACTAAAATTGGCACAAAAACAAAATCAAACAGATCAAAATGGAGAGAATATAGGTTTCGAAACCGCATACAGTCTCGGGAGTATACTTGCGAAACGGCACGCAAACGCCGCGCTCGAAGTCGAGCTGCTCCATGGCGGCGCTGGACTTGATCACCTTCCGAATCCGGCCTCGCCGCCGCTCGACGACGCCAAGCTCCTCCGCGTTACGGTGGCGGCATTCGAAACTCGGAACCTCCGGACTCTTCGCCGGTAATCAAACGCCTCCGACGGTCCATTTCTTTGACCGGGAACAGCGCGGGCTCCGGCGGAGCTCAGGTGCTTGGCGGGAAAGGGAGAAGTGCACGTGCAATTTACAGAAATGGAATTCATGGATGGGATTGTGTGGTTTTTTCAGTGGAGGTAGTTTTGAAGACGAGGCATAGAGGAAGAGAAAGCTGAGTGGAGCCGCAACCACTTCAATTTTTGGGTTTAGAAATTTATATATGGGTGGAGAAAAGGAGGCCACATAAACAGTGTGATCGTAATTTTGGATAGTCGAAAACGTAAATGAAAAAGTGGCTAATTTGAAAGTGATGTGCTGGAACCTGCCAAATCGTTTTGTTCTATCTGAACCATGGAACTGAAAGGATCAGGGCGGTTATTGATCCGGTGTATCTGATTCAGCTTTCTTTTCTTTCTTCTTTGAGACGAAAAGTCAATAATACCTTCTCGTATTCGATATATTTCCGGACGTTTGAAGTGTTTTCGACGTCTCTGATGCGTTCTTGGGAAGGTGTCGTGTATGCAATAATATGGCTAAAAATAACCGGAGAGGGAGGTAGATTGTCGGAAATGGCCGAAAACATATTCGTAAATAAACCGGCAACGTGGGGGCAAAAATGATTTTTTAGTTGTTTCAGCATTTCTTTTATCTTTTTTCTTTTAGGCAAAAGATCAGTAATACCCCTTGTATCTGGTGTATTTAAATAGCTGTTTCCGTCATGTTTCTGGCATTTTCGAGACCAGTTTCTTAACATACAAGGCACCGTGTACGCGATGATTTGGCCGAAAATTGCCGGAGACGGTGGTAGATTGCCAGAAAAGGCCGAAAACATATTAGTAAATAAGCTGACAACGTGGGGGCAAAACTGTCCTTTCATATGTCGGCTTTCTTTTATCTTTCTTTTATCTTTCTTCTTAGAGGCGAAAGGATAGTAATACGCCTTTGTATCCAGTGTATTTACATAGGCGTCTCCGAACATTTCAGACCCTTTTCGGACGTCTCCAATGTGTTTTTGGTGTTTCCGAGACCCGTTTCTTAACCTACATGGCTTCACGTACATGCTGATATGGTTGGAAATGGTTGAAGATTGCCAAAAAAGGCCGAAAACATGTATGTAAATAAATTGGAAAACTTGGTGGCAAAAATGACTTTTCAACTGTTTCAGCTTTCTTTTGTCTTTCTTTTTTGAGACAAAAGGTTATTATTACCTATTTGTATTCGGAGTATTTACAGAGGCGTTTTCGACGCGTTTTAAGACGTCTCTAATGCGTTTTCGGCATTTTTGAGACCGGTTTCTTAACCTACATGGCTTCACGTACACATTGATATGACTAGAAATGGCCAGAGACAGTCGGAGATTGCCAAAAAAGGCCGAAAACAAATCCGTAAATAAACTGGAAACTTGGTGGCAAAAATGATTTTTTAGCTGTTTCAGCTTTAATTTGTCTTTCTTCTTTGTGTCGAAAAGCTAGTATTACCCCTCATATCCAAAGTGTATTTACATAGATGTTTCCAAGAGTCCCCATTGCGTTTCTGACTTTTCCGTGACCAGTTTTTAACCTTCAAGTCGTCATGTACACGTTGAATGACCGAAAATTGCTGGAGACGATCAGAGATTTCCGGAAGGGCCAAAAACATATTCGTTAATAAATCGGAAACGTGGGGATAAAAATGACTTTTTGGGCTGTGTTTTGATTTCTTTTATCTTTCTTTTTTGATACAAAGGTAAGTATTAATTTCCTTGAATTCGGTGTAGTTACAGACCCGTTTCTGACGTTTCTGACATGTTTTCAGGAGTCTCCGATACGTTTCCGGCGTTTTTGATACCAGTTTTGTAACCAACAAGACATTGTGTCGGAAATTGCCAGAGACGACCATAGATTGCCAGAAAGGGTCGGAAATCTATCTGAAAATAAACCGAAACTTGGGGCGAAAATGACTTTTCGCTGGATCAACAAGAAGCAATAGGAATCCGGATCCGACCCGCACGTCTGGAGTGGTACCACAAATAGTCAAATAGGGCGAAAGGAAAGAGATGAAGATTGAGCGGGAACATCGAAACGACATTGGCGGGAACACAATTCAATCCCTAATTACCTCATATAAATACCCCAATTCATTTCACCACCCTCATACCGCCACTTTCACACACTCTCTCTGGACCACATCAATTTCTCTCTCCAAAATGTTCTCAGGCAGCCAATCGACGCCACCTCCGCCTTCGGCGGCGGCGGGTTCATGTCTTCTCAGGCCAGTCAATTCGGCGGCGATTCCAATTCCTCCGCGGCTAGGGTAAAACATCTCATCCCTCTCTCTCTCTCTCTCGAATAACTATAGCAGAAAGTAAATTGTGAACGAATAACAGATCGGCTCAGAATTTAGGGCTATTTCACTGTAATTAGGGTTTCGGTCTAAGTCGGCGTGTGGTTTGTTTTGATTGTTGTTGCAGAGTCGTGAAAGTCACGGACTGGTTCCGGTGACGGTGAAGCAGATCAGCGAAGCTCATCAGTCCGGAGATGAGAAATCAAACTTTGTGATCGGCGGCGCTGATGTGGCCAATGTATTTAGCCTTTTTCAATTTTTTGTTCTCTCCAATTCCAAAGCGTTTTTCGATAGTAATTGTGATGTAATCGCCGGATTTCTGATACGTGTTTGGTTTGTAGGTGTCTTTGCTTGGAATGGTGTTTGAGAAAGTTGAGAAGACCACTGATGTTTCTTTTACCATCGATGATGGAACAGGGCGAATCAAATGCCGAAGATGGTAATTCTGCAACTTTTTAGTACGACTTTGTGTACGAGAACGTTTGATGAGTTTGTTTAGCACCTTTAGTGGTCATTGCGATTTACGAGTAGAAGCTAAAAATGCGTGTTTCAATTTCACACTATATATTGTGGTAATAGGTTGGCTATGTTTTAAAGGTTTAAGTCATTCATTAATCCCGCTTTCTGCAAAATCAGTTGATTAACAAGTGTGTTATTTGTTCCATAGGGTCAACGAGAGTTTCGACTCAACAGAAATGGAGGCAGTAGAGTAAGTTTAACTTTCTATTGGTTTAATGAGCGGGTTATAAGATATTATAACACCAAAGACATTTGGAGGTTTCTTGTGTCATTTCCAATCTACTTTGCTATAGGGATGGAATGTATGTTCGTGTCAATGGAAATTTGAAAGTTTTTCAAGGTGTTCGGCAGATAGGTGCATTCTCTGTGAGGTATGGATATAGATATTCTAAATTTCTTTCAGCAATGTGCATGTCTCGAGATTTTAATTGATTTAGTGTCTAATGTTTCATCCCTCTTATTATACTTAGCCAAATAGCTTTCACTGGTGCACATGACTAATGTCAAATCTTCATTTGGAAGTAGCTCTACCACTAAACTAGGCGCAACATACACACAAACACATTTATATTTGTACATACTACATAGTATATACACACAGGGCATGGAGTGTCAGATATATGAACATGAATCTTGTATCTGATTTGTTTGTTTTGATATGGAAAGTCATGGAATACATTTTTCAATGGTTTCAATTTGCCTTAACAATTCTCTTTATTTGCTGATAGGTTTTCTCCTTCTCTATAGATTCTGGACAAATCTTACATATTGTCCTGTTAAAATATGTTGGATTTAGATAAATTTTGTTGCAAAAAGTTGTTAAATTTGTAACCCCCAAAAAAAAAAGATGTTGAAATTTTTAGTTGATACTTGGTTTATGTTCTTTCGTGAGGCAACATGTTGGAGGATGTCTTTATCTATGTAGAAATTAGTCTTTTTGATTCACTGCATGAATGAGTTAAATCTTAATTTCAGTTGGTTACATTTATTGAAAATGTGCCTGCTCTGTATCTTTTGTGTCAATACTGCTTTTTCTAGAAGTAACTAGTCAATGGCATATAATTTGAAATTTGGTTTTTGGTTCAGGCCTGTGAAGAACTTTGATGAAGTTGCCTTCCATTACATTGAGTGCATATATAACCACTTACGGTTACAGGTATCTATACCAATTTGAAGCAGTGATACAATTCCCTTGATTTAGTTCACCCGATTATGAATTTAAATATTATGTAAGTTCTTTTATTTATGGTGTAACTACATTTGTAGAAGCTGCAAGGAACTGCTGTAAATCAACCTCAGCCCATGGGATCATCTGTGTACACTCCTGTAAGGAGTGAGCCAAGTGGATATCAGACCGCCTCATCAAACCAAGTATGTTATCTGACCAGGAACAGCTACATTTCAAACTATAATAAGCATAGCATGTGCGGTAATGGTTCAATTTTTGTAGTTGTCGGGCCAATTTACTGCTGATGGACGAAAGAGCGTTCATGAATTAATCATCGAATATATGAGGCTGCAGCCTTCCAGCACGTGAGTTACCATGTTTCTTTTTGGGTTCAACAGTGTTGCAGTGTGTTGTGTAATATGCGTTGGCTCCCCATGTTTTGTGTTATATGTTGGGTTGTAAAATCCACACGTTCCAAATTGAAATCCACACACCTTTTTCTTTTTTTGGTAACTTAAATTTTGTCTTTTAGTGACTTAAATGTGTTAACCAAAAAGAAAAAAGGACGTGTGGATTTCAATTTGGGGTGTGTGGATTTCACATCTCTATATATAGTTTAGCCTGCTGTTTTCTCTTGTGCCTTCTGCGTTGACTTTTTGGTACTGCTTTTCTATTGCATTGTAGAAATGGAACAAGCACACAAGAGCTTTCCCAGCGCCTAAAACTCCCCATGGAAAAGATCATGTACACTTCCTCTCCCTCTCTTAACACCTGTATACACAAACAGTCATAAACACTGATGCATATAGGGTAACTTATTTTTATTTTCTGTGACAGGGACGCTATCAGGCCTCTTGAAGCAGACGGCGAACTATATTCCACAATTGATGAATTTCACTATAAGATAGCTGATGAGTAGTGCACTTCATGAAACCAACTATATGCCGCTGTTGGAAAATGCTCATATGACTGTTGGTATATATTTTTCATTTAGCTTTCTCTGCTCGTGTAACCAGAAGTTTGCTGCTTCAGTGTTTATTGTAGATCGAAACATTTTACACTCCTTAAATGGAGATCATTTCGTGATCTAATTACTATAAAATGAAAAGACTCAAAAGAGTATGCGAGTAAATCGAAATGATGTGGACCTCAAACTGGCCACGAAGACCTGCGTTTAATGAGAGCGGCATAGTGCTATGTGACAAATCTGAGAAGAAAGATCATCTTTCCCTACCAAATCTACTTATCTAAATGAAAATGGCCCTCACTCCACATTAGCTTCTTCACC
The DNA here is from genome assembly GCA_010134655.1 of Fragaria nilgerrensis. Classification (NCBI taxonomy): domain Eukaryota; kingdom Viridiplantae; phylum Streptophyta; class Magnoliopsida; order Rosales; family Rosaceae; genus Fragaria; species Fragaria nilgerrensis. The sequence goes on from CM020978.1 coordinate 31,945,071, forward strand.
TAAATTTCAAGCTGAACCAGAAAAAAAAAAAAAAAGGATGTTTCCATTTTGCCTTCAAAATTCAAATAATGCCACACACAGCCAGTCCGTACCCGAAAAGACGGCCTAGCCAAAGCCCCCAATTAACTTTCCGCAGCTAACGAATTTTCAACACCGGAAAACTATTGAAGGAAGAAGCTTGTTGGGTTGGTCTTTGACAAGTCAACATGGCCGGAACAAACTTTCCGCTCGTAACAGGGACTTGGTTGAATGACAATCGTCGTTCCTTACAACTACGAAGTACAGACAACCGGTGGTGCTCCATCACATTTTAAATTCTCAACTTTCACATATTATTACTTTACACCATAGCCACATACTACCACGTGATCTCAAGATTTACACCCTAAATTAACCAGCTGCAGCTGCAACTCAACCCCCCGATAGCTACTCTTTTCGTCGTCTTGTTATAGAAAATGGTATCAAGAGGATCCTTGTCTAAGTCGCTATCGGAAAACAACAAACATTAATAGTGTGTGCTCGGTTTTACCTCGTAACGAGTAAATTTTTTTTATCCGAGCACTAAATCATCTTACTGATGATACTCCGAAAACAGTTTTAATTGCTAGGCCGTATCAGATATGTAGATGATGTTAAGTTCAATTATTTGCGGAACTAGAAATCGTCCTTTCGCCTGAAAAAAAGCAGCCTAGAATATCCTAGATCACGTTTTCTTTCTTCAGAAAAATACTATAATAAATGATACGTACTATACATATATGGCAATATGGGTCCTTTTCAAAACAAAAAAAATATATATGGCAATATGGGTGAGAAATAACACTCTGTATTATGATTTGGTGAGATTAGTTTCTATTATTTTTTGTTGGGTCCATGCATCACGTTGGGAATTTTTTTTAAGAGTGTGTGTAAGTCACTTTTGTTTTCTATGGGTCGGGTGCTCGGCTCAGATCTCTATGGGAAATGAGTGACGTACATTTTAAATGCAAAAAAAACGACTGCAACTATTCAATAATAGACGAGAGGCTCTACCTATAAAAACCAGACACAAGGTTTCGAGCCAATTGCCTCCCTACCCATCGAGTACTATACTACAGTTTCTACTACAACTAATACTAATACTAGCTCTTAGAAGAGAGAACCAATAAGAACGATGGGTAGAGGTCCAAGGTGTTCTAAGGATGGACTCAACAAAGGAGCTTGGTTGGAAGCTGAAGATAAATTGCTCTTGGATTACATCAAGAACCATGGTGAAGGCAAATGGAGCAATGTTGCTAAAGAAACAGGTTGGTTACTAATCCCGGCCACCTTCATATATACTTAGCTTCTTAACTTGCTAATATATTCCATCTTAATTAGCTTCTTGTGCTTGCTTGCTTGTTAAGTGAGAGATGTCATTTGCTTTCTTACTAATTATGGCATTACTTGTGTTCTAAGTGATCTCAGCTGGGAGGTATATATAGCTATGTTTAAGGGTGTGCTAGCTTTTTAGAGTTTTATGGCAAACTTTCTTTTATATGAATGGATATGATCCCAAGGAAGCTTTGTTTTCAACAAGTTTTGGAAAAAGAGATCTAGCAACAAAGTTTGCATCATTCCCACTTGATCTGGAAATTTGCTGTTTCTTCATTCTGGGGATGAGAGGCTGAAGAAGGTTGAGTGTTCTATCATGACGAGCTCATAATAAACTATATACATATAAGTATTTAGTAAACAAAATATGCGAATAATATGTAGCATAATATAACTAATGAAAATTAATTCTGTGACACAGTGTGGCATATACTATACATATATAATTCAATTTCAATATAATGCAGTTTTCTGATGATAATGGATGGTGATATTTGCAGGTCTAAAGAGGTGTGGGAAGAGCTGCCGACTTCGTTGGATGAACTATCTGAGACCTGATATTAAGAGAGGCAGCATTTCTGATGATGAAGAAGAACTAATCATCAGACTCCATAAGCTCCTAGGCAACAGGTACTCCCCATTTTCTTTTTCTTTTTTTCTTTTTTTTTTAATTTTTCTTTGTAATTAGTGTTAGCTTATGTGAAGTAATTAGGAAGAAGTAATGGATTAACAGAATTGGCTTTCATGTTATGTTGCAGATGGTCTCTGATAGCAGGAAGACTTCCCGGGCGAACAGACAATGAAATCAAGAATTACTGGAACTCCAACTTGGCCAAGAAAATGGCACAAGCTGCAGCTCAAACTTCATCTCAGTCCAAATGCAATAATGCAATTGTCCAAAGAACCCCTGACCAGACACAGCCACAACAGCAATACAGTAGGGTCAACACTGTCATTCCAACACAGCCACCACCTGCTACAGCTGCTGCAGCAGCTAGTCCTGTTCATCATAGAAGCCTTAATGACTTCTCTAATAGTGTAGCCATGAATAATACCAACGACTTGGTCAAGGCTATTAATTCTGTCGACTCACATATGTCCAGGGAAGATGGTTCACCATCTACAACAACTACTACTAACACTACTGGCGATGGTGATGATCATTTGGGAAGTTCGCCGACGAATTTTATGTTGGACTTCAACACTGATGATCATGAGGACTTCTGCAAAATACTGGACTGTGACTTTGCGAATCTGAACAATGCCATTGATGGAGATGATGATCATCAGGGCAGTCCGGTTTTAGAACTACCTAAGCAGATGATGGACAAGAATATTCAAGCTGCTGATTTTGGGTCTCTGGCTTCATTTCTGGAGTCTGATGAGGACTGGCTTGGGAATGATCTAAATGTCATGTTGAGTTAGTTAGCTTTGTGGTTGTACGGTCACAGATATCTATCTATATATATGTGTGTGCTTGCTATAATCAGCTTCTAGATTCATTAATTAGATATATATATTTATGCTGTAGCTAGCTAGGCCCTCATGTTTAGTTGGCACTGTGTGAATAAAACCTTAATAAGTGCCACCAAATCCCACCAATATTCTCGTCTTTTATTGATATACAATCCACTTTTTTCAATATACAATCTATCAACAAATGACACAACTTTGTAAAAATTTGATTGATAAGAAAGCACAAAATGTCGGGGTACTTGCACTCATTCAAAATTTTTTATGCACACAAAGTTAAGCACTAGTATAAATAATTTCAGTACTAGGTGTCCTCTGGTTGTCTCCTTTGAAATCATAGCCATCAAGTATCAAATCCACAGTTTTGAGATCCATCAAGTGAGATGAAGGCATTTACCATGGAGATACTGTAAGATGATTTTACTTCTTAGGCTCTGATTATCAACTCATATACATTACTGTTGTTGTCTCCGTTGACACGCTTCAACATTTCAAAACTTCTGCGACTCCCTAGGAAGTCGATCCGTTTGAAAATCGCATAACCACGTTCTGCTGTTTCTTTACTTGCATACACTGATCGAAGCCGATCCGCGTGCTTTGAGTCTGTGTGAATTGCAGCCTCTATTTCGTGGACTGACAAGCTCTCCTGCAATATAAAAGACAGATGAGAGAGTAGGAGACACAATAAAACCAATGACTTGGAAGTCTGCAGTAACATAACTGAGTGTCTAAATTTGTACCTGGTAATATGCATAGATATGATCTAACACCTGCAAGCATGTAAACCCATCATTGCTGAAAAACGTTCTGGAGGATGGCCCCATCTCAGCAAATCGGTCAATTGGGAACAGGATGGTAAGAAAGTGGTTTTTAAATATTAGTTCCGATTTCTCACTGTGGACAATAACATAAAAGAGTAAGATACGCGTCAATTCAGCAAACAAATCTGGGAATTATTGTGCTCTTTAAGGAGGAAAGGAGATGGGGGATGGGGACAAAAGTGATCAACTACCTTTCCTTGAGTGGTCTAGTTAAGTTGGCAAATGAAGCTTCTGAATCCTTGGCATCACCTTTTGCATCAAAAAATACAGATGTTTGATGTTCACCAGCATCTTCAAAACTGAAAGTCTCGGTGTAGATGGATGCCGCCGAAGTTGGCTCTGAAATTGACCAGCAAATGGAATCCAGAAGGCTGCTAGGAGTTATTGGACGCATGGGGGTTTGACAAGTCTGCCATGACAATAAAACACACAACTAAAATGATACACTGTAACGTATTATTTAGCAATGATGCTATTAACATTAAGCAGGCACTATAAAAAATCATTCTAATGCACCAACAGAAAGGTATTAAATGGCAGGAAACTGATCGTTTCCTTGTATTTGCATGACTTACATTACTGGCATGAAGCAGTTTAAAAACCTACCATAGACTTTACCAGCTTGACAAGTCATCTATGCCAGCTGGAAGATTCAGCAAATAACAGTACAGTCCCCCAACTACATGTCAGCTAACAAAAAGCTAAGAAAAGCTAAATTCATGCAACAATTGTCAATATTGGCTCATTTTTATAATCTGAAATTCTAGGTTGCATAAGTCTCCATTGACAAAGAAAAAATCTTGACCGTAGACAACAGCAGAGTATACTCAATATTAAGCTAATCAAAAGTAATTCTGTAACTTGAGCAAAACTATGCTACACTCCCACTACAGAGAAAACACCACAACTTAAGTACTTATCATATTTAACTAAATAGAAGCACAGTCGCAGAAACGAAGCAAAATTAACCATTACCTGCATCCGAAGACCACGGCGATTTCTAACTCCAGTTTTAGCAGAATTCACAATCTTTTGCCTCTTTTCTAGGCTTGCTTTATTTCTGTAAGTCTGAGCACCTTCAGGGACATTGTGCTCAGTTGTTTCCTAGTAGAATGAGAGAATAAATATTACAAGCAGCACAACTTGGAAAAGCCAAACTTATATTACTACACAGAAGAAAATTATATCATTTAGAGTGAAACACATTCATCACACTTCAGCATTGCATCCCAGCAAAGACCAAGGGTTTGAGGCAGAAGAAAGATACAAAGAAGTCCAAATATGACATATACACAACAATGTGTAGAAAAATACCTCATCTGGGATGCCATTCTGCAAATCTTCAAGCATCGTACCAACTTGCCTGGCCAAATCTGCAGATATATGGACAAGCCTTTGCACATACTTCTCCTTGACTGTCTTCAAAACCCACAGTGGCTGAAACATCAGAAACATAATTAATTCAATTTTCACAAGAAATACACAGAAAACTATTTTAATCTCTTATAGGCAACTTTATGATTGCAGGTCATAACGATAGGAAAAACAATACGAAGACAGCCAATAATTATGTAGGACATCAAAAAGTTGGTGTTAAAATATTTCAAGTTTCAAACATATACCCTCAGATGACCTACACTGCACATGATCCTGATTCAAATCAACGCCAAACACAAAAGTTTTGATCAAAAATAAAATACAAACAAGAATGGCTTGCAGGTCTCACTGTAACGATATTGCTAGAGTGGCCAAGATATTTACGGCTGGAAGACCCTTCGCACACCACATGACTAGCTCGGGAACCAACAAACCATTGATCTACAAACGTGGCACCCTCTCTACTAATAGCCTGAATAACCTGCAAGGACGATGAAATGATGCTGAGACACTAAAAGAAACTTTTAAAACTCAAAGGGGTTCACTTTTATCTAGTCTGACATTGGCCAATAATATCACTAGTAAATCTTTCTTTTTAACTAGAGAAAAAGATCCTAACTGTTTCTTTAAAATAAAGTACATATTACTCTGAAATTCAACTTTACCTTGTTCCTCAGTTCAGCTGATATATCCAAGTCGACATACATGGAGTGACCAGATAGAGTAGAGTCAGAACTTCTGTTACAGTTGAACTCTCTTCCAGAAAATTGTGGTTCTTCAATCGTGCTTAACTGCTTGGTTCCATAAGCACCAACAGGAAGACAAGAATTTTCCGCACCAGAAAACCCAACAAGCCTATTCAACTCATCCAAATGAATACCATTCTGTCCCATACTCTTGATACTATAGAGTGATTCACTCAGCCTCACTGCAAACCATTAAAACGCAACCGGAGTTATACTAAGCTTTTGGATTTCTCACATGAAGTGTGCATAAAACAGTGGTCAGCCTCTAAAGTATCCATCAAACTAATGCATGCGATAAGTATATAAGATCATCACACTTACCATTCTTCCTAACACTATCCACAAACCACCCAATTGTAACGATAGAGAGACCATTTTTTGATCCATGCTTGAAAGCATGCTCAAATTTGCGACCACCAAAGCTGTAAAACTTGTTAAAGAAAACACACAAGCCTTACAATGTACATCAATTTTTCATAAACTTCAACCCTACTAAAGAACACTGACAAATTTCTCCCCAATAACATATCAACAAACCCGAAAAAAGAAGAAGCTGCAAGTAACATAATATCGGCAAGAAAGGATATTTGGACCACCAAATGGGTACATTGGGGATGCAAGTGAGGGCTATACTGCCCACCCAATCTCTCAGTTGCTTCCATAACTTGTTTCCTCGCTTCTGCCAAATCAACAACCACAAAATATTTACCACACTCAAAAATTCACCAAAGTCTCAATTCAAAGCTAGTTAATTTTTTTTTACCTTTGGACAACCCAGTAACGCAAATAACAAGCCCGGAAAACGGTGCGTTTGATCGGACAACCGTCTCCGACCCAGTAGAGTTTGCCGCCGGAGACATTGGCCCATAAGCTCTCTGAGCTTTAAACGAAGGCGACGGAGAAGATAACCCACCAGACAGTCTAGAACAGCCTTTGCTCTTTATCACATCCACTCCACCCATTACTTCAAATCCTCAAACCAAAACACATGGATAACAGCAACAATGGATTACTGGGCGGGAAAAAAGGTTTGAACTTTGAAGCAAAACCGATGAGACCCAATTCAGGGGAGGAGGAATTAGAAGAACCCAGAAAGGGAAAAGAGGAGTGGGAATCTTATTGGAAAGCAAAGTGTAATGGGGATTCAGACAAAGAGTGGATTTTTGAAGATGGGTTTGGTCAATTTGGGTTCATTGGGTTTGGGAATCACCGAATGTAAAGGTAAAGATTTCGAGGTTGGAAAAAAATCGAGGTTTTTTGAACTATGTGCTATCTCTCTGTGTGTATGAATCTGAGTCTCTCTGCTTTAAAAAAGGTTGGGTTTTTGCAGAAAATAAAGTGAGAAACGGGAATTGCAATGCAAGTAAATTTGGAAGAGACGAGAGAGGCACGAGAGGGCTTGGTCAAAAGTTGTGTTTGTTTTCACGAGTCGGGTCATCGTACTAAATTACCAAGCACCATGATTTGCTTGGTGATTACTGATTTGGTGTTTATCATTGATGTGGAGCATAATCAAGGTTTGTATTCATATGACATCTACCGAAAACTGACTAGATGATCGCCGGAAAGTCACAATTAAAATAAGTGACATGTATTGAAAACTGATTAGATAATTGTCTAAGCAAACAGACGCAGCCGACGTCATAGCTCTCCGACAAGACTGTCCCCGGAGCCTCAACGTCGACAACGCCATCGCCGAAGCCTTGACGACGCTGACACCTCGATGATGCGTCGCTAACGACGACGACTTGGCCTCGCTTCCTCCTTCCTCCGCCGAACAGACCGGTGAGGATCTATGCTCCGGCGGTAGCAGTGGCGCCGGTGACCACTGTTGTACCTGCATCTCCGACTACAAGAGACAAAATCTCGCCGGCTTCTATTTTCCCTAGTTTTTTCATATAATCTTAGTCATCCGCATTGTATGTATAAATACACAATTTGTAATGAAAACCGGAAGTTTTCTGAATTGTCACAATTTGTACCATAGTTAGTAAAACACGGGACGGATATAACACAGGAAAATAAGTGTCATTCAGATCATGTATTAATGCGTCTGTAACCATGAAGATGTCGTTTGAACATGAATAAAACAAAAGAAACACCGACATTTATGATCAGTGGTGATGCAATTTGAACTTGTTTATTTCTTGTGGGTGTTCTTGGAAGTTGAACGGCTGTCCTGTACAGATTACAGTCGTTTTCCATGATAATTGACACCTCTGTGTCACGAAAAGTTGACCTGAATTGTTTACAAGGGAGATACACAATAACACAATTTTGTATTACGAACTAAATGTAGAGATGTAACGTGCAACCGATAACGCCACCAGTGGTGACTCCAATCACATAAACAATTGTTATGGTTTACTCAAACTTAAGCTATTATGATAAGCAATTAGTCATGCTCATGCCATAATGTCATGGATGCTAATTTCACAAATAATGAAAGCTTCAATATGAAGGTAGGAAAATGACATTAACAACCTCCCCCAGAAACTACAAACTACAAAGCAAAAATGCAGCACTGTTCTTTAGTCTTTCAGGAAATTCCCAACCAGTGCATCCACTAAAACAATGAGAGGGAGTCAATGGGCATGTCAAGCAAGAAAAAACAATTAATGATGAAAAGTGGGTAAAGTTAAAATGAAAAGGAAAGAACATACTATGGAAAGCATGTTCAGGTCCCATCTCGTGGGGAAAAAAGAAAGAAAAAAAGATGGAGCAATACACAAAATGGGCATACAATGTAGTTACAAAGAATTAGTTGAAGATTAGAGAAAAAGAATTGTTTTCTTTCCTGGGACAGCACACTTTTCTCTATGAATTCCCACACAATCATACCAGAATGACAAGATGAAAGCAGCAGGGCTATGAACACTATCAGCAAGTCACTCAATTTTTTTTGATGTGTTGAATTTTCGGAGTATATCAGACTTCAATTTGCATCCATGTGATAAAGCTTCTAGGACCATGGCATCAATTTTTTCTTCTTGCTTTTCGTACACATAGAAAGCTAGAAAGGCAGTCGAGACTCCTGGAGCATAAGAGAACAAAGAAACTAAGAGTTAAGGCAGGGGAGAAAGAAGCTTCTTGATCCTTCAACAAACAAAGAATGAAATACATTCTTCATAAAAAAGTTTTCAGCTATGATTGCAACCAGGCCCAAAAAAGGACAAATGAATCAATACAAGAGTCATCATGACATAACTAGTTGAGAACAGTTAGTGTCCCATAATTCACAGGCACTCCCTAGATATTCAAATTCTCTAAACTCACTGTCCTCTCTACTCCATTGACCAAAATGATATACAATTCCAAAGTTGTTTGTCTGTAATTGCATATCAACACTTCAAATTCTACGTAACATTGCCAACATCTTCAAAACCTTAAAACTTTTTATCAGCTTTCAACTTCGTATACAATGCCTATGCCTTTATTATTAATGTTGACAAATGGGAAAACATTGTGAAATGACATTACGAAGGAGAGAGAAAGAAACCTATAATAAATGAGGTCTGAAGTGAAATGGCTCCAAGAAAGCTAAGAACCAATAGGGATAGAGCCACCTACAAACAGCAAAATATTAAGGTAAATGTCAAAGAGTTTCATTATAATTGCAAGTATTATCTGCTGATCAACAAAATTAGAAGTATACATCAATGCAATACTGAATTCCTTATACATTGTCAAAAGAATAGATAATTAGACGCAGAAAGGAAGTTGAAAACAGCATAAAACGGTCAATACCTTAACGAACAATATCCAGTCATTTCCTTTCCCAAGAGATTTTAAAGTTTTCACAGATATATTCCATGATGAGGCCACTGATCCAGCAATTTGTTGTGACATCTCTTCTGATAAGTGAAAATGTGATGACTGAAGCTTCTCGAGTTTATATCCTAATCTGGAGTAATGAAAAAAGAAACGAAAAAAACTCAGTACTTGCTTCAGTTCATATGGGAAGCTACCTCAAAGAGCAGTTTCACACTAAGAAACATATGCAACAAGGGCATAGGGCAGACATACATCTTTTCTGGAAAATTGCCGGAGATGAACACGAAAATTGATACGAACATGAGACTCTTTGAAATGACAGTTATAACTGTAGCTTGAGATGCAATGAAGTTGTAGTAGATTGTAATCAAAACTAATAGTGCCTTGAATGTCTGTTTTTTGTCCTTCCACAGTAACGTATCAGCAACTGTAAGAGCAACAAAGCAAATGGATTGCATCATTATAACAATTTATCAGGGCAATTTCATTTATACTGAATATGAAAACCAAAAAAAAAAATATTATACCCCTTCCGCTTCCAAGATACACAGAAGCTTTAGATGGTCCTTCTCTTTTGGGTCGATGTTCAGCCCTCAAGTGTGGGTATGACTCGATTGTTCTCTTGAGACCCTCCTGAAGAAGATAAATATCGTATTGTCATGAGAAAAGCACCTAATTACCATGTTTTTTAGGGCTTGTGTTGCGCATCTTAGAAGACATCTGAATATGTTATATCCACCAATCAAAGTATGATATTCAGAAAATGACATCCAAAGGGATTGGGAACTTTCATTGGTAATGACACCCAAAGACAACTTTAGTTTTCAGCCCTCAAGTGTGGGTATGACTCAATTGTCCTCTTAAAAGTTGATAGGTGCACAATCAATGTATTAAATTGGGAGTTCCAGCGACTTAAGAGCTAACTGCAATCTCAGTGAACTAACCAAAGAAGTTGATCGCTCTTATTATGTAAACAGAATAGAACCTGAAGCGAAATGATGGGTGTGTAACCGATTCGATCCTGTGCTTTTAAAGATTTGAAAGATCTGGTGCAAGAGAGGAGTCTAATTCTTGAAGGCGTCAACTGTGGAACCTTCATTCCATATGGGCCTAAAAGCTTATATGTCCACTCCACCACATGTGCAATTGGCATCATAGCAGCTGCAGGGATTTTTATCCTTGGTCTGCAAACAACATTCATTCAGGGGGAAATAAAGCAAAATGAGCATTGACAGAGACAGAATTTGAAACCAGAAAAGAGAAATTGCCGGTTTAAACTTAGAAGCTCACTTGAATTATTACAAATAATAACCAATAGACTACATTACACATTAAGGTGCTGAGGAGGAACAGTAAAGTGATCACTTAAAAGTTATACTTATTCGAATAGACTAAGAATAGAATGTACCTCTCATAGCCAAGACCTTCTAAAATAAGAGACATGAACTCCCAAAACTTGATAGGTTCCATATTGGTTATAAAATATGCCTGCAAAAAAAAAAATCTTCCTTTTAGCTAAAAATGCCAGAACTTGTCATTGTAAATTTATCTTGACATAAGCAGACATCCAAAGTAAAGCATAACTCAGCCATGTTGTAATATAAATTCAAGGAAACAGAATGTAAAGTGTTGGCTCAGTAGAGAAGATGCATTATATTTGTAAATCTATACTCAGATTATTCAATTCCGTTTTGACAACATCTATATGCTTTCATACAGAAGTTTTATATACCTGTCCAGCGGCTTTCTCTGCAACTGTCCCTTCAGATGCTAGAGCTCGTTCTGCACATATATGGGCATGGGCCACATTTTCAACATATGTGAAGTCATAAATGTTATTGCCATCTCCGATAATGAACTGATCATTTGAAAAAGAGTAGAGAAATTGAGCATCAGATAGGTTCACAACTCACACAATGGTGTGTGAATACATGTATGGGCCTAAACCCTATCTTGGGGATAACCAAAGTACCTTGGATTTCCCTGCCCTGGCGGCAACAACTAAAGACGGAACAAGTAACCTATCACCAGGTCCGAAAATACTGCTAGGTCGTATGCAGCATGTTAGAAGCCCTTTAACACCGTTTGCCTTGATTACCAACTCTTCACCTTGCGCTTTAGTGGCCGAATAAGTATCATTGTGCTGAAAACAAACACATACGATCCAAAATCAAAGCTGTAGGGACATGACAATCTTGTATTCTTATTAAAATTCAATAGCAATAATTGTCGGTTCGAAATTGGGATTGTGGCTACCTTAGGTGGATATGGCAATGACTCATCCCCATCAATAATGCTATGAACCCCATCAAACACAACGCTAGGAGAGCTAGTGTAGATGAGCCTCTTCACTTTCTGCTCAACACAAGCATCAATCACATTCTTAGTTCCTGCATAACATACAGTTTTTCTCGATACATTATCAAACATTACCAAACAGTCGAAAATCGAAACAACACAGAAGCAAAAGATACTTGACATTGTAATTTTGATTCAGTACCTTCTACATTGACAGAATGGTGGAGCTGGAAATTGTTGATCGACGAATTAGGAGCCGCCATGTGGAACACAACCTCAGCGCCTTGACATGCTACACAGATTTGATCCAAAGCACGCAAATTTACTCAATCAGTAACTCTAAAACTTCAAAATTTACCGCCAAATTGAACGACTAAGTGAAGAGGAAAACATACTGATTTACTGACCTTGAAGAACTTGATCCTTGCGGCGGAGGTCGATGGAAATGTACTCGGCGCGGCCGGAGTTCAGAGCATCGGCGAGGACTCCGTCGGATTCGGAAGGTTCGAGATCGATCGTAGGGCCGAGGTCGGCGATTCGGACGCGGTAGATGTTTTGGCGGATGAGCATGAGAACCAAATGGCGAGCGGCGAAGCCTCGGCCGCCGGTGACGACGCACCACCTGTCATCGCCGGCCATCGGTGAATGACGATTGACAGTGAATCGGAGCGTCTCGATGGATCTGAGGCTGAGAGAGAGAGAGAGAGGGAGTGAGTGAGTCGGACTACTATGAGAGAGACGAAGCCACGAAGGTGACAAAAAATCTTTAACAAGAAAATCACAGAAGTCGGGTTGACATCGGATCGGGTCTGTTACCGTACCCGCCAATCGGCCCAACGGCAAAATCAGATGCTCTCGGTTTTGCCACGACAGCTAACAACAACTGCCGTTAAGTTTCCGTAACTCATAAGGCAAATTTTACTTCGACAATTTTTTTCTCTTAAAACTAATTTGTCTTACAACTTTCGAACGAGAGATTGTCACCAAACTACATGGTACTGCGCAAATTTTCATTGAACACGCAACAATAAAAACTCCTTTGATCAAAGAAGTCTATCATTCATATCTACCAGGTGAAATTTATAAAACAGCTAACAAAAAATCGAGTATAAAGCCGATCTATAAAAATATGAAAATGAAAACGGTTGTTGAAATAAGCCATTTAAAAATTGTGTTGTATGTGTTTCTAGATGAACTTTCTTGAAGGTTGGAACTAAAGAAAATCACATGATGCAAGTGAGGCTATGAAGAAAATCTAGGAACCATCCAAGTAATAACCACAAAAAAAAGTTGTGTCATGATTATTTGATATGAATTTCATCCTCACCTAGATCATGCATATCTTTAAGTCTAAGTTGTAAAAGGTTCTCAAACACATAAACCGGATTGTATTTAAGATCAACCTTAATATCTAACAAATTAAACGATCGACTTGAACAAAACCGAACCAGATACTTACAATTTATGGAATTGAGGTCTTATACAAGAAAAGACTAGAGATGAACACATCGAGTTTCCATGGCAAACAGAGACGGAGTCAGGTTTTGCAAAATTAAAGAAAAATTGCAAAACAAAAAGCTGGCGGGCGTGGTCTATTTTAAGCCGTTGGATTATCTGAACGGACAACGTATCTCTAATCCGCTTTCAGGCGGGCCGGAAATCCCCTCATTTTTCCCTCCGTTTCTCTCAACAAAATTCAAAGATCACAACTTTCCGCCGTGTTTGTTTATATAGTAATCTCCAGCTTCATATAGTGTGGACCGTACAGATCAAAACCCAATCCCAACCCAAACCCAAACATGGCCTCCACCTCCAACTTCAAGCCCTCATTCAATCCCACACAGTATGACGACGACGACGATTTCCAAACCCCCCTCACCCAAACCGCCACAGCCCGCCGCAAGCCCTCCAAAAAGCCCAAGCTCTCCGGCAAAGAAAACATCCCTCCTCCGCTTACCTTCACCCCCAAACTCTCCGTCGAAGATTGCAGCTTGGATTCCCTACCCGAAAGCTTCGACCTTGCCGCCGCTGACGTCACTGGGGGAAATGAGAAAGGGTTTTCGAAACCGAAAGGGGGGTATTTACGGAATTCGATAGAGTCCAGGTTGATCAAGCCTCGAGCTTCCGATTCCGGTGAGGGTGAGGATTTCGAGGAGATTGATGTGCTGCTGAGGCTGAATGGGGTTGAGGAAGAAGGAGATGGAATTGTGGAGGATGAAAATGGGGGTTTGGTTCTGTGTCCTTTATGTGGGGTTGACATTTCTGAGCTGAGCAATGAAGAGAGAGAGCTTCATAGTAATGATTGTCTTGACAGATTAGAAGCTCGACCTGTAGATGTATGTATGAGTTTTTGTGTTAGTGTAAAGATTTCGTCTTTTTTGATTGCGAATGCTGATTTTAATTGTAGGGGGCTGACATTGCTGATGAGGCTAGAGCTTCGGGGCGAGTTGTAGAGTGGCTGCGGGGGCTTGGTTTGGGGAAGTATGAGGAGGTTTTCGTGAGGGAGGAGATTGATTGGGACGCGCTGCAGTGGCTTACGGAGGAGGTAGTGGACTTGACATGTACTTGCTTGCTTTGTTGTTGGATTGAATTTGTGAATTTGACTGATTTACTGTGTGTAGGATTTGTTAAGCATTGGCATTACAACACTTGGTCCGCGAAAGAAGATTGCGCATGCGATTGCTCAACTTAGAGAAGGAACTAGTAGCGGAATTGAAGCGCAGACTGCACAGCAGAGAAAAAGGAGTGCTAATGGAGTGGAGGTGCGCAGTGATGCATTGGGAGGAGCAGTTGGTGATGGTAGTAAATCAGCTTCGAACAAGTTGATTACAGATTACTTTCCGGGATTTGGTGGCGCTAGGAAGCCGGTTAGCAGCGGTTCTAGAGAACGGGCAAGAGTAGAAAAGCGTCAGACAGGTTCTGGTCAGAAACGTGCTGTGGTGAAGAATCACGTCACGAATAGGAAACTCAGGGATGTTCCCTCATGGTGCTGTGTACCAGGAACACCATTTCGAGTGGTGAGTAGCAAAGACATTTCTAACACATACATTTGAAATGTGTTACCCGATTGAGTTCAAAGTCATTTGTTCTAAAATATATTGTTCTTGAGCTCAAGGATAAGTTATGGTGCTTTTACCGTGCTTCATAAATTCTCATGATGCAGTTATTGTTGCTAACTTCATACATCTTAATATTTGCAGGATGCTTTTAAATATCTGAGACGAGATTGTTCTCATTGGTTTCTCACTCACTTTCACATGGACCGTAAGTTGTTGTTTTTTAAATATCTTTTAAATAACTTCAGTTTGGATATGTACTGCAGTTGAACCAATGGAATCTTTTTACCTAGGCTGAATATATGCAGTTATTTGTATGTCAACGGTTGTCTGGTTTGATGAGATCGCATTTGTTGTTGCAGATTATCAAGGTCTAACAAAGTCATTCTCTCATGGAAAAATCTATTGCTCCCCCATTACAGCTAAGCTTGTAAACATGAAGCTTGGCATTCCATGGGACAGTATACAAGTTGTATCCCTCAACCAAAAGATCAATATTGCAGGTATCGATGTTACCTGCTTGGATGCAAACCACTGTCCTGGTTCTATAATTATACTCTTTGAACCTCCCAACAGTAAGGTGCGTCCGAAATACTCCGTAACCTACCCCATGTAGTCGAGTATTCTGTTCTTATAAGAAAGAAAAAATAAGTCTCATCTTATTTTTGTATATCTAGGCTGTTCTACATACAGGGGACTTTCGCTTTAGTGAGGATGCAGCAAGCATGTCTGTTTTGCGAACATCTTTCATTCATACTCTCATCCTTGATACAACTTACTGTAACCCACAGGTAACTCGAGCACATGAATTATGGCATTGTTTCAAAAGCAACTGTCTGAGACAAGTTGACACTGCTTTTTCCTTTTACACTAAACAAAATTGTTCTTGTCTCCTATCATTGGAAAGTATTTATACATTATATACCTATAACCAAAGTGAAAATAATTCCTTTTTTATGATTCATTGCAGTATGACTTTCCGAAGCAGGAGGCTGTAATTCAGTTTGTCATCGATGCAATTCAAGCTGAAACTTTTAACCCTAAAACTCTATTTCTGATTGGCAGCTACACAATTGGTAAGCTCAGTACTTCTCTCTTTTCTTTCCTACCTTCTCACCCTTAAATCTTCCTGGTCGGTATGCCTATTATCCTTTGGCTTATAAATTCCTCTGAATGCATCTGTTCCATTGTCTTGCTCTGCATCATCCATTATCTCTTTGACCCAGTTTACTCATCTCTCACTCCCCATCCTTGTGTTGTATTATCATTTTGCAAAAGGAAAGGAACGCCTTTACTTGGAGGTTGCTCGTGTGCTCCGGAAAAAGATTTATGTCACTGCTGGAAAGCTGCATATTTTAAAATGTTTGGACTTTCCTGAGGAGGATATGCAGTGGTTTACATTAAACGAACATGAAAGCCAAATTCACGTGGTGCCTATGTGGACACTAGCGAGCTTCAAGCGACTGAAGCATGTATCAAATCAATATGCGGTGAGGTTTAACCCTTTTTCAGTCATATGTTATGACCTTGATTTTGTACTTATATATCCTGACAGTTATTTATTAGATGTAGCCATCAAATCTGCGCATTGGTCGAACTCCTGGGACAAATAGGATAAGATAATTGACTGATGTGATGTCAAGTAGTATAATCAGATCATGAATTTCGATACTAGATTAAAGTTCACTATTCATGATATCAAATTCTACTGATTTCTATGTCCTAATAATTTGTGAAGTGAAGTTTAGAAGTGATTACTGTTGACTGATTCCTTTATACCTGCTTAACAATCAGAGTCGATACAGCCTTATTGTTGCTTTCTCTCCAACTGGTTGGACTTTTGGTAAAGGAAAGAAGAAGTCTCAGTCTCCTGGAAGGAGGTGGCAACAGGGTACCATTATAAGGTAAAATTTACTCTCTTTGAAGATTATCCATGATCAGTTTCTTGAATGTTCAACTAGTAATGATAGAACACCCAGGGATCAATGTGCACTATTAGTCATTCTTGATCTGGTGCCCCAATTTAGAAGTGAATGACCTCAAATTCTATTGATTGCTCAACAATACTAATAAGCATTCATGTGATAAACATTTACCCCTGCAGTGGAATTTTCCATTTTCACATCAAACATGTTCTGTCTGTGCGGTATTTTGGCTTGAATAGTGAAACACCATGACTTGAATGCTTGTTTTCAATTACGGACTGAAACTATAATTGATATAACTAATTAGAAATGATGTTCCCTTTGTCCTATCCTCTAGGTATGAGGTGCCATACAGCGAGCATTCGAGCTTTACAGAACTCAGACAGTTTGTGAAGCTTGTGTCTCCCGTACAAATTATTCCAAGCGTGAACAATCATGGCCCAGATTCAGCAAAATCCATGATTTCTCTTCTGTCTTCTTAATTCTGTCCACAATATCACAGTTGTATCATCGGAAGCATATGTATACGATAATGTAATACTACTTGTATTGCTGTTCTGTAATGAAAGTTACAACCCACCATATATAGATTATTATAGAGTGCATTCTCATATATCCAGTTGGCTGACATTAGTAGCTTCACATTAGTTGATTTGGATTCTTCTTTGATGATAGTGAAAGGAAAGACCCAGCCACTTGCAGAATTGCGTTGAAGAAGAAGTCATTTTGGAGGATAAACAAGAATATAATGCTCGAATTGCTATATGCAGATTGATTATCAGCTGACTTTGCTCGTTGGGGTCGTCTTTTCCACTTGCATATATGGTTATGTTGACCAGCAATCATATTCAAGTAGTATTCGTATATGTCTAACCATCGGGTCCTGGTTATGAATGGATGAGATTCATGTATCGTATTCGTTGATCGACAAGTAGCCATTAATGTTTTGTTGTTGCTTGAACTCTGACGGATCGAGGATAATTCGGAAAGAAACTAGAGTACACTAGTACACTATGAGAGACTTACATTTCCTCTCACTGAAAACAAACAACAAACCTATAACTTGCAATAAAATAAATAAAACTAACATAACCAAAAGCTGAGAAGTCTCAACCAATTACTATTACGAAAAAATTGTTGCAGAAATTTGTACCATGAAAGCAAAAACACACTATTCTTTTCGAGAACATACTATTCTCATGCATGTGGATCAAGAATAATTGATAGTCATAAACGAAAGCTGAGAAACCTCAACCAATCGCTATTACATAAAGAACGTTATAGAAATTTGTACCCCGGATTTTAAAAGAAAATTTTAAGAAAATATTCTCATGCATGTGGATCAAGAATAGTTCATAGCCATCAGGGCTGGCCCTAGGCCAGTGCCAGTGCGACGACACTAGGCCCACGATTATAGGGGCCCCAACTTGCTCAAGTCCTTTTAATGTTCTTGGAGAATTCAGTTCCAAATTTAGAGAAAATTGGGAAAAAAAACACCCACCTTTGTGATTCGTCTCGGGTGGATTAAATGGAACACAAACAACACAACCATCCCTACCGCACATCAATTCATTTGCTAACTTCATATGCTAATATTTATCTTAAATATCATGTTTTATTATTATTTATTTTTCAATGGCTTGTTTCAGTAATTTTTTTCCAACACTGTATCATAAATTCTATCATATTTATTTTCTTAAACACTTTGTATCTAAGTAAATTACTAGTGTTCTATTTAAAAAAATAAAACTACAAATGTTATTTATGAGTAGTAAAATATTAAGATTAAGAAAATTCAACTTATTCAAGAAAAAAATTAGAAATATTCATCGAATTAAATTTTAAGAATTTTCATCTAATATATACTAATACACTTTATACAATACAAATTAATCTATTATGTAACAATATCTTTCTCATATTGTTGTTTGAAATTTCATATACCGATCTAAAAAAATTGATATATATATAAGAGGCCCACAACTTTTCTTCGTACCGGGTCTTCAATCCTTCAGGATCAGCCCTAATCATCATAGAAGAGCGAAAATTGTTGGTTCATTCTCTTTCGTTGGTGTAATCTTTTTGACCGGAACATATGTATAGTCCAATTCGAATCAACAAGGACATAGAAGTACTGAAGTACTCTTAATTCCCTGAGGATAAAATGAAACAAATCTGGTAAAAGCTCTTGAACGGGGATGGTGGCTGAACTTATATATAACAAAGCATGGTGAAGGTGAAGACAGCTAATCAGACTTAGTAACCAGTACGTAGCACACTCTATTCAACCACCCTCCTTCAATCGCCATTGATTTTAGGACTCTCTCTCTCTCTCTCTCTCTCTCTTCGTTACTCACAAAGTGCTTGTGACACAGACACTCGCTCACATCATCGATCCAGTCTTACCAGACGAGTGAAACAACCAAGGATTGAAGAAGACTCCCATTTGGACTCGATGAAGCACTCAATAAATGAAGAATTTAAGACAGCCTCCCAACTAATCATCCTCATCTAGTTGCTTCCAGTTGGTGTGCAATAACTAGCTCCCAACCACCTCCATTTCTTCTTCATACAAATAACACCCCTAGCCTCTTCTCTCTTCAAACTCACTTTAACAGACACTAACAATGTCAGTTGATATGGCTAGTGAGAGAGATCTCCTGTCCACCGAGATCGTCAACAATGGAATCGAATCCTCCGGCCCCAATGCCGGCTCCCTCACCTTCTCCGTCAGGGTCCGGAGGCGCCTGCCGGACTTTCTCCAGTCGGTGAACCTCAAGTACGTCAAGTTGGGGTACCACCACCTCATCAACAATGCTATATACCTGGCCACCATACCTATTTTAGTGGTGGTGTTCAGTGCTGAGGTTGGGAGTCTCAGCAGGGAGGAGCTGTGGAAGAAGCTCTGGTTTGATGCTCGTTATGACCTAGCCACTGTGCTTGGCTTCTTCGGGGTCTTTGTCTTCACTTTGTCTGTCTACTTTATGTCTCGCCCTCGCTCCATCTATCTCATTGATTTTGCTTGCTTTCGCCCTAGTGATGATCTAAAGGTACTTGATTTCCGCCACACTAATTAACCAATCTGATATGTTATTTATATGTTGCTAAATCGTTTATCTGAATTCTCATTTGACTGATTTGAGTAGCTTGAATATTGTTGATTGTTGTGATTTATATGATTCATGTAAATATAATGTATCGTTAATGTTTCTTGTGCTTGGGAATATCAAATATATTTGGCGATGAAAATGATTTATTAACAGTTTTCTAGCTATATGTGGAGTGTTCAAGGAATTCTCTACTCTAAAATGGAAATAGGGAACGATCGAAAGTTTGAAACTACGGGAAATGTAATATATTTTCTCTAGCTACTTTGTAGGTATTTCAATGAACGGAGCTCGACTCCATTTTCCTAAAAAAAATAAAAATATATGAAATCCCATTCTGGGGAAATTGTACAATACTGAATACTGTCTAGCTCAGTAGCTATCAGCTGACCAGATCATAAATCGGAAAACCGATTCTAATATTTTGTAGCACTATGTGACAGATTGGTGGGTACAATATATAGCTTATTTTGGTGATGTGTTTCAGGTGTCAAAGGAGCAATTCATAGATCTAGCAAGAAAATCAGGCAAGTTTGATGAACAGAGCCTGGAATTCCAGGCTCGAATTCTCAACTCATCAGGTTTAGGAGACGAGACCTACATCCCAAAGTCAGTGATCACTTCCACTGAGAACACTGCAACCATGAAAGAAGGTCGAGCCGAGGCCTCACTGGTGATGTTCGGAGCACTTGACGAGCTCTTTGAAAAGACCAAGGTCCGTCCCAAGGACGTAGGTGTTCTTGTGGTGAACTGCAGCATATTCAATCCCACACCCTCCTTGTCCGCCATGATCATAAACCACTACAAAATGAGGGGCAACATTTTGAGCTACAACCTGGGTGGCATGGGCTGCAGCGCTGGGATCATAGCCGTTGATTTGGCTAGGGACATGCTTCAGGCAAATCCCAACAACTATGCTGTGGTGGTGAGCACCGAGACGGTGGGATATAATTGGTACCCGGGAAGTGATAGGTCTATGCTCGTTCCCAACTGTTTCTTCCGCATGGGTTGCTCCGCCGTGCTTATCTCCAATCGCCGCCGTGACTACCACCGTGCCAAGTATCGCCTCGAACACATCGTTCGAACACATAAAGGCGCCGACGACCGTAGCTTCAGGTTAGCTAGGTTTCAACTTTCAACCACATTTACAACACATTTAGTGCATAACCACATAACATGGTGACCATTCAACATTGAATAGCTAGGGTATGATAATTTGTCTACGGTTCTACTTTCTAGTACATTATCATGGAACTTGTATAATTGTAGTCTGATCGAGACCCTAAATAGTGTAAATAGTCCTTCGGATTCATAATTTCTATAGGACCAACCCTAAGTACGAGAATTGAGTTTCCCTTTTGTGTAGGCCAAGAGGGGCTTAATTAAAATTTCGGGACCAAAAATTGATTTTCGTATTGACGCCATTTATTTACAGAATTTTGGACCTAACTGTAATGTTTGAATTTTTATTATACAGGTGTGTGTACCAAGAAGAAGATGAGCAACGGCTCAAGGGGCTAAAGATCAGCAAAGAGCTAGTGGAAATCGGTGGTGAGGCACTGAAAACCAACATCACCACTCTCGGACCTCTAGTCCTTCCCTTCTCGGAGCAGCTCCTCTTCTTCGCTACATTGGTCTCGAGGCACTTGTTCAACAAAAAAGGTTCACAGCTCTCTTTATCGTTGGGCAAGCAGAGACCCTACATTCCTGATTTCAAGCTGGCATTCGAGCGCTTCTGTGTGCACGCCGCGAGCAAGACTGTGCTGGATGAGCTGCAGAGAAACCTCGAGCTCAGCGACGAGAACATGGAGGCCTCGAGGATGACGCTGCACCGATTTGGTAACACTTCGAGCAGTAGCATATGGTATGAGTTGGCTTACATGGAAGCAAAGGAGAAAGTGAAGAGAGGAGACCGAGTTTGGCAGTTGGCGTTCGGGTCTGGATTCAAGTGCAACAGCATTGTTTGGAGGTCCATGCGCCGGGTTAGGAAGCCTTCAAGGAATCCATGGCTGGATTGCATTGAAAGATACCCAGTCATGAATTGAGATTCGATCCTCTCTAGCTAAGCTAGTGTTATGAAGATTACTGAAGCTGATGCCTAGATGATACGTACCGATGACTAAAAACTTATTAATTTTTAGTTTTATTTTCTCTTTAATAATATTATTACCCTTAATTCTCTTTGAACTGAAGACATCGATAAGTCCAGGATGAAGGGCCTTTTTTCAATGTGGGGGAGCAGATTGGGATGTGAAACAGCGATGGAGTGGTTGCCTCTGTCACATCCAGCAGTTGAGAAACTCGGGCATTTAGATGTTGTAAATCAGTTCTTTTCAAAGTATTTGAATTAGGGTTTTGAACGTTTGCCTTGTGTTAATGTTATTGTACTTCTAAGAGGAAGTGCCAATAGTATTCTGATACGCATACCTTGAATGATTGCAATAAAATTTCCTTGTGATGTTTACCTTCTAATAATGTGCTACTGTTTTTAGACTGAAAGATGAGTGAGTGAGAAGAAACCTCTCTGTAACCATATTGAAATAATAAAAAGAAGGAAAAAAAGAGGACAACAAGAGAGGGGGACGTCTGATCGAAACCTCTCAAAGCAAAGTAACAATGAAACGAGACTAAGAGCATCTCCAATATGCTCTCCATTTACTTAAATTTATCAATTTTTAGGAATATAGAGTTGTTTTTAAGTCAAACAGTTTCCTTATTCTATTTCCTAAAATAAGGATAGAGAAGAAAAAGAAGCGTTCATTCCCCAAATTTACAGCAAAGGTTTTATTCTTAAATTATCAAAATTAGCATTGTTATAAATTTCTCACATGCTCCAATGAGAAGAAAAAATATAAAATATATTATTAAGTATTTTATTGTTATAATAAGGTATATAATATTTCTTTTTTGTTATAATTAAATATGATGCAGAATATTTAATTGTAGTAATAAATGACAAAATCTGTAAAGTGAGAAACTGTTAAACTTGAAAGTGAATCACCTGTTCCCGAATTCCCAGTGCCAACCATGTACCTTCAATTACATTTCGCCACGTGTTTTGCAAACTTAACTCCTCTGACTCTGTTAACACTCTATTTCCCCATTAGAAAAAAAAACAAATCTCAGTTAACCAAAAATGAGCATTTCTCATAGGATC
The DNA here is from genome assembly GCA_010134655.1 of Fragaria nilgerrensis. Lineage (NCBI taxonomy): Eukaryota > Viridiplantae > Streptophyta > Magnoliopsida > Rosales > Rosaceae > Fragaria > Fragaria nilgerrensis. The sequence continues at coordinate 31,968,158 of CM020978.1, forward strand.
CTGTCTCATATTCCCCGATCCTCTCGATCGGTTTCAATTCCTCATAAAAATTCTCTCTGGTTCAATTGAAACAGATCAAATCTCAGACAAACATAAATGTGGCTCTAGAACACAAAGGGAGATCAATTCAAGTTTTATCGTTGTATCAATCATATATCAGATTATATGAGAACAATAAGAGTTGAGAGTCTTTCCCTTTGATAACAAACCGCAAGTAATTCATACCATGATTGTACAAGGAGACAAAGAAAACATGAAACTCATTTTAAATCTGCAAATCTACAGAGCTAACTGGACCTTTATCTTCCTCTCTTTCTGGGTTCATCTCCTTTAGAACCCATTTCTTCTGTTCAGAGTTATCTTTTCCATTATATAAGGGTTTTCTGGTTCAATTAGAATACAACCAAAGCCCTTGGATCAGATTGCCACGAACTTGGCCGTCTCCTCCTCTCTCAGGTTCGAATGTTCGATACACGGCTCTGGCTGTCTTCCAAATCAAGCCTCTGATGATTCAATTCGTATTTTTTGGATGATGGGTGTGGTAGATTTTGGGAAGAGAATGATGATTTGTTTTTGACTTTTCATTTCCCTATTTTTCCAGATGAATGAAACGTCATCCGCATTTGGTTGATTTGGTTTCTCTTATAATCAATTAAGGAGCAAGTCGATCAGATGGGTATTTTTTTTTGGAGATTTTCACTTTTGCTTTCCTATTTTAAATAAATTTTAAGAAAACTGTTGGATATTCTTTAAGAAAACCGAAATAGTAAGGAAACAAACCCGTCTAGTAATGTGCTACTTATTGCAAGCAAATGCTTTGGATTCAAAACAAAAGCACGAGTTACCTAGCTAGCTAGTTAGGTCGACATCACATCTGGCAATATTGATGAATTCTTGCGCATATATATAGATGTTGCAAAGTAACTACTTACTATATGATCATTATGATTAATTAAGTTGTGTGGTTTAATAATGGTTTAACTACTTGCTATAATTTGCGGCAAGCAGATACCCTGATTTATTGCAATAGCACTTCCTTATTATGTCTACCTTGTTTACATGTTGATGCTTTCAGTTGCAAATAAAATTAAGCATGACCCGGCTAGCTATAAGCTAGGTCGACACTGTTACACAAGTCCTATACAAAAGGGAAATCATAAAATTCAGATCTAGTTAGCTAGTTAGCCGATATCATTTAGTAGCTAGTTAGCTACTAAATAAGCAGAACCCTAACTTTTATTTGTGTTCAGCTGTCACCACCACGTACATATGGTTCATACCTAATGCTTTGATTTCGACTATTGATTAGGTTAGGTAACAAATTAAACGTGAGAGTTGATCCAACGCAAAAGATCCAAAGCTTTAATACACTGATCTCTTCTGATCCGAATTGGCACGACAACACTGAGCCTCTCAGTTTGTATGACCATAAAGTTAGGCCACACAGTTTTGGTTGCCATCTCGTTCTTGTTCGTTTTCCCTTATTCAACAAAATCTATAGACCATGCCAAAAGCATGACCTTAATCCTACAGTGGATCCTGCATGCGCAGTATAAAATGATCTTCCAGACTTTGATGATCTTCACGTACATCTGAGACGTACTAAACCTGAAGATCTAATCAAACAGTAGGTTACAACCATGGCAACTAAGACTATGAACATGTTCTTGGTTCTAGTTATGAGCACAATCTTAGCAATTTGTGTAGTAAGCGCACACGAGAAAACAGATAGCATGAGATTGGCAGCTCGTGACGCCATAACCCTAGCCGTCAGCGAGATTAGCAACACCCAAAAGTTCATCAACACCATCCCGCGGCTCAAGACTGTGGAGACGGCGGCAATGCCTGATGAAACCGCCCTTGTTAGTTGCGCGGTAGGTTTGATCGACAGCTTGAGCAATGCGCATAGCGCGCTACAGCGGATGCGACATCTTAACAAGGCAACAGTACCCTTCATTGATTCAGATGTCGACGCCTTGAAGAGCGCGGTGTTGAGTCGCATTGCAAGCTTCAACAACGTTTGCCAAGTCGGGCTGAAGGACGTGGATAAGACCATTGTGGTGATGCTGAATCGGAAACTAGAGGACGTCATGATGTTGGCTAGTAATGTGATTAAGCATGTCTCTTACCTGAAATTAAACTAAGTAACTGATCACAAATTCAAGATAGCTATATATGATCATGTGATGAATTTACTTAAGTAACGAGTGCCCTGATGCCTGTGGCACATATGTTTGTTCAATAAAAAGGATGCCCTATGAAGTGAATCGAAAATTTCTTCGAATCTTTTTTTTGTTAGAATGCTTCGAATCTATAGTTCATAAGATTATATAAAACTTGCGTCAAGTTTAAGAGTCTTGTGTACGTATGCCTCTAAGTATATGAACTTTTTTTTTCTTCCTAATTTGATAAAAGGTGATTCATATTATGTTAGTTAAAAAAGTTTGATATGGAACATTAATTGTATATGACGAAGCATCTGATCTAAGCTAGCTTATATATGACATCACTTGAAGAAGTCAAGAACCAGTAAGCATGAACAATTTGCAAACGTATCGTCGTATTGGCTACTACTCGTTCATTCCTAATAAGTCCATGTAGCCATCACACTCGTGCGCGCAAACATTAATCGTATGGCATATATATGGGGGCAAAAACAGTTTTTCCAGAATAACAACGAGGACTAAGAAAATTCATATGAATCCTATTTAGTTTTTTTGTTTTTGAGTCCTGTTTAGTTTCATTCATACATATGAGTGCGGAAAATAAGACATGCATCCTCTGGGGAACGTTATACGTACGTGTTTCATGCACATTATTATCTTGACCTTGAATCTGGAAAATATATAAGCAAACAAAGACCAAAACCTAAGCTACGTTCATGGATCAAAATCCACATAGAAACAAAATTTATATTTGGCAAGTGGTCAATTTTATTAATCAAGCTATTTTCGATCGTGGACTTCAGTATAGTATAGTTTCTCAACAATTACCGAGTCAGTTGACTCGTCATTAATTTCAAGTCAAATACTTATTTAGGTTTGATTTTTTCTTCTGAAGAAAACAAAATGAAAACCTAAACTTTTCCATCATAAATAATGCCCACATGTACTGAAGAAAATTGAAGTATTTGACGACATGCAGTCCTGCTGCTATAATGGAGATGGACAGGTAATTTAATCAACTAGATAATATTTTTCTTTGAATGATGAATTAGTTTTATGGTATTGTTGATTCTGTATGAAATTCACACATGAATTGCTCTAACATTGTAAATTATTAGTTGTATAAATATTCCACAAATTGTCAAAATGAACAAAATTAGACTTCCATTCAATGCCCATTAATATTTTACCCAAGACGGCAAGACGTGGACATACTCCACATTTGCATCAAGACCATGAAGTTTGTACCAACATCGATCGATATCATATATAGTTTCATTAGGGATCGAAAGTCTACTAGTTTCAGGTGAAGATTCATCATGTTTGAGCCCACGGTACGTCATATTGATGTCATATTGATGCCAATAATACCATATATATATATATATAAATAGAGTTGCAAATTAACTTCTTAATTAGAAGCTTAATTCATTTCCATTTTAAATGTGATATATACGCTTAATTACTTAAAAGTCTGGCTAAATTTGCAAACAATCAATTAACGGGAGAGTAATAAGGCACAGGATCATGGCATGCAAATGAACTCTACGAGAAAACAATCAAAGACAATAATGGAACAAACAAAAACAATAATAATTAAGTCAAAATAATTAGAGTGATTCCTGATTGTTGAAGTAATTAAATCAGGATTAGTTAGTCAGTTTGGGGGCAAGGCCAACGTGCTACACGCCGCGTTGGTCTTCGCCGCGGCAAAATCATCCCTACTCGATCCCTTCTTCTACTACTCCTCAATAATCTCAGTCTCTCAGAGAACGAGTTGGTTTTAATTAACTTAACTTGCCCTGTATATTAATTAGTTAGTACTAATTAATCCAACGGAGCGCGTATGATCATGTAGTATAATAATCAAGCAATTATTAGGACACATAAACCCTTGTCATTTTAATAATTAGTCCATTCACTGGGACGCATATGATGATCGATCACTATGCTAAGTAGAACTACATATACCTCTCTCAATTTTAATTGAATTTAGCGGACTTGGAGATCCCAAAGTATACATATTGACCTTCCCTGATAATAATTTGGTCAGTTCGTCATCGATCACTAAACACCAACACATGCATGGTCAACTTCATCATCGAATAGTAACTTTCGATCATTCGTGTATGGGAACGCTACGATTCATTTCAAACCAGTCTTGGTCTCTTGATCATTGTATCTAACTAATCCACATATAACTATTATTTTTCAGTGAATAATTTTCTTCATATGAGAAAAACTAATGGTACAAGGTCGTAGGGTCTAGCATGTTCTCTGATTCGTCATAAGGTACGTCGTAAGTACTTCAACTATGTGGGATAATAAGATGATTGAGATGATCAAATCTTAACTAAGTCTGAAGAATTCTGGGTTCAAATTCTTCAAGCTTATTAATTAACTTTCATCCCTACGTACACATATATATTCGAGCTTTTTAACTAGCTACTTAGAACTTAGAAGGATTGAAACTCAAATACATAGTGACAAAGACAGATTATATATAAGGAGCAAAATTAGAATTCTAGCTCTATGTTAAGTATATATATATGCATGGGTAAGGCTAGGGTGAGTTAATGCATGTGATGTATCAATTTTGTCCTCAAGTTGTAAAATGAGTCCTCAAAGTAGTAATATTAGTCATTAAAGTTGTAAAAAAAAAATTAGTTACAACATTAGTCCTTATTTGTTCTTAAAGTGGTAATTGAGTCTTTAAAGTTGTAATATAAGTCCTCAAAGTTGTAACAACTTTTTTTTAATCACTTTGAGGACTCAATTACCACTATAAACACACATTTTACCATTTTAAAGACACATGATTACTAATGTTGTAACTATAAAATTTTACAACTTTAATGACTTGTAATACAACTTCAAAGACTAATATTACTAGTTTGAGAACTCAATTTACAAAGTTAATGCATCACATCATTCACATGCATTAACACATTATAGAATTTTGATATATGCATTGCTTTAGAGTTTCAAATGCACAAAAATGTGAAATATAGTAAATTCAAAACAAGGTACGTAGAACGAAACAGATGTTAGATTTTAACAACTAGGTTAGAACTTGGCAAAATACTTGTAATAATATAGATTGCGAATGGACTAGCACTGAATGACTAAATCTATACACCAATAGTCACCAACAACAATTGTAATAGAATATTATTTTTGTAGTATACAACTGAAGGTTAGTTGAAGAAAATGTCAACACTTGGTCCTATATATACCCTAAACCTCCCTCGATACTCCAACACATTCAAAAGTCCATTACAATCTCATATATAGCTTTTGCCGCCATATCAACCTTAATATTCTCCAACCTTTTCTTGCTATACACCAAAAACATGGCTGCGCAACATCTTAACCAATTCCAGTTTCACTCAGTCTCCAAAATCGGCATCATCGGAGCTGGTATTAGCGGAATCGCTGCCGCTAAACAGCTTTCAGGTCACAGTCCGGTGGTGTTTGAGGCCACTGACTCGATCGGGGGAGTTTGGAAACACTGCTCTTATGCTTCCACCAAACTCCAAACCCCTCGTTGCGATTTTGAGTTCTCTGACTATCCTTGGTCTGAGAGAGACAATGCAAACTTCCCTTCTCATGTTGAGGTCTTGGAATACTTGCATGGCTATGCCACACACTTTGACCTCTTGAAGTTTGTCAAGTTTGGTTCAAAGGTTGTGGAAATACGCTATGTAGGTGATGATCACAGTACCACTACCAGTACTCATTCATCTGAAAATTCGACATCCGGGGAATATGGGAATCTTTTGGCCGGCCACCCTGTCTGGGAGGTCGGAGTTCAAAGCTCCAACAATCCAGACAGTACCATCGAGGTTGTTATATATTCTGATAATTGGGTTTTAAGTTGCACCATGTAGTTTTTTCATCACTTTCATGCATACTTCTTGTGTTTTCTGCTAAAATTTGCATGGTTGATCGATGTTCATTGTTCTTATAACTGGGAAACCTATTAAACACAGAGCATGCACAACACTTTTATATCATATTGTTGATCATATCTCTTAGGGTTTCATTTATATAAGAAATATAATTAGCAATATGATGGATATCATGCATTTTTACAAAACTGATCGAGTACTAATTCGAGTTTATATATATTTTTGGAGCAAACAGTGGTATGGATTCGAGTTCATTGTGGTGTGCATCGGGAAATATGGAGACATACCAAGAATACCAACCTTCCCTCGCAACAAAGGTCAAGAAGTGTTCAAAGGAAAAGTCATGCACTCCATGGACTACTCTAAGCTAGACCAAGAAGCTGCGCGTGAGCTCGTCAAGGGCAAGAAGGTTGCAGTCGTGGGCTACAAGAAGTCCGCCATTGATTTAGCACTCGAGTGTGCTGAGGCTAACCAAGGTATGTATCAAGCATCCGGCTTCTCTGTTTTGATTCATGCTGCAAACAATATCATAACTCTCAAAGTTAATATACTAATCACTCGTAAAATTAACATAGTTAATGAGAATCCGAAAGCGAGAATAAAATCATGCATACTGATGATTCTGAGTCTATGAAGCAAGTTAGAAGGACTTGGGGGACAAGATGGTCAAGCTGGTGGAAATTGTCAGTATGAAAAGTGACAATAGCAACATATTTAAACCCAGTTGACCACACGCTTTGATCTAGTATTATTGTTGCATTATCAGCAAGAACCTAAATTAGCCTAAGATGACATCAATTTGTAGCACACCATATGAGAGTTTAGCCAAAAAATATAATGTATCAAAACAATCAAGTGGATTTAAATCTTGTGTTCTAAGTAATCTTTTCTGGTGTGCTTAATTGGTTTTATATTTTTTGTGTTGGTGGATTTTATAGGACCAGATGGGCAACCATGCACAATGGTGGTTAGAACTTTGCATTGGACTGTTCCATCATATTGGATTTGGGGACTTCCATTTTTCCTGTTTTACTCAACAAGGTCTTCTCAATTCCTCCATGAAAGGCCAAACCAGAGCTTCCTCAAAGCCCTCTTCTGCCTATTTTCATCCCCAATGGTAAATTCATCATTTCCCTTTCTCTAATGTACTGCAAATTACTCTACATTCATCAGATCAAATAAACGAAGATTCGAACTAATTTGGTACTTGCTTCTGAAACAGAGAAAGGTGGTTTCCAAGTTCATAGAGTCATACTTGCTGTGGAGGCTTCCTCTAGTGAAGTATGGCCTAAAACCAGAGCACCCATTTTTGGAGGACTATGCTTCTTGCCAGATGGCTATTTTGCCTGAGAACTTCTTCCCCGAGGCAGACAAGGGTAACTTAAAGTTCAAAAGAGCATCAAAGTGGTGTTTTATGATGGTGGAGTTGAATTTGAAGACAACACCAGATTGGAGGCTGATGTTGTTCTTCTTGCTACTGGTTATGATGGAAAGAAGAAACTACAATCTGTATTACCTGAGCCTTTCCGCAGTCTCATGCTCGACTCTTCTGGCACTATGCCCTTATACAGGTACTAAAAATACCAATACTGATTTCAAGTTTACATGTTTTGTTGTTGGATTGTCAACTGTACGTTGAGGTCAAATTTACACACATACAACAATACACATCACCTTCATTTTCACTAATAAGACTACAAGAGGTAGTGTGCAATATTGATTTCCATTACTGATTGTTTGAATGATTGCTCAACTGCAGGGGTACAATCCATCCATTGATTCCCAACATGGCATTTGTGGGTTTCATAGAGAGTGTTTCGAATCTGCACACAGCAGAGTTGAGGTGCAAATGGCTGTCAAGAGTGGTTGACAACAAGTTCAAGCTTCCGAGTGTGAAAGAAATGCTTGATCAGATAAGCAGAGAGATGGAAGTGATGAAGAGGACGACGAGGTTTTACAAGAGACACTGCATTTCTACTTTCAGCATCAACCACAGTGATGAGATTTGCGAAGAAATGGGATGGAAGTCTTGGAGGAAGAGCAACTGGCTTTCAGAGGCTTTTAGCCCTTATAACAGCCGAGACTATAATGAAGAGAAGGAGGATTAATTTTCTTGCACCCCAAGATTAACATACAGCTGATGCTGATCTATCATATATGCATCTATCACTTATGTTTAGGGCATTAGAGCGCCATGGATGCTGATATCTATCATCTATGTATTTATTTCTTATGATTATATTATTCGTAAGCGCTGTAATATGCTGTTTGATCAATAAAAAGAATAAAAGTATGGTTTATGCAGTTGGTTCTTTTCCGTTGCAACATTTTGTTTCCTGCTTTGTTTTGTAGTAGAGAATGTCAGACTTTTCTTGAGTCAAAGAAGGAGGGGCTAAACTTCTGGGAGTGAACCCTTTCTGGCTGCTTGGATAAACCTAATTTGATGCACAGGACAGAACTGAGGATGTATATTTTGCCCTTTTGTGATCATACAGGGACAGAAACACGACTTGAAAAACCAATTGTTCCCTGAATTCATTATTAGGAAAAAGGTATCCTGTTTAATTCATAGGTTGTTGGCAATGACAGTGACAGGTATGGGAATGAAATGCAGGAAGAAGTACAAATTTCGAATTCAAATTTATAATGGTGTTATTTTACCAGTGACGAAAGTTAAGTTGTAAATTTACTTAGTTGCCTTCAAATTCAAAAATTTACTTAGTTGCCTTTAAATTCAAATTTCATGGACATTGTGCTGCCACGTAGCTGGCCCCACTTTTGTGTACAAAAATGACGGGGCATACCAGCTGTTAAACATGATCTATTTATAACAGGAGGGGTCATCATTCGGGCCTGTGGGTCTAAAAGTCCCTTGGTCCATATATAGATTAGTCCATATCAGCTCGGACCTATAAAAGCCTGTTAAGTACGGTCTTAAAAAACTCGTTCAATTCAAATATTAATATTTATTTATATTTTTTATAAAGTTGTTAGTTGAATATGTGAACTAATAATAGATTATGTTATACATTCATTTTGTTTTTTTATTACATTTAGTTCAAAGATTGACATATTATTATTTTTTATCATACAAACAACTAAAATGCTACATCGAGTCACGATCTCCATATCATTAGACTAAATTATATTGAGTTTTTTTAATAAATTTATTTTACATATAAATATAACAGGCCCCAACTTACCGATTTAAAATGCCCAGCCTAATCCGATCTATATGATATATCCGACCCGACCATTTCTAAATTTTAAAATATTAGTCGAGCCTGGTCTGCACCGGCCCGAGCCCAGACCCTTACCGATGAAACAAAAGCATTTTCTTTTTTCTTTTTAGAGAAGGAAACGAAAACCATTTCCTTACAGTATTATATTTCCTTTTAGAGAAGGAAAAGAAAAGGGCATTTCCTTTATATATATAGATATATAGATATGGTTGGTAAAGGTAGTTTCCTATCTGTGGTCGATTTTGGTTGAAATTTGGTTAAAACACCCACCCCCATCGCTGCCGCTGAGAAGAATATCAAGCATGAGCACCTTTTCTGACGATGAGAATTATTATTCGTTGTGGGAGACCCGTCATGAATTTTTCAGCCGAGCAATTCAAATCAATAATATCAGGCACCGAAGCAGAGCCGGCGTGGACATAATTCCGATGTGACGATCTCGGATCTGACATGTAGAGATACAGAGGAGTCAATGCACATGAACTTGAACCCGGACGATGCAGACTTCAAGCCCAAAATGATTCCGGCATCAGAATCATTCATCCTAGCTCTGGAGGAAGCCAGTCCACCAGACGATGATGAATTAGAGTGTGCTATTTGTATGGAAATGTTTGCGCATGACAGCAATACCATCACTCGGTTGCCCTGCGCACACTATTATCATCGAGGTTGCATTGTCCCGTGGCTCCACATCAATCATCTCTGTCCTACTTGTCGACACCCTAACCCTCAATCTACTCAAGGAAGCTAGCTAGTTGCTCTGCATTTTTGGGCATTACCAGCTGCCTTGGTACTGCCACTATGCTCTGACTGCTACCTTGTTTGTATTTCCATGCCTTGATCATCCATCATTTGTATAATTTCTATTTATAAAAGTCCAGTGTTAGAACAAATTTCAAACTCTACATTACATATATGCTGTTCAATCTTCCCATTTGCTGTTAATTCTATTGTTTGCTAAACTGCTTCGTTTTTCTTTCTTTTTCTTAACGGTGCTTCTGGCATTCTCTTCCTTGTTTGGGTTCACCATGGTTTATAGTCTTGTTTGGAGTGCTAGGTTGTGGCCTCTATACATCTTTGGGGCATCTTTCCTTATATCACAAGTGTCGCGATTTTTGATTCTAAGCTGTTGGTTCATATAAGTCTCATTTTAGTTTTCTATTTAGCTATTCTTCTTTATCTTGTAGCCTTTCCGATTGCTTCTAAGAAGAATGGTCGGTCTGCCACAATGAACCGACACGACATCCACACAGTGGCAGGTAACATATTGATTCCTTCTTCTTGGGCTGGCTGACAGCTTAAATTTATTGTCGTGACTTAATCAAAATTTACTAAGTGCCGTCAAAGGAGATGGTCATATCATATGCTTGTACTAGAGAATAATGAAACTATGACATGCTGCCAGGTTAGGACCTAAATCTGTTTGGAATTGGGAACAATGGTTTAGGGTAAATTAGAAGCTACCCAACAAACTAGGTGTAAGTTACGTTAATTATTAAGAAATTTCTGGACACGATGAGAGATGTATGTGTTTTGTCCATATAAATAAAGGGAACCCTGCCGATTTCTTAGCGTGACAGGTTTGTAATGGTAGTCATAGTTTGGTTGATAAGGATTGCGTGTATCTTGATAATAGATTGTTGAAGCATGAATCACTATAAAGATTGCCATGAAGCAAGGCAGGAAAGAACATGTATAGAAAATTATATTTGATTATCTTAATTTGATGATTAACAGTTTCATTGATGCAATTTTCAAATGAAATTTTCAGTTGTCCATCTAGTGTGTAGCTTTATCATTTGGATCTCCTTCATCAATATTGAACTAAATGCATTTTAATTTTGTATGTTGTGCTAGGCCGAGGCTGCTGCCGCTGCCGCCCTCGTCGCCGAGGCGGCCGCTGCTGCTGTTCTTGAAGCGGCGGCTGCTGTCCCAGCTGTCCCCGAGGCGGCTGTTGCTGTTGTGGATATAGCGGCAATCCAGCAGATAACAAATGCAAGGGTTTCAGCCTTGCACAACACTAGGGTAAGTTTTTTTCAGTTGTTTTAATAATATTTTTCATTTTCATGTGCTTTCATATTGACTTTTTGGAGCTTATGTTTGAGCCGCGGTGAGTTTACCTCAGGCTGATAAAGGAGAAGAACTTGCTGATATCTGTGCTTGACCTATCTAGTATGAGGACAATTGTTTTCTATTACCGCCACCTCATCCGGGAAGAGGTATATTTTTTCCCTAGTTTCAACATATTTCTTTTGTTTGTTTATGGTTCATACTTGGTATTTCTTTGATAAATGCATATAGGTTTTGCATTTGTTTAGGTAGGTTTGTTCTTTTATTGTTTTTCTAATGGCTTGATGAACTGTGGAGAATTTGTGTGCTCTGCCTCCTGATTAGGGACTTAGGGTTTTTCTAGCATCTCTTGTTTTTATCGATCTTTCTGATTTATGTTTTTATATTTGCAGCGTGTGCAAAGGTGGCAAACAAGAAGGGTGGCACACTTTCTTCAAGAGAGGATGAACCACGACAACCAGACCGTTGGTCAGGAGCTTGAATGTGCGAGGAACCGGATCCGATTTGAGCGGTTTTGCCGGTGTGCTGCCTGCCCTGCAATATATGCCCCTTTATTCGATATGGCGTTGTTTGCAACTGCCATGGGGTGGGTGATCCTTCAGGAGCGTGAAGCGCGGATCGACCTCAACATTGTGTTAGCCTTGACAAAGGCGAGGTTGTGGTGGTGGAAGAGAAACCCAGAAGGCATGCCGTGAAGACCAACAATAACTGCATACTATATAGCTTCATGCCTCCCAGTATATTCCCCTTGAAACAAATTAATGGTACAGTGTAGGGTCAAGAGCTTGAATGTGCAAGGAACAAGATCCGGTGTGAGCGGTTTTGCCGGTGTACTGCCTGCCTTCGTATATTGTAGGGCAGGCAATACACCGGCAAAACCTGATCTATTTATGATGGTGTTATTTTACACCAGTGATGAAAGTTAAGTTGTAAATTTACTTAGTTGCCTTCAAATTCAAATTTCATGGACATTGTGTTGCCACGTAGTTGGCCTCACTGACGGCGTATACCAGTTGTTAAACATGATCTATTTATGACTAGGAGGGGTCATCATTTGGCCTGCGGGTCTAAACCCTTGTCCATAGATTAGCCCATCTTGGCTTGGCCTGCAATCCTACCCATGACATGCCTATAAAAGCTTGTTATGGCGTACAAAAATGACGGTGTATACCTGCTGTTAAACATGATCTATTTATGACTAGGAGGGGTAATCATTTGGCCCGCGGGTCTAAAGGCCTCTTGGTCCATAGATTAGTCCATCTCGGCTCGGCTTGCGGTCTGACCCATTACATGCCTATAAAAGCCTGTTAAGCCCATCTTAAAAAAGTCATTCAGTTCTAATATTAATCTTTTATAAAGTTGTTAGTTGAATATATATGTGAACTAATAATGGGTTATGTTATACCTTTATTTTGTTTTTTTTTTACTTCATTTAGTTCAAGCATTAACATATATATTTTATTATACAAATAACTGAAATGCTACATTGAGTCTATCGTGAGTCGAATTTACGACCTCCCGTTTACAAAAAAGAGATCAATGCCACCGGACCAAATGATACAGTCTTTCTAATTAATTTATTTTTCATATAAAAATAGTATGCCCCAATCTACCAATCAAAAATGCCCAGCCTGACCCGGTCTGTAAAAGCCTATAAGACCCAATGTTTTGAATATGTCTGACCCGACCCGGTTCTAAATTTTAAAATATTAGTCGTAGCCCGGTCCGCCCTGGCCGAGCCCATTTAGTTTGGGCTCATTGACGACCCCTACCGATGAAACAAAAGCATTTTATTTTTTCTTTTTAGAGAAGGAAACGAAAACCATTTCCTTACAGTATTATATTTCCTTTTAGAGAAGGAAAAGAAAAGGGCATTTCCTTTATATATATAGATATATAGATATGGTTGGTAAAGGTGGTTTCCTATCTGTGGTTGATTTAGGTTGAAATTAGGTTAAAACACCCACCCCCATCGCCGCCGCTGAGAAGAATATCAAGCATGAGCACCTTTTCTGATGATGAGAATTATTATTCGTTGTTCGAGACCCATCATGAATTTTCCAGCCAAGCAATTCAAATCAATAATATCAGGCACCGAAGCAGAGCCGGCGTGGACATAATTCCGATCACATTCCTCCATTTCAGGGTATATATAAACTACGATCCAGTTGTCCGTGGCTATGTTGTTGACCCACCAACTCTGTTACTTAAGAGAACTCTCAAGTTGCGGTTCTCCAGGGAGAAGGCCATCAGTGGAGATGCAAAGACAAGATTGGAGAGATTCGCAAGGTATAAAAGGGTCATAGCTGGGTCACCCAAGGAAGCTAACAAGTTACGGAACAAGCTGGGTAGGTATCTCTGCAAAGCTATGGGTTTTCCCGAACATAAGCATCCCTATATTATTGAACCATTATTGGCTAAGCTTAAATCAGCCATCCCCGATAAAGCTATCTCTGTGATGATCTCGGATCTGACATGTAGAGATACAGCGGAGTCAATGCACATGAACTTGAACCCGGACGATGAAGACTTCAAGCCCAAAATGATTCCGGCATCAGAATCATTCATCCTAGCTCTGGAGGAAGCGACTCCACCAGATGATGATGAATTAGAGTGTGCTATTTGTATGGAAATGTTTGCGCATGCCAGCAGTACCATCACTCGGTTGCCCTGCGCACACTATTATCATCGAGATTGCATTATCGCGTGGCTCCACATGAATCATCTCTGTCCTACTTGTCGACACCCTAACCCTCAATATACTCAATGAAGCTAGCCATTTTTGGGCATAACCAGCTGCGTTGGTAGTGTCACTATGCTCAGACTATTACCTTGTTTTTCTTCCATGCCTTGATCATCCATCATTTGTATAATTTCTATTTATAAAAGTCCAGTGTTAGAACAAATTTCAAACTCTACATTACATATATGCTGTTCAATCTTCCCATTTGCTGTTAATTCTATTGTTTGCTAAACTGCTTCTTCTTTTTTCTTAATGGTGCTTCTGGCATTCTCTTCCTTGTTTGGGTTTACCATGGTTTATAATCTTGTTTGGAGTGCTAGGTTGTGGCCTCTATACATCTTTGGGGCATCTCTCCTTATATCAAAAGTGTCGCGATTTTTGATTCTAAGCTGTTGGTTCATATAAGTCTCATTTTAGTTTCCTATTCAGCTATTCTTCTTTATCTTGTAGCCTTTCCGATTGCTTCTAAGAAGAATGGTCGGTCTGCCACAATGAACCGACACGACATCCACACAGTGGCAGGTAAACATATTGATTCCTTCTTCTTGGACTGGCTGACTGCTTAAATTTATTGTCGTGACTTAATCAAAATTTATTAAGTGCCATCAAAGGAGATGGTCATATCATATGCTTGTACTAGAGAATAATGAAACTATGACATGCTGCCAGGTTAGGATCTAAATATGTTAGAATGGAATGGGAACAATGGTTTAGGGTAAATTAGAAGCTACCCAACAAACTAGGTGTAAGTTAAGTTAATTATTAAGAAATTTCTGGACACGATGTGAGATGTATGTGTTTTGTCCATATAAATAAAGAGAACTCTGCCGATTTCTTAGCTTGACAGGTTTGTAATGGTAGTCATAGTTTGGTTGATAAGGATTGCGTGTATCTTGATAGTAGATTGTTGAAGCATGAATCACTATAAAGATTGCCATGAAGCAAGGCAGGAAAGAACATGTATAGAAAATTATATTTGATTATCTTAATTTGATAATTACCAACAGTTTCATTGATGCAATTTTCAAATGAAATTTTCAGTTGTCCATCCAGTTTGTAGCTTTATCGTTTGGATCTCCTTCATCAATATTGACGCTGCTGCTGCTGTCCCGAGGCGGCTGTTGCTGTTGTGGACATAGCGGAAATCCGGCAGATAACAAATGCAAGGGTTTCAGCCTTGCACAACACTAAGGTAAGTTTTTTTTTCAATAGTTTTAATAATATTTTTCATTTTTATGTGCTTTTATATTGACTTTTTGTGTTTTTTTTTTTCAGCTGGAACTCAACTGATGTTTGCGTTGCGGTGAGTTTTACCTCAAGCTAATAAAAGAGAAGAACTTGCTGATATCTTTGCTTAACCTATTTGATATGAGGATAGTGGTATTTTTAGAATTTGTTTAGGCAGCGGCTGTTGTTGTGGACATAGCGGCAATCCGGCAGATAACAAATGCAAGGGTTTCAGCCTTGCACAACACTAGGGTAAGTTTTTTTCAATAGTTTTAATAATATTTCATTTTCATGTGCTTTCATATTGATTTTGGTTTTTTTTTCCAGCTGGAACTCAACTTATGTTTGAGCTGCAGTGAGTTTTATCTCAGGCTGATAAAGGAGAAGAACTTGCTGATATCTGTGCTTGACCTATTTGATACGAGGACAGTGGTATTTTTAGAATTTGTTTAGGCGGCTGTTGTTATTGTGGACATAGTGGCAATCCGGCAGGTAACAAATGCAAGGGTTTCAGTCTTGCACAACACTAGGGTAAGTTTTTTTCAATAGTTTTAATAATATTTTTCATTTTCATGTGCTTTCATATTGAATTTTCGGTATTTTTTTTTCAACTGGAACTCAGCTTATGTTTGAGTTGTGGTGAGTTTTACCTCAGGCTGATAAAGGAGAAGAACTTGCTGATATTTGTGCTTGACCTATTTGATATAAGGACAGTTGTTTTCTATTACCGCCACCTCATCCGGGAAGAGATATATTTTTTCCACAGTTTCAACATATTTCTTTTGTTTGTTTATGGTTCATACTTGGTATTCCTTTGGTAAATGCATGTAGGTCTTGCATTTGTTTAGGTATGTTTGTTCTTTTATTGTTTTTCTAATGGCTTGATGAACTGTGGAGAATTTGTGTGGTCTGCCTCCTGATTAGGGACTTGTGGTATTTTTAGCATCTCTTGTTTGTATCGATTTATGTCTTTATGTTTGCAGGGTGTGCAAAGGTGGCAAACAAGAAGGGTGGCGCACTTTCTTCAAGAGATGATGAACCACGACAACAAACGGTTGGTCAAGAGCTTGAATGTGCAAGGAACTGGATCCGGTTTGAGCGGTTTTGCCGATGTGCTGCCTACCCTGCAATATACGAGACCCAACTGGTTTAAACACAGGATATGGAAAGCAAGTTACTGGGTCTCGTATATTGCAGGGCAGGCAGCACACCGGCAAAACCGCTTAAACCGGATCCTGTTCGAGCTCTTGACCAACCGTCTGGTTGTCGTGGTTCGTCATCTCTTGAAGAAAGTGCGTCAGCCTTCTTGTTTGCTACCTTTGCACACCTTGCAAACATAAATTAGAAATATCGATACAAACAAGAGATGCTAAAAATATCACAAGTCCCTAATTAGGAGGCAGACCACACAAATTCTCCATAGTTCATCAAGCCATTAGAAAAACAATAAAAGAACAAACCTACCAAAACAAATGCCAAGACCTATATTATGCATTTACCAAAGGAATACCAAGTATGAACCATAAACAAACAAAAGAAATATGTGGAAAAAATATACCTCTCTCGGATGAGGTGGTGGTAATAGAAAACAACTGTCCTCATATCAAATAGGTCAAGCACAGATATCAGCAAGTTCTTCTCCTTTATCAGCTCGAGGTAAAAACTCACCGCAGCTCAAACATAAGCTGATTTCCAGCTGGAAAAAAAATACCAAAAAGTCAATATGAAAGCACATGAAAAATATTATTAAAACTATTGAAAAAAAAACTTACCCTAGTGTTGTGCTGCTGAAACCCTTGCATTTATTATCTGCCGGATTGCCGCTATGTCCACAACAACAACAGCCGCCTAAACAAATTCTAAAAATACCACTGTCCTCGTATCAAATAGCTAGGTCAAGCACAAATATCAGCAAGTTCTTCTCCTTTATCAGCCTGAGGTAAAACTCACCGCAGCTCAAACATAAGCTGAGTTCCAGCTGAAAAAAAAATACCAAAAAGTCAATATGAAAGGACTTGAAAAAAACTTACCCCTGAAACCCTGCATTTGTTATTTGCCGGATTGTCACTGTCCACAACTTTGCCCCTTTCTTCAATATGACGTTGTTTGCAACTGCCATGGGGTGGGTGATCCTTGAGGATCGTGAAGCTCGGATCGGCCTCAACACTGTGTTAGGGTTGACAAAGGTGAGGTTGTTGTGGTGGAAGAGAAACCCAGAAGGCATGCCGTGAAGACCAACAATAACTATATAGCTTCATGCTTCCCAGTATATTCCCCTTGAAACAAATTAATGGTACAGTGTGCGGTCATGCATGTTCTCTGATTGGTTATGAGAGTGTCATCTATATTCAAGCTTGACTATTTAGAGTTTTGATTACAAGGAGCAAAATTAAAATTCTGGAGTTAAATATGCATTACATTTACATCATGGAACACACCTCCTTGCAGATCGTCATGTTCTTCTTCTCAATCTTTTTTTCTCCTGCTGTTAAAGCAACTCCAACCGTAGTCTTATAAATTATCCATTTTAGGACATCTTGTTGCACTATTTATACAAGCCTTAAATTTCTCATCTCTAACAATGAGTCTTATTTGGTCTTTTGGGAGAAATTTTTCTGTCCTCCAGGAGGGTCAACATGCCTAGTGGTCTTTTGGCCAATAGAAAACCGTCATGTAGTATTTTTTGACATGTCATAATAGAGTAAAATAATTACTGTATTTAACTCAAGTAAATTCAACTTAAAAAAAATTGAATTAAGTAAAACCAAACAAGATCAAACAAAAAAAGAACTCAGATCTAGGGTTCATCATTTCCTTACCAAAAAGAAGAGAAAAAAAATCCCAACTCTCCATGGTAGTTAAAAGAGGATGGAGGTCGAAGAAACGGGCAAAGAAAAACCTTAAATTGATTTCTGGAGATCGAATTTGGATTAGCTGGAGTTTAAACCAAAACAGGTAAACAACAAGGAGATTTGTATGTCTTCGGAGCTGGATTTGAACTGCTCCAAAATAATTATTAAACCCTTTCACATTTCTTTCAAACGTCCCAATGTTCTCATGAAAGAATAAAGCAAAAGAGTTTTTAGAATGTCTATAGTACTAGGTGAGTGATCTTAATTTAGTGAACTAGCATGGAGATCTGATTTTTTTTTTCTTTTCAGTAAGGAGATGAGATGAACCCTAGATCTGGGTTTTTTTTTGTTTGATCTTGTTTGGTTTTACTTCAGTTTTTTTTTTTTTTAAGAAAAAGTTGAATTTACTTAAGTTAAATACAGTAATTCTTTTACCTTATTATAACATGTCAAAAAATACTACATGGCCCCAAGGAGGACCACTAGGCATTTTGACGTGGTCCTTCTGGAGGACAGAAAAATTTCTCTTTTATTTGGAGGTGTTATTTACACTATTCTTGATTAAAATAAGTTTTGAGTACAATATTTATGAATATTATAATTAAAAAAATCAACATTTTGTGAAATCCACACACCTTAAATTGAAATTCACATATTTTTTTTCTTTTTTGGTGACTTAGATTTTGTCTTTTAATGATTTAAACTTTGTCTTTTTGTGAATATGTTAACCAAAAAAGAAAAAAAAATGTGCGAATTTCAGCTCGGGTTATGTGAATTTCACATCTCTTTTATTTTTATCATAATATGGTAAAGTAAAAATGGAATCATATTACATAGGTAGAAATAATATTTCTCCTATTTTTCTTATTTTTTTTAGGTAAAAATGGATACCATATTTATGGAGGCCGTAGAATATTTTGGACATAAAACATCAGCCCTGGATCTAGTATATGTCCATCAGAATGAGTTGATAATAATTAAGATTATATTACATCTCAACCACACAATTTTAGACTAGAGAAATCAGAGACATCCATTAAATAATCATACGAAACGCATAACAATAAAAAAAATTGGAAAAAACTTCGATGACCAAGTTTGGTCACATGCAAGTGACCAACACCAATGAAGAAATGACACGTGGTCAGAAAAATAATTAAATATAAATATCAATTACCAATAACCTCTTGAAGTGTCCTTAAAGTCAAATCTAAACTCTTTAATGAAACACGTGTCAATTCCTCATTGGTGTTGGTCACTGCAAGTGACGAGACCTGGTCACCGAAGTCGAGTCCTAAAATAATAGACAAGGTTGCATCAGGCGAGGTCCACCATCCACTTTTCTCTCTTCCAGGCGCCTGAAGGCGTGTCCTTGCACGTAGAAGTCTTTTGTTGCGCATGTTTAACTCGTTTCCATCATCAGCACATCATTGAATGGGGCTGTCTGACCCAGTTTAGTTGTTGCGGGCTCATGCCACTGTTTGAGTCTTGGTCCTTGAAATGTATCAAATATAAGACTGAAAATAGGACTAAAAGTCCTATAATTCCAATACCAAGTCCACCTAAAATGGGTTGTTGGAGATGAAAAGTCTCAAAATGAGATCAAGACCCAAATATAACACAACAGTTGGACTTGCCCTTAAGAAGCTGTATTTTGTAGTCAAACCTTTCTGGCTGCTTGGATAAACCTATTTTAGCGCACAAGACAGGACTGGAGTTGTAAATTTTGGCCTTTTTTGATCATATAAAGTCAGAAACACCACTTCAAAAGCCAATTGTTTCCTGATTTCATTATTGAAAATACACAGACATTTATATGCCCTGTTTCTTTGTTGCAATTTATAATTTTATAGGTAGTTGGCGGAAATCAAACGTAGAGGAAGAGCACATCCCTGAAAGATTGAGATTTACATAACTCCATCAAATATTCAATATATAATATCAAGCTGCAAAAGACAAAAGGCAGACACTCTCCTCTCTTCTTTTCCTTCATTATTTCCTCTATGGCCTCGGCTCTTGCCTAGTTTAATATATATTGGCAAAGCCTTTTATTGTATCCTCCACACGAAAGGAAACTAGAAGGAAAGAATAAAAAGTATTTAAAGAATTAAAAAGAAAAAAAAAAGATCCAAAGATTTGATTAACTAAAAAACATCAATCCTTGTCATTCTCAAGCTAGCCATTCACCATCGAAACCTTCAAATTCTCCAATGTCCATGCTGTTTGTCACAAAAACCACAAGGAGCAAACAAGGCAAGAATTGAGTTAGCAACCTTATCAAATGACTTGAATAATTCACAGACATGCAACAAAATGAATGTCCTTCTTCAAAGGCTGAAACAAAGAAATAGAACAAAGAATTAAAAGTTGGAGAAAAAACAGAATTGCAGTGAGTTGGTCAAGTACTAAAACTAAGGCAGCCTTTATAGAAATGACATTATATCTGACTTGAGCATGAAGACCTACAATTTTTTGTTTACCAACTTCAACAATTTTCATCATGTTAAACTTGAGGCACTATATGCCTCTGAGCATCTTCTTCTCATCATACTACACTCAAAGAGCTCTCAGTGTATTGATAAAAGCTGATCAAAGGAAAAAACAAGAAACTGAGAAGCTGATCAAGCTGGTAACAGATTCTCATGGCTTCCACCTATTTTAATGGCTAGCTAATGGGTCCAGATAACATCACACTAATGACAACATGAACTATGGCAACTGGTGAGATTCAAACACACAATCACTAAGTTGAGGTAAATGACAAAACGAAACAGATTTTAATGACGCAATTACTTATAATATTCCCACTTTATTGAAACAACTGACTGACCCTAATGCAACAAGAAAGCCATGGAACAGGCCATATTTTCATGAAATTTCTGTGGTTTCTTACCATGGCAAGGCAGGATCTTGAAAATAGTCTGCTGAGTAGTAATCATTCAAATGTTGTTGAAAGCTGCCCTCATTTGCACTCAACCAGGCTGGAAACTCCAGGACTTCATCAAATGGAAGGTTGTATCCATCATCATCTTCAGCCTTCAAAAACTTGAACCACCATGCTGAAGTTACCAAATTCATGGTGTCATTCCATTCCATCTGATGCTGCTCTCCAATTGATCTGATCTCCGCCATCTCCTCATCATCCATCGCTGCATGCAATCCATCTCCACCGCTAGTGGTGATGCCAGAGTCTTCAGCATCAGCTACTGCAGGGGCCTCCATTTCCATGTGTGATATTCCGGCTGATGAACCAGGAAGTTCATGATCAGTGGCAATAGAAAGACTTGGGGAAGAAGATGATGATGGAGATGAGGCTGAGGCTGAGAATGAGACTGACCCTGAAGTTGAGTAAACTGGGGGGCTGTTGCTGTTGTGGTAAAGGGTGGTGCTTATATTGTTGAAATCTTGAAAATTGAGATTGAGGCCAAGGGTCTGGCTTGGAAGAGCTGTGAAATCGAAGTTTTCATAAAGAGGTGGAGGAGGAATTCTGGAAGCAGAACTCCAGAAAAATTGATTAGGAACAGAGGGATATTGATGAGAAAAATTGGATGAATAAGGCAGAGTTTCGAGATAATTGGTTGAATTTGATGGGTAAATTCTAGGATTTCTCCTAGATTTAATCCTTCCCTCTGTCTCCGAACAGGGGCGGGGTTGAGGCAGCATTTCTTGCGATTGCGGCTGTTGTTCTTGTTCCTGATGTTGTTGCTGTTGTTCACTGGCTTGTTTCATAGCCGCTCTATGAAACTTCAGAGCAGTGACAATCTCCCTCCTAGCCTCAGCCATGTTTAAGAGCCTTTCTTGGTAAGGTCTACTGGTGTGGAGTCTCCTCCTTACTTGTTTTTGTGCTGTTGAGGTTGTTGGGGTTGCTGTGTAATTTGGGTTTCACTAAATCCTTCCCTGAATTTGGTGCCACAGTCAAGGAGGTCTTTGGAGTTCATGGTGTCTTTGGTTCTTGAAGAGGTGAGTTGTTTCACTAGGCTACGGATATAAGCACCAGATAGATGATGAGGGTCCTCTTTGAGCTTACTAAGGTCATCTATTTCCATTAACTGATCAGTCTCTTGCTTTGAGGATCGACTCTGCCTCATCTCTCTCTCAGTTTAGCTAGGAATGGAAGGAAGAAAGAGGTGGGTAGGTTGGGAGGAGAATCATGGGTTTTCCTATATTCTGAAGAACAAAGTACGCTAAGCAGCAGATAAGCACAGGTTGATCTGAAGAAGTCCGGAGGCACTCATGGATGTTATAAATAGCTGGGGACAGTCTAGGGTTTTTAAATTTCTTTGGATTTTTCCCTGATTTGGCAAACCACTTTGTTACTGTTTTGTTACCCGCTTTAAATAGGCAGTTAGGAAGTTTGGCCTTAATAACCCCTAGAGATGTAAATTGGCCTCATTTTGATTCATAGAGTTTTTGCAGGAAACTTGTGAGAGTCCTAGGTTGTAATGTTAATAAAGTGTGTTCATAAATGACTACAAAACATTAGTGCGGAGTAACTCATGAGTCTCAACTTAAGTAATGACGACTTATGAAAATAAAGATCATAGGTTCAAATTCTCAACAAAGAAAAATGACAAACTATGCACATCAAGTATTACCAATTCATCATATGCTTATCATCATCGAATGGAATCACCATAAGTAGGAAACTCATTATGTTAAAGGAAACTAAGAAACTATAGCAATTTAGCAATGCTCTTAATAAGACTCCTAAACATGTACACTCTCGTTAAACTAGTAGTCTGGTACTAAACTACAGTCAACTGAAGCCTAACAGAACAAATTCTAGTGTGAACTATTGCCATATAACTTTCAACCATATCTTGTGCAGAAGCTTTGCCGTGTACAATTAGGACATTATTCTCATTGACTACTCAACAAAAATATTTATTTTCCTCAAACAAATTTTGGATGAGTGATCATAAAAATGATAACAGATAGAGTAAACTTGGCATGCATGCAATACCAGAACATAAATTCACCAAATATTCAAAGACACACACACCCCATAGAAACCTCCCCAACGTGTTCCAATAATCTACAACACAAACAAGAACTGCTCTCTCCATTCCTAGGATCTAAATACCAAACCAACTGAGAAAATGGAAAGGAAAACATAAATTACCAAAAAAACAGTAATTTTCCTTAATATAAGTTTGTGTATCCTATGATCCTAGGTATTACTGGAGGACATTTTAGGCATCAAAGAATTGACGGGTAGTCTAGTGTATTGTCTACGAGTAAAATGGGGACCAGGCTCTGGAAACGTCAGCAGAAGCCTACAATAGACTGACAGAAGAATCTCCATTACTGTTGTAACTTCTATATAATTTCTTTTATAGTGAGAAAAGAAAACCATCCAAATTTTCTGTTTTATACAAGTTGTTCAATATGATTTGAGTCTGTTCATGAGACAGAGAACTTGGACCTATTTGCAAAGGCATTTCCACACCATATTACGGGACAGAAATGCTCCATACCTTCCTCAAATTATTAGCTCTTCTTTGTTACTGCCTTTTCTAATCAAATTTTCACTGTCATATTCTTTACTGTAATGGTGACGGAGGCATGGCTTCTGTGCCTCACAGCAAAGTTTCCAGGCCTCACTTACAGTTGAAATCCACTACTCAAGTTTAGAGAAATTCTACTAATCAAGCTGTACATCTCAGCCTCTCAGGATCAATAAAGTGAGCAATTTTTTTAAGGTAGATTGGAAGCAATTTTTTATGCACTGGATATATCTGTTAAAAATCAAAATACCCCCAAACAGGAGGGAGATCATCAATATCTGTTCAAATAGTTGCACGTCCAATTTGACTCTGTCTGAAATGTCAGCATAGACTAGTATGCAGAACGAGATGCAAGTACGTAAACAGAGGATTGGTACAGAAAGTTTCATCCAAGTGTGAAGAGTGAAAAAAATTGAAAGCTAGCTGTAATCCATAAACTATAACATCAAACTACAGGTATTCATATTCTCACAAAATCAAATATTTTCCTAGGCAAGCTATCACCAACTCTCCCTCAAATTTTTTAAGTAGCGACATTTCTATATACGAGTAGAAAAACTTGCTTCCTTTTTTCTTCAAGTTAAAAGAACATTTGAAATACAGTAACTTTTAAGATCACGAAAAGAAAATAGTAAACATTAACTATAACATCATCATCATATGAAGTTTACGTAATACATGAGCAAAATCTAATGCTATGAGCCCTCTTGGGTTTCCATTAAACTCAAAATCTAATCTTATCTATGCCTTGTTTTCTTAGAAGTCGAATCCTAACTCATCTGCATTTACCTTAGTAATTTTAGGGATTGAAATAGCTCCCAATGTGATCCTTAGTTCTAATGTATGCAATCTCTGTCCTCCTCATATAATTGGAGAATTCAGTTCTTAAAAAAAAAAAAACATGAAATCCAAGTGGATAACACATATTAGACAAGATGCTGACTTGTCTTGCCGGCCAACAATCTAAAACATCTAACAACCTAAAGCAGAATGGGATGAGAGTGAAAAAAATATGACAAGCTACGCAAGCACTCACGTCATTGAGTTGAGAAAGTAGCCATTTTGATAAAAGGTTAAAACACTTGCACACGGATTACCATTTGGATTTCCTAAACAAAAGGGCAGCTCCTTAACCCAGTAATGAACAAGTAAAGCCTCCAAATGAGTTCAATAACAAGAACTCAACTTTAACAAACTATCCGCCTAGAAAGGCAACAAAAGCTAACTACTCATACAAACTAATTTGGACCAACAATTCATCAAATGATTACCAAAGTATTAGTCTTTACAAGTTTAACAATACAAACTAATTTGGACCAACAATTCATCAAATGAATACCAGAGTATTAGTCTTTACAAGTTTAACAATACAAACTAATTTGGACCAACATTTCATCAAATGATCACCAAAGTTTTAGTCTTTACAAATATAACACTCACGTTTTCTATAGCACAACTGAAAATCATCCAAATCAAGAAAATCGTCCTGCTTAATAATAACAATACCATAAAGGGTTGGGTTAACTCATGCCATTTCTTATTCCAATTAGCTGGGAAGGTTCTAACATTGCCTAATGGATCACACAACGCAAATCAAGCAGAAACATTGAGACAAAGTTTGAATCTTTATAGTAGACAATGCAAATGGGATAACAATGGTGAATAGAAAACAATAATAAAATGAGCAAATTGCAATAATAAGAGAGCGAATGAGAAAAGGAGAGAGAGAGAAACTGGCCTCTTTTCTTTTCTGCGGTGTGTCTGTGGATAACATCAAAAACAGCTTTGATGGATGGATGGATGAGTTTTTGGTTGTCTGATAAAAACCAAAGCGAAGCAGCCAGCTTCCACCAATGGGGTTGCTTCCACAGCAACATATTGCAGCAGGTGCCTTCCTTGAATTGTAGGTATAAAATAAACAAAATCAGAAACAGCTGGGTTTTGACGAATCACATTCACCCACCAAAATCCAACCGCCCATTCCCACACCTTCCATCTCTCCTTCTCTCTCAGATCTCTTTCTATCTCTCTATTCACACACCGCTCTGTGAAAAATTAAACGCCCTTTTAATAGTCTTTTTGGGGTATCACCAAAAAGAGGAAGAAAAAGGAAGTCACTCGGCGCCCACTGAGCTTTGTGCCTCTGAGAGAAATAGAGAGAGGCTCAGAGTCGCTGCAGAGAGAGACCTTGCAGGTTCTCCCTCTTTCTCTGGGGTTGTTAGCCTTTAATGAATGTTAATGAGAATCTGAATTAGGCACAAGACGCATAGTGACACTGTATATAGGTAAAAAAATAAAAGTAGATAATCCTCCTACTCTAGTTTAATTTACGACGCTGTTACAGTAGTTAAACAGACACTACAGTGCAATACGTAGTTGCGGAAGGCTGTCAGACACCGTCTTGTAATATTTAGTTGAAACATTTCACATCCATCGAGTTTTTGAGCCTCATAATATTAAAAGTATAAACATACTATAATTTACTTTGAGGTTTCATTTAGTTCACTTTGAATGAATGACGTTGATTTTATCAAATACAAATACTTAAAAAAAATTACTTAACAAACAAAAACTCATTATATAACACCAGATGTGTGATAAATTTCTTTAACTACGTGAATATTGAACTTTCATGAACGAGTTCTTTACTTTTAAGCAGTTCGTACTTCGTACCAATGATATGTGATGATTTGGAGAATTTCTCAAAATTCACCACAAATTGAAATATATATATATATATATATATATATATGTACGGTAAATGGATGGGAAGCTTAGTAAAAACAGCAGGTGAATATATTAAGATATATTTGACCTTTTCCTTTTCGGGGAGGGAAGGAACCGAAGGATGGTGTCCACTTCATTTATTTTATAGAAATAGAAATAATATTTTTTGTTGAAAGAAGGGTGGGTGGGGCCGCCTGGCAAGACTGAGAAGACAAAGATGTGACGCGTCATAATCAACGGTAAATTGCCACTGAAGAACCTGACACTAAGACTGCCACGTGGGCTGATTTTTAAGCTCCAATCAGAACAAAGCTGCCACGTGGGAAATAGCCAAAGGAACAGAAAATAGGCAGCCGAGATGTGACCCTGCCCTACGCCGGCCCAAAAAGCCTGCGACTTCCATCAATACCCCAAAACTTACCACCTTACCTCGGTTCTTTTACCTTCTTTCAAATATTAAAAAATAGTGACCACACATTTGGTTAAGTTGGTAAGAGTGTAGAGGTAGAACTCTCATACCAGGTTTGAATCTCAGCCGACGACGTTAATTAGAGTTAAATCCTAATTTATTCTTATGAACAGAAGAGAGAAAGCGTTCTGACGTGATGCTGCTCTATACACCCACAGATTATGTCAAAACACTTACTTCTTTTGTATAATTAA
This sequence comes from Fragaria nilgerrensis, assembly GCA_010134655.1. Classification (NCBI taxonomy): domain Eukaryota; kingdom Viridiplantae; phylum Streptophyta; class Magnoliopsida; order Rosales; family Rosaceae; genus Fragaria; species Fragaria nilgerrensis. Next base: position 31,995,265 of record CM020978.1, read on the forward strand.
CAATGGAATATGATTCAAGTTTAATGAGAATTGGCAAGATTCGAACTTCGGACATGAGAACCATTTGTGGTGGTTTAATGGCTCTAAGGCTTCTCTTCCGCCATCTACGATCATGAAATCGGCATGTCATGAGGTCAGTCGATCCATTGCTTCCGACTTATGCAATATATGCAGATGATCGGATTAGCACAAAGCTGATCAAGAAGAACATAGTGATATGTGTTTGATCAATATATACAGAGATACAATTTTGATGTCAGAGTTATTTTAGTGAGCGTAAACATTAATACAATACAATACATACAAGCATGTTGAATCATGCAGAGCGGTACCATTCGAGAATTGAATCATGCAGAGTAATTAAGTTGTTCTTGGTGTGCATGTGAAGTGTGAACCGGTGAAAGTGATAAATTTGATAGTGGACTTAGTAAGCTAGCTAGGGACCTCTGAGCACAGAAGAAGAGGAATCATGCAAGTAGTAGCTAGCTAGGTTAATTGGGTCTTCAACTGCATGTTCAAAGTTCCCACACACGCAGAAGAGATCGATCAAGGTTTTGGTGAGTAAATGGTTCCCACTGGGATCGATCATATCATTTAACCCCCCAAAATGTAAGGTCACTTTCCGCTATAAGTGGGGGTGACGCCGTGGCGGTGGACCATAACCATAACTAGTCCAATTACCAATCTCTCTCTCTCTCTCTCGACGCAGAATAGTCACCCCTGTGTTTTCTAGAAAGAAACTGATCGATGGATCATCGATCCATCACCGGCCAGAAAAGGCATCACAGTTCAGAGGATTGGAGCTGCCTTTGCCTTAACTACTTGGCTTGTAATACTAACAAGTTGCAACCAATACAAACCCTGCAAAACCAATCCTCATTTACCTGCATATTCCACATCTGTAAATCACGGTACCTACCAATGGCTATGGCCCAAAACTCCCTTATATGAATCATTACGGGGGTCACAAAAAGCCAGACACCCTCCATTCTTCCTTCTTCGATCTCTAGCTAGCTAACTGTGATCTGTATATTCATATTTATCCACTTATCCATCAGCAGTTTTGTTAAGAGGATTGAGATGAATATAATGATCTCATAGCAGCTCGCTAAGGGTCCTTTTGGCTTTTGATTTTTCAGAGAGTCAATTAAATGCGGCAACATCGATCATAAGAGCTGCGGGTGTGACATGCATGCAAAAGCAACAGAACGGTGCATGCATAGTTATAGCTCGCAAACAATAATGGGGCTACTTGCTCATCCTCTCAGTCACAAACCCCGTCCCGTTCATTTGTAGTCCGTACTGGATAGCAGGGTTCTTGATGAATATCTGAACTGAAGGAAAATGAGAATTTCAGAAAATTATTGAAAAATAAAAAATGGTCATGGCCTCCTATTGTTTTTTTTGAAACAAAAGCGAACGTATAACTCATTGCATTAATAATCGCAAGTTAGAATGACACAGATACAGACCCTGAAGGTGATTCACATACCATTAGACCTTGTACATTTCCGTTCATCTAAGATGAGCCTAACAAACTATAATCTTACCTTACATATAGATAATTTTATATGAAAACTTCCATGCGTTAGAAGTTTTCACTATTAAAAAAACATCATAATATACAACCTACAATTCTAGAAACCCAATTGACAGAGTGCATGATATGGTCATGGCCTCGTACCCTAGAATTCATAATATGGTCATGGCCTCCTATTGTTGACCGAAGGCTTTATTTGTTTATATTTGGTCGAAATTCGCCGTTCAACACTTCAACAATTGCGGGAAAGAAGTCAAAGAACATGAACATATGACTTTTTTCATGACAGGCTTTACTGAAAGAAATTGAAATTAGATAATAGGCCCAACTGGCCCAACATCCAAAAAATGCAGCGTAAGATTCTGAGGCCAACCCAATGTGAAAAGGAATATCCATGATACACGACACACAGAACGGCACCACTGAACAAGTATCAGCTTAAGCTATATTGCTATAATATACAAGCAAATTAATCAGCTATCTATACGAATGTAAGTCTGAATCCCCTGAAGGTTTTAGGGGATACAAATGTGTATATACTTTCTTTCAAGCTTGGGTTCCTCAGTCTTCAAAACGTCGAAACCAGTCGATTATAGTTCTGGATAGGACTCTAACGTCATTTAGTGAAAGAGTTTTAAGACTCTGAGCAATAGCATCTGCTGGAGTGTACAAGGCCCCTACTTCCCACTTAGGCTCCTGAAAATACCAAGAATGAGGATACATAAATATAATGAGTGGGAAATTTAAGAGCTTTTATATAAGAGATCAAGCAGCAATGCAGCTCATAATGCAGTTACCCGGATACTCGAGTTGATATATATATATAGATGTGAAGACTACATTCTAAAAGATTGTTCAAGTATTAAGACGAAAGTTATCTAATTTAAGCTTAGAGGCAACAATAGCATCGATAAGTACAAATCCTCCTATAATCTGATATCTGTATCTGTTTTGGATGGGGCTAGTATTTGTCTGAACTTGTAATAACGCCTAAACTACCAGACTCGATCAAAATTTTGGATTCAACAGAAAGGGGAAAAAGGACCAAAAACAAGAAAATATACAGAAGTACATAACCTCAAAAGAACACTATCAGGAAAACAAAAAACAAAAGAATTAACTTCACCTGGACGCATGGTGTGATATGGTTACCACTTATCTCGACCTTTTCTAGTGTCCCGCCAATAGCTTCCACACGAGGCTTTAATGTCTCCTCGAGAGTATCTGTCTCATCAATTCCGTCAAAATTGAACTTCACCTATAGCAAAAGCAGTATATAGAAACCAGAGTATATATTATTGCCATTGAATTTGATTTTGATACAGAATAGTCAATAGTGAGACATCATCCATACCAGTAGAGTGTGCTTCACGTTGTATGAGGTCTTAAAGAATTCACGATTTTCAGAGGGTGTTGGCTTAAACTCTGATGTCCCTTGGGTTACCTGACAAAAGATTCACTTCTTATAGAATAAGGAAGGCTGATAATATAGGGAGGGCGGAGGGACACTACTCCAACCTAACGAGAGACCCAACCCATTTTCAAAAAAAAAAAAAAAAAAAAAAAAGAACAAGGAAGGCTGAAATCCACAGATCTAAACTCTGATATTATGAGCAAATCTTTAAGAGATTATCTAAAGGACCACTGCAAGTTGAATGAAGCAAACCGATGATTCCTACAGCCCTATAAGAAACTAGATTATCTTCTGAACCATAAAGATATTAAGTTACCTCATTCAGCACCAAAGGCAACTGATCCACAAATTTAGTGAATGAATTTAGAGTTTCCTTTTCATTTTCTGGTAGAACTGCTCCAGCTGCATCAACTAGGGCCTTCCATGCATCTCCTAGATATAGGAAGTCGTGAAAAGAGGGAGTATCAGATACATATCTATCACTTTGTTGTAAAATCCCACAACCCATTGCATGGCATGCCAGTCATGTGTATATCATGGGATAAAAACTTATGAACCATACAAAATAAATATAGAAAAGAGTATTGACAACACTCCTTTTAGGAGTGACTTAACAAATGAAAGTAGATCTAGATAGTTTATATATGTACACAGGACATCAATGTGACTAAATGGATTATGAAGAATATAAGCAGTCGATGTTCTTCCAGAAAAAGTAAATGATTCTTTTGGCATGGCAAGAAACCAAGAGGGTAGTTTGCCTAGCTCAGTAAACAGAAAGGATGGCATGGATCTACTCCTACTAGTAAGCCAATGTGCAACCCATCACTAGATAAGAGAAAAAGAAGAAGAAATGAAACTAAATGCGGTAATGGTATACATATGCCAGGAGGCTACCTGAGGCAGTCCTAGCCATAGAAGGAACTGGAGATGCCTCTACAATAGGGATCATCTGATTAACTAATGGTCCAAGCTGCACAATACCATTATCAGTGTTAGTAACATATAGCCAAGACTCCAACATATAGTAGAATCAGGTGTTGATATTAATTACCTGCTCAAAGTAAGGGACAGCCTCTGTAGCTGGTCTGTTGTTGTATGCGATTATGGCATTAGCCTAACTACCACATGACATAATACAGCTTGTCAAACATAATAAACAACAGTCCACAATCTACATACTAAACAAAAACGCTACCTTTGGGATTTTATCGGAGAAATAACTCCCCGCGAGCACTTGGAGTAGTGCACCATTGCTACAAAAAATGCACACATATATATGTCATCGACACTACCAATGCTGCAATGATAAAAACTTTGAAACCATTCTATTCGAATTACCTATGGCCAACACAGAACACCGGCAACTCAGCTAGTTGGGCAGGCGACAGATCAACACTGGGCAATCCAGAGGCCAAGATGGTGTCCAAGCAAGAATTGAACCTGTCGTAGACTTGGTGGGCAGCTTGGACATGATCAAAGGTAACATTGTAGGGCACTGAAACAACCAGAAACCCCTCCTTGGCCAATAGCTCAGTCAAGTAGCTGCAAGAGATCAAATTTCACTATAAGCTTCACCCCTCAATAACAAAATGAAGAATGAACAAAAGAAAGAAGAGAACTTTGGTGGAGTGGGGACCTGTAGGTGACTTCAGGAACAGCTCCGATGAAGGCACCGCCGAGAAACTTGATGATAGCCCGGGGCTTCTTGCCGGCCGGGGGAGGGATCACCAAGCAAGAACCGCTCCTGGTGTAGTTTCTGTTGGTATTGGTTGGAGTTTGAGTCGAACTCCCTGGGCCCACATACCCATTACTGACACTAGTGGTGGTGCTGGCAATGGATGAAGCTGAGCTCACAGCAACAAGTGCTCTGCTCTTCCCCGGAAATCGGAAGAAGCAACCATGGCTATGACGATTGATTTGGGATTGAGGGAAGTCGTATAAGCATCCAAATTTGGCGGGGGAAGACGAAGAGAGACAAGTGGTAACTTCCATTGTAAGCTGGGTGGGTTGGTTTGGAAAACTAAGATGGAGTGTCAGAGTGACATAAAGGCATAAAACAGAAGAGTGACTTGGGTTTGTGTGTGACGGTTGCGCCACGGTTTCAACAACCCAATGCCTGCCTCAAAATGGCAAATTTCGACAGCCACGAGATTTCGCGTTAATTACAAAGCCGCATCATTCTCATTTTTCTGATGTCAAGATTCATGGTCATAGGAATCCTATTACGTCTCTTTCATACCAAATTTTAAGAAAAAATTAGTAAAATGTATCGGATTTAAGCCCACCTTTGAAATGGGCTCGTAGTTTTACACTCGTTGCCTAATTTCGCCGATTAACAATCGACCGCTGATCCAAATCAGTCGGCAAACATACAGATTGTCCCAATGCACCGGAAAATGCATTCAATGGCGATAGTTAGTTGGATCATAATTAGTAATAACCAAAATCTGAACCACATTGTCCAGCTTCAACAACTCTAATCAATAGCTGCACCTTTGACGTTTCTTATCTCGATCCAAATAACCAGAATCTGAACCATGTCAAAGGTTTCACCGTTCTACCTAGCAGTCTAAACCCCAGGGCCCTAAGCACAATTAAGCTCTGTGAGTCTAAGGAAATGGTTGCTATCAACCCTCTTTGATCCTATCAACTATAAGAAGCCATTGCATCACAAAGCATCATTCTCAGGAAGACATGAGCGGTTTCAATGATATCACTTGAAAGGGCCAACATTTACTCTATTCAATGTCTAAATTACAACTCACATTAACAGAGATACAACACAAGTAGTTGGATTCACAGCCAGTAGTAGAATGTGATGGAATGAATATAAACTTATAATTGAAGCTGCAAATCGACAAATTATTCAAGTAAACCATCCTCTTCCAAACAATCAAACATACATGTATTCACCTCCCCTAACCGCATTGGCAGCGCCTTTTCTGTCTTCTTCAGCCTCCCTCTCCCTCTCCTTCCAGCTCTCATACGCATGATCATCAGTCTCCAACTCATGCCGGCATATCGGACACGAATTGTGCTCATCCTGCCAACAACAAAAATCACATTATGTCACTCACTTGAAATCGAAACAAAGCAATCATATTATGAGCTACATTGTAACACTAAATAATTACCAGCCAAGGCTTTAAACAGGGCGGATGAAATGTGTGCTTGCAGGGCAACTCCTGCATCTTATCATTCACAACCAAATTCTCTTTACAAATGCAGCACTCCGCTTCCTCTCCAAGCTTCTTCAGCTTCTCCTCCGTGATCGTGATCACCGGAAGATTCGCCACCACTTTCTTACTCGCCGGAGGCACCCTCGGCGCTCCTCTCACGTCGTCAAGAATCCCCGGCGGCAGAACGCTGTCCAGGTTGTCAATTAGCGACTGCAGCAGATTGGCCGCGTCGCCACCGTTGTTGTCGCCGCCGGTCTCGGTAACGGGTCGACCCGAATTAGCCGAAGACTCCGCCGCGAAGAGAGTGGCGGCGGAGGCGAGGAAACTCTCCTGGACCAGCCACTGTGGCCGCGGCGGCTCCCGATCCACCGTCAGATGCCCCTCGAAAAGAAACCCTAGAAATTCAAAACTTTCGATTAGAAAAACACCAAATCGGAATCGAGCTCTGAGATTCGGAGAGATCTAAAACCTTGATTCGGGGGCGGGGGAGCGTTAGGCTCGTCGTCTTGCCGGACGACTTTCTCGGCGTCGGAAATGTAACCGAGCAACAGGCTCTTCTCGGCCGGGTCGGAAACTAGGGTTAGGGCCAGGCGGAAGAGGGCCAACCCGGCGGCCCAGAACCCGGGGGAGGTGTAGCGGGTCTTCAAGACGGTGGCGACGCGGGAGACGACGGTGAGGTAGGACTTGCGGAGCGGCGGGGAGGCGGATGAGTAGCGGTCGCGGAGGAGAGAGGTGAGGGCGGCGACGGCGGGCTCGAACTTTTGCTTCTTGGAGACGTCTCTCTGCAATTCGTCTAGCCTTTGCTTCAGGTATTGTTCGTCTTCGGAATCCATATTGGTTAGGGTTGTTGGACTAGTTTTGATTCGATGAAGAAGAAGATTGGGAACTGGAATTGGGGTTTTGGATGATGAGCTGAGCTGGGTTGGTCTTGGTGTTTATATTTAGTGAAGGTTGGCTTGGCGAGGAGGTCACCGAACCCGAAACGAAGAAGGCCGGGAACTCCTATAGTCCTATTCCCCTGCGCATGGTCCCATGCCATTCTTTAATACGCACTCCCTAATTATTTTCTAGCCACGTCATCAGTTTTTTTTAAAGTGTGCGGCCCAGCCCGCCGAGGCCCAGTTTTCCTATTATTTTATTTTTCTAACCTGAGCTCAGCAGCTGAAAGCGGAAATGGGCGGTTGAGTTGCACACATTTATCGGGTAAAGTTGCCTCCTTTCGCTTCCTTAGTTGATACCCAGTTTGCTTCAAGTTAATCAACTAGTGCCCTCTGTGTTTAATTCTGAGCTCTGTTGTTAAATTTCAAGAAACTTTGAGCTGATCATAAAGTAGGGTAGGATTGGTAGAAGAAATGGGTGTTGCCAGAAAGAAGAAAAGGGTAGAAAATTTGAGTCCGATTGACAGGATTGGTGCATTGCCTGATGAACTAGTTACTTGGCCTCATGCCCACATTAGATTCTGTGAGGTCATCTGTTTTGTCCAAAAGATGGAACAAATTGTGGACCTCGGTTCCCAATCTGGACTTCAACGACCTAAGAGATTTTCCTAATGATAATGCTGATAATGATGTTCAACTTCGTCGTCCTCGTTGTGATTGTTTTGTAAGGTTCGTCAGCACTGTTCTCTATACTCGGGACTCAATAGACCTTGGCAAATTCTCTCTGTCAGTTCGCTGGCCCCATCATTTAGCTGTCATTGACGATTGGATTTCTGTAGCTGTTAGGCGTAATGTTGTTGATTTAAAATTTACTAATGTGCTTGAGACTACTTCTTTTTCGATACCTCGGTGCTTATTGATGTGCAAGACACTGATAGTTTTGGGGTTGCACGTGTGGGACTTCGACTTTGCTTCTGATCCTATTCCTACATCAGCTTGTTTCCCAAGCCTGAAGGTCCTCCGCGTTAGTGTATCTAGTGATAATCTATATCTGATGGAAAAGCTGTTTTCTTGCTGCCCTGTGCTTGAAGATCTAACAATTGGCGGAAAAGTGAATATTGGAGACACTGATATCGGTTACAATTTCAATGTTGCTGTGCCTGAAGTGAAGAAGCTGAACATGTGTCTTCCAGTGGGGATGGCGAGAAAAGGTTCTCGAAAGTATGAATTGGAACAATTTGAGACTCGTATCAATGTTTAGGGCCGGGCATCTTCGGTTTGGATCGGTTTTAGGATGAAACCAAAACCAATCCGAATTATTCGGTTTAAAGTTTTTTCCAACCGAAACCGGATTTTAAAACCTTTGACCCGAATATTCAGCCCATCCGAATTTTTTGTTTCGGTTTTGATTCATATTTGAAAAACTTTTGGCTCATCTAGTATCTCACTGTAAAATTGAACTTCAAATTTTTGACTTTTTTGAGTAACATGTGATTTTTTTATAAACTTAAAGTACAACAAGCAATCCAACACACTCTCAATCTTTTCTACACTAACAGATTTTTCTAAGAAATGAGTTAAATGAGAAATTGTCTTTTATATAGAGAGGTTAAGTGTAAGAAGAGATGAAATCAACTAATAATAATAACGTTTCAGGTATATAAATTATATATACACACACATTATATAATTCGGGTCGGTTCGGTTATTTTCGGTTTGTTTAAGAGCTTGAATCGGATCCAATCCGATTTAAACCGGTTCGGATCGGTTCACTACTTCTTTTGACTCAAATATTTGCGGTTCGGTTATCCGATCCGGTTTTTCAGTTCGGTTTGGTTGGTTTTTTGCACACATTCAGTTAAATACCTGGCCCTATCAATGTTTATATCGATGCCCCAAAGCTTGAGAAACTTGATCTTAAAAAGATGGTTTCATAAATTATGTTCTCATGGGGAGAGCCAGATCCTTAATTAATGCCAGTATTGATGTCAAAGATTCTAGAGCAGAAAACCCACCTCAGTTTCTCTCTTGTGCAATTGCGCTTCTGGTTGCTGTTTCTGATGTGAAATATCTATCTCTTGCGGCTCCTTGGTCAAAGGTTAGTATATCTGAGCTTTTGTTCTTTTACTCTATACTTGTTAGGAAAGATGAAGGGATGAAAGTAGAGTATTAGACATTTACAACTGTATATAACTGTACAAGAGGTTTCTAAAATTTCATTCCCTTATAAAGGCGGATTAGGAGTTTGAGCACCTTCGTTGATACAATTTTCAATCATCCAAACATATATGAGACAAGATGCATCTTTATTATTTCATTCTACATTTTATATCAGCACCTTTTCATCTGAACAATATTTGTGTTTATCATCTACGGTTGGCGTCTCCCTGCATTTGATAATTTGAAACAACTGAGGTTAGTTCTTGTGGATTGCAATTACTGGGAAGTGCTGCCTGAGTTTCTTCACCGTGCACCTAATCTCGAAGATTCTTAGAAAATGTAAGTAGCATCTATTTCCATTCAATGCAACATTATACTAGGGTGTAGCTGTTAAAGTGGATTCTCATTTCATTTTTTTTTTTGGGGATCAATTGATTTCATGATCAGGTTAACGGAATGTGAAAGACGATATCCAAGGTGTGACTGGAATCTACCGAAGGATGTGCCTATTTGCTTGTCATCAAACCTGAAGACCATCTCCATAAAAGGATTCAAGGGACAGTGGGCTGAGAGGGAAATAGCCAAGTATCTATTGAAGAATGGTTTATCTTTGGATAAGATGCTGATTTACACAGACGGTGTGTTTGCGGTGAGAGACTTCCACAACGAGTTTTCCACTATGACCGGCCTAAATTCTTTATCAATTTCATTTGGGGGTAAAAGTCCAGCCCTACAACTCTCTTACCCGGTACGATTTTGTCCGCAGAGTTTCCGGCTCGGTTCTCGATCCTCAAAGAGACCGAGTAGCCACAACTGCGTTTGAAAGTTACGTGTGGAATTCAGAGTGGGTTTGGCTACTATGCACCTCCACCAGTGCACCACCCTATTAATTTCCTCTCATATATATTAAACCTTACTAAAAAACCTACTCTCACGCCGCACGCTTTTCTTCTTTGTTTCTCTTCAGCATCTTTCCAGTCATTCACAACCGGAGCAACTTTCGCCGGCAACCATGGGCGGGCGGGCCCATCTGCATTGCTGATCACTCGCTCGATGATGAGTAGCTGAAGCCTTTCATCCCTAAACATCAGGTTTAATTCCCAACCTGTTCTTTATAGTTCCTCCAGTTGATTTGTTTCGTTGGTTTCAAAGAAAAAATGGCTATAGACGCAAAAAGGAAATCAGGATATATTAATTCCATGTTGATCAACGATTTACTTGCCCAAATCCTTATCAAGGTCGACCAGGAAGAAGGTAGAAAATCATTCTCCGAGGTGTGCAAGCAATGGTTAACAGTCGAACGTCTAAGCCGAACATCACTTCGGGTTCGCCGACCCATGTTCCCATTTCGGGTACCCATGTTCCCATTGGATCTACTGACTAAGTTCCCAAACTTGGTCGATTTCACCCGCTTACCAAAAAAAGAAAAAGGCGAAATAAACAAGCATGGTTTTATCCACCGACTGACACCCGACTCGAATTCATTGCCAAAACATGTCCCAAACTCGAGACCTACATGGCGAGCTTTTATGAAACTAGACATGTCCAAAGTGATGGTCATTTGGGGACGAAAGGTCTACGAGCTTTGGCAATTGGGTGTCCTAAATTGTCCAGACTTATGTTTCGGGGTAGCAAGGTTGTAGGGAATGCTGGAGTTGATGCGCTTTTTCAATCAGCACATAACTTGAAGTCTTTGCATTTGGATGTTAACTCTCTCATCTCTGATCATGCATTTAGAGCAATTGGGTCGTCTTCCATAACCATGTTGGAGTTATCATACTGTCCGAATGTTACTGATGTCGGATTGGGATTCCTGGCCAATGGATCTACCTCTAAAACCCTCAGGAAATTGGTCCTTCAGCGTTGCCGTGGAATCACTGATACTGGGATCCAGCTTTTGGTCAACTTGCGTAGCTTAGAGCACCTCCAATTGACCGGCCTCAACCAAGTGACTGATATTGGAGGTGTGGCAATCTCAACAATTCAAACCCTCAGGGAATTGAAATTGAGTGCCACTTGGAAGTTTTCAGACCGTACATTTTTTGTTCTTGCTGAGAATTGCCGCAACTTGGAAGTACTTGTTTTGCACCATATAGGGTTGAGGGCACCTGTAACCAGAGCTAGCATTCATGCATTTTCAAGACATAAATGCTTGAAATACCTTGCATTGCATGGTTTCAGCAACTTAGACAAGTCTGATGTGGAAATAGTTCTTGGATGCCCCTCATTGGAGTCTCTGGTGTTAGACAAGTCGTTAATTGGTACTTTCGGATTGATGCATGGGAACAGCGCTGGAAGATTGGTCAAATCTGAATCCATTAATAATCCCCTTCTCCATTTCATCCCCACTGTGTGGTAAAGCGTCCCTTCGTTTAGTGATTATTTTGTGAAGTCGAATTTCAAATGTGTTTTGTTGGTCATATGCTTTTGATTACATTGGATGATGTCAAGGAATGATCTTTCTGTCTGTTTCTGTATGAAATGGAACATCTTCTATGTGTATCATGTATTTGAAAGTTGTTGCTAATGGGTGAGAGTTTGTTATTATATTAAGAAATAAATACCCCCCGAGCTCTTGTTTTTCTGTCTGCTATCTCCTATCACTCATACTCCGTCCAATTTACGTCATCAAATTTCAAACACTATGTTCGGATTAAACGTCTCAATTGGACGGAGCATGAGTGATAAGAGACGACAGACAGAAAAACAAGAGTTCGAGGGGTAATCTGATGAAATTGAAAGTTTAAGGGCCAACATGAATTCACCTCTAAACCATAGTGGGGTAAACTGAATTTAATTCTTATATTAATATGGCTTCTTGGTAAATGTTTGATGTTATCATATGCTCTGTATTTTCATTTTCTGTATCCCTTCCATAAAGGGCTAGTCTTGTTTAGTTAATAGTCTGTGAAACTTGTGTTCCTCAGTTGTTTTCTTAAGTAGAAGTTCCAATTTATTTTTTTTGGAGGGTTTGCCAATGCAGCTTATAACATATCTGAAGGACTTTTGTTGGAGATTTATTATTTTTTTCATTGTTTTAGTTTTATGATTGTATCTTTGGAACATAGAGATATTTCCCCCCAAGGAGAGGAATTGTCGTTTGCTTTTCTATATCATGGACGACAGTGGTATGTCCTTTTCTTTACCCTTTCTTCTGGATTTCACCTGCTTCTTTCTTAAATTCCATCACTTCATGGACCTTCCTCTCTCCTTGCCTCTTATCAGTCTTATGTCCTTTGAGCTTTAGTCAGCAGAACAGTATTTTTGATAGACTTTGAGTTGTAGGGCTACTCTAGCCTTGCAAAATGCAGTTGTCTATGAATACATTAGTACAAGTAGTAAAGCAAGGAGTCCTAGAACCAGTGATTATTCCAAGGCTCATAAGATGCCTAATGAATTTTAAGCAGATATAGATGCAGTGATCACTTTTGTACGTGATGCAACTCATGCAAGTGAAGCTGTATATGATGCAAGTGAACAAGCACCATTAAGCTGTTTTGCTTAAGCTGCTGGGCAATTCATAATTTCCCATGGGTTTCATTTTGTTGATCTGCAGTTTCCTGCTTACTGTGCCTTTTTGGTCCATCTTACAGCAGGAGAATAAAGTTGTGGACACCAATTGTTACTTCTGTTGTTCACACTCTGCTTGTTGTATTCTTGCTGCAATTACGGACACTAATTCTTGCCCTTACTTTCCCAAAATATCAAATGAGACCCAAGTCTGCTAAACTCATCTTCATTGAGTTTCAAGTTGTGGTAGTATCAAAAGGTAGGGAGCCCTTCTAGTAAGGACCTTAAGTTGAGGACTTGGTGAAGACTTTTCGGTTTATCCCACCTTTCGATCTTATATTCACATCTTGACCGTTCAGTTTATAGGTATTTATGAGTACATCATTTCTCTAAATTTTCAGCTATATTGAAAATTGTTAAGGCATTCATAAGTGTGATTTATCAATTATGAACTTCAACGGTTCATATTTGACAGATTTGGTTCGTCCATTAATTTGATCTAGTTTGTTATCTTAACGAACACCAATTTGGCTGAAAATTTATAGAAATGATCTACCATATAAACCTAAAAACTGAACAGATGAGATGTTAAAATATGATCGAAAATTGGGTCTTTTAAATCATAAACCGAAAAGTTCTCAACTTAAAAGTCCTCACTAAAAGGACTTCCTCAAAAGGTATGTATTTCTTTCTTAAAAAAAGAAAAAAAAAAGTGTATATTAGGAAAGAAAATCTATCGATACAGAATGGACAGCAATATTTGAAGCCCAGTTCGCCTATTATTTTATTTTTTAACATTTTTCTTAAAGAAAACGCGGCCCAGACCATGTAGGTCCACAAAGGCCCAGTTCCCTAATCGTTTTTTATTTTTTTATTTTCAGAACATTGCTAGACACTATGACAAGAAAAACCGATCATCAATTCAACGGGAATTACAGCACCATTTCTAGGTGTAGGAGTGAGCTCCGGTTATGGCAGTTGTGAATACCGCCCTAGATTTTCAACTACCAACCAGAACCACCGGTCCATATCCAAATTCAGATTACCTCTCCCGCGCAGCTCAAAATCAAACCCTCTCACTTCCAACAATATTAGGAAGAAGAATGAGAATGGGTCGAGCTGCAGCACCTCCGACATTCTGCGGTTGATGGATGGGCTCCAAGTCCCAGCAGCATCAGCAACTCTATCTGACAATGACATGTACGCTTCTCTCATCAAAGATTGTTCCGACTCCGGCGCGGCTCTCCACTTACAGGCCCACCTCACTAGAAAGAGCCCACCACCTCCTCGACATTTGCTTCTCCGTCATGTCAGTAACGGCCGTTTAGATAATGCCCACCAGCTGTCCGATGAAATGCCGCTCAAGGACTTCAACTCCTGGGCCACCTTGATAGTTGCGTATGCCCACAATGCCGATTACGCGGAGGCCTTGAGGTTGTTCAGGACTGTCATGTTAATATGTCGGAGTTTCCTGCTTGGATCATGGCTTGGATGTGGGATGTGGCATTAGGGGAGCAGCTCCATGGCTGCTGTCTCAAGTTGGGTCATGCTAATCGTGATATGTTTGTTGCCACCTCCTTGATCAACTTCTACGGCAGACTGAGGTGCCATGAAGCTGCGCAACGAGCCTCCCTTGGGCTCTCGCAGCCTAATGCGCTGACATGGACGGCTAGCATGATCAACAACTCTAGAGGAGAGCGGTTTTTTGAAGTGATCAGTGACTTTAAGGAAATAGGGAGGGCTGGGATAAGTAAGAACACTTGTATGATCTCTTGTGTCCTCAGGGCGTGTGCTAGGATGCATGATAGTGGTTCCAGTGGCAGACAAGTTCATGCCAATGCCATCAAACTTGGTGTGGAGTCCCATTCTTTTGTGCACTGCGGATTAATTGATATGTATGGAAGAAACGGGCTACTTAGAGATGCGAAACTGGTGTTTCAGACGTTCAACGATACAACATCTACTGCGTGTTGGAATGCCATGCTTACAAGCTACTTGCGGAACGGGTTACACATCGAAGCCCTTAAGTTTCTCTATGAGATGCAGGCAGATGGGTTGCAGCCTCAGGAATATCTGCTGGATCAAGTGAGGACTGCTTGCGCTGGTAATGGTCTATAAAACATGAATTTGCTAGTTTTGGGCGATTCTTATCAAGCAGAATGCAACAGCAACAATTATACAAGATACTTGTGAAGGGTATAATCGTATCAGAAGACATTAAACCATTGATATAGAGACTGCTAGTTCTGCATCTTGATCCTTATCCAGGTCTAGAAAGATTGATGGAGGCAAGTGATGGCACTATAGTATATCGTATATAGTTTGTAATTTTGTACAGCATACTTTGCATTTTCCTAAAACCACATGTGTATATGGATCTACAGGTTCTTAATATCTGTATATTGTGAAGATAACTTTGAAATTTGAGGGTAACATGTAACCAATACCAACTCCAATTTGTTCACGATATACTTGAACAATAGCACAATATAACCTAGAAAGTACAAGATAAAAGAGAGGGACAAAAACTTGTGCCAATTTCGATGGGTTAAGAATTGCCTGAACAATAGCAGTGCAAATCGAATTTAAAGAATACATGGTAAGAGAATAAAACAAAGAAAAACAGAATCCGGCGCCAGGAACTTTGATTGAATCATAGAGAAGCCTCAATCCTTGGCTGGAATGAGAAGGCAGACATAAACTTGATGGCTTCACCATCCACAAAGCATTTGGGCAATTCAACCCATTCATTAGCAGCCAAGTCACACATAACACAGCTAGAAATCTCAGCAGAACTTAAGCATATCAATATTTGGTCACCTGCCCCAACACAGTTGATATCCACATTCTTGCCATACCATTCAAGTGACATTGATGGTGGCATTGCTGCAATTTGTTGCCAACTTCGAATATCCTCATCATAACACCAAACCTAAGGCTAGCGCTTTCAAAGAATTCTGACAACAAAACCACCAGCATCCTGCCTCCACACTCCACCAAGTCAATGGAGTACTCGTAGAAGACAGGAAGTAGCCTCGGGTACTCGATGAAGCACTTGGAGGTCAGATTGCAAGCCACAATTGAACCCGAGGAGCTAAGGAAATGGACTATTTCCTCACCATCTTTGCTAGCGATAACCGATGAGTATTGCTTAGATGGGCTTCTTTGCATATTGGTTGCCACTACATTTCCTGCCTTGCTGAGGAAGTACACAGCACTGTCATCATTCGAGTCAAATTCTGTAGAATCATCAAGTTCCTTTGGCTTATCATCATCGTTGAACTTCTTGGACAAGGCGATCTCTTCTTCCCAGCAACCACTGCTGGAATTGTACACTCTAAATGACAGCTTTGGAAGCTCACCAAAGACAACTACAAGCTTGTAAGAGGACTGATCATGCTTGTTGGGACATGAGCTCATCACAATGGCATGGAATGTGAGACTTTGTAGGGCTGGATCAAGTGGAGGTTGTTCGTTGCAGGACCCTGTCACAGGATTGCACACGACAAAGTTGCCATATGAATCTCGGAAACAAATAAAGCCACCAGAGGCTGAAACAGGCATGGAATTGTAGTTGGAGTTTTTCTGGAGGAGAGGTGGATGGTTAAGTTTCTTCCAGTTTTTTTCAGCAGAGTCAAACACGATGGATCGATTGAGATGAGAGTCGACCATGAAAAACCATGGATCCCGAGAAGGGATTTGGGAGCAGGCCAGCTTGAAACTTGAAGAGTTTGCAACTGATTTCCATCTCTTGCAAACCGAAGAGAGGCGGAAGAATGCAGAGGTTGGTAGCCTAGAAAGGACCCCTTCAAGAAGGTCTTCATTAAGCTCATCCATCAAAAATGTGCTTGAAATGCAATTCTCTTCTTGGGATTTTCTCTTCCGAGTGATCATCAAAACTGAGCAGTTTTCAGGCTCCATTAATTAGACAAAACCAACTGCAATAACCAAAAGACTGAGTGTCACTTGTGAAATCTATATCCATGCCCATCTCACACAATAATTCTCCAACACGTATAAGAATGTAGTGAATAAAGATTCCAACTTTCAAGAGAACTCTGGAGTTTAGTGATTAAAGATTCCAACTTTTAAGGATATACAGAAAAATCTGAAGAGTAAGTTACTCAAAAACACTGGCAAACAAGCAATCAGAAACAAATTGGGATTGAAAACAGTACCCCATTTATGAGAAAATGCATTATATGGGTTGTCCAAATAGACTAGACTAGAACCCAGAAGAAACTTGAAGGTTTCCAATTGTCAGACACAGAATTTCAACATACACAACTTCATAGATCGATTTCAACATACACAAAAGTCCCAAAATTGACCAATGAATCAACTTAGTCATCACATTCACACACAGCCTTAACTATTACCCAATAATTACAATTCAAGTGAATTTGAGAGTAAGAACAAAACACAATGAACAAGAAGAAGACAAAAAGAGAAGATAGAACAGAGAGAAACTAAGAAAATGTACCTGATGCTAAGTATGGAGTCTAAAATGGAAACACAGAAACACCAAGAGAGTGATAGTTGAGAGTAGCTAAGGCTTTGCTGGTGGTCTTTAAAAATGGGGGCGTTGAGACTTCGTTGGGGTTAGACAGGAAAAAGCAACAAAGCAAAGAAAGAAAGAAAGAAAGAAAGAAAGAAAGAAATGTGAGGAGGAAGGAAGGTGGAAGTTTCCTTTGTATCTCTTTTTGCAAGGGTTGACACTCCGCTAACACAACGAATATGAGAATACACGAGCGGAGGAACTAGGGTTTTAGCTTTGCTTTGCTTTGCTTTCTCATCCAATTTTATAACCAAAAGAGAGTAATGCTTTTCATACTCACACACCCAAAACATACACACAGTGTGAAAGTAGCATAGAGACTCATAGAGTGAGAGTATATGGTTGACTCTGCTCTCTACCCTCTTCTCTTCGGCCTTGGATTCCAAAGCCCAAACAAAGACTAGGGCATTTGGAATACATTTTTATGCTCACTTTAGTCTTCTTTTTTCAAGTTTTTAACCTAAAAGAAAGAGAAAGAGAGCATCTGGGCATGGTTGCATTAGCTTGCATTACACAATACAATACAACTAGAAAATAACAAAGCTCTCCCATTGTCAAAGGGGCTAAAATAAGATGCTGTGGTGCTGACCTTTGCAGTTTGGCAAAGCAAAAGCGACAAGTCATGGCCTCGTTGAGGAATCTCTTCTTCCTCTCATATGATGCCAATGCCACTCGTGAACAAAACATAGAAAACTGTTCGTCCTGTCTTCAAAGTCAATGCCCCAGACCAGATTCTACTTCGAGTCCCATAACTCAAAACCAACCAAGCAATTTTCAGACTAGAAAATACAAACAAAAGACAAAACTGACAAAGCCGCTGATTACGTTCCTATTTTACTGTGCTTTGCTTCGTTTGCTTTAAACGCAGAGCTCCCACATGCCTACCAGGCTCGGTTCTCCAAGTTTCGTTCTTTAACATGATCTATCAATTTTCAGTTAGTTATTTATCCAATTCACTGTAAAGGGTTAATCACGGTTTGGTGAAAAAAAGAAGTTTAAGTACATTACAGAGAAAAAAAAAGACAAAAAAGAGAGTGTACTTCTTTCCAACTCATTATGATGTTTCCATTACATTATGGACGATTCTCCAACTGAAGTGTTAAAATTACATCTGAGATTTCTGCAAATAGTGAAACCCCAGACCAAGAATTTCCCAGCTCAATCTTTTCTTCTGATGATGAGGGGAGCCAAAGAATTATGAACACAACCAATGATTATTGTTCAGGTATACCCACCTTTAGTTGTTTAACCGTCGTCAATCTGTTTATGAAATCCGTTCCCATTCATTAAGCCCGGATGTTCAACTGGAGAGGTCGTTTCAAACGCAGCATCAATTGTCCTGTTGCTCTTGCAAACTTCAATATCCTGTGCCACTGCATCAATTGTCCCGTTGCTCTGCAAACTTTAATGTCCTGTGCCACGACTGTACTCGACTCCCACTCCATATCATCTGCAGAAGAGCGATCCTTCTCGCAGCATTCTAATGCTTCCTCGTACACAGACCGACATGATTTGTCATTTGCTACATCCACACCATTTGAATCTCCTCTTACTTTATCAAGATCTGTTGCAGTGACAGGAACGTTCACGCAACCAGATATCTCCTGTGAAGTGGGTGGACTTGATTGTGAATCAACTGTATCTTCTTCAATTATGTGAACCCCTTTTGAAGCAGATGAGGATGATATGAGACGAGACACATCTGTGACACCATCAGGATGCTCTAGTACAGCAGATGAGACTTCTACACAGTTGGTTATTTGTGCGCGCAGACTACTGTCCGATGGTTCAGACCCATAATGTCGAGTTGGATCTGCAGATTCCATAGGTGAACATTTAACTAGTTCATCTGGGAGAGACTCTGTTTCAACACTGGCGTCAGACATTTCTTCCTCCTTCCTTGGAGGTTCAGGGATGCTTAGACAAGGTGATCGTGCCTGATCCCTGGGAAACAACGGAAAACGCATGATCACTTCAGAGATTATATCCAGCATAATGCTTCTTACCATGTACAGTGAGTTTGGACTTACATCCACAACCACACAGCACATGTGTATTAGGTACTACCCTCAAACTATATTTATGACAACAGATATGCACCTGCTATATAAAAGCATATATGCCCCCTGAGAAAGCACCTCTTCCAAATTAACAGGCATAACCTGTGAAAGTAGCAAAATAAGTCAGCCATCGAGTTTCTAGGGTAGATTATGTATATAAAACTCATCAAGGGGATAGGAATTACCTTGCAATCATCAATTCTGTACCAGTTTCCATGGAAATCCTTGGTATAACAGATGTAATGACCGAAGTACGAAGCATTCAACATATCCACATGGACAACAACACCATAAAGGCTATAAATATCTGTACCATCTCCCAGTTCACTCATGTAAGGACTGAGATCTAGTGTCGCAGGAAATGTAACTCTCTTGTTAATTTTCCCAAAGCGCCCACTCTGAAATGTTTGTCAAGATAGCTTATTTAGAGATCAGAACAGTAAATCGTAGATCAGCAAAACTCAAATGCTCATTCCTTAGAGTTTGATAAATAGAAACAAAGAAGATACAAGCATTAACAAAGGTGACCAACTCATGATGATGCCTCTTAGTACTTATGTAAGGTACAGCTTTCACTTGGAATACAATCCTAGTTATGTAATGTGTGCAACAAACAACAAACATCCACCTGTGATAGACGGTTATTTTAAAATTCCAACTTGCCAACTGACCAAAACCTATAAACTTCTTTTCTGATTAGGACTGTGGAAGATCGACTTCTTTTCTGAAGTCCCATTCTATTAAATAAGACGGGCTACAAAATAACTCGTGGCACTGAGAGAGGCAACAGTTTTACTGGTTGGTGTGGTTTTCAACTCAATGAGGTTATTCGAAAAGGATCACTTAAAATGGAATACGAGTTCAATCAAATAAGAAAGAATCACATATCAGAAGAGTATAGAGTTGAAACCTGAAATCTTTTCAAGGCAATTGTCAGAACATTTGGAGCACGTTTAACAGAAAGTCTCTTCCAAGCCTTGACATAGTCATTGCACCTATAAGTAGCAACATATCAAATCTCATAAGAAACCACATAAAGAAAAAAGAAATATCAAAATGATATATGGGATTCGAAAAGCACGAAGAATATGTCTATTGAATGACTTGAATCACAACAGTCGGACAATGTTCACATTACACGCACACACCCCACACAAAAAATCATCTTAAGATAACTGCAACACAGAAAGGGAAAGAGCAGAAATATATTTAAAAGGACCAATCAGAATTAGGATAGGAAGCACTCGTACCCATCACATTTGTACATATTTTCGCCATGAAGCGACTCCCTGCCAGTGTATTGGACTAGGCATTCCTCCAATGATGAAGCATCCCCATGAATCTCAACAGTTAAATCCATCATATTCTCATATTGGTTTGATATGTTATTGCATTTTGAACAAATGACCTGGAAAATATTCCAAAAACAGAAAACACATCAGAAGGCAATGGACAGGGGTAAAAAAAAAAAAAATCAAATCTGCCGTTAAAAGAACACTTTGTACCACACACCCAATCACAAAGTCCACAGGCTTAATACCAGATAATCTTTACTTCCATTGTATACAGAATAATGAAATATAATTAACATTTATATGCTAGACCAATAACAAACCAACAAAAAAGTGTGTCAAGGCTAAAAGAGCAAGAAAATTCATAAAGCTTAGTAAATTATTTTCTTTTTGAAAATTATAAAAAT
Source organism: Fragaria nilgerrensis (assembly GCA_010134655.1). Lineage (NCBI taxonomy): Eukaryota > Viridiplantae > Streptophyta > Magnoliopsida > Rosales > Rosaceae > Fragaria > Fragaria nilgerrensis. The sequence goes on from CM020978.1 coordinate 32,016,266, forward strand.
AAGAACCAGATGACTACATGCAATTGTAAGTAACTTAGCATTACTACTAGAAGATGCATAACCTGAGATTGTAGCTGGCCACCAAATATATGTTGAATGATGGTTGTTTCTTGAGAGCTAGGATCAACAGCTTTCTCTCCACCAAACTCATCAAGACACACCGACTGCATTGTATCAATGGCAAACCTACAAAAGAATACAGTGAACTTAATGACCAACCATCATATACCACTAGATCGTTAAATTCAACAATGTAGTGAATGAATAGCCATTAAACAGTGCAAGTACTACAAACCTCATGAGTTCATGAGCATCCTCCTGCCTCCCATAGCCAAGGTTTCCACCAATATTAGGTAGTCTAGAGATAATGTTGGTTGGTGAAAAGGCCTGTGAACTTTGGCTTGCTCTTTCAAGATGGCTTTCAAATTCACAGAGGAAGCACCAGTCATCCCGTATGCCTGTAAACCAAACAAACAAGAACTGTTAAATAAGTGAAGAATGCCATAGCTGCAAGAAACATAAGGTAGTTGGGAATGGTTTTCAGACTATACATTCTTTCCGATGGCCCTTCTCTAACAAGTACGCAACAAGCGGTCGAGTGGACGAAAGGCACTGGAGAACAACATTGGCAAAGCAACTGCAATAATACGAAATTAGAAATATAAACTAGTGGGAAATCAACATGTACAATATGAATCAGTGTGAGTGGGAGTGGGTGTGTAGATGTTATAACATGTTCTTGAAGACATCTATGTGTGGCATTATTAATTCACTGAACCACAAATAGAATAAACACAAACCTGTTCCCGCAGTTTAAGAGCCCACAAGGAGGAAGTCCAGCCTTCTCCCAATGGAAAAGTTTAACAAATTCATCATAGGGGAAAAGAATCTGAAAATCAGTAGGTTTTTGTTAATGCACTGAGCTTCCAGTAGCAATTACAAAGAATTTGAAAGAAGCATTTACTTGTGAAAAAAGAACCAGAACTATACCTTTTTTGGCTGCTTGAAACGCTTAGTTATGATTCCATGAGTAGGAACAAGTGCAATTCCTTTGAAATTTTTACACGCAACAGGAGTTTTAAATCTAGCATTACTCGATGCGTTTTGAGCTGGGCTGATTCTACCGGCTGCTATATCATTGCATTCACTCTTATGACCTGATCTCCAATGTTCTGTCTGGCACTTCTGCGAGCTGAGAAAACAAGCAAAGATATGAACATACACTTGATTTCTAAGAAAGAAAGAAAGCACAACAATAAAGGTTTTCTGATACAAATACCAATTACTACTTTATAACATTTCCAATATCCCACCCATTCCTCCATCCAGAAAAGTTTGATATCATAAAATCTCAATTACATAACAGACCTTCCCGTATATCATTACAATTTCAATACAAAAAACAAAGGTATCCATGTTATGGATCACTAGATATAGAAAATTTACAGTATATTATAGCCAGCATAAAACAGAACCTCTTTGTGATCAAAGCCTAGTACTATAAAGACAACAAAGAATCAACATTAAGGGACCCTGAAACTAAAAGCCACCAAGACTAGACCTTTGAGCTGTAAAAACTTAATGAAAAGAAGCAGTAAAGACTAAATGAACAAAAGCAAAATCATCAAAGACTAAACCTTTACCAAATTTCATACAAACCCATCAAAGAAAACTAAGCTCAAAACAAAAACCCAATGAAGCGTTTACCAGTATCTAAAGGCTTTGCAGCGAGAGCACTTCTTGACGCCGTCACCGCCGCAGACGGCGCAGGCGGAATCGTTGATGGGGACGCCGGGCATTTGGGCCGTCACCGTCCGATCAGCACCACCGTCGAAATTGGCGTCGACCTCAAAGTACTTCGAGGCCGTGTTCTTGACCAAGTGAAGCAACACAAACGCTATCGCAAACAGAGTGAATATCAAATGAAGGAACCAGTTCAGATCCAAGCTCACTCCGGCGACATGCATCTACGCCGATTCCTCTGCTCTTCTCATCGATGATGCCCCAATTCTCCAATTTAGGGTTTCTCCTGGTTTTGGGGAAAGCAATGATTTTTGGGATTAGGGTTTTAATCTTGTACAACAAAACTGGGAAAGCTTGTGTTTTTATACACACACACGGAGACACCTTCCTCTTTCTTCTTCTTTCTGTGTTCTTTTAGCTTTTGGGTCAAGTTAACAAAGATTTTTGGACCCAAATTATTATCTATAAGTTACTGGAAATTTCCTCTTTGGGATTCTTTTAGGCTTGACTACGACGTCGTTTCCTGTTCTTGGGCCTGCCACTCTACTCAAACTTACCGTTTCAAGGCTTTTTACTCAAGAAATTTACTCCCATGTAAATTTACTAATTTTACGACCTAATTAGTAACTCCACACAATTGTCAAATCGTTTTTATCTCTTCCGTGATAATTATACATCACTAGGTAATATTTAGCTCACCTAGAAGGCTAAAACTTGTTTCATTACTGCATCACTGGTCAATTCTCAGTTTTTAACTTATGTTAGTCTTCTTGGCAGTAAAGTTTCAATGAGTTCACTCATGTGACAGTACTTGTATGTTTTTCACATTGCTTCAAGCTAACATGTATGAAGTAAATAACAAGAGTTAGCAAAGTTGTATACTCTGTATAAAGAAAACAACAAGTTGTAAACTGTACACTCTACTAAAACTATATTGGAAAGAAAAGCCGGGCCAAATAAACCTACGAAAGTGACCACAGCATGGATCCAAAATACATTCCAAAAACATGAAAACAATCAGAAACTAAAAGCCAGTTTTCAGTTGCAGCACAGCAGTACACATAAACCCCTAGAGGAGTTAGGAACCTTCAAACTTCAGAGCAATCACCGGAGCAGTTGGAATCTGCAACACTTAGATTTGCCTCTTCCAACTTTTTTTTAGATACTGAGTCGCAAGCCAATTCGCAGATACTTTTGAAGTTCTGTGTACTAAAACCCCAGTTGCAGGGCATATATACCACACACCAGCTAGAGAAGCTTAGAAGACATATTCTATCCATTAAATGTGCTAATAAAACCCAAACGGAAACCAGAACTTGGATCAGATTTCAGTTGAGTGGAAGCAGACTCTTTGTAAAGATCAACATACTAGCAGTCCTCAAACATACCTAGTTCAATTTCTTCCCCTTCAGTAGTAATTAATGAAACAAGTCTTGCACTTGAGTATCAGTCCTGATAACCACATCAATGCCTTGCCCGCTGCCACCTGTGTTGAACCCCAGTGGCCATGCTATAGATGTCCATTCCATACGAAGAGTCCTGGATAGATCCAATCTGCTCTGTTTCATGTTCAGAATGTATATGTCACAGTAGCGCATCTCCCCCACATGTCTAACACGAAACAAAGAAAGCGAATTGTTCCACACTTGCATACAGTTTGGATACATAACTGGGTAAAAGTCACAACTAAACCTCCTGATTTGAAATGACTCATGCCACATATCAAAAGAAACGATGGTAAATCTGACGTCATTAAGAAGTCAATACACAACTCCCTTCAAGCATGCACATTTGGGGCGAAATGTAGCATTTTTTGGAACATGGGGAACTCTGCTTATTGTTTTCCAAGAATTTGAATTAAGACTGTATACCTCAACTTTAAAAGCATTGTCAGAGTTAGTTGCATGGCGTAAAAACTTTATAACCTGTAGTCATTCCCGCCATCGATATCAGAGTGGAACCCGAATCTGAGAGTAACTCGATACCCTTGGCGATTATGCACAGTACCAGATGTGCTTGGGATGAGGCCATGGGGAAGTCTTCTGACTTTTGTAATTGATGGATTCCACAAGTATATAGGGGTATCTACAAACAGATTCATGCTGGATAAGCAAAGCAACCCATCGTATGATCCGTAAACAGTTAGTTCAGAACGAAACTCCCTCTCTGCATCCTCAGGAAGTTGTATGTCCGACTCCCTGGCAAATGTTCTAGCACAAATGTGTGACATGGAACCAATCTCCGTACTGGCGGCACTGCAGACAAGTAGATAATTGGAAGCAGTTTTCATATTCCTTTCACGATGAAGGTGTATGAATCTAGAACTGGTAATTAAAGTCTTGAAAGATTTGCAAACACATGTTAGCACTACAGCAGACTTCACAGGTAGTCTTGCAAAGACATAATCCAATAGTTCATCCGGTAGGTCTTTGATGGTTGGCATGTTGACAGCAAAAGCACAAACCAAACCCAACTGATCTCAGCTAGAAAATAAATGCACCCAAAATTACAATCCTTCTACACCACTATTCCAAATCGACAATCCACAAAAGCTCAGGGAATTGAAACACTGCAATAAATTAAGCAACACAATCATTTATCTTTATCCAACAAGTAAATGACCAACGATGGCTTTAGTATCAAAAACTGAATCAAAAGCATCAAGAACAATGACAAAGAGGGCATCTTAATCTAATTATCTATCAAACGCAGAATCAAAAATGAAAGAATTAAATCAAACAACAAAAAATCAACTACAACTTCAGAACAGTGAGAGTCTTGATCAATGTGGGTCATTTTCTCTCGTGCATGGAATGATCACAAGCTCATAAAGATTACAAATTCCAAAACCAAGGCATACCCAGAATCACCCACGTGAGAAAAATCAAATCTTTCATCAAATTCTTGCTTATATATAGTGAAAGATCAATCCAAAAGCCCATGGAGTCGTATTCATATACCCATAAAGCAATGAAATTTCGAACCCAGATAAGAATCTGAGGCGAGGTTTTACCTTGTTCTTGTTCAGGGGTACTTCGCATTCTCCGAGCTCTACTCCGACGGTGACTTGTTCAGGCTTCGTCAATCTTGGTGTGGCTCTTTGGGTTTCAGTGAAGGACTGGTTTCCTTTCCTAGTCTTATTGTTGTAGTGAAGTGGAACCGCCTAACCGGTGTTGGGCCTGCGCTTCCTCCCCAAATAAAGGCCTAAGAATACTGTGAGCCTTGTAAAACTCTTTAAGTATTGAGAAGAGGCCCACTAACGAATATAATCGACTTCATGCGAGTTCAATATTGCAGGCTTTCCTCGACCCAACGGGAGGTAATAGGCTGCAAAAGGTACTTGTGGCCATGTCAGGCATGTGAATATTAACTCTTTAGTACTATTGCTACAGTCGATCTTTAGTGATATTCCGCATCACTTTTATCCGGTCCTCTAATTAATGGTGCAGCAAATCCATAATTTGGGTTTTCAATGAACAAGAAATGAGAGATATCTATTTCCTAAGTTTGTTGCAACAACAAATAAAAATCGATCAGTCCTCTTTATCAAAGTTTATGTCGCTTTAATCGTTGAACCATTGTTTGATTGTTTCATATGGGAAGGGAAATGAATCCAGGATTCCAGGCTATGGATTCATCGATTTCATGAGTCAGTGCTAGCTCTTGTACAATATCCCCAACTCCAACAGTACTAGTCAGGCTTTGGGCATATATCAAATTAATCTTCCGCAAAATGCTATAAAGAAGACCTGAATCTCTCTTTACAGTTTTCTTTAGATCTTTTCTCTAATGTGAGAAATGCATATGTTGGTCCTAATTAGTGCACACCATTATTGTCCTTAAAATTCTGCATGTCGTACTTAGTACACTGATTGGATATATACTAGGAACTTAGTACCAAGTAATATGAAAGATGACAAGGATATGCATTCGAACTTCTTCTTTACCAATAGATAATATTGTCCTTTCTCGAGAATCAAAGTCCTGGCCCTAAAAAAAGCTAGGGTTTTCATACAGATTATCTGCTAGGTGGGGATAGTTAACCAAGTTAAGCAAGAAAACCCGGAATGGGGTTGTCCGCCACTTATCCAAAATATCCAATCCCCATCATCTCTATCTTTTGATTTATGAAAATGGCCTCGATCTTCTTAGTCTAACCCTTATGATCACTAAACAATCTGCATCATTCGTATTATCGTGAATATTCCAAGTCCCATAATATATAGATAGGTGAATAGATGATCCAGCGTGTTAGGTCATTTTGGCAGGGAGTTGTCTCAGGACTATTCCCTCTTATAAATCAAATTAAGGTTGTTGATATTGTGTTTAGTCCGGAGTTTGTGGATTGTGTTTGGTCTGGTGTTTTCTAGACTTGCTCGTCCTTAGCTCCCAAATCCGGGAATGCTTGGGAGATCGATATCATACACTCATAATTGATGTTCCACTCCATCATCTCCAACCCCTTAGTGACGAGTGTTATATATCAAATCACTCTGCAGTTTATTCATAGCCTCATAGCTAGGCACTCGATCATTTCATGCGACATGTTTCGGACCACCTTACCTTTTATGCCAATATGCTCTTACTTTTGATGGAATAGCAGGGGGGGGGGGGGGGGGTCCTAAACCCTAAACGCTAAACTTGACAAGTATTTGTATATAATCGTCCACTAACCCTAACCCCTAAACTCCCTGCCCTGTTCTTGTTCGGGGTTGTGGCTCGCAGATGGAATTTAGGAATTCTTTTCCTCTCGATCAGCTGCACACGATGGGATCGAATCGAAATGCCGAAGCTGCTTAGCTCCAACTCCCCAATTATGCAAAGTTGACCTCAGTTGAACTCGGACCCAACTGCAATTTAACGTACTCATAAGTTCATAACCATAATATCTCAATAATCCAAGTAGAAAAATATTTTATTTATTCTCATATTTTTTTAAAAAAAAACCAAGATCAATAATTAGACATGGGCATCAGCTGAAGGAGTTGTTTAGACACGATGATGGATCACCTAGCTGTCGTAAAAAAGGTGCGCCACTAATGCGGGAAAACTCATGGGCCCCGCACTCAACGTAACCCGGCCAAGCCATCTTCGCCGGCGACGACTGTAGACTGCAGATTCCGGCCACTCCGTGGCACACTGTCAGCAAATCATCTGTGAGACTCGGAATACTATATATTTATTTAAGTGCATGGATCCGAGGCCAGGCTAACACGTACTACGTGTTCCAACCCGGTCGCGGTGGATCGATTAAACTAGTAGGTCGGGGACGATGACTATGAATAAGCTTCGCCGGAACCAAACAAAGCAGCTGTATGAATATCTTCAGGTATAAACTGTATAATGCATGTGCTTAATTTGACATGGGATTAAGTTAATCCAATCCTAGCCTTCCTATTTTATACGTTTTTAACCGACCAATCAAGGGACAGATCAGATGGCAGCAAAAGTTTCCGGTTAATTTTGGCACCAAAATTTATGGTGGATTGCATGTTGGGGTTTGCGCTGATTAACATTTTCTTATACGTGTATTTTAATCCATGCACATGTTATGCTAAGCTCCGTCTTAATTTGTGTAGGATATACGAGCACCAATCCCTTTGATATGCTCAGTTGCTGTTATAAAACGAAGAACATGAAACCCTAGAAATGCCAATGCAAATTGCTAAAATTAACAGAAACCCTAAGACAATGCTTTCGTAGGTACACAAGTACTAAGAATGGGATTGGATCGAACCAATCGATTAAGGGGGAGTTCATTAATTAGTCCCTTGGTTAGGGGAAGCTGTCTGAAGCAAAAACACACAGAAATTAGAACAAGAGGGTGGTGGATTGGATTAAATATTCGTCTTGTGGGTACGTATTTGACGTAAAGGAGCTTAGGGTTTTCTTTAGGGTGCAGTAAACTAAACCTGCAGGATAAACATGAAGAAACGTGAACCGTTTATTAATTAGTTGTTTATTCTAAGTAGAGTCTAATTATAGGTCTTAATTCAGGGAATTGCTGAGACAAAAACGTTGATTAATCTGATCAGGAAAGAAGACACGTACATGGTAAACGTTCATTGAACGTGTACATCATAAACAGCGTTTGTCGTGATTAGTCTTATTTTAATTAGAGTCTCTACCTGTCATTAATTATGAGTAATTAGGTAAATTAAATATTAAAGTCATCTATGGCATCCGACCTGGCTATCTCTGAATGCGATAGCTAGCTTAATCACGTGTAACCTTGCTGTCATAATTCATTAATGATTTTTTAGTTCTTAATTTTTGGATAGCAAAAACTATGTTACATATAGAAATTAAACTATAGACAAGGTATGTAGATTGAGACACTACCATGGACTAGACAAATTAATTTATATCAAACCCATGATTTCCAACTAATCATATACTATATCTTATATTTCAATATTTGTTTGCACACATGAATTATTTGGACTCCTTTAGTTCTTTCTATTATATATAGATTGCTTTTATAATTCTCTTTAAGTCCCCTGTCTAGCTACTATAGTTTTCAATCGTAATTCATAAAAGGTACCAAAAGTAGCAAGGAATATTTTCTTTTCAAAGCCCTTAAAAGTTAAAAATCTAAAATTCTAATTTTGCAAAAGGAATGAAATTGAGTCTCCTAAAATTGTTCTGAAATTCGATTAGTAAGGCCTAAAGCTTTGCTTTGTAAATAAGAAGATTCCTCAAACCCCCTTTTCCCTCCCCTTTCATAGCAACGCGCGTGCACCTCACGTGCCGTCATACACACGTCATCACCTGGGAAAAAGGCGGGGAACAACAAACCCATTTAAAAACTCCGACTCCCCCAAGAACCTACTTCTCTCTCTCTCTCTCTTTCTCAAAGTCTTCAACTGCCTCTTCTTGTTTTTAGAGAGAAGAATTTCATTCCAAGACTTCAAAGCCACTAGCCATAGCTGACTGTGATTCTGAGGTTTTGGATTTGCAGAAGAGGAGGAGCTCTGAATGTGATCACTTCAAAAACCCAAAAACACAGAAACACAGAGAATAAATAGCAAGTTTTTCCTCCCCAGATTCCATTAAAAAATTGGCATATCCCAATAATTCTCTAATATTTTTGACCTCCAGATGCACATGGCTTCTTGGTTTTCTCTCTTCCTCTCCCTCATTTGTTTTTAGTTTCTCTTTTCCTCACATGCTTTTCCTCTCTCTATCTGATTCAATACCAGTACTAGTACTGAAGCTAGGCTTTTGACTAATCAAGCAGTTAATGTTAGATTCCTCTCAGATCTGCATTCATAGCCTTTTTGTCCATCCCAGACTCTCTTCTGTTGCTTCTTCTTCAAAGGGTCTGCTTTGGTTCCTTCACCAAGCAAAGGGTTCTTCGAATTTTCCCACAAAAGGTTAGTAATTATTTACTCCCATGATCCTAAGGATTGATCAAGCTTGCCAATCAAGTCGTATTTGACTTTCTCTTCATGGATCGTGTCATCATTTCGCCACATTCATGTTTTCGCCTCGCCTTTGATTCTAAATTTGAAGCAATTAAGACACTTTGTGTTGATCTTGGCTGGGTTTAGTACTTTTGTCAATGTTGGAACTCAAAAGATTTCAACTGTTCAACCTTTTCTTGATTTTGACACTTTCGTTTTCATGCTAATAAACTAAATTAATCCAACCAATATGCAGATGACAGGGTTCAATTACTTTTTGGAATCTAATTACTTTAGTAAAGTATGCTTATTCTTCTGTTTGGTTGTTAAATTTTGATTCTGTGATGTGCAGAGACTACTGAAGAAGTAGCAGTTTGGTTTTGATATGCTTAGGAGACACCTAAATTGGATGTGAATTTGAGCCGAATTCGATGGTTTGTGAAATGGGGATCGATAACATTGAAGAAATGGCAATGGAGATGGAGGAAGTTCTGCCTTCTATGTGGCCTGAGGATATAGATTCCGATAAGCAATTCAACATCGAAAAGCCAGGACAAGATCAAGACATGTTGGAGGAGGTAACATTGAAAGAGAAACCGACTAACGTGGATTTCAAGCGGCTCTTTGAGCTAACCAAGCACACAGATACAGGCTCTTCCCAATTAGCAAACCTTGTAAAGCACTGGGAATACAAGCAGGCGAATGTCGTGCGCCTTCTGCAAGAAGAACTTGACATACTCAGCAAGCAAAAACAGGAAGTTGAGCTCAAGAAATTGGAGATTGGAAGAGCACCGTTTCGAGTCAGAGAACTATGGCGGTGACAAACGCCCCATTTCCATTTTGGACGAAGTGTATCAGTTATGGGCGCCAGATGTTCCTCTAAAGAAGCTTGATGTTGTTGTGGAGAGTAAGAGAGTCGAGACAGAAGCCGAGTACGACAGTGTTGTGTACTGGAAACAAAGGGCTATGAATTTGGAGAAGTTGTTGGAGGCAAGTGTTGTGAGAGAGCAGATTCTGGTCGAACAATTGCAGGAAAGCATTAAGAGTATTGAAAGACAGTCATCGCCGGTTGAAGAATTGTCTGAGATTCTGAAAAGAGCAGATAATTTCTTGCATTTTGTACTTCAAAATGCACCTGTTGTTATTGGTCATCAGGTAACTTGAATACTGTTATTAATTACTCCCATATTTTTTGCACCAAGTTCACCTTCAAGAGATTTGACATCTCTGGTAACTTTGTGTTTCAGGATAAAGAATTGCGGTATCGCTTTATCTACAATCACTTCCCAAGTCTGGGAGAGCAGGTAATTAACTTTCACTGAAGTTCTCATTCAAAGGAGTAATAAGATTTCTACCTTACATAATGCTAAGTGTGATACAAGACAATGTTAAAGTTCTTGCTTTCTTTTACCAGGATATTATAGGGAAAACAGATGTTGAGATTTTCACTGGGGCTGGAGTTAAGGAATCTCAAGACTTCAAGAGAGAGGTTCTGGAAAAAGGGATACCGGCGAAAAGGGAGATTACATTTGAGACTGAATTATTTGGTTCAAAGACGTTTCTGATATATGTGGAACCTGTTTTCAACAAGGCAGGGGAGACAATTGGTATAAATTATATGGGGATGGAGGTGTCTGATCAGGTAATGATACTTCTGTTTCATACACAATTGTTTCAAGACTTTTCTGCTGATAACTGATGGCTATTTCTTTGTGTTACAATTCTGGCATAATAGGTGAGGAAAAGAGAGAAGATGGCAAAGCTTCGTGAGGAAATAGCTGTCCAAAAGGCCAAGGAAACAGAGCTAAACAAGACAATTCACATAACGGAGGAGACAATGCGAGCAAAACAGATGCTGGCAACAATGTCTCATGAGATACGGTCTCCTCTTTCTGGGGTTGTCAGCATGGCCGAGATTCTTACCACCACGAAACTTGACCGCGAGCAACGGCAGCTGTTGGAAGTCATGTTATCTTCAGGAGATTTGGTCCTCCAACTGATAAATGACATCCTTGACCTTTCCAAGGTTGAGTCAGGTATAGTTCTTCGGTTCTTCCTCTTCACTTGAAAGTTGAAACTGATCTATAGTCCATATGAGTATGGTTTTGTTGTGGTTGAGTATTTAGCTGATACTAGTTCTTTTCTTGGTGTAGGAGTGATGAAGTTGGAGGCCACAAAGTTCCGGCCAAGACAGGTGGTTAAGCATGTACTACAGACTGCGGCAGCATCATTACAGAAAGTTTTGACCTTGGAAGGACATATTATGGAGGAAGTTCCTGTGGAGGTAAACATTTCTGCACATAGCTGACAGCAAGTAAAGTCTAGCATCTATGCCATTTATATGTGACAGTTTTATGATTTCTATGTACCAATTTCAGGTCATTGGAGATGTTTTAAGGATTCGTCAAATCCTAACCAACTTGATCAGGTATGCATTTCTTAAGTCTCGTATTCTAGTCAAGGTTTAGCTTAGTTATGCTGTGGATCTGAATTTACCATAGGTTTTGTAGATTTAAAAATACTACTAACAAGAAAATGGCATATGCTGCACAAGGAACTAAGGAACATTATATGACATGTAAATCAAGAGAGCATTCGGCAAAGATTTCTGAGATTTTGTTCATTTCGCAGTAATGCAATCAAGTTTACTCATGAAGGAAAAGTTGGGATTAAACTTTACATGGTAGAGGATCCAACTTCTGGATGTCTGCAGACGCCGGATGCAGTTCGACCAACGGTTTCAGTGAATGGATTGAATGAAGAGAAATCAGCATCACGAAATAGTTGTAATGGAGAAGTCTTTTGTGGGAACGAACCTTACACAAATGGTTGTATTCATGATGAACCTAGCACACCAGTTTGCGAGGCCTCAATGAATGGAGATAAAGAAGGGGAACCTCATTCATCTGAAACAAAAACAGTGTGGTTACGATGTGATGTGTATGACACAGGAATTGGAATACCAGGTAAACTTCAAGGTCCATCAACTTCAGTTTAATGAATAATGATCATACTTTTGAATTTTACTGATTAATCTTTTGATTTTCATCTATCAGAAAATGCTTTGCCGACCCTTTTTAAAAGATACATGCAAGTGAGTGCTGATCATGCTCGAAAATATGGCGGGACAGGATTAGGACTAGCAATATGCAAACAATTGGTAAACTTTTCTTAAAAAATGCACAAAATTTGTCACACACAATGTAACCAGTAATGTTATGGAAGCTGACAGTTCGAATGTGTTGGGTGTAGGTTGAACTAATGGGGGGACAACTCACCGTGTCTAGCCGAGTAAACTGTGGCTCAACATTCACATTCGTATTACCTTACAAGGTTTCAACATCGTCTGAAAATTCTGATGATCCTGATGAGTTAACGGATATGGATGATGCTGTGACTGATGATGAAGTAGCTGAGAGCTACTTCCAGTTCCAACCACGCACTTTGGGTTCTCTGTTCTGTTCTAATGGCACCAGCAGGACTCAAAAACTGCTACCACATAAGCTCAATGGATTGTCACAAAATGCATACTCGTTTCCATATAATAACATCAGGCAAGAGGAGACAGCTTCAGTTGAAAATTGCTGTTCAACAGTTGATGATGACGCTGAGACATTATCAGAACCAGAGAGTTCAGTGAGTCACACCTCAAATTCTAAATGCGAAACTCCAGCTGGTAGAGACAGAAAAGGTCAAGATGACTCAAACAGTCAATTTCAAAATTCTTCATCAGATTCAAATCAACATATAGAGACAAGTAGACAGAATGGTGTTGTAGCAAAGACAAGAGAACCACAAGGAACGTGTAAGAGACAAGAGAAACCAGATGCAGACTCCGAATGTAGCTCTGGCAACAGTTCGAAGATACCTAAATCAACCTTGAAACCTAAGATCCTTCTTGTTGAAGATAACAAGATCAACATCATGGTGGCACAGTCGATGATGAAGCAGTTAGGCCAAAGCATAGAGGTTGTGAACAACGGAGCTGAAGCTGTCCGCGCAGTTCAGCGCTGTAGATACGATCTCATTCTTATGGTATGCAATTTCCACATAACCTGTTGGTTTCTCCAAACACAAGAAATCCTAGTCTTGGTATTCATGGTTGTTCTGAATTTTGCAGGATGTTCATATGCCAGTTATGGACGGTCTACAAGCTACAAGAATAATACGCTCTTTCGAAGAAAATGGCAACTGGGAAGCTGCAGAGAAAGCTGGAATTGAGCAATCTGTGCCTTCTTCAAATACACTACAAAACGGCCATGGACCTTGTGGAAAGCGAATTCCAATCATCGCGGTGCGCATTTACAATCTCAACTGTAACTCTATATCCAATTTTCTTGTTTCTAATCTTACTTTTTTGGTTGCAGATGACAGCAAATGCATTTTCAGAGAGCGCAGAGGAGTGTTTTGCAAATGGAATGGACTCGTTTGTGCCCAAACCAGTAACGCGCCAAAACTGAAAGAGAGGCTTGAACAATATCTCCCAGATTGCAACCTAGTGTAAATCTTCCTCTTTCTTCTGTACAAATACGACAGCGTGCTAGGAAAGTTTTGTAATCCATGTATCATATTCTTCTCTAACATTAAGCTTCTGCTTATGAATTGTACATACACAAGCAAATCTTTTTGCCTAATTCTAGATCAAATCATCATCTGAAATAAACAGTCTAAACGTCGTGGTGTTGGGTCGGTTACTTATCTGTGGTGGAGACGCCGTACTTGTCCTGCATTCCAGCTGCAGCCGCGTGTTGGATTTCCGGAGACTGATTGCGATCATTTTGTTAGGGTTTTTGCGGTCAAGAGCTTCGAGGAGTAAACGAGAATGGAATAGATGTGGGCCTTTATCGTTAATATTGCAATGGTCTTTTATGACAATCGGAACTACCCCAATGTACCCAATGGGTCGGTCCACATCTTTTACTCTGCTCCAATATTCGATTGGTTTAGGGCAAACACCCCCAACGTCATAAGAGTAAATGCACCGCTATCTCAAATGAAAGACGCAAAAGGAGAGGTTTTGCCTTCTACGGTCCTACCTTGCCTTTGCCTTTGAATTTTTATGCACCGTGAACTCTCAACCACTTTCCGAATAGTTTTCTTTTCTCAAGTTTGTCATTGCTTCTTTTTCTTTATCCTCTTCACAATATTTGTCTACTTCTGTTCTTCTATTTTTTTTTTTAAATTTCTTTTTCCAGTTTTTCCCCTTTTTTTTTTTTTCTTTCATCAACGTCAAAAATATGTTCAGGGTGAAATTAGATTTCTTCGAACAATCGGCTTTTGTGGCGTGCCAGTACCTTTGAGTTAGGTACAACTTGATCTTCTTCTCATATTCGCGCTTCTTAACTTCTTCCTCAAGCAATTGAGAGCATGCGTGATCAAACCTACTGCAAGGTTCTTTCTTCAAACCCAAGGAAATCATCATGATTTTCTCTGCTCACATGAACAGACGGATCATACTTGAGCCGATAAGGTCAAACAGAGCTAACTAATGTCAGGATAGAATATTTGCTAAAGATTTCTCCTCAACAATGAGATATTTGCTAGGTTTTTACACCCAACAATGGTTTGGAGGGAATTTGCTGACAGGTGAGACTTTATGAGTAAAGGTTGCTAACAGATTAGACTTGATTTTTACCAACGGATTGGTCTTTGGTCACAAAAGACACCGGATAATCTTTTTGTAGATAGGTGCTCTGGAGAGGTTTTGATTTGTAGGTTGCAAAGTTTGGTTGTATGATTGGCTCCCCTTGCGGTGCATATAATGGCTGGCAGTTCAAATAAATAGATAAAACAATTAAATCATTTCAAGAATAAATAAATAAATTTTATTTCTCTGTGTTAAATTTCACCACCATCTTATACCCAACAGGAATGTAACTATGGTGTTTAACATGGTCGTAATTTTATTCCAAAGAGTTTTTAAGTGAGTTAAGCCATTTAGCTCATATATTATAGCACCTACTGAACAGATAAATACTGTCAAGAAGAGCTCCCAAAAGCTGTCAAGGCCAAGTCTGTTTGAGGGAACTAACTTTTGACAATTGCCTTCTTTCTTGAACCATTTGTTGCTAATGCTGATCATCTTTTCTCCTCCCCTCAAGTTTAGAATTGCTTGCGAAATATCTGATAAAATTGGGTTACGTTTTTTTAGCACCTGCAGAATTGCATTATCATCAAATTAATCAAAATAAAATCAGAAACCAATAAGAAAATCTGTCTTATATACTAATGAATGGTCCCCTAAATACCTAAAGTTTGTGTTTGAGAAAAATTTCAATACAAAAAAGAAAAAAGGAAAAAAAAATGAATTTTGAACTAGAAATTGAAAGAGTGTGGATTGTAAAATATGGAGTGCAAATTTCACTTCCTTGGAGAAATGATAGAAAAATTTTGATTGGCCGATCCCGAACTGTTTTTTTTAAAGCAAACCTTAAATTCGAGATATGAAGATCATGAAATCACTTGCTGGAGTACGTCAACCAGTATTTATCCAAAACATAGATATACACGCATATACATAGAAGGGAATTAGAGATCTTACCAATCCGTAGCCCAGCGTTTTTATGACGTTAGCAACGATGATATATTTGCCGCAATATTTTTGAACAAAAAGGTTCATGTGGGAGTTGCCGCCAACAAAAGCACCAATCCCACCTTTTGCACTTCCCTTTGAAAGAGCTTGGTCAATTTCTTCCATGGTTCCAAAACCCTTCAGCTTGGAGCGGTCAAAGCCTGCCCTTCTTAAGAGGTCCAAAGTATAAGCACCTGCTATGTAGCCAACGTTTTCACCCTTCTTCAATAGATGATTGATATCAGTAACCACAGGCTTGACATTTAGCTTTGTGTATTCTGTTTCTAAATTGGCTAAATAACTTTGTGCCAATATTCCCAGAAGAACTATCCACATGATCAATACAAACTTAGACAAGTTGCCACGTACTCTCCCCGCTGTGCAGTAGACATAAAATTTGTATGTTACTTTGTTAAGAAATCATATATATCCTTGGTAAATTATTGAAACTAGAGAGTGATAGAACAATTACCGTTAACCAAATATACGATTGGGAAGCAGAGCAAGACAAAGGTGACAATTTGATATAAGACATGATGGTCATTATTTGGATCTGGAGGTTGATCAGGCGGAGGTTGATCAGGAGGAGGTTGATCAGGCGGAGGTTGATCACGCGGAGGTTGATCAGGAGGAGGTTGATCAGGCGGAGGTTGAAGAAGCCAAACCACAAAACCTATAAAGAGGCAGAAACAAGATGTTCCAAGCCAAAGATCCAATCTCCAGGGCTTGAGGAAAGTCCATGCTGCACTTTTCCTCTTCATGTCTGTGGCGGGCACAACCATGCCCAAATTGACATCTGCGAACGGCATTGAAAAGTCAATGTACAGCGACGTATCTGCATTAATAATTACGTCTCCCAGAACAACGTCATAGTTCTGCAAAATATATACACTCGATCTGTTATCTCAACTGAAAATCATCACGTACGTAAAGGGGCACAACCAGAACGATTAGCTTTATACAATCGTGATATGGTAAGGATATCATGCGTTAATGTTTCTAATGCATCAACTTTTATTACATCTTAAATGATTCATTTCACTATTTTAAGAACACATTTTACTAAGACAAGTGTGGTAACTATTACAACTTTAAAGACTCATATTACCATTTTGAAGACTAAGTGCACGTTTGGTACTCGAAACTACATTACACCTTCTTATTTTCTAAAACTGTCTAGGACTTATGTGGGGTGTTTTAAGTTGTATTAATATTAACTCATGTTTAGTATTGCATGAGATTAGATGGTAGTTTGCTTGGTTTATAGTTTAAAAGGATGATGCTATCTAATGATGACATATTTGAGTACCCACAATAACACCACCTAAGGAGACCAAAATGAAAATAAGGTGTTACGTAAGCTCTCATTTATTTTAATACCCAGTGACACTAAACACAATACTAACTAAACTGGACTCATTATTTAGCACCGTCTCATTTAGTCCCAACAAACAAACATGCACTAATATTACTATTTTAAATACTCATGTGATAACTAAGAATATTTACAACTTTAATGACGCATATTATCACTTTGAGAACTAATATTACTACTTTTGATGACTCATTTTACAACTTTAGGATAAATGATGCATGTCATGTATTAACACATTTAAAAATTTTCTAAAAAGAAAATATAATTAAGGATAAATTACAACTTTAGGATAATTAAGGATAAAATATTTTAAAATGTACTTTTGATGACTCATTTTACAACTTTAGGATAAATGATGCATGTTATGCATTAACATATTTTAAAATTTTATAAAAAGAAAATGTAATTAAGAATTTTACCCCTAGATAAACTTGATAGCACAATTCAGTTTCATTGCCAGCGCTGGTGCCATCATGTTTTGCAAAGGGAACGAGTTCATAGGGGAGAGCATAAGGTAGTCCTTCCACTACAGCCTTAAAAATGTCAACAATGAAACCTGTGACCTCCGTAGTGCCAGTTTTTGGATCTATAGTAACCTTAACCAGCTCGGTAAAATCAACCTTGACTGGAACACCTATTCGCATCTTCTTCCCGTTCGTAGGGAGCTCCCATCCCTTGGGGACAGATAGAGACTCGCCCGTCCATATGATAGGTCCTAGATTCCACTTGGAACTTAGATTTGGTAATGACCCCAACTTTCTCACTATCCCATCTTGCGTAGTCCAGAATCCAATTGTTGTTGCTCCACCCCCGTTTACATTAACCAACTCGAAAGTAGATGACTGAAGTTGTCTGTCAACAAGGCTGAAATTTCCAAAAATGCCTTCAAATCCAGTCATTGATAGCGCTTTACATAGTTTTGGACCAAATTTAGAGACCCCCAAAGTTTCGAGCTCTGTCGAATGTAACGAAGCATTCGACCTCCGGAAGCCTATAGTAGTTGGACTCCCCACCTTTTCGACTGCCATTGCGAGTGCTTGAGCAGCATCATATAGCCAGAGTGCAAAAACATCTAACTGAGCATCAATGACGTTAGGATTGTCTCGTTGGAATTGTAATTTCCACCTTAGCTCGAGTTCTTCAAGCTTTATTGTTCTTGGAATGTAACTTTGTACTCCCAATACACCTTGCATGGAATGGATGACCGAAGAGCTCAGAGTCTTAAGACTATTAAGTGTCTCAGTAGTGCTCATCCAGACATAACCTTCACTCATCATTCCAAGCTCCTTTGCCTTGGCAAATATTCTAGATGATAGGTCAGTTGTCATGTGAACGATAAAGACTCTGGTTCCCATCATCATTAGCTTGTTCAACTCTTCGACAATTTGATCATCGGTGGCTGATGCTCTGATGAAGCTCCGGTGGGGAATTCCAGCATCAATTTTTTGCAGGGCATCAGCTAGAGACGACATGACTCCCTCCGCAAACTCATTGTCTACCAGAATGGGCACCACTCGTCTCCATCCAAACTCTTTAACAAGAGCACTTATTGCTCTCACTTGGCAGGAGTCATTTTCTGAAAATTGGAAAAAATAAGAACTCCCGCGAGAAGTGAGAGCAGGGCTTGTGGCAGAAAATGATATTATGGGCACACGAGCTTCATCTCCAAGATTAATAACAAAGTTAGTTTGCTTCGATGTCACAGGCCCGAGGATAGCTTGCACTTGTGATTTCTTGATCAGATCAACAGCTGTCTCAATGAAAAGGAGAATTATGATCATTCATATGAAATAATTGTGACATCTATATATGAAGACTACAAAGATTGACGACTACTGTTGTTCTATATTCCATTATATCGACAAGCAAATGGTAATTCACTGAAAAAGTGAAAAGCCTAGAATGGATTATACTAACATAAGTTAATTTGCCACAGTACGTTTAACCAGCTACGATTACCACCATAAAGCTCACCTGCAGCAGCTGCCCCAACCACAGTATTCTTTGAATCTCGAGTGTTCAAGACCAGCCTACTCTTGTAGTGAGAACTAGAAACGTAGAAGTCTGAGAGGGCCATTTCAAGGCAACTCTTCCAAATTTTAGCCTCCCGTGAGTTAAGGTCATCAAGTAGAACGCCAATATTCACCTGGTAGGTCTTGCTTCGTGGGGTGGCATTGCCATACCAAGAACAAACAGAGAAGAAAAAGATCAAAAGAGAAAACTTTGGGTACTTTTTCCTTTTCATATTTGAAATAGGTTTTTGGTTACATGAGAATGTTTTGAACTTCTGAAAGCCGGTCTACCTGTTCTAATCCAATAAATTACTTCCCATTAAACGTCATAAGCAAATAAGAATTATATTGATTAGCGCTAATTGTTAAAAGAGAGAAATTTCACTACGAAGATTGAACCTAATGGCACTTGGGTAGTTGGGTTATTGCTGATAGCATCGATGATGCATAGAGACAAAATTTGTCAAATCATTCGCATTTTTTATTTTGTTGATCGTTGCTGCTGGTTCTAATCTTGTTGTAGATATCGTCTCAAGCATTTCGAGGAAATTTTGCTCAGACTTACTTAAAAGAGTTTAATTGTCCTTCTCTTGTGGCGTTTGAGACAAGATTATCTTCGCCATCAAAAGCTAAGAATCCTCTTGTTGAATGTGATAGGATGATCCTAAATGTAATGGTGCCGCAGAGTCGATGCCAAAGCCAAAACAACACAATGTCCAGATGACAAGGCTAAATTGAAAAGGCGAAACGAAATTTACACATTTGTATTCTTTATTTGGTCAAAGATCTCATAAAAGACAGATTTTTATCAAATGACGTCAATCTATTAAAACCTGAAAGTATGAATACAACATGAACACGATCCGTCCTTGTGGGCAACGAAAAGATTTGAACCATGCAAAACTATCTAGAAAACTTAAGGGTTGTTCGGTAATGTTTTACAAAACAAAAATAATGAATCGTATTAGGCATTTTTATAACTTGAGAATGCGTTCGGTAATATGTTCGGATTTGGCTTTATCTTCTTCTTCCTTACACCAGCCTTCATTCTCCTCTCTCCCAAATACCTTCATCATTCTTATCAATCTATGTGTCCGCAGCAAAGGGTATCAAAACATAAAAAATACAAATCACAAACTCATGTTAAGATTTTCTATCCAATATGAGCATCCATTGTTCCTCTTTTATGCTAAGTAGACCTCTGAAATTATGCAGATCTATCTGACAAGCGGTTTGATTTACAACGAGGATCAATTAGAAAAGGAATGGCACACTGAAGAAACTTCGGGGTTCTATATATCTATAAATGTCTTCTCTCTCTTGCATGAAGCTTTTGAATGTTTCAACTTTCAACTGATAGACAATAGTCTGGAGATCCGAGATGGATGACAACCATAGAGGGGTACTGGAAGAGGTCAGTATATCAACAAGGGAACGAGGGTTCTAGGGAGAGAGGGAACACGAGAAAGTAGAGAGCGCGTATGGGAGTTGGGTGCTTTTGCTATCACCGATTGTGTCCAAAAATACCGAAAATGAGAAAAGATCGTTTCTAAAACTTATACGGTGGTTCGAAATTGTACTGCGAGAACTTATAAAATTGTGTTAATAACGAATTTTAATTTAGATGCTAGTGTAAATTAGAAGAATAATATCTAAAGTTGAATAAAATAATATTTAATTTTAGCCTACCAACCCCATAAGACAAATTTGACTTACAAAATAGCTTAAGCTAAATTTTTTACTTTGAGAATTGTAATTTGGTGTATAGTATGAGTAATCATAGGCTAAATTTAGCTTTTTAGCCTATGGTAAGAGATAGTCTTTGGGTTGGGTGATTTTAACGGCGAGATTGTACGGGTTAGGACGACGTATGTTCAGTGCAAAAGTCGATCTCTTTGATTTGTAGAGATATATTCTCTTCTCATATCGAATTGGAATGGAAATAACAGAAATTCAAAAACTTATAATCTATGAGAAAACATAGATCATAGGCAAGTTTATGAGAACAAAAGGAGAAGTAAAACACCTTTTTGCTCATGAAATTAGGGCTAGAAGGTTTAGGCACCTTCACAAAACTTGGCTTCTGCTCTTCTTTGTTTGGCTTTGGCTTCGGCCATTCTTGGATCTGAATTGGGGGCACCAAATTCAATTACAAAGCTTTTTCATGTGTTGCGCACACAAGATGCTAGTAAATATATTCACAACCTTCGAACTTGCAAAAACGTGAGAGGTTACAAACGACATGGTGGCGTCGTAGATGGCTGACGACGACTTGAAGGAGAGTGTGTTTGTTTTCTTCGAGAAGGAGAAGGAGG
Organism: Fragaria nilgerrensis; assembly: GCA_010134655.1. Lineage (NCBI taxonomy): Eukaryota > Viridiplantae > Streptophyta > Magnoliopsida > Rosales > Rosaceae > Fragaria > Fragaria nilgerrensis. The sequence goes on from CM020978.1 coordinate 32,037,688, forward strand.
CCACCACTTGATTGATTTTAGAGGAAGAGGTTTAGAATTGGTGGTTATTGCGGCAGCTTTTGGGTTTTGGTTTGACCATGGAAAAATATACTTAGAAAGCCCTTAAAGTTATTACTTGAATTATCCATGATATAAAGGACTGCATATCGACTTTGCAGTTGGAGAGAAAATGAAGGAGGAGGTGACAGAGGAGGAGAGAACCAAACGTGTTATTGTGAAAAATAGAGAAAAGATGGCAAAAAAAGAAAAGAAAAAAGGTACAAATAATTAGTAGTACTAATTCAAATAACCCTTCTGTAAGTATAGTTTTTGGACAAGTTTCTCCAAGTACAAGTATTATTCATTCATACTATTTATAAATGCAACATATTATTATAATATTTATGGAGAATGCGGGTCCATATTCGTCTTTCATTTTCGTCTTTCTAAACATTGGAGGCAGGCAGCAACCTCGGCAAATGAGAATGCGCGCCGGAGCTATTTCTGGCGATACTCAATCAGTTGGCAGTGCTTGTAGCCCTACCGGATCACTAGATGCGGAATTCTCCGTAAATTTGAGTTTCGGACTCCAGTCGAGTGCTGGACATCCTGGACCATCTGTTTTTTCCAGAGCCCTTCTCCAGTACTTGTAATAATTCGAAATAGTTACAGATATCATTACTCCAGCGAATAGTGAGATGACCCAAGTGGCTAATAGGACGCAAATTTGATGATATCTGAAAGAAACTCTTAGGTGAGTGAAGTCTCGACAATTGCTGTCTTTCTTGAACCATTTATCTTCGAGGTTCGTTATCTTTTCTAGTCCCCTCAGGTTTAGAACTGCCTGTGAAACATCGGATAGAAGAGGAGAACCTTTCGGAAATACCTGCAAGGTCACCTCGACAAATCAATTAGTCAGTATTTTTTATTTTGTGAACCATTAATTACACTCGGAAACCTATAACTCATCACACGATAAAGACGAGACTTTTTTGTGGTAAAGAAGGTAGTGAGAGTTCTTACAAAGCCATGGCCACCCGATTCAAAGATAGGTCCAATCATGGTATATTTGTAGCAATGTCTTGCAATGAAAAGCTTCGTGTAGGGAGCTTCATCAACAAAAGCAGCAATGCCACTGTTTTCACTCCCTCTTGAAAAAGCTTCATCAATGGCTTCCATAGTTCCCAAAGCCATGAGCTTGGAATCTTCAAAACCTACTTGCCTCAACATCTCGTAAGTATATGCAGTTGGTATGTAGCCAATGTTTTCCCCCTTCCTTAGTAGATCCCTGATATCTGTTACGGGTGGCTCCAGACTTTCTTGAAATTGTAATATCAGTATTAACACGGCAAACATCCATATTATCATAACATTTCTGACCAAATTGCTAAAGATACTCTCTCCTGTATAGTACACAAGAAAATTGCTAATCAATAACTAATAGGAAAACAAATGCAGATTCATAGTTTATATAAAACGGAAGAGAGGTTATGATATGTTACGGTGAGCAAAAACAATGGTTGAGAAGGAGAACCAGTCATGTTGCGCTCTAGAGCCCTGAAAATCTTCTTTGCTTCTACGTTCAGTGAGATAAGCCCCAAAAACGATCAACAATAAGGGACAAAGATTTACAAGAAAAAGGACCCAATTCATAGGCTTCAAGAGAGGTGATGCACTTCTTTTGTTTGTATCTACGACCGGCACAACCATTGCTACACCAGCTTCTGTATATGGCATCGAAAAGTCTACATGTAGTGACCTATTTGCTCTAATTGTTATATCTCCCACCACAGCATCAAAGTTCTATCAAAATATGAACTAACGTCATTATTTCTGTAGTTTCAAGGAATAGGTAAGCCATATGATAACATACTGAGTTAATTCTAGTAACGATAGAAATTTTACCCCAAGATATACTTGATAGCACAGATCATCGTAACTTCCAGCTTTGGTGCCATCAGACTTTGCGAACGGAATGAATTCATAAGGAAGAGCATATGGCAGCATTCCAACTACAGCCTTAAAGACATCAATACTGAAGCCAGTGACATCCGTTGTGTATGCGGTGGTATCTATTGTTACCTTAACAAGCTCAGTAAAACCATCCCTAACAGGAACTCCTATTCTCAACTTCTTACCCTTCGTGGGAATCTCCCATCCTTTGGGAACCAAGAGAGACTCTCCTGGCCATATGACAGGTTCAAGATGGCATGTGGAATTTGGGGAACTCATCTTGCTAACAAGTCCATTTTCTGGTGTCCAAAATCCAATTGTTCTTGCTCCACCGCCATTGACATTAATTATCCTAAAATTAGATGATTGAAGTTGCCCGTCAATGAGGATGAAGTCCCCTGCAAGGCCTAGGAATCTAGTAGTTGATAGTGCTTTTAAAAGTCTTGGACCATATGGAGAGACTGGCAAACTCCCGAGAATATCCGTGGATTTGTTGGAAGCATTTGGCGTTTGGAAGCCAAAACTACTTGTAGTCCCAATCACTTGTTCAATTGCCATTGCTATGGAAAAAGTAGCATCATAAGCCCAAAATTCGTAATCATCGAATTCAACAACAACGATGTCTGGGTAGTCGTTCTTGAACTGCTGTCTCCATCGGAGCTTGAATTTTTCCAGCTCTCCTGTTCTCGGGACATAAGTTTGCACACCTATAACTCCATTCATGGAATCGAGGACTGAAGAGTTCATTGAAGTTATACGATTTGTAATCACATTAGTAGTTAACCAAACATAGCCCTCACTCATCATTCCAATCTCTTTTGCTTTGGTAAATAACCTAGAGCACAGGTGAGTCGGCATATGAACAATAAAGACTCTAGTTTGCATCATCATTAACTTGTAAAGCTCTTCCACGATCTGATCATCACTGGCAGATGAGGAAATGAAACTGAGGTATGGAATACCGGTACCAGCCTCTTGTAAGGCATCAGCTAAAAACGGCAGGACACCCCTTCCATGCAAAGTGTCTATGCAGATGGGCACAACTTGTCTCCATCCAAAAGCCTTGACAATATCACTTACAGCTTTCACTTGGCATGAGTCGTTCTGTGCAAATTGGAAAAAGTAGGAGCTACCGAGCGAGGTAAGAGTAGGACTTGTTGCAGAAAATGAAATTATGGGCACATGAGCTTGCTCTCCAAGATGAATGACAAAGTTTGTCTGTGCCGATGTCGTTGGCCCGAAGATGACTTGCACTTGTTTGTTCTGTATCAAATCTATAGCTGCATCCCAATGAACACGAAAGTGAAAATCTTGATCAATAAACCTTAAATCAGAATGTTACAGCAGATGCTAATTATCTAGAGAATCTGCCATGCATTAACTAGGATAGGTATGGTTGAAATACATATTAAGGAGGGCTAGCTTGAGACGAGAACCTGCAGCAGCTGACCCAACAAAACTTCCTTTGGAGTCCCTGATGTGCAAGACCAGCCTAGTCTTGTAGTAATGATTAGAAGCATAGAAGTCTGAGACGGCCATTTTGAAGCAACTCAACCATGTCTTCGCAGACCCTGAAGTAAGGTCATCAAAAATAACCCCCACGTTCACCGGGACAGTGGTGTTGCTTGAGGTGAACGACCAAGAAACAGAGAAGAACAAGATAGTAAGAGCAACCTTACTAAGATCGGAGAAGTAGTTCTTCTGGATCATGTTTAAATTCTTCGGAAAACGGGAGAAGTAATCTGAACCGGTACTAATTACACAAACAAGGTAATTTAAACAAATGATTTAAAAAATCTATCCATCATCAGTTGACGGAGAGAAAGAGAAACTTCAAAGGAACTTCCTGGATAATGGAGCCAAAGAGAACGAGATAATTTGTCCACTCGTAACAATAAAAAAGTTAAATAGATTAATATTTCCATAACGTCCTAATCTTATAAGCATTTCGACGAAATTTATCTCTAAGCATACCGAAATCGACATCATCAACACCTAAAATTCTTCTCTTTTGAATCAGACAAACAGCCGGTGACGCAGACTATTTCATTACAAATGTTTGGTGGAGGAGAGGAGACGCCATCTTATTTGGTGAAGTCTGAACAAAATAGAATTATGTATGTACGGATTACTAAACACAGAAGATAGGTAAAAGAAATGGAAAAAAAAACAGTCACGAAACTTGGTGCTATTAATCATTCCCAATTTTCATTCCAATTTAATAAAAAAACTAGTGGCATCCTATCCCGACCCTTTCAAAACACACATTCAAAATGTTCAATATGTTCATGAAGAGGCTGGCCGATGGGGGGCAGCTTAAGAATGAGAGCAAGTTTATCACGATATGTCTATGGGCCTTCTGTTTTATTAGTGAGCCAGGCTCAATGAACAAGTTGAACAGTGGGCCTGAACCAATATACAATTGGTCTGGTACTGTTGCATCTCTTGTATCTGTTGGCCCGAAGTGTCGGACCGGGCTTTGGAAAGTTGTAGTAGGTAAAGGCTGCATCTTGCGGTTCACTACATTTGACTAGACAAAGAAAAAACTAGTTGTTAGCCACAGGTCCCATGTCCAAGGCCTCAAGAAAGCCAATACATGTTTGCTCTTGAAGTCGATGACTGGCACGACCATTGCTACACTAGATTCTGAGTATGGCATTGTAAAGTCCACATATAGTGACCTGTATGCTCTAATAGTAGTATCTCCCACCACAGCATCAAACTTCTGTAATAACATATGCATCACCTCACCTCAGTAAAAGGATAAACAAATGCTTTTTTTGTTTTGTTTCTTGTGTGATATAAACTTATAAAGGAGGCCAAAGAGATGAAAGTTTAATCCCGAATCTGCAACTTAGAACTGAACTTCACAAATGTACATGCTAACCGAGTTATAGTTATTCTTATATAAGCATAGAATTTTACCCCAAGATATACTTGATGGCACAACTCATCGTAAGTGCCTGCGCAGGTGCCATTGGAGTTTGCAAAGGGAATGAGCTCGTAAGTAAGATCATACGGCAGTAATTCCACTGCAGCCTTAAAGACATCTGTTGTGTTAGCGCTGTGGTTTATTGTTACCTTAACATACTCAGTAAAATCAACCTTGACAGGAACTCCAATTCTCAATTTCTTGCCATTTGTTGGGATCTCCCAACCTTTCGGAACAGATGAAGAATTTCCCGGCCACCTAATAGGTCCAACCTTAAATTTTGTACTTGAAAGTTTACTTGAGTTTGCTGACGAATTCAATCTTTTCACTAGGCCTTCTTTCAGTGTCCAAAATCCAACTGTTCTTGCCCCATTACCATTAACATTGACTATCTGAAATTTTGATGATTCACGTCGCCTACCAACAACACTGAAATGTCCAGCTATGCCTTGAAACCTAGCAGCTGACAGAGTTTTGCAAAGTTCTGGACCATATGGAGAGACCGGAAAACCTTCAAGATCAGTCGAGTGGCGGGAAGTAACATTTGGCTCTTGGAAGGTATAGCTAGTTGTAGGTCCAATTACTTGTTCAATTGCCATGGCCAGTGCAAAAACAGCATCATAAGCCCAAAGTCCAAAAACATCCAATTCAGCACCAATGTCTATATGGAATTGCCGGTTCAACCGTTCCTTGAGTGCTTCAAGCTCTGGTGATGGTGGAACAAAAGTTTGTACACCCAACACACCCTGCATGGAATTGAGGACTGTAGAATTTTGAGACTGTAATCTATCAAGTATCCCATTAGTGGTGATCCACACATAACCTTCGCGCATCATCCCAATCTCTTTTGCCTTGACAAATGGTCTAGAGGATAGATTAGTTGTCATAATAGGTGAGGAAAAGAGAGAAGATGGCAAAGCTTCGTGAGGAAATAGCTGTCCAAAAGGCCAAGGAAACAGACCTAAACAAGACAATTCACATAACAGAGGAGACAATGCGAGCAAAACAGATGCTGGCAACAATGTCTCATGAGATACGGTCTCCTCTTTCTGGGGTTGTCAGCATGGCCGAGATTCTTACCACCACGAAACTTGACCGCGAGCAACGGCAGCTGTTGGAAGTCATGTTATCTTCAGGAGATTTGGTCCTCCAACTGATAAATGACATCCTTGACCTTTCCAAGGTTGAGTCAGGTATAGTTCTTCGGTTCTTCCTCTTCACTTGAAAGTTGAAACTGATCTATAGTCCATATGAGTATGGTTTTGTTGTGGTTGAGTATTTAGCTGATACTAGTTCTTTTCTTGGTGTAGGAGTGATGAAGTTGGAGGCCACAAAGTTCCGGCCAAGACAGGTGGTTAAGCATGTACTACAGACTGCGGCAGCATCATTACAGAAAGTTTTGACCTTGGAAGGACATATTATGGAGGAAGTTCCTGTGGAGGTAAACATTTCTGCACATAGCTGACAGCAAGTAAAGTCTAGCATCTATGCCATTTATATGTGACAGTTTTATGATTTCTATGTACCAATTTCAGGTCATTGGAGATGTTTTAAGGATTCGTCAAATCCTAACCAACTTGATCAGGTATGCATTTCTTAAGTCTCGTATTCTAGTCAAGGTTTAGCTTAGTTATGCTGTGGATCTGAATTTACCATCGGTTTTGTAGATTTAAAAATACTACTAACAAGAAAATGGAATATGCTGCACAAGGAACTAAGGAACATTATATGACATGTAAATCAAGAGAGCATTTGGCAAAGATTTCTGAGATTTTGTTCATTTTGCAGTAATGCAATCAAGTTTACTCATGAAGGAAAAGTTGGGATTAAACTTTACATGGTAGAGGATCCAACTTCTGGATGTCTGCAGACGCCGGATGCAGTTCGACCAACGGTTTCAGTGAATGGATTGAATGAAGAGAAATCAGCATCACGAAATAGTTGTAATGGAGAAGTCTTTTGTGGGAACGAACCTTACACAAATGGTTGTATTCATGATGAACCTAGCACACCAGTTAAGAGCGAGGCCTCAATGAATGGAGATAAAGAAGGGGAACCTCATTCATCTGAAACAAAAACAGTGTGGTTACGATGTGATGTGTATGACACAGGAATTGGAATACCAGGTAAACTTCAAGGTCCATCAACTTCAGTTTAATGAATAATTATCATATTTTTGAATTTTACAGATTAATCTTTTGATTTTCATCTTCAGAAAATGCTTTGCCGACCCTTTTTAAAAGATACATGCAAGTGAGTGCTGATCATGCTCGAAAATATGGCGGGACAGGATTAGGACTAGCAATATGCAAACAATTGGTAAACTTTTCTTTCAAAAATGCACAACATTTGTCACACACGATGCAACCAGTAGGTCCAGTAATGTTATAGAAGCTGACAGTTCGAATGTGTTGGGTGTAGGTTGAACTAATGGGGGGACAACTCACCGTGTCTAGCCGAGTAAACTGTGGCTCAACATTCACATTCGTATTACCTTACAAGGTTTCAACATCGTCTGAAAACTCTGATGATCCTGATGAGTTCACGGATATGGATGATGCTGTAACTGATGATGAAGTAGCTGAGAGCTACTTCCAGTTCCAACCACGCACTTTAGGTTCTCTGTTCTCTTCTAATGGCACCTGCAGGACTCAAAAACTGTTACCACATAAACTCAATGGATTGTCACAAAATGCATACTCGTTTCCATATAATAACATCAGGCCAGAGGAGACAGCTTCAGTTGAAAATTGCTCAACAGTTGATGATGTTGCCGAGACATTATCAGAACCAGAGAGTTCAGTGAGTCACACCTCGAAATGCGAAACTCCAGCTCGAAAAGGTCAAGATGAATCGAACAGTCAATCCCAAAATTCTTCATCAGATTCAAATCATCATGCAGAGGCAAGCAAAGAAAATGGTGTAGTAGCAAAGACAAGAGAATTTCAAGGAACGTGTAAGAGACAAGAGAAACCAGATGCAGACTCCGAATGTAGCTCTGGCAACAGTTCCAAATACCTAAATCAACCTCGAAACCTAAGATCCTTCTTGTTGAAGATAACAAGATCAACATCATGGTGGCACAGTCGATGATGAAGCAGTTAGGCCAAAGCATAGAGGTTGTAAACAACGGAGCTGAAGCTGTGCGTGCAGTTCAACGCTGTAGATACGATCTCATTCTGATGGTATGCAATTTCTACATAACTTGTTGATTTCTCCAAACACAATAAATCCTAGTCTTGGTATTCATGGTTGTTCCGAATTTTGCAGGATGTTCATATGCCAGTTATGGACGGCCTATAAGCTACAAGAATAATACGTTCTTTCGAAGAAACCGGCAACTGGGATGCCGCAGAGAAAGCTGGAATCCAGCAATCTGTGCCTTCTTCAAATACACTACAAAACGGCCATGGACCTTGTGGAAAGCGAATTCCAATCATAGCGGTGAGCATTTACAATCTCAACTGTAACGACTCTATTACACAATCTGATTTTCTTGTTTCTAATCCGATTTTTTGTTGTTGCAGATGACAGCAAATGCATTTTCAGAGAGCGCAGAAGAGTGTTTTGCAAATGGGATGGACTCATTTGTGCCCAAACCAGTAACGCGCCAAAAATTGAAAGAGAGGCTTGAACAATATCTCCCAGATTGCAACCTAGTGTAAATCTACATGTTTCTTCTGTACAAATACGAAAGCGTGCTAGGAAAGTTTTGTAATCCCATGTATCATATTCTTCTCTCTAACATTAATCAAATCACCTCAAATAAACGGTATAAACGACGTCGTGTTGGATTGGTTTACTTATCTTCGGTGGAGAGACGCCGTACCTGCTTTCTGGCGATTTCGTCTACCTTTTTCCTGTGGTCGAACTTCTTGCCCATCCTGGACTGCTAGTAATTGAGGACGAATGGACGTTCAGGTAGCGTCGGCGACGTTGAAGCCGGGGAGAAAGAGTGAAAAAGTAACTTTTGCCCCAACGTATCCGACTTATTTATGAATACGTATCTGATCGTATCAGACGCGTATCGAAGTGTATCCGGCAGTTTCTGGCATAATGATGGGTGAGTTATCCGGTGTAGACTCATCTCACGAATTGGAGTGGAGTTTCTTTTAGCCATCAAATTAGCTTCATCTAAATCTAAGGGTCAGTAGTAAGTTGTCCCTCTTTGTCCCGTAAAAACACTCCCGCAAGTGAATGAGTCTGATATGAGTACATCATTTCTGTAAAATTTTAACTAATTTGGTGATCGTTAAGACATTCAAAACCGTGATTTACAATTAAGAACATGAACAGTTCAGGTTTAACAGATGCAATTCATTCATTGATTTCATACATTTTCAAGACTTTAACGATTACGTTAATGGAGAATGACTGTATATATATCCAGAGCGAAGCTTTACTTTACTCACTTTTCGGTCAAATTTCCACATCTTTACCATTCAGTTTGTAGAACCTAATGCATAGATCATTCATGCAAAATTTCATCCAAATTGATGATCATTAAGGTACCGAATTAGATTAAATCAATGAACGGACCATAAAATTGTCTTACCAGAACTGTTTATGTAAATAACGATTACGAAGACCCAAACGATCATCAAATTCGATGAAACTTTACAACATTGATCTATACATTAGGTTCTACAAACTGAACGGTGGAGATATAAAAATATGACCGAAAAGTGAGTCAAATAAAGAACTTCACACTTTAATTTCAAAGCGAAGCTTATGGATAGGAACTATATATATAGTCGGGATCTAGAGATGACCTCCTTAAACTCTTAAAGTGAGGATGTTTTTAATTCTAGCATATATTTTGACAATCAAAGCCACATATTCCCTAGTTACTTACCCATATATGAATCTACAAAAAATTAACCAAAATGAAAAACGTTTAACCATTTGACTAGCACAATATTCATTTTAGTTTTATCTAACGGTCTACAATTGTTTACGTCAATTTGAATGACAAAATGATTATGGAATTAGTTGAAATTTTGTAGACATGTTTCTTGCATATGAACGTAGAGGATCAACAGTTGAGATCGTTAAATGAAGTCATCTACTAATGTAAAATAATAGAAATCCTCAAATTCTATATATATATATAGACGTCCGCACAACCATTAAAGTGCGGACGTCACTCCATTCTCCACCGTCCGGCGCCGACGACGACGCTCCTCCACCCGAGCGGACACCAGAGGCATCCCCAGAAAACACAGAGGAAGTGATATATTCATATAAACCTACAAATTGAAAGGTGAAGATATGATTTTGTGATCAGGAAGTTGGTCGAATACCTTATCCCTACACATGAACAAAAAAAAGGATCCCCCATTGGAAAGTCCTTGTGTGTGTGTGTGTGTGTGTGTGTGTGTGTATTATCAGGTCTAAATATCTGTATTTATTCAAAAAGTAAGGATTTTCTTAATTGACTAACTTTTAGATCATATTTTCTCATCTTAACCATTCACATTGTAGGTATATATGAGTAGATCATCTCTACAAATTTTCAACCAAATTGAAAATCGTTAAGGTATCGAAACTATATGATTACAATGAATAAACCAAATCTGTTCAACATGAACCGTTCGTGTAATTCACAATTTTGAATACCTTAATGATTATCAATTTGGCTAAAATTTTGTAGAGATAATCTACTCATATATACCTAAAAGATGAATGGTTAAGATGAGAAAATATGATCGAAAAATATATCAATTAAGGAAATTCGTACCTTTTGAATAGTATATGTCTGAAAAGACATGTATATATATACACACACTAATTTTAGTTTTCTAATTTGAAAAGAACATATATATATATATATATATATATATACATATATATATATATATATATATATAATATGTACCCCTTACATTTTATGTGATCGAGTCATGTGCATGACATCTATCTCGTTTATTCTCGATCGAGTTGTACGTACGTGTGAGGAGCGTCTGCTGGCCGGAGATATTTATGGGGAGGCTTAATCGGTGGAGTATGTATGTTGTTTCCAGAAAACACAGAAGAGGTATCTATGTGACTCCATGGACTTTGAGGACCGTTGTGGTACGGCGGGACTGCATCTTGTGGTTGTCTCCATTTAGAGGCAGCAGGATAGTTGGGATCTTTCTCATTGAAAATTTCGAACAAAGTCCGGATCTTTCCCCATGTAGAGGTTTCTGTATCAGCCTCCGGCTGTTGCATGAAGATGTGCATGTGCCTATGGATAAAGGAAGCTAAGTATATAATTAAAGCGAAAACTGACGCCAACCCAGAAATGAGGAACAGGACCCAAAAACTATTTGAGCCAAGCCTAGTGCTGGAAACTTTTGGGGTTCCCAAGAGTTGACAAGTTTTAGGTTTCTGGAACCATTTCTTTTCAATGTCCATTATTTTCTGGCCTTGTGTCACCTGTAGGATTGCCTCTGAAATATCCGGTAGAAGAGGAGATTGTTTTGCGAGCGCCTGCGAAATTGGTAAGCAAATAAGTTATATACATAGATGAGAAATATATATACATATATATATATATATATAATGTTGATCAGTAAGGACCTCCTTATTTTAACTAAGGTATATTTCTTTATTCGACCTATTTTCCGATCATATTATATATATAAAAGCTAGGAATCTTACAAAGGCAAAACCACCGGTTTTAAAGATAGGTCCAACCATGGCGTATTTGTTGCAATATTTTGCAATAAAGAGCTTCATGTAGGGTGTTTCATCAACTACAGCAGCTATACCTCCCTTCGCTAGAGCTTCGTCGATTTCTTCCATAGTTCCAAATTCCTTAAGATTGGAATCTTCAAAACCTACTTTTCTCAAGAGACCGTAAACATAAGCATTCCTTGTGTATCCAACCGTATCCCCGTTTCTCAAAAGATCATGTATATCGTTAACAGTTGGCTGGAGCTTCTCGATCGTGTACAGCGATGTCAGATTGGCTGTGTAGTTTATTGTGAGTACTAGAACCACAAACATCCATATAGTCATCACAAATCTAGCCAAGTTGCTAACAACTTTCTCAGCTGAATAAGTCACAGGGAAGCTATTGTTAGTTAACTTGTTTCATTATCTATTAGAGTAGAAATTATTTAGAGAAAGGTCGACAAAGATGTACTCTGTGCAGAAGCCACGGTTGAGAAGGAGAACCAGACACCAGTGCCTACTTGATGTGCCACAGGGCCACGAAAATCGTCATTAAATCGATGTTCAAGAACCCAAACTATAAAACCAATGAAGAGAGAGAAACAAAAGGTTGTTAGCCAAAGATCCAAAGTCCAAGGCTCCAAAAATGCCCATGCACTTTTGCTCCCCATATCTATGACGGGCACAACCATCACTACACCAGCTTCTGTGTATGGCATTGTGAAGTCTACATACTTCAACTGATTCACTTCAATTGTTATGTCCCCTACTGCTGCATCAAAATCCTGTCAAGTAAACATATATATGTACGTTCATCACATACGATCTAGCAAAATGTTGAACATATTTAATATTTTTATTCAAAGGAGGCTAATTATACAATTAAGATGGAATAGACACACAAAAAATTGTATGAAATTGTATGATCATAAGTAGACTAGGAATATTGCATGATTATGAATATTGTATGATCATAAGTAGACTATGAATATTGTATGATTATGCACAAAAAATTATTACCCCACGAGATACTTGATAACACATATCGTCGTAAGTGCCATTGCTTGTTCCATCCGGCTTTGTAAAGGGAATGAAGTCATAAAGAAGAGCATATCGTAGATTTATAACAGCAGCTTTAAAGACATCAATACTAAAACCAGTGACGGCCGTCGTGTTAGCTATTTCATCTCTGGTTATTTTAACAAACTCAGTAAAGCCATCCTTCATAGGGACTCCTATTCTTAATCTCTTTCCGTTTGTTGGAAACTCCCACCCCTTTGGAACATGGAAACAATGACCTGGCCATATAACAGGTGCAAGATCGGGCCCGGATGAGTTCTTGATCGTATGCCAAAGTCCACGCTTTGGTCCCCAATATCCAACAGTTCTTTTTCCACGCCATTTACATTGACGATCTGAAAATCTGATGATTGACGCTGCCCACTATGAATGTTTACATCTCCTGAAAGGCCTGAGAATTTCATATATGACAGAGCTTTTCGAAGTTTTGGACCATATGGAGAGTGTGGAAATCCTTCGAGACATGTCAACTGTTCATCATGAGCGTTTTGCTTGTGGGAGAATGAAGTACGATAAGTACCAGATGTACTGCCAATCACTTGTTCAACTGCTTCCGCTAGCGCATAAACAGAATCATAAGCCCAATACCCATAAATATCCAATTCAGCACCAGTGATGTTTGGATGGTTTTGCTGGAATTGTTGTTTCCAGTTTTTTTTGAAGTTTGCGTACTCTTTCGTCGTTGGGATATTAGTTTCCACACCTAGCACCCCGTGCATGGAATGGAGGACTGAGACGTTCAAAGACTTCCAGCTATTAGTTATCCCATTGGTGATAATCCAAACATAGCCTTCCCTCATCATCCCAATCTGGTTTGCCAGCTCAAAAACCCTAGAGCATAGTTCGGGCATCATGTAGACAACAAACACTCTAGTTTGCATAGTCATTAACCGGTAAAGCTCACCTTTAATCTGATCATCAGTGGCTGATGGGTTAATGACACTGCGGTAGGGAACACGAGCACCAATCTCTTGTAACGCATCTGTTAAATATGGTATGACTCCTTCCCCGAATGGGGTGTCTTCGTAGATGAGCACAACTTGTTTCCATTGGAAAGTCTTAACAATAGCACTTATAGCTTCTACTTGAGCGGAGTCATTTTCTGCAAATTGGAAAAAGTAGGAGCTTCTGAGTGAAGTAAGAGAAGGACTTGTTGCAGAAAATGATATGATGGGAACATGAGCTTGTTGTCCCAGATTAATAACAAAGCTTGTCTGCATGGATGTCCCTGGCCCAAATATGGCTCGCACTTGTTCATTCTTTAAAAGGTCTACAGCTGCATGTGTCCCAATGGAAAAAGGGAAAAAAAAAAATTCAGAATGAAAAAAGAGACACAAAACGAACAAAGAGGCACTGAAAGAGGGAGGCAAAATTAAGAACTATTCAGAAGGATTATGATCGAGTATATATTATGATGACCTAAAAAACACTAAGCGATATTGTGCCACAAAAGGGACCTGTTTACAAACATGTCTAAAGAAATGGGGACTTATAATTTATGAAAGTTGAAACCAATGAGGTTCAGAAAATTACCTGCGTCAGCTGCACCAAGAGCACTACTTGGTTCGCATTCCCTAACTTTCAAGTTCAATCTAGTGTTGTAGAGAGGATGAGAAGCATAAAAGTCGGAGACGGCCATTTGAATGCAACTCAACCAAATATTCCCACTCACTGACTGATTAAGGTCATCAACCACAACACCCACATTCACTAGAATACTGGTTTTGTTTTGAGGTTTGGCCATGGAAATTGAAGATAAAAGAAGGAAGAAAAGCAGAAAAAAAACTAGCTTGAGGTTGGAAAGGCTCATGCTGAACATATCTGCAAGTCTTTCGATATCTGCTGGTTATCTTATCATGTTTTCAATTCATGTTTCTGTGGAACATCCAAACAAGGTTATACCTGAAAACCTGGTTATGGAATATTTGGACACAGAAAGAACAAACACAAAGTTTAATACTCAAATAGATCGGGCAGGTTAGAACGAGTCAACGAGCAAGGTTCGCCAGCTCACAACGAACTGTGAACAAAACAACATTAATTTATTCTCCAAAATAGATAATGATAGTTGTTGTGACTGACTAAAGTGGCGGCAAATTTACATCCCAAATAGAACCATCAGACTCACTTGGAAAGAGACAGATTCTTTGGCGTTGATCATTTTTCCCAGTTACCTTAATGTTCATGCCAGCTGGTCCGGCTCTATATGACTTTCTTGGAAATTGAGTCCGCTCAAGTGTATTCATAACTTAATTCCATATTGAAATAACCTAAGATATACTTTGTTTCTCACTTTCTTGTTGCCAGTTCCTTGTTTCTTGTTGCCAAAAGCAGTACAACGTTGGAAGCATACTTTTCTTAATTTGTTGGAGTCGATCGTTTATTTCTCCTGAATCTTAAGGTTCACGTATGTTGAGAAAGAACATAACTAAACCAGACTTGTAATTCTCATATACATTTTCAGACAGTGGTGGAATCAGGATTTGAATATTGAGGGTTGACATTTGACACAAGAGAGTATAAAGGATGATAATGATATATTTAACAAGTTTTAGGTACCTTATTAACTCTATAAAATAAAATAATTAAATAAATTAGACAATAATGATAATTAATTACAAAATATTCTGATTCTAAGCAACATTTTACGTATTTCTTTTTATAAATTAGGTCTAATTAGTACATATCAAGTGTTATTAGTTACTAAATTTTTTTTCTTTAATTGCTCTTACTTGTTTTGATTAGGCTTCAAATCCTCTGTCACTTTTTTCCTATCCCCATCTCTGTAACTCATTAAAATACTGACATGTGTTCTGTCACGTCATCCTATTTAACTGTTACTTAACAGAGTTAGAGTTAAAATGAAACAATGAGAAAATATATATTTTTTATTTTATAATAATTCATTAAAGAGTCTCACGAACCCAGATGCATCATCTTCTTTCCTCTCCTTCTTAATTGATCAAATACCTGGAGATCTTGTGCAAAAACTCTTTCATAGCATCCAATTTCTAAGAGACTTGAAATTCAACGACGTTTTCTTCCCACGTCATAAAAGGTAGCAACAAGAATTCAGCAAATCCAGGATCAAATTCATCTTCGCTTTGTTTCGTTTTGGTCGAATCTTTGTTTGTTCCTCTCATTGATCTCAAAGATTCTAACATTTTCCCCATTCTCTGATCCCCATTTCAAAAACCCACAAAATCTTCTGCCCTTCTCTCTCTAATATCAACTGGGTTTACTGGATTTCACCAAAAGGGTAAAAGCCCTTGTCTCTCTAATCTCAATTTCATGTGGTTGATTAAGTCCTCGACTGCGCGGTGGAAGAGAATGCCCTACAGGGAAGAGTCTGCCCTGAAATTTGAATTGGCTTTGATATTCTTGAAAGACCCAAACCCAAATTCTGGTAGATGGGGAAGATCATTATTAATGGGTTCCTTTGAATTTCATGGTCGGAGAAGTTTTGGTGGGGATGATATCCGTAGTGCTCAATGATGATGATTGAATTGGGATCTTGGTTAATAGATTTGGATGATATGATTGATTGGCTAGGGATTTGGTAAATTTCTGCCGTTGTACTCTTTTGTATGGAGGGAGGAAAATGTTACTGAAAGTCTTTATCTTTCAGAAATCATGTTTGCAACTTTTCTTACCTAACTTGCTTTTGTAGTACATCTATGAGGAAGAACATGATTGAAAGACTTCTACTATGGAAGTAGATCTCTGTAAATTGGATCTTTAAAGACTACATTAGGTCAATCGCCAAAAAGAAAAACTGCCTTTGGTCATTTATGAGAAGAGAATTATTACTGGAGGAAAGAAAGATGATGAACATAAGAAAGAACTTACAGAAGACGTTCAATACTTCGATTTGATGCATTACACGAATATTTTGCTGTTTTTTTCTTTAAATACCTTAAAATATTTTGTAATAAGAGATTTTCTAAGACTTAACTCTGTTAAGAGAGGCGTTACACATGTTAGAAAACTAATGGGTTACAGGGTAGGTAACAGAAAAATGGTGACAGATGATTTCAACCCGTTTGATTAGGGGGTTAGTGATTGAATTAACACTAAATATCAGCATTTAGATGAGATTCTATAGCAATTATGGAAAGATGAATAAATGTTTGCAAGGGTCCGGACCCTTCAAACCCCCTAAGGTAGTTCCGCCCCTATTTTCAGAGAAGGTAATCAAGTGGCAGCATGAAAAGAAGGTAATCAAGTGGCAGATGCTAGCGTTGTTGTATGACTTTCGTTTTCATTAATTATTTGTAGTTTATTTAATATTTTTCTGTTTGTTTAATTGGTTTAAACTTGAACATTCCTTGAAAAAAAAACCCTAAGGAGAGCGGCGGCAACTCTCAACTCATCTGTAAAACTATCTTGTCCGGTGGCGGCCTCAGGTCAAGGCTGGCCTCTTGGCCATGCCGATGCCTCATGGTTTTGCTACCGGATGGGATTTGAAATTTGACCGACAGCTTGAGAGAGGAAGACCGGCAATAGTTGTTGGTTGAAGGTGTTTCCAGGGCAACCAGATTGTAAGGCGTGGTCGGATTCGCCGATCGCTTTCCTGATTTTGCTTTTCTTCATATGAAATTTTCAGATCTTGTGGCTCACAGTAAGGCTAAGACAGTTGGGCAGATTGATGATGGTGGTGAGGATCCAACGGGCTTAGAGTTTGCTGGTGTTTGTGTCGCTGTTGTGGATATTGTCAGACTGTGATGGTGACGTTGTTGGGCAACTCTGTGGGATTTCGTGGAAGTAACGACGAAGACGGTGTACGACGGGCAACGGTCGGCGAGGGAGGATGGTTTTGGTGGTGGTTGGCACTGGCCTTCAGCTGGGCTTTCTGTTAAGATTGTTTTGGTTTCTAAGTTGGGCTAGGTTTTTTTTGCCGTAGTCCAATGTTTAAGTATTTAGCTAGTCTATTTACAGTTATTCCTTTTGTTAGGAACTTCAGCATTTGTGTGTTTAGTATTTCTTGCTTTTTGCTAGAAATAAGTGAACAGAATCTTTGTAATGAATGATACTAGCAAGCCACGTCCTTAACTTGCCCAAATGTTTGGCAAGGGAATGCATATATCCGTGTCATTCTAGCTTGAGTATCAATGAAATTGCCGTGTGGCTTTACCTGTCAAAAATTGGTTTAAACTTGATGTTATTTGTTTCGTACTTTGAGGGATATATACAGATTGAAAATACGATATCAATGGTATCGAGCAATATAGCCAATAGGTGCTCACTAATTTTCTCTCTACACGTACTGTTAAATATTGTGCAATGTTACAATTGAGCTGTATGTTTCAGATGGAGTGATTGGTTGCATTTCTTGGCCTGCAACAGTAGACTCATGGAGATGGTTGATTAGTACTTGAGGGTGCTCGTTCCTCTTTAAAATCAGAAGAAAACACAGAATTCGTATTTGTGCGGTTTGAATTCTGGCCAAGTCCTGGACGCCGTACTTGCCCTGCATTCTGGCGATTTCATCGTCTTGGCATCGTAGATGTCCTCGTAGATCACAAACGTCGCCGTGTTGCGTGTGTCCTTGACTCCTTGTTGGTTCCAGTACAAATTTGCCCAAGATGTCGTACATCTCATCGCTGGAGAAGTTGAAGGGGAGTTTCTAGACATAGATGACAGTCATGACACGATTGACCTCCGACAACAACTGTGTGTTCACTTCGAAAGACTGATTGCGCTTTGTTAGGGTTTTTACGATCGAGATTCGAGAGTGATCAGAATGTTGGCGCTTCGCGAAGTAGAAGAGGGATAGAAGAAGAAAAAGTTGGAAAATATGTGGGCATTTATATTTGGATATTACAGTGGTCTTGATCATTTATTATAATATGGGGCCGGCCCACTGTGATTATAGGGGCCTAAACATTAGGGAGCAAAAATCATTTTACCCCTACGTATCTTTTTATTTACGGATACATATCTTGCGGTATCAGACACGTATTGAGGCGTTTCCGGCTGTTTTCCGTCGTACCTAGCCATACCAGCGCGTACCCAACGCCTTATAGATTAAGAATTTGTTCTCCAATACGGCCACAAAAGAGATTGAGAATGATGAGTCTGATTTTGGTGGGACTATTGAGGACATAAAGTTTTGTCTTTCAATGTTGTCTTGTTCTCATTTTGTTCATGTGTATAGACAGTCCAATTCATTGGCTCATAAGATAGCTAAGTTGGCTATTAGCTCAGGTTTCTCAGGCAAATGGTTTGGTCCTCTTCCTCCTGATAGAATTAGTGGCTATTTGAGTCACATAATATGTAATCCTCTCTAGTTCAATAAAATTTATCATCGTTATTAAAAATAAAGAAATACATATATATATATATATACATATATATATATATATATATATATATATACACACAGTCCCTTTTCAGAGTAGGATCCCGTTTTGAAATTAAAGTGCGAGACTCCTTATTTCGCTCACTTTCAGGTCGTATTTCCACATCTCAACCGTAAAATGTCTAAAACACAGTGTGTAGATCATTCCTGTAAAGTTTCATCAAATTTGAAGATCATTTGGGTACCAAATTAGATAAAATAATTCAACAGAACAAAAGTTGTCCAAACAGAACCGTTCGTGTAAATCACGATTACGGAAGCTCAAATGATCTTCAAATTTGATGAAACTTTGCAGGAATGATCTACACACTGTATTTTAGACATTGTACGGTTGAGATGTAGAAATACGACATGAAAGTGAGCGAAATAAAGAGTCCTGCACTTTAATTTCAAATCGGGATCTCACTCTAGAAGGGGACTGTGTGTGTGTGTATATATATATATATATACAGTTCCTATCCAGAGCGAAGCTTCGCTCTGAAATTAAAATATGAAGTTTCTTATTTGACTCACTTTTCGGGTCGTAATTCCACATCTCAACCATTCAGTTTATTGATACTAATGCATAGATCATTCATACAAAATTTCATTGAATTTGATGATCATTTGGGTGTTCATAATCGTGATTTACACAAACAGTTCTGGTTAGATAGGTTTATGATCCGTTCATTGGTTTAACCTAATTCGGTACCTAAACGATCATCAATTTGAATAAAATTTTGCATGAATAATCTATGCATTAGTATCAATAAACTGAATGGTGGAGATGTGGAAATACGATCGAAAAGTGAGTCAAATAAGGAACTTTATATTTTAATTTCAAAGCGAAGCCTCACTCTGGATAGGAACTGTATATATATATATATATATATATATATATATATATATTTATTAAATAAAATCTATTGAGATGAGAGATAAAAGGACGGACTCAGGGTGTGCTTAAATAAAAAAGGAACGAAACTAACTTAAGATTGAAATTAGTGTCCCAAATTAACACTAGTTAACCCTTTCAAAATTAATGCAAATTTATCCTAATTGGCAAGGAAAAAATATTAATATTTTTTAGGATTAAATTCAGTTTACCCTCTTGAACTTTATAGCTAAAATCAGTTTGATACCTTTTCTTTTATTTTAATCACATTAGTGCCTGAACTTTCCAATACACATCAACTCGGTCCAAATTTTGAAATTGACTCCAATCATGATATCATATGCTGAGTTGGCTCCGACATGGGGTCCATGTCTGCACAAAATGTCAAAACTCTAGGTCATTATAGAAGATTTAGAATTTTAATTCCAAAAATATTAAAACCAAAACCTGCATCTGCCAAGGGTCGACTGTTGCCAACTTATATCATAAGTTTCTCCCCACTACACCAAACGCATACATGTGATCTGTGATTAATAATGGGAATAAAGTATTTATACGGTATTTTTTTTTCAGCTTCATCCATTATTCATTCCCACTACTATGAGCACTCTCTCTCTCTTTCTCGCTCGACCTCCGTCGCCGACGCCGAAGACAAAAACGGAGACCGATCTAGGCCTTATTCCGGCTATGGTCTCCACAGTCCGCATATCGAATCCAGACTGGTACTAGATGTCGGCGACAGACAACCACCCTGTTGGGTTTGTGGATCCGATTTCACCAAGGATGAGGATTGTGTCATACCTGATCTTACTTGGTAATGGTTTTCTATGTCTATTGGGAATAGGTTTCCAATGTGTTATAGGTTTCAGGTTAGATATCTATAAATAGGGGCATAGGGTGCAGTAGTTGGTGTCGTGGTTGAGAGAGCGAGTGAGGTCTTGAGAGTTGGTGAGAACGTCTTGTGAGAGATCTTGTACTCTTGTTCTTGTGTTCTTCTTCTTCTATAGTGAAACCTAGCAGCCCGGGGACGTATGCAAAGTTCTTTGCTGAACCTCGTTACAATCTCGTGTGTTTGTGTTTGTTATTTCTCGATCGTTTATCTATATTGTTTCGCACTTGTCTACTTCCGCAGGAGGAATTCTAGGCTGAATTCCTATCAGTGTCTCTCCACTGTGCTGTCGACGTCTCCGATAACTTCGTCTCCCTCCCACTTCACCGCCAAGTCCTCCCCGAAGAGAATACCATCTCCGAGATCTTGCCCTCTAGATTACGCCGGGATCACGGCCATCGAGGTCACGACTCATGAAGATGATGCCTTCCCTATTTATCTGTATTTGTTTAAGCTTCTGTATTGTTCTTGTTCTTGAATCACGAAGTGTTGAAAAGTCGAGAGATCAGTGAACGCTCTCATTAATTGATCATCGATGGGATTATGGGAGGTAAGGGCATAATATATATATAAACATTTTATTTGAACAAAGTAATAGATGTAATTTGGACTAGTGGTGTCTGACTTGAAAATTGAAATTGTATCTAAGTGGGGAAGGTTCTACTCTTGGCAGATGTAAGAAGTGGGTAAAAAAATTTGGAATTAAATTCTAATTCTTCTATATTGGCGGCCTGGAGGGTAATTTTGATATTTTGTAAAAATATGGACCCTCATGTCGGGGCCAACTC
Organism: Fragaria nilgerrensis; assembly: GCA_010134655.1. Classification (NCBI taxonomy): domain Eukaryota; kingdom Viridiplantae; phylum Streptophyta; class Magnoliopsida; order Rosales; family Rosaceae; genus Fragaria; species Fragaria nilgerrensis. The sequence continues at coordinate 32,059,204 of CM020978.1, forward strand.
AGCGTATGACGTCATGATTAGAGTCAATTTCAAAATTTGGACCGAGTTGATGTGTATTGGAAAGTTCATGGACCAATGTGATTAAAAAAAAAAGATGAGGTACCAAACTAATTTTAGCTATAAAGTTCAAGGAAGTAAATTGAATTTAATCATATTTTTTATTTATTTAAAAAAAAAATTTGTCTCTTAAAAAATATTTTCATCACCCAATAGTAACTTAGGAGACGGAACACTATTTTGTTGCCTAAGTGATTAATATTTATGTTTTTTTTTAAAAATAATTTCGTCTTATAAGTAAATAATTCCATCACCTAAATGCTAATTATGAGACGGAATAATTATTTCGTCGCTTAAGTGGTTAATATTTTTATTTTTTTTTAATTTTTTTTCGTCCCTTAGGTGAAAAATCATGTCCCTTAAGTCACACTTAAGAGACGAAATACTGTTCCGTCGCCTAAGTAAAAACTTAGACTATGAGATAGTGTTCAGTCTTCAAAATCCCACTTAAAAGATGAAATTAAAATAATTTCGTCTCATAAGTGTATTTTTCCAATAGTTGTAGTGAACAATATTATTGCAACCTAGTGTAAATTTTTCAGGGGTTTTCTGTACAAATTAATACGAAAGCGTGCTAGGAAAGGTTTGTATTTGCATGGAGATGTGAGGATAGAAGAATTGTGGGCCTTTATTACAATTGATTGGTCTTTTATTACAATCTGAGCCCGGCCCAATGGTAGTGAGCATATGAACGTTAATTAGGGACGTATGTAACACACCAGTTGTTTAAATTTGAATAATCAGCTGTTTCAGTGATTGCTCACTAGAAGAACTTCAGCAGCAGATTCAGTAGATGAATGTTGCTCTCCAGAATCAGAATCAGAATCAGAAGATACATAAGTTGTATTTGCATGGTTCGAATTTTGGATGAGTTCAGGACTTTCTAGGCTATTGTTGTTTGGAGTGGCTGCAACTACACCCGGCTGCTGGTTGCTTCTACAAGTATGAGAGTTTGGGTCTATATCAAGAAATTTTCGAAACATGGCCCCAATCCCTCTACATATAGAGGTTTCAGAATACCAAACGTCCCTATACTTGTAACTGAACCGAACTACATATATGATGAGTGCAAGTCCTGAAGCCACCAAGGTAGTGAGGAATAGAACCCGGAAGTCTCTGAAGTCAAGCTTATTGCTGGAAACTTGAGGGTTACTAGCGTCTTCACAGTTGCCGTCTTTCTTGAACCATGCGTTTTCGAGGTTCAGTATCGTTTCTCCTCCGGTGATATTCAGGACTGCCTGGGAAACATCGGGTAAGAGAGGAGAGCGTTTTGGAAATACCTGCAAGGTAAACTCAAAAGAATTCAACCACTGTTTATGGAATATTATGTTACCGGCCATCTCCTTTCCCCGATCTTATTCGTTCTCATTGCATAAAGGATTACTTGAGGCTGTCTAATTTTAGTTTTCGTTAAGGCTCACTTTTTTATCGTATATATTCATCATTTCAGTTTGTTCTTTCATGTGGTTTTTTTAGGAGCCTGCTTTTATGTCCCCTCCTTACTCTTGTACTTTTTTTTTTTTTTTTTTGAAATAAATTTAATAGAGGGTGAGCCATATAGGCCGGTCGATCCTATGAAAAAAAAAAAAAGAGGTGAGAGATCTTACAAAGCCAAATCCATCGGTTTTGAAGATAGGTCCAATCATGGTATATTTGTTGCAGTACCTTGCAAGAAAAAGGTTCATATAGGGTGTTTCATCAACAAAACCAGCGATGCCACCGTTTGAAAAAGCATCATGAATTGCTTCCATTGTCCCGAAATCCCGAAGCTTGGAATCTTCAAAACCTACTTGCTTCAACATCTCGTAAGTATAAGAAGATGCTATATAGCCGATGTTTTCCCCCTTCCTTAATAGATCCTGGATGCTGGTACTAGTTGGCTCAAGTTTTTCGACTGTATATATTGAGGTTAGACTTGCTTGGTAGTTTATTGTCAGCACTAGCACAACAAATATCCAGATACTCATAACAAGTCTAGACAAGTTGCTATCCACTCTCTCTTCTGTATAGTGCCAAGAAAATTGCAATCAATAACTTATAACAATTCCAAGGAAAACCATTGCAATTTGTCAGTTAAATTTGAACGTTAAAAGAGAGGTTATGATCGAAAATTTACGGTGAGCAAAAACCATGGTTGAGAAGGAGAACCAGACAACTTGGCCGACTTCTTTCTCTGCGGTTTTGCCCTGAAAGTCTTCATTAGTGTGGTGTTCAATGGCCCAAACAACAAAACCAACTGACAATAAGGAAATTATGATTGCAAGCCAAATGTCCCATTCCCATGGCTTCAAGAAAGCCCATGCACTTCTTCTATTTCTGTCTACGATCGGCACAACCATTACTACTCCGGCTTCTGCATATGGCATCGTAAAGTCCACATACAAAGACCTATTTGCTCTAATTGTTGTGTCTCCGACCACAGCATCAAAATTCTGTCAAATCAAATAGTATATATTTAGCTGTCAAAGAATAGGTAAGGAATATGATGACATGAAGTAGTAGCGCATTCCACTAAAGAAGGAAACTTTACCCCAAGATGTACTTGATAGCACATATCGTTGTAATTGCCAGCTGTGGTGCCATCAGGCTTTGCAAAGGGAATGAAATCATAAGGAAGAGCATATGGTAACTTCTCAACTACGGCCTTGAACACATCAATACTGAATCCGGTAACATCTGTTGTGTTCTTGGTTTTATCTATTGTTACCTTAACCAGCTCGAAAAACCCATCCTTTACAGGAACTCCTATTCTTAACCTCTTGCCCTTTGTCGGGATATCCCACCCTTTGGGAACAGAGAGAGAATCTCCTGGCCAAATGACAGGTCTGGATGGCTTGTGGATTGATTCATTTGGCTAACAAGTCCATGTTGTGGTGTCCAAAATCCAATTGTTCTTGCTCCACGACCGTTGACATTGATTATCCGAAACTTGGATGATTGAAGTTGACCATCCATGAGCATGAAATCTCCAGCAATGCCTGGGAATCTAGTAGTGGACAGGGCCTTGGAAAGTTTCGGACCATATGGAGAGATTGGAAGATTGTCAAGAGTACCTGTGGACTTGTCGAAGGCATTGGCGTTTTGGAAACCAGAACTTCTTGTATTGCCTATGACTTGTTCAATTGCCATTGCTAGTGCAAAAGTAGCATCATAAGCCCAAAATCCGAAAACATCCAATTTGGCGCCAACAACGAGTGGATGGTCCTTTTGGAATTGCCTTCTCCACCGGAGTTTGAACTCTTCTAGCTCTGCTGTTTGTTGGACATAAGTTTGCACACCTATGACTCCATTCATGGAATCGATGACCGAAGATTTTCGGGAACTTAGACTATTAGTTATCCCACTTGTAGTTAGCCAAACATAGCCTTCAACCATCATCCCAATCTCTTCTGCCTTGGCAAATACCTTAGAGCATAGATCAGGTGTCATATGGACAATGAAGACTCTAGTTTGCATGGTCATCAACTTGTAAAGCTCGTTGGCAATTTGATCATCGGTTGCCGAGGGAGAAATGACACTCCGGTAGGGGACAACCACACCTATCTCCTGTAAGGCATCGGTTAAAAACGGCATGATTGCCTCCCCGTACGAAGTGTCTATGTATACAGGCACAACTTGTCTCCACCCGTAACTGTTAATGAGGGCACTAATAGCTTTCACTTGGGATGTGTCATTCTGTGCACACTGGAAAAAATAGGGACTCCGGAGGGAAGTAAGCGAAGGACTTGTTGCAGAAAATGATATGATGGGCACATGAGCTTGTTCTCCGAGATTAATAACAAAGCTTGTCTGCATCGATGTCACTGGCCCGATGATAGCTTTCACTTCTTCATTCTTTATCAGATTTAGAGCTGTTAATGAAAACAAAAAGTCATTACCCAAAAAAGTCAAGAAATTAAGGATATGTTACATATAAGGAGCCCCGCTCTGAATATGATATATATATATATATATATATATATATATATATAGACACACACACTACATATAACATATTCTAATTAATATCAGAAAAATCTATTAATTCATAAGATTAGCAGTTAGTTATGGTAATTGTGCAAAGTTTACCAGCGGCAGCTGCCCCAACAACGTTTTCTCTCGACTCCTCAATTTTCAAAACCAGTCTAGTTTTGTAGCTAGGGTGATAATCATAGATGTCGTCAATGGCCATTTGGAAGACACTCGAAAAAATCTTACCCCGCACTGAGCTATAGTAATCTAGAACAAGCCCCACTGGGATCATAGTTTTGTTTTGTGGAATGGCCAAGGAAATCCATGGAGAAAGCAGCAAGACAAAGATAGAAATGAGAGAGAGCTCATACTTGAGATTGCATGGGTACTTTTTGTTCATCATTATGAATCTTCTGAACAGGGACAGGGAGTATATTTTTTGGTGATGTAGAGAAGAGGATGAAAACTGCAGAGCCAGACTTTATGTGTACTGCACTCAGAATAGCTCATCTGTTAAGTTAATTGCTGACATGCTGTATTTATTTGTAGTTGCCTGGGCCGTCGGAATATTCTGAATTTGGAAAGACAACACACCCAAAAATGTACTTCTTGTATCTGCTAGCTGTATATATCGTATTTCAAAAATTTGTATAACCCTTGATTTGCCTCCAACAGATCATTGACACATTGATACATTGATTAGTATTAGCCGTTATTTGATGAGTACTGACACATTGATACATCGGGGCATTGGAAACAGTGAGAGAAGTAAATAATGTATCATAACTGGTTGTGACAACAACACTAGTTGTCAGTTTGTCAGTAAGTTATCCAACAGATCGAAATTATCGAATATTAGAGTTCAATTCTATACATATTTTAGACTGCGCAAATGTTTTATCTCGAAACCAAGAGAGAAAGAATAAGAGCGAATTTGTAATATACACTCCTCATTTTACAATTTATATTTCTAATAAGTTAAGTCTTGTTTTTTGTTTTCTTGAATAAATGGTTGGTGCGGCTGCTCTCAAGCTTTTATTAATTAAACCGTCGAATACAAGAGAAGACATGGAACTTAAACCCGTGATTACAAATTCCCGTATTCATATCAAGAATCTCTACAATGTATATGTATTCTAACAAACACCAACTAACAAAGAGTATTATTCTAATGACGACTCTATTTACTTTGTCACATCAGTGACATAATAAAAAGACCAGTAGACATGTACCACAATTACATATCCTAATATCTAATAATTCAGATTTTATTTTTTGTTATGTTTTTCTATTATTAGTTTTATTAATAACTAGCTGTCTTATCTGCTCTAGGTGTGTGACAACCCTTTTACTTTGTCAAATAATTGTTTGTCTCCTAGTGTCAGACAGAAAATAAAAATTAAACAAACTTGGACCTAAAGAAAAACCTTAGGCCCAAGATGCACTAGGCTAGGAACATGCCCGTCGTTGGAGAAAGCCCAAACGGGCCCTGCCCTTGATCCATGCCCAAAACAGAAGACGCGCCAGCCAGCAGCCCTCCACCAGCGAACAATTGCACCGTCGTCGCCATTTTCGGAGCCTGACAGCTCCGTCGCCGGTCAATCGTTGTCATAACAAAGCCACAAGCGCAGCCTCAACCTGCCAGATCCCATAACGAAGTCCTCCACCTCCCTCTGTTACAAGCCCCGATTCCAAACACTGATCCAACATCAGTGAGTCTCCGGCGAGATCTAGAAGGACCAAACCACGAACCCATAGTCCAAATCGGCTTTCACAATCCAAACTTGCAACAAGATCATATCGAAGCTTCCATAAAATCCCCACTTCCGGCCATACCAGGGCGTACGCGGTGCCTTTTAGGTTAAGAATATGTTCTCGGTAATCGATATCGATGAAAAGACAAAATTCAAGGAACTATCCGTCAAAATTTCACCACATGTATAAGTGGGTCGAAGGAAGAGCTAGAGACTTAACTTTGTTGTATGTTTTTAAGTGTCAAATGATAATATTATAGAATAACATTTCTATGAGGAATAGTGTATATTTAGAGCCATGGTACATAGTACATACCAATCAGAGTGCACCAATCAAGTGTTTTTGTTGGAGCGGCGACGCTCTCAAAACCCTCGCAGAGCTAGGCATGAGCGAGAGATATTTGGCAACCACTGTTCATTGATATTATTGCTACAATTTAAGCAATCAAAGACATTAGTGAACTGTGTTTTACTTACTGTGAAACTCGTCATTCTATTTCTGAATCCATTTATAAAAAGTCTAAACGGCACCGTATCAGTTTACGACGCCGTACTTGTCCTGCATTTTGGCGATTTCATCCTCCTAAATTTTTTGGTCGAACTTGTTACCCATCTTGGACTGCTGGTAATAGAGCACGATCAGGTAGCCAGAGAAGTGGTGGACGGCGGTCTTGGCGTCGTAGATGTCCTCGTAGACCGCGCATGTCCTTGTTCCGCCGGCGGGCGCGTGTTGGCTTTCCGGAGACTGATTGTACTCATCTTTGTTAGGTTTTTTGAGGTCGAGAGTGATCGGAATGTTGACGCTTTGAGAAAAGAGGATAAAAGAATGTGGTTGGAAAAGATGTGGGCCTTTATATGGGATATTACAATGGGCTTGAACTTTTATTATAATCTGGGCCTGGCCCAACTAGTGAGTCTAATTGTTTCCTTGGGCTGTGCTGGGAATACTTGTTTGCACTGCCTGAATTGTCACGACAACGTCAGTGGCTGCAGGGGTTATTTCAGGAGAGGCTTGATCAGTTGAGGATGTGTGTTGCTCTCCAGAAAATGCAGAATGGGAATCTGCGTGGCTTAAATTATCGCTGATCGGACTTTGGGGGTTGTTCACTGAGGCCTCAACTTCACTTGGGGGTTGGCTACATTTGAAGGCGTGACAGTTGGGGTCTTTTTCGTTGAAAATCTTTATCATGGTCTGAATCTTAGTCCATGTCGAGAGTCTTGAATCAGCTGGTTGCTTGAACATGTGCCTATGCTTATAAATGAAGGAAGCTACAAAGATGATGAGAGCGAGAGTTGAAGCCAATCCAGCAGTGAGGAACAAGACCCAGAAGCTATCAAGGCCAAGATTATCACTATAATCTTTAGGAGTAGACCCGTCTTGACATTTGCTTTCTGTTTTGAACCATTTGTTTTCCAGGTTGTTTATCTTGCCTTCTTCAGTCAAGGTTTGGATTCCTTGTGAAATATCAGGTAGAATAGGAGACTGCTTCTGAAAGACCTGCTTGAGAATTTAAAAGTATCATAGACCACTTTATAAGAAGAAATAATGACATTAAAATAAATACATTTTGATAATAATTTTATTACATCAAAGAATCTGTCTTTTTATTTGTTTAGGAATAATCCAAGATTGTCTATCTTTTTATTTTTTTTATTTTATTTTTAAAGCAGTTTCTATCCAGAGTGAAGCTTCGCTATGAAATTAAAGTGTGAAGTTCCTTATTTGACTCATTTTTCGATCATATTTCCACATCTTCAACGTTCTGTTTATTGATACTAATGCATAGATCATTCCTGCAAAATTTCATCGAATTTGATGATCGTTTGAGTGTTCATAATCGTGATATACACACATAGTTTTGGTGAGATAAGTTTATGGTCCGTTCATTGATTTAACCTAATTTGGTACCTAAACGATCATCAATTTGAATGAAATTTTGCATAAATGATTTATGCATTAGTATCAATAAACAGAATGGTGGAGATATGAAAATATGACTGCAAAATGAGTCAAATAAGGAACTTCACACTTTAATTTCAGAACGAAGTTTCGCTCTGGATATGAACTATTTTATAAAGATCAAAGATTATTGGCGTTGCAAACGAAAAATCATACGTTTTTATCCATTTTTTTCTTTAATTTTACTCTAGAACTTCTTTTTGTGTACAAGTGTACATAAACTAGGATAGAAATCTTACAAAGGCAAAACCATTAGTCTGAAAGATGGGTGCCGTCATCATGTATTTGTTGCAATACTTGGCGATAAAAAGCTTCATGTTAGGGATCTCATCAACAACAGCAGAAAGGCCACCATTTGAAAAAGCTTCATCAACTGCTTCTAGTGTTCTAAAACTCCTAAGCATGGATTTATCAAAACCTGTTTGCTGCAGGAGTCCGAGGACGTAAACATTGTTCAAGTAGCCGACTTGTCCCCCATTCCTCAATAGACCCTTTAGATCCGTGATGGTTGGTTGGAGTTTTTGAAGTGTATATATGGATGTTAAGCTTGCTGTGTAGCTTATTGTGAGTACTATAACCACAAACATCCATATACCAACCACGAATCTAGTTAAGTTGCTAACAATCGTCGCATCTGAGCAATGCAAAAGAAAACTGTTAACTCGAATCAATTCAAAAACAAATTGAAACTTTTACTCAAGAAGAAGAAGAGAGAATTATTGAACTTTGTAGGGTCATAGATAAATACTCTGTGAAGAAACCATAGTTGAGAAGGAGAACCAAAGGCCAAAGCCAAATTGATGGGAAGGAGGACCGCGGAAATCTTCATTAACTCGGTGTTCAAGAACCCACACCGCAAAACCAATGAAGAGGAAGAAACCAGCCATTACTAACCAAAGGTTCCATTTCCAAGGCTTCAAGAAAGCCCATGTATTTTTGCTCCTTATTATGTATTGGACGGGCAAGACCATAACTATACCGGATGCTGCGTAAGGAACCGAAAAGTCAACATAAGACGAATAATCTGCGATTACCGTTATTCCTCCGACCGCAACATCAAAATTCTGCAAAAAACATGTAGTTGTTATCATCTAAATAAAGAAACTGAGACTCTTCTTTTTAGGAAGAGTCCAGGTAGCTGTTCTTACTTGAGTGTAGCTAGCACTCTAGCAGAATATACTGCAAAGCATTTGTGCTATAAGCTCCGACTTAATCATACTTACATCTAATATTAATAAAGAGAGAATATTTTTTTACTTTGTTAACTGTTAAATTTTTAAACTACCTAAATTACTCTTTCATTATTACATTATAAAACATTGTTAATTAATGTCTAAGAGTCTTAGTGGTAATTTGATAATTTTAAAATCAGAAAACAAGGAAAAAGAAAACAAACAAACAAATGCGGAGCAATTAGAGGTGGAAGTCCTAATTTATGGATTAGTAAATCTGCAGTAACTACTTTTATAACAATAATGATAAAAGAAAATGTTTTTACAGAATTAATTTATATATATATATATATATATATATATATTTTTGCTATTGTTACCTTCTAAAAAGATAAATAACTTGAGCAATTGGCATAAGCGAACGCGCAGGCCAAGAGGGTAGTGAAATGTTAAATCAGATAATTAGCATATATAACAATGTCTCCAGGCCTGAATTGTAATCTAATCTAATTATGAAAGGAAACGATTTTACCCCAAGAGCCACTTGATAAACAATATTGCTGTAATTTCCAACAGCGGAACCAACAATAAATGGGACGAACTCATAAGGAACAGCACGAGGCATTTGGTCGATTACCGCCCTAAAGACTTCGATACCGAACCCAGTGAGTTCCATTTTCCCAGTGCTCTGATTTTTAGTTACCTTAACGAACTCATTAAAACCAACCTCCATAGGAACCCCCACTCTCAAAGAGCGGATCTCCCATCCCATGGGAATATAGATAGTCTCACCGGGCCATATAATGGGTCCAAGAATGTGATCGGACTTTGTTGAATTCAATTTTCTCTCGAGTCCAGTCTCCGGTGTCCAAAATCCGACTGTCCTTGCTTCCCAACCATCTATATTCATTATCTCAATAGTTGAGGACTGAAGCTGCCCATCAACAAGGCTAAAGTTTCCGGCCATGCCTTGAAATGTAACTGTTAACAGCGCCTTGCAAAGTTTTGGACCATATGGAGAGATTGGAATGGAACTTCCAAAATCTGTCAAGCTGTTGGAGGCATTGGAGTTTTGGATGATGGAACTATTTGTAGTCCCAAGGAATACTTGTTCGATTGCCAAGGCTAATGCATGAGCAGCATCATAAGCCCAGAGTCCAAAAACATCGAATTCAGGCGGTCGATGATGGTTGGATAGTCTTCATGGAATTGATGTTTCCATCGGAGCTTAAAATCTCCGAGTTCTGTTGTTTCTGGAACATAAGCTTGCACACCTATAACTCCAATCATGGAATTGATCACTGAAGAATTCATCGAAGTTAAACCATTAGTAATCCCGTTAGTGATTAGCCATACATAGCCTTCGCTCATCATTCCAAGCTCTTTTGCCTTGACAAATAGTCTAGAGCATAGATCCGGTTTCATATGGACAATGAAGACTGTAGTCTCCATATTCATCAACTTGTAAAGCTCTATTTCAATTTGTTCATCAGTTGCGGAAGGGGAAATAACGCTCCGGTAGGGGACACCGGCACCAACTTCTTGTAAGGTGTCTGTTAAATACAATATCACACCATCGTCGTATACACTATCAGAATACATGGGCACAACTCGTTTCCACCCAAAACGTTTACTTACCGCACTTATAGCTCTCATTTGCGATGAGTCATTTTGTGCAAATTGGAAAAAGTAGGAGCTCTGGAATGATGTAAGAGAAGGACTTGTCGCGGAAAATGATATATGATCGGCACATGAGCTTGCTCTCCAAGAGTAATAAGAAAGCTCGTCTCCATCGATGTCACTGGTCCGATGATGGCTTTCACCTGTTCATTCTTTATGAGATCAAGAGCTGTGTCTCAATGAAAAACAGAAGACAATTACTCAATGAATAAAATTTCCAAATTAAGAACGTATGGATAATCAAAGTGAAATTACAAAGAGCTATAGGTAGATTGAGATTTGAGAGAACCTGCGTTGGCTGCACCGAGCACACTATTTTGTTTGTAGTCCTGATTTTCAAGACCAACCTAGTGTTGTATTCAGGACGAGATATATAGAAGTCTGAGAGGGCCATTTCAATGCAACTCAACCAAATTGAAGGTCCTAGAGGGGGGTGAATAGGCCTTTATTACTTTTTCGTCCAATTCCGTTCACAAGGATAGCAAACATTTAGCTATCCTGATAACAGGGAGACGTAGTAATAAATAAAGAACAAGTACTGGAAAGTAAAATAAATAACACCAGTACGTTTTTTTATTCGCAGAAACCCTGCACCAAGGAGAAAAACTGCGTGCCCCTAACTCTTGAGGGACAAACCTTTCCACTATGTAAAACTCACTTCTTACAAGATTATAGTCTAGGGATACAACGACGATTTGCAATCATGCCTAGTCTACCCACTAGTCTAGATCTATCTCTCCTGTCTCTGAGTTCTCAGTCTCACCTCACTCCTCAAAATTATAGTTCTAGGGATACAACAACGACTTGCTATCCTGCCTATTCTACCTACTAGTCTAGACATACCTCTCTTGTCTCTCAAGTGTTTACATATGAAGGTATAAGAAGAAGTTTCAACTCAGAACTCAGCTAACGCCTTTAACTGATTCTTCTTGAACACTTCTCAGAATACTCAACTCAGAACTCAGCTATCCTAATGAGAGGGATTCTTCAGACCTCAGCTAACGCCTTTAACTGACTCTCTAGAACTCAGCTCTCCTCGATCAACTAATCCTTCTTGAGTACTTCTGGGGTTGCTGCACTACCATCACTCATGATATGCAGAATGCTAATGGGTTTATGAAAAGAGTTTTTGCTCTTGCTCTTGCTCTAAGATTTACAATCACCAAGGGAAGACTTAGAGGCAAATGAGCAATACAAGGAAAAACCTAGACCCAACTAAAACAATGTAGAAAACTACATCTTGAACAACCAAGGAGCAAGAAGAGACTTGCTCCATATATATAGGCAAAGTGCAAGCTAAATGAGAGCATGCCGTTCACCAAATGGGAGGCAACTTTTGGACTTTAGTCCTTGTCCAAACTCATAAAGTGAGAGGGCCAAGGGACAAACAAAGGCTCCAAGAGTAAAGACAAACACAACTCTCTTATATGATAATGGTCCAATAAGGAAGAAACAAAAGGTTTTGTGAATGAAGGAGACACACAAAACCTATTCCTATATGAGGACACATAGGCCAGCTGATAGCTTGGACAGTGCATCACATGGCTCAGCAGCTAACTTGGTTTGTGTATCACAAAACCCAGCTGGCTCAAAAAGGAGCTGCCCTAAAAGTGCTTTAGTCATGTGCTCATGGGTTGGAAGAACAACATAACCCTAGACTAACTTGGAGCTCAAGCACGATGAAAAATGTTTTGCTAAAAGAGATTTGAAATTCAAATACTTGAAAAGCTTAAGCAAAACTATTTAAATCTGCACGAAGTCAGACTCAGAGATTAGGATAGATACAACAAAGGTATCCACCAAATCTGGATGGCAAACAGAGCTGCCATCCTGAATGAATGTGAGACACATGCATAAACTACCTGATGTACATGAGATAAGAACAAGGAGCCAACTAATATATTAGTTTGTGTATCACAAACCTAGCTGGAGCCTCTAAGCTCTAGTCATGTGGTCACGGGTTGGAAACACTACACAACCCTAGACTGACTTGAAGCACCAAGGCAACGACAAATGTTTTGCTAAAGGGGATTTAAATTCAAACAGGGGAATTCAAACTAATGAAACACAAATAGCAAAAGCATTTAGACATGCATACATATAGACCCAATAGATTAGGACAGATACACCAGGAGGTATCATCCGATCTAGGATGACAAGCAAAGCTGCCATTCTCAGTGAAAACATGAGATGCATATGCATGAACTACCTGATGTACATGAGATCTTGACAGGTCTTCATTCTTCACTTGTGATATCTTTACCATCAAGATATGTAAAATAGCTTATGTCATGTGTTTTGATCATAAAAGGGATAGCCAACAATCCTTATACCAACACAAATCTTCCCACTAACTGAATGGTTAAGGTCATGAAGAACGACCCAACATTCACTGAAGTAGTGTTTTTTGTTTTGGGGTTCGGCCATCGAAACCGATGAAGAAAGAAACAAGACAAAGATTGAAAAAAGAGCAAGCTTATTACGGTGGGAAGGGTACTTTTTGTTGATCATTTTGAGTCTTCTGAATTTCCGAATCAATCTGATCCGTTTTGCAATTCAATTATCCAGGCAAACTTATTTATACGTTCACGGGCCATTTTATTTTATTTTATTTTTTATTTTTTATGATTCTTCTCATCGAAAATAAGTCAACACGCCAGACTATTTGCAATATACAACTTAATAACTAAGTAAAGAACACCAGGAAGCCAAGAAATTGGAGAAAAATAAATAAACTTTGACGATATATCTCCTTCACTACAATAGCTAGGCAAGTACTCGGAAATTATATTATTCCTACTTTGATATTGACAGCAACGCAAAAGACTTGCATATGGTTTACAGGAAATTGCATTGGTAAGAAAAATTGGCCGGCTATGATATATATACTATGTCGGAAAACCATATGTTTTATATTAGGAAATTATTGAAAGATGGTTTTGAGATTGTTGAGAAGTTGCTGGATACTTACAAATGAAGGCCGGGCTAGTTTGTCTTTGGTGGAGATGCCCGTAATTGTCCTGCATTCTGGCGATTTCTTCCTCTAGTTGGCGATGTTGAAACCGGAGAGGTGGTGGACGACGGTCTTGGCGTCGTAGATGTACGTCCTCATAGACCACAAACGCCGTGTCGCGCACCTTTTTCTTTTTCCGCTAGCTTCATCCTTCTCTGATACCCCTGGCGTTACTACCATCACCCATACCTATTTTATTTTTTGGGTTTTTGTTATCTCTATTATTAGAAAACGAGGCGCTTATTTGGTGTGTTTGGTGAAACTTTTTTTTTAATTACCTAAAAAACCAAGGTAGTAGAAAACTAAAGTTACTATAGGCATAACTGTAAAACATCACTGAAATTTTAAGGAGAAAAAAGGACATGGTTTGTTCTCATTTTTAGGGGAACAGTTATCTAAGGAATATGATAATGAGATTCATTCCATTTTAAATGAGACAATTCAAGTTAAACTTTTCTCATTTTGTAAACTCACGTGCAGATGCATGAGTAAAAGGCTAGTATTATGAACATGAACATCGTTTTCTTCTTTCTTTTTCTTTTTCTTTGTCTTGGTTCTTTTTATTGTAAAATTAGATCTAGTTTTTTTGGACTTTAAATTCTAATTTTTCCTTCTTTTCTTTTAATATGATTTGTTATGAATTACTCAAATTAGACAATGTCATGTCACATCAATTATTTATATGTTGACATCATATTAACAATTGATTTGGACCCTTAAATGTTTTAAAATCTAATGGCTAGAAAATAGTGTTAAAATTTATGTCAAATTTGATGTACCTTAAACCAGACCCTATTTTCTCAATCGAAACTGCATGTTGTGTGTATACAATGCTACATTTCACTGAATTTGTACACTATTGAGGTGTTTCAGCCGGAGTGATTGTTTGCATTTCTTGAACTGCAGCAGTAGACTCAGATGCAGTAGCTATTTCCGGAGACGCTCGATCAGTTGGGGGTGCTCTTTCCTCTTCAGAATCAGAAGAATACCCAGCATTTGTATCTGTGCGCGTTTGAATTCTGGCCGAGCAGTCGTGAACTTTCCGTGCCATTGAGGTTTGTAGAGGCTGTAACTACATCCGGCATCCGGTTGCTTCTAGAAGGGTCTATTTCAAGAAACTTTCTCAACATGGCTTGAATCCTTCTAGGCGTAGATGTTTCAGATCTCCAAACGTCCCTATACTTGTAACTGAACCGAACTATGTAGAGGATCAGAGCCACTCCTGAAGCCACCAAAGTTGTGAAGAATAAGACCCGGAAGCTTTCAAAATCAAGTCTATTGCTAGAAACTCTTGGGTTGGTCAAGTCATGACACTCGCTGTTTTTCTTGAACCATTTGTTTTCAATGTTCAATATCTTTTCTCCTCCGGTGACATTTAGGACTGCCTGCGAAACATCGGGTAGAAGAGGAGAGCGTTTTGGAAATACCTGCAAGAAATGTGGACCATTACAACAAGAAACCCTAAATTGCACTATGAAGAACAACCATACACAAAACACACAAGTAGACACATAACGACGGAGAGGTGAGAGATCTTACAAAGCCATGACCATCGGTTTTAAATATGGGCGCAACCATAGTATATTTGTTGCAGTATTTTGCAAGGAAAAGCTTCATGTAGGGAGTTTCATCAACAAAAGCGGCAATGCCATTGTTTGCACTCCCTTTCGAAAGAGCATCATCAATTGCTTCCATAGTTCCCAAAGCCATGAGCTTGGAATCTGTAAAACCTATTTGCTTCAATATCTCGTAAGTATAAGCAGTTGGTATGTAGCCGATCGTTTCCCCCTTCCTCAATAGATCCTTGATATCGGTAACACAGTTGGCTCGAGTTTTTCAACCGTATATATTGAGGTTAGACTTGCTTGGTAATTAATCGTCAGTACTAGCACGACAAATAGCCATATTATCATAACAAATCTAGCCAAGTTGGCATCCACTCTCTCTCCTGCATCGTACAGTTCAGAAGAAATTGTTAATGACGAGCTTAATATATAGGTTTTAACTTGTGGAAAGCGCGTAACAAGATTAGATTTGAGGACATAAGTCCTTCACTCATGCGAATTTTCTCCTCTCTCAAGGCTTGGATTCGCTTTGCTACTCCTCACATTCCAGGTCATTCGAATGGTAAGGTTGACTCTCAGTTGTTGGTTAGGTTGGGTATTCAACCTATTCATAAAAATCAAGCAGTGCCTCGGCTAGTTCTCTGGCACCCTCCTTTTTTTTCTTGGATTAAATTGAATACCGATGGTCTTGCAAAGGGTAACCCAAGATCTGCAGCTTGTGGTGGGTTTTTCCGCGACACCCATGGTCATTACATTGGTGGTTACTGTAAAGGATTAGGTCACAATTCAGCTTTCTACTCGGAGCTTATGGGTGTGATCATTGGGGTTGAATATGCCTTTCAATTTGGTTGGCAATGCCTCTGGCTGGAGAGCGATTCGACTAGTGTGATTACATGTATTAACTCTTCTTCTTTTGTTCCTCCTTAGCCGCTTCGAATTGCCTGGCTCACCTACTTAGCACGTATTCGTACGATGACCTTTCATTGCTCTCATATTTTTCGGGAAGGAAATACAGTGGCTGATAGAATGGCAAACATTGGTCTTCTCTCTCCTTCCCTAGTTTGGCATGCTTCTCCTCCATCTGATCTATCTCTTTACCTTCGTATGGATGATCTGAGATTTCCTTATTTACGATATGCTTAACTTTTACTTTATGGGTTGGTGTTCTTTTAGCATTTTCTTTCGTTTTAGGAATAAGGTATATGTCCCCTCCTCTGTTCTGGATGTAATTTCTTTTCTTTTTTATTATTATTAATAAAATAAAAATAAGGGGACGGGCGGTGGGCTTCCAGAGTGTGGCAGACCCTTCTCCTTTGAGATTGAGGGTGAGACTTGTTCCCTACATTGTCTGCCTTCGAGGGACTAATATCACCTAATCCTTTATTATTTAAAAAAAATAAAAAAATATATAGGTTTTAACTTGAATTTAGAGTGACTAAAGAGAGGTCATGAAAACTTACGTTGAGCAAAAACCATGGTTGAGAAGGCGAACCATATAACATTGCCAACTTCTTGACGTGCGGTAATGCCTTGGAAATCTTCATTAGTTCGATGTTGAACGACCCAAACCACAAAACCTATCAACGACAAGGAAATCAGAGTTGCAAGCCAGAGGTCCCAACCCCATGGCTCGAAGAAAGCCCATGCACTTCTTTTGTTTGTGTCTATGACCGGCACAACCATTACGACACCGGCTTCTGCATATGGCATTGTAAAGTCCACATACAGTGACCTGTTTGCTCGAATTGTTGTATCTCCGACCACGGCATCAAAATTCTGTTAAATAACAAGTAAAAAGGTAAGACTATAGTGTGTTAATGAGTTATTGTACACATCTAAATAAGATATAAATGTTACCCCAAGATATACTTGATAGCACAAGTCGTTGTAATTGCCAGCTGTGGTGCCATCAGGCTTTGCAAAGGGAATGAAATCATAAGGAAGAGCATATGGTAACTTCTCAACTACGGCCTTGAACACATCAATACTGAATCCGGTAACATCTGTTGTGTTCTTGGTTTTATCTATTGTTACCTTAACCAGCTCGAAAAACCCATCCTTTACAGGAACTCCTATTCTTACCTCTTGCCCTTTGTCGGGATATCCCACCCTTTGGGAACAGAGAGAGAATCTCCTGGCCAAATGACAGGTCTTGGATGGCTTGTGGATTGATTCATTTGGCTAACAAGTCCATGTTGTGGTGTCCAAAATCCAATTGTTCTTGCTCCACGACCGTTGACATTGATTATCCGAAACTTGGATGATTGAAGTTGACCATCCATGAGCATGAAATCTCCAGCAATGCCTGGGAATCTAGTAGTGGACAGGGCCTTGGAAAGTTTCGGACCATATGGAGAGATTGGAAGATTGTCAAGAGTACCTGTGGACTTGTCGAAGGCATTGGCGTTTTGGAAACCAGAACTTCTTGTATTGCCTATGACTTGTTCAATTGCCATTGCTAGTGCAAAAGTAGCATCATAAGCCAAAATCCGAAAACATCCAATTTGGCGCCAACAACGAGTGGATGGTCCTTTTGGAATTGCCTTCTCCACCGGAGTTTGAACTCTTCTAGCTCTGCTGTTTGTTGGACATAAGTTTGCACACCTATGACTCCATTCATGGAATCGATGACCGAAGATTTTCGGGAACTTAGACTATTAGTTATCCCACTTGTAGTTAGCCAAACATAGCCTTCAACCATCATCCCAATCTCTTCTGCCTTGGCAAATACCTTAGAGCATAGATCAGGTGTCATATGGACAATGAAGACTCTAGTTTGCATGGTCATCAACTTGTAAAGCTCGTTGGCAATTTGATCATCGGTTGCCGAGGGAGAAATGACACTCCGGTAGGGGACAACCACACCTATCTCCTGTAAGGCATCGGTTAAAAACGGCATGATTGCCTCCCCGTACGAAGTGTCTATGTATACAGGCACAACTTGTCTCCACCCGTAACTGTTAATGAGGGCACTAATAGCTTTCACTTGGGATGTGTCATTCTGTGCACACTGGAAAAAATAGGGACTCCGGAGGGAAGTAAGCGAAGGACTTGTTGCAGAAAATGATATGATGGGCACATGAGCTTGTTCTCCGAGATTAATAACAAAGCTTGTCTGCATCGATGTCACTGGCCCGATGATAGCTTTCACTTCTTCATTCTTTATCAGATTTAGAGCTGTTAATGAAAACAAAAAGTCATTACCCAAAAAAGTCAAGAAATTAAGGATATGTTACATATAAGGAGCCCCGCTCTGAATATGATATATATATATATATATATATATATATATATATAGACACACACACTACATATAACATATTCTAATTAATATCAGAAAAATCTATTAATTCATAAGATTAGCAGTTAGTTATGGTAATTGTGCAAAGTTTACCAGCGGCAGCTGCCCCAACAACGTTTTCTCTCGACTCCTCAATTTTCAAAACCAGTCTAGTTTTGTAGCTAGGGTGATAATCATAGATGTCGTCAATGGCCATTTGGAAGACACTCGAAAAAATCTTACCCCGCACTGAGCTATAGTAATCTAGAACAAGCCCCACTGGGATCATAGTTTTGTTTTGTGGAATGGCCAAGGAAATCCATGGAGAAAGCAGCAAGACAAAGATAGAAATGAGAGAGAGCTCATACTTGAGATTGCATGGGTACTTTTTGTTCATCATTATGAATCTTCTGAACAGGGACAGGGAGTATATTTTTTGGTGATGTAGAGAAGAGGATGAAAACTGCAGAGCCAGACTTTATGTGTACTGCACTCAGAATAGCTCATCTGTTAAGTTAATTGCTGACATGCTGTATTTATTTGTAGTTGCCTGGGCCGTCGGAATATTCTGAATTTGGAAAGACAACACACCCAAAAATGTAC
Source organism: Fragaria nilgerrensis (assembly GCA_010134655.1). Taxonomy (NCBI): domain Eukaryota; kingdom Viridiplantae; phylum Streptophyta; class Magnoliopsida; order Rosales; family Rosaceae; genus Fragaria; species Fragaria nilgerrensis. Next base: position 32,078,239 of record CM020978.1, read on the forward strand.
TTCTTGTATCTGCTAGCTGTATATATCGTATTTCAAAAATTTGTATAACCCTTGATTTGCCTCCAACAGATCATTGACACATTGATACATTGATTAGTATTAGCCGGTTATTTGATGAGTACTGACACATTGATACATCGGGGCATTGGAAACAGTGAGAGAAGTAAATAATGTATCATAACTGGTTGTGACAACAACACTAGTTGTCAGTTTGTCAGTAAGTTATCCAACAGATCGAAATTATCGAATATTAGAGTTCAATTCTATACATATTTTAGACTGCGCAAATGTTTTATCTCGAAACCAAGAGAGAAAGAATAAGAGCGAATTGTAATATACACTCCTCATTTTACAATTTATATTTCTAATAAGTTAAGTCTTGTTTTTTGTTTTCTTGAATAAATGGTTGGTGCGGCTGCTCTCAAGCTTTTATTAATTAAACCGTCGAATACAAGAGAAGACATGGAACTTAAACCCGTGATTACAAATTCCCGTATTCATATCAAGAATCTCTACAATGTATATGTATTCTAACAAACACCAACTAACAAAGAGTATTATTCTAATGACGACTCTATTTACTTTGTCACATCAGTGACATAATAAAAAGACCAGTAGACATGTACCACAATTACATATCCTAATATCTAATAATTCAGATTTTATTTTTTGTTATGTTTTTCTATTATTAGTTTTATTAATAACTAGCTGTCTTATCTGCTCTAGGTGTGTGACAACCCTTTTACTTTGTCAAATAATTGTTTGTCTCCTAGTGTCAGACAGAAAATAAAAATTAAACAAACTTGGACCTAAAGAAAAACCTTAGGCCCAAGATGCACTAGGCTAGGAACATGCCCGTCGTTGGAGAAAGCCCAAACGGGCCCTGCCCTTGATCCATGCCCAAAACAGAAGACGCGCAACCAGCCAGCCCTCCACCAGCGAACAATTGCACCGTCGTCGCCATTTTCGGAGCCTGACAGCTCCGTCGCCGGTCAATCGTTGTCATAACAAAGCCACAAGCGCAGCCTCAACCTGCCAGATCCCATAACGAAGTCCTCCACCTCCCTCTGTTACAAGCCCCGATTCCAAACACTGATCCAACATCAGTGAGTCTCCGGCGAGATCTAGAAGGACCAAACCACGAACCCATAGTCCAAATCGGCTTTCACAATCCAAACTTGCAACAAGATCATATCGAAGCTTCCATAAAATCCCCACTTCCGGCCATACCAGGGCGTACGCGGTGCCTTTTAGGTTAAGAATATGTTCTCGGTAATCGATATCGATGAAAAGACAAAATTCAAGGAACTATCCGTCAAAATTTCACCACATGTATAAGTGGGTCGAAGGAAGAGCTAGAGACTTAACTTTGTTGTATGTTTTTAAGTGTCAAATGATAATATTATAGAATAACATTTCTATGAGGAATAGTGTATATTTAGAGCCATGGTACATAGTACATACCAATCAGAGTGCACCAATCAAGTGTTTTTGTTGGAGCGGCGACGCTCTCAAAACCCTCGCAGAGCTAGGCATGAGCGAGAGATATTTGGCAACCACTGTTCATTGATATTATTGCTACAATTTAAGCAATCAAAGACATTAGTGAACTGTGTTTTACTTACTGTGAAACTCGTCATTCTATTTCTGAATCCATTTATAAAAAGTCTAAACGGCACCGTATCAGTTTACGACGCCGTACTTGTCCTGCATTTTGGCGATTTCATCCTCCTAAATTTTTTGGTCGAACTTGTTACCCATCTTGGACTGCTGGTAATAGAGCACGATCAGGTAGCCAGAGAAGTGGTGGACGGCGGTCTTGGCGTCGTAGATGTCCTCGTAGACCGCGCATGTCCTTGTTCCGCCGGCGGGCGCGTGTTGGCTTTCCGGAGACTGATTGTACTCATCTTTGTTAGGTTTTTTGAGGTCGAGAGTGATCGGAATGTTGACGCTTTGAGAAAAGAGGATAAAAGAATGTGGTTGGAAAAGATGTGGGCCTTTATATGGGATATTACAATGGGCTTGAACTTTTATTATAATCTGGGCCTGGCCCAACTAGTGAGTCTAATTGTTTCCTTGGGCTGTGCTGGGAATACTTGTTTGCACTGCCTGAATTGTCACGACAACGTCAGTGGCTGCAGGGGTTATTTCAGGAGAGGCTTGATCAGTTGAGGATGTGTGTTGCTCTCCAGAAAATGCAGAATGGGAATCTGCGTGGCTTAAATTATCGCTGATCGGACTTTGGGGGTTGTTCACTGAGGCCTCAACTTCACTTGGGGGTTGGCTACATTTGAAGGCGTGACAGTTGGGGTCTTTTTCGTTGAAAATCTTTATCATGGTCTGAATCTTAGTCCATGTCGAGAGTCTTGAATCAGCTGGTTGCTTGAACATGTGCCTATGCTTATAAATGAAGGAAGCTACAAAGATGATGAGAGCGAGAGTTGAAGCCAATCCAGCAGTGAGGAACAAGACCCAGAAGCTATCAAGGCCAAGATTATCACTATAATCTTTAGGAGTAGACCCGTCTTGACATTTGCTTTCTGTTTTGAACCATTTGTTTTCCAGGTTGTTTATCTTGCCTTCTTCAGTCAAGGTTTGGATTCCTTGTGAAATATCAGGTAGAATAGGAGACTGCTTCTGAAAGACCTGCTTGAGAATTTAAAAGTATCATAGACCACTTTATAAGAAGAAATAATGACATTAAAATAAATACACATTTTGATAATAATTTTATTACATCAAAGAATCTGTCTTTTTATTTGTTTAGGAATAATCCAAGATTGTCTATCTTTTTATTTTTTATTTATTTTTATAAAGCAGTTTCTATCCAGAGTGAAGCTTCGCTATGAAATTAAAGTGTGAAGTTCCTTATTTGACTCATTTTTCGATCATATTTCCACATCTTCAACGTTCTGTTTATTGATACTAATGCATAGATCATTCCTGCAAAATTTCATCGAATTTGATGATCGTTTGAGTGTTCATAATCGTGATATACACACATAGTTTTGGTGAGATAAGTTTATGGTCCGTTCATTGATTTAACCTAATTTGGTACCTAAACGATCATCAATTTGAATGAAATTTTGCATAAATGATTTATGCATTAGTATCAATAAACAGAATGGTGGAGATATGAAAATATGACTGCAAAATGAGTCAAATAAGGAACTTCACACTTTAATTTCAGAACGAAGTTTCGCTCTGGATATGAACTATTTTATAAAGATCAAAGATTATTGGCGTTGCAAACGAAAAATCATACGTTTTTATCCATTTTTTTCTTTAATTTTACTCTAGAACTTCTTTTTGTGTACAAGTGTACATAAACTAGGATAGAAATCTTACAAAGGCAAAACCATTAGTCTGAAAGATGGGTGCCGTCATCATGTATTTGTTGCAATACTTGGCGATAAAAAGCTTCATGTTAGGGATCTCATCAACAACAGCAGAAAGGCCACCATTTGAAAAAGCTTCATCAACTGCTTCTAGTGTTCTAAAACTCCTAAGCATGGATTTATCAAAACCTGTTTGCTGCAGGAGTCCGAGGACGTAAACATTGTTCAAGTAGCCGACTTGTCCCCCATTCCTCAATAGACCCTTTAGATCCGTGATGGTTGGTTGGAGTTTTTGAAGTGTATATATGGATGTTAAGCTTGCTGTGTAGCTTATTGTGAGTACTATAACCACAAACATCCATATACCAACCACGAATCTAGTTAAGTTGCTAACAATCGTCGCATCTGAGCAATGCAAAAGAAAACTGTTAACTCGAATCAATTCAAAAACAAATTGAAACTTTTACTCAAGAAGAAGAAGAGAGAATTATTGAACTTTGTAGGGTCATAGATAAATACTCTGTGAAGAAACCATAGTTGAGAAGGAGAACCAAAGGCCAAAGCCAAATTGATGGGAAGGAGGACCGCGGAAATCTTCATTAACTCGGTGTTCAAGAACCCACACCGCAAAACCAATGAAGAGGAAGAAACCAGCCATTACTAACCAAAGGTTCCATTTCCAAGGCTTCAAGAAAGCCCATGTATTTTTGCTCCTTATTATGTATTGGACGGGCAAGACCATAACTATACCGGATGCTGCGTAAGGAACCGAAAAGTCAACATAAGACGAATAATCTGCGATTACCGTTATTCCTCCGACCGCAACATCAAAATTCTGCAAAAAACATGTAGTTGTTATCATCTAAATAAAGAAACTGAGACTCTTCTTTTTAGGAAGAGTCCAGGTAGCTGTTCTTACTTGAGTGTAGCTAGCACTCTAGCAGAATATACTGCAAAGCATTTGTGCTATAAGCTCCGACTTAATCATACTTACATCTAATATTAATAAAGAGAGAATATTTTTTTACTTTGTTAACTGTTAAATTTTTAAACTACCTAAATTACTCTTTCATTATTACATTATAAAACATTGTTAATTAATGTCTAAGAGTCTTAGTGGTAATTTGATAATTTTAAAATCAGAAAACAAGGAAAAAGAAAACAAACAAACAAATGCGGAGCAATTAGAGGTGGAAGTCCTAAATTTATGGATTAGTAAATCTGCAGTAACTACTTTTATAACAATAATGATAAAAGAAAATGTTTTAACAGAATTAATTTAATATATATATATATATATATATATATATTTTTGCTATTGTTACCTTCTAAAAAGATAAATAACTTGAGCAAATTGGCATAAGCGAACGCGCAGGCCAAGAGGGTAGTGAAATGTTAAATCAGATAATTAGCATATATAACAATGTCTCCAGGCCTGAATTGTAATCTAATCTAATTATGAAAGGAAACGATTTTACCCCCAGAGCCACTTGATAAACAATATTGCTGTAATTTCCAACAGCGGAACCAACAATAAATGGGACGAACTCATAAGGAACAGCACGAGGCATTTGGTCGATTACCGCCCTAAAGACTTCGATACCGAACCCAGTGAGTTCCATTTTCCCAGTGCTCTGATTTTTAGTTACCTTAACGAACTCATTAAAACCAACCTCCATAGGAACCCCCACTCTCAAAGAGCGGATCTCCCATCCCATGGGAATATAGATAGTCTCACCGGGCCATATAATGGGTCCAAGAATGTGATCGGACTTTGTTGAATTCAATTTTCTCTCGAGTCCAGTCTCCGGTGTCCAAAATCCGACTGTCCTTGCTTCCCAACCATCTATATTCATTATCTCAATAGTTGAGGACTGAAGCTGCCCATCAACAAGGCTAAAGTTTCCGGCCATGCCTTGAAATGTAACTGTTAACAGCGCCTTGCAAAGTTTTGGACCATATGGAGAGATTGGAATGGAACTTCCAAAATCTGTCAAGCTGTTGGAGGCATTGGAGTTTTGGATGATGGAACTATTTGTAGTCCCAAGGAATACTTGTTCGATTGCCAAGGCTAATGCATGAGCAGCATCATAAGCCCAGAGTCCAAAAACATCGAATTCAGGCGGTCGATGATGGTTGGATAGTCTTCATGGAATTGATGTTTCCATCGGAGCTTAAAATCTCCGAGTTCTGTTGTTTCTGGAACATAAGCTTGCACACCTATAACTCCAATCATGGAATTGATCACTGAAGAATTCATCGAAGTTAAACCATTAGTAATCCCGTTAGTGATTAGCCATACATAGCCTTCGCTCATCATTCCAAGCTCTTTTGCCTTGACAAATAGTCTAGAGCATAGATCCGGTTTCATATGGACAATGAAGACTGTAGTCTCCATATTCATCAACTTGTAAAGCTCTATTTCAATTTGTTCATCAGTTGCGGAAGGGGAAATAACGCTCCGGTAGGGGACACCGGCACCAACTTCTTGTAAGGTGTCTGTTAAATACAATATCACACCATCGTCGTATACACTATCAGAATACATGGGCACAACTCGTTTCCACCCAAACGTTTTACTTACCGCACTTATAGCTCTCATTTGCGATGAGTCATTTTGTGCAAATTGGAAAAAGTAGGAGCTCTGGAATGATGTAAGAGAAGGACTTGTCGCGGAAAATGATATGATCGGCACATGAGCTTGCTCTCCAAGAGTAATAAGAAAGCTCGTCTCCATCGATGTCACTGGTCCGATGATGGCTTTCACCTGTTCATTCTTTATGAGATCAAGAGCTGTGTCTCAATGAAAAACAGAAGACAATTACTCAATGAATAAAATTTCCAAATTAAGAACGTATGGATAATCAAAGTGAAATTACAAAGAGCTATAGGTAGATTGAGATTTGAGAGAACCTGCGTTGGCTGCACCGAGCACACTATTTTGTTTGTAGTCCCTGATTTTCAAGACCAACCTAGTGTTGTATTCAGGACGAGATATATAGAAGTCTGAGAGGGCCATTTCAATGCAACTCAACCAAATTGAAGGTCCTAGAGGGGGGTGAATAGGCCTTTATTACTTTTTCGTCCAATTCCGTTCACAAGGATAGCAAACATTTAGCTATCCTGATAACAGGGAGACGTAGTAATAAATAAAAGAACAAGTACTGGAAAGTAAAATAAATAACACCAGTACGTTTTTTTATTCGCAGAAACCCTGCACCAAGGAGAAAAACTGCGTGCCCCTAACTCTTGAGGGACAAACCTTTCCACTATGTAAAACTCACTTCTTACAAGATTATAGTCTAGGGATACAACGACGATTTGCAATCATGCCTAGTCTACCCACTAGTCTAGATCTATCTCTCCTGTCTCTGAGTGTCTCACCTCACTCCTCACAAGATTATAGTTCTAGGGATACAACAACGACTTGCTATCCTGCCTATTCTACCTACTAGTCTAGACATACCTCTCTTGTCTCTCAAGTGTTTACATATGAAGGTATAAGAAGAAGTTTCAACTCAGAACTCAGCTAACGCCTTTAACTGATTCTTCTTGAACACTTCTCAGAATACTCAACTCAGAACTCAGCTATCCTAATGAGAGGGATTCTTCAGACCTCAGCTAACGCCTTTAACTGACTCTCTAGAACTCAGCTCTCCTCGATCAACTAATCCTTCTTGAGTACTTCTGGGGTTGCTGCACTACCATCACTCATGATATGCAGAATGCTAATGGGTTTATGAAAAGAGTTTTTGCTCTTGCTCTTGCTCTAAGATTTACAATCACCAAGGGAAGACTTAGAGGCAAATGAGCAATACAAGGAAAAACCTAGACCCAACTAAAACAATGTAGAAAACTACATCTTGAACAACCAAGGAGCAAGAAGAGACTTGCTCCATATATATAGGCAAAGTGCAAGCTAAATGAGAGCATGCCCGTTCACCAAAATGGGAGGCAACTTTTGGACTTTAGTCCTTGTCCAAACTCATAAAGTGAGAGGGCCAAGGGACAAACAAAAGGCTCCAAGAGAGTAAAGACAAACACAACTCTCTTATATGATAATGGTCCAATAAGGAAGAAACAAAAGGTTTTGTGAATGAAGGAGACACAACAAAACCTATTCCTATATGAGGACACATAGGCCAGCTGATAGCTTGGACAGTGCATCACATGGCTCAGCAGCTAACTTGGTTTGTGTATCACAAAACCCAGCTGGCTCAAAAAGGAGCTGCCCTAAAAGTGCTTTAGTCATGTGCTCATGGGTTGGAAGAACAACATAACCCTAGACTAACTTGGAGCTCAAGCACGATGAAAAATGTTTTGCTAAAAGAGATTTGAAATTCAAATACTTGAAAAGCTTAAGCAAAACTATTTAAATCTGCACGAAGTCAGACTCAGAGATTAGGATAGATACAACAAAGGTATCCACCAAATCTGGATGGCAAACAGAGCTGCCATCCTGAATGAATGTGAGACACATGCATAAACTACCTGATGTACATGAGATAAGAACAAGGAGCCAACTAATATATTAGTTTGTGTATCACAAACCTAGCTGGAGCCTCTAAGCTCTAGTCATGTGGTCACGGGTTGGAAACACTACACAACCCTAGACTGACTTGAAGCACCAAGGCAACGACAAATGTTTTGCTAAAGGGGATTTAAATTCAAACAGGGGAATTCAAACTAATGAAACACAAATAGCAAAAGCATTTAGACATGCATACATATAGACCCAATAGATTAGGACAGATACACCAGGAGGTATCATCCGATCTAGGATGACAAGCAAAGCTGCCATTCTCAGTGAAAAACATGAGATGCATATGCATGAACTACCTGATGTACATGAGATCTTGACAGGTCTTCATTCTTCACTTGTGATATCTTTACCATCAAGATATGTAAAATAGCTTATGTCATGTGTTTTGATCATAAAAGGGATAGCCAACAATCCTTATACCAACACAAATCTTCCCACTAACTGAATGGTTAAGGTCATGAAGAACGACCCCAACATTCACTGAAGTAGTGTTTTTGTTTTGGGGTTCGGCCATCGAAACCGATGAAGAAAGAAACAAGACAAAGATTGAAAAAAGAGCAAGCTTATTACGGTGGGAAGGGTACTTTTTGTTGATCATTTTGAGTCTTCTGAATTTCCGAATCAATCTGATCCGTTTTGCAATTCAATTATCCAGGCAAACTTATTTATACGTTCACGGGCCATTTTATTTTATTTTATTTTTTATTTTTTATGATTCTTCTCATCGAAAATAAGTCAACACGCCAGACTATTTGCAATATACAACTTAATAACTAAGTAAAGAACACCAGGAAGCCAAGAAATTGGAGAAAAATAAATAAACTTTGACGATATATCTCCTTCACTACAATAGCTAGGCAAGTACTCGGAAATTATATTATTCCTACTTTGATATTGACAGCAACGCAAAAGACTTGCATATGGTTTACAGGAAATTGCATTGGTAAGAAAAATTGGCCGGCTATGATATATATACTATGTCGGAAAACCATATGTTTTATATTAGGAAATTATTGAAAGATGGTTTTGAGATTGTTGAGAAGTTGCTGGATACTTACAAATGAAGGCCGGGCTAGTTTGTCTTTGGTGGAGATGCCCGTAATTGTCCTGCATTCTGGCGATTTCTTCCTCTAGTTGGCGATGTTGAAACCGGAGAGGTGGTGGACGACGGTCTTGGGCGTCGTAGATGTACGTCCTCATAGACCACAAACGCCGTGTCGCGCACCTTTTTCTTTTTCCGCTAGCTTCATCCTTCTCTGATACCCCTGGCGTTACTACCATCACCCATACCTATTTTATTTTTTGGGTTTTTGTTATCTCTATTATTAGAAAACGAGGCGCTTATTTGGTGTGTTTGGTGAAACTTTTTTTTTAATTACCTAAAAAACCAAGGTAATAGAAAACTAAAGTTACTATAGGCATAACTGTAAAACATCACTGAATTTTAAGGAGAAAAAAAGGACATGGTTTGTTCTCATTTTTAGGGGAACAGTTATCTAAGGAATATGATAATGAGATTCATTCCATTTTAAATGAGACAATTCAAGTTAAACTTTTCTCATTTTGTAAACTCACGTGCAGATGCATGAGTAAAAGGCTAGTATTATGAACATGAACATCGTTTTCTTCTTTCTTTCTTTTTCTTTGTCTTGGTTCTTTTTATTGTAAAATTAGATCTAGTTTTTTTGGACTTTAAATTCTAATTTTTCCTTCTTTTCTTTTAATATGATTTGTTATGAATTACTCAAATTAGACAATGTCATGTCACATCAATTATTTATATGTTGACATCATATTAACAATTGATTTGGACCCTTAAATGTTTTAAAATCTAATGGCTAGAAAATAGTGTTAAAATTTATGTCAAATTTGATGTACCTTAACCAGACCCTATTTTCTCAATCGAAACTGCATGTTGTGTGTATACAATGCTACATTTCACTGAATTTGTACACTATTGAGGTGTTTCAGCCGGAGTGATTGTTTGCATTTCTTGAACTGCAGCAGTAGACTCAGATGCAGTAGCTATTTCCGGAGACGCTCGATCAGTTGGGGGTGCTCTTTCCTCTTCAGAATCAGAAGAATACCCAGCATTTGTATCTGTGCGGTTTGAATTCTGGCCGAGCAGTCGTGAACTTTCCGTGCCATTGAGGTTTGTAGAGGCTGTAACTACATCCGGCATCCGGTTGCTTCTAGAAGGGTCTATTTCAAGAAACTTTCTCAACATGGCTTGAATCCTTCTAGGCGTAGATGTTTCAGATCTCCAAACGTCCCTATACTTGTAACTGAACCGAACTATGTAGAGGATCAGAGCCACTCCTGAAGCCACCAAAGTTGTGAAGAATAAGACCCGGAAGCTTTCAAAATCAAGTCTATTGCTAGAAACTCTTGGGTTGGTCAAGTCATGACACTCGCTGTTTTTCTTGAACCATTTGTTTTCAATGTTCAATATCTTTTCTCCTCCGGTGACATTTAGGACTGCCTGCGAAACATCGGGTAGAAGAGGAGAGCGTTTTGGAAATACCTGCAAGAAATGTGGACCATTACAACAAGAAACCCTAAATTGCACTATGAAGAACAACCATACACAAAACACACAAGTAGACACATAACGACGGAGAGGTGAGAGATCTTACAAAGCCATGACCATCGGTTTTAAATATGGGCGCAACCATAGTATATTTGTTGCAGTATTTTGCAAGGAAAAGCTTCATGTAGGGAGTTTCATCAACAAAAGCGGCAATGCCATTGTTTGCACTCCCTTTCGAAGAGCATCATCAATTGCTTCCATAGTTCCCAAAGCCATGAGCTTGGAATCTGTAAAACCTATTTGCTTCAATATCTCGTAAGTATAAGCAGTTGGTATGTAGCCGATCGTTTCCCCCTTCCTCAATAGATCCTTGATATCGGTAACAGTTGGCTCGAGTTTTTCAACCGTATATATTGAGGTTAGACTTGCTTGGTAATTAATCGTCAGTACTAGCACGACAAATAGCCATATTATCATAACAAATCTAGCCAAGTTGGCATCCACTCTCTCTCCTGCATCGTACAGTTCAGAAGAAATTGTTAATGACGAGCTTAATATATAGGTTTTAACTTGTGGAAAGCGCGTAACAAGATTAGATTTGAGGACATAAGTCCTTCACTCATGCGAATTTTCTCCTCTCTCAAGGCTTGGATTCGCTTTGCTACTCCTCACATTCCAGGTCATTCGAATGGTAAGGTTGACTCTCAGTTGTTGGTTAGGTTGGGTATTCAACCTATTCATAAAAATCAAGCAGTGCCTCGGCTAGTTCTCTGGCACCCTCCTTTTTTTTCTTGGATTAAATTGAATACCGATGGTCTTGCAAAGGGTAACCCAAGATCTGCAGCTTGTGGTGGGGTTTTCCGCGACACCCATGGTCATTACATTGGTGGTTACTGTAAAGGATTAGGTCACAATTCAGCTTTCTACTCGGAGCTTATGGGTGTGATCATTGGGGTTGAATATGCCTTTCAATTTGGTTGGCAATGCCTCTGGCTGGAGAGCGATTCGACTAGTGTGATTACATGTATTAACTCTTCTTCTTTTGTTCCTCCTTAGCCGCTTCGAATTGCCTGGCTCACCTACTTAGCACGTATTCGTACGATGACCTTTCATTGCTCTCATATTTTTCGGGAAGGAAATACAGTGGCTGATAGAATGGCAAACATTGGTCTTCTCTCTCCTTCCCTAGTTTGGCATGCTTCTCCTCCATCTGATCTATCTCTTTACCTTCGTATGGATGATCTGAGATTTCCTTATTTACGATATGCTTAACTTTTACTTTATGGGTTGGTGTTCTTTTAGCATTTTCTTTCGTTTTAGGAATAAGGTATATGTCCCCTCCTCTGTCTGGATGTAATTTTCTTTTCTTTTTTATTATTATTAATAAAATAAAAATAAGGGGACGGGCGGTGGGCTTCCAGAGTGTGGCAGACCCTTCTCCTTTGAGATTGAGGGTGAGACTTGTTCCCTACATTGTCTGCCTTCGAGGGACTAATATCACCTAATCCTTTATTATTTAAAAAAAAATAAAAAAATATATAGGTTTTAACTTGAATTTAGAGTGACTAAAGAGAGGTCATGAAAACTTACGTTGAGCAAAAACCATGGTTGAGAAGGCGAACCATATAACATTGCCAACTTCTTGACGTGCGGTAATGCCTTGGAAATCTTCATTAGTTCGATGTTGAACGACCCAAACCACAAAACCTATCAACGACAAGGAAATCAGAGTTGCAAGCCAGAGGTCCCAACCCCATGGCTCGAAGAAAGCCCATGCACTTCTTTTGTTTGTGTCTATGACCGGCACAACCATTACGACACCGGCTTCTGCATATGGCATTGTAAAGTCCACATACAGTGACCTGTTTGCTCGAATTGTTGTATCTCCGACCACGGCATCAAAATTCTGTTAAATAACAAGTAAAAAGGTAAGACTATAGTGTGTTAATGAGTTATTGTACACATCTAAATAAGATATAAATGTTACCCCAAGATATACTTGATAGCACAAGTCATTGTAAGTGCCAGCTCTGGTGCCATCAGGCTTTGCAAAGGGAATGAACTCGTAACGAAGAGCATATGGTAACATGTCAACTACGGCCTTAAACACATCAATACTGAATCCGGTAACATCCGTAGTGTTGGTGGTCGGATCTATAGTTACCTTGACTAGCTCAGTAAACCCATCCCTAACAGGAACTCCTATTCTCAACTTGTTCCCCTTTGTTGGGATCTCCCACCCTTTGGGAACAGAGAGAGACTCTCCTGGCCATATAACCGGTCCAAGATAGCGTGTGGTATTTGGGGAACTCATTTTGCTCACAAGTCCATGTTTCGGTGTCCAAAATCCAATTGTTCTTGCTCCATGGCCGTTGACATTAATTATCCGAAAATTGGATGATTGAAGCTGCCCATCAATGAGCATGACTTCTCCTGCAATGCCTAGGAATCTAGTAGCTGATAGTGCTTTGCAAAGTTTTGGACCATATGGAGAAATGGGAAACCTCCCAAGAATATGTGTGGACTCGTTTGAGGCATTTGGCTTTTGGAAACCAAAACTACTTGTAGGAGTTCCCATCACTTGTTCAACTGCCATTGCTATGGCAAATGTAGCATCATAAGCCCACAATCCGTAAACATCCAATTCAGCACCAAGGATGTCTGGAGAGTCGTTTTGGAACTGCCTTTTCCACCTGAGCTTGAACTCTTCCAACTTTCTTGTTTTCTGGACATACGTCTGTACACCTATAACTCCATTCATGGAATCGATGACTGAAGTATTCATTGAAGCTAAACGATTAGTGATCCCATTGGTGGTTAACCAAACATAGCCTTCAGCCATCATTCCAATCTCTTCTGCCTTGGCAAATACCTTGGAGCATAGATCGGTTGTCATATGGACAATGAAGACTCTAGTTTGCATGGTCATCAACTTGTAAAGCTCTTTCGCAATTTGATCATCGGTTGCAGAGGGGGAAATGACACTCCGGTAGGAGACAGCAACACCCACTTCTTGAAGGGCATCGGTTAAAAACGGTGTGACTGCCTCCCCATAAGAAGTTTCTATGTACATGAGCACAACTAGTCTCCACCCGAAGCTTTTGATAACTGCACTTATAGCTTTCACTTGGGATGTGTCATTCTGAGCAAATTGGAAAAAATAGGAGCTGCGGAGCGAAGTAAGAGAAGGACTTGTTGCAGAAAATGATATGATTGGCACATGAGTTTGGTCTCCAAGATTGATAACAAAGCTTGTCTCCATTGATGTCACTGGCCCGATGATGGCTCGCACTTCTTCATTCTTTATCAGCTCGAACGCTGTTAGTGTGTCAATAAAAAACAAAATATCAATTATCACAAGCTTGGCTGTGTTAGATATTCGGAAATTAGAGCATAAAGCAAAGTTCAAGAAATTAGCACTTAGTTATGGTAAGCGTTGGAAGAGACCTGAGGCAGCTGCAGCAACAACATTCTTCTTCGAGTCCCTAGTGTTCAAGACCAGCCTAGTCTTGTAGAAAGGATGATAAACATAGAATTCTGAAACAGCCATTTTGATACAGCTCAACAAAGTCTTGCCGCTCACTGAATTAAGGTCATCAAGAACAACCCCAATCTGAACTTGCATCGTTTTGCTTTGTGGAATGGCCAAGGAAATCCATAAAGACAGAAACAAGACAGAGAAAGAAGTAAGAGCAAGTCTGTTACTCATGTTTGAATCATCTGAATCTGTAATCTTTTTTTGGGTCTGAATCTGTAGTCTGATCCCTTGTTTCTTTCTGGAATCCTAAATTCGTAATAAACCTACTAATATGCTGTGTCAGAATATTTGAATAGGGAAAGAACAACACTAGCTAGCTGTACTTATTCTATATGTTGATGATTTCTAAATAAAATCTCTGAAGAGAACGTCTTCAAGTAAATGTTAATGAATGTTCTCGGTATTTTAGACGGTGCAAAAGAGAAACTTTGTCATGTTGTCTCAACTGTTTTACTTGGCAATTATAGAATGAGAGGATAAATAACCGACACAAGCATTTCCAGGTATTTTACAGTTCAAAAATACCTAGTCTACATCCAAACCCAAGAATAATCTTGCTTCGAACGTGAAGAATTCATAGTAACACTGTAAATGATCCAGCAAGTGCCTAACCAAATAAATTACTTCTTTTTAGAAGGAAACAAATAAATAACTTGGACAGTCATCGTCTGTTTAGAAGTACATGCATTAGCCTTTACTTCATACAATCATTCTTGTAACAGAAGTATGCGACACTGATTAATTGTAATCTTGAGCTGTGCTAGAAGTAGTTCTATGCATTTCTTGAACTGTAATCAGAACCTGAGTAGTTGAATGTAGTACTGTAAAAGTCAGTATTACTCCGGTGCCTTGTAGGTTAAGAATATGTTCTCGGATACGGAAAGATACGGCTTTATACGGTCTGATACGCGTCCGATATGGCTGGATACGTATGCGTGAATATTTTGGATTGTGGGGGCAACTGTCTATTCGGGATATTCAGCAAAAAATTAAAAAAATTTAGTGCGGACTAACCGACTGGGCTATTTGCGAGGTAGGCGGAGCCGACGTGGGCCTAGGCAAGAGTCTATCTGAGTGGGCCGAGCCGGGCTTGGGGGCCAATCCTTTGAAATTAACTAAAAGGACTAAAGCTAAATCGAAGACGGGGGGAAGCTGGTTCTAGTTCAAGTTTAAATTAGATTTCAATTTCTTAATTTATATGCATGAACGACTCGATTGTTTGCAGATTAGTGCAAACGTCTAAAGGGGTTTAAGATATTCAAACCTTAGAATATTCTTGTTTCTAATGGAAGAATTCACTGTGTAAATGATCAAATAAGACTGTTGTCATTTGTTTAGGAATACATGCATTAACCTTCATGTTTATACATCAATCACTCCATCTCTAATACACATCACAGTCACTATGCTCTGTTGAAGGTGAAGCCAAAGAGAAAATATGTGCCTGATATTTAAGAGTTAGAAAATGTCTTACATAAAACTACAAGAATGAATCAGAGACAAGTGGGTCTGGTCCTGTTATGTATGCGGGCACTGATCAAATTCTATTCTTGAGCTGTGTTAGAAGTAGTTCTATGCATTTCTTGAACTGTGATCACAACCTCAGTATTCGAAGGAAGTAGCACGTCTGAAGGCACTTCAACAATTGAGCTTGTTTGTTGTTCTCCGATAAATAAAGAGTTCATTTGATCAGTGTGATCCAAAATGGGGTGGACTAAAGCTCCGGGGAAGTTGTTTGGTGAGTGCATAACTGCATCTCGCTGACGATTACTCCTTCTGAAAGTGTGAGAGTCAAGGTCTTTTTCATTGAAAATTTTGAACAGAGCTCTGATCTTTCTCCATGTTGAGGATTCTGAATCAGCGGGTTGCACCAACACGTACCTATGCCTATAAATGAAGGAAGCTACAAATATGACTACAGCAAGTACTGAAGTCAAACCGGCAATGAGGAACAGGACCCAAAAGCTACCAAGGCCACGACTGTTACTAGAAATGGTTGCATCACTTGAGTCCTGACAACTAGACTCTTTCAACCATTTTTTTTCAAGATTTAATATCTCCTCTCCTCCTGTCATGTTTAAGATTGCCTGTGAAACATCGGCTACAAGTGGGGAGCGTTTCGGAAACACCTGCATGTAATGTCATCCCAGCAAATTAAGTAAACAGAATCATGCACATAAATTAGTTATAAAAATAAAAAATCTCATCCAAAGATGAGAATCACATTTCTGATGCACTATGTAATGTAGGCAGATGAGAGAGAGAGAGAGAGAGAGAGAGAGAGAGAGAGAGAGAGAGAGAGAGAGAGAGAGAGAGAGAGAGAGGGATCTTACAAAAGCAAATCCATCAGTTTTAAATATGGGTGTAATCAGGGTGTATTTCGAACAATATTTGGCAAGAAAAAGCTTCGCCTTGGGGGTTCCATGAACAAAAGCAGCAATACCACCCTTCGCAGTTCCTTTTGAAAGAGCTTCATCAATTTCTTTCATTGTTTTAAACTCCTTCAGCTTAGAAGCATCAAAACCTACTTGTTTCAAGAGATCACAAGAAAAAGCATCCTTTATGCAGCCCACATTATCCCGTCTCCTTACTAGATCCTCTATGTCAGTAACTGTTGGCTGGAGTTGTTCGACTGTATACAGTGACGATAAACTGGCTGTGTAATTTATTGTCATATAAGCACAACAAACAACCAGATAATCATAACGAATCTAGCCAAGTTGCTAACAACTCTCTCCCCTGTAAATTACAAATGTAAGTTGATTAGGAAGAAATATAGGACCTGAAAACTTATGAGAACAAGTTCAATAGAAGACATACAGCTAATACAACCTACTGAACTTTAGCAATTAAATTATATATATATATATATATATATATATATATAGAGAGAGAGAGAGAGAGAGAGAAGAGAGAGAGAGAGAGATTACTATGTGCAAACACCATGGTTGAGCACGAGAACCAGACACTGGTGCCAACTTGATGTAAGAAAGGGCCGCGGAATTCTTTATTAATTCGATGTTCAAGAACCCAAACCACGAAACCAATATAGACAAAGAAAAAGCAGATTGTTAGCCACAGGTCCCATGTCCAAGGCCTCAGGAAAGCCAATACATGTTTACTCTTGAAGTCGACGACTGGCACAACCATTGCTACACCAGATTCTGAGTACGGCATTGTAAAGTCCACATATAATGACCTGTCTGCTCTAATAGTTGTATCTCCCACCGCAGCATCAAAGTTCTGTCAATTAATAAGAGCATTTATCATCTCAGCAAAAGAAAAAAGAATGCTCATTGTTTTCTTTTTTTTTTTATGAAGGAGGCCAAAGACAGATAATAGTTTAATCCAGTATTTGAAGCTCAGAACTAAACTTTACAAATGTATAATGTGAAAAGCACAACAACAACAAAAATTATGAATGTATATGAACAAGATGATTAAGAGTTTGTTAATTCTAATAAAAAGCATAGAATTTACCCCAAGATATACTTGATAGCACATCTGATAGTAACTGCCGTTACTGGTGCCATCAGAGTTTGCAAAAGGAATGAGCTCATAAGGAAGATCGTATGGTAATAGTTTCACTGCAGCCTTAAATACATCAATACTGAAGCCTGTGACATCTGTTGTGTTAGTTTTTGGGTCTTTTGCCACCTTAACAAACTCAGTAAAATCAGCCTTGACAGGAACTACAATTCTCAATTTCTTTCCTTTTGTTGGGATCTCCCATCCTTTAGGAACAGAGAGAGAATCTCCCGGCCACCTAATAGGTCCAAACTCAAATTTGGAACCAGAAATTTTACTGGAGCCTGGTGATGAATTCAATGTGTTCACAAGGCCGTTTTTCAGTGTCCAAAACCCAATTGTTCTTGCTCCACCACCATTCACATTGACTATCTGAAAATTTGACGAGTTACGTTTCCCACCAACAACAGTGAAAGGTCCAGCTATGCCTTCAAATCTAACAGTTGACAGAGCTGTGAGAAGTTTTGGCCCATATGGAGAGACCGGAAAACCTTCAAGATCTGCGGAGCTGTTGGAAGCAGCATTTGACTCATGGACGGGAAAGCTAGTTGGAGTTCCAATTACTTGTTCAATTGCCATGGCCACTGCAAAAACTGCATCATAAGCCCAAAGTCCAAAAACATCCAATTCAGCACCAATGGCTGGATTGTCTGTATGGAAATGTCGTTTCAACCGTATCTTGAGTTCTTCAAGCTCTGGTGTCGGTGGAACAAAAGTTTGTACACCCAATACACCTTGCATGGAATCAATGACTGTAGAATTTTGTGACTGCAATTTACTAAGTATGTCATTGGTAGTGAGCCATACATACCCTTTACTCATCATCCCAATCTCTTTTGCCTTGACAAATAATCTAGAGGATAGATCAGTTGTCATGTCAACAATGAAGACTCTGGTTTCCTTTGTCATCAACTTGGCAAGTTCTTGAAGGATTTGACCATCAGTGGCAGATGAGGGAATGACACTGCGGTATGGGACACGAGCATTTACCTCATGCAAGGCATCAGTTAAGTACGGTATGATTCCCTCCCCATACTCGGTGTCTATATAGATAGGCACGACTTGTCTCCATCCGAAGGCTTTAACAATTGCACTAATGGCTTTCACTTGGGATGAATCAGTTTGTGCAAACTGAAGGAAATAAGGGATCCGGAGAGAAGCAAGAGAAGGGCTTGTTGCAGAAAATGATATAATAGGAACCTGAGCCTGGTTTCCAAGGTTAATGACAAAGTTTGTCTGCGTGGATGTCACTGGCCCAATGATGGCTTTCACTTGTTCATTCTTTATCAGATCGAGAGCTGCATTCCAACAGAAAAGTAGAATCATAAGTAAAAATGAACAATCATGATCCTACATATGGAAGTTAACAGATACATCATCATCATCATAACAGATACAACTGAATTGAAATCAAAATTAAGGAACTAGCTAGTGAGAACCTGCAGCAGCTGCACTAACAACATTTTCTTTGCAATGACTAGTGTTCAAAACAATCCTAGTGTTGTAGTTAGGATGAGTAGCATAGAAGTCTAAGACAGCCAATTTGATGCAACTCAACCAAATGTCCTTGGTGAATGAATACTGAAGGTCATCAAGAATAACCCCCACATGCACTGGGACAATGGTTTCATTCTGTGCCAGGGCCAACGAAACCCATGAACAGGAAGGAAAGAGGAAAAGGATAAGAATAAGGAGGTGAAGGTTGGTATGCTTTTTCATCATCATATCGAAATCTTTAGAATTCCTGCTGCTTAATCTGGTTTTTTACTAAAGTCAGACTGGAATGATGTTAGAATTAACAACAACAAACAACCCATCATATATGCAGGCATTGAAAAGCTTTAAACAGAAAGAACAAACACTACTTGTGTTTGGCTTGATGTTTACAAGAATTGGCAATACAGGTTCCATCAAGGAGATCTGACAAAATCGGAAAAAAGATCTTGGAAAACAAGCATGCCTGCACGAGTATGACACAATAAATCGAGGAAAAATTCAAAACATATTAAATAAACCAAAAGTAATTGACACTCTGAGAAGATCATATACTTAAAATAGAGTATCATACAATGTAACTTTGAGAGAAAGAAACAGAAAGGATCAATGCTACAAAAGAGGAAGTCATAGCAATTGACTAACTGCTTGGGTTGGCAATCATTGAATAAACAAAGGATAACAAGATCAGTATGACATTACCAGGAAAGTTCTCAAGGAGTCAGATTGTAGCATTCCTAGCTCTAGTTCAAAGTTCAAAGTTCAAACATAACAAACTACATCGACATCAAAGCTTAAAAATCGTCTTGGTGAGCAGAGCAGGACCACAATTAGTGAGCATTACATTCTCATTTCTTATAGTATTATTTCTGCAAATTCTCAATGAAAGAATTAGTCTTTATTATTACAGAAGATCAGCTTGTGAATATTCTCCAAGATTGTATTTGGGCAATTACGGAATAATAAGAGTACAATGTGTAGAACTTCGTTCGTCTAGCTAGTCTTCTATGCATTGTTAGTTTGTTACAAGAACAACTCCCAGAGTCCCACGAAACTTCACAAGAGAATAGTAATAGTTGAAGACACACGAGATCAATTGTATGATATGACAATAATGAAGCAATTATGACAGAAAGAAAATAACGTAGTTGAAATTTAGAAGCTTTAGAAATTACAATCTAAAAAGACTGGGTCTTGATTTTCATGGTTTCATCAGAGTAAGAGATTCAGAAAGTCAAATCAAAGCAGTAGAGGATGAATATAAACGGCAACGACTCGGTTACTTATCTTAATGGAGACACTGTAGTGTGTGTTTGGCGGGTGCTGACTTTTTGACGGTGGGAGACGGCGTTGACTTGTCGGAGACTGCGAGAAATTGACGGTTTGCCGCGGGGTTTATGCAAATGAAGATGAAGGTAAACCCCTATGGAAAATGGGGACTGCTCTTACGTTGATGGGCTTTTACATTCACACATGACTGATATGAGCCTGGTTTATTTTGCAAAGTCATGGGTTTTTTTTTTTTTGGCGAATAAAGGTTACTTATGGGAGTTTCGACACGAACTCTAACTCTAACATGGAGTTCTATAAAAAACATGGGGTTAAATTTTACCACGTCATGTGATTCTTCATGATGGGACTTTGATGAGTTTGATGTACGGATAATACTTGGCCTACCACACTATTTGCCCTCTCTTTTTGTAGAGTTCGTTGATATTCAGAAATACTACATTGCTACTATACATCCATATACAACTAACAATGGCTTGAAAAATATATATAACAATGCTGGTCACAAACTTATGGGAGTTTGAACATAAACTTTTAACATGGGGTTCCATAAAAAGCAGCTCGATCAACTTTACCACGCCATGTGATTCTTCATGTTGGGACTTTGATGAGTTTGATCTACGGATAATACTTGGCTTACCACACTATTTGCCCCCTCTTTTTGTAGAGTTCATTGATTTTCAGAAATGTTACATTGCTACTATACATCCATATACAACTAACAATGGCGGAAAAGTATACAAAAAAAGAAAGAAAGAAAAATGAAACAATGACCAGAAATAGTGCATGTTTGTTTCATAGGATTAAATGAGACTGTGTTAAATATGAAGTTCAGTTAGTTAGTACTGTGTTTGGTGTTACTGTGTACTAGAATAAATGAGCTTACGTAACACCTTATTTTTATTTTGGTCTCCTTAGATGGTGTTATTGTGGGTACTCAAATAGGTCATTCTTAGATAACACCATCATTCTAAACCATAAATCAAGCAAACTATACTCTAATCACATGCAACACCAAACATGAGTTAATATTAGTACATCTTAAGACACCTCACATAAGTACAAGACAGTCTTAAAAAAATAAAGAGGTCTAATGTAGTCCCGAGTACCAAACGTGCACAAAAGGTTTTAGTCGTTGTGACTCGATAAAATTCGATACAATGATTGGCTACGTACACAATAATGTAATGTATGTGTAATGTGACATTCAATTGTATTCAGGAGCAGTGTTGAGGTTGTTGGTTTGAGGGTGATCCTGATTCTGGTGGAAGTTGTTTGGTGACTTCATTTCTGCATCTCGAACTTTCACACTCCTCTTGAAAGTGTGAGAGTCGAGGTCTTTTTGATTGAAAATTTTGAACAGAGCTCGGATCTTTCTCCATGTCCAGGCTTCTGAATCACCCGGTTGCACCAATACGTACCTATGCCTGTGAATGAAGGAAGCTACAAATATGATTAGAGCGAGTATTGAAGCCAACCCGGCAATGAGGAATAGCACCCAAAAGCTACCAAGCCCATGACTTATGCTAGAAATATTTGTGCCACTCCAGTCTTGGCAAATGGATTCTTTCTTCAACCATTTGTTTTCAAGTTCCATGATCTTCTCTCCTCCTGTAATGTTTAAGATTGCCTGTGAAACATCGTCTACAAGTAGGGAACGTTTTGGAAACACCTGTAATGTCATCCCACCAAATTATTAATACAAAGTGAGGCATAAAGGGAGGATCTAATTTTGATACACAAACATATAGGTGGAGAGAGATCTTACAAAGGCAAATCCGTCAGTTCTAAATATCGCTTCAATCATGGTATATTTAGAACAATATTTGGCAAGAAAAAGCTTCATCTTTGGGGTTCCATGAACAACAGCAGCAATACCGTCATTTGCAGTCCCTTTCGAAAGAGCTTCATCAACTTCTTCCATTCTTTCATATGCCTTCAGCTTGGAATCATTAAAACCAACTTGTTTCAGCAGATCGTAAACATAAGAGTTCTTGAAGTAGCCAACGTTATCCTGATTCCTAAGTAAATCCTTTATATCAGTAACTGGCTTGAGTTGTTCAGCTGTATACAGTGATGATAAACTGGCTGTGTAATTTATTGTCAATATAAGCACGACAAAAACCCAGATGATCATAACGAATCTAGCCAAGTTGCTAAGAACTTTCTCCCCTGTAAGTTGCAGAGGGAAATTGTTAATGAAAGACATAAATATCTGAAACTTATGTAAACAGAGTTTAATGTAATATATGCTGCTAATACAATACTGAACTTTAGAGAGAGAGAGAGAGAGAGAGAGAGAGAGAGAGAGATTACTATGTGCAAACACCATGGTTGAGCAGGAGAACCAGATACTGGTGCCAACTTGATGCGAGAGAGGGCCGCGAAATTCCTTGTTAATTCGATGTTCAAGAACCCAAATCACAAAACCAATATAGACAAAGAAAAAACAAGTTGTTAGCCACAGGTCCCATGTCCAAGGCCTCAAGAAAGCCAATACATGTTTGCTCTTGAAATCGATGACGGGCACGACCATTGCTACATCAGATTCTGAGTATGGCATTGTAAAGTCCACATATAATGACCTGTATGCTCTAATAGTAGTATCTCCCACCACAGCATCCAACTTCTATCAAGTAATAACATATGCATCACCTCAGTAAAAGGATAAACGAATGCTTTTTTTGTTTTGTTTCTTGTGTGATATAAAGGAGGCCAAAGAGATGAAAGTTTACTTCACAAATGTATATGCTAACTGAGTTATAGTTATTCTTATATAAGCATAGAATTTTACCCCAAGATATACTTGATAGCACAACTCATCGTAAGTGCCTGCGCAGGTGCCATTGGAGTTTGCAAAGGGAATGAGCTCGTAAGTAAGATCATATGGTAGTAATTCCACTGCAGCCTTAAAGACATCGACACTGAAGCCTGTAACATCTGTTGTGTTAGCGCTGTGGTTTATTGTTACCTTAACATACTCAGTAAAATCAACCTTGACAGGAACTCCAATTCTCAATTTCTTGCCATTTGTTGGGATCTCCCAACCCTTGGGAACAGATGAAGAATTTCCCGGCCACCTAATAGGTCCAAACTTAGATTTTGTACTTGAAAGTTTACTCGAGTTTGCTGACGAATTCAATCTTTTCACTAGGCCTTCTTTCAGTGTCCAAAATCCAACTGTTCTTGCCCCATTACCATTAACATTGACTATCCGAAATTTTGATGATTCACGTTGCCTACCAACAACACTGAAATGTCCAGCTATGCCTTGAAACCTAGCAGCTGACAGAGTTTTGCAAAGTTCTGGACCATATGGAGAGACCGGAAAACCTTCAAGATCAGTCGAGTGGCTGGAAGTAACATTTGGCTCTTGGAAGGTATAGCTAGTTGTAGGTCCAATTACTTGTTCAATTGCCATGGCCAGTGCAAAAACAGCATCATAAGCCCAAAGTCCAAAAACATCCAATTCAGCACCAATGTCTATATGGAATTGCCGGTTCAACCGTTCCTTGAGCGCTTCTAGCTCTGGTGTTGGTGGAACAAAAGTTTGTACACCCAACACACCCTGCATGGAATTGAGGACTGTAGAATTTTGAGACTGTAATCTATCAAGTATCCCATTAGTAGTGATCCACACATAACCTTCGCGCATCATCCCAATCTCTTTTGCCTTGACAAATAGTCTAGAGGATAGATTAGCTGTCATGTGGACAATGAAGACTCTGGTTTCCATCAACATTAACTTGGAAAGTTCTTGAACGATTTGGCCGTCTGTGGCTGATGAGGAAATGACACTCCGGTTTGGGACCCGACAATGTATCTCTTGCAAGGAATCAGTTAGGTATGGTATGATTCCCTCTCCATACTCGGTGTCTATGTAGATTGGCACAACTTGTCTCCATCCAAAGGCTTTAACAATTGCACTAATAGCTTTCACTTGGTATGAGTCAATTTGTGCAAATTGAAAGAAATAGGGGATCCGGAGAGAAGTAAGAGAAGGGCTAGTTGCAGAAAATGATATAATAGGAACATGAGCCTGGTTTCCAAGATTAATGACAAAGCTTGTCTGCATGGAAGTCACAGGCCCGATGATGGCTTTCACTCGTTCATTCTTTATCAGATCTAGAGCTGCAAATCGAGGGAAAATATAGAATTATAATTTGAGAATGAACAAAGCATGAGTCTTACAGATTAAAATTAAAAGATACAGTATGATCATGATAACAATTGATAGAGAGAACCTGCACCAGCTGCACTGACAACATTTTCTCTACAGTGCCTAATGTTCAGGACAAGCCTAGTGTTGTAGAGAGCATGAGCAGCATAGAAGTCGACAAGAGCCATTTTGATGCAATTCAACCAAATATCCTTGGTCACTGAATACTTAACGTCATCGAGAACAACGCCCACATTCACTGGGATAGTAGTTTCAGATCGTGCCAGGGCTAAGGAAACCCATGAACAGAAAGGAAAGAGGAAAAAGATAGAGATAAGAAGGTGAAGGTTTGTATGGTTCTTCTTCATCATAGTTTAATCTTATGAATGCCTGAAGCTTAATCTGATATGTGTACCAAAGTCACACCCAAATGGTAACTTAGAATAACAACAACAAACACGGAAACACCCCATCATATATGCAGGCGTTGGAAAGCTTGAACTGCAGAAAGAACAAACACTAGATGTTCGGTTTGATGCAAATATAAATAAAAACAAGAGTTGCATAAAGGACATCTGATTAAGCTGGCAACAACTCGCATGGTATAAACAAAAGATACCTCGCATAAACAGAGCTAAGAAAATTATAAACAGAGTAAACAAACTTAACTTTGAAGTACTGTATCATAAAATATTTGAAGTACTGTATCATAAAATATAACATCTTAACTTTGATCTTATTATCTCTGTATCATAGACTAGAGAAATTCATAGCTTGTCCAATGACCTAGATTCGTTTGCAATTAAGAAATGAATAAAAATTAATTAATTCACAATTTCTCAAGCATTACCAGGACATTTCGCAAGGCCAGTGTAATATTGCTAGCAGCAGTTGAATGTTTGATCACCAATTTGTCAGTAGTGATGAAACAATTCATTGTCGGAGTATGATGGAGTTCTTTTTTGTTTTTCTTTTTAATATATGCATCAATTCATCGTGCTTGAGTGCAACCTGAAATTATTCAAATTAATCGTCTAAAAGGAAAGGATAATATTTCCAGAACCTGATATACTAGTCTTCTGAAGTTATTCTAGCTAGTTACTTTGGGTGGCTCTCTAGATGAGATGTCCTTTGATGTAACTCCTTTTTTTGTCGAATATTCTCAAGTATATTTAGCACTTAAGGAGATGTTATCCACGGATTCTTGAGAAATTTTGATAATTGACCTATTTTTTAGCTTTAAATTGATTTGTAACCATGTTTTTCTAAATTTTGAAAAATAGCCATATAAGAGGATCAAAAGACCCAAATGCCCTCATTTAAACTTTTTATTTTCTTAACATGTTTTATCATTCATTTGAGAGAGTTCAACAAGAAACAGATGAATATTTTAACTCCATACGGCATTCTTAACAAGATTAGCATTAGTTTTCTATTACATAGTTACTGGGTTGTCTTTGAAACATAGCTTGAAGGCCATTGGTTCAAATTCAAGTTTGTATGTTTGATCATTGAATCATATTTAACATTCTGTATTTGAAGATCATAAACAATAGTTAAAAAGAAACAAAACAATATGACAACATCGCACAAGATATACGATGCATCCAATAGGAGAATTAAGTTGGTCACCTTATTCTTATCAAATGTCTCAATTTCTCGGCTGAGAGCAAAGAAAACTTTAAAGGGTTTGGTGACTGAGAGAATTAGATGAACAAGTTTTATGTGTTCATTTTTCTGAAAAATGGAAAGGCATACAAAGAAATAAGAACATGGGACGACGAGGTCGGTGACAAAACAACGTTGTGTTGGATTAAAACTTATGGAGAAAGTAGCTTACCTCAATCGTGAAAATTGAGAAAAAAGAATGGATCGGAGTTGCAGAAATTTAAGATAAGGGCAGTTAAGACTTTTAGTTCTTTTATATGGTCATTTTTCAACTATTAGTAAAAATATGGTCAAAAAACAATTCAAGCACCAAAAGTAAGTTATTTATCAAAATTTCTCAGGATTCTTGGAAAGATTTGTTCTTGTTAACCCTCTTAGTTCACATTCTTTGTTGTCTTGGATATCTAGTACTATTCGGAACAATTCATGATTCTCCATTCTTTCTTATTACGGAGAATTGATATGTTTTGAAGTTACGCGGATATGGGAGAGAAACAAAATGATTATTCAAAATGAACTACCTCAAATTGGCTTTGTTCACATTAAGAATTCGATTTGGGAATAACAACTGTGACGGATCTATCAGATAATGGGAAATGTCTTATTGGATCAAGCTGAACTCTGATGGGGCTGTTGATTCAACTGGGAAAGCTTCTGCAGGTTTTTTCTTAGAGATCATACAATGATGGTAATTGGATATGACTGAGAAATTTGGTTTAAAGATGGGGTTGATTTGGGTAATACTTTCCTATATCTTTTCTCTGTTGTGATTTGATAAATCTTTGTTTAGGTTTCCAAAGGGAATCCATCTTTGTTATGGTGTATTTCTGATTAACATACATGGTTTCATCTTTGTTATAAAAATGGAGAAAACATTGTTTCATGCATGGTTTCCCAGGAAACTTCATTATGCACTGCAAGTGACTAACCGTAAGAGACAAGATATAAAACGACAACGTATTGGTTACTTATCTTATTGCAGACAGCTGAAGCAATCTTGGCGGGTGTTGACTTCAGCAGCCTGCTTAGGCTTGGAGATTGGGAGACAGTGATGGAAGGAAACTTTTTCGTGGGTTTCATAGGTGATGGTGAGCAGTGCCGGAGGGAGGAAATTTTCGCTACGGGGCACACAAAGAAACCAAATAAGAAATAACTACTGATTAACGAGCATAAAATTTAACATATTTTTGTTATTTTTTTTTAAAGGAAATTTTAGTTTTAGATATCAAAATTTGTCCAATTCAATTCGTTTTTTGGTCTATATTTGCAATTACTGCATTTAAGGGTATGATTGATCAAGCACCAACTCGAATTGAAGCTCAAATTGCTGCAGTGCTGCAATTCGTACAATGTCGTAAAACCCAATTGAACGAGATGGGTAATATAGGCAGAGTTGAAACATTCGGGTAGAATTAAGGGTAACATGCAGATGAAGAATATGAGGATTTCATGGGTACGTAATAGCAAGTTCTCATCGTCACCGGTGGAGTTGAATCTGAGAATGAAGATACTAGAATCAAGTTTTGGATCGAGAAGGGACATTTAATTTAACTGTAAAAAATTTGACGGTCTGTGGAGCTGGTCTTCTATAATGATGGGTATGAAAAAAAAAAAAAAAGAGAGAGATGTGCTGAAATTCTTCATCACAGTAATAATCTGTAGTTGAGTGTAAAAGTCTTGATGAATAAGTAGAAACTTACACCAAGAGAGAACTGTAGTTGAGAACAAGATAATAGCACTGAAGAGAAAACAAAGAAGTAATTTGAAGAGAATGAGAATAACAGCTTGTATTAATATGTAATTGAAAAGGAATTTTACAGAAGGAATTGTCACATATCACTGACAATGGATACTGTGCACACTTATATACAGCAAGACAAATAGTAAAAATATCTTCAGCTGTAGTGAAAGATGAATACGTGCACGGTCAAGATCACTGCTCAAATAGAGACAAGAAAATTCAAATTGAAGGTTGAGGATAAGGACTGAGGTTGTTGTGTTGTGTATAGCTGTATGAGAGGTGTGAGTGGTCACATGCCAATCACCAAAGCTCCTGCATTCTTGACTTGATTCTCTGATGAGTCAGCTTTGTCACAATCAGTTGAAATGGTAGTGCTGCATTTTCCTTCACCTTCAATATTAAGTTTGCTGAGGTCTATTATCTCAACAAGATGTTCTTTAATTAATTTATCAAAATGGAAGTGTGTTAGTCTGAATGAAAACTTCGACTCATGCATGTGGTTTTTGTTGTGTCGTTATAAAGTTTTGTTGATGAAGCGTCGTTAGAAAGTTAGAGAATTATGGGGTTGCACGACTAGTTCTAATATTTTTGTGGGGGGCACATTTGCATCACAAGGTCAGATGTCAAATTTTCACTGGGGGCACGGGCCCCCACTCGTCCTCAAATGGCTTCGCCCCTGATGGTGAGGGATTGAGGAAAACAATCAAGACAGATAGGAATAATTGGGCTTGGTTGAAGCCTTTGCCTAAATTTTATTTACTTTCGTTTCTTTTTATGTCACGACATTTAAGTAGACAGAGCGATCTTCGTCATTTATAACAATTCATATGTGGACTCGTAGATATCATTACGTATGTATCATGTTCTTTAATCTTGATCATCCATATATGTATGTGTAGATACTGCAGTGAAAATAATTCATCGTAAGACGTATGTATGATATCGTAACACAACCATGCTATGTGAATATATATACAAACTCATGCTCTATCTGTGCATTTCTTGAACTGTGACAGCATCCTCAGGAGTAGCAAGAACTTCTGGAGGCTCATCTTCCGGTTGCTCTATATCGAAAACAGAATTGGAATCCCTAGGGTTTGGATTGTGGTGGAGAGCTGGACTCATTGGGCAGCTATTTTTGTTGGATGAGGCCTCCACTGTCTCTTGTGGTGGCTTGGTTTTGAAAGTGTGGTAGTTGAGGTCTTTCTCGTTGAAAATTTCGAACATAGCTCGAATCTTTTCTGATGTTGAGGGTTTCGGATCAGTATCTGGGTGCACCAACACATGCCTATGCGTATGAATGAAGGAAGCTACAGATACGATGAGAGCTACTGTCGAAACCAACCCGACTAAGACGAAGAGGAACCAGAAGCTGTCAGTGCCAAGACTTTTGCTAGAAACCCTAGTGTTTAGATCTTCACAATTGCTTTCCTTCTTGAACCATTTGTTTTCGATGTTCATTATCAACTCTCCTCCTGTAACATTTAGGATTGCTTGTGAAACATCGCGTACTAGAGGGGAATGTTTAGGAAACACCTGCAAAAGTTAATTGAAGAAAACTCAGTCACACTCACACTCACACGCAAACATGTATATAGCAAATGAAGAAGATAGTTTTAGGCTTTTAGCTTACAAAAGCAAAGCCATCAGTTTTGAAGAAGGGTCCCAACAAGGTATATTTCTTGCAATATTTTGCTATAAAAATCTTCATGCTGGGGGTTTCATCAACAACAGCAGCAATACCACCATTTGCACTTCCACTAGTAAGAGCTTCATCTATGTCTTCCATAGTTTTAAACGCCTTAAGCTTGGATTTGTCAAACCCTACTTGAATCAAGATATCAAAAACATAATTTCTTGCGTAGCCAACATTATCCCCATTCTGTAACAGATCACTTAGAGTGGTAACAGTGGGCTGAACTTTTTCAACTGTATAAAGTGATGTTAGACTGGCTGTGTAATTTATTGTCAGTACTAACAAAATAAATATCCATACAATCATCACGAATCTAGCCAGGTTGCTAACAACTCTTGCCGCTGTCCAAAGAACAAAGGAAATATTGTTAGTCGAAAACATTGAGATGATCAAATAACTTGAAATTTGATGAGAGATCTTGGAGAATTATTACGCTGTGCAAAAACCATGGTGGAGAAGGAGAACCAAATACTTGTGCCAACTTGGTATGCTGGAGGGCCTCGAAAATGTTTATTAACTCGATGTTCAAGAACCCAAACCACAAAACCAATGAAGAGAAAGAACCAAGTAATTGTTAGCCAAAGGTCCCATCTCCAAGGCTTCAAGAAAGTCCATGCACTTTGTCTCTTGATGTCTTTCACAGGCACAACCATGACCACACCAGCTTCTGTGTATGGCATTGTAAAGTCCACATACAAGGACCTGTTTGCTCTAATCGTCACATCTCCAACCACAGCATCGAAGTTCTATGAAAGTTTAGAGTGAGTTATAATGTTATATCAATAAGAATAATGTTAAGTGAACCACATTTTAAGGAACCTCAATGCATATAATATAAGTACGTCATTGAGTAATATGATGATATAACTTCCCAATCGTATTAAAGATGAGGAATTTACCCCGAGATATACTTGATAGCACAAATCGTTGTAAGTGAGGCCGGTGTTGGTGCCATTAGGATTGGTGAAAGGAACAAACTCATAAGGAAGAGCATATGGTAACAATTCTACTGCTGCCTTAAAGACATCAATACTGAAGCCTGTGACATCTGTATTGTTAGTGCTTGGATCTGTTGTTACCTTAACAAGCTCAACAAAACCATCCTTCACCGGAACTCCTATTTTCAGTTTAATCCCATTCGTTGGGATCTCCCATCCTCTTGGTACAGAGAGAGAATCTCCCGGCCATATAATAGGTCCAATATTGGAACTTGAGGAGTTTGCTTTGTTCACTAGTCCATTTTGCGGTGTCCAAAATCCTATTTTTCTTGGTGCACCACCATTTATATTAACAATCTGAAAAGTTGATGCCTGAAGTTGACCATCAATAAGGCTGAAATCTCCGGCAATGCCTTGAAATTTAGTAGCTAACAAAGCTTTGCGAAGTTTCGGACCATGTTGAGAAACTGCAACACTTTCAAGATCAGTCGATTTGTTGGAAGCAACATTTGTGTCCTCGGGGACAATACTACTTGTACTCCCATATACTTGTTCAATAGCCATGGCTAGTGCAAAAGTAGCATCATACGCCCAAAGTGCGAAAACATCCAAGTTCAAACCAGAGATGATACTGACTGGAGTGTCTTTTTGGATCTGCCGATGCCATCTTGACATGAACTCTTGAAGCTGTTTTGTCATTGGAACATAAGTTTCAACACCTAATGCTCCGTCGATGAAATTGAGGAACTCAATAGTCTTTAAACTATTTGTCATCCCATTCGTTGTGATCCAAACATAGCCCTCAGTCATCATTCCAATCTCATTCGCCTTGTGAACTAGCTTAGAACACAATTCAGGAGTCATGTACAGAACAAAGACTCTAGTTTGCATTGTCTTCAACTTGTAAAGCTCTTTCTCAATCTGATCATCAGTTGCAGTGGGAGAAATGACACTGTGATAAGCGACTCGAGCATTAACCTCTTCCAAGGCATCAGTTAAGTATGGTATGACTGCCTCCCCGGATGAAGTGTCTACGTAGATCGGCACAACTTGTCTCCACCCAAAAGCTTTCACAATGGCACTTATGGCTTTTACTTGGGATGAGTCATTTTGTGCAAACTGGAAAAAATAAGGGCTACTGAGAGAAGTAAGAGAAGGGCTTGTTGCAGAAAATGATATGATTGGCACACGAGCTTCCTCTCCGAGACTAATAACAAAGCTAGTCTCCATGGATGTCAATGGCCCAATTATGGCTTTCACTTCTTCATTCTTTATCAGATCTAGGGCTGTACATGATTCAAAGTAACAATTAGAAAGGCTGGTCTAGCCGTCTAGCTATCAGTGTATCATATATTATATGTAACACACAGATGTAAAATTACCTTTGGCAGCTGCAGCAACAATATTATGTTTAGATTCCCTGATGTTTAAGACCAGCCTAGTTTTGTGATGAGCATGAGAAGCGTAGAAGTCTGAGATGGCCAAGTTTATGCAACTCAACCATATCTCCTCGGTCACTGAATGTTCAAGGCCACCAAGAATAACCCCCACTTTCACCGGGATAATTGTTTTATTTTGTGGCTTGGCCAAGGAAACTGGTGAAGAGAGAAACAAGAAGAAGATAGTAAGAACAATCTTCTTAAGGTTGTAGATCATAATTCAATATTTCGATACTGTTTCGTATTGATACCAAATGGTGGTGATGGCCGGCAATGAAAATTCTTCAAAGTCTTAAATAGTTAAATGGAGACTGAGAATATTCAAAACTACGGAAAGAATATACATATATGTATAGCTGTGCTTCGTTCCATACTTCCATCTAAGAAAGTTAAGACAATCATCCAGCTGATTAGATAGACTTAAAAGTGTAGAGGGTCCTAGACGTAGATATGACGCGTAAAAACAAAAAAAATCAACGTAGAAGAAAATTACAAAATCCTAAGCATTTCCAGGAAATTCTAAGCGGACTCGAGGTTAATTTTGACTTGTATATTTCAATGGCGGATCAGAGTATACGCTTCGACCTCTAGAAGATGAGAATTATTGCTAGGAATTGTTTCTTGTTGAATAGAACAAGAATTATGCTCGTACTGTAAGCTTTTGTAATTTGTCCTAAATCAAACGGATCCCAAATTATTTAGTCTCTCGACACAACCTCAATGAGCTGTCCCTGCATATGATGCAAATCTGCCATATGTCCAAGAAATCGGCAAGAGAAACTCAATGCCTGCATGCATAAACTAATGGTAATATTTGTAGATTAACATTTCTAGCTGATGTCTTGAGCTTGTTGGAGTAATATTTTTAGACACAAGTTCATCATACCAATCAGAGTGCACATCAGCACCCTAGGATTGTTCAGTTCCAAAAACAAGTGTTGTTGAAGAGAACAAGATCAAGCTGTGGCTTAGTTGAGCAACGCATCTTTCTAATAACCGAAGCAGAGTCACCAATCGTTTTTATGTACGTGAACTAGTCATTCTATTTCTGAATCAATTTACAATATTATGCAGTCAAATATTACTATGACATTATACTACTACATATATACATAATTACATATACCATTTACTTCTGTCAATTAATACACAATATATCATGTGTAACTAGCTAAGAAATCATATGGATCAGTTACTAAATTGGGCAATCTAATTGGGAGTACCTCTTTGTCTCTAAGGATGCTCAATAGCTAATTCAATCTCTCTGGTTGATTGACCATTAGTGGGACTCAAATCACCATGCTCAGGAGAAGGAGGTATTGTCTGCTGATCTGCAAACACATTGTGCGCTTCAGTGTGGTTTGAAAAGCTTGATGGACTCGGGGGGTAGTTAGGGTGAAATTCCATTCCACTCTTCTTAAAGGTATGGCTGCTGAGGTCTTTCTGGTCATAAATTCTTAACATGACAAGAACTTTTCTCCAAAATGAAGATTCTGAATCCAAGCGAATGTGCCTGTGTTCATACAAGAACATGGCAACAAATATGATGAGAGCCAATGATGAAGCGACGCCGGCAATGAGGAAGAGGCCCCAAAAACTCTCGAGGCTAAGACTGTTGGATGAGACACTGTTCGTTGTATCTTTACATTCTTGTCTTTTGAACCACCTATCTTCAATCCTTTGCATTTCACCTCCCTCATTCACATTTAAGATTGCCCTTGAAACATCGCGAGCAAGAGGTGAGTCTTTCGGGAAGATCTGTCAAGTTCAAAAATTAAAGAATTTCGTCAGAGAGATCACAATGGACAAAACATGCAACTCAGAAAGAGATCACATAGACTAATCACTTACAAAGGCAAAACCATCAGCTTTAAACGTTGGCTCAACCATGGTGTATTTCGAGCAGTAAGTTGCAAGAAACAATTTCATATATGGGGTCTCATCGAATGCAGCAGCTATCCCATTATTTGCAGTCTCGTTATGAAAAAGTTCGTTCAACTGTTCAACAGTATCAAAAGTCCTCAGCTTTTCATCCTGAAACCCTAGCTGTTTCAAAATCCCATAAACAAAAGAACCTGATTGGTAGCCAACATTCTCTCTATTCTTCAGAAGCCAGTTTACGTCAGTAACAGTTGGTTGGAGCTGTTGAACTGTTAAAAGTGATGTTAAACTGGCGGTGTAACTTTGAGTCAAAATGAGGACGACGAAACACCATATGATCACTACAAACCTAGCTAAGTTGCTCACTACTCTTTCCCCTGTGACAAAAGATCACAAACAAAAATGGAATGAACAAAATGGGTCATACTGATAGCTTGAATGAAAGAAAGTAGTGTTATATACACAATGGATTAAGATAAATTAAGGAACTTACTGTGTGCAAAAACCATGGTTGAGAAGGAGAACCACAAGCTTGTGCCAATCTGATGAGGAGGAGGCCCTCGAAAGTCTTCGTTAATTCGATGTTCTAAAACCCAAACCACAAAACCAATGAATATGAAGAAACAACCACTTGTTGCCCAAAGGTCCCAAGTCAAAGGCTTCAAGAACACCCATGCATTTTTATTTTTGTTATCTTTAATGGGCACAATCATAGATACCCCAGATTCTGTGAATGGCAAAGTAAAATCAATGTACAAGGACCTGTTTGCTCTAATGGTTATATCTCCCACTGCAGCATCATAATTCTGTCAAGTAAAAATTGGCATTGTTCAGCAAAATAACTTGCATAATCTGCGAGGAATAATATTGCACAAGTATAAAAGGCTTACCCCAAGATATACTTCATTGGCCAAATCATTGTAATTACCAGCCTTGCTACCATTAGGCATGGCATAAGCAACAAGGTCATATTCTATATCATAAGGCAGTGCTTCCTTTACAGCTTTGAAGACTTCTATGCAGTATCCACCCATGACCATGCTTGTGTTGGTCTTAGGATCAAACGTCACATTCACAAACTCCTTGAACCCACTTTTAACTGGTACTAAAATCTTCAACTTCTTTCCGCTTGTAGGAATCTGCCAACCTTTCGGAGCAGAAATGGAGTCTCCAGGCCATATAATAGACCCAAGACTAGTATTCGAAGTAGAGTACGAGCTGTTCATTGTGATTTTGGAATTCAAGCTTCTCACAAGTCCGTTTTGGGGTGTCCAATACCCGATCACCTTCTCTCCACTACCAATCACATTAACAATCTGAAAAGTTGATGATTGTAGCTGCCCATTTAGGAGGCTAAAATGCCCTGACATCCCTCGGAAATTAGTTCTTGAAAGTGCTTCAACTAGAAGAGGACCGATCTCCGAAACTCCAATCCTCTCCAAATCATTAGAACTACCGGAAGACTTCGACTTCTGAAAGCCGAAGCTTCCATTACTACTCCTCACAACTTCCTCAACTGCCGTAGCCAATGCCGTAACAGCATCATACGCCCAAAATCCAAACACACCCAAATCCACATCAACACTAGGGTTCTCTTGCTTGAACTTCCTTTTCCACCTAACCCTAAAATCCTCGAGCTCATTTGTACTCGGCACATAAGTTTTCACACCCAAAATCCCTTGCATATTTTCCATCACAGAAGCAGAACTGATATAGCTAAAAAGGTTGGACATTCCATCTGTCATGATCCAAACATAGCCCTCCTCCATCATCCCAAGCTTCTTAGCCTTCTCGAAAACCCTAGAACCAAGTTCAGGCAACATGTGGACGATGAAGACTCTTGTCTGCATGGCCACCAATTTAAGAAGCTCCGCTTTGATATGTTCATCGGAGGCTTTGGACGGAAGTACGGTCCGGTAAGGGATTCTGACGTCAACTTGTTGTAAAGCATCGGAGAGGTAAGGGATGACTCCCTCGCCGAACTCGTTGTCTACGTAGATGGGGACGACTTGTCGCCAGCCGAAGGCTTGGATTAGGGCGCTTAGGGCTTTGACCTGCGACGAGTCGTTTTGCGCGGCGCGGATGAAGTAGGGGGAGCGGATTGAAGTGAGAGATGGGCTCGAGGCGGAGAATGAGATTACGGGGACGTGGGCTTTGTCTCCGAGGCTTATTAGGAAGTTGGCCTGCATTGAAGATTCTGGGCCTATGATGGCTTGCACTTGATCGTTATTTATTAGGTCCAGAGCTGTAAAATAGAAATTACTCCAAATTAGAGAGTTCAAAGAGCAGTACTGTTAGATTTTTGGTTTTGCAAGTCATATTTTCTATCAAATAAAAATGAATAAACAATTAATAAACATGTAGTTGGTTAAGTAAGATACTAAGATACATATTTAGATTATGAAATGTAATTAATTAATGACTAGTCAACAATACAAGAAAATTAATTATATAATACCGATGAAACATACGTGCATCAGAGGTTATTTGGAAAGTGGTATGTTTCTAATTTCTTTGCTTTTCGTTTCTTCATATAGCAACTCAACATTTTTAAAGCCTAAATTAACAAAAAGAAGGAAACAAAAATCTGACAGGTAAATGAACAAGCATACTAATATTTCTTAAGCTATATATATGAAAAATTCTAATTTCGGAACAAAGAGAGAAAACATCTAAAATTTTCGATTGGAAAGTCAATAGTCAACGATTGAAAATTTTGACACGTAATGTTCCCGGACCACCTAATAATTACTCACTACTACATATCTACAAAAAGCCAAACAGATTATTGATTGCTAAAGTCAAGATCGAGTACTCGACAGCTGGTATAACTAACCATATGCATGCCAAATCCTCAGAAACGATCCAAGCTTCTGATGGTGAGCAATGACAGAAAAACTTTAAAAAGATTAATAACCAATATTTGTGGTGCGTGTTGGTGAGAAAATAAAGAATCCTAACGACGATCCAATTCTGATGGTGAGAAAAAACAAAAACTAACGTTGATGTGCGTGGTATAGAGTAAATTCAATCCTGAAAAACCCCCAAAATATCGACCAACTTCTTATTCATGGAATAGAAGTTATAGAACAGATACGAAAATGATAGGAGAGTAATACAGCAGAGAAAGAAACAATGAAATGAAGGAAGAACTGGATAAGAGAATGCATAGGTCTAAAAACACCAGAGAGTTCTATGGAGAAATCAAAATAGAACCAACCTGCAGCCGCAGTAAGAACAACGTCTGCGGGTGACGAGTTTTTCTGGTGCAGAAGCAGCCTGGTGGTGTAATTGGGATGAGAGGCATAGAAGTCCGTGAGCGACATGTTGATGCAGCTCAGCCCCATCTTCCCGAACCCCGAAGAGGAATCAAGAACCACTCCAACTCCCACATTCACAGGATTATTATTCTGTGCTGCCACGGCCACGAAAGTACTAGAGAAAACACAGAGAGAATAACAAAGAGAGATGATGTGAATATTCTTGATCATCTTCATCGCGTCTGAAGATTCTCTTTCTAGCTCGGAGAGCCTGAGTAGTTATTATATGTAGGACTGGGAAACTTGTTGTTGTTGGAGGTTAAGGAATTGGTTAGTGTATATATATTGAAAGCGGACGCGCGTATGGGTTTTATATAGACTTTTTATACAGGAAGAATTAAGTGAAAAAAGAATATACAATTCATTATTGGCTACTTGAGAGTACTGTACCTAATTTTCACGCTGTTAAACTGCTGCTATCAACGAGTCAATAGCAATATATAAACCTAGCCTTTTGGAGTTTTGGGTGATTGATCGACCTAGGTGGATGGACTGTCTGTGCATCCCTTTCTTCCTGGTGGAGGTAATATCCTTATTATTAGTAATTTGATTTGCTACATCAATACGAATGGGATGTGTCTGAATTATATATCTTGTTTAATTAATTGAAACATTCAAAGTTATCGTTTGTCTTTTTTTGTATACTATACTAGTCTTGTAGCTAACTACTAACTTAGCTAAATATGCTCTAAATATCCCCTAAATATATACTTCTCTGACCAAATCAAAGTAAGCATATACATTGCTTCTGAATTCAATATATTGTACCAAATAATGAAACCAATTTGCTAGCTCGTACCAGTCGTATGTCTCTCTTCTCGTTTGGTCTTGGTCTTTAATCAACTCTTTGGAACGAAGATCATGAATGGCATTTGTTATTAATAAACCCTAAAAATACGGTCAAGTTATATATATACACACAGAGAGAGAGAGAGAGAGAGGTAGGGAGTGAAAGAGAGTATGTAAAGTGTTTGAAAAACGGAGGGCTCTTTACCATTAAGATCAACTGAGATATATTTCTCACTCGAGGCCTCGATCGAGCAAGTTTTCATGTGATATATATATATATATTTTTTTTTTCTTTCTTTTTTCTTTTTTCACGCTAGCTTTACCTTAGTGTGTTCATATTAAAACCCTTATTTCGGTTAACCGCGTCAAGGGTTTGAATATGAATTATGAGACGTATAGCAAATGAAATCACACATACCTACAAGTTTAATCATATATATTAGCTATATATACAAATTAAGGATTCTGAATAGTGGTCTTGGTCTTGTCATGGTCACAAAATTACGAGAATTAGGTATACAAACTAAGTAGTTGAGAAACCGAAACGAAAACGGTAAGCCTAGCCCCTACACGCTGCACTTATAAACTACTGGAGCTGGCCTTAAAGTTCAAGAGACATGCAGCTAGCAATTAAATTAACATATTGTCTACTGTACTAATTAAGCCTAAAATTAGTTGACTAATGTGAAAATTAGCAGTACGCACCATCTAGACATTAATGAAATAATGAGAAAAATCAAGAACGGATTAGAGAACCACCACAGGTGGTCGAGTTGATAAGAGCCTTCAAAGACTGATGTAGGTGGTCGAGTTGATAAGAGCCTTCAAAGACTGATGTAGGAAGAGAGCATTTTCCACAATTCAGACATACACTAAGAAATGATGACTTCATCTGATCAAATATAAGATATTAGAAGATATGTTAAACAAAATATTTGACTTCCTGGTTAATAATAAAATTAGTTGTCTTATATACTGTTGCATGTATCGCTATAACTGAGTTTATATATACATGCAATAAAGAGGCAATCGATAATGATAGTTTGTTGTTATGATCAAAAGCATATAATTAATTAACTAATGTTCAAAATGTTTCAATCATATAAATGTTATTGTCACGGTTTAAGAAAAATGAGCGCTAGGCTGAGATGATACTTATGTAGTTCAGTCAGACTTGGGTTGTTAACTGACTTAATTCCAAGGCTGGCCATGCCATTAGATTTGGTGAGTGGCTATGATCATCTCGTCCAAAGATTTGTTGTATAGCTTGGCAAAGCCAGCTGGGATCGATTGACCATAGAAGGAAGAAGCAATAAACATCAAAGACTAATTAAGAGTGACAATTCAGATAGCTAGGATGGGGGTGACGGTAATATTGTCTCCCCCATTCACTGCCACAATTTTTGCATTTACAGCCCTCGACACCAAACCAGAAAGCAGTAAAAACTAGAGTGGAATGATGTGGAGGGCATGTAATTGGCTGGGAAAACTATACATGATTGGCAGGCTGAACTGGATGCTATTGCCAAAGAAGTTGAAGCAGAGCTAATTTCAAAAGACATAGGTTGTCATTTGGCTCAAGTTTTGGAGGCAGTAAATGTGGTTCTTTTTGAGTCAAGAGGCTTCAGAAGGTCGCCCGTTCTTGGAGATGCAAAGAATTCATACTTGCACTTAGTTCTAAGCTCTGGATGTGGAATTGGTGAAGTTTGACCCTTGCTTCCTTTATACATATTTAGTCACTGATCAAAGGCATATTTCTTGCTGATCTTTGTTTTTAAGGCTTTTGATAAATACTTCTGTGATAAGATTCTTTGAAATATGTTTGATGTAGCATGATGGCTAAATATGTGTTTCCTCTTGACAGCAATAATGCTTAGCATTATATACATTGAGGTCTGCCGAAGACTTAGTCTGACCATAGTGGGATCTCGAGTTGGGGAAGAATTTTTGATCTGGCCGCAAATAGGAAATCCAGAGGTTTGTTAATATTTTCACCCTCATATTTGCTTATGGATCAGAAATTCAATATCTACTTTCTGCTATTCATCCTTACCTGAAGTAATGTATGCTGCCTATCATTGTTCTTGTTTTGTTTAGGAGCTGTTCAAGGTAACGTCAGGGCACAGTCTGTTTGCAATTGTCAATGGAAGGTGTGTCGAAGACCCTAGTTCAAAGGCATCAGATTTAACAAGCAATTCACTGTCGGGTCTTGAGATAGCTACTAACCGAGACATTATTGGGATTGTCTTGGCAAATCTTGTTGTAAGTTCTGAAATCACATTATAAAAAGCATTTTATGTATTTTCATGAGCTATAGTTTTTTTCTGTTTTCATTAACTTGTAATTAACAAATTAGTATCAAATAATTCAGAGGCTTCACTGGAATCATGCTTCAAGATCAACTCATGGACTGATGCTGACTTCTCCACTCAGGCACGTTCACAATGCTCATGATAAACTTTACAAGATCACTGATTCAAAGGCTCCTCTGTTACGACCCCAAGAACTAAGGTAATGTTTCTTTTGCCTAAAAAATTTCAATGTAACAAGATTACAGGCACCAATTTGCATAGTCCTAAATATGTATATATGTATGTGTAGATGCATATGTATTTACTGAAATAGAGAAAATAATTCATCGTGACTCGTGAGACGTATGTGTGATATCGTAACACAACCATGCTATGTGAATATATATACAAACTCACGTTCTATCTGTGCATTTCTTGAACTGTGACAGCATCCTGTGGAGTAGAAAGAACTTCTGGAGGCTCATCTTCCGGTTGCTCTATATCGAAAACAGAATTGGAATCCCTATGGTTCGGATTGTGGTGGAGAGCTGGACTCATTGGGCAGCTATTTTTTTTGGATGAGGCCTCCACTGTCTCTTGTGGTTGCTTGGTTTTGAAAGTGTGGTAGTTGAGGTCTTTCTCGTTGAAAATTTCGAACATAGCTCGAATCTTTTCTGATGTTGAGGGTTTCGGATCAGTATCCGGGTGCACCAACACATGCCTATGCTTATGAATGAAGGAAGCTACAGATACGATGAGAGTTACTGTCGAAACCAACCCGACTAAGACAAAGAGGAACCAGAAGCTGTCAGTGCCAAGACTTCTGCTAGAAACCTTGGTGTTCAGATCTTCACAATTGCTTTCCTTCTTGAACCATTTGTTTTCGATGTTCATTATCAACTCTTGATACGGCTAAAATAGCCTCACAATTTAACCCTGTAAAAGATTGTCAATTGTAGTATAAAGAAGCAAGGATCGTTCATTGCCAGAGATTGAGGGTATTTAATTTTGCACAACACAAATAATGTCCCAAAAGTGTCTACTGTTCCTGACGAACAGCAGACTAAAATATAATTAACTACCTAATCTACACTACTCAGAAAATTATGAAAATTTATAAAACTAAACTAAACACACAGAAGAACACGCACAGAAAATTTGAGAGGATTTGGAGTTTGTTTACTATACTAAATAAATCACGAAAAACAGAAGACAGAAGAATAAGAAAACAGTTTTGATTTTATTGTTTGAGAAATATGATAGAGAAGAGGTTAGGGATTTAGGAAATTCACCACCGAATATGCTTCAAAACAAAGTCCACACAACCAAGATTCCAATTACCAAGTTATGAAAAGGTTCAATCAAGAATAAACCGTGAACGCACTGCCTAAATTCTTACTACTTCTCTTATCTACTTAAGTAAGATGAACGCACCATTACTAAGCTTTTAGAATAACCAATCAAGGTATAGACGCTATCCTATCAACAAATTATTCTAAGCATTAAGATCAATGGAAATGATTGAACAAGTATGCAAAACTAGTGTGGAACGCCTACCTAGCATGCAAGTCTCTATTTGGTTTCACCTATTGTCCTATAGGTTTTACTACCTTGAATTAAGCCGTATTAACTATTTAGGAGATTAAACAACCTAATTCTAGCCCCACTCACAAGTTCATAATGTTCTATGTATGCATCCATGAACATAAACAAGCAAGAGTTCCTTATAAACCAAAACCAAACAGACAATCCAACTAAGTAATTACGAAATCAAGGTTGTAGAACAAAGTTTATTGCATAATTCGGGGCTTCAAACCTCCACCCCTAACTAAGATAAACTAGCCACACATTGTTGTAGAAATCACACAAAGAAAATAAATTCGAAAGTTAAAGATTACAAAGGGAAGAAGAAAACTGTGAATGGAAGGAATGACGATGATCTTGGCAACTTCCCTTGATGAATTCTTGTGCGATGCAGCAACGTGAAGGCTCTCTTGCAGTATGATGGCTTATCCCCTTCTGGTATTAGGGTTTTGCTTTAAATAGTCTCCAAGTCTTCAAAGCTTCCTTTTCAGACTATGTTTCCTTCTTTGACTAGAATCAATGTTTGGGCCATCTTTTGAATGTCTTCCACATATAATCTGGACTTGGCTTTTGGGAAAATTATATTAATAATGCCACTCTTCAAAATCGTGCAAAAACCCCAAGAAATATTCTCAGAAACCAGCCCAAACACTGCCTCGAACTTGACTGCTGCACAGCTTTCCCGGAACTGCTGATTTTCTGTCCAACTTTGGAGCTTCATAACTCCCAGATTACATCACCGATTTGGATGATTCTTGAGTCCAAATTGATCTACAAATGCTCCTCCACAAATCTGGGCAGTCATCTTGGTTAAAAAATTCTCGGAACCGCATGGAAATAAGCCTTGAAAACCGGAGAAAATAAGCAGAAACCAGTTTTCAGCTTTTTGTGTTTGCAGCTTCTGTTTTGGTGAAGTTGTTCCATCGCCTTTCCTTGATATTTTTGACCATGTGAGTGATCAATCTCCATCCTTGACATCTCTACTTCATATTGGAAGTCTTGCTTGCATCACTTGAGCACATATTTGCATTATCATGCTCCACGAAGTACCTAAGAAAATAACAAAGTTAAAATGATTTTTTTAAAGGAAAATAACCAAGTTAAATGCAAAGGTTAAACTATAAAATCGTCGCATTTTATGCTCCTATCAACTCTCCTCCGGTAACATTTAGGATTGCTTGTGAAACATCGCGTACTAGAGGGGAATGTTTAGGAAACACCTGCAAAAGTTAATTGAAGAAAACTCACACGCAAACATGTATATAGCAAATGAAGAAGGAAGATAGTTTTAGCTTAACTTACAAAAGCAAAGCCATCAGTTTTGAAGAAGGGTCCCAACAAGGTATATTTCTTGCAATATTTTACCATAAAAATCTTCATGTTGGGGATTTCATCAACAACAGCAGCAATACCACCATTTTGAGTAGAAAATAAGGATTCAATATGGTTTGGTATATTTTAATGTATTATTCTTCTCTATGTATGAGGTTATATAGAGATACAATTGTAGTGCTAATAAGAAAATATTTCTTACACCTATACATAATATTTAACCTACACATACAAGGAAAGTAAATATATACAAAATATTCTACACTCCTCCTCAAGTTGGTGCATAGATATCGATCATACCCAACTTGCCAACCGAGTTGTCAAACACTTTCCTTGACACTTCTTTTGTGAGAACATCTGCTTATTGATCTTCTGTATATACGAAAGGGAAACGAATGATTTTTCTATCCAAGTTTTCCTTAATGAAATGCCGATCTACCTCCACATATTTTGTCCGGTCATGCTGAACAGGATTATGAGCAATTTCAATAGCAGACGTGCTATCACAATGCAAGTCCATGGGTTTCTTGAGTTTGAAACCCAATTCTTTCAATACATTACGAATCCATAGCATCTCACAAACTCCATATGCCATACCTCGAAACTCTGCTTCAGCACTTGATTTTGCAACGACTTTTTGTTTCTTACTACGCCAAGTTACAAGGTTTCCTCTAACAAATGTAAAATACTCAGATGTAGACCGTCTGTCAGTCTTATCACTAGCCCAATCAGCATCTGTGTACTCTACAACTTCCGATTCACCCTTCTTTTCAAATAACAAGCTTTTTCCAGGTGTCATCTTAAGATACTTTAGAATACGATACGCTGCATCCATGTGCTCTTCGCTGGGACAATGCATAAATTAACTAACCACACTCACAGCATAAGCAATATCAGGTCTAGTATGAGAAAGATAAATAAGTCTCCTACTAGACGTTGGTACCTTCTTTTATCAGTTGGAACTTGATTCAGATAGAGGGCAAGGTTGTGATTCATCTCAATTGTGTCTCAGCAGGCTTGCAGTCAAGCATTCCGGTCTCAGCTAACAAGTCAAGTACATATTTTCGCTGGGATAAAGAAATCCCTGTCTTTGACCTTGCAACTTCAATTCTGAGAAAATACTTCAACTGTCCAAGGTCCTTCATCTCAAACTCCTTTGAAAGGTACTTCTGTAGAGCCTCCATCTCCTTTGGGTCATCTCCTGTAACAATCATATCATCAACATACACAATCAGAGCGGTGATCTTCCCCTTACTGCATTTGATGAACAAAGTGTGATCTGAGTTGCTTTGTCGATAACCAAATGTCTTCATTGATTTGGAGAATCTTCCAAACCAAGCTCTAGGAGACTGC
This sequence comes from Fragaria nilgerrensis, assembly GCA_010134655.1. Classification (NCBI taxonomy): domain Eukaryota; kingdom Viridiplantae; phylum Streptophyta; class Magnoliopsida; order Rosales; family Rosaceae; genus Fragaria; species Fragaria nilgerrensis. The sequence continues at coordinate 32,122,691 of CM020978.1, forward strand.
TTCAAACTATACAGAGACTTCTTCAACTTACAAACTTTTCCAACACCGCAAGGTCCACATTTGACTCCTGGGGGCATGTCCATATACAACTCTTCTTCCAAGTTTCCATTGAGGAAAACATTCTTCACATCAAATTTCCGTAGAGGCCAATCTTTAGTTGCCGCAAGTGAAATTAAGACTCGAACAGTGTTGATCTTTGCTACAGGCGCAAACGTTTCTTCATAATCAATCCCATAACGTTGGGTGTATCCTTTGGCAACTAATCTGGCTTTATACCTGTCAATGCTCCCATCGGCTTTAAGTTTAACCGTAAATACCTAACGGCATCCAATGGTCTTCTTTCCAATAGGTTTATGAATAACATCCCAGGTCGAGTTCTGTTGCAAGGCTTCTAGTTCTTCATTCATCGCTTGAGTCCATTTAGGATCCGCCATTGCATCTTGTACAGTACTAGGAATAGAAACATTGGATAATTGATTAATGACAAGAGCATGTGACCTAGCCAACCTATGGCTAGAGATGTAATTAGCTATAAGATATTTAGCTTTGGCTTTGATGTTTGGTTCATATTGTTTCTTTGGAATACCCTTGGTAACCTTCTATGACTTCCTAGTTACAATATTATCTACCCCAGATAATTGGTTTGAATGTAAAGATACCTGAGAATGGACATTTGCAGCGGATTCTTCAGTTGATGGTGTAGAAAAGGGAAAAGTATCCGAAGAGCAAGTGGTCGAATCAGTTGAAAATTGTGGTTCTTGTCGGTTTGCATCAGCCGATCCATGCGCGATATGTGGCCCTATCTGCGTGCCTGCCTCTTCCAGTCCGACAATCTCTTCTTTGTCAGTCATGCCAACCTCTTTGTGCATGACATGTGGCACAGCTTCACTCCCCAAAACTAGATCAACGCAAACACGTGACCCAAGCTGAAATTGTGGCTCGGCTTCCGCTCCGTTTGGCTCACGGCTCGGCTCACATTCTATTGCATCAGAGGAGATTCGCTATTGTTCGACATGTGGCACGCCATCAGCCACTACGACGTGAGGCCCACTGTTTTTGTCAATGTTGGTCTGCTGTTGTACGACGTCGTTTTCATGATTTTTGTTTCCTCCTACTCCAAATCTCAACTCCAGTTCTTCGAATGAAAATAAATTTTGGGAATTCCCTTCATATGCTCTCTCCCCCTGAAGGGAAGACTCTGATACTCCCCCTGAGTAGTAAGGCTCAGATTCACGAAAAGAAACATCAAGGGATACATGCATGGTGTCTGTAAGAGGATCATAACATCTATATCCTTTTTGAAAATCTGCATAACCCACAAGGATACACTTCCTTACACGGGGATCAAGCTTACTCTGTTGTTGTTTTGGAATATGAACATACATTGTATATCCAAATACACGAGGCTCCAAGTTAGACAATGAAGGAATCGAGAGAAGATTCTGAACCTGTTGTAGAGGGTTTTCACATTCAATAACCTGAGAAGGGGTACGATCAATGAGGTAGGCAGCAGATGTCACAGCTTCTCCCCAATATTCTACAGATACGTACATTCATGCCAAACAAAGAGGCATGGACAACTTCAAGCAGCTGCCGATTTTTCCTCTCTGCCAATCCATTTTGCTGAGGAGTATAAGTATTTGAAATCTGATGTTGAATTCCATGTAACTTCATAAACTCTTGCATAAGACCATTAATATATTCTCCGCCATTGTCAGACTGAAAAACTCGAACAACCTGTTGATACTGTGTGGACACCATCTTGTGAAATTCTTTGAATCTAGAATAAACATCGCTCTTGTTCTTCAATAGAGACACCCAAGTCGTACGGGTACAATCATCAATAAACGTCACAAAATACCGGGCGCCGGAGAGAGAAGGAATTTCTGCAGGACCCCATACGTCAAAATGAATCTTTATAAATGGAACAAGACTTTTATTTAGGCTTGGTGAATATGAAATACGGTGGCTCTTGGCCAACTCACATATGTCACAATGAAAATCTAAATAGTCGACACCCAAAAATAATTGCGATTGCAGCTTCTTAAGATAACCAAAGTTTAGATGACCCAACCTGCGGTGCCAAAGCCACACATCTTTCTTAGCACTCTCAGCTCTATTGACCTGATTAGCTTGACCCAAAGACTGCATATGTTTCTCTCTTGTCTCTGTCAGATCTAGGTAGTACAATTTCCCTTTTCTCACTTCATAACCCAAAATCTGCCGCGTCAGAATGTCCTGAAATACACAGAAAGACGGATAAAATGTAACAATACATGATAATTCTTGAATGATTTGGCCAACTGAGAGAAGATTGTATGACAATGAAGGGACAACTAATACATAATCAAGGGTTAATGTGTTTGATAAGACAGTAGAGCCTTCTTCGGTAACCGGAGTTGGAGTACCATCAGTGGTAGAAACAATATTTTGAGAGGAGGGTTTTAATTTTTTTCAAGAGGCTAGGATCATTACACATGTGATCTGATGCTCCTGTATCAATAATCCAGGACCTATTCATAGATACCTTACCACTCATACCTGACTGTGTGACATTGGAGGTATTGGATGGTTGGTCTTCCTCTGTAGTGGTTATGACAGTTTTTGCTTGATTCTTTCGGGGTTTTAGGGTGAAATCCCACCAATCCGGGTACCTAATTGTTTCAAAGCAACGTTGTTTGCAATGACCTAATACTCCACATAGCGGACATTTTGAGTTTGCATATGAATTTGGTTTGCATGGAGACCGGCATGGTGCGGTGGTATGGTAGTTGATTTGGTGTGTCATTTGCGAGGTTTGGTTTTTGAGATTTAAGGATTCGGGAATTATGATTTTACTGTATACAACGATTTGTTTGTGGTGTGATTCGGGATTCAGGTTTGGTTTTGGGATTTAGGAATTTGTGTGTGATTTGTGAGATTTTTGGTACGCAGCGATTTGTGGTGTTTTGGGTGTAAATTGAAAGGATCGAACCTGGCAAGCTCTGATGTCAAGTAGAAAATAAGGATTCAATATGGTTTGGTATACTTCAATGTATTATTCTTCTCCATATATAAGGTTTATATAGAGATACAATTGTAGTGCTAATATAAAAATATTTCATACACATATACATAATATTTAACCTACACATACAAAGAAAGTAAATATATTCAAAATATTCTACAATTTGCACTTCCTCTAGTAAGAGCTTCATCTATGTCTTCCATAGTTTTAAACGCCTTAAGCTTGGATTTGTCAAACCCTACTTGAATCAAGATATCAAAAACATAATTTCTTGCGTAGCCAACATTATCCCCATTCTGTAACATATTACTTAGGGCACGTTTACTAACTTCGAATGGAACTTATCATGAATTGGTATCAACAAGAATCGGTATCAGAATATTTCATTTCATTATACTGTTTACTTACCATAAGGAATCAAAACAGGAATAAAACTAAATTACGATTGATGTTGTTTACTTACCATATAGAATCGGAATTAAAACTAGTTTGATTACTAAAATACCCTTACAAGAAAGGAAGCTAGATGTTTGCAATTTTATTGTTCTTCTTTTCAAAGATGTAAATATTCTTGGATGATATATTCATCAGACCACCTAAACTATATATATTGGTTAACTCAAGTGCGTGTGTTTAAAGTTTTGTAGCACAGATATGAACATTCATAAATGAAATAGAACCGAACGAAACAGAGAGGAGACGATAAACAAAAACAAAGAAGCTTATCGATCACCATGGAAGAGAGAAACAGACCTTGGAGTGCGCCGTCTTCTTTTCTATTTTGTCGTCATTATTTTCTAATCTAACAATATTTTGTCGTCTTCTCTTATATATATATATATATATATATATATATATATATATATATATATATATATATATATATATATATATATACAGTCCCTATCCAGAGCGAAGCTTCGCTCTGGAATTAACGTGCGAAGGTCCTTATTTGACTCACTTTTCGATCATATTTTTCGATCATACCCGGTCAGTGTCTAGATACATATCGTATGATCATTCTTACAAAATTTCATTCAATTTGGTGACCGTTTAAGCCTCCATAATCATGATTTACTCCAACGGTTCTACTTGGACAGATTTTGTTCTATTGATTTATTTTATCTGATTCGGTGTGCAAACGATCACCAAACTGGATGAAACTTTGTAAGGATGATCATACGATATGTATCTAGACACTGACGGGGTATGATCGAAAAATATGACCGAAAAGTGAGTCAAATAAGGACATTCGCACGTTAATTCCAAAGCGAAACTTGGCTCTAGATAAGGACTGTATGTGTGTGTGTATATATATATATATACACACACACACACACACACATACGCACATAGGGTTGGGTCATTTATAAATATTATAATTATGTGAGGATATTTTGGGGAGAAAAAGTTGATTCCATTACCTTGATTCTGATACCCACCTCCCTCCTTGGGTATCGAATAAAGAGTTTTGTCAGGAATCGATTCCTGATAAGCAAGTGGGACCCACATCCATTCCAATACCTTGACATGTTAGTAAACGCCGGAATTCAGCTATTCCGGAATCAATTACACCACTCTCAATTCCATTCCAAGGTAGAAAACATGCCCTTAGAGTGGTAACAGTGGGCTGAACTTTTTCTACTGTATAAAGTGATGTTAGACTGGCTGTGTAATTTATTGTCCGTACTAACTAAACAAATATCCATACAATCATCACGAATCTAGCCAGGTTGCTAACAACTCTTGCCGCTGTCCAAAGAACAAAGGAAATTGTTAGTCGAAAACATTGAGATGATCAAATAACTTGAAATTTGATGAGAGATCTTGGAGAATTATTACGCTGTGCAAAAACCATGGTGGAGAAGGAGAACCAAATACTTGTGCCAACTTGGTATGCTGGAGGGCCTCGAAAATGGTTATTAACTCGATGTTCAAGAACCCAAACCACAAAACCAATGAAGAGAAAGAACCAAGTAATTGTTAGCCAAAGGTCCCATCTCCAAGGCTTCAAGAAAGTCCATGCACTTTGTCTCTTGATGTCTTTGACAGGCACAACCATGTCCACACCAGCTTCTGTGTATGGCATTGTAAAGTCCACATACAAAGACCTGTTTGCTCTAATCGTCACATCTCCAACCACAGCATCGAAGTTCTATGAAAGTTTAGAGTGAGTTATAATGTTATATCAATATGAATAATGCTAAGTGAACCATATTTTAAGGAATCTCAATGCATATAATATAAGTACGTCATTGAGTAATATGAGGAAAATAACTTCTCAATCGTATTAAAGATGAGGAACTTACCCCGAGATATACTTGATAGCACAAATCGTTGTTAGTGAGGCCGGTGTTGGTGCCATTAGGATTGGTGAAAGGAACAAACTCATAAGGAAGAGCATATGGTAACAATTCTACTGCTGCCTTAAAGACATCAATACTGAAGCCTGTGACATATGTAGTGTTAGTGCTTGGATCTGTTGTTACCTTAACAAGCTCAACAAAACCATCCTTCATCGGAACTCCTATTTTCAGTTTAATCCCATTCGTTGGGATCTCCCATCCTCTTGGTACAGAGAGAGAATCTCCCGGCCATATAATAGGTCCAATATTGGAACTTGAGGAGTTTGCTTTGTTCACTAGTCCATTTTGCGGTGTCCAAAATCCTATTTTTCTTGGTGCACCACCATTTATATTAACGATCTGAAAAGTTGATGCCTGAAGTTGACCATCAATAAGGCTGAAATCTCCGGCAATGCCTTGAAATTTAGTAGCTAACAAAGCTTTGCGAAGTTTCGGACCATGTTGAGAAACTGCAACACTTTCAAGATCAGTCGATTTGTTGGAAGCAACATTTGTGTCCTCGGGGACAATACTACTTGTACTCCCATATACTTGTTCAATAGCCATGGCTAGTGCAAAAGTAGCATCATACGCCCAAAGTGCGAAAACATCCAAGTTCAAACCAGAGATGATACTGACTGGAGTGTCTTTTTGGATCTGCCGATGCCATCTTGACATGAACTCTTGAAGCTGTTTTGTCATTGGAACATAAGTTTCAACATCTAATAATCCGTCGATGAAATTGAGGAACTCAATAGTCTTTAAACTATTTGTCATCCTATTCGTTGTGATCCAAACATAGCCCTCAGTCATCATTCCAATCTCATTCACCTTGTGAACTAGCTTAGAACACAATTCAGGAGTCATGTACAGAACAAAGACTCTAGTTTGCATTGTCTTCAACTTGTAAAGCTCTTTCTCAATCTGATCATCAGTTGCAGTGGGGGAAATGACACTGTGAAAAGCGACACGAGCATTAACCTCTTCCAAGGCATCAGTTAAGTATGGTATGACTGCCTCCCCGGATGAAGTGTCTACGTAGATCGGCACAACTTGTCTCCACCCAAAAGCTTTCACAGTGGCACTTATGGCTTTTACTTGGGATGAGTCATTTTGTGCAAACTAGAAAAAATAAGGGCTACTGAGAGAAGTAAGAGAAGGGCTTGTTGCAGAAAATGATATGATCGGCACACGAGCTTCCTCTATGGATGTCAGTGGCCCAATTATGGCTTTCACTTCTTCATTCTTTATCAGATCTAGGGATGTACATGATTCAATGTAACAATTAGAAAGGCTGGTCTAGCCGTCTATCTATCAGTGTATCATTCATTATATGTAACGTACACAGATGTAAAATTACCTTTGGCAGCTGCAGCAATAATATTATGTTTGGATTCCCTGATGTTCAAGACCAGCCTAGTTTTGTAATGAGCATGAGAAGCGTAAAAGTCTGAGATGGCCAATTTTATGCAACTCAACCATATCTCCTCGGTCACTGAATGTTCAAGGCCACCAAGAATAACCCCCACTTTTACCGGGATAATTGTTCTATTTTGTGGCTTGGCCAAGAAAACTGGTGAAGCGAGAAACAAGAAGAAGATTGTTGGTATATTGGCTATTCCTATTCAATCACTATGATCTCCTACTGCAGCCAGGAAAGGAATAAGTAAAGGAAAAGCTTGATCTGAGGTATGTCAAGAATTCAATCATGGGTCACAGGTAATGTGTTATCATTTGCTCCTTTATGGTAAGTAAATCTCTTTATTGCCTAATTATCTTGAATGAGAGATTTTTGGTCAAAAGTTTTGTGTCTAGAATTTTCCATATCAGTTTTCTTTACAGTGAATATTTGCAGGATTTGTAATTATTCTACCATATCTGATTTGGTGCTTTTACAAATCAGGGACATTAGAATTATTATCTGCATCAATCTTGTGTTGTTAAAATCATATTTGTTCATATAAATACATGGACTTAATCATTGCTCTCAGCAGCTAAGAGATTAATCTGTTGTTATATGATTGCCATGTTATAGCATGAAACTGTTTCATGAGTTTTTGGAAAGTGCAAGTTAACAGTGAACTGACTGCATCCCTTCAGAAACGAAAAATGATCTTCTCATTGAATTGCATTAGTTGAGGGAGATTGTCAACCTCTATAAATTGCTTCTGTTGTGGTCTGTGCAGATAAGCTTTTTGTGATTGATTAGAGTTCTTGGTTTCGAAGTTGATATTGTGCATGATCAATTCACAGACTGCTTGAGTGTGTTATTTCAAAGACTGAGACTTTTCTTTCTTACTTGCATTCAGGTTGCACTTGAGATTGCTGAAGCAAAGGTCTGGTCAGAGATTGAAGCTGGTTGTGTTGCAGAACTCAGCTAATCGGTTGTGTGATAGAACCAAAGTATACTGATTGTGGGAGAATCAGTTTGAAAGAAACTAAGAGTGTTTAAGTCTTAGATTTCAGATTTTGTATCTAGTTGTGTGTAAGAACTAGAGAACTAAGAGTGATATTAGTCTTAGTGCCTTTGATTCAGTTTCTCTTTTTAGAGATACATGAGTTCAATTCACTTGTGTGAGAAGTGAATATTGTAAATCAGATTCAAGTGTTGATAGTTGTGTGAGAACTATTCCTCTTGTAAACTCTGCATTGAAGATTAATTTAAATAATCTTGATTGGTGTTTGTTCCTCATTGAGGTTTTGCACCAATCCTTTGAAAATATGTGTCTGTGTTGATTTCATCTGTGTTTTAATCCATTTCTATACTTTCAAAGATAGTAAGAACAATCTTCTTAAGGTTGTAGATCATAATTCAATATTTCGATACTGTTTCGTATTGATACCAAATGGTGGTGATGGCCGGCAATGAAAATTCTTCAAAGTCTTAAATAGTTAAATGGAGACTGAGAATATTCAAAACTACGGAAAGAATATACATGTATAGCTGTGCTTCGTTCCATACTTCCATGCATCTAAGAAAGTTAAGACAATCATCCAGCTGATTAGATAGACTTAGAAGTGTAGAGGACCCTAAACGTAGATATGATGCGTAAAAACAAAAAAATCAATGTAGAAGAAAATTACATGAAGGTCAAGAGTATAAGCTGATATAATCCTAAGCGTTTCCAGGAAATACTAGGCGGACTCGAGGTTAATTTTGACTTGTATATTTCAATGGCGGATCAGAGTATACGCTTCGACCTCTAGAAGATGAGAATTATTGCTAGGAATTGTTTCTTGTTGAATAGAACAAGAATTATGCTCGTACTGTAAGCTTTGTAATTTGTCCTAAATCAAACGATCCCAAATCATTGAGTCTCTCGACACAACCTCAATGAGAAAACTTCCTGAAAGAAGAACCAAACTAGCCAGAGGTGGTCCCTCGAGTAAGTCAATGATCGGAACAAGACACAAAGCTAATTGCTAGCTCTCCCTGCATATGATGCAAATCTGCCATATGTCCAAGAAATGGGCAAGAGAAACTCAATGCCTGCATGCATAAACTAATGGTAATATTTGTAGAATAACATTTCTAGCTGATATCTCGAGCTTGTTGGAGGAATATTTTTAGACACAAGTTCATACCAATCAGAGTGCACATCAGCACCCTAGGATTGTTCAGTTCCAAAAACAAGTGTTGTTGAACAGAACAAGATCAAGCTGTGGCTTAGTTGAGCAAGCATCTTTCTAATAACCGAAGCAGAGTCACCAATCGTTTTTATTTACAGTACGTGAACTCGTCATTCTATTTCTGAATCAATTTACAATATGCAGTCAAATATTACTATGACATTATACTACTACATATATACATAATTACATATACCATTACTTCTGTCAATTTATACACAATATACCATGTGTAACTAGCTAAGAAATCATTGGATCAGTAACTAAATTGGGCAATCTAATTAGGAGTACCTCTTTGTCTCTAAGGATGCTCAATAGCTAATTCAATCTCTCTGGTTGATTGACCATTAGTGGGACTCAAATCACCATGCTCAGGAGAAGGAGGTATTGTCTGCTGATCTGCAAACACATTGTGCGCTTCAGTGTGGTTTGAAAAGCTTGATGGACTCGGGGGGTAGTTAGGGTGAAATTCCATTCCACTCTTCTTAAAGGTATGGCTGCTGAGGTCTTTCTGGTCATAAATTCTTAACATGACAAGAACTTTTCTCCAAAATGTAGATTCTGAATCCAAGCGAATGTGCCTGTGTTCATACAAGAACATGGCAAAAAATATGATGAGAGCCAATGATGAAGCGACGCCGGCAATGAGGAAGAGTCCCCAAAAACTCTCGAGGCTAAGACTGTTGGACGAGAAATTGTTCGTTGTGTCTTGACATTCTTTTCTTTTGAGCCTCCTATCCTCAATATTTTGCATTTCACCACCCTCATTCACATTTAAGATTGCCCTTGAAACATCGCGAGCAAGAGGTGAGTCTTTTGGGAAGATCTGTCAAGTTCAAAAGTTAAACAATTTCGTTAGAAAGAGATCAACCCTAAACCATAAACATGTAACTCAGAAAGAGATATCACATAGATGAGAAAATAAGTGAATCACTTACAAAGCAAAACCATCAGCTTTGAACGTTGGCTCAACCATGGTGTATTTCGAGCAGTAAGTTGCAAGAAACAATTTCATATAGGGGGTCTCATCGAATGCAGCCGCTATCCCTTTATTTGCAGTCCCGTTACGAAAAAGTTCGTTCAATTGTTCAGCAGTATCAAAAGTCTTCAGATTTTCATCCTGAAACCCTAGCTGTTTCAAAATCCCAAAAACAAAAGAACCTGATTGGTAGCCAACATTCTCTCTATTCTTCAGAAGCCAGTTTACGTCAGTAACAGTTGGTTGGAGTTGTTGAACTGTTAAGAGTGATGTTAAACTGGCGGTGTAACTTTGAGTCAAAATGAGGACGACGAAACACCATATGATCACTACAAACCTAGCCAAGTTGCTCACTACTCTTTCCCCTGTGACAAGAGATCACAAACAAAAATGGAATGAACAATAATGAGAAACGTATATGAGGAAAAAGAATGTTGCTTTTTAGTACGAGTAGTATTCACCTAGTCCGTTAGTGATCAACAGATTCATTGTCAATCACCATATTGAGGTTAAGGAACTTACGATGTGCAAAAACCATGGTCGAGAAGGAGAACCACAAGCTTGTGCCAATCTGATGGGGAGGAGGCCCTCGAAAGTCTTCGTTAATCCGATGTTCTAAAACCCAAACCACAAACCCAATGAATATGAAGAAACAACCACTTGTTGCCCAAAGGTCCCAAGTCAAAGGCTTCAAGAACACCCATGCATTTTTATTTTTGTTATCTTTAATTGGCACAATCATGGATACCCCAGATTCTGTGAATGGCAAAGTAAAATCAATGTACAAGGACCTGTTTGCTCTAATGGTTATATCTCCAACAGCAGCATCATAATTCTGTCAAGTAAAAAGTGCCGTTGTTCAGCCAAATAACTTGCATGATCTGCGAGGAATAATATTGCATAAGTATAAAAGGCTTACCCCAAGATATACTTCATTGGCCAAATCATTGTAATTACCAGTCATGCTACCATTAGGCATGGCATAAGCAACAAGGTCATATTCTATATCATAAGGCAGTGCTTCCTTTACAGCTTTGAAGACTTCTATGCAGTATCCACCCATGACCATGCTTGTGTTGGTCTTAGGATCAAACGTCACATTCACAAACTCCTTGAACCCACTCTTAACTGGTACTAAAATCTTCAGCTTCTTTCCGCTTGTAGGAATCTGCCAGCCTTTTGGAGCAGAGATGGAGTCTCCAGGCCATATAATAGACCCAAGACTAGTATTCGAAGTAGAGTACGAGCTGTTCATTGTGATTTTGGAATTCAAGCTTCTCACAAGTCCGTTTTCCGGTGTCCAATACCCGATCACCTTCTCTCCACTACCAATCACATTAACAATCTGAAAAGTTGATGATTGTAGCTGCCCATTTAGGAGGCTAAAATGCCCAGACATCCCTCTGAAATTAGTTCTTGAAAGTGCTTCAACTAGAAGAGGACCGATCTCCGAAACTCCAATCCTCTCCAAATCATTAGAACTACCGGAAGACTTCGACTTCTGAAAGCCGAAGCTTCCATTACTACTCCTCACAACTTCCTCAACTGCCGTAGCCAATGCCGTAACAGCATCATACGCCCAAAATCCAAACACACCCAAATCCACATCAACACTAGGATTCTCTTGCTTGAACTTCCTTTTCCACCTAACCCTGAAATCCTCGAGTTCATTTGTACTTGGCACATAAGTTTTCACACCCAAAACCCCTTGCATATTTTCCATCACAGAAGCAGAACTAATATAGCTAAAATGATTGGACATTCCATCTGTCATTATCCAAACATAGCCTTCCTCCATCATCCCAAGCTTCTTAGCCTTCTCGAAAACCCTAGAACCAAGTTCAGGCAACATGTGGACGATGAAGACTCTTGTCTGCATGGCCACCAATTTAAGAAGCTCCGCTTTGATATGTTCATCGGAGGCTTTGGACGGAAGTACAGTCCGGTAAGGGATTCTGACGTCAACTTGTTGTAGAGCATCGGAGAGGTAAGGGATGACTCCCTCGCCGAACTCGTTGTCTACGTAGATGGGGACGACTTGTCGCCAGCCGAAGGCTTTGATTAGGGCGCTTAGGGCTTTGACCTGCGACGAGTCGTTTTGTGCGGCGCGGATGAAGTAGGGGGAGCGGATTGAAGTGAGAGATGGGCTTGAGGCGGAGAATGAGATTATTGGGACGTGGGCTTTGTCTCCGAGGCTTATTAGGAAGTTAGCCTCCATTGAAGATTGTGGGCCTATGATGGCTTGCACTTGATCGTTATTTATTAGGTCCAGAGCTGTAAAATAGAAATTACTCCAAATTAGAGAGTTCAAAGAGCAGTGTTAGATTTTTGGTTTTGCAAGTCATATTTTCTATCAAATAAAAATGAATAAACAATTAATAAACATGAAGATGGTTAAGTAAGATACTAAGATACATATTTAGATTATGAAATGCAATTAATGATTAGTCAACAATACAAGTAAATTAATTAATACAGAAGAACATATGTGCATCGGAGGTTGGCCTATTTATTTGGAAAGTGGTATGTTTCCTAATTTCTTTGCTTTTTGTTTTGTTTTGATGAGATTCTTTGCTTTTTGTTTCTTCATATAGCAAATCAACATTTTTAAAGCCTAAATTAACAAAAAAATAATAATAATCTGACAGGAATACACACAAAAATGAACATACATACTAATATTTCTTAAGCTATATCAAAAATTCTAATTTCGGAACAAAGAGAGAAAATATGTAAAATTTTCGATTGGAAAGTCAATAGTACTACATATCGTTGTATATACGTGATATAGAAAAAAAAAATTTCAGTTTTCCCCCATAATCTTTGGTGGCAAAATCAATTTAGTTCTGCAACTTTTTTTTAAATCAGTTCGCCCCTTCAACTTTCGTAAACACATCAGTTTTGTCAAATTTTTGAATTTCATTAAAATATGACATCAACAAACTGAAAAGGAACCAATTTTTAACAAAATGTCTAAAATACCCTCTTTTTTCAGATTAATTGGAACTTAAAATAAAAGAAAATAAAAGCTACATATGCTCATTCCATCATTTTTTATGTTACAGACCTATTTTGTGGTTGATTTTGTTTTGTTGTTAGGACCATTTTTTTTTGCTAAATAAATGTATTTTTTTCTTTAATAATATATTCTCAAATTGATTATTTTACCTTTCAGTTTGGTAAAAATAGGTCCCCTTGTCAGTTTGGTGAAAATGGGTCCCCTTGTCAGTTTGGTGACGTCATATTTTGAAATGAATTCAAAAATTGGACCAAACTGATGTGTTTACGAAAGTTGAATTAATGAACTAATTTAAAAAAAAGTTGCAGGACTGAACTGATTTTGACACCAAAAATTAAGGGGTAAACTGAATTTAATTCTATAGAAAATCCAAAACTATAGAGTTCAAACTTTCTAGAACTTCTACAAAAAGCCAGACAGATTATTGATTACTAAAGTCAAGATCGAGTACTGTCGACAGCTGGTATACCAATTCCTCAGAAACGATCCAAGCTCCTGATGGTGTGCAATAACAGAAAAAACTTTAAAAAGATTAATAACCAATATTTCATCCAATATTTTTGGTGCGTGTTGGTGAGAAAATAAATAATCCTAACGACGATCCAATTCTGATGGTGAGAAAAACAAAAACTAACGTTGATGTACGTGGTATAGAGTAAATTCAATCCTGAACCCCCCCCCCCCCCCCCCCCCCGAAATATCGACCAACTTCTTATTCATGGAATAGAACAGATACAAAAATGATAAGAGAGTAATACAGCAGAGAAAGAAACAATGAAATGAAGGAAGAACTGGATAAGAGAATGCATAGGTCGAAATACACCGGAGAGTTCTATGGAGAAATCAAAATAGAACTAACCTGCAGCCGCAGTAAGAACAACGTCTGCGGGTGATGAGTTTTTCTGGTGCAGAAGCAGCCTGGTGGTGTAATTGGGATGAGAGGCATAGAAGTCCGTGAGCGACATGTTGATGCAGCTCAATCCCATCTTCCCAAACCCAGAAGAGGAATCAAGAACCGCTCCAACTCCCACATTCACGGGATTATTATTCTGTGCCGCCACGGCCACAACAATACTGGAGAAGACTAAGAAGAGAGAATAATAACAAGAGAGATGAAGTGAATATTCTTGATCATCTTCATCGCGTCTGAAGATTCTCTATCTAGCTCGGAGAGTCTGAGTAGTTATTATATGTAGGACTTGGAAACTTGTTGTTGAACTTGGAGGTTAAGGAATTGGTTAGTGTATATATCTAATGAAAGCGGACGTACGTATGGGTTTTATATAGACTTTTTATACAGGAAGAATTAAGTGAAAAAAGAATATACAATTCATTGAAAAAAGCGGACGTACGTACTGTGTGTGATTTTCACGCTGTTAAACTGCTGCTATCAACGAGTCAATAGCAATATATAAACCTAGCCTTTTGGAGTTTTGGGTGATCGATCGACCTAGGTGGATGGACTGTCTGTGCATCCCTTTCTTCCTGGTGAAGGTAATATATTCTTATTATTAGTAATTTGATTTGCCACATCAATACGAATGGGATGTGTCTGAATTATATATCTTGTTTAATTGAAACATTCAAAGTTATCGTTTGTCTTTTTTTGTATACTATACTAGTCTTGTAGTAACGACTAAGTACTTAGCTATATATATGCTCTAAATATCCCCTAAATATATACTTCTCTGACCAAATCAAAGTAAGCATATACATTGCTTCTGAATTCAATATATTGTACTAAATAACGAATCCAATTTGCTAGCTCGCGATCGTATGTCTCTCTTCTCGTTTGGTCTTGGTCTTTGATCAACTCTTTGGAACAAAGATCATATATGACATATGGCGTTTGTTATAAACAGACCCTCTAAAAATACGTCAAGTATGTACCTCCTTACTATAAGAAATTAAGAATTTCTACTATTTTACATTAATAAATGACTTCATTTAACGATCTCAACCGTTTATCCTCTAGATTCATACACAAGAAACATGTCTATAAAATTTTAACTAATTCATAATCATTTAGTACGTCATTCAAATCGACGCAAACAATTATAGACCGTTAGATAAAATTAAAACGAATATTGTGCTAATCAAATGGTTAACATTTTTCATTTTGGCTAATTTTTGGTAGGATTTATATGTGGGTAAGTAACTAGGGAATGAGTGGCTTTGATTATCAAAATACATGCTAGAACTAAAAACATCCTCACTTTAAGAGTTTAAGAAGATCATTTCTAGATCTGAACTATATATATATATATATATACACAGTTCCTATCCAGAACGAAACTTCGCTCTGAAATTAAAGTGTGAAGTTCTTTATTTGACATACTTTTCGATCATATTTCTATATTTTCACCATTCGGTTTGTAGAATCAAATGCATAGATCACTTGTGCAAAGTTTCATCGAATTTGATGATCGTTTGGTGTTCATAATCGTGATTTACACAAACAGTTCTGGTCAGACAAGTTTATGATCTGTTCATTGATTTAATCTAATTCCGTACCTAAACAATCATCAATCTGAATGAAATTTTGTATAAATGATCTATACATTAGTATCAATAAACTGAACAGTGGAGATGTAGAAATATGATCGAAAAATGAGTCAAATAAAAAACTTCACACTTTAGTTTCAAAGTGAAGCTTCGCTCTGGATATGAACTATATATATATATATATATATATATATATATATATATATATATAAGTATTCATTGACGTAATCAGTAAAGATTTCTGTTTGTACCTATTTTTTACACATCGGCCTACTAGGCCGAATCCGTTGGTAGCGAGAAAGATTACAACATTTAATGATAATTATTACATTATTTCGTATAATTATCGTCACCATTATTAAGATTTGCCGAGATTCATTGTTTGATATTAAAGTCATTACATACCAAATATTGAAGCAACGGCGATATATGACAACAAATTAAAATTATGACTAATTGGAAGAATTGAAGACCAAAATTTCAAGATAATTAGCAGTCAATTCCAACGAAGCCGCAAGAAGAAAGAAATAAGCGTGTGATTAAGGAGAAAGCAATACGGAGCATATCTTTGATTCGGTCATTAAGACCGAAATATTTATTTTATTTTATTTTTTTCTCCTTCCTTAATTTTTGTGTTTGTAATAGTATATATATGAGACATATAGTTCATTGTAAAGGGTTCCCGACCAACACAAACAACACTTCAATACAAACTCTATCAATTCTCTACGAATTCTCTACAATATCAATCTTTTTATCCATGTTCTAGCATAGTTCTCTTCTTCTTTTTATTCGTTTTCTTTACATTCCACATTTTATCGCTTTTTTACATTCTGCACTTTACTTTCATGCAATTGCTCTTCCGTGTTTTTTAAATTCATGCACTTTAATTTCATGCAATTTACGTTTCATGCAATTTAAATTTTCGTCTTTAGATTCTTGTTTTTTTACTTTTCGCACTTTAATTCTCGCAAATTTATACAAAAATCACAAAAAAGGAGAACCATTATCGGTGAAAACGCCGAAAGTCCTTGCAACAAAGCAAGAGAACCTAAAGGCCGAAACGGTTCTTTTCTCGGCTTACAATCGCTTGGAAGAAGTCAAATCAGGCGCAAAATATTTATCAAAAATCTCGCTTGGCCACTAGACCGCGAGTTGGCACGCCCGCGCACTTAGAATGACGATTGTTCTCAAGACCCTCGGCCTCTCTTTTAGGCCGAGACCATTTTTGAGCAAACAATTTCTGCATGGGGTAAATGAAGGGAGTGAAGAGATTAAATAGTTTCTTTGAAAAACAGAGGGTAGCTAGAGTTCTCACTCGAGCTGAGATTAATTTCTCAGTACTCGAGCAAGTTAATCAATTACTTTTAATCATCTTCATGTGATATATTTTTTTCACGGTTTTACCTAATTAGTGTACTCATGTTAAAACCCTTATTTTGGTTGACCGCGTCAAGGGTTTAAATATGAGTACCCCATCGGTTTAAGAGGTTGGTATATGGCGCAGTATAGCAAATGAAATCACACATCACACCTACATGTTTAATCATATAAATTAGTTATATATACAAAGGATTCTGAACTTGTCATGGTCACAAAACTTCGTGAATATAATTAGGTATACAAACTAAGTCACAATTTGAATCACTTAATTAGTAGAGAAACCGAAAACGAAAAGGTAAGCCTAGACAATACTGCATGCACTTCTAATATGGTGTCTTAAAGTTCAAGAGACAGAAATTAATTTAACATATTGTCTACTAATCTACTATACTAAGCCTAAAATTAGTTGACTAATGTGAAAATTAGCAGTCATCTAGACATATCAATGAAATAATGGGAATAAAATTAAGAATGGATTGGAGAAAATGCAAGGACTGATATAGGAAGCGAGCTTTTTCCACAATTCAGATATATACTAAGAAATGATTACTTCATCTGATCATATAGAAGATTTTAGAAGATATGTTAAACAAAATATTTGACTTCCTGGTCAATAATAAATCAGCTGCCACGTACTTGCTAAGTTTGGAGATCAAGGGAAGCCTTACGATTATTCCAAGAAGTTGGTGATATAAATATATATATATATATATAATTTATTATGATCCGAAGCATGTAAATTAATGGTCTAAATGTTTCAATCATATATATGTTATTGTCACGGTTTAAGAAAAAATGAGCGCTGATCATCTCATCCATAGATTTGTACGAACCCGACTTCGGTGACAAGGGTTTGTTACTTTAAAATGACCACAACCAATGAACATAACATGTGTCTATTTTAAAAGGTTCGGCTGTAAAAGGACAAAACAGAAGAGTTCTAGGTATTTAGTATATTTGTTTATAATTATTGTTGACACTTATCTATCTCAAATTGGTCTTTATCACTCATAAATGACTATAGCTAGTCACTTAAGTTATTTCTGATTTGTATATCTTGACTGAGACAGCTGGGATTGACTATAGAAGGAAGAAGCAATAAGCATCAAAGACTAAGAGTGACAGTTCAGATAGCTAGGATGGGGGTGACGGTTATACTGTGTCCCCATTCACTGCCACAATTTTTGCATTTACAGCCCTCGACACCAAACCAGAAAGCAGTAAAAACTAGTTGTTTGCTTAGCTATGGTGGACGAGGAGGTGAAGGAGGAGTCTTGCTCCGTCAAAATAACCAACCAAACACGACTACCATCAAGAGTAGTTGTATCACTACTCTTCGATCTTCATCTTCATCATCTAGAACTGCAGCAAAGGCAACTAGTGCTGGTGCCGCCGCAGCCGCCGACGATGTAGTGTTGGAATTGGAGCTGGGAGAGATCAAGGACAAGTACATGAAGTGGAACTGGAAGGGGCAGTACGCCATCAATTACGTCGTTTCACATCCAGAGAACGCAAATCCGAATCCAAATACTCCTCCTGTTCTTCTTGTTCATGGCTTCGGCGCCTCCATTCTTCACTGGCGCAGGTTTGTCTTTGATCCTAATCCTATTCAGATCGATGAATTGCATCCACAACTACTGCATTGCATACTAGCCACTTATCCCCTTATCTACTTGTACTGTTACTTTAACTTTCATCTCATATATTATTGCTTAGGAAAGTGTTGATTTATCTTTTGCTTAATTTGTTCATCGGATTACAATATGTTACGTATTATCGAATAAATTGAACACAGAAAAATCTGAATAGATGAGTTATTACGTACGTATTGATCATGTTTTTATTTTGGTGATCGAATGAATAAGTCTGTGCATGAGTAATTTGGTGGTGAATAATATATATACTCGCATGAAATTCACACAGAAATATTAAGACATTGGCGAAGAATTATACCGTTTATGCTATTGACCTGATCGGATTTGGTGCCTCAGATAAGCCGACAGGCTTTTCATACACCATGGAGAAATGGGCTGAGGTATGTACATGCTGGTATTGCTTGATTAGCTTCCACAGTATATAAGTCTTTGAAGTAGAAATTTTTTACCATGTTTCGGAGTATGACATCTTTGGACATTTAAGATTAATCTTACCCGGATAAAGTTTCATTGCATGTAAACAGTTAATCTTGGATTTCTTGGATGAAGTTGTTCAGAAGCCTACTGTTTTGATAGGCAACTCTGTGGGAAGCCTTGCATGTGTAATTTCTGCCTCAGGTGCAGCTTAATTCAAGCCTTAATTAGTTGATTAATTACAAACAGCTTAATTATCTGCTTACACTAATTAGTTACTTCTGCATGTTTTGGTGCAACGTTCTAGAATCTAAGCAAGGACTGGTGCGAGGTCTAGTGCTTTTAAATTGCTCTGGTGGGATGAATAACAAGGCCATTGTTGATGATTGGAGGATCAAGCTGCTCTTCCCTTTGCTCTTGCTAATCGACTTCTTGTTGCAGCAACGACCTATTGCTTCCTTCATCTTTGAACGTGTTAGACAGAGGTACAGTACGTAAAAGCTCTCAAGTATGGTAAAAACTTTTTGCATAGTTATGATCTAATCTGTCGAATGCTTGGTGCAGAGAAAGTTTAAGAAATATCTTATCGTCGGTATATGCTAACAAAGAATCCGTGGACGACGAATTAGTTGAGGTATTGTCATGTTGTGAAATCATATAGAAGGAAAGAATGGTAGATTTTGGTCACTAATGAGAAGTTTTGATGCTTTATGGTCACTAATTTTGTAGATCATCATGGAACCAACAAATGATCCGGGTGCATTGGATGCCTTTGTCTCAATCGTCACAGGCCCACCGGGACCCAACCCGGTTCAGTTGATACCAGGCCTCTCCCTACCCATTCTAGTCTTATGGGGCGATGAAGACCCGTTCACTCCTCTTGATGGGCCTGTTGGGAAATACTTCTCTTCCTTGCCTTCTCAGCAATCCAATGTGAGCCTCTCCGTTTTGCAAGGAGTTGGGCATTGCCCCCACGATGACAGGCCCAAGTTGGTACACGACAAACTTCTTCCCTGGTTGGCTAATCTTTCTACCTAATTCTCATAATAATCCGGTTGTATGATTGCGACTCTGCTCTATCACCAAACATATATATACAAGGAGAAACATCTTCCTCATACGATTAATTGTATCATTAAGGTAATGGTAAACTAATGGTAATATTTGTAGAAGAACATTTCTAGCTGATGTCTTGAGCTTGTTGGAGGAATATTTTTAGACACAAGTTCATCATACCAATCAGAGTGCACATCAGCACCCTAGGATTGTCCAGTTCCAAAAACAAGTGTTGTTGAAGAGAACAAGATCAAGTTGTGGCTTAGTTGAGCAACGCATCTTTCTAATATCCGAAGCAGAGAGTCACCAATCGTTTTTATGTACGTGAACTCGTCATTCTATTTCTGAATCAATTTAAAATATGCAGTCAAATATTACTATGACATTATACTACTACATATATACATAATTACATATACCATTTACTTCTGTCAATTAATACACAATATATCATGTGTAACTAGCTAAGAAATCATATGGATCAGTTACTAAATTGGGCAATCTAATTGGGAGTACCTCTTTGTCTCTAAGGATGCTCAATAGCTAATTCAATCTCTCTGGTTGATTGACCATTAGTGGGACTCAAATCACCATGCTCAGGAGAAGGAGGTATTGTCTGCTGATCTGCAAACACATTGTGCGCTTCAGTGTGGTTTGAAAAGCTTGATGGACTCGGGGGGTAGTTAGGGTGAAATTCCATTCCACTCTTCTTAAAGGTATGGCTGCTGAGGTCTTTCTGGTCATAAATTCTTAACATGACAAGAACTTTTCTCCAAAATGAAGATTCTGAATCCAAGCGAATGTGCCTGTGTTCATACAAGAACATGGCAACAAATATGATGAGAGCCAATGATGAAGCGACGCCGGCAATGAGGAAGAGGCCCCAAAAACTCTCGAGGCTAAGACTGTTGGATGAGACACTGTTCGTTGTATCTTTACATTCTTGTCTTTTGAACCACCTATCTTCAATCCTTTGCATTTCACCTCCCTCATTCACATTTAAGATTGCCCTTGAAACATCGCGAGCAAGAGGTGAGTCTTTCGGGAAGATCTGTCAAGTTCAAAAATTAAAGAATTTCGTCAGAGAGATCACAATGGACAAAACATGCAACTCAGAAAGAGATCACATAGACTAATCACTTACAAAGGCAAAACCATCAGCTTTAAACGTTGGCTCAACCATGGTGTATTTCGAGCAGTAAGTTGCAAGAAACAATTTCATATATGGGGTCTCATCGAATGCAGCAGCTATCCCATTATTTGCAGTCTCGTTATGAAAAAGTTCGTTCAACTGTTCAACAGTATCAAAAGTCCTCAGCTTTTCATCCTGAAACCCTAGCTGTTTCAAAATCCCATAAACAAAAGAACCTGATTGGTAGCCAACATTCTCTCTATTCTTCAGAAGCCAGTTTACGTCAGTAACAGTTGGTTGGAGCTGTTGAACTGTTAAAAGTGATGTTAAACTGGCGGTGTAACTTTGAGTCAAAATGAGGACGACGAAACACCATATGATCACTACAAACCTAGCTAAGTTGCTCACTACTCTTTCCCCTGTGACAAAAGATCACAAACAAAAATGGAATGAACAAAATGGGTCATACTGATAGCTTGAATGAAAGAAAGTAGTGTTATATACACAATGGATTAAGATAAATTAAGGAACTTACTGTGTGCAAAAACCATGGTTGAGAAGGAGAACCACAAGCTTGTGCCAATCTGATGAGGAGGAGGCCCTCGAAAGTCTTCGTTAATTCGATGTTCTAAAACCCAAACCACAAAACCAATGAATATGAAGAAACAACCACTTGTTGCCCAAAGGTCCCAAGTCAAAGGCTTCAAGAACACCCATGCATTTTTATTTTTGTTATCTTTAATGGGCACAATCATAGATACCCCAGATTCTGTGAATGGCAAAGTAAAATCAATGTACAAGGACCTGTTTGCTCTAATGGTTATATCTCCCACTGCAGCATCATAATTCTGTCAAGTAAAAATTGGCATTGTTCAGCAAAATAACTTGCATAATCTGCGAGGAATAATATTGCACAAGTATAAAAGGCTTACCCCAAGATATACTTCATTGGCCAAATCATTGTAATTACCAGCCTTGCTACCATTAGGCATGGCATAAGCAACAAGGTCATATTCTATATCATAAGGCAGTGCTTCCTTTACAGCTTTGAAGACTTCTATGCAGTATCCACCCATGACCATGCTTGTGTTGGTCTTAGGATCAAACGTCACATTCACAAACTCCTTGAACCCACTTTTAACTGGTACTAAAATCTTCAGCTTCTTTCCGCTTGTAGGAATCTGCCAACCTTTTGGAGCAGAGATGGAGTCTCCAGGCCATATAATAGACCCAAGACTAGTATTCGAAGTAGAGTACGAGCTGTTCATTGTGATTTTGGAATTCAAGCTTCTCACAAGTCCGTTTTGGGGTGTCCAATACCCGATCACCTTCTCTCCACTACCAATCACATTAACAATCTGAAAAGTTGATGATTGTAGCTGCCCATTTAGGAGGCTAAAATGCCCAGACATCCCTCTGAAATTAGTTCTTGAAAGTGCTTCAACTAGAAGAGGACCGATCTCCGAAACTCCAATCCTCTCCAAATCATTAGAACTACCGGAAGACTTCGACTTCTGAAAGCCGAAGCTTCCATTACTACTCCTCACAACTTCCTCAACTGCCGTAGCCAATGCCGTAACAGCATCATACGCCCAAAATCCAAACACACCCAAATCCACATCAACACTAGGATTCTCTTGCTTGAACTTCCTTTTCCACCTAACCCTGAAATCCTCGAGTTCATTTGTACTTGGCACATAAGTTTTCACACCCAAAACCCTTGCGTATTTTCCATCACAGAAGCAGAACTAATATAGCTAAAATGATTGGACATTCCATCTGTCATTATCCAAACATAGCCTTCCTCCATCATCCCAAGCTTCTTAGCCTTCTCGAAAACCCTAGAACCAAGTTCAGGCAACATGTGGACGATGAAGACTCTTGTCTGCACGGCCACCAATTTAAGAAGCTCCGCTTTGATATGTTCATCGGAGGCTTTGGACGGAAGTACAGTCCGGTAAGGGATTCTGACGTCAACTTGTTGTAGAGCATCGGAGAGGTAAGGGATGACTCCCTCGCCGAACTCGTTGTCTACGTAGATGGGGACGACTTGTCGCCAGCCGAAGGCTTTGATTAGGGCGCTTAGGGCTTTGACCTGCGACGAGTCGTTTTGTGCGGCGCGGATGAAGTAGGGGGAGCGGATTGAAGTGAGAGATGGGCTTGAGGCGGAGAATGAGATTATTGGGACGTGGGCTTTGTCTCCGAGGCTTATTAGGAAGTTAGCCTCCATTGAAGATTGTGGGCCTATGATGGCTTGCACTTGATCGTTATTTATTAGGTCCAGAGCTGTAAAATAGAAATTACTCCAAATTAGAGAGTTCAAAGAGCAGTGTTAGATTTTTGGTTTTCAAGTCATATTTTCTATCAAATAAAAATGAATAAACAATTACTCCCTCCGATTTTTTATATAGGTCGTTTTAGGTTTTGAGTTTTGTTTCAATATATAAGTCGTTTTAGCTTATATTTCCTAAATTATCCCTGAGCCACAATAATGACATGATGAAGTGAAGAGTAGTAATAAGACAATGAAGCCTTAAATAGGGGTTAAATTGTCATTAGAATTGTTTCTTAATCTCTATGCAAACTTCTAAAACGACCTATATAAAAAATAAGAAGGAGTAACAAACATGTAGATGGTTAAGTCAACTATATAATATACGTAATATAGAAATTCCAAAACCATATTGTTCAAAGTTTCGATTACAAAGACACAGACAGCTGCTTGATTACTATAGTGAAGACCGAGTACTCGACAGCTGGAATAACTAACTATACCATGCCAATTCCTCAGAAACGATCCAAGCTTCTGATGGTGAGCATGCAATCACAGAAAAAACTTAAAAAAGATTAATAACCAATATTTCATCCAATATTTGTGGTGCATGTTGGTGAGAAAATAAATAATCCTAACGACGATCCAATTCTGATGGTGAGAAAAACAAAAACTAACGTTGATGTGCGTGGTATAGAGTAAATTCAATCCTGAAAAACCCCCCAAAATATCGACCAACTTCTTATTCATCGAATAGAACAGATACGAAAATGATAGGAGAGTAATACAGCAGAGAAAGAAACAATGAAATGAAGGAAGAACTGGATAAGAGAATGCATAGGTCTAAAAACACCACTGAGTTCTATGGAGAAATCAAAATAGAACTAACCTGCAGCGCAGTAAGAACAACGTCTGCGGGTGATGAGTTTTTGTGGTGCAGAAGCAGCCTGGTGGTGTAATTGGGATGAGAGGCATAGAAGTCCGTGAGCGACATGTTGATGCAGCTCAGCCCCATCTTCCCGAACCCCGAAGAGGAATCAAGAACCACTCCAACTCCCACATTCACAGGATTATTATTCTGTGCCGCCACGGCACGAAAGTACTAGAGAAAACACAGAGAGAATAACAAAGAGAGATGATGTGAATATTCTTGATCATCTTCATCGCGTCTGAATATTCTCTATCTAGCTCGGAGAGTCTGATAGTTATTATATGTAGGACTTGGAAACTTGTTGTTGGAGGCTAATTAGTGTTTTGAAAGCGGATCGTCTGGTTTTATTATATAGAAATACAGGAAGAATTAAGTGAAAAAAGAATATACAATTCATTATTGGCTGCTTGAATGAATTAAGTGAAAACTAGTTGTATGTAATTTTCACGCTGTTAAACTGCTGCTATCAACGAGTCAATATCAATATATAAACCTAGCCTTTTGGAGTTTTGGGTGACTGAGTGACTGATCCAAGTGGATCTGTGCATCCCTTTCTTCTTGGTGATGAAGCTAAGGTATAATTTGATTTGCCATATCAATACGAATGGGACGTGTCTGAAATACTCTGGTCGAATTGAAACATTCAAAGTTATTGTTTTGTCTTTTTTGTATACTATCTAGTCTTTGCAGCTAACTACTAACTAATTAGCTAGCTATGTATGCTCTAAATATATACCCCTACGACCAAATCAAAGCAAGCATAGACAGTTAGACATTGCTTCTGAATTCAGTGAATTGTGCAAAATAATGAAACCCGTGCTAGCTTGATTGCTAGCTCGTATGTCTTTCTTCTTCATTGGTCTTGATCTTGGACTTTAATCAACTCTTTGGAACGAAGATCATATATGACATGTGGCGTTTGTTATAAACAAACCCTAAAAATACCGTCAAGTAAGTACACATATATATACACACACATATATTCACTGACTTACGTAATCAGTAAAGATTTCTGCATTAGGGTAAATAAAGGGAGTGAAAGAGAGTAAATAGTTTCTTTGAAAAACGGAGGGTAGCTAGGGTTCTCACTTGAGCTGAGATTAATTTTTCAGTACTCGAGCAAGTTAATCAATTACTTCCAATCATCTTCATGTGATATATCTTTTTTCACGCTTTTACCTTAGTGTACTCATATGTTAAAACCCTTATTTTGGTTTACCGCGTCAATAAGGGTTTAAATATGAGAACCCCATCGGTTTAGAGAGGTTGGTATATGCCGTATAGCAAATGAAATCACACCTACACATTTTTAATCATATAAATTAGCTATATATACAAATTAAGGATTCTGATCAGTGGTCTTGGTCTTGTCATGGCATGGTCACAAAATTTCGAGAATATAATTAGGCATACAAACTAAGTCACCATTTGAACTGATTAATTAGTAGAGAAACTGAAAATAATAAGCCTAAAATTAGTTGACTAATGTGAAAATTAGCAGCCATGTAGATGTATTCATCGGAAAAAAAAATAATGAGAAAAATTAAGAATGGATTGGAGAAAATGCAAGGTCGACTGATATAGGAATTAGGAAGCGAGCATTTTCCACAATTCAGATATATAGTAAGAAATGATTACTTCATCTGGTCATATAGAAGATTTTAGAAGATATGTTAAACAAAATATTTGACTCCCTGGTTAATAATACTAGCTAAGTTTGGAGATCAAGGGAAGCCTTAATATTATTCCAGTTATTACAAAAAGTTGGTGAGTAAAGATATATGAGGCGTGATCGATAATGATAGTTAATTTATTATGATCCGAAGCATGTAAATTAATGGTCTAAATGTTGCAATCATATATATGTTATTGTCACGGTTTAAGAAAAATGAGCGCTTTGATTTGGTGGTTGGAATTTTGGAACTTGCATGGGTCTTTCTTCTACGCTTTCGATTTGCTTGTTCGGCTGCTTCCTTGCGATGGTACGGTGACATCTTCTTCTGTATCGAGTGATGTAGATCTCTGCTTCTTTGTGCTTGGTTGTCTGTTTTGGGCTTTCTCTGTAACCCTTGGGAGACTTCGTGCCTCTGTGTAATATTTGTAGCTGAAATAAAGTTGGTTAATTACAACTTGTCAAAAAAAAAAAAAAAAAAGAGCGCTGAGATGATATATACTTATGCAGTTCAGTCAGACTTGGGTTGTTAATTTGACTTGATTCCAAGGCTGGCCATGCCATTAGATTGGTGAGTGGCTATATATGATCATCTCGTCCATAGATTTGTATAGCTTGGCAGAGACAGCTGGGATTGACCATAGAAGGAAGAAGCAATAAGCATCAAAACTTATAAAGTTGCATTAATTGCATGTAAACATACAGTTAATCTTGGATTTCTTGGATGAAGTTGTTCAGAAGCCTACTGTTTTGATAGGCCTTAATTAGTTACTTAACCTGATTAATTACAAACAGCTTAATTATCTGCTTACACTAATTAATTAGTTACTTCTGCATGTTTTGGTGCAACGTTCTAGAATCTAATTAAGCAAGGACTGGTGCGAGGTCTGGTGCTTTTAAATCGCTCTGGTGGGATGAATAACAAGGCCATTGTTGATGATTGGAGGATCAAGCTGATCTTCCCTTTGCTCTTGCTAATCGACTTCTTGTTGCAGCAACCACCTATTGCTTCTTTCATCTTTGAACGTGTTAGACAGAGGTACAGTACGTAAAAGCTCTCAAGTATGGTAAAAACTTTTTGCATAGTTATGATCTAATTTAATCATGTCGAATGCTTGGTGCAGAGAAAGTTTAAGAAATATCTTATCGTCGGTATATGCTAACAAAGAATCCGTGTACGATGAATTAGTTGAGGTATTGTCATGTTGTGAAATCATATAGGAGGAAAGAATGGTAGATTTTGGTCACTAATGAGAAGTTTTGATGATTTATGGTCACTAATTTTGTAGATCATCATGGAACCAACAAATGATCCGGGTGCATTGGATGCCTTTGTCTCAATCGTCACTGGGCCACCGGGACCGAACCCGGTCCAGTTGATACCAGGCCTCTCCCTACCCATTATAGTCTTATGGGGCGATGAAGACCCGTTCACTCCTCTTGATGGGCCTGTTGGGAAATACTTCTCTTCCTTGCCTTCTCAGCAATCAAATGTGAGCCTCTCCGTTTTGCAAGGAGTTGGGCATTGCCCCCACGATGACAGGCCCAAGTTGGTACACGACAGAATTCTTTCCTGGTTGGCTAATCTTTCTACCTAATTTCATGATAATCCAGTTGTATGATTGAGACTTTGCTCTGTCACCAAACATATATATACAAGGAGAAACATCTTCCTCATACGATTAATTGTATAATTAAGGTTATATTAAAAAATTGAAAACATATGGTACCACCCAATAAGATGAGACTAATAGTCTCATACGGTTTTCAGTCTACTACCACCCAATAAGATTGAGACTAATAGTCTCATACGGTTTTCAGTCTACTTAACATTGTAAATGGATCGGCAAACAGCCCAATAATAAAGAGTCGTATTTGATTTAAGGATATATAGAAATATTTTTCTCATATGATTACTTTTGTATGAGTTGTATCATTAAGGTTATACTAAAAGAGGAAAAACTGATTGTACCACTCAGTATGATCGAGACTAATAAGCTCATACAATTTCAATCGATTTTTATTATTTTATTTAACGTGTAATATGGTTGGCAAACATATGCGACTGTAGGCTAGTATGTTTGAATGATATATTCGCTAATATATTTGATATTGTTATAAACTAAAGAATATGTAGAGAGAAAAGAGAAGTGCAAAATGTAGGAGGAGTAAGAAGTGTCGTTTTCATTCTCATTAGGCTCCTTTATATAAGAGTATGATTTACATCTTAAGGACATAACTAATGAGTATGATTTACATCTTAAGGACATAACTAATGAGTATTTACAAGGACATCCACATATATTATAATATTTACAACACTTCTCCTTGGATGTCCATTAATAATATGATATTGGACGCGTTTAGTGTTGTCTCGTTAAAAACCTTGCCAGATAATAAAAACCCTGTGGAAAAAACAACTCTGGTCGAAGGAGAAAAAAGTGCAACGCGCATATGTCTTAGCTAACATACTTCTGAATGCTCCCCCTGATTGTTGCAAGCTTCATATACAGTAAATAGCGGTTTGATTTGTCTATCACTGAAGTGAGATATTGTTCGTTTTGCATACAGGGGCTCATCACAAGATTTTCATATTTGCAAAGTGAAGGCAATACCAACAGAGCTATACAATTTAATATGTCTTACCTCATGTAATAATATTAAAAACAACCTCACATGTTCAAATTCATACATTATGTAATAACTAAGCAGCAGAAGCTAATTAACACATTATTATATATGGTTCAAAACCATTAGAAGATCAACATGGCATATCTAGCCACTCATATCAATATCTTTGTTTATTGATACGTCTCGTATATGCTCTTCAAGAGCTCTAAACAATTTATAACTTTGCGAAAGCTAGAATATGTAGCAACATAATCTGAATTCGGTTTTGTAGTCCAATCATAATACTCATTGAGTCAATTTTGATCACGTTAACTATAACAAAATAAGTATATATGAGCTAGCTTTAGACTATCATTGCATGAGTTAACTTTAGTTTAACAGCCCAGCATAACGAGATATGCTCGTCTTTGGGCCTCCATCTCATGGCTTTCTTTTGGGTTCCAACCCAAGACACATCTCACTAATGAGAGTTGTGTTTGCATGTATAAGACACATTACGTCATTTCACTTAGGCGATGAGGAATCTCACATTCAGACTCTCTCAAGTATTCGTGGAACGATTTACATTCGAATCATTCATGTACTTGAATCCTTAAGGATTTGATAAGCGATACGCTTATAATGACGTTTTACTTTTGGGATTTTGCTTTTAACAAAGTCTTTTAAGATCCTCATAATATATGATGACACTTGCCGTAAATCTCTCGTCAATATATATATGTAACACTGTACTTACAGAAATTGTCACATATAAGGAAATATATTTGTAATCCTCATGTGTCTTGTAGACATTGTGCCATATATAGTGATTTATTTTCACTGTGATTAATACTCTTTTGTATCATGTAGGGTTAAAGGTTTAAGTATCTCATCACGTTTCATATATCTCATTGGAATTGCCTCTATCCAATTTGGCCAAAAATATGTTTTGTCGACATTCATAATAAAATTGCCTCTATTGCATCATACAGTCCTTAACGGTATTTGGTAGCTATCATATGTAAATTTCATCGATGATCATCATTCATAAATCTCACATATTCTTATATGCATGCATTAGCTACTATGAGCTTATTAATATTGGTACTCATGCCACTTCTGTGGCAAATATTGTCATTTCTACGACAAACATCTCTCATAGATGAATTATATTTAGCGACTGTGGATCTATATTCATAATACCATAAAACATTATAGGACATGTATAATCTTCCAATTTCAAGAGCTTAAAACTTTAGACCTGGTGGATACATTCCACTCAAATTCACGCCATTATTCAAATGACAGTAGTCTTTCTCTCCCCCTAACGGCGGGAACACTGTCTTATTATGACCATGCATAAAAATACGTTTAAATGTCTATCACTTCCTTTCAAGTGAAAATGTCTATTGGCTGGTGGCGAACCCAAACCAAGTTTAAGGTCAAAAATATTAAATTCATGAGTATCAACCATATTGATGTATTTTTGTATCACCAAGATATCATCATCTGATGGTGTACTTTTAACCTTTGTATGTGTAATACTGTAGCCGCCATATTAGGAACTAGGACATTTTGAATGCATTATTGTCAGGAGAACCATATCACTTAGATACACATTCCTCCCACAAATCAAATGTGGTCAAGATTGTTTTGTTAATATGTTTAGTCTCATAGACTTTAACCCAAGCAAATGTTTTTGCGCTAACATATAGTTTTGTCATCACTAGCTTTAATAAATCACTAGCTGAGATACGGCTCAAGCTCAAAATGAGACAGTGGGTAAATATCCTACAACAATTCATGTCGTTCTTCTAGAATAATGTTTCTCCCTTGCATAACAAGAGGAGTGTCTCATTAAGGTGAAAACCAAAACAGATATGCGGCAACCGGTAAATGAACAATTTGCTATGCATAGCGTTAGCTAGCGGTCATCAAGAGTTGTTACTAATTCCAAGTAACACTTTATGTAAAATATGACGTAACTAGTCATGCCAAAATAATGTATATTTTGTTCAATGAACTTTTAGTTCATGACATTATGTGCCTCACTTTACTGTAGAATTTGACATATAATAGGCTGCATAGCAAGATATTGTGTGCTTTGGACCTCGTCTCACAATTTTGGTCTTGGGTTACAACCCAAAATGCATAGATGCCCGGCCATGACGGAAGATAAAATTTTGTTTTATTATCACATAATAAAAGTGAAATTAAGAACCGTCATTAATAACAATAACTTACATAATAGTGAGATAATGGTGATAGAAATCATAGTAATAAAAAAAAAACTATTGATAACAACACCGAATAATAAAAATGGTAATATGAAAAGTCATTAAGAAAATAACTGATCACTTGATGGTAGTAAACTGAGTTAATTATTTCAGTAACTCCCACATTAAATCAATAACTCACACATCAATTCAATAAATCCCACATAATGCAAGTAAAAGAATGGTAATAGTCTCATTAACATGGTTGCAACTAATGTTCATTATTACAACAATAATAGTTATAATCAAATATCATCATTTGTTGATCACATCAACATGTTTCATTGTTCACAAATTGTCCAGATGAATCTCAATGAGACTAATTAGTATGTATGATTGAATTTAGCTTTATTGCTTTTGTCAGAAGGCTTCGTAGGGAGCCACTAAATGTTAAAGCATGCGTCAAAAATGGTTACTATAGCCATATCAGGATCCATAGTAGAAGACGCAAATGTGTTCATTCATGGCTCTTGGTAGAATAATGGTTCTTAGTGTCTCATATTGAACATGTGTTCAAAAGTTCCCTAAAATTATCCATAGAAATACATAGAATTGCACCATGATATTGCAAAACTCATCCAAACAAATGGGAATAAGAACCATAAATTCTTTATCTAAATCAATAAAATTCAGACCACCTATAAACTCATAAACTCATAGATCATGGTTCATGGTCTTAAGCAATAGTCTTGCATCATAGACCACATCGATCATGCATCATGGATCCAATTATGTTGTTTAGAACTTCAGGTTCATAATAAGTATCAATATCGAAACTTCAGGTTTGAATCTTGTGAACAATGGATCACATGTACATGCAAAAAAACTTCAGGTTTATGCTTACACAATTAGATCTCCAAGTCTAATGTAATATTGAACTTCAGGTTCACAATCTCAAAAAGTATTATTAACGAAACTTCAGGCTCACTAATATAAGCAATTGTAAACATAGAATTGAGTAATATAAACAAAGTATATATGTAAACAAGATATAATCAAAATAGTAGTGAACTCATAGATCGTGAGTGTAGATAATAAGCAACAAAAGTTGCACCAACATCTCATAGATCATCATAGAGTTCATGGAACAAATGAGCAAAATCGTGCTGATAACGTGTTATAAACTAAAAAATATGTAGAGAGAAAAAGAAGTGCAAAATGTAGAAGGAGGTAGAAGTGTCACTTTCATTCTCATTAGGCTCCTTTATATAAGAGTATGATTTACATCTTAAGGACATAACTAATGAGTATTTACAAAGACATCTATATATATTATAATATTTACAACAAATATTTTATTGTTAAATTGAGTCGTATTTGACGCCATACGTTAGCTTCTACATTGAATTATTAATATCTATTATCATGTAGAAGTATACTACACTCGAGAAACTTTTATACTCAATAAATTTTGGAGTAAATATCACGAGCATAGGAAAATCCATTGAGACAAAAATAAACCAAAATCTATCCCACTGACCCGGATGATTGCCATATTAACAAACAACGACTATATTTGTAAAGAAAGAAAAGAACAAATTTAGCAAGGATGAATTCATTGAATATGACCTTTGTCTCTTGGCAAACAAATATGAAAATGTAGCTCCTGATTTACGTGGGAACTTGATATTTTTGTATCATTTAAATTAAAATAAAAAATAAAAATATCTGCATCTACTGAGCATATTCTCCATAATATTAAACTGGTAGAAAACACAATTGGCTGGAAAATGATATTACTGACAGGACCACATTAAAATAGGTGTGAATTGAAGAAGAATTGACACCCACGTCAACCATAACCACTGGGCCTGGTCCTTTCGGGCCGGGTCGTCAAATTACCGGTCAGCTTCCGGTTAAGGTTAGGTAAGGCAGCTGGCTCCGTCTATCCGAAATCTGTGATGCGTGAATAAACTAATATATAAAAACAAGATAAGCTATTGTTGCACTGGTGCCTGGATTAAAATAATAAAATAATGATGTGGGTGGAATCCCCATCACCATCATCACCATCATCATCATCATCCATCATCTCCGACTTGTATTTAAAAGCATGAGCTACATGTGTACGGACTATCTTCCATACCAGTGGCGTCCTCATAGCTATGGAAGTTTCACCGTATCTAATTTGCCTCGATTGTTACCGTTGTTCTTGTACTGGAGTTCATTATTCTCCTGAGCTCAATTCCATGGCCTATTGCAGCTCTGATGCGGTGTTTGATTTATAGAGCTTTGATTTCTGTTTGACTGATTTTGACATTGTTTTAGTCTCGATTGGAAAAGAGAGAGCTATTTCAATGGCGTCGTGTCTGCCACCGCTGATGACTAGCTCAGCTTCCGTCTGCGCGGCTGACGGTGACGATCGGCGGAGCCTGAGGTAAAGCCTGTACTGTTAATTAATCTTGATTAACACTGCTAATTTGAGTTGTTGATTGCAAATTCTAGCTAAGTAAGTGTGATTAGAGAGGAGTAGTGTGTGTTAGGCAAAGTGGGAATACCGTTTGTTCTTGACCAATGACCGTCATATAGGTATGATCGATGGAATGGTTATGATGAGAGGACCACGAAATCGAAATCATCGACACGAAGCAAGTACCAGAGGAGGAGGAGGAGCCTTGTTCTTGGCTCTGCTTCTTCTGCTTCTGCTGCTTCCCCTCGTGCCCAAATTTATCAGCAGGTTTCTAATTTCATAACTAGGCCGTGGTTTCGATAATTTACCAGACCTCTGTTAGCCTCTCCCTATTGATATAAATGATGTATCCAATTGCTAGTTTTGTGCTTGGCATTTATCTTTCTAGTTTGTTTATTTTCGATTACCATGTCATTATTGATTCCCAATTCGAAGTTGAAAGTGCTGTTTGGTCTTGAACAATGCTAGGTGCTTAAGGCTGCCAGACAAAAGTTTACTCAGGAAATCTCCTTCCAGTCCAAAGACAAGGACGTCTCTCTTGCGAAGGTATAATATATCTTTCATATTAAGGTGTACTAGAAACCAAAGTGCTAGCTTTTGGTCTCATGTTAAGTACTACTTGATGTTGCAGGCTTTGCTCTACATAGCAGCTGAAGATGAGGCATTTATGGGTTTTAATCGGGAGATGGATGCTTTCTCAATTCATAAGGAAAGAAAAGGTGTTTCTGGCGCACCAACTCCCCAAGAGCAAGAGTGGAATGATGTGGAGGGCATGTCATTGGCTGGGAAAACTATACATGATTGGCAGGCTGAACTGGATGCTATTGCCAAAGAAGTTGAAGCAGAGCTAATTTCAAAAGACATAGGTTGTCATTTGGCTCAAGTTTTGGAGGCAGTAAATGTGGTTCTTTTTGAGTCAAGAGGCTTCAGAAGGTCGCCCGTTCTTGGAGATGCAAAGAATTCATACTTGCACTTAGTTCTAAGCTCTGGATGTGGAATTGGTGAAGTTTGACCCTTGCTTCCTTTATACATATTTAGTCACTGATTAAAGGCATATTTCTTGCTGATCTTTGTTTTTAAGGCTTTTGATAAATACTTCTGTGATAAGATTCTTTGAAATATGTTTGATGTAGCATGATGGCTAAATATGTGTTTCCTCTTGACAGCAATAATGCTTAGCATTATATACATTGAGGTCTGCCGAAGACTTAGTCTGACCATAGTGGGATCTCGAGTGGGGAAGAATTTTTGATCTGGCCGCAAACAGGAAATCCAGAGGTTTGTTAATATTTTCACCTTCATATTGCTTATGGATCAGAAATTCAATATCTACTTTCTACTATTCATCATCATATATCCTTACCTGAAGTAATGTATGCATGCCTATCATTGTTCTTGTTTTGTTTAGGAGCTGTTCAAGGTAACGTCAGGGCACAGTCTGTTTGCAATTGTCAATGGAAGGTGTGTCGAAGACCCTAGATCAAAGGCATCAGATTTAACAAGCAATTCACTGTCGGGTCTCGAGATAGCTACTAACCGAGACATTATTGGATTGCCTTGGCAAATCTTGTTGTAAGTTCTGAAATCACATTATAAAAAGCATTTTATGTATTTTCATGAGCTATAGTTTTTTTCTGTTTTCATTAACTTGTAATTAACAACTAAGTATCAAATAATGCAGAGGCTTCACTGGAAACATGCTTCAAGATCAACTCATGGACTGATGCTGACTTCTCCACTCAGGCATGTTCACAATGCTCATGATAAACTTTACAAGATCACTGATTCAAAGGCTCCTCTGTTACGACCCCAAGAACTAAGGTAATGTTTCTTTTGCCTTAAAAATTTCAATGTAACAAGATTACAGGCACCAATTTGCATGGTCCTAATTAGTTCGAGCAATGAATAACTAGGGTTTGGCTGCTTGACATAAATGACTAGCAAGTTCATGTTGGTTTCTATATTAGAATTGCCATAATGTCATTTTTCTTTGCAAATAAAATAAAAACTAGTTTCT
Organism: Fragaria nilgerrensis; assembly: GCA_010134655.1. NCBI lineage: Eukaryota > Viridiplantae > Streptophyta > Magnoliopsida > Rosales > Rosaceae > Fragaria > Fragaria nilgerrensis. Next base: position 32,158,004 of record CM020978.1, read on the forward strand.
TTCAATGTAAGTGAGGTGATGATGATCTCTGATCATTCTCAAAGATAGGCCCATGTTTCAATGATATAATTGTAGCTTCTCACAGTCTGCTACTTATTAGATTTATTCTGAGCTCCCTTTTCTGGTTTCATTGTTTGTTTCATTACCATTGTTCTTTAAATGAAAATGTAATTGCACAGCGGTCAATTTCTTCTGTATGTTCCGTCACAAATTATTGGTTTCTCCCATTTAAAGTACAACTCATTTACAGGTTGGCCATCATGGCTTCAGAAAGATTGTTGATCCTCCAACCACATAATTGGGCCTCGAGGAGAGACCATGGCATGATGCTATACTACAATAGGTACATCTGATATAGGTTTACCAAATTGATTTCTAAATTCAAACGACTGGTCCTAACTTAAGCGTAATGGTGAATGCCAGGGAGTACGGAAAGGCTGTCCAAGAGCTTAGCATCTGCATGGCTTTTGCCCCAGAAGAAGAAGCAGAAGTTCTTGAACCATTTGTTGAGAAGTTGCATCTGCTGCGGCTTGAATCATCATGGAAATCTTTAGAGCACTCAAGTCAAGTGAAAGTCTCTTAACTTCTAGAGTACATAACCAGCGACCTCTCGGTTTACTTGAACTGCATCTGCTACTGTTAATTTGTCCCAGAAATATGTATAATAGCATGGATTTGGAAGAACAAACTACAAACTAGGGTTGATCATACGATCTCAAGGCAACATTACTTCACCAACTACGCTTAGAGATCTCTTTATGAAACATGTGGTACTTGTAACGTAGCTGTGGTGTGGGTGATGGTGGAGTGTAAGGCGTGGTTTTTGTCTGTTGATAAAACATGGCGATGAATTTACGTTGGTAAGACATTTTAACGAAATGTCCTCGTTAGAAATGGCTTGGTACTAAAATTTAACCTTTGTCCACATGGTTAAATCAGAAAGTAAATTGAAACATACCTTTGCAGGTGAAAATTTTGGCTTACGGAAGTGTCGGCAGGTAACTGGAAGAGGATGAAGATGGTGCCTTTTCAAAGTTATCTTCCACAATATACAAATTCAAAGTGGAGATAGTATCTGTCGCCCTCAAAATTCAAAGTTATCTTCCACAATATACAAAGTCTCCATTACCAAACCAGATAAGAACATGTTGATGTTGTAGCCGAGTTTCTCTACATCGATATACACATGGGGTTTTAGGAGTGGGAAATTGATCTCCCGCCACATAAGTGCTAGAAATTAGATGGAAAGATGAAAATAGCGAATTACCATCAGTACAAAATTAGACCACTCAAGTTTATACCCAACCTAAATCCTTGTATCCAAAAGAACATCCCTTGTACACCCTTCTTAACCTAGAAAATTACTATACCCTAAGAGTTATTTGCACTTTTGAACACAACTCAATCTATCTTTTATACACGAAGACCCTCAGAGTTGTTTCTCTTCTCTCCTTGCTTCAAAACAAGTTTCACTTTTTATAGTCTTTGATAGAAGTCTCTAGAGTTACTCTATCAATGCTCATTCATGACCATGATCAAACCTTCCATCTTTCCCATTATCTCCATGCAACTCCCTAGGAGTTATATCATGAATTAATCCATACATTTATTCTCACTAAATATGCATCAATTCCATGCAACTCTATGCATTCATGTCATGCATAACTTAACACCATGAATGCACAAACCAATAACTCTATGCATTCATGCCATGCATAATATCTCCACCATGGAGGATAAACACCAAACCCAACATTAGGAAAATGCAAAGAATGCTGTACAAAAATCCAAACTAGATATGAATACAACATGTCGCAAGTGGTCCAGCCTCATCAGCTGATCAACATATATGCCAATCTGATTTGAGCTCTACTATTAGTGCCATCACTTTCCTCCATCAATCTTTTTAGACCTGGATAAGGATCAAGATGCAGAACTAGCAGTGTCCATATCACTGGTTTAATGTCTTCTGATCCTTCACAAGTGTATAATTCATCGTTGCTGTTGCATTCTGCTTGCTCGATATATAAGAATCACCTAAAATTAGCAAAATAATGTTTTATAGACCATTACTAGCGCAAGCAATCCTCACTTGATCCAGCAGATATCCTGAGGCTGTAACCATCTGCCTGCATCTCATAAAGAAACTTGAGGGCCTCGATGTGTAACCCATTCCGCAAGTAATTTGTAAGCATGGCATTCCAACATGCAGTAGATGTTGTATCGTTGAACGTCTGAAACACCAGTTTCGCATCTCTAAGTAGCCCGTTTCTTCCATACATATCAATTAACCCACAGTGCACAAAAGAATGGGACTCCACACCAAGTTTGATGGCATTGGCATGAACTTGTCTGCCACTGGAACACTATCATGCATCCTAGCACACGCTCTGAGGATACAAGAGATCATACAAGTGTTCTTACTTATCCCAGCCCTCCCTATTTCCTTAAAGTCACTGATCACTTCAAAAAACCGCTCTCCTCTAGAGTTGTTGATCATCCTAGCCGTCCTGTCAGCGCATTAGGCTGCGAGAGCCCAAGGGAGGCGCGTTGCGCAGCTTCATGGCACCTCAGTCTGCCGTAGAAGTTGATCAAGGAGGTGGCAACATACATATCACGATTAGCATGACCCAACTTGAGACAGCAGCCATGTAGCTGCTCCCCTAATCCCACATCCATCGTAGCGTCAAGAACACAAGCCATGATCCAAGCAGGAAACTCCGACATATTAACATGACAGTCCTGCAGGTGCAGCATGCTCATGAACAACCTCAAGGCCTCGGCGTAATCGGCATTGTGAGCATAAGCAACTATCAAGGTGGCCCAGGAGTTGAAGTCCTTGAGCGGCATTTCATCAAACAGCTGGTGGTGTGCGTTGTCTAAACGGCCGTTACTAACGTGACAGAGGAGCAGGCGGTTGAGCAAATGTAGAGGAGGTGGTGGGTTGAGGGGCTCTTTCTAGTAAGGTGGGCCTGTAAGTCGAGAGCGGCGCCGAAATCGGAGCAATCGTTGATGAGAGTAGCGTACATGCCACCATTGTCAGCGACTCGGAGGCCATCCATCAACCGTAGAATATCGGAGGTGGTGCAGCTGACCCACCACCATTCTTCATCCTCTTCTTCCTAATATTGCTGTTCTTGTTCCGGTCAGGTTTGATCGGCGCGTTGGAATCGGAGGAGTTAAAGTTATAGTATTGTTGGGTGTAAGAGTGTTTGATTTGAGCTGCGCGGGAGAGGTAATCTGAATTTGGATATGGACCGGTGGCTCTGGTTGGTAGTTGAAAATCTAGGCGGTATTCACAACTGCCATAACCGGAGCTCGCTCCTACTCCTAGAAATGGTGCTGTAATTCCCATTGATGATTGGTTTTTGTTTTTTTGGTTACATATAACGTTTAGGCGAGAGCTTGGTTACGTTACACCATTATCGTCATGGTAAACCTGCAACTTCAACGAAAGAATGACAGTGGACACGTACCTGTCACAGTGTACAAGCCTCCAGATATGGATTTCCACATGAGACTTTACAAATCGTGAACCAACGAGGCCTGTTGGTAGCGGAGATCAAATTTAGATGATGTTTCCACCACAAACCCGTCATTGTCAACTGAGCCAAACCTTATTGGCATTGATGATCGGTTTTTCTTGTCGTAGTGTCAGCAATATTCTGAAAAAAAAAAAAAACATTAGGGAACCGGGCCTCTGTGGGGCTAGGCGAACCCGAGACATGGCTCGTGGTCGTAGGTGATGTGGGCCTACATGGTCTGGCCGTGTTTTCTTTAAGAAAAATGTTAAAAAATAAAATAATAGGCGAATTGGGCCTCATTGGGGCTAGGTCGTAAGTGATGTGGGCCTAGAGGAGCTGGGCCACCCACCTTTAAAAAAAAAAAAAACTAATGACGTGGCCATACAGTTGGCTCTAAAACACAATGACGTGGCTAGGGCGCGCAGGGGAATATGAGATTAGGAGTTCCCGGCTTTCTTCAGTTTATAATATACATGTTCTAGGATATTCTTTATGTGTATGTGTGTCTTTGCCTTATGTCAATAGGATATGTAGTTTGACTAGATCTATGTATTCATATCCTTACCATATTAGGTATTGTGTAATTCCCTATATAAAGGGCTCCTATCAATGAATAAGATACACATCTTTCACGATTCTCTATTCTCAATTTACTTTCACTTCATCACGTTATCAGCCCTTTGCTCAAACTTTGAGCTAATAGTTTTTCCCCAAACCCTAAAACCAAAAGCCGAAAAACTCTCGGCCCTGCCTCGGCGCGCCGCCGTTGCTGCCGCCGCTCCCACCGACTGCCGCTTCCCGGCCGTCGCTCCACTATTTTTCTTCTTGTCCGATCAAGCATCCAAGTTTTACGGTATGTTTTCTTTACAACCCTTAAAACTCTCCAAGTTCAATAACCTCGGGGGAGATAAAGTGTTTCTCCTCTTCTTCTACTCTCATTCTATGCTTGGGACGGTGTCTTTGCAGGTTTAAAATCCCGGTTATCCTCCCGGGTCCAAAGTTGTGTTTGATCAACTTTGGTTATTGCTATTTTGTGTGTGTTTGATCACCTTCACATATGTTCCGGGTCGTGTTTGATCGACTCCGAACATTTAGGGTTGTGTTTGATCAACCCTAGAGAGACAAACCAAAAGCATCGTATTTGAGTACCTTTTTTTTTCAGGGTCTCCAACAGAAAACTAATACGACTTGTTCTCTCTTGTATGCAGATGGACAGAGGCATTGAATTTGACGTCCTCGACGCCCATGGTACTGAGTACCATCGTTGGGTCTCGGACATAGAGTAGACCTTCATCGCTAAGGATCTGACCGAGACCATATTCCCCGATCCAACTCAGGAACCGCCCCACAAGAGAATAAAATCTCAGGCGCTAATGTTCCTTCGTAAGCATATCGATCCACACTGCGCAGGCAGTATCAATCCAAGCACGATCCAAAAGATCTGTGGGATGCCCTTGCCGAACGCTTCGGCAACTCACTCGACCTTGCTCCAGAACTAATTGCTCGCTGGGATGAAATCCGACTTTTGGATTACAAGAAGGTTGATGACTTCAACAGGGATATGCTTTGCCTACAAGCTCAACTGAGCTCATGTGGAGTCGATAAAAGTGATGCCGACATGATCGAAAAGACTTTCTCGACCTTCCCTTCAGCTGCTAAGATCCTCATGAACCAATATCGGCTTGAGTTCACAAATAAGAGGATTACTACATTTAGCGGCTTAATGACGCAACTCCTTATGGAAGAAAAGAACAACATGATCAATGATCAGCATAATTTGCGTCCTGTAGGCACCCGAAAAATTCCGGAATCTAATTACAACAGCAACGGAGTAAGAAAGCTCCGAAACGCAAGGATCAAAATCGGCATGAACCTTATGCACGTGGGAATCAACACCACCGTGCCTCTGGTTATCGGGGACAAGGTAGCGGCTTTAGTGGCCGTACCAACTTATGGCGTCGAGACACCGGTGCCGCCGGCCCCAAGGGCGGCGCCGCTCCTCCTCGGAAGCAGCATGTTCACTCTTCTTCTACCTCTAATGGTCAATGCAACAGATGTGGGTCCAAGGACCACTGGTCTAAAAAGCTGTCGCGCTCCTGCAAATGTTGTTGCCGCATACAAGAAATACAAGGAATTGATGGAAGTCAATTCCACTGAAAATAATGAAGTTGAACATAATGTTACCTTCAAGGTCGCTGACCCTAATGGACAATGTTCTGACTTAGATGCCCCTGACTTTGACGTCACCGGCTAGATTGTTTTCCCTTTACAAGTCATGATGTAATAAGGCATCGTTAGCATGCCATGCTTAGTTTTCTTCTCAATTTTTTGAGACCCTTATGTACTCTTTTCAGCGCATTAATGAAAGATTTCTTTTTTTTTGGTTCTTCTTGTCTCTACATGGTTCGAATTGATTTACATCTACCTTAGAAAACATGGCATCAACGCCGTCTTTGTCTCTCCCTTAATGGAGGTGACGCACGGCGCCGTGACTCTCAAAAAGAGTTACTAACGTGTTTTCCGGTTCAAGTCTTTTACCTATAGCGGATTTTCCATCATCAATTGTTCAACTAGGCTCATCCAAGTTAGTATGATGTCTTAGAATTGTCCGAAATTAAGGAGCTAGTGGTTTAAGTGTGCTCGCACTACCGACCCTCCACGGACATGCCTGGTCATACTTAATTTGGAGTTACCAAAAGCTTTTGATTTTGGATTCCCCCTACGCTATTACTCCAATTGCCGTCTTGTAAAAGAAGTTAAAGACTTGGCAAAACCGGACCATCATCGAATCCTCTAGGTTCTTTGGACTTGGATTTGATCATCAACACGTCCCTTATGGCTGAGCTTTTGTCTCCATGCCACCAGCAAGCTTCAAAAGCTTTGCTAATGCCAAATCTGCGAAAAACAGTAATCTGTCCTCCCTGGACAGTCACTTCGTTTGAGCTTTGTGAACAGCTCCGGATGAACCAGACAGTAAGCTTTATATCATTGGAAAGCTCTACGAGTCTAGTTTTCAGAACATTTTGCGGTTTGTCCATATCTATTTTAACGAAGGAGTTATGACTGTTTTAGTGCGCAAAGGTCATTCTGCGCGAGAATTTTCAGCACTCTCGGGATTGTTGCTACTTTTAGCTTTTTTTTTCAATCCTTCTAAATGGCTCGATATCGACCTATTTACTCATATATCTACTCTCTTTTGTAGGTATGTCTCTTGGAGAGATCGAGTGCCTCGCAGATAGTGGATCAACCCACACAATTCTAAGGAACCGACAACTATTTCTTGAGTTAGTGCCTTGTAAATCATCTGTGACGACAATGATTGGATCTTCCCCTGTGATCCTCGGGCGTGGAACCGCTCGCTTTTTTCTGCCTCATGGCACTATAATCCACATCACGGACGCTCTTTATGCCCCAAAAGGGCACCGAACCCTGTTGAGCTTTAAGGACATTCGCGCTAATGGCTTTCACTTGGAAACTCATTGTGAAGATGGAACTGAGTTCTTGTGTATCACTTCTCATGAATACGGACGCAAACGTATATTGGAGAAACTCATGAGTCAATCTAGTGGTCTTTACCTTACTACGATTCGGATTATTGAATCTCATGTAGTCGCCAAACAGGATCTTTGGGACTCTGACTCATACAAGCTTTGGCATGATCGACTTGGTCATCCTGGAAGGGACATGATGATCCGAATTTACGTAATTCTCATGGACATCCCTTCTTCAAATCAAAACGAAAACATTTGGGAAATAATATCATTTTGAATCATGGTGGTGACGCCTCAAATGGTCACCACGGCCCAACGGGGACTTTGACGTCTCCGGGCTCGGCACCAACTTCATGGCTGCCGCTCGGCCGCTCCCTCAAGCAATTGAGGCGCGCCGTTCTCCCTTGATGTGTCGTTGACTCTTTCAAACGCTCATCATTCGTTTTGCAAAGCTTGCTCTTTAGCGAAAGTAGTATCGAGACCGTCTTACGCTAAAGATAACACCGAGAACATTCCATTTCTACATCGTATCCAAGGTGATATTTGTGGACCCATCCATCCTGAATGTGGACCATTTCGATACTTTATGGTCCTGGTGGATGCTTCAACGCGTTGGACTCATGTCGCGCTCTTGTCCACACGTAATGCTGCATTTCCAAAACTCCTAGCGCAAATTATTAAACTTCGGGCTCACCACCCGGATTATCCAATTAAGTCAATTCGACTGGATAACGCTGGAGAATTTACATCAAAGACTTTTGATGACTATTGCATGTCTATCGGGATTGAAGTCGAGCATCCCGTACCCCATGTTCATACGCAAAACGGTCTCGCCGAAGCTACGATTAAGCGGCTTCAGCTTATTTCTCGAGCGTTGGTGATGCGCACCAACCTCCCAATTGCGTCATGGGGCTATGCAATATTGCATGCAGCCTTACTTATTCGTTTCAGACCCACTGCTAGACAACCATTAGTGCGTACCAGTTGGTCACTGGATATGAGCCTGACATCTCGCATCTACGCATTTTCGGTTGTTCGGTTTATGTGCCAATTACGCCTCCACTGCGTTCTAAAATGGGTCCTCAGAGACGATTAGGTATCTACGTTGGTTATGAATCTCCAACGATTATCAGATACCTCGAGCCATTAACAGGTGATCTCTTTACCGCAAGGTTTGCAGATTGTCACTTTGATGAGACACTTCCCATCGTTAGGGGGAGATACGAAAAACGTGTTCATGTGGAACGACATGAATTGTCGTGGTTTGTCCCCACTCTGTCTCATTATGATCCCCGCACCTCACAGTGAAAGTGAAGTGAAACGTATTCTCGAACTTCAGAAAGTAGCAGATACGATGCCTGACTCTTTCTCCGAGATTGCGAAAGTGAAGATCAGATATACCAGCTGCAAATGTTCCTGCTAGGCTCGAAGTCCCTAGAAAGGGCACGGCCATCCCCGGGCTCGGTACTGCCACCACTGGCGGCGTCGCCCATGGTGAGGGATGGAGGCCGTGGCTCCCCAAAGGAAAAGGGGGAGGCCACCTGGTTCGGTTGACACGCGTCCGAGAAAGAAACGACCGACAAGGCACAAGTCAATCCTTTGATCATCGATGTTGAGAATCCTTCTCACGAGATCATCTCTGATTAGTTATGTCCACGAATTGATATTAGAATCCATGGGGGACGCCTCAGGGTCAATGTCAACATCAGAGAATATAGAGATCTCCATGTGTTATGATAACACTTATGAATTGATGAACCGGTCATCAACCCATGTCGATGATATATTTGCTTATTTCGTGGCTCATGAAATCATTGAGCACGATGACATCGAACCACGCTCTGTTGCAGAATGCCAAAATAGAGCAGATTGGCCTAAATGGAAAGTTGCAATCCAGACAGAATTAGACTCTCTAACAAAGAGACAGGTCTTCGGCCCAGTAGTGCTAACTCCGCCGAGTGTAAAGCTGTTGGACATAAATGGGTCTTTGTTAGAAAGCGTAATGAGAAGAATGAGGTACTTCGGTATAAGGCCTGCCTTGTGGCGCAAGGTTTCTCACAACGCCCTGGGATTGATTACGAGGAGACTTACTCTCCAGTCATGGACGTCATAACTTTCCGCTACTTAGTCAGTTTAGTAGTGTCCGAAAAACTTGACATGCAGCTCATGGATGTGGTTACGGCATATCTCTATAGGGATCTAGATTCAGAGATATATATGAAAGTGCTGATGGCATTACGTTACCTAAGTCAAGTGACTCTAAACCACGGAGTGCGTATGCTATAAGGTTGCAACGCTCACTTTACGGATTAAAGCAATCCGAACGAATGTGGTATACTCGTCTAAGTGACTACTTGATTAGGGAGGGATATAAGAACGATGAACTATGCCCGTGCGTGTTCATAAAGAAGACAAGTTCCGGATTTGCAATAGTGGCCGTTTATGTCGATGACATGAACATTATCGGTACTCTTGATGAAATCAAAGAGACCGCGGCTTATCTGAAATCCGAGTTTGAGATGAAAGATCTTGGGAAGACTCGTTTTTGCCTAGGTCTTGAACTAGAGCACCGAGTCTGTGGGATCCTTATCCATCAGACTGCATACGTCCAAAAGATGCTCAGGCGATTTAATATGGACAAGATGCATCCTGTTAGCACTCCCATGATTGGTCGAAGTCTGGATATAACTAAAGATCCATTCCGTCCGAAAGAGGACGACGAAGAGGTCTTGGGCGCAGAGGTTCCATACCTTAGTGCAATAGGCGCATTATTGTACTTAGCTCAATGCACTCGACCAGACATTGCCTTCTCAGTCAACTTGTTAGCTAGATTTAGCTCAGCGCCAACCCAACGTCATTGGACCGGAGTTAAGAACATCTTTCGATATCTTAAGGGTACCATTGATTTGGGACTGTTCTTTCCCTACACTGATGCAAGAAGGACAGAAGATGGTCCTATGGCTCGTGGAAGACACGGCACCGATCCACCAAGGGACCGGACCGCCGCCATGAACACCGCCGGTACGGCGGCTGGACACGGGTCCAATGCCGTGCACGCCACCGCCGCCTTGTCCTATGCCGAGACACCTAACAATACGTTAGTGGGTTTCGCCGACGCTAGATATTTATCTGATCCTCATAAAAGACGTTCTCAAACTGGTTATGTTTTCACCATTGGGAATACGGCGATATCTTGGAGGTCTACTAAGCAGACTCTAGTGGCGACATCTTCAAATCATGCAGAGATTATAGCTTTGCATGAAGCTGTTCGGGAATGTGTTTGGTTGAGATCAATCATTAAGCACATTAGAGGGACTAGTGGATTAAGTTCTACAACTGATAGACCTACATGCATTTATGAGGACAATGCAGCTTGTATTGAGCAAATGAAGTTAGGTTACATCAAAAGTGATAATACAAAGCACATTTCACCTAAGTTCTTCTACAACCAACAGCAACAGGCTTTTCTCAACATTCAAGTGAACCAAGTTAGTTCCGAAGGAAACGCAGCAGACTTATTTACTAAGTCTTTACCTAAGTCTACTTTTGAGAAACATATGAAAAGTATAGGCATGCGTCGGCTATCAAGTCTCTCTGAATAATGTTCACGTCAGGGGGAGTATCATCTCAATGAAGTAGCTGGTGCGTTGTACTCTTTTTCTCCTACGATCAAGGTTCAGTTTTTCTCCCACATGATTTTTGTGACTTGACGATATTTTGACGAGGCAACAGATTAGCACCATTGGCATATCAACGCGCGGCACAGGGGATGTGTTCTAGGATATTCTTTATGGTGCCTTTACCTTATGCCAATAGGATATGTAGTTTGACTAGATCTATGTATTCATATCCTTACCATATTAGGTATTGTGTAATTCCTTATATAAAAGGTTCCTATCAATGAATAAGATACACATCTTTCACGATTCTCTATTCTCAATTTACTTTCACTTCATCAATACACCTTTTTTTTCCTTTTCTTTTTTGAGAAAGAAGTATATACTTTTGAATTTGATACTAGCACAACTTGAAACTCAATGAAGATGAGTTTAGCAGACTTGGGTCTCATTTGATATTTTGGGAAGTAAGGGCAAGAATTGGTGTCCATAATTGCAGCAAGAATACAACAAAAACAACAGAAGTAACAATTGGTGTCCACAACTTGATTCTCTGCTGTAAGATGGACCAAAAAGGCACAGTAAGCAGGAAACTGCAGATCAACAAAATGAAACCCATGGGAAATATGAATTGCCCAGCAGTTTAAGCAAAACAGCTTAATGGTACTGTCACTTGCATCATATACAGCTTAATGGTACTTGTTCACTTCCAAACAGCTTAATGGCACCTATTCACTTGCATCATATACAAAAGTGATATCTGGATCTATATCTGCTCAAAATTCATTAGACATCTTATGTGCCTTGGAATAATCACTGGTTCTAGAAGGACTCCTTGCTTTACTACTTGTACTAGTGTATTCATAGACAACTGCATTTTGCAAGGCTAGAGTAGCCCTACAACTCAAAGTCTATCAAAAATACTGTTCTGCTGACTAAAGCTCAAGGGACATAAGACTGATAAGAGGCAAGGAGAGAGGAAGGTCCATGAAGTGACGGATTTTAAGAAAGAAGCAGGTGAAATCCAGATGAAAGGGTAAAGAAAAGGACATACCACTGAAGTCCATGATATGAAAAAGCATACGACAATTCCTCTCCTTCGGGGGAAATATCTCTATGTTCGAAAGATACAATCATAAAACTAAAACAATGAAAAAACAATAAATCTCCAACAAAAGTCCTTCAGATATGTTAAGCTGCATTGGCAAACCCTCCAAAAAAATTAATTGGAACTTCTACTTAAGAAAACAATGGGAATTCACTTAATCAACACTGAGGAACACAAGTTTCACAGACTATTAACTAAACAAGACTAGCCCTTTATGAAGGGATACAGAAAATGAAATACAGAGTATATGATAACATCAAACATTTACCAAGCAGCCATATATCAATATAATAACAAACTCTCACCCATTAGCAACAGCTTTCAAATACATGATAGACATAGAAGATGTTCCATTTCATACAGAAACAAACAGAGATCATTCCTTGACATCATCCAATGTTAATACATCATTCCATTTCATCCAATGCAACAGCTTTCAAATACATGATACACATAGAAGATGTTCCATTTCATACAGAAACAAACAGAAAGATCATTTGTTGACATCATCCAATGTAATCAAAAGCATATGACCGACAAAACACATTTGAAATTCGACTTCACAAAATAATCACTAAACGGAGGGACACTTTACCACACAGTGGGGATGAAATGGAGAAGGGGTTATAAGCGGATTCAAATTTGACCACTCTTCCAGCGCTGTTCCCATGCATCAATCCGATAGTACCAATTAACGACTTGTCTAACACCAGAGACTCCAATGAGGGGCATCCAAGAACTATTTCCACATCAGACTCATCTAAGTTGCTGAAATGATGCAATGCAAGGTATTTCAAGCACTTATGTCTTGAAAATGCATGAATGCTAGCTCCGGGTAAAGGTTCAATCAACCCTAAACCTAAATGATGCAAAACAAGTACTTCCAAGTTGCGGAAATTCTCAGCAAGAGCAACAACTGTACGGTCTGACAACTTCCAAATGTCACTCAATTTCAATTCCCTGAGGGTTTGAATTGTCGAGATTGCCACACCTCCAATATCAGTCACTTGGTTGAGGCCGGCCAATTCGAGGTGCTCTAAGCTACGCAAGTTGACCAAATGCTGGATCGCAGTATCGGTGATTCCACGGCAACGCTGAAGGACCAATTTCCTGAGGGTTTTAGAGGTAGATCCATTTGCCAGGAATCCCAATCCGACATCAGTAACATTCGGACAGTATGTTAACTCCAACGTGCTTATGGAAGACGACCAATTGCTCTAAATGCATGATCAGAGATGAGAGAGTTAACATCCAAATGCAAAGACTTCAAGTTATGTGCTGATTGAAAAAGCGCATCAACTCCATAATTCCCTACAACCCTGCTACCCTGAAACATAAGTCTGGACAATTTAGGACACCCAATTGCCAAAGCTCGTAGACCTTTCGTCCCAAATGACCATCACTTTGGACATGTCTAGTTTCAAAAAAGCTCGCCATGTAGGTCTCGAGTTTGGGACATGTTTTGGCAATGAATTCGAGGGGGTGTCAGTCGGTGGATAAAACCATGCTTGTTTATTTCGCCTTTTTCTTTTTTTGGTAAGCTCCCGTGTTGTTCTGAAATCGACCAAGTTTGGAACTTAGTCAGTAGATCCAATGGGAACATGGGTCGGCGAATCCGAAGTGACGTTCGGCTTAGACGTTCGACTGTTAACCATTGCTTGCACACTGGGAGAATGATTTTCGATCTTCTTTCTTGTCGACCTTGTTAAGGATTTGGGCAAGTAAATCGTCGTTCAACATGGAATTAATATACCCTGATTTCCTTTTTGCGTCTATAGCCATTTTTTCTTTGGACCAACGAAACAACCAAACTGGAGGAACTATAAAGAACAGTTTGGGAATTAAACCTGATGTTTAGGGATGAAAGGCTTCAGCTACTCATCATCGAGCGAGTGATCGATCGGCCCGCCCGCCCATGGTTGCCGCCGAAAGTTGCTCCGGTTGTGAATGACTGGAAAGATGCTGAAGAGAAACAGAGAAGAAAAGCGTGCGGCGTGAGAGTGTAGGTTTTCAATATATATGAGAGGAAATAGGGTGGTGCACTGCAGCATTGGTGGAGGTGCATAGTAGCCAAACTCTGAATTCCACACGTAACTTTCAAATGCAGTTGTGGCTACTCGGTCTCTTTGAGGATAAGAGAACTGGTTGGTAGTAGGGCTGGACTTTTTAGTCCCCCAAATGAAATTGATAAAGAATGGTTCCTGCTCCATTTTCATCCTCGAAGAACTGGGAGTTTTGGGTTTATGCCAGCCAGTTCAATAACTTGTTACTTTCACACTTTTGACATACATAAGCAAGCAATTTAAACATTTCTCACCGCTAAACACAGAATCCCCCATCAATATGGTGACATGGGGAGCAGGATTATGAACTACATGGAGCTATAGATATGTACTGCAGATGGAAACAGATGAACGAAGAAATTTAGAAGAAGAGATTATTTGTTATTTGTCAATCATGAACTTTTGCCTGTTGAACTGTTCCATATCCGTTAGGTAACGAGCAGGCATGATCACAATCAAAAGAAAAATACATAAAACCCTCGCTACATCAAACTTTCCTATCCAAAGACCCTCCAAACAAGGGAATCTCATGTAAGAAAATTAAAAGCAATACAAGGGAAAGAGGCAACATAATCCTTGCACCCATGACGAGATGTGGTTCAAACAATTTTCGTCATCATTGTTCTGCAACAGCTGGTTCTGCCTCAGAGAAATAGTCATGCCTGTAATTGAAAAGAATGTCATGGAGGTGCCACATTCAAAGGATAACTTGGTAAGAGACCATCACATTTACAAATAAAAAAGAGATGAAATTCACTTACCGTATTTTCCGTGAAAGTTGGTAGAGGCCTGTCCCTGCCATTGCTATGTTGACACTAAAAAGATTCCAGTTCTTCTGCAATTACGAATTACAGAGACCAATAATCAAAATCAGAAAATCCATCTGAACAAGCTACAAAGTAACCAAGTAAAGCTAATCAGCTATGTTCACTACTTGGTTTTTTGTTATTGAGTAGAGAAAAAAAAAAAAAACAATGAATTCCCTTCAAAGGAAAAAGGATAGTACGGTCCCAATTGACACTACAAATTTAATAATAATGACCAAGAGAACAACAGAAAGTAGAGACAGTAGTTGTAGATGCATGCATGATGCATCACCAAAGTATGAAACACTAGTCAGTGTTCTCTTGCAGATTTTCAGTCAAACTGATGATCGTTTGTGTACCGAACTAGATGAAATCAAGTAAATCAACCTACGAACTAATTCTGTCCAATATAAATCATTTGTCTTCATATTAGTGAACTTGAAAAGAAAAGTAACTATGTGACACTATCCAGAGTAAAGCAGTTAAAAGAAATCTTGGCATGGGAACTTCTAGAGGCTGGATCATTATTACCCATGGTTATACTTACCGGAGTGATGACAGTGCTGTAGCGTGACCATACAACTCCGGTGCATGCAACAGCTGGGTAATATCAAACAAAAAAGAGTGAGGTGACTAAAATCATATGAAAAATGACTGTTTCTTTACAACAACACTAGTTTAAAATTAAAAACCAATGTGTATGTGGTGTGCATGCTCACACATGGTTTTAACTTTAGAAAAACATAAAACAGCAGCACCATCGAACAAACCTATTTGCTGAGGATATGAAAGATTCTCAGGTGGTTTAGAGAAGTCAGCAATATTAGCTATGCTGATGCCCCATTTAAAAGTTGGTGCCCAAAAATGAACTGCAACAACAAAGCAGTGTAAGGTTCTCACTTAACAGACAATAAACAACAGATGGAATAATATCAAATAATCTGTATGCCAAACTATACATCACAATGCACCAAATCTTAATCCGCTCTGAACTCTCACTATAATTGTAACCGATCAATAAAATAGCCACACTTGTTTCCAAGTTTCAAACGATGCTTTGCCCAATACAAAAATTAAGGTACAAATATAAAACAAACAGAACCAGTAGTTAACTACAGGCTTTGAAAAGCCAAGTTCGTTCTCATTTGAGGTCATTTCCATTCAAATTGTGTGTGCTGCAACTTTATTAAACCCGGATTACTTTCACATTTGTTAACCCCTAGTTTCTAAATTTGAAGTCTAACTCATCAAAATTAAACTGCAAAAATCAAAACTTGATCAATATAAAAGATGATCCATTTTGGGTTTTCGAACAATCCGATCCCCAGAAACAAAGCTCGAGTCTTTAACCCGATCCTTCCGATACAAAAAATGATCGACTATAGAAACATTCAATCCAAAATGAAAGACCTAATTCGCCCCAAAACTGAATTAAAGATGGAAACTTTTTTTTATAATTTTGATGAAATTGAATCGAATAATCGGAGAATTGGGATAGTGAGAAAGGGAGTGACTCACTGGTTTAGGGCCGGCGGGGTGGTTCCACAGCGCTTGGAGCTTTGAAGTCGCCATGAGTCTCTCTCTCTCTGCAACTCTCTCTCTCTCAAAAGCTCAATATCAGCTCTCGACTCAGTCGACTGTGTTTAAGTACGCCAACCATATGGCGACACGTGTACGGTTTAGAGTTTATTTCGAGTCTTGGTGGCTGGCCAAAACGATGTCGCTTTGGTCAACTGTTCCTTTCAACAATGGTGTACCAGGTCAGCAATAAGATTCCCAAAGTAAAAATTGATAGTGATTTACGAGTCTAATTTCAGTCTAAATATCCTAAATATAACGCACAAATTAGTCATTCTCTGCTTAATTACAGAGTTAAAAACTACAGAGAGAGGGAGAGGATCTACTTTGGATCCTACTTAACAACTAATCGAATTGAACTACAATTTCCTACCATACAACTCTGACTAAAAGGATGTCCAAAACCAAATAGAAGAACCTGATAACTTTGCTAAAAGAGTACAAGAAACATGAAAATTTCTGACTGAACAGATGTCCTATTATGCGACGTGAATGGCCTGTGCCGAGAACAGATGTCCTATTATGCGACGTCAATGGCCTGTGCCGAGAACCATCTCTATACCTGCAAAGGTTCGCTACTGCATTTCTTTACCTACACATCTTCTATGTAGTAAATCAGCATCCTGATAACCAAGACCAATCATCCTATTCATATTAATCCTGTGTTTCAGGCCACAACTTTGACGAACGAAGGAGCCATCTGCAGCAAGTGCCACACCCCGAGATGACTAGTCATCCCTTCCCAAAGGTGATAGCTTGCAACTGTACCTTCTTGTCACATATTGTGTCCCGTAAGTTAGTCTTTCCATCTGCAGAAAATAATGAATCAAGGGCGAATGCATGGGGATCCAACTATGGTTTCTTTCCTCATTTCCTATGAGATGCCATGATGGAACACATCTGCCGGTCATGTCAGCAAGCAACTGATGAGGCCTCATAAACAGGACGAATTCTATTAGGAGCAGGTCTTGCAATAAGACCATCTGTAACCCAACCAGCTGATTCCCCATCGGTTTTGACGATGTCAAATTCCCTCCGCACATAATCTAGAGACATTTCCAGTCTTCCACCTGGTCTGCAGTCGATGGAAGTTCCTTTTGCTTCAATTCCGGCATTCTTCTCCAACCAATACAGATAATTGACATGAAACAATGCTTTGAGCATGTCTTGTAGTGAAGATGTTTCTTTAAGAACCACCTGATTCACACCAATATATAAGTCACAACCAAAAACTTTTTATGTCCAAGTGTAAATGCATACAAGGTAGACAAAAATAATCGCACTACAGTTTTCAGTTTCAACAAAAGATACGAAGACATAATCTTGATCTTTCTTATGGATTCCCTTCCTTGGATGTTCTACAATTTTCATAAAGCGAGTGAAATAAACAGGAGGACGGGGGATTAGAGAAAAAGATAATAACTCACACAGTATCTTCCCCTGTGCTCAGTCAAAATATAGCCTTCTTCTTTATATAAATTGAACAGTGCATGCACATCCTCTTTGTTGTTGATTAGATCACTGAGCTTGCATCCCAACTGCAACCTTTGCTCAATTTCAGCTGCAGCATCCTTCGCTTC
This sequence comes from Fragaria nilgerrensis, assembly GCA_010134655.1. NCBI lineage: Eukaryota > Viridiplantae > Streptophyta > Magnoliopsida > Rosales > Rosaceae > Fragaria > Fragaria nilgerrensis. Next base: position 32,175,771 of record CM020978.1, read on the forward strand.
TGAAGATAATACTGTTGGTTGTCCTAAAGATGGATGTACAAAGGAAACAATGCATGCACATCAGACTATGCAACCTTCAACATAAGCATTTAATCATTTATAAACTATGATCTGATTCCATATTGTTTAGTATCCTCTGAGTAACTATTAAATGTATAAAAATTTCAAAACCTCCGAATCAAGAAAGGAGACTTCATTAAATATTGTGAGTCGCACTTGGTAGTAATCTTAGTTATGCTCGAAGCATCATGGCTTTGCAAGTTGAATCATTTCCTCAAGGAATAATTGATTAAACTTACATCTGCTAGGCTTTCTTATCTCTCTGTATCTCTTGAACAGTCATCTATGACCCTTCTACCATCTCCCACAAGACATAACACAGCCTTCAGACGGAAATCTCAAAACTGTCCTACATTACTCAAGTTCATAAGTAATTAGTCACATGAGGAGGACATGAATAACTCACTTTGTTGCTGGCTTCCAATTCAGAAATGGTACAGCTGGAAAAAGCGGTTCCTCTTCGTTGACATCTTTGACAGGAGGTGCTTGGCCACTAAGCAGATATTCGCTAAAAACCAAACCTTTGAAACAACCAGGAACATTTTATTTAGTTTGTAATTCAGATCGTCAAGAAATAGTTATTATTTGATTTTCTTATGATAATAGGTACGAAAAATGATGCTGCATGTGATAAAGATGGGTCTGGTCATCAAGGAACAGTAATTGGGGTATCACGACATATTCCATTTGGATGCTGATGAACAACGCATACTCAACATGCTATGGTTCCAATTTAACTTCATTGGCCTATTAGTGTGCTGAATCATCATGAATCCTTTCTTTTCACATTCTTGGAAGGCAGTCATGCAACAGAATATTTGGTGTTCTTATTCAGAGAAAAGCATGTTTGGTATTTTTTTTTTTTTCTGCTGAGAAGAATATTTGGTTTTTCATGCACAAGACAGCTTGCAATGAATGAAATGTGGATTAAAAGAATATCCGCCCACATTATTTTCCATAACAAAAAATAAAAAATAAAAACTTAAGAAAAACAGGAATTACTTGCACGATAAGGATTTAAAGTCCTTAATTGAATGGCTTGATACGATTTCAGATTGCAGAACATGTGGATGCAAGTGACCAGACTAAATGAAGCTAGGCCCAGAGACGTAGAAGAGCCTATCTGGTTAGCCAATGCTATACCAAGCCCGATCCCAATAAACTTGCTCACCATTCCCTGAGCTTCACCCTTAGCAATCACCTACAGTTTATTAATCATCCTTTCAGATTAGTACAACAAGGTAAAAGAATAAAACCAATCAAATTCTAGCGCCATTTGATACCTCAGCAAAGTTCCTCTGAGCAGCAAAACCAGCATAGAAACAGCTCCTTGTAGCAGCCTGTCAAATGATAACCACACATGACACATCATTATATTGGTTGAAATGATGATGTACATACATTATTATAAATGAATCGCAATTCAACATTGCCTACATATGAGTATGTTCTCAACTATAGCCACAGTTAATACATTTATAGAACGCCGTTATCATAAAGAAAAAAGCTACTTGTACTTCTTATATAAAAGTCAGAAACTTGACATCGAAAATAACCTGAATAAGTGCAGCAGCCGAGCGCCCTGCGCCAGCAGCAGCACCAATCAAGAGAAAATGATTAGGAAACACAGGTGTAAGCATCTCCATTCCAAAAGCAGCATTCTCAAGAAGGTCAGCAAACAGCCTCCACCCTTTGGGATTGACATCAAAATGCCTCCCGTATTTCGAGAGCATAATCTTGCTCAGGTATCCAATCCCATCCTTGAGCACCCAATTCAGCGCCGCAGCCGTCGGAATAGCACCTTTCCCCAATCCAACAGCATACAGCAAAGCCTTCACAAACAAATCAAACTCATCATCATCATCAACAATTCTACACTACAAAATACAACAATGCGTGCCGAAAAAAGGCGAAAACTAAGCTACCTGTGTGGCAAGGACACCGCTGACCTGGCTAGCGACGCCCTGGACAGCTCTCCAGAGAGAGTAGTCCAGATAATCACTAGTCACACTATCAGGAAAACCTTCTGGAAGCATCAATTGCACAAATAGACTCTTGCATTGCAGCCCTAGGCTCTCAAAGCTTATCGAACCCAAGCCGCCGCCGCTGTCAGCAACAAAGGCGTCCCTCACAAAATCAGGAACGAGCTTGGTCCACTTGCCTCCCTTGACCTCCCACACAGACTCCGCGTCCTCCTCCGACGAAGCTAGGGCATACGCCAGCCTGAGGTGGCAGAAGCAACACGCCACGGCGGCGAGGAATATTGACGAGAACAGAGCGAGGTTGTGGGACGAACCGCCGCTGTCGTCGTGCCACCACCACGAGGATGAGTCGAAGGGATTGTTCCAACCTCCGCCGGAGTTGTTGCTGTTGTTTCCGGCGTCGGAGCCGCCGGTGGGGGCGGTGAGGAAATGTTTTAGAGGCGGCAGGACGCGGGAGCGGAATTGCGGTGGTGGCTTGAGGTGGAGGGAAGAGAAGAGAGGAGTGAGGTTTGGAGGAGAGGGCCATGGCGCGGCGGAGTTGGTAGCGGCGGCGAGGTAGGGACGCGGTGGAGGCGGGAAATGGAGAGTGAACAAGGACTTGGAAGCGCAGCCCATCTCTCACTCTCTCCCTCCTTCCTCACTTGTGCTGCTGCTGCTTCCTTATTTTACCAAACACACCTTTTCTTTTATTAACGTCGACGTTAATTAGAGTTAAATTTCGAACAAAATCGTTTTGACATAATTTTTTAATAAATATAAGTTTGATATAAGTTTCGTGAAATGTCGTAAGTTCGACACACAATAGACTCGTCGCAGTTATTTGTTGATAAAAATAAAATAAAAGTTAAGTATATAACCCACAATTTGAAGGATAAATTCACAAAAGTGAATCATTTTTCATGTTTTCAAGACTCTGCATATGGTTTATGTCAGTTTTCACCTAAATTGGTAATCTGTAAGGTTCCAAATTAGATCAGATTAAATTTGTCCTAATTCTGTCCAGCATGAATCGTAGACAGCGAGTACAGATGCCTTGGATTATTTTCAATCTGATAAAGAATTGAGATACCAATATACAGTATAATCAAACAATTAATCACGAAAATGAACCCTTGAAAAGAAAAAAAAAGAAAAAAGATTGCTCAGAAGAGCCCTATATATGTATGTGTTTGTGTGTGTGAGAGCTGGGTGGATGGTTCCTCCTCCTGAAACCTGAAATGTACTCGTTTGATTTAAACAATGTCTGAATGTATAGGAGGATATTTGTACACCTTGGTATAATCGCTGCCTATATATCATCTTTCATCATTTCTCATGTCAAAATGTGCTAACTCATGAAACAATGAAGTTTGTGTTAATAAACTGCTAATGTGAATCATAGACTTGACATATATGTATAGTGTTGAAAAGTTAAGATTGTTGGATTTCTGATCAGATCAGGCGGATTCAGATCAGAAAGTGAGCTCAAGCAGATGCCTCATGTATAGTGCTCAGCAGATCCGCAGCCCTGATCAAAAGTGAACTTTGGCAATATTCGGAGGGGGTGAACATGATTATGGTACCAAGTAATTTCAGAATCCGTGAAGCACTGTTGGTGAACATGACCCCAGATCCAAGTACATTGCAGCCTTGTTAACAGATCAACACTCACTGCAAAACAATCTGTTGAAATTGATCAATTAGGCCAGCTCGACCCAAAACCACAATATTAACCACTTGAAAGAAAAGTGAACTGGAATACATATTTGTAGATTGTAGGGCCAATATCAATACCTTAAGCTTGAATATGGATTTCAAGTTATTTCTCAATAAATATAAAGGGTAGTTAGAAAGAAAGAAATGAGCATACCAAAAATTTGCAGATGAACATGTTTTAAACTTTTGTCATGTGTGCCTCAGTAAGAGAAGAGTTCAAGTCTTCTCGAGATTGTGATCGCCTGCTTTGAAGACGCATCTGAGATCTGTGAGGAGACCTGAAAGAGCCCATGCTACTGCTGTCAAATTGCATCTGGCCCAGGCTATTTGACGAATAGCTATGGGATATACTGCTACTTGATGGGTACAAGGAAGACTCCATTAGTTGGATGCCATCACCGTTATTGAGACCATGTCCCAATCCAAATGGTCTTTGTTGGACACCGCCTGCAACTGTTGGACTTAGAGGCGTCTTTACTCTGCCATCCCCTGAAATACAAAGTTGACATTGACTCCTAAGGATATAGCACAGGGGGCATTACAAATTCATAGAACCATCCTCAAAAGGCTCTACACTAGCACCCCTCATATTGGGACATATCTTGGTTCTTTTTCTCGAATTTCTCAATATTTCCCTAATAATTTCATTATAGGCACATGTTGTTACACACAAACCAGCCCTCTTAAGACTCTAGACTCATAGCCTTTCACATAATCATTCTCATGAATTTGCACTAGATTGCTTAAACTATAAATGTACACGGCTAATTCACTGAAACACTTTGTTCTCTTATACCTAGCCTAGCTATTATGTTTATCCAACATCACATTCTGGAGGGACTGATTCAGAACCATGAACAGAGGATGTGATGAATAAATGAGGGGAAGATCCCTCCAGAGGAAACCTCTTGGAAACACAATGGGAACACGGTAAAATTCTAATGTAAGAAACATTACAGTTGCTTATGCAAATCATTTCAGAACTAGCAAATCAAAATTCTTGAATAAGAGCTTACCAGGAATAATAGGACTCCAGCGCTGGAACCGGAAAGGAGATTGAATAACAGATGCAGAAGAGGCATTATTGCTCATAAACAGCGGGAGATACGGCCTCCAGAAAACCTTTGGCATCCAATTGCCAATGCATGATAATGCACAAAGGAGTAAAATCAATGATATAAACAAAATCAAAAGAAGAAATATTGGGTTTATTTTCATCTGGAGTATTTCATAACTGTGAAACCCCAGTCCAATCGAAAGTGTCTTTCCAGCTTCCAGCAGAGCAACCCCTGTGTCCATGTGATACTTCCAGAACCAATGGTGATTTGATTGTCTATAATGTGCAAGCCCTCCCTCAGCAAGAATGCAATATATGGTGCCCTAAAACAGTACTGTTCAATGAAAGGCTGTGGAGCAACACTCTTCTTTGCAACTTCCCAAGTTCTTTCACAAAATAGCCGCCCCTTTTCCAATACATCATCAAGTGACGACTCAGAAGTCAAATTGAAAAACCGGTAAACCACAAAGAATCCTGAAATTGCATAAAAATTTCCAGAAGGCCGGGGTAAACCATCTGGAAGAGCACAAGGTTGCACATCACAATCCATTGCAGGGGTTATATTGGACCATTCTGATAAATTAACAGCAACTCGTGCTAGTTTACCACACTCTTCCCAGTTTGGAGCACCAACGAGCTTCAGAGGAACCCCTGACCTTCCTCCTTTGCCCAAATTCTTTTTTGCATTCACAGGGCCACCTTCTTGGATTTTTGAAACACATTGAGAACAAATGTATTGCTCCTTGTACCCAGTCTGCAAGCACGGATGCTTAAGTTCTCCCTTCCCATTTACTAGTTCTGTCTTATTGACTTCTGGAAGCCTCTCAAAGAGATGACCCACAGACTTGTCAAACGCATCATTTAAACCATAACCGGCAAGAGAATATGCAGTGAGATGATGGTAAACAGTCCCAATTCTAATTTTTAAACTGGTGTCTTGTTGTACATGTTCATTACTCTCAAATGTAACCTGCAGTGATGAACCACCCAAGTCAAGCGAGCCAAATGTTGGCTTTCTAGGTCCAGCCCCAAACATACCCTATGATGGTTAAGGGCTATCCAGCCAAAGTAAGCTTCTTCCAGGCCACTGATAGTCCTAACCCAATCTCTTTGGCACAAGAAAGGCGACCTCTTGAGTATAGACCATGCATTATCTAGAAGCCATTTTGAATCATTACTCGGCAGCCTACGAACCCCTGCAGTTGCATAGAGGAAGAGGGACGTTGTCTTATGTGCATCCTTTGGAATTTGTTTCTCCGCCCATTGAACAAGTGGCTTTATTGCAGCCTTCAAGCCGGAAACATTGTGCACCAACTTGTCAAGCCCAGGCTCAGTTTCCATCCGATCATAAGCTCGCCCGGTGTGTGCATTAGGTTTCCTCTGAAGACCTTCTGTCAATGACTTCATCACAATCGGAAAACTGTTACCTTTCTCATTGTCCGCGGATGCCTGATACACATAAACTCTAGTTCCAGTACTTCCACAATCAAGCACAATATAGTACTTCGGCTCTCCTTTAAACCAGTAAGAATATGCCAACATGGAAACCAAGTAAACCAAAAAACCAACCAACAATACACAGCAAAGAAACATAAACGCTCGTACCCACTTGTTGCGCGAAAACGAAGCTCCTGGCGGTGATCTCTCCTTGGAAAAGCTGGAGGGAGAGGCCGCGGCCTCTCTCGGCAACGAATGAGGAGGAGGTTTCGAATGTGACACGGTTGCGATATTGGGATCTTCGATATCAACGTGGCTATAAGATGAGAAATCCTGGAGAGACGACGAGAGTCTGAGAAGGTTCTTGTCGCGCGCGGTGTGAGCAAATGCAAACGCGGCAGATTTAGGAGGGGAAATAACCGAACCACCACCCTGAGGACGACTCGATAGAGAAGAAATGAAATTGGCAATAAAATTAGACACCATGGTTGGTGTTGGTTTCTAATTGGAATAGTTGTGAAGAAAGATATGAAACTTTCAACACACCCAACAGCAACATGAATCAAGCAATCACATGATGGTGGGTGAAATTGAGTTGGAGTCTAGATCCGGAGTGACACTATAGTTGGGGAGTAAGAAGAGAGAAAATTGACAAAGAATTCAAGGAATCGGACGCAAATCCAAATGCCCATATTGGAGAAGAAGATAATCAAAAACAGTGAGTAGAACAGAGACGTTTGAATTCTCCTGGGTCTTGGTCTCTGTCTATGGGAGTAGTATCCGGGTTGTTCAGATCCAACCACAACCAGGAGGAAGCACGATACCCTCTTTCTTTCTCTCTCCGCGTAATTTCGTACCCTTCTGGTAAATGCCAGGTGGCGTTGGAGAGAGTTCGGGCTTTGGGATTCTGGGCCTGGGCCTCTGGTCTTTGTGGTTGCGTTTGGGCCGGGTTTCGGATGGAGGGAATTATGTAAGATAACCACTATTGGGACCTCTAAACCTAATAAATGGACCGGATATGATCCATTTGGTTCTTAACCCGGGTGCTTAAACCGTCACTCGACCCGATCCATATCCCGCTTGTAAATGCAGATTTGGAGCGAGCTTTCTCTCTCCCTCCCACACAACGAACAAGACTAGAAGACGACGACATGGACGGGAAGCTGGCGCCGGGGCTCTCCCGGAAGTTGAAGAAGGTTCTGGAGTGCCGCACCGACTCCCCGGACGTTCTCTCCTCCCTCAACACTCTCTCCTCCTTCTATGCCGAAAACACCCCTCAGTCGCGGCGCAATCTCAGATCGAGCATCGAGAAGCGCGGCCTCTCCATCAACGTCGACTTCCTCGAGGCGTCGCGCGCGGCGCAGCAGGCCCTGGATCGCGTCGAGGACGAGGTCAGTGCCCTAGCCAATTGCTGCGACAAGATCGCCAAGGCTCTCAGCAGCTGCAGCGCCACCACCGGTGACATCATCACCACCACCGAGCGGCTGAAGCAGGAGCTTAACGTCACCACGCAACGGCAGCAGATCGTGTCGTGCTTCCTCCGCGATTACCAGCTCTCCAACCAAGAGGTAACGGAATATTTTATTCTCTGATTCGCCGTAACGGAATATATTCCGGTGATGAGAAATCTGAGATCGGATTAGTTTGTTTGTGGTTTTGGCTAGATCAATGCTTTGAGGGAGGAGGAACTGAGCGAGAGCTTCTTCAAGGCGCTCTCTCACGTTCAGGAGATTCATGCTAATTGTAAACTGCTATTGAGGACTCATCACCAGGTACATTATTCGGATTTGTGAACCGAAAATCGGAAATGTGATGCTTGTGGATATAGTGCTGATTTGAAGTTGATAATATACAGCGTGCTGGTCTTGAGCTCATGGATATGATGGCTGTGTATCAAGAGGGAGCTTACGAGCGCCTCTGCAGGTTTTTTCTTCTCTTATGATCTTCCTTCATTTATATAATGACTGTTTCGATCATTTATATAATGACTTTCGATTCGGTAGACACTAGTATGCTAGTGGTGATTTGGTGACTCTTTAATTACTCGTACAATTTAGGTGGGTTCAGGTAGAATGTAGGCAGCTTGGTGACTCTGATAATCCTCAAGTTAGTGATCTGTTGAGAACCGCAGTTCGCTGCCTCAAGGAGAGGCCTGTGCTTTTCAAGTATTGTGCAGAAGAGGTGATTCTCTGTGCTGATACCGTTTTCCATTAATTTCCTAGTTCGTATATTTGCTGACAGGTTAATCTTCAGGTAGCGAATATGAGGCACAATGCGTTGTTCAGGCGGTTTATCAGTGCTCTTACACGTGGAGGACCTGGAGGAGTGCCGCGACCTATTGAAGTTCATGCTCATGATCCATTACGATATGTTGGGGATATGCTTGGTTGGTTACATCAGGTGTGGAACAAAGGCCAATTGGTTATCTTATAAATGTGCATCTTAACTCGTCATCTCTTAATAGTAGTTTCTTGCTCTCTTTGCAGGCCTTGGCATCTGAACGTGAACTTGTACTTGCGCTACTTGATCCAGATTCTATTGCTGATAGTCCAACCACAAACCAAATGTCCAAGAGCCAAGAAAGTAATTCTCAGAAGATAGAATCTGATATTACATTCGTTCTGGATAGAATATTTGAAGGAGTTTGCCGTCCATTTAAATTGAGAGTCGAACAAGTTTTGCAGTCTCAATCCAGTCTCATAATTTCATATAAACTAAGTAATACCCTGGAGTTTTACAGTTACACTGTAAGTGTTCTTTCTTGTGATTCAATGGAATAAACTGTCCCCTATGTTTTCCTTTTGGTCGTTTTCCCACCCAATTTATCACTGTCTGCTTACTTGCAGATATCAGATTTGCTTGGGAGCGAAACAGCTTTATCTAATACACTGTGGACACTGAAAGATGCCGCTCAGAAAACATTTTTTGATATCTTGAAAATCCGCGGAGAAAGGCTTTTGAGGTATCCTCCCCTTGTTGCTGTTGACCTTTCTCCACCCCCAGCAGTAAGAGAAGGAGTTTCTGTGCTGCTTGAATTAGTTGAGACCTATAACAGCATGATGCTTCAGAAGAAGCCTCCTTTCGATCAAGTCATTTCTTCTTTACTTGATCCAATTATTCAGGTGTGTTTATGCATACATATTATACAAATGGTATATTCTTAGAGATGCTGGTAGTACATTACTTAAAACAATATTCAGATGTCTACATATGTCATGTTCATAATAATTAAACGAACTTCACCTATTGATTGTTGTGTGTTGTAAAATTGCACAAACGGGCTCTCTGTTAGCTGGACCAGTCCATAAAGAATTCCAAGTAAGGGTGACCTGGCCTTGTGAGCCAAACTTGTTGCAGAGTCAGACTTTTTTTTTTTTTTGCGAACTGGGTCAGACATTCGATGTTATAGAACATTTAACTGATAATTCTTTATATTGTCTCTATCATTGTGTGGAGCGGCTCAAGACATTATACATTGCTATGCAAAGGCTTCACATGCACAATGAAATACATAATAGTGATGGTGTCCAATCAATTTGATATGTTGAATAAAGTCCGTTACTTCCACCATTGTAGATATGTGAACAAGCAGCAGAGGCACACAAGTCCAAGGGAGCTGGCCATTCTTCAAGAAGAAATAGAATGAGTTCTGATTCGGGTAAATTCAGTAAGTCCTCAGTTGATGCACTACTGTCCAGCAGTTCTACACCATCACCTCAGGTTTCTACTTGCCTCTTACTTTTCTCAATAAATGCAATGCTGTCTGATTGAAACCTATCTTCACATGCATAGTGTTAGGTTTTGTTGTTCTCATCAACTCTACTGTATCGAATTTTTCATGGTGCTAAGTATGTCAAATCAGAATCCCATTATCTCACCCCACCACGAACCCAATATCAATCTTCCCTCCACTTTTAGAATTTTTAACAACTTCACTTGTGAGAAGTGAGTTCAAAGATCTCTGTCACTCCCGTTTGACCCAGTTGTATTATTGCCTATTTGCAGGACTGAGTATTTAAGACTTATTAATACTAAAATTTCTGAGCTTTTCAAGCTGCGATCACTTCTCAACACAAAAAAAAAAAAAATCAGTGTTGAAGGGAGATTGGTAGAATCATATATAAGGGCTTGTATGTTATTCATTTCTAGCTTTGTTCTTGTGGTTGTAATATTCCTTCCTAAGAGTTGAATCCCAATTTTGGAGTTCTTTGCTTTTTGTGATATTCTTACGTCTTTCAATTGGTTCCTGACTACGCATACATGGATTGATGCAGTCTAGTGAAACATCCTCCAAAATTTTCCTCATCAACTGCTTGTGTGCCATTCAACAACCATTGTTGGGGCATGAAGTTGCAGCAGAGTATGTGAAGAGTCTTGGGGCAATGATAGACAGACACATACATGGTCTTGTAGCAAATGAAGTGGATGCGATCCTTAAAAGATGTGGCTTGTCGAACAAAATGTCACACTTCCGTGACTCAGCCAACAAAGAGTATGGCAATACTCCATTGGTAGAGATTGAGGACACTTCTCCAGCTGCTCTTTCTGAGAGTTTGAAGGCTTTCTTTGGACTTGTTTTGGGAAGTGATAGCTCCCTGCCTGAATTCGAGCAGATGCAGGTTCCAAAGTTGCGTGCTGAAGCTTGCATCCAAGTGGCCAAAGCATTGGCAGAAATATACGACCTTACATACGAGGCAATTATGGATCCCAAGAATGGCTACTCAGATCCAAAGTCACTTGCAAGGCATCCTCCGGACCAGATAAGGACCATTTTAGGAATTTGAAGCACACACTATTTTCTTCTCTTCGCCTCCTCTTGCCTCTCATTTGCCTGTTTGTTTTATATAAACTTGCCTTTTCATCATTCAACGGATTATCAAACACTTGCTTCCGACTATTCTTTAGCCAAAGGAATGTAGGTAAATACTTTAGGATGTATATTCTGGTGGTACAAGGCATTACTACTAGGCATATACTGGTGGAATATGTTGTATTTTTGTGGATAAAGATTACTTTTCATCAGCTTGTTTCATGAGTTTCGTCGAAACATATTTATCATGGAGCTAATTGACTATACATTTTAATCGCCAAACTTAGGCAGTTAGGCGTGATGCAAATATCCCTGAATCCGCCAAACTTAAGCAGTTAGGCGTGATGCAAATATCTAGGGCTGGGCATCTTCGGTTTGGATCGGTTTTAGGATGAAACCAAAACCAATCCGAATTATTCGGTTTAAAGTTTTTTTCTAACCGAAACCGGATTTTAAAACCTTTGATCCGAATGTTTAGCCCATCCGAATTTTCGGATCGGTTCGGGTCGGTTTCGGTTTTGATCCATATTTGAAAAACTTTTGGCTCATCTAGTATCTCATTGTAAAGTTGAACTTCAAGTTTTTAACTTTTGAGTAACATGTGATTTTTTTATAAACTTAAAGTACAACAACCAATCTAATACACTCTTCATCTTTTCTACACTAACAGATTTTTTCAAGAAAAGAGTTAAATGAGAAATTGTCTTTTATATAGAGAGGTCAAGTGTAAAAAGAGATGAAATCAACTAATAATAATAACGTTTCAAGTATATAAATTATATATATACACACATTATATAATTCGGGTCAGTTCGGTTATTTTCGGTTTGTTTAAGAGCTTGAATCGGATCTCATCCGATTTAAACCGGTTCGGATCGATTCACTTCTTCTTTTGACCCAAATGTTTTCGGTTCGGTTCGGTTGGTTTTTTACACACATTCGGTTAAATGTCCGGCCCTACAAATATCCCTGAATCTTTTCATTCCGCAATTGTGCGCTTGGCATTGTACCAACACTGGACAAAGGGACATGCCATCCTCAATCATGATTCATAAAAGACACTATAGGACATTCCATCCTCAATCATGTTCTCTCATAATGTCTTCACAAGGATACAATCTGTTATTTTGTAATTACATTGATAACTCAGAATGCATAACAGCTTTAGGATTTTGTTGCCGGATCAAATAGTCCTGGGCGTTACGATATAGGTAGATTTTTTGATTTTTTTCTAAATTCTACATCAAACTTCTAGGAAGAAGAAAAGTCTACAGAACAAGCCACTTGGGAGTTCTGGGTATATGGCCGTGGTTGTTCTTCACTTCGTTTTATTTTATTTTATTTATTTTCACTGACGCACCAACGCAGATAAAAGAAAAGAAAATACAATTATCAGATTCGGGTGATAAAAGGGCTCTGGAGTTAAGTGGGAAGGAAATCTCCAAAGGCAGCAAAGTCGTCTTTGAAGACGATAGAGTCTGATTCACACAAAACCAAAAGCATCCAACGACCCTTAAAACCAACAAACTAACCGCCACCATCTTCCCTAAGATCTCTCCCTCTTCCTCTCTCTCTCAGACCCAGAAGGCTAGAGAGAGAGTGATGTCAGCAGCAGTGGCTTCTTCGTCAGCAGCAGCAGTTGGAGGAGATGTTGTATGGAAGGCTCACGCGGCCATGGCACTGGTTCAGCTCTTCAACGGAGGCTATCATGTAATTACCAAAGTAGCCCTCAATGTGGGTATCAACCAGCTTGTCTTCTGTGTCTACCGAGACCTTCTTGCTCTCGCCATTCTTGCTCCAATCGCCTATGTCCGTGAAAAGTATGATCCTTTTCTCTTTTCTTTTTGTTTTCGATTTGGTTGGATCTTACGGCGCCCATTAGTTTTTGTGTTAAGATGTGCAAAGACATGAACTTGGGTTTGATTAAACAGTAAAAAAAATTGCATCTTTGATGCTTAGGGAAATAAAAGGTTTGATTTTTAAGTGATCAGGAGACTGGTATATCTTGTTATTGAGTTGAAACTTGAAAATGATCGATTTTGGGCTCTTTATGCAACAACTGTGGAAGTTCAGAATCATTAATAAGTCCCCACATATATGATGCATCTGTGTATTTGAAGTCATGCTGTGGAATAACGTTGAGCAATCAACTGTTTTAGGTGTATGATCATGAATGAAAAACCACTGCATTCTGTAACTTTACTCATTTCTTGTATGTAGACGGATTCGGCAACCAATGAATAGACGCATCTTCATGTCCTTCTTCTTTATTGGGCTAACTGGGTAAGGCGAGTTTTTATCTCAATGGCATTCTATGGTCTATCATGTTACTCATATTACGACATGACCTACTGATCTAGTGAATGCAACTTGGCTTCTGTTGGTTCTTTGTATGAAACAGGATTTTTGGCAACCAGCTTTTGTTTCTTATTGGTCTTGGCTACACAAATCCTACATACGCTGCTGCCATACAACCTGCTATCCCTGTTTTTACTTTTATCCTGGCAGTGCTCATGGGGTCAGTTTGCAAAAGTTTACCTTTGACTCTACATTTGTATATTTTCTAGAATATGTACACTCAAAATGGAGATTACTTGTACAATATCATATGTAAACGTTTTTCATGCAGCACAGAAAGAGTGAATTTGTTCAGGGTTGAAGGGCAGGCGAAAGTTTCTGGTACACTTGTTTGTGTTTCTGGTGCCATATTCATGGTCTTATTCCGAGGGCCTGCTTTGATTGGAAGTACAGAGCAAGACTTTGCATCACAAAGTGAGATAAGTGCCAAAGGTCAACCAGAGCCTGTTGGGTGGTTGATGTCCTCTTTCCTGGATTTTGGGTTTGATAATTTTCATCTTGGAGTTTTATGCTTGATAGGGAACTGCATGTGCATGGCGGTTTTCCTAGCCATTCAGGTGCATGATTATATACTTTACCTTTATCTGTTGAATCTATAATAATCTCATTTACTTTCAAGGCTGGCAAGTTTCTTTTCTAGAACAAACAATTGACCGGACATATCAATAATGTTTAGTTAACTGTCCTAGATGGTAGTTGGGCATCTTTATGCCGTAATCAACAGACACGTGTCTAGAATTACAGCTTTCTATAGGGAAGTTATATTGTTCAATGCAAAAATTGTTGATTTCTTGGTGAGTAATCACATTAAGTTTTCCTATCCTGGCTATCGAGCCAAGGATTTGGAGGAGCTGAGCTCAAAGTGATCATAATTTTCAGCTCGTTTGGATAGTATCATAGTATATGTGTGAAGACTCGTATATATGGATAATGATATCTGATGGATCTTTCAAAGTTAAATCTGCTTATGATCTCATTCTGGAACTGATAACCTCCTGCATTTTGGCTCTTTTATGGAAGCTATGAATTCCTCCAAATTAGAAACTTCATGTCAAACATTGGTTCCAGACAATACAAAAGTGGAAATTGACATGTACTCTACTGCAATTTGTGTAATGGGATTCTTGGTCTTCAAACACTTTGCTGCAGGAGTGTTACTCAGCTCCAGCTCAACCATTCTAACTGAATTGTTGATAATCTGAGATGCAGAGCCCTAGGCAGAACTTTTATTTTATTAGGGAGATACAAGTTAATTTAAATCATGAGCTTGGCCTCAGTCTCATATTTGAGTTACCACTTCAGTACCTGAGTAGTGGTTAGCCAATGTGGTAACAAATGGTACATACCCCAAGGCAAGAGGCCTTTCTCTCTTTTCTTTGCATGTCCCTTCTAGAAAATCTTGGTGAATAATATTATTGCCGATGCTGCCCCCCCCCCCCCCCCCCCCCCCGCGGGGGAATTGCAATAGATTTGTTCTGTGGGTGAGTTACTTCAGATGTGTTGTAAATTATTGGCAGCAAGATCTTATCAAAAAGAATAGGGATTGCACTTGATCATATTCAAAGGGGAAAAAAATGTGGCAGCGGATTGGTTGAATTCTTTTAGTCTGACATCCAGGGCTCCTGTTACCTATCAGTGTTATCAAGAACTGTTTTGGTGTATTGACATCTTGGTTTAGAGTCTGTTTTTTTTTTTTTTCACACACCAAAAATGAAGAAGAAAAGACTTAAAAAATTCTCTTCTTCATTGACATGACTGCATAATTACATTTGTTATTGAAATTCTACGATTCCATCATGTCCAAAATAAGCTTACAGTCCATAGACTCCTGGCATCATTGAAATTATCCATTCTCCAAAGTAGCTGCTATCTATGAGACTGGGAGAGCTTTGGCCTTAGTTAACATCTGTACAGATTTGTTGAAATGAATGAACATGCAATGACTTCATTTTTTACTTAAATTTAAAATTGATTTACAATGCCCATCAGTAAACTTTACTAGTGATAGGCAATATACAATTTCATGTGTTTTCAGTTCCTAACAGTTAATTTGAAACTTACAGGCTCCACTTTTGAAAAGATATCCTGCCAATCTGTCAGTGTCAGCATATTCGTACTTATTTGGTGCTTCTTTCATGGTGGTGACTGCATTATTTATGACCAATGAATCAACAGACTGGAGCTTGACCCAGTCCGAGCTTTTTGCAGTTCTTTACGCTGTAAGTTACCATCTGGCTGGGTATATGTGATTGTTCAGTAATAGGTTACTAATCTCCAGGTAATAAGAAAATGCAATCCTAACTGAAAGTTCTAAGCAAATGCAAAGCAAAAGCCTAACATTCTTTGGTGAACAATGTTAACAGGATTCTGATGGGAGATTTACTAAATATTTTTTAAGCAAGAAGCAAATACTATGCGAACATATCAATATCTACTGATGGGAAAAGATTTAGCAAACTAATATGAACTTTGACCTGTTTCCATTTTCTTGAGCTCTTTTTGTGGCAGACTGCCTCCTAAACTTTCAATTTCCTTTGTAAAAGACCCTACTACTAAGATGAACTTTCTGTTAAAAATGGTATCATTAACAGTGTACCTGTCCTTTCACTATTCACAAAAAAAAAGGTGGCCTTTTGCTTTTCCTCCGCTTCTCTTGCTTAGTTGCTTTCTTTCTCCAGATTGACCTCTATACCCATCTCCTTCGTATCTTTGTTAGGAGAGAGAAGTTCGGTTAGCAATGGTGGACCTTGTAATTTCATTAAGATTCAAGGGGAGGGGAAACTGTTTGACCTGGGCATAATAGCATTTACAAACAATATATACGATAATACGATGATGACTCTTTGGCATCTCTACTGGCTGTGTATCCTTATTATCTGATAGTCTGCAACTAGATTACAGATAGTGAATCAGGGTTCTGTACTAATGTGTAAACCTTTCTTTGAATTTTTTTATATTAGTTTTCTCACCAAACCCATTGCCAGTTGAGGCTGGCTTTATTCTTAAAGTTGTGAACATAATTTGTTTTCAGGGAATCATTGCATCTGCCCTTAATTATGGACTCCTGACGTGGTGCAATAAGATCTTGGGGCCTGCTTTGGTTGCTCTTTACAATCCACTTCAACCTGCAGCTTCAGCCTTTTTGTCAAGAGTTTTCCTCGGGAGCCCTATTTATTTGGAAGGTTTGCTCCAGTCATGCTTTCATTTCTGTTATTAAATCCTTTTCTTGGTTGGCCATAGATGTTAAGTTACATAGATTTACAAATGTTTTGTTTTGTTTTAGAAAATTGAGTTCTGTAACTTTATTTGAACTACTTTAGAAGTCCTATGTGTTTACTTCTTCTATACTCTGCTTCTTTTACTGTAGCACTTTATTCTCGAATGATGCTTATTTTGGTCCTTTTTCTTTTTCATGTGAAAACAGTGTTGCAGGGGGTTTGCTAATTATTGCTGGTCTTTATGTGGTGACTTGGGCCTCCTTTAGAGAAAGGCAAGCAGCTTTGGGTGTTATACCGCCAATTGCTCGAGTCTCTGAACCTCTCATCCACAAAGATGCAAAGACACCATTCCAGAGAGTACACATTTTACCAAAATCATCGTCAGATTAAGAAGACGATTAAGAAGACGTTATATTGTTTTGTGATGTAAAGTTATTATGCAAAACTCTTGAAATCGACAATAGACCGCCGTTGAGATATGATGGTACGTCTTTTCCATTCATATGTTTTCTCAATGAAAATTCAGCTGATGCAGTTGAGTTACAGTAGGTATATGAACTGTCTTGGCCCCTGAGCCGTTCATCTTCATGATTCAGTGCGCATGACTCGTACCCAGGAAAGTGGAAAATGCTTCAAAGATTTCCGTCTTCTCTATTTGAACCAGGAACATGGTATATTACGGTACTGTAGTAGCAGTACATAATGTTCTCCTGGTCATCTATTTTTGGGTCTTTTCATATGGACATTAAACCATATAAATCTAAAAGCGATTGAGCATAAAGCATTAATGTAACTCGATAACATATTAAAGTATATTTTACACAATCAGATCAAATAAAAGGCTTGAAGGTGATTGAACGTTAATATCCTGGTCAGTGAATATTACTGTAACTCGATATTTAACACAATCAGATGAAATCAAATCGTGAAGACTTATATTGAACTATCATAACTTGCGTAGTGTTTAAACATAGTTCGTTCTCGGTGATGATCATGCTTACGTGAGAATGATCAAGAGGCTAAATAGGTACGATGCGCGTGCTGTTTGCTTAGGTAATACGAAGATACTTGGATTAGACTAGTTTGATTTTCAATTCGCACAATGATTCCAAATATATGAGATAGAATCCCACTTACAACAACAGCATCAACAAGAACAACAACCTAAGATCTGCACTACTATTGCCTTTGCCTTTTGATCAATAATTAGATAGACTAGCTTGAAAAGGACAAGCGTCAACTAGTGTATTATGAGCTACTTAAGCTATCATCCTAGCAATCATGACGACCATTATCGACCCCTCCTCCATCAAGATCGATAGGCATGTGTGTTTAGTTTAACACAAATTAAACAAAGATCATCCAGTTTCAAGTGGGTGGAGTACAACGAAAGCAAATTAAAGAAAACAAGAGACGCACACGCGTGGTTTTAGAGCTTCTGTTTCGTCTGCAGAGTGTTAATAAACAAAACATACAAACATAATGGAAATCTCTCTCTCTCTCTCTCTCTCTCTCTCTCTCTCTCTCTCTCTGAATGTACATCACTGGTGAACAGTGGCAGGATCCATCGGCCGGTAGCATGGAGCTGCATGTGCCAAATGCATGATGATCACACGTCTAAAGGAGCTCATATACAGTTCAATCTTTAACAACTTGGTCTTTGTGATTTGTCATGCTTCAATTCCAGTTTGAGAAGTTTCGAAGGAGCTCATATAATCAGTACGTATTCTTCATGATATGCAATGCTCGTTATGTTCGACATTTGATTCACGTGAGGTGAAGCATATTGTAACCGAATAGCGGACGGAGAAATTCTTAGGTATGCTTGTCCCTGACGGCTTAGAGCTCTCGATAAAACCTAATAGCTAGAGTTAATTATGTGGCTAGTCACAAGTTGAGTGCCGTCAATAATAAGTCTGATTTCATCCTCCATATAAATCAAGAGACAAAGAAGGTCGATTTAGCTAGTTGAATGATGGATATGATATTTGGGCCCGGTTCAAGAGACATTAAATTTGACACAAATTGTTAGATTTTAAAACAATGAATGGTGTAGATCAATCATAAATATGATGTCAACATATAACTAATTGATGTGGCAAGTGACGTGACATTACATAGTTTAATAACAAATTAAATCAAAAGAAAAGAAGGAAAAATCACAATTTAAAATCTAGAAAACAAAATCCAATTTTTGTACATTTGTCTTCTTTTGTTTTAGTTTAGCGTTGTGTCGTATATAGCATGATTAAGCAGCCATTTAGGACCAACATTATTTCTGGCGAGTCGAGATGGCATGCATTATAAGAAACATGATCGATCGATTGAGTATATAATCCTACCATTTTACTTTTTAGCAGATCTTTTTCATTACTTTCACCCAGTTCTGTCCTCCTGATCATCATCATATACTCATTAAGCCAGACAACCTCTTGTGCTTTCAATTATATGACATCCTAATCATATATATATGCCCCCATTACTAATAATCAATCGACAATACTAACAAGCTGAAACATCATTTCTATTTTGACTAGCTAGTTTGCAGTAATATTTTGACTAGTAGCGAAACACTTTGACTAGTAGTGGAGCGGATTCTACGCACCAAAGTGCACTTGCACCATTAATGTGTAAGTGTTCAAATCGTTGTAGGGCAAGATAAATGAAGATTATATAGACTCTAAATTCTTTATTTTCATTTTTATTTTTGATTCGATCAAATTAAACGCCCATAATAAGAGTACATCTTCTTCTACCTAGTGTTCTCACCTCCTTAATTAGTTAGAAACACTTGAGACTATTTTTTTGGGTTTCAATTTTGTTAACTGTATTAGTATATATGCATGTGGTGCGACGTAGATGACCGGATCAAAATACTGTATATTAGTTATTCAGTTCACTTGCATCTTAGTACGTAGAAGAATTTTGGGTCTACTACTCACAAACATCAAAAGAAAGATAATATAGACCGTAATAATCATATTCTTCTCTCTTCAAGATGTTGTATCAGTGCTCTCTCTCTCTGTGTTTTCCGTTCATGATAGTAACTTCCGATCTATTTGTAATGCAAAAACTATAATCGCAATACATATAACTGAGCCGCATGAATTAGTTTGATAATGCTAGTTTAATCGAAGATAATCTTCTTGACCAAAAAAAAATAAAAAATCGAAGATAATCTAAAATATGTTAATCATCACCAAGTCCTGAATCGATCCGTGGTCGGTTCACCATCCATCAAAGTAAAGACTAAAGAAAGGTGCATGGTCTACCACCACACAGTTAAGCATTCTCCTGAGACGTAAACATCATTAGAAATCGGAGAGAAACGAAATTGGAGAGTCGGGAATTGGAAAAATTAAGCGAAGTATTTTCCGGCAAAAAATGATTACTCAAACTGAACTCCGGCCACTTCTCCTGCATATAGATTCGTTTGCAAATTTGATATGACTGCTCGAGATTTTGTCTCGTGAGGATTTCCGGAGACAAGTAATCGAGTTTGATGGAAGCGAAACAACCTACAGAACTAGAATAGGGGGTAAAATTTTCAAGAAAATGTGGAAGCAGAACTAGAAGAGGGTTTCCAAGGAAATGAGTTGGCGGGACCCTCCCCCACCGATTGGCGAAAGCCGAATGATATGGAATACGACGGTTGAAAATCGACCTCACCCCACTAGAAACTGGGATTGCGTGCCACGTGTCGATCTACCAACTACCCTTGTTTGGCCAACATACTAGACGACAAGACAACTGACCGGAAAACGCCGTCCCTGCAATGATTTTGTTACAAACAAAGCAACACCAGCTTCGTACGTGTGTACGTAAATATCACTGCTGATATGTGTGTACTTCCTTCACTGCTTCTCCGTTTCTCATTTCTTCGATTCGAAACTCTTAAACATGGAAGAAGTTTTGAATCGAAAATGATATAGTACGCGTACGTATCTCTTTTCTTTCATGATCTTTCACGATCTTTCACATTTGTCTCATATTCCAAGATTAGCTGTGTATGCAAAGTGTGCATGCTGACGGTGCATGTCGGTAATCATTCTAAACTACTATCTAGCTCTAGATAGCTAGCTAGCTAGGTAGGGGTCGATTTTCATAGAGCCCGGCCAGATCGATGCACTGATGCATACATATATATGATCGAAGCTTTGGATATAGAACACATAAATGGTGAAATTCCAGGGATGAAATCAATAATGAAACAGATCGAAACTATATCTCCGTGTGTTTGCGATATTAAAAAGCGAAATGCAAGTTGGGATAGTAAAGAGAAAGCACTAGCTAGAAATATGATATATATGCGCCACCAAGCAAAGCTAAGGCTAGCGTCAAGTAGCCAAGACGAGTCCTTCTTTTCTCTTTGCGCAAGTCTTTCAAACCAGAAAGTGCAGGCTCCACCATATATTCAGGCCAGGTCCCATTAATATATTTCCTCGATCTCTTATCTTTCTCAGGCTGATCGATCAGAGACGTCTCAGAGTACACAAACACCTCTCAGTGCTCTCTGCCAAAAGAATTATTAACTGATGATATAAACATGTATATATATTTCATTTTTATGGGACAGAAATCGGAATCCCATTGATGGGTTCTTGTTCTTCCTTAGCTTTAATCATTCTGCTCTGTAGCTTATGCAGCTTTGAGTTTTAAAATCGAGTAGCAAACAAAACAAAAGTGAAAGAGATTAGGGCAAATGGGCAAATGGGGCAAGCAGACAATTGGCGGATCATGAATATTAGCAAAACAAAGTAGAAGACTTTGTTTAATTAGCATCTTACCTGGGAACCTTTCTCCAGAACCTCTTTTTTCAGATCATGAATATTATTAGCTAGTGAATATTATTAACAAAATATGCAATCATAAAAATAGTAAAGTCATATCTAATTTCCACGATACGAATGTTGAAAGCTACAGTCCAAATCAAAATTAACTGTATTTTTAAGGACAACGGAATATAGGAATCAATCAGTTGGCTGCTTTAGAAAGAAAAGCACCATATATTACTTCCACTTTTAATTTACTTATAAATTCTTTAGACAATCAAATTCTACTATAGCTAGCTTTTCCTTTTGAACTTATTCTTTTGCTGTTAAGAGATAAAGTAAAATTCTACCAAGAGAAGCGCGCACATACATGAATATGCTTTATAAATAAGTTTCTGGCAGCTGCAGCATGCATGATCACCCAGTTAATCCGATGGCAATTGGTTAATTATACTTTTGAGTCTAATATTTGACCATCTAGGATCCTAGTTACAAAAGATTAAAGAAAAAAAAAAAAAGGAAAAAAAAGGTATTTTGACTTAACAATGATGTTTAGTCGTGAAATTTCTTCAAATTAGAAAGGACGTTCTTCATTATTTATTTGTTCCACAATGTCCTAATTAAAGTGCTTAGGCGGGCTTTTTTGGTTCCTCAACCCGCCTAAGCGCCATATATATAGAGGTATTTTTAGAACAGTACTAGTTATATATATGCCTTACAAATTGATGGAATGATCGTTTTATCTTATCATTTCAAAATTATAATGGTATCTGGCACTGATATTATCTTCGACTCTTTTGTAGAAAGAGACTTGTTTCCTGTATCAGGTCTAGAAAGAATTTCGTACCCACGAGGATGAGTACTAATCAAAAATACACAGGACAGAAAATATGCGAACGAACTATAGCCAGTGACCAGCTAGCCGAGTAGCATAATACTAATGGTTAACAGTTAGTGCAGATTGGAATAAACTAAGTGAAAGGTGTTCCCATCCACCATCACCATGGAGGCTTAGCTAGCTTAGGCCTACATCGCTCACACTGAGACCGCACACACTCGAACAGAGAAAGCTGATCGATCAAGGAAGAAGACATATATCCTCCATCCATTCTTAACTTGTGTATAAAATCTCCATCGATCATCTATATATATATATATCCCACATGGTCCATCTCTCCTCTCCACTATAAGCAAACTCACAACCTCACAAAGTAGTGTGTACTTGATCCATCAAGCAAGCAAAAAAGAGAAGCTTCTCTAGAGGAAGTAGTAGTTCGTTTTCCTTCTTCTATTTCCGGTCAGTCGCTTAGTCAGCATATACACACCGTGGAATTCAGCTAGCCAGCTGTGACACTATTATGGAAGGTCTGCCGCCGGCGAGGTTTCTGAAACCCAGAACAATAGGGCGGCCGTCCTTGCCTACCCCTCCGCGGCCGCACAAGTTAACGCACAGTCTTTCCTACAACTCGCCATGTACCCTATTACTCTAAAGGTCTCTACTCTCTGTTAACTATTAGCCAGCATCTTCGAGTTTCATAACATCATTCTTAGCCCAATGAGGAAACATTCATCTAATTACTTCACAAATGATATGTTTGTTATTATTATACACGTACGTACAGTTAGCATGATTCTCATCATGATCTTATGATGGACCGTTTGTGTACATATTTGCAGTTTGAGGAGGTGTTTTACAAAGTGAAAATGGAGCACAAAGCTGGACTAGTACCGTGGCCGAGTAGTAGTAGTAACAAGTTAACTTCGGAGAAAAGCATACTGAACGGAATATCAGGTGTGGTTTGCCCCGAGAGATACTAGCCATGCTAGGTCCCTCCGGCAGTGGCAAAACCACTCTTCTCACCGCACTCGGCGGCCGCCTCCACGGTAAGCTCTCCGGCAAGATCACCTACAACTCCCAGCCATTCTGCGGCTCCATCAAACGGAGAACTGGTTTCGTCGCACAGGACGACGTGCTATACCCTCACCTCACCGTGACCGAGACCCTCGTCTTCACCGCCCTGCTGCGTCTTCCCAACACCCTGACACGCGACGAGAAAGTGCAGCACGTGGAGCACGTGATCAGCGAGCTCGGGCTGAGCCGGTGCCGGAGCAGCATGATTGGAGGCCCACTGTTTAGGGGAATATCAGGTGGGGAGAAGAAGAGGGTGAGTATTGGACAAGAGATGCTGATTAATCCGAGCTTGCTTTTGCTTGACGAGCCCACCTCGGGTTTGGACTCCACTACGGCGCAGAGGATTCTGACCACGGTCAAGAGGCTGGCAAGTGGGGGCCGGACCGTCGTCACCACCATCCATCAGCCCTCGAGTCGCCTCTACCACATGTTCGATAAACTCGTCTTGCTTTCCGAGGGCTACCCCATTTACTATGGCCCTGCTTCATCTGCTCTTGAGTATTTCTCCTCCATTGGTTTCTCCACGTCCTTTCCTAGTGTCAATCCTGCTGATCTCTTGCTCGATCTTGCTAACGGTACGTTCCTATTTCGGAAAACGTGTTATGTACCTGAAATGAATTGGAAAAATGTTACGTAAAAAATATACATACAGTAAAACCATTGAATAATGTCGGAACATAGATTAATGTTAGTATATTCTAGCTCAATAGTATTGTGTCTTATACTTAAGTACTGCATTCAACTATTCGATCATCTAATTAAGATGATGTGCGTATACAGGAATCGCCCCCGATTCGAAACTGCTGCTGATCATCAACAACGTGAGAACATGGAACAGGAGTCGAAGATGGTGAGAAAAGATCTTGTTTCTGCCTACGATAAAAACATTTCCGCAAGATTGAAAGCTGAGCTCTGTGGTGCTGGTGTGGAGGCCAACAATGTCTTTAACAATTACATCAAAGAAGCTGCTTCATCAAGTAAAATATATTAACCCAATCACATCCCTCTTGAAAGAATTAGCAACGCATCAATTAATTTGGCTAATTAGTTTGTTGGATAATTATGTGCATGCAGGACACGACCAACATCATGAACATTATTGGTGTACAAGCTGGTGGCACCAGTTCAAGGTACTCCTCCAGAGGGGAATAAGGGAACGACGTTTCGAAGCATTTAACAGACTAAGAATTTTCCAAGTCCTAAGCGTCGCCACGCTCGGTGGACTCCTCTGGTGGCGCACCCCTTCCTCCCATATCGAAGATCGAATCGCCTTGCTCTTCTTCTTCTCTGTCTTCTGGGGCTTCTACCCTCTCTACAACGCAGTCTTCACATTCCCCCAAGAAAGAAGAATGCTCATAAAAGAACGATCTTCTGGAATGTACCGCCTCTCTTCCTACTTCCTAGCCAGAACAGTTGGAGATCTACCTCTCGAACTTGCACTCCCTACTGCATTCGTGTTAATAATCTACTGGATGGGTGGACTCAAACCCGACCCGTTCACCTTTATCCTGTCTCTCCTTGTTGTGCTCTACAACGTCCTAGTCTCACAGAGCCTTGGCCTTGCC
Organism: Fragaria nilgerrensis; assembly: GCA_010134655.1. Classification (NCBI taxonomy): domain Eukaryota; kingdom Viridiplantae; phylum Streptophyta; class Magnoliopsida; order Rosales; family Rosaceae; genus Fragaria; species Fragaria nilgerrensis. Next base: position 32,200,637 of record CM020978.1, read on the forward strand.
ATTGGCGCCATTCTCATGGACATAAAGCAAGCTACTACTTTGGCTTCGGTTACAACCCTTGTGTTCCTCATCGCCGGAGGCTACTACATACAACAGATTCCTCCTTTCATAGTGTGGCTAAAGTACTTGAGCTATAGCTTCTACTGCTACAAACTCCTTCTCGGGGTTCAATACCGGGAAGATGATTATTACGAGTGCTCGAAAGGAGTTTTGTGCCGAGTTGGAGACTTGCCTGCCGTGAAGTCAATGGGAGATCTTAACAACTTGTGGATAGATGTCTCGATTCTTGCCCTGATGTTACTAGGTTACCGATTTATGGCTTATCTCGCTTTGCATCGAGTCCGCTAGGTAGTTAAGTACTTCCGGCCACTTCTAAGTTCAAATCATCACCAGATCGAGATCGCCGCCGCAGTCTGAAGAGTTTTCTCCTACCTTCTTCAACTGATCATCGTCTCTCTACATTGGCAGTTCAACGATTAATAATTCATTAATAAGATCTAGTTGATTAGCTAGTAGAAAATAATGAAGTCCGTGGTGTAATGGTAATCAAGTTTTTGAGCCATATATATCCTTGTGACCAATTATCAGAGCTGGATATATATATATATATGACTGTGTAGCTTTATATATATCCAATAGGTACTACTCATGAGTTGGAGGTTCCAATCTTAATTAAATCTATTTACTGAGAGGAAAGACCAAAATAACATATGCTCTTCTTGATATCTACATTAAAAACAAAGTAACGACCTTAAAGTTGTCCGTTGTTAAGTTATTTAATCAACTAAACCGCAGCTTACGGATAAAAATTATGTCATATAAACAGAATTTTCACACTCATTATAGAACAAATTCAATTATATTTTACACAGTTCAGTTCTTTGTGCATGTCATTGTTGTCATCCAAGTGTGTATAATATAATCTTCCATAAAATCAGTAGGGTAAAAAAGAACCTTCGCCAAAGCAACAAGAATGACAGACTCAGAGTCGTAGTTGTGGTGGTTCGAACTTAAAATAGGGTTTGAAAACAAAGATGTACATTGGAGGAGATGGAGGGCCATATGGTGTGTGCCTGTGTGGATCTAGCTACATGAGATCGTTGAAGTTGGGTTGGGTGGAGGCCCATGCAAAAGAGAAAGGACATGTCATTTCCTACTTTGGCATAGTGGACTACCCACGCCATAGTTTATCATCGAATCAATATTATTTGAGAGAGAGACAAGAAATAATGAAATATAGGTTATTTCTTGTCTCTTCCTTGTATATATTTACAAATAAATAAGAAGAAAGTATTGTAGATTGCCTTAAACTTCAAAGGATGATGATATGAAAACGATAAGAAAGCAAACAAGTAAAACCCTACCATGATCATATATTGAGCGTGAAATAACCGAAACACGCCCCTGTCAGCTGATCTAAATGTAATGCTGGGGACAAGAAAAAAGAAGAGGATAAAGTCAGTTAGAGTAGGGTGTGTCATGTGTATGCGCATAATCTGTTACTCGATCGGCAACAAAATTATTAAATTAACTTCAGCGGATCCATGTCTCTCTCTCTCAAGTCAAATTAAAAGAAAACAGAAGTAAGAACTAATATTGGTAATGAAAGCCCAAATTAGTGTTCCAAAGCCCAATCTCCCTCCCGTGATAAACGACAAGTCGTATATTTTCTTTCAGACTATAAGTAACCGGGAAAGGGGCTGAAACACTGTCGTTCGCGTCTTCTAGGGTTTTGCAGAGCGAGAAAGAAAACAGTAGAGAAGAGAAGAGAGAAGAGGGTAGTGACGTCATGAGCAGAAGCTTGGGAATTCCGGTGAAGCTGCTTCACGAGGCGTCAGGGCACATCGTGACGGTGGAGCTCAAGAGCGGCGAGCTTTACCGAGGCAGCATGGTCGAGTGCGAGGACAACTGGAACTGCCAGCTCGAGAGCATCACCTACACCGCTAAGGTCTCTCCTTCTTTTCTTTCAATTCGATTTCTTTTGCTGGATTTCATTGTTAGGTTTTAGGTTTTCTTTGCTGCTTTAGTACTGCGTTCTCTAAAACCCTAGATTTCGTCTAAAACCCTAATCTGAATCCGACATTTTAGTTGCTAGATTAAGCGATTTGAAACCCCAGGGTCCCCAACACTCTCAGATTTGTAATTGTTTTATTGCGAATTGAGGAAATCGAGAGTGGCGTAACGATGTGGTTTCAAGTCTGGTACTGTTGATGTGTGGACTGCATTTGGATTGAATGGTGTAGATTTATCTGGAATTTTGTGTCCATTATGCTATCGAGGTTGCGAACATAACTTTGTTAGCGTAGGGTGTTTCTTTTTGTTTATTTCTTACTTATGGTTGTTGCTAACATTAAATATGATCTACTGCAGGACGGAAAGGTTTCACAGCTTGAGCATGTTTTCATTCGAGGGAGCAAAGTGAGGTATGTACACCCTTATACTGTTTCAACAGTCCTATTTGTTTGTATCTTGTATGGTTAAGTACTGTGTTTCTGCTCTAGATTACTGTAACTCTGACACTGATGTGGATTTTTGGTAGGTTTATGGTCATCCCAGACATGCTGAAGAATGCTCCAATGTTTAAACGTCTAGATGCTAGAATCAAGGTATCTTTCCACTTTCCACTGATGATAGAAATCTCCTTGATATGAATGGATTGAAGTTTTTGTTGTCTGACCTTTTGTTTCTGATCTTGAAGGGTAAGGGTGCTTCAGTTGGAGTTGGCCGAGGTAGAGCTGTTGCAATGCGGGCCAAAGTAAGTGTTCTTATCTCTACTAAATCTTATGTAGTTCCTTTTTTAAGAGCTTATAAAGTTATATCTTAGGATATTGGTACTGGATCTGTCAATAACTAGTATTCATGTGCCTTTGTGGACTCTTTTATATGAAGTGTTGAGACAATGATTGTATTGTTTGAAATACCAGAGTTTCATAGATTTGTTTGCTTGACACAATAATACCGGACTTGGCTTGACTAAAGAAACTTGTTCTGCAGGCTCAAGCTGCTGGTCGCGGAACGACTGGTAGGGGAGCCGTGCCACCGGTACGGAGGTAATCGATCCTCCCTGCACCACACCTTTGCAGAGTCACTTCAATATGCCTATATGATTGGTGTAAAAGAATAGGCTTCTTTGTTTGGGAGAGTGAAGAATCTGAGAATGAATTGTACGGTCCACATGCTGATCTCTTTATGTATGCATGTTTTGGATGCCGAATCTTCTTTTGACTCTTACTGTACTATGTAGTTTCTATTGTTAATGTCAATGTAATAGCGAGATTTTATCAGTGTCTATAGTTCTTGGATTGTTAGTTCCTTGATCTTGCTGTTTATGGTCATTCTCCTGCTCACTTTTAAGAGCTTTATGCTTTCAGGCTTTATAATCGTCAAGCTATCTGCCTTATATATGGAACATTTTGTCAGTAGGGTGTCCGGTGGTTGCTATGGTAAGGTGCTGTAGCAACATCTCTGTTATCACCTATACTTGAAGGTAAAGTGTGGTAGCTCGTTATTGTCACAAGTCACACCCCTGGGACAATTTGGGTAGGCAATAGTCTTTAGTGTCATGATCATCAAATGATGGCAATGCTTATCATGCAGGTGAAAGAAAGTCATAGTATAGTGAACAACTAAAGTTCCATATGATTCATTGGAACAGTTCAAGTGATATACGTATAGATGTAAACTGTAAAGGAGATTATTTGGACAACTGGGAAGAAAGGTTCCCACAAGATTGTAAGATGTTAAAGATTAGTGGAAGTAGCCATAGAGTTCCAAAAAGCAAATGCAGAAATTCCAAGGGTTTGAAGCATCCATTGTAGGACCGGTAAGAACAACCCTGAAGAATCTGAAGGGAAGTAGAGCATTTGGTCCTGTAACTGGCCATGAAGCGAACTGCCCAGGCTTGCATATAGTTTGGTCATTTTCGTGCACTCTTAGATTTGTCCACGTCTTCCCATCCAGAGATCCCTGAAATGCGTGAGTTCACTTGATACTCTTTCCTCCATCGGATGATAACAAACACAACAATAATAGCTCTATAAGGAGCACATTAAGGTGAGTTACCTGGAAATTCCAATATCTCATGTATGCTCTGGATCCATCATGTCTCAAGGTGTAGTAGTTGCAAATTAGCTGTATAAACCGACATTCCGCATTTGTCCATCAGAATGCAGATTGAAACATGATTTAAGAACCTCAAATAATTCTAAGTAATATGAACAATTCCATCTGACAAGAAGGTAAACCAAATGATACTATGTTAAGCAGATTGATTTACCGTCAACTTTCGGAGCAGTCCACAGGAGTGGAACGCATAGTATTAGTATCACGTTCATTAATATAATTTGGTGATGCTTTTGCGAACTAAAAATAACTTATATCCCATGCGGATGAATATAATGCAGATTAAAGAACGAAAGATATAGAAATACCTGATGATCTGCGCCAATGTCGACCATCCACCAGGTATTATTCCTCCCATCTTCAATATGTGGCCCAGCAAAGGATGTTCCCTGATGAGGCCGACGTATTGTTAAATTACTAGTAGCGAAGCTCACAGCTATACCTTATTATAACATGTCAATTTACCATACCTGGTAAGTTCTCGAGACCAAAACCTTGGGATCAGTGAACCTAGAATGGGGACTGCTAGCTGTAATTGTGATTCTCTGAAACATGCAAATTCATAAAGGATGAGCAGCTGCTTTAAAAGTCATTAATACTATGGAGAGCCATGTAAATGAAAACAAGCTGAAAAGTTCACCTTTGCCAGAACAGGATTAAACCACTGATGTTCTCCATATGATGTGCCTGCAAAGTACAGGACTCCATTGCTGTCCCCATCACATATGTACTGGAGCTCCTTATAACTAGATCGCCTATGTTGGATTCTCAGGCTACAAAATAAATCAAGAATTCCTTAACAAAGTATATAAAATAGTGCTCAAAATACACATCAACCAAGAATTCCTTACAAACAAATCGGGAATGGGAGTACAGTGTTTTCAAAGATCTAACCATGCAAGAGTTCAATAAGCTATTTCAATAACTCCATTTGACGATGTACCAAAGGAATATGAAATTTTGTAATCATAAGGACTAGGACTTTGGTAAGCGCATTTATACCTATTTACTATAATCTACTTCTACCTTCACCAGAATAGAGGATAGACAGAAATTGAGTGGAATAACAGAGTTATATACTTCTATACAGTTGCACGGCTCCAGCTTCAAAATTTCATCTTTGATCATTAAAATATAGAAAGAAAAATAAATATATACAGTTCAATAACACTTTAATAGTTGACTGCCTAATGTGCAAAGGTTGATCTGTCCAAACTTTTGATTTGAACTCCTATCTTAAAACATAGAAGATTAGTTGTTCTGTACCCTCTCCTTTTCTCAGCAACCAAAAAAATCAATTTAGTTTGCAGGAATCCACTTATAGTGCACATCAAAAAAGTTGAACATGAAAAAGAATGCTTACTTGTGCTCGCCTTGCGGTCTTGTCAATCCATGCTTGATATAATTGATGGCCTCCTGGACCTGTGATAACAGTATGAGATATATATTAGAAAATCAATTAAGAGTGAGCTTCATTTATGGCGAAAAGTTGTGTGAAATTATGATCAACTCACAAGGTTATTGAACATGGACATATGCCTGCTAATGTTGCTCTTCTCTAACTGCAAGATCATTTGTAAGAAAATGTTTGTTAGACACAAAATTTCATTTCTTCAGTAGATGTATTCACAAATAAACTAAGATTTTCTGATGCATCTCTACACTCAAAGTCTACATACCTTCTCAAGCAAGGACAAGGCAGCAGCACAAAACGAACGAGAGGTAGAAGGTCATGGACTGTCTGCAGCCTATCCCCAAAGAGACTGTCTGCGGTTGAATATGTCATCATCTCATCCACCACCTCCCATCCACACACTTCCTTTGCTTTTGCACCCCACATCAAGATTGCGTTGAGAACCTTCTCTTCAGATGTTACAGTCAAATCTGGATGCTGCAGTAGCATAACCTACTATGAGACAATACTCCATCATGGGATCTTTTAACCAATTGAAGTTCCAACTAGTTTTGGTATATTGTACAAAGTTATCAAAGCAACCCACATTTAGTTAAAGCTCAACACAAAGAGAAATAATAGTAATTACATAGCCAACAAGCACGAGGTGAACCTCTTTTTTTGTCTCACAAAGCTGCTAAACACATGACTTCCATATACTTCATTATAACGGTTGAACGATATGAGATCTCATATACTGCCCCTTTTGTATACATAATGTGATATAGTTATCTTATATATGTTTTAAGATGTCCCTCAGTGTTAATACAGGTCACTTGAATGCCGAGAGCTTACCTGAATGATCTTTCTAAAGGTCGCCTCATCTAACAACACGAAGTCAACGCTTGCAGTTGTGCAGTAGTCAAAGTGCATAGAAAAGTTTTTCTCACAAGTTTCTTCAATAAGTTGACATGAGGGAATTGAAGAAATCACTTGAAGCATCAGACAGACCGAGTCCTGCAACAGAAGTCGACTGTTAGCTTCAAAAGAAACAGTCCAATTACTTTTCCAAAAAGTCTGCTTCCTCGTCCATTAAACTTGTGATAATTAGAAAAACTGTTGTTGAATGACCTTCTTCCACTAGAACTCCATCCCTGCATATAATGTGCACATGAGAGTATCAATATCTCAATAATTCATTATCATTCTTTTGTTTTCAGAAGTCCGAAACCGCAAGTCACTTCTCCGTTCTTTTATTCAAATCATGCAAGTTGCATACTGTAAAAATGACAAAACATAGGCATGGTTTGAAATAATATACATAGATTAAAATTTTGTTATAAGGTAAGGAGTACCAAACTACCTCTGATAGGCATTCTAAAAGCATTTTGCAGCATTCCTGATGAAGGAGAGTGACTCCAAATTGATCAGCCAACAGAAAAAGTTCGAGTAACATGTCACCAGAATCCATGGTAGCCTCTAAATTGAGCTCCCCACTATACATGAACTCAAGCAAGGCCTGAAATGCTTCTGGAGATATGTCTCTCAAAAGAACCTCTGAGGATATTGTTTCACACATTCCATTTGTGAACATCTGCACAATGCAACATCTGTCTATTATTTTCATTCTAATGAGAGTACAGAAAACAAAAGATCAGGAACAGAAATAGACCCAAAATGCCTACGTGACAGGCATAAGGGCACATAAGAACAGGAGGATATTTATGAACCAAACAAAAAAGTGCATATGCTAACCTTTGCAAATGGGAGACTCCATAAACTCAGAATAACTTTATGTGACTGAGCAATAAGGCCATGACCTTCAATATAGATGTTAACGTCACTATACTTGTTAGTTGAATGCAACTGCCTAAGCCTCAGGACATCAATGGGAACTCCAAACGGGAAGGCTGTCCAACACTGTGGTCTACTGCATGGGTATGATAATTCCACACATTTGCCGGAGTCAAACAACTTTTTATTTAGCTTAAATCTTTCCATGGATTCCTCGCATTGCTTCACTAATGAAGACACTTCAAATTGTAAGCCTAGAGACCTCAAGGAACTAAGCTGTGATTCTGGAATCTGTACCAAACAGCACAAACGATAACAACATACCAGTCTGTCATCAAATAGTAGTGATGATTTTGGCATACAAACAAACCCACATTTGAAGCATTTATAGCAAAAATTACACATTTTTGCCGTATATATGAATTGCTCTACACTTCTGAGACCTCAATAGTATCTATTTCCTCATAAGAGCATTACAAGTATCTGGGATAAGAAGATGGTATACCTGGGTTCGCCCTGTGTAAATATATTCAAGTAGAGCATGGAGAACAGGATAAGTTATCCCTTTTAGCTGGAGAACGTCTTCGGATGATATAGGGAAATTCCCAGAGGCTGCCAAAATAGGCTTGTGAGCTGGTACAGGCCTTTCTTCTGGACCAACAACGAAAAGAACATCAGATAGTTCCCAGCTTTCAAGGAAATTTTCAAGCCCCCATTTCTCATAAACCGTTCGTTCATCCTCCAACTGCTCTTCCCCATCTTCCTCATGCATGTACTCCTTGCAATCCAAATTCTTCCACAACGATATATGATTCTGAGTCAAAGGTAATACACTGACATTCCTATACCCGACATGTTTATCCCAGCTACTAAGCCCAACATAACGAACACTACAATTTGGATGTGAATCCAGCCACTGAAAGACAAGGTTCTGAAAAGGGTATCTTCCCTTGCCAATACTGATCAAACCATCACAGATACTGATCCAATAGCTCTGAAACGCAGAAGAAGAACAAAGACCAACACCCTCCACATCCACCACAGTTTTCCCATCCACCTCAATTTTCAACCGCCTATTCCTATGACTACCCAAAATAACAGTATAGTGAGGACTATTATCTTTCTTATAATGATAGTGCTGGCTTCCCACGTTTTCCCTGAACACCAGTGTCACATCATTGTGAGCAAATGCTTCAAACGCCACGCAGCCCCTCCCAGCTTCCCGGAACTTCAAATCATTCCGCCAAGCACACTCAAAAGGCGCCACCGTAAGGAACTTGTTCTCTTTCTTCTCCATCTTCCTTCCTTATTACACACACTCAATCTCAACACCAACACCACCTTGCCTATCCAGAAATGACAAACTCATCAAAACTAAAAATAAAAAGTTGATCTTTATGCTAAAAACTCCAACAAAATCCAAACCCCACTACAATTCAGTGAAACCAAGATGCAAAATTTATAGTGAGAATCAAATGCAATGACAGAGAGACCAAAAAGTAGCCAGAAATTGCTAGAAGACGAGGACCCTCAACTTGCCAACAAATATCTTAAACCACTAAACAATGACACAGATGAATTACAGATCACTATCAATCCTATCCTAACCACATACTTATCCAACTACACCATCAATACATCAAAATATCTATCACCAAAAACGTCATTCAGGATTTCAGGCAGACAAAAAATCCCAATAACGACAACTGATGCCCATGACTTTGGATAATAACAACAAACAAGTAATCAGAAGCGAATAATAACATCAGAAACTGACCCGTAATGGAAAGTTTTCGTAGCGGGTAATTTTTATTTGTTTCTCACCTGTTTGGAGATTCATGTGTCCATATCGGTCGGAGAAATGAACCTGACCACAAGAAGAGAGATATTTGGACAAGTGGGAACTGGGAAGTCAAGCAATTTTGGTCGGAGGTGTAACTGAACCTTCAAGAACTTGGATGTACTTGTAATTTATATTTATATTTACCTATATACTATTAGTTGTTCACTGTTCATAAGTATGTGACAATCTATTTTTATGTGCCGACTGTTTTACCTCTGTTAATTTTAGAAAACCACAATAATGTCATTAACTCTAGATATATATATACACACACGATTTTTATCAATATCGTGAAGAATCGAGAATGATCTGGGCACCGACCTTCTTTTCTTTATCAATCCACTCTCTTTTTGTGTTCATAAGCACTGTGAACACTGCGCGGACATTTTTACCCTGTTGATGAGCTGTGTGATTCTGTATTTACCTTTCATTTTAACTCTAGATATAAAAGTATATTTTTTTTCGCCGCTTCTTGCTCTCTCTCTTGCCCAACATTTCTCCATCTCTCTCACACTCTAGACTCTTCTCGAAATAGCTCCAACATTTCTCACAAATCAGAAGAGTCTAGAGATATTAATATATTACCGCGATAATTTATTACCCCGCTGTTTACGGAACTATTTCTATCATTCAAAACAATTAGAGCATTTATATTTTCGGTAGAACACAAGACTATATATTTTGTTGTATAAAGGTTGTTTTTATGATAGCTCTTATACATATGTGGAATATGCATAACGTGGATACTACACGAGTATCAACTCTAGTATATACTAAAGCTTGGTTAACTGTTTAATTTATAGGCATATGAACAATATACTGACCATTTTACCTCTGTTATTTTTAAGAAACCATAATATTGACATTAACCCTAGATATATAATCAATATAACAGCTGAGTATAATTTGCATGTATAACATTCTATGAAGTACATATCGGAAACATTTCCATCAATCAATTAACTCATTGACCAACTTCATAACGTTGTTTTTGGATAAAATAATTTTAATGTCCATAGAAATTTCAAAATCATGGGAATTACAATTCCATTAATTTATATCCTATTAATTGAGAATTTCATTGTTTGGATTTCATGATGTAGAGTTTTAAAATGACAAGAATTTGTATTCAGACTAACCTTAGTTAAGGGAATTGACAAATGACGCTTATTTTGTGAGGAATTCAAGTCGGGAATTTAAGCTCTCAAATTCCATGATTATTTTCCCGTGAAAATTGCTAATTCCAGGGGATAAGTATCCAAATGAGGAAAACCGTCCTAAGAAATTAAGAATTCCTTATTTTTGATTAAATTCCAGGGAATTCACCTGCATCCAAACACGTCGTAAATGTATATACCGCGCCAAAACGCGGGTATAATTCTAGTTTACCATTTACCATATATATATTTTTCGTCAACTGTACAAACAACTAAATTTACTGTTTATAACACTGTTACTAATTACTGTTTATAACATGCAAAAGAGTTGGGCCTCCTTTTATAACTCTTTTGCATGTTATAAACAGTAATTAGTAACAGTAATTACTAATTACTGTTACTAATCTGCAGGAGGCCCAACTCTTTTGCATGTTATAAACAGTAATTAGTAACAGTGTTATAAACAGTAAATTTAGTTGTTTGTACAGTTGACGAAAAATATATATACGGTAAATTTCGTCTTTCTATCGATCCCCATCGATGCTTCCCGAGTTTGATAGCAATCGACGAACTTTGCCGCCCTAAACAATCCCCTGATTTCGACACCAATCGCTGTTTTCATCTGTTGTGCTGGGCAGCGGAGGTCACCGTCCTGTTACTCACCACCAGACCGCAACCACTTCAGCTCCTTCTACCTGTAAGTCTGAATCTTGGTTCGTTTATTTCGAATTGATTGAAGTTTGTGTTGATTTAGGGTTTCAGAATTGTGCAAATTCTGAGATTTGTGTTAATTGAATTGTAGCGGGATTGGGCATTTGTGTTGCGAGTAAGCCACAATATCAGATCACTCCTCCGATAAGAAATTCCAGAAATTTGAACAACGATCGAGGTGAAAGAGAGAGGAGGAGGGATTTTTCTAGGTTTGTATCTATAAAGGGTGAGTAACCGAATCTAATTCATGGTGAGTAACCGAATCCAATTCGTTTCCAGACTTCAAGATTGAGGTTTGTTATTCGATCTGGGTTCAATTCTTTTTTGGGTGTTGATCTATATATAGCTTCTATCTTTCTCCATGTGCTTGCTCTTTTTAGTTTATCTCGTTTTCCATCGATTTGTTCTCCAATTTCTCCAATTGTTTTGTGATTTCGATTTGGGTGATTGTATTTATAGGTAAAGGTATGATTGATTATCGTTGGTTTCTTTTGGCAATTGGTTTACATATTTTAGTTGAATCTTGACTTTGATTGTTCTTCTGGGTCTTTTCTTTTCTGATCAGGTCTTGCAGATAAAGTGTGGCACCACTTTATAATAGCACTATTCCATTCCTTCCAATCAGGTAACAGCATACCATACATGTTAAATATTTCTTCTCATGACAAAAGCTACAGTTAGGAGAATTTGCAATATGTATTCTTGATGAATCGTATTTGCACACGCATCAATTAACTCTGTCAACAAATCAATCATAGTATAAAGCAAGCATAGATCGTTCTAAAACGGGGATCCAACTACAAGGTAGATCCATCTAAACTAATATAAATGTCGAAATAAGCATATAGGGTTTAAGGGTTTGATGATTTCGGAATAGACATTGAAAATAAATCATAAATTACCTCTATACATATTTACATATGATCAACCAACAATCATGCAAACACAACCAAACAACCATGCAAGAACAAAGAAGACAATCTCTAATCTCATTTAAGTCCACACCGTGAGCAAATACACAACCTAAATTTGATATGCACATAAGTTCCTACGTGGTTCCTATGACATAGACATACTTTGAATTAGACTACAGGTTCATTCAACATCGTGACACAAACAAGCTCGGCTACGTGCTCTACTTATAGGTCACACACATAAACTAATCATGCAATTACGTATCACATAAAGAATCGATGTGTTTAAGCACAAGTCCAAATCAAACATAGGTAGAAAATCGGTGAAATAACAAAGACAATGCAACTTATCAACTACTTGTATCAAAGTCGAACCTTGGATGATTAACACATGCAACATCAACTACTTGTATCAATTACACATGAAAATAGAAGAATGCACCGAAAATCTTAAAGTATATGGACATAAAACTCACGGCATAAAACCTAAAATCATTGATCATAAATTGTAAACTTCAATTCAAAACATGGCTCAAAAGTACTTCTATCTCATAGACAATAATCGAAACATACTTAAGCAAAAACCTAAAACAAACATCAACAAGAACAAACACATTCTAATCCGAAAGTAAAAGATGGAATACACTCTCAGAATATCTCTACTTGTTCTATTCTTCAAGTGAGCGGAACCCTAGGCTACTTGCTTCGGATCAAGGATGATAGTGAGAATCAGATTGTGGTGTTTGGAGAATGATGAAGTTTCGGCAAAGCTTTGGTGTAATTTTGCACGGGTTGATGATCTTCAATTGCTGCCATGCCGTGCCCTATTTATAGAGTAACAAGTCTTGATCTCCAAGTATTCCTCAAGCACAAGGAATCTTATTGAATCGGCAAAACCAAGTCCAAGTTGGATTTAACTTCCTCTCTTGGGCCGCACGGTTTCTCTCTCCTTCGTGACTTGGGAAATCTTTATGGCATCTCCATACATATCTCGGATTGTACTTCTCCTAGCTCAAGCAGGAACTCCTAGCTGCCGGCCACCTTTCCCTCATGAGTCAGGAAAACATTTCCTATTCAATCACGGGCTTGGACTTTTCTGAAATAGAAATAAGAAAATTAGAAACTAGGGAAGAAGAAAGATGAAATCCTGATCAAGACAGGAATCCTAGTAAACAAGGATTTCCAACACTTAGCACAATTTCAACACCAAATTATTCAAATCCGAAAATACTATGCATTCTAACACTAAAACCTACATATTTCTACATTAAGCAATTATTCTACACTAGACACAAATATAAAGCTAAAACAACTAAATAGGAATTAACAAATGGTAAATAAAGGGTATAAACATATTAAGAACGTCACACTTTGTGCTCCTATCAATCCTTTCAAGTATATTTTCAGTGACTATTTGCTTACACAATAATCCATAGGTATGAATTATGTTACAACTTCTTATGGTTATTGATAGCTAAGTTTTTTATTTTGGCATTGGCAATGTTAATGTTTGCAGATTCTGTGAGTTCTCATATAGCATTGGGTTCACAGAGTAAATGATGTTTCATGCCTTTTGACAATTTTATTTGTGAGTTTGAATCTTTTGTCGGTTTTGTAATGCAGATACAAAATCAGGTGGTTATATGGTGTTAAGAGCTTGAGGTTACTCTTGGCAAGGTAATACATCTTACATGTTAATGAATTAGTTGTTCATTATGATTGTAACGTGATTCTATATTGTTCAAAATTTACGTGTTCTATATTGAATCCTGATTTGCTCATTTAAATTAGCTGTTGGTTTTTTTCCATTTACAATCATAAAGGCTTATTCTCAATCTATTAAGCTAAAATGGGCAGGTACACTTCAAAGAAAAAGGAGAGGGAAAAGCCAATACGAGGTTCAATTTTCAGGTTCAATATTGGTGTTGTGGATCCTTTAATTTTGGTCTCTCTTTTCGTGCAAGTAAGCATTGTATTTATGGTCAATTTTATAATGACTTTCTCTTTTTTCTTTTGAAGATTTGGAAGATATTCTGTTGTCACATTCAGTAGCTAATCTGGGGAATAGTGAGCTCTTGGCATTCTACGTTATCTTGGTTTCTTTTTTTCATACAAGTATGCATTCCTTTTTTATTATTTTCTTGAGTTATGTGAAATTTCCACTTTAGAAACATGTTAGCAAATCTGAAATGGAATTCATATAATTATATTAATGCTTAGTTATGTAAATTTTCTTTTGTATTTTTCTTTTTTCTTTTTTGTTTTGCAGATTTGGACAACAGTTGGATTTCCATTCAATAACTTAATTGATAATCAATGAGCTCTCATATACAGCTCCATTGAATTCAGGTATATTACAGCTCTTTTGTTTGTTTAAATTAAAATCGTAATGCAGCTTTTCAGGTATACCATCATACTATGATCAAACTTAAGAAGGCGTTGATGCCTTTTGGGTTTACTGCTGAGATAAAGAAGCTATCTTTATTCTCTATTGATTAATCTCATTGTTGTTTTGTTTTGCCTTTTCAGTTCACACATAAAAATAGAGTGCTCAGCTTAGTATTGTTGTTGGTTCATTGAATCTTTATACAAGTTAAGCTTTACAGGTATATACTACTGTTTTACATCAAAAAAAATTTGTGCATTGTCTATTTAGCAAAATCTTTCAAAACTCTGGTCTTCACTGTTGTGGAAGAATTTGGACTTTGGACAAAAATCTTTCAAGAGTTGACTGCCGCAACTCCCAGGCGAGAAGACAAATGTTGAAATAATTATGCCTTAAGCCTTCACTAAAATGAATGTAGGACAGACTGTGGTCTTCATTGTCGCAAAGAATTTGGATTTGAATATAGAATTGTTAGATTCTTCTTCATGTATATACTTTTGTTGTTGTAGGACTTTAACACAGACAGTTTTTTTTTTCAAACTGAAGTACCATTGATCATAAGTTGCAGTTAGCTTTCAAAATGATGTGGTATGACGAGCAGAAAAGTGACATTCATTTAAAAATGCAGAAAAAAGCCTGTCAGAGAAGTTGAAACTTAAATTTGCATTGTGTAGCTATGGAAGAGATCGAAGTTTTTGCCTTTTAGTTACTTTGTGCAGTTAACTTGAGAAAATATGATTTGTAAATTGTACCTGAGCTTGATTGTTGTGATTTATTATTTGTAGCAATCCTTTATGGTTATTGCATTTCTGCAATATCATAATCTCTCAATCTCAAGAGATATTCTTTATCTGTTTCAGCTTAGCTTCTACCTTTTCTTTTTTTTTTTACAATATGGAAACTTTTAACTATTTGGCATATAAGTTTGATAAAAATAAAAATAAAGCAGTTATTCTTATGCACAAATTACAATAGGAACTATATATCAATCTGCTTCATGTTGTATAATATTGGTTTCGTTGTAGCTCCAATGAAAATGCAATACATGTGAACTAACATCTGTATTATTTGGGTTTCATATTGTATAATGTATGTACTTTATTTCCCATACTACTAAGGAGTAAGCAATGATCTTCTTAAGATCAGGTGGTTTACATAGATAGATTGGGACATTCGTAACCAGAGACCAAACCATTTCAAGTTACATATACAATCCAGTTACAGACTTTCTCATACAAATCATGCAACATTCAGGTTTGGATTAGAGGACAAAGACTTAGATTCTGATTCAGTACCCGTGATTTTGAACCTGTTTTTCCAATTTGTTCACAAGATGAAATACCGCAGCAACGCGCGGGTAGTATGTCTAGTGATGCTCTGTTTTCGGAAAGTAGGTGCTATTTTTTCTTAACCGATGGGTGGATTCTCATAGTGAACAATTGAGTCTAGTTCGAGCAATTTTTTTTTTCGACGAATGGACATGATGTCTCCGTATTGTTTGGCCATGTTGTGGAGGGTTCGGTAGGGAAGGTTGCCTAGCATGTGGAGGTTCCGATTATGGGAAGTGGCCGAGGGCCGGGTGGTAGTTTTTTCGTGTTTTGATTTTGAGGAGGCAGAGATGAGTGACCAAAGGCATGCGAGGAGAACCAGGAGGATGGCTATCATTGTTGGAGGACTCATTGTTTCTGGCTTTCTGATCTGTGTGGAGTTGAGAGGAAATAATGGATAAGTATGGGTGATGACAAGCTCAGCTCAATTATACCATTGCTGCCCCACGTTTCAGCTAATGGTGAGAGTTCTAGTATATATGTCACCAAATCCCTGTGAAGAATTTAGATTCTCTGTTGGATTAAGTTGTTTTGATTTGTTTGGATGTCTTATAATTATTAGATGGAGTAAAGATGACATAAGGATTACATGGTGGTCTTAGATTATACTCAATCCAATGGTTAGAAGTCATTTAAGCAAATCCAAGCAACATAAATCTAAGTAGAAAAGTCAAATTCTCCCCTTGAGTGGACTGTGTAGTCTCACAATCTCACCCATCCCTTAAGTTCTATTATATTTATATATGTCACCAATCCTTTCAAACCTTCAAAAAAATTAATCCCTTTATTTTTGCCGTAGAGAGCTGGTGCTTATCCAATTACCCCAACCCACTTATAAAATTAATCCTTTACTAAATGCCTAAATAATCACTGCCATTCCTTTTACATCGAAAGAAAAAAATCACTGCCATTTATTTTGATATTCTGAAGAGTACTCGTTCTTGATATATTCGTGGATATATTACTACTTTGGGGTTAATGAAATTTACAGTATCTGAACCAATATTAATTCTGTGACAGAAAATGAATAACTACAGAGATCAAGTTCGAATTGTAAATAACTAAATACCAAGAAAAAAAATGGAGAAAGTCGTTTTGTGGAATGGAGATGTCAGGTGCTCATAGGTAGAAGCACGTACGCCCATGCTGGAAACACTTGTTTTACATGTAAAATTGCACTTCTTTCAAAATTTCACATAGATCAAAATTTATCAAAAGTGTTGGACAAGTTTAGTGATTCGACTGTTCTACTAAATAATGTCAATGAAATCTTATTTGAGACGTATTTCGTAAACTCAAAACCTGAAATATAAACAATTAAGAGATGTAAAAACCACGTCTGTATAAAATAATTAATAAGTTTTTGTAGAGTTGATTAATAAGTTTTTGTATAATGAGATGTCGCCAAGAAAAAACCTAAAACCTAAAATAATTATTTATTTTTTTAGGATCATCACACTCATCTAGTTGAGCTAAAGCTTCACGGTCAGGCAATTTGGACCTTGCAATTCACAGAAAGCCCTAAAAGTGGAAGTTAGTTAGTTAGAAAATTAACTGACTTTCAAATAGAGCTATATCTATTTTAGGCGCTCTCACAGACCCGAAAAGCCCGCCAAATGCTTCTCACCATCAAACTCACACACCGCTCCGAATCCATGGAAATCATTGTTAGGGTTTCGATCCCATTTCTCCGATCCTCCCTCACATTCCCGTCAACGAGACCAAAACCCTAGCTGGTCTACTCCTACGTACATCGAACATTAATTCATGCATTCAAAACCCTTTTCAACTAGGCTTTTTTTTTGGCGGTAAAATCGACGTGTATGGGTGAAGAAGATCCAGGCCGATGGTGATGGATGGAGAGGAGAGAGACGGAGGCGGCGAAACGGCGGAGGATGTTATCCAACAGGTGGAGAGTGTTATTCAATCGGCGGCGAGTTTTGGAGAGTACCGGAGGACGCAGAGAAAAGAATGTTATAACCTTCTGAGGCGTATGAGGCTTTTGTTGCCGCTATTCGAAGAGGTACGAGAGCTCGAAAGCCCGGTTACGGATAAGGGTATTGATTGGATGCTGGAGTTGAAGAAGGTGCTTGTTATGGCCAAGAAGTTGCTCAAGTTTTGTCACAAAGGCAGCAAAATTTATTTGGTACTATTTCGAATCTGAAATCATGGTGATGGAATTTATTGAGACGATTTTATGTTTGTTTATATGATTTTGGTTGTTTGATGATATTATCAGGCAATTGAAAGTGAGGCAGTCATGATTAGATTTCATGGTGTTCATGACAAACTCACTCAGACTTTGGATGATTTGCCTGATGAGCTTTGTATCTCGGATGAATTTAGAGAACAGGTCTGTTTTTCCCAAAATTATATGCTTCATTGTTAATTTCTTTTATATCTTTTCATTTGCCATGAAATAGTTAGCAATCTGTGTTGATTTCTGATGTGATCGAGCTTTTGATTCGGTCCAGATTGGCCTCATGGTGATGCAACTGAAACGAGCAAGGAAGCGAACAGATACACAAGATATAGAACTTGCAATGGATATAATGGTGGTGTTGTCGAAAAAAGATGAGAGAAATGCTGATAGTGCCATAATAGAAAGGCTGGCGCAAAAGCTACAGCTGCATACAGTTGAGGACCTGAAAATGGAAACAATTACTGTAAGGAACCTTATTAAAGAAAGAGGAGGGGTTAGTGCAGAAACTTATCAGCAAGTCATCGATCTTCTTAACAAATTCAGACAACTTGCAGGAATGGAAGTAACCAATGTTGTCGATGAGCCTGTTGTGCCGAAAATGCTCAAGTGCCCATCTTTGGTGATCCCTCATGAGTTTCTTTGTCCAATCACACTGGAAATAATGACTGATCCTGTGATTGTTGCAAGTGGACAGGTGAAATTACATGTGCCAAATGAAACTGATTCTAAGTTTTGATGCTACCTAAATCACACTAGAAACTGATCTTCTGCCTTTTTTCGTGTTTGTCTATCTTCTGAAGACATATGACAGAGAAAGCATACAGAAGTGGTTCGACACCAATCACAAGACATGTCCAAAAACGAGGGAACTTCTGCCTCATCTGTCAGTAGCACCAAACTATGCTCTCAAAACTCTAATCCTGCAGTGGTGCGAGAAGAACAAGTTCAAGCTTCCGGAAAAGGAAGCTTCCCAGGGCCAGGAAAGCTCCTCCACGGCGGACAAAGAGGAGATTTCATCCCTGGTTGAAAAGCTATCTTCCAGTCAATTAGAAGTGCAGAGGAAGGCTGCCATGAAAATTCGTTTGCTCTCAAAAGAGAATCCCGAGAACAGAATTTTGATTGCGCAAAGTGGAGGAATCCCACCATTAGTTCAACTTCTTTCCTATCCAGACTCTAAAATTAAACAGCATGCAGTGACAGCTCTACTGAACTTATCAATTGACGAAACAAACAAGAAGCTCATAACCAGAGAAGACGCCATACCAGCTATTATAGAAGTCTTGAAGACCGGAAGCACAGAAGCTAGAGAGAACTCTGCAGCAGCTTTATTTAGCTTATCAATGCTTGATGAGAACAAAGTTAAAGTAGGATTATCAGACGGCATTCCACCATTAGTAGAGTTATTGCAAAATGGGACAATTAGAGGTAAGAAGGATGCTGCAACTGCGTTGTTCAACTTATCATTGAACCAAGCAAACAAGGCAAGGGCCATCAGTGCCGGCATTGTACCGCCTCTACTCAAGGTACTCAAGGACAGAAACTTGGGGATGGTGGATGAGTCTCTCTCCATCTTCTTGCTTCTTGCATCACACCCAGATGGACGGCAAGCCATCGGAGAGTTCTCATTCATCGAGACTCTTGTTGAGTTTATCCGAGAAGGAACACCCAAGAACAAAGAATGCGCAGCATCAGTACTCCTAGAGTTGGGATCAAACAACTCATCTTTCTTGCTCGCCTCACTTCAGTATGGAGTATATGAGCATTTGGTTGAGATCACAAATAGCGGAACCAATAGAGCTCAAAGGAAGGCAAGAGCACTCTTACAACTCATTCGCAAATGTGAACACGTTTAATTGTTTTTTTTTTTTTTTTTTTTTTTTTTTGCTTCTTTTCCTTCATCCTTCATCCTGTTGATTATCCACATGATTTTATTGGATCCATGGGTTATATGAGGTGTATAACAAAGAAGAAGTTCAATTTATTCTTTTTTACAAGCCTTTTCTTTTCAGTTCTAAATAAGTTCTAGCGTTAGGGCTGTTATACAATCCGGAAATGAACCAAAACGTTCTTGATTTAACTGGAACATCCACCAGAAAAGAAATGCAGTTGAAGATAAGTCATAACTTGAAAGGATATCTAGGAGAAAAACTCCATTCCGCAATTAACATAGTAGTCGAATAGAGTTGATGTTAAGAGAAAGCATTGTACGTTCAGATTCTCGACTCATGACAATAGCCAAAACTGGATAACTGCAAGCACAGTACAGGGCATAACTGAAGTAGCAACATGGAACAGCCTAAACTGATCCATGTAGGAAAGCAAATATCACCTCTTCAGCAGAAAAGGCACTAATCATCTGTCAACATGTTGGGAGCCTGAGCCTCAGCCGAGATCCCCTTTAGAAGTTTAGAGTCCGTATAGATGCCCTCTGAAATTCGCTAAACTGCAAGGTAGAATTACAGTCAACAAAGAGATTCCACAAAGACCTGAATTAATCTAACCAAAATGATATGATTTGTAGCAATGAAGAACGCAATACCCTATTGATTATATCAATCATCCAAGTAATAGTAGGACCCAGCATTCTTTTGTTCTCTGTCCTTCGTTGAGTTCATTTTGTTGATTCTTGGACGAAAATTTGTCGGGTCTCGTCTAAATGTGATATCCAAATGCTGGATCAACAGAAAAAATAAATTTAATAAGATACCTGGAGAGACAGAGCACTTTAAAAGAGATTTACCCATTTTAAAACTGATTTGGGAGTGGTAGTACAATAACCATGAGTTAGCAGAAAGTTTTGACTATGCACAAACAATTAACAGAATCAAAACTAAATTCATATCATAGCTAGCTACTCTCATTAGAAGGGTTGAAAAAAAATTGTCTGAACACTTACAGATAAGAAGAGATTCATCCCAGTCAACAATGACTGCGGACAATTTGCAGTACAATCAATTGACGGCTTCCCTTCATAGACAATAACTCTATCTGCCAAGTACGTAGCCATGATAAAGTCGTGTTCAACCACAAATGCAGTTTTCTTGGCATGCAGGATAAACCTCTTTATGACTTTTGAAGCAACAATACGCTGCTCAGAATCCAGATATGCACTTGGCTCATCGATTAGGTAAATGTCAGCTGGCTGCATTAAGTAAACATAGAGAGATATTAGAATGCATCCTTAATCACAGACACACATGCACTGTCTCCATGTCTTTTATTGGATTCAACAATAATTCTTTCATAGTGAAACTGTGCTTGTGAGTACACTGTACATAGCTTGCTCTTCGATGAATGAAGAACTGAAAAGTAGCTGCCAAAATTCCAACAATAATTTATTGCCACAAATAACAATAATTTACCTTTCCAAGGCACAAACATAATGCAACCCTTTGCAACTCTCCACCGGAGAGATTTACAACTTCTTGATCCATTAGTTGCTCAATAAGAAGAGGCTTCATCACATCTGACATGAATTGGGGATGAGTATATGAATCACGTATTTTTGAATGTAACAAGTGTCTGACAGTGTTTTGAAACTTTGGACTGATCTTCTGCGGCTTGTACGAGACATTAAATTCAGGTATTTCCACTTCTGAATCTGATTCATCAGGTTTCAGTAGACCAGCCTGCAAAATGGATGGATATGAGAACTCAATGTCTCAAAAAAAAAACACTCACAAAAAGAGAAGAGAAGAGAAAACATCTCAACATACAAAGTGATTTGTGAAGGTAAAAAGAAAAATACCAGCATACGGATGAACGTGGTCTTCCCTGTTCCATTCTCACCAAGCATGACAATAATCTGTGAATCAGTAAATTCACCCTCCATCACACGAAGCCTGAAGTTTCCCTGTGTTTTACTCATTGTTGGGTATTTATATCGTGCATATGTCTCAATTTCCTCAGCAGTTTCCTGTGGAGTCTCAGCCACCTAGAAAAGCCAACAAAGTAAATCACAAAGTACTAATAAGTCAGAGCATTTCATGAAAAAAAAAAATATAGCCTTGCCTTAAAGGTCAGTGATTCATCTCGAAACCTCAGGTTTTCGGTAGGAACAAATCCAGCCAAGAAGATGTTGATTCCTTCTCTAACTGAGAAAGGAAGGGTTACAACACCATATGCACCAGGTTTCCCATATAAACAGCAAATGAAGTCTGATAAGTAATCCAGGACACTCAAATCGTGCTCCACAACAATTACATAGCTGAACACAAACACATATACCCATTACCCAAAACTTTCTGGAACATAATTAAGAGAGGGAATTAAGATAGATCAACAACAAACCTATTAGGCCTGAGCAACGAACGAATAACTTGGGCAGCTTTGAGCCTTTGTTTCACATCAAGATAACTTGAAGGCTCGTCAAACATATAAATCTCTGCATTCTGTATGCAAACAACAGCAATGGCAAACCTTTGAAGTTCCCCACCTGATAAATCCCCTACATTACGATCAATAACCTGGTTCAGCTCAAGGTCATGACACAGTTCTTCCTTCACACCCCTCTCATTTTTCTGGTTGAGCACCTCCCCTACATTTCCATGAACGGCCTTTGGAATGTGATCCACATATTGGGGCTTTATAATGGCCTATGAAATGAAAAGGAAACTATATAAGCATGGAATTAGGATAAGAACAATATTATATTTAGCACCAAAACGGTACAGATGATGACAAAAAAGAGTACTCAGAAATTGTATAGAGAAACACATCTGGTACATCATTTTGCCAATCTGATATACCATGACGTGATTATGAGAGCGCAATGTATGCCATATTGAAAATCAAGTCAACCTCAATCCTAATAGCAATGTTTACGAGGGCTAGCTTATTTCCAAAGACTAAGAAGCACAACTAGAGAGTTGTATGGCCTAACTAGTTTCCTAGGTAGTTGAGTGAGAGTATAATTCCAAGTCAACAAAACAAGAAATGGAAGGAAAAAAATAACAAAGTATTATAAAAACAACAACAGGTCAAGAGAATCATTACATGTAAGGTGAGATATACATAGAATTGAAACAGAACAACTCTTATTAATTCAAAAGATACCTTCAAATTGTCTTCCAAAATACGGGTAAAATAATTCTGCAACTCAGATCCACGAAAGTAGGTCAAGATTTCCTGCCAATCTGGTGGATTCTGGAAACGAAAAGATGAAGATTAAGAAATGAATCAAAAAAGTAAATGCCAAGATGATATCTTTAAGGGAATAGTTGAAAATATTGTTTAAGATAGGTTACATTGAAACGGCCTAAATTTGGTTTCAGCTTTCCAGCCAAAACTTTGAGGGCAGTTGACTTCCCAATTCCATTAGTTCCAACCAAACCAAGAACTTGACCTGGCCTTGGGACTGGTAACCTGAAATAGTAAATTGCATTGATTAAAATGACCAAAACCAAAAGTTACGCCTTCCTAATGATGTTGTATGGTACCAACCTGTGTAGCTTGAAAGTGTTGGGCCCATAACGATGGGTGGTATCTTTGTCCAAGTCCTTTGGCAAGTTAATAATCTGAATTGCCTCAAACGGGCATTTCTACACCAAAACAAGAGATAAAGTCACAAAAAGAAAAAAGAAAAAAAGAAGAAGTTAAAACGCAATAGTGTAGAGAACAACAAGAAAAGTCATACAAAACGGTTCTTACCTTAACACAAATACCACATCCAATGCACAACTCTTCTGAGATAAAAGCGATTTTGGATGCAGTAGTAACCTCAATACATAGTTTCCCTGCAGATTGATCCATCAGGTGAGACAATAACAACAGCTTATAAACAAACTCACGTTCACCAAAAGATCATTTGATTCGAAAATATAGGTACACAATAAAAAATGCAGATACATCAAGGGCAGAAATAGTTTACCAGTCTTGACGACAGGACAACTCTTCTTGCATTCCTGACGGCACTTCTTGGGCTTGCATCTGTCAGAGCTGACAATAGCTATACGTGTTAACCGGTCCGACATCTCTTATTTTTGTTTCTCCACTGTCAATCAATACACACAAATACAGCAATAGATTAGACACATAGCTGAAACTGTTGAATTTCAACAAAACTGAACCAAAGCTGATCTTGCTAAATCTACAATCCAATTCAACCTTAGACTTCATACAATTTCAATTTCTAACGGAATTAGTGGATTCGTAAATCATCGTATATGGCATCCTAATCTCTCAAAATCCATAGAACTAAATTAAATCCAATAGAATTTCACAGAAAGCTGAATTCCGCAGAATTGATCCTATAAAAGCAACACTCCGAGATATTAGATTTTGTCCGATCGATTTTATCAGTAAATACTAAAATTAATCCGGTAAGAAAAAAGCAGAAAGAGATAAGAGCAATTCGATTATCGAGGAACTCGTAATTTAAGTAGTAATAGAAAGAAGGAGGAGTTTTACCCAGCCAAACGATGCCGATGGAAGCGAAGCGAAGCGCAGAGAGGTCGAGAAGAAGGACTCTAGAAGGCGTGTGGCGTTGTACAGTTGAGCACACAGGAGGGTTTGGTTGGTGCTTTTAGGGTTTCACAAAGTAGAGGGACAGATGCGGCGCGTGAGCTCAACACTTCACTTTTCTTTTAACTTTTAACTACACGTATGTATTTACTGCAAGCTTTTACATGTTGACAGTAAATACATATACTTTTGTGTTGTAAAAACAGAAATTACTGTAATTGCGAGATTAAATTTATTTATTTTATTTTCCTCACAGTAACTATTTTCACAGCAGAATCTGACTCCACTTCCAAATTGGAGATTTGCATGTTTAAAGCCAATTGAATGCAGGCTGAGCATTAGTTTGTGACTCAAATATATCTTCTTAGTTATTTCCATAATGGGGTTATTTTCCCTCACGAGAGGTAACATGTATCTGAAGGGACATTGTTTCACCCTCAAGTTTAATACTCTAACCTGGTAAAAATTCCATGTCCTTCACTCTGCAAGTAAGTTTGGTTCCCGACTGTCAATGTGACATGTCAATGAGACCACAAATACGAACACTTAGATATTTAATAAATAAAATTTATTACTGATATATAGCCCACACAATGCTACGAACCAGCAAGAGCAGCACCAATAATAGGCTCTAATATTTAACAACAACAACAACAACAATACTAGATAAGCAGATAGTACACTACCCGGATCTGCTCTAACAGTTAATTTCAGGAAAAGAAAACAAAATAAAATCTACTCTATGAGGTCATTCCAGGCATACACAGAGCTGGGGATTCACTTGTGACAAATAATACAGATAGTACAAATGGCATTTGTTCTGGACATGCCAAACACATCACACCAAGACGGGAGACCTTGATCTGTTCACAGAAACCTCCAAGTAGCTTCTAGCTCTTTCTCATCCGCACAGTTGTATCCCAGCAAATAAGCTCGCGCTGCCACAACAAATAACAGCAAAATGAGTTTTGCACACCACAGTGAAACGTGTTTGAAACAACTTTCAGCTTCTCAAAGTAACAAATAAAGCAACTGAATTACCAAAGCGGCCGGATCCCATGAATGGCTCTGGCTCATCTGTTGGATCTTCCTGTTGCTGTTCCTGAAAGATTTGTCAAGGAAACGATCAAGTACTGGGAACTACATACATACAAATAAACATACATAATTAACCACTCGCCCATTCAGCAACCTAGCGCATTTATCAATACTACAAGAGACAAAAAAGGAAGTGGGCAAAGAATGACTGTGATCATAGGCAACAATTTTCTTACTATGGTTGGTAAGGTGCCTAATTAATCGTATCTCGTCATTTATATGAATCAATATATCTCTGAGGAAAATTAGGTACTATTTTACAAAAACATGTAGAGTTGTAGTATGACAATTAAAATTGCAAGGAAGAGGAGATTTCCACTCACTGAATCTGACTCTTCTTCTTGTGGTGACAATACATTATCAAAGCAATGACCAGATATTCTACAGACCCAAAGCATATTAGACGGATCCATAACAGCTTCTCTGCAAAACTCATCACATACTGAAAAAGAAAACAGACAATAAAACCAAATGAGTTCAAAATCCATCATCAACTCCTAGATATATGCAACAAGAAACAAGGTGCATGCAAGTCATTGAGAGTATCTCATACCATGAACCTGCCCAGTTTTCTCACAGACAAACACATCTCCAACTTGGTAGTAAGTACACTTTTCACCGGAACAAGTATGATCAGTTACCACCTTATCAGTCAGGCCCTTACTTCTTTTCCAGATGGAAACTTGATCAGCTACTGTCTTGTCAAGAATTAACCCATCATCATTCACCTTCACCTGAAACAAGAATTAACAGTGTATTAGCCCTCTTGCGGCGCCTCTCTCCAGTCCAAATTCCCTGAGCAATGAATAGCAGTTGAGGAGCCACCCAGTCCAAACCAAAGACCCTGACCAATCTGTTCCAAATCCGAGTTATGAAAGAGCAGTGCAAACTTGGTCAGAAGATTCAGCCGTTGTTTTGGAGTTGGAGTGGTACTCCAATGAACAGATAATGAAGAGTGGGGCATTCCTTTTTATATTTAAGAAAACAAAAATGATCTTTCCATGAGTTGAAAGCAAAGCAAAAAGTTGAATTCTTGCACATAAACTTAGAGGGACCAAAGAAGTCAAGTTAAGAAGTCAAGTCATGATCTTTCCATGAGTTGAACAAATAATAACCATTCTTCATATACAGACACTCTCCTCATCAGGACAAGTGAGCCACCCCAATAACTTCTCTAAAGTAAAATTTTGATAAAAATATAAAAATCAGGGAGAAAAGTGACACTATGAAATTGAAAATGGGCAATGAAATGCGAGTCTCACCTACCCGACAGGCGGACACACTCCTAATAACAAAATCTAGCCCACTCCCTTCTAACTTGGAACAGGAAAGATACAAATTATAGATGACCCTGGGAAATCCAGACCAAAACTGGAAATTGTGATATAAATTTTGAAGGGCATGTAACAGAACCATTAAAACATGGGAGTCCAACCATTTCAGCAATCCCTACTTCCTTTAGTAAAAGGACACCATGATAAATCTTGTTAAAGGAAATGGACATAACCATTATGCAAAAGGTTTAAATACCGTAAAAGTTCATTTAATATAGTGGATTAATATGAATGCCAGAAGGTTCATCTCTAATCTGACATGCAAAGAGCTTTATGCATATAATGCTAGGCTAAGTTGACTCCAATTACCTGTGAAGGAAGAGGTGCTTGGCTTCTTTTGGCAGCTTGCATTTGGACATAGTACTCCTTGAACTCAACAGGGCAATTTTTACCAAGATCCACCATGTCCTCTTCATCACGCTGCAAAAGAAAAGAAGTTTCTTATAGGACTCGTATCGTTAATCTAGATTTCCTATAACATTGTACAGCTACGAAAACTTCAGTGTTCCTAGTCCAATATAAGTGTTTTGAAACTGACAATGATGATTTGCAGCAAGTACTACAATATTGAAGTACAAACGATAGAGTAAGAACTAAGAAGCACCTGAATGTAAAGCTTTTTCCAAGGACATTCCCGGAGCTTTCTGGTAGGGGGCAAAACACCCCATCGCATACGATACCTGCACACAATTTAGCACATTATTTGAAAACTTTAAAGCATAAACATACAAAAAGCAACATCGAAAAATCGAAGGGAACTAACTACACATTGACTAAGAGAGCTGGCTACTCACAATCGTTGCCACAAGGATTCATCAGAAGCTGCCTGATTCAGGAATCTACAGACGAGTGAACAAGCAATGAGATCCTCAGAAGATAGGAACTTGAGGATGTGACGAAACAGCTCAGGTGGGATTTTGCTGAAAATTCCCGTCTCAATTCCCACAACCATACTGTTACTGACAATGGCGGTTGAAGAAGACGAAGAGCAGCTTGCTTTATCTTCTTCTTTGCTTTTGTGATTCTCTTCCTTATCCTCAGTCATATGCATTCTCTTAGGGTTGGGCTCCTTTATTATCACATCTTCCTCCTCCTCCTAAAACGCAGCCAAACCAATCAAAACGCAGAATTTAAGAACAAATCGAAGAACACAAACCCTAAAAATCGGATTTTGAAATTGAAGGGGAAATCGAAAACTGAGAGATGGAGGAGGAAATTAACCTGGTCGGAGACCTCGGAGAGGACCTCTGTTTCGAGGAATTGAGCCAAAATCTCGTCTTCATCGTCGGAAATCGTCATTCGGTGGCCGGAGATTGAAAATCCAAAGCGAATTTCAATCGGAGAAATGGGTGGTGAATCCAATTTTGTGCGGGTTATCAAATGTATCTTCGCACGTGTGATTGATGTTGTTGGTCATGTACACGTATGGGGATAATTATGGAAAGATATTTAATTTTTGGTTTATTTTATTTTATTTAAAGGGTGTACCTTCCAGCCCGGCTGGGCCCACTAACATCAAAACCGTCCCTCCGCCTAGCCCGCAAAAAGCCCGGTCTCCACTAACATTTTTAGAAACTCGCGTGCTTGGTTTTGGTTCGAATTCCGTGAAACTTGAAATTAGGGACAATACCTCATTTTCTTTTGAAACTAAGGTTTCCAATGTCAATATGAGAAGAATTCAAGAGAACATAGTTTTAAAAAGTCACTCAATCTCAATTAAAACAGTAATTTCAACAGCTTTACAATACACGGCAAACGTGAGTTTATTTAGACCCGATCGCGAGTAAATTGATAAAAGACAGAGATTTTTGAAGCGATAATGATTCACTATATGTTAGGAGGTGTCTGTAAGCACACCCGGACGAAAAAAGACGTAGGCCCAAAACAAGTGAAACTTGCTAGAAACTCATGTGCTATAATAAAGGGTTTTGACTCGAATTGGGTGAAACTTGAAATTAGGGACAATACCTCATTTTCTTTTGAAACTAAGGTTTCCAATGTCAATATAAGCATAATTGAAGAGAACATAATTTTAAAAAGTCACTCAATACCAATTAAAACAGCAATTTCAACAGCTTTACAAAACACGGCAAGCGAGAGTTTATTTAGACCCGATCGCGAGTAAATTGATAAAAAACACAGATTTTTGAAGCTAGAATGGTTCACTATATGTTAGGAGGTGTCTGTAAGCACACCTGAACAGAAAAATCCAGAGGCCCAAAAAAGTGAAACTTGCCAGAAACTCGTGTGCTATAATACAGGGTCTTGGCTCGATTTGGGTGAAACTTGAAATGAGGGACAATACCTCATTTTCTTTTGAAACTAAGGTTTCCAATGTCAGTATGGGAAGAATTGAAGAAAACATAATTTTAAACAGTCACTCAATACCAATTAAAACAGTAATTTCAACAGTTTTACAATACACGGCACGTGTGAGTTTATTTAGGCCCGATCACGAGTAAATTGATAAAAGACAGGGATTTTTGAAGCGATAATGATTCACTATATGTTAGGAGGTTTCTGCAAGCACACCCGGACGGAAAAAGCCGTAGGCCTAAAACAAGTGAAATTTGCCAGAAACTCGTGTGCTATAACAAGGGGTTTGGCTCGAATTGGGTGAAACTTGAAATTAGGAACAATACCTCATTTTCTTTTGAAACTAAGGTTTCCAATGTCAATATGAGAAGAATTCAAGAGAACATAGTTTTAAAAAGTCACTCAATACTAATTAAAACAGTAATTTCAACAGCTTTACAATACACAGCATGCATGAGTTTATTTAGGCCTGATCGCGAGTAAATTGATAAAAGACACGGATTTTTGAAGCTATAATGATTCACTATATGTTAGGAGGTGTCTGTAAGCACACTCGAACGAAAAAAAAAGAGGCCCAAAACAAGTGAAACTCGGCAGAAACTCATGTGCTTATACAAGAAGTTTTGGCTCAAATTGGCTGAAACTTGAAATTAGGGATAATACCTCATTTTCTTTTGAAACTAAGGTTTCCAATGTAAATATGAGCATAATTAAAGAGAACATAATTTTAAAAAGTCACTCAATACCAATTAAAACAGCAATTTCAACAGCTTTACAAAACACGGCAAGCGAGAGTTTATTTAAGCCCAATCGCGAGTAAATTGATAAAAGACACAGATTTTTGAAGCTAGAATGGTTCATTATATATTAGGAGGTGTCTGTATGCACACCTGAATGGAAAAAGCCGGAGGCCCAAAAAAGTGAAACTTGCCAGAAACTCGTGTGCTATACAGGGTCTTGGCTCGATTTAGGTGAAACTTGAAATTAGGGACAGTACCGCATTTTCTTTTGAAACTAAGGTTTCCAATGTCAATATGAGCAGAATTGAAGAGAACATAATTTTAAAAAGTCACTCAATACCAATTAAAACAGCAATTTCAATAGCTTTACAAAACACAGCACGTGAGAGTTTATTTAGGCCCGATCGCGAGTAAATTGATAAAAAACACGAATTTTTGAAGCTAGAATGATTCACTGTATGTTAGGAGGAGTCTGTAAGCACACTCGAATGGAAAAAGCCGGAAGCCTAAAAAAAGTGAAACTTGTCAGAAATTCGTATGCTATAGGAAAGGGTTTTGGCTCGAATTGGGTGAAACATGAAATGAGGGAATATACCTCATTTTCTTTTGAAACTAAGGTTTCCAATATCAGTATGAGAAAAATTGACGAGAACATAATTTTAAACAGTCACTCAATACCAATTAAAACAGTAATTTCAACAGTTTTACAATACACGACACGCGTGAGTATATTTAGGCCCGATCGCGAGTAAATTGATAAAAGACACGAATTTTTGAATCTATATTGATTCATTATATGTTAGGAGGTGTCTGTAAGCACACCCGAACGGAAAAAGCCGGAGGCATAAAAAAAGTGAAACTTGCCAGAAACTCGTGTGCTATAACAAGGGTTTTGGCTCGAATTGGGTGAAAATTGAAATTAGGGACAATACCTCATTTTCTTTTGAAACTAAGGTTTTCAATGTCAATATGAGCATAATTGAAGAGAACATAATTTTAAAAAGTCACTCAATACCAATTAAAACAGCAATTTCAATTTTTTTATAAAACACGGCACACGGAGTTTATTTAGGCCCGATCGCGAGTAAATTGATAAAAGACACGGATTTTTGAAGCTAGAATGGTTCACTAAATGTTAGGAGGTGTCTGTAAGCACACTCTAACGGAAGAAGCCGGAGGCCCAAAAAAGTGATACTTGCCAGAAACTCGTGTGCTATAGCAAGGTTTTGGCTCGAATTGTGTGAAAATTGAAATTAGAGACAATACCTCATTTGCTTTTGAAACTAAGGTTTCCAATGTCAATATGAGTAGAATTGAAGAGAACATAATTTTAAAAAGTCACTCGATACCAATTAAAACAGTAATTTCAACAGCTTTACGATATGCGGCACGCGAGAGTTTATTTAGGCCCGATCGCGAGTAAATTGATAAAAGACACGGATTTTTGAAGCTATAATGATTCACTATATGTTAGGAGGTGTTTGTAAGCACACCCGGACGAAAAAGCCGTAGGCTTAAAACAAGTGAAACTTGCCAGAAACTCGTATGCTATAACAAGTGATTCTTGCTCGAATTGGGTGAAACTTGAAATTAGGGACAATACCTAATTTTCTTTTGAAACTAAGGTTTCCAATGTCAATACGAGAAGAATTCAAGAGAACATAATTTTAAAAAGTCACTCAATACCAATTAAAACAACAATTTCAAAATATTTATAAAGCACGGCACGCGGGAGTTTATTTAGGCCCGATCGCGAGTAAATTGATAAAAACACAGATTTTTGAAGCTAGAATGGTTCACTATATGTTAGGAGGTGTCTGTAAGCACACCTGAACGGAAAAACCAGAGGCCAAAAAAAGTGAAACTTGTCATAAACTCGTGTGCTAAAGGGTTTTGGCTCGAATTTGGTGAAACTTGAAATGAGGGACAATACCTCATTTTCTTTTGAAACTAAGGTTTCCAATGTCAATATGAGAAAAATTGAAGAGAGCATAATTTTAAAAAGTCACTCAATACCAATTAAAACAGTAATTTCAACAGTTTTACAAAACACGGCACGCATGAGTTTATTTAGGCCCGATCGCGAGTAATTTGATAAAAACACAGATTTTTGAAGTTAGAATGGTTTACTATTTGTTAAGAGATGTTTGTAAACACACCCGAACGGAAAAAGCCGGTGGCCCAAAAAAAGTGAAACTTGTTAAAACTCATGTGCATAGTAAGGGGTTTTGCCTCGAATTGGGTGAAACTTGAGATGAGAGACAATACCTCATTTTCTTTACAAAACACGACAAGCGGGAGTTTATTTAGGCGGCCCCTTGGCGGCCCTAGCAGGGTCATGGCAGCCCTTTAATGGCCCTAGATGGGTCAAGGCACCCTATTGGAGCCCAATGAGGATCAAGGTGGGTCAAGGCGGCCCTTGTGTCACATCCCGACTCTTAAATTTTTACTTTATTTACTAGCTTAGTATTAATAAGAGTTTTACTGTCTTTGTCAATGAGCTTATAGTTTAATTGGTCCCTAGTGGGGTTTTGGGGGACGATTTTTTCGGAGGAATTATTCGTAGGAAAAAAATGTGATGACGGTAAAAATAGTAAATTTTAGCTAGTAAAAGGTAATCTTTATTAGGGTATTATTTATGTGGTGTTGATGTGGAGTTAGGTTTTTGTGTTGGTGTGGGTATTAAGGAGTGGACCGGGTCAAATTATAGTGAAAAAAACCCACTCTCTCTTTCTCTCTTCTCTCCCTCTTCCCCGCCTTCTCCCGAGACTTCCCTCTTCCCTGTCGGAGTTCCCGTCGCCAACCGGTCGCCGTCCGGCCACCGTATGCCGCCGCACTGGTCCCAATCGGTCGGCCCTGGACCCAGCTTCCTTCCTGGACCAATGAGAGCTTCCCTAGCGCTCGGTCGGCCCTCGACCCAGTTTCCTTCCTAGACCAGTGAGAGCTTCCTAGCGCCGTTGTGAGGGAGATTCTCCGCTCGAAACCTCCGGCTGTCCATAGCTCTCCGTCGCCGGAACTCTCTCCTCCGGCCGTCATAGCCGAAGCTACTTGGCTAAAAAGAAAGCTCTCCTCCCGTGCATTCATCCCTCTAAAGGTTTCACTCCCTCTTGAGCTAGGTAAGGAGAAATGTGGAGTTGAAATTCTAGGGCTCATTTGGTATTTTTGTTCAATTACCCTATCTAGCCTTGGAATTTGTGTTTGTGCTAGATAGAAAAGTTGTAGAGGAGGTTGAGAGGAAGATGCTGTTAAAATTTGGTAAGCATTGGAGGTCGTCGGAGCCGGCCGCCGCTGTTGTTAGGGGGATTTTCTTGGTTTTAAATGTGCATTTCTAAGAGGATATAATGATGTGAAGTTTGGGATTTTTGGAGGAGTTTTGGATAGGTTTAGGATTTTTCCAAAGTTTGGTATTTTTTACGGTTAATTAGGATAAAATCCGGCCGTTGGATTAAAGATGTGTAATATGTGAAAGGGTGTATTTAAGGTGCTAATTTTGATGTTGAAGTGCGGGCTGAATCGAATTAGGAATATCAAAGTTAGGCAATGATGAGAGTGGTTACGGGAGCACGTTTATTTTGCCTATTTTATATATATATTGGATTTTTAGTTGAGAAATTAATTATATATTTAGAACAGGACATGAGGATGCTTGAGTAGACGAGGCTTCGGACCGACATCAGGCTTATGCCTAATTTGTGAGTGAACTTTTATTTTAAATAATAAGCATACTATGGTTCATGGTTGAACAATTTCTTTTGTTAGAGCATTTGATGTCATTTTATTTGACGATTTGATTCCTTTTGGAGACTTACCAAAAATGAGATTTTTCGATGAATATAAATATATATTTATGAGGAGAGTATGTATATAAATGCTAGCTAGCCATATGTGTCTATCCACCTTAATGACGTAGTATATAACCGTATTATGGTGTGATGTGAGCGTTAGACGCGAGCGTAGTAGCACTATATGAGTATCTTATTCATATAGGGGGTATTGACACATATTTATACACTCGTCCGTCCACCTTAATGGCGTAGTGTAGCAGCGCATTAAGACGTGACGTGAGCGTTAGACGCAAGCGTAGTAGCCTTGTACGAATTTCTATTTTCTTTATATTTTCACAAGAATTTATACAAGGAGTATGGACGTGTGTAGATATATATATATATATATATATATATATATTGATGGACTTATATTATTGAGTTTGAGAGGCTCGATATTTAAGTGATGAAAGTTTTATCGCTTGAGGCTTGAGGCATGCATTCGATTTCTTTGGAAATTAAATTAGAAAAACATAAATATTTTTACTTATTGGTTTATTTTAATAAATTTATTTTTGTTCACTCACTCTAACGTTTTTCGAATGTGTTCCCTGGGCCCTTCGTTTTATAAATGCCCAGTCTACAGAGTTCGGGTTGGCACTAGTTAGAGGTGGCAAACAGGCTGTTAAGTACGGGCACGGCACGAGCACGGCATGTTTAAAAACGGCCCGGCACAGCCCAAGCCTGTTAACGGCCCGGCTCGGCCCAAGCACGTTATTCTAATGGGTCGGGTTGGGCCTAGAAAAATGAGCCCATTGGCCCGGCCCGAGCCCATTATAGGCCCGAGCTGGCCCAAACACGATAATTTTAGGCCCATGGCCCGGCCCGCTATAAAATATAATTTTTTTTCCATTTTTAATATGAAGATAACATATTTATAAATAATAAACTTAGTTTTGAGTGTAAACAATATACTTATATACTAATAATTATTTATTTCAGTATGAATTTGCATTCCCCTAGACTCATAAGAGGTTTTTGCCTAAAAATTTATTAATTGTGAACAATAAGCATTTATCACTTATTTCTTTAGTTTGTTAACAAAGAAAAAAATAATCAATAGGTTGTGTGAATTAGTTTTGGTTTGTAATCGTATCATGTATAATTAAAAATTGAGATTATAAGAGTAGAAACGGTAGTATAGGACATTCACCTCGACCATTTTCAATTTTCGGCACGAAACGGGCCGGGCCGACATGGCCCGTTCACGGCGCACCATGTTATGGGCTTGGGCCGTGGGTCGGGCTGGGCCTTACATTTGAGTAAATGGGCCGGCCCAAGCCTAAGCCCATTAAAAAGTGGCCCGTCGTGGGCTGGCCCAAGCACGGCCCGAAACCCGATTAGGTGGGCCGGCCGTTTACCACCTCTAGCACTAGTAGGAGGCGAGGCGTAGTTACCCATTTCTCCACCACATTGCACCAATAGGTTACCTGTTTAACCTACCAGTGTATTTTTCTTGCTTCCGCTAGTGTTAGTAGCTCTGATTACCCCTGAGGATAATGTTTAGTAGTTTGGTTGTGTGCTAAGTCTTTGGCTATATTCTGGGATTTTAAGGATGATGTATGTTTTATTAATTGGATATTTATGTGAAGGATTGGAAAATGTTGTATTGTTATGTTTGTGGTGGTAGTGTTTGCGGGGAGCGGGTGGCTCCAAGTGTCGAGGATGGTTGTTTGTATATGAGTGTTATCTTTGAATTGTTTTCAGGTTTGGGTTGTCCATTTTCAAGGGAGGTTATGTCGAATTTTTCGGTAAATTTTCCTTAGAGGTGGACCCCGCAAGACTTACCTCGGGTTTCAGGATGAAATTCGGGGTGGGTCTTGACACCTTGGGTACCTTAGGCAAGCCTAGGAGGCCACCTTGGCGGCCCCAGGAGGGTCATTGCGATCCAAGGCGTGCCAAGGCGGGTCAAGGCGGCCCTAGGAGGGTCATGGCGGCCCCTTGATGACCCTAGACGGGTCAAGGCACCTTATTGGCGGCCCTATGAGGGTCAAGGCGGCCCCTTGGCTACTCTAGGTGAGCTTAGGAGGATCAAGGCGGGTCATGGCGGGTAAAAGCAGCCCCTTGGCGGGTCAAGACGGCCTCTTGATGGACCTAGGAGGGTCAAGGCGGGTCAAGGTGGCCGAAGGGGGGTCAAGACTAGTCAAGGCAGCCGCTTGGTAACCCTAGGCAGGTCAAGGCGGCCCCTTGCCTACTCTAGGCGAGCCTAGGAGGGCCTAGGAGGATCAAGGTGGGTCATGGCGGGTCAAGGCAGGGCCTTGGTGGCCCTAGACGGGTCAAGGCGGCCTCTTGGCGGCCCTAAGAGGGTCATGACGGCTCCTTGGCTGCCCTAGGCTGGCCCAGGAAGGTCTGGGCGGCTCCTTGGCTTCCCTAGGCGGGCCTAGGAGGGTCAAGGCGGCCTTAGCCGGGTCAAGGCCGCCCTTTGGTAGCCCTAGGAGGGTCATGGCAGCCCCTAGACGGGTCAAAGCACCCTATTGGTGGTCCTATAAGGGTCAAGCAGCCCAAGGCGGGTCATGGCGGCCGCTTGACTACCCTAAAGGGTTATGGCGGCTCCTTGGCGGGCCGAGGAGGGTTAAGGAGGCCCAAGGCGGGTCAAGGCGGCCCTAGACGAGTCAAGGCACCCTATTGGCGACCCTATGAGGATCAAGGCGGCGGGCACCCTATTAGCGGCCCTATGAGGGTCAAGGCGGCCGCTTGGCGACCCTAGCTAGGTCAACGCAGCCCCTTGGCTACCTTAGGCGAGCCTAAGAGGCCCCTTGGTGGCCCCAAGAAGGTTAAGGCGGCCCAAGGCGGGTTAAGACGAGTCAAGGCGGTCCCTTGGCTGCCCTAGGCAGATCAAGACGGTCCCTTGGCTGTCCTAGGCAGATCAAGGCGGCTCCTTCGCTACCCTATGCGAGCCTAAGAGGGCCTAGGAGGGTCAAGACGAGTTAAGACGGGTCAAGGCAGATCAAGGAGGCTAATACGGGTCAAGCCACACATCATCTCCACCTAGCCCGCAAAAGGCCCAAGTTCGTATTTTTTTATTTTTTTTGAGAAAAACAGAAATATATAAGATTGCTTCGTTTCATGTCCAGCAAGCAATCAATTCAGCAATATCAGCACCATGAAACAAAGTCATGGCTCGAAATAAGAACATCAAAGTATTTAACAATAACACATTCGAAGTAGAACAATTATTCATTCAAAGACTCTTAAAAATCCAGATATGTTAGATTCATATCATGCTGCTTCACTTCTTGATGGCCTTCCCTGCTATCTTCTTGGATTTGTTGTCCTCGATCTGCTCATATGTGGCCGATGCATCCCTGCTGCTTTTGATTGTGGAATAGGTAAATTCCGGCGAGAGCAACCTGGTGACCTCCGGCAACCCAACTCTGTCTTTGCCGTGCAGTAGTATCTTCAAGTTCTGCTCCCAATTCCGGTCCTTGATTCCAGGACTCTAAATTACATAGAGAACATTACCCAATTAACTATAACTTGCAGCCACCTTGGTCTGTAATTACAAGAATCAAAGTAGTAAGAGCATTACCCGATTGCTGTGGAGTCTGATGAACTGGAAATCATGAGAGCAGTGGGAGATCGAGATCGGTCAGATGGGTCAGGGATGCCGAGAAATTTGCACACCTCCGGAGAGCAAGCCTTGACCTTCAGTTTTGATTCCGTGACGGAGAAAGCGGCGGCGGCCGCCGTCAGAGACCCTCCTCTTATCCTTCGAGCGCTAGCAACCGCCATCTTTGAATAAACCCCGAGTAAAACCCTACAGCATATATTTTCAGCGGAAATGATTTTGGTATATTTCCCACTTCTTACTTAAGCACTACTGGACTGGGCTGCTGAACTGGACACTGTTGGGTCTTCTTTTACGGGAACCTTTTTCGGTTTATGATTTAAAAGACATGTTTTTCGATTATATTTTGACATCTCATCCGTTCAGATTTTAAGTCTATATGTGTAGATCAGCCATACAAATTTTCAGCCAAATCGGTGATCGTTAAAGTAACAAACTAGATCAAATTAATGGACGAACAACATTTATAACAAAAAGGTGACAGACAACTTGGTGTCAGTTATCAGTACAGCTCATTTCAACCGGAGCACTTTCCAAGCCAGCTGTTGCAAAGTACAAAATTTGTTCTGATGGCCAAAAGATTGATGAACCGATGATCACAACTGCAGTGCAATAGTGTCTACATCTATATCCTCAGTAGTCGAATCCTACATCTAGTGCTTGTGTCTACTGTTTCTACTTCTATGATGCCTTTTCACATTGGTCTCATTATACGAGTAGGAAGGCTCATCCTTGCTTCTTCTACTTCTATTTTGCCTCTCTGTCTCAGAATCTTCAGACGAATAAGAATGCCGGTGTCTGCTCCGCTGTCTTCTCTTGTCACTTGTACGGCGCCTGTCGGACTCAGAATCTTCAGATGAATAAGAATGCCGATGTCTGCTCTGGTGTCTTCTCTTGTCACTTGGAAGGTGCCGGTCAGGCTCAGAATCTTCGGATGAATTAGCAGAACTGTCTCGGCTCTTCTCCCTTCTATAACGCCTACTAATCTCAGAATCTTTATATGAATGAGAATGATTCTGTCTATTCTTTGTACTTCTATGATGTCTTTGGTCACCATCCGAATCTTCAGATGAATAAGAATGCTTCTGTCTGGTACCTCTTTGGTTCTTATCAGGCTCAGAATCTTCAGATGAATTAGCGTCTCTGTCTCTGTTCTTGTCCATTCTGTACTGCCATCTATCCATGTCAGAATCATCATATGAATGTGAATGCCTCGGTCTGTTCTTTGTACTTCTGTGGCGTTTTTCATCATTCACATCCTCGGATGAATAAGATTCCTTGTGCTTATTTTTTACTTTATGTCTATCAATCTCTGGTGAGCTCGATTCAGAATGATTACGCTTCTTTTTCTTTTGCTTGGATACTTTCTTCTTTGACCTCCTCTTGTCATCCTCACCAGAAGATGGACCGTCTTCTCCACTAATGGAAGGGGACTGCTTTGGTTTGCGCTTGGTCTTCTTTTTGGATTTCTTCTTGGGTTTGCTTGAGAAGTTGGCCAGCAACTCAGGGATGACATCCTCACCAAGAAATCCTAATAATGGATGGGGTTGGCAGTTATTTTGAATGAACGACAAAGACACAAGATATACATGTGTACTCCAGAATGAACTTAAATTCAAAAATAAATACCTCCATACTCATCAAATATATCCTCCTCGGCAACTATTTGTTGGTTGGGGTCATCTGGCCTAAACCCTCCACGAGGAGGACTAATTCCTGGTTTTTGCTTGAGTTCCCATTTCAGAGGCTGAAAAGGACGCAAAATAGGAGAAGAATTAGGTATAAGTTCCATAACAGGGCACTATTTATAGTACATGGCACTATTTTTTAGCAAGTGCGCCTCAAACAGAGTAAACTGTAAAGAAGAAGGGTATTCAAATCCCAGACCACATGGGTCTAACCACATTGGTCTCTCAGGGTAGTATCAACCCAACTTATGCTGGACATTCTCGTTATCAAACCCCACGCACCCCAAACAAAGAAAGAAGACTCTGAATCAGCCGACGAGGCAAAGATATTGGAAATATTAAACGGATCAAAAACAAAATTTTGATTGTCATAATTCACATTCAAATAAAAGAAGGAAAAACAAGTAAAAAAAACAGACACGGTCACACTATGATCCATGCCCTGCGATTTGAGGCTCATGCAACCCTATTCATTCACCATTTAGATGAGCAAAAACTAACCTCACTAGGATCTGTATGTGCAAGAATGGCAGTCAAGGGGTCGTCCCTTTTCAGTCGGCTCTCTTCATTAGGCATTATAGCATCCTTTAATGGACATTCACGATCACCACTTTGGTGACCAAATGTCCCACACCTAACACACTTCACATTGCGCACTTCAACTCCAAATGGTTTCGCCCTTGTAGGGACACCAGTCTCCAGCCTTTAAAAACAAAATAAAAGGAATATCCTCAATGCCTCATGCTTCTTATCATCATAAAAACAACATAGTGTCAACTAAAATGTTCTAATGCAGTTCAATTATGGACAATGATAGCAAATAACAAAGAATAACTTTTACGTTGAAAGGCACCTTCCATGTAAATCGAATATCAATATCCCAATTACTCTATGAGGAAAGGAAAATCTCAGCAAGATGTTTAAACTCCATTTTGTATGCATGATTCAATATCATATAATCGTACTTTATGCATCAAACAAATCAATCAAAGATATCAATTACCCCACCTACTTACTTATCCCCTGCTGCCGCATTCATTTCAATATAGGCACTACAACAACATAAGTAAATTGCATGCTATAAAAGCTACTGAAGACACACCTGGGAGCATTTTTCAACACCTCAAACTCTTGTTCAGTAGGCAAACTGCGTCCAAACACATCCTTGGGCCTTGGTTTCTTCTTAGCTTCTTCGCCACTAGGAGGCCTGATGAGCAAGACTCTATTAGCATACACAAAAATCACAAACATAACCAATTGCCGAAAAGAAACCGAAAAGAATGCATTATACATTGAAGTAGAAGGACCATCCGTTTGTGCTTGTTGTTGTCCATCTCTCGTACTCTCATCGGCCAGCTCTGCAGCCTTGGCACTTTCGGCATTGTAACCCGGCGGACGAACATACATGAAGCTAACAGCTTTCATCGTCTCAATCTACACGTCACACAATATAATGATCAGACTTAACCAAATGTAGCTTAATTAGGTCAAATTTCAAAGCGAAAGTTTGAGATTAACAACCTTTTCTTTATCTTTCTTGGAGATTAGGGCTGCCTGGCGAAAGAACTCCTGCTCTTGCGCGTACTGCAAAAATTGGTAGAAAATTGAAATTGAGAATCATATTTAATTGAAGACAAAAATTGAAGGAATTGGACGGGAGTGAGAGAAATAGAGGTGCCTCGCGGGAGACTTCTTCGGAGCGACGCTGGTGCTGGGCCTGGATCTGCTCGGCGATCCACTTGCGGCGTTGGTTGGGGTAAGACAGAGGGTGCCATGGCTTCTGGTTCAGGAACGAGTGGCTCCACGCTGTGCCTGACTTGGTTTTGTTGTCGACTTCGCCTCCTTTGTCTGAGAATCTCTTGCTCAGCCTTATCCCTCCTCCTTCTTCGCCCTCCATCGCTTCTTCTTCTTCTTCTTTTTTATCTTTTTTTTTTTTTCTTGGGGAAGATGGAAAGTATAAACTCTCCGCCGCTGCTCGCTTCCGCTGGGTTCTACTTGGTGCCCGGTGCCGGTGGGTTTTAGAGGATTGGGCTTCACTGCTACTTGGCCCAATTCCTGTCCTCTTTTTTTTGGGCCTTCGGGCTTCAGCTCATCTAGGCTGCATAGATTCAGTTGGGAACACCATCTCCTAACTGATCCAAAAAGAACGTCGAGACACTATTTGCATGTTTGTTTCATAGGATTGTCTATGCTCGCTTTAATTTCTTTGACGGTCCTGAACTAGTCTAGCTTACAACAATATGTTCTTAAGTAATTGGGAGGTTGCATGTACATATATGCGACAGTTTTGGCATGTACTGTTTGAAAGAATTGGTTTTTCTTGAGGTTGATTATGATGATGTATCAAGACTTTTGCATTATATTAGGTTACGGTTGAACCATTTTTGTTCTTGTCCACTGTAATCGCTGTATTTGGTAGGGAGGAGAGTGAGGAATTTATGTTCACCATCGAAATCACACAGGGACTAAGAGCATTCATAAATGTGATTTACCGATTATAAACTTGAACGGCTCTTGTTTGACAGATTTGGATAGTTCATTGATTTGATTTAATTTGATTCTTTAACGATCACCAATTTAACTAAAAATTTGTATAAGTGATATACTTATATAGACATAAAAACTAAATGGTTGAGATAGAAAAATATGATTAAAAAGTGGGTGTAATAATCCATTAATGCAAAAGTCTTCAACTCAATGGTTATCATTAGAACTCCTCCCTTAACCAACCTACTATTAGCATTAGCAGGGGCACCATCGAGATCCAACTAAGGTAAAGGAACTTCGCAACTGCTCCACTCCGCCGCAGTCTCATGAACTAAACTTCATACGTTACCTTCTTGCGCGCGAAGCGAACGAACAATGTGCTGCACGTCAGTTTCAGATCTTCCGTCCTATTGACAGTCTAGCATGTTTCCAGTATACCAAGTTTGTAATTTCTCCCTATCAATATCTGACATATGTAGTTATTATGTACCGTCAATATTCTTAAGAAAAAAATGTATAAAGATGTGGAACATTCAATATTCTAAAGAGCAAAACACCTGGAAGCAACACGTAGGATATAAAAGCAAACGGACCAACGGCTCATAGTTAGCGAGGATCCATCTCACGTCACGTGGATCATGATACTTTGTTTCCGTTCCAAAGCAATCCCTTTCTCCAGAACAAGAAGCAGTACGAGCAAATGCAATCAAATCCAGCCAGCAAACAAGTCCATCATTTTAGTGAATGCGGGTCCAGAAGCAGCACCAACCGTCCAGATTTTTCAGGCCGCCTTCTTATTCTGAGAAGAGAGAGTTGCTCATGGAAAAGTTGAGAGTGAGTGTAAGACTCACAGTGAGGCTCAGTGATCGCTGAACAAGATGCTGGGCTCTTTGGGTCGTCTTAATCTCACTTATTCTTCTTCTTCTTCTGGGTCTTTCTCGTCTTCCAAGGACTACCCGAGTCCGAGGCTATCTCATCCCAAACTACCCTCTTTTCCGCTGCTTCGACATAGAGTACTGTGCCCTCCAACTGATTTAAGATGCGGGAAGGTAGGTCTGATCCACATTTCTAAATCGATATAGTCATACGAGCCTTTGTTTCTGTTAAACTAGAGTTATTTATTGTGAACTTCAATTCTTGGTTGTTAGTTGGAGCGTGATTGCAAAGTTAGAGCAGTTTTGACAGACGACAGCTCGATAATGACGGCGAGTGAAGAAGAGATGGAAGATATTGGTGTTTTGAAAACAGACTCAAACTTGGAGCCGTTCAAAGATCACTTCAAGTGTAGAATAAAGAGATATTTGGAGCAGAAAAGTCTCTTTGAGAAATATGAAGGAGGTCTAGAGGAATTCGCTCGAGGTGATTTGTGTTTCCTTTGTTGTCTTTAATGGTGGAGATGATTTGTATATATGAATGTGAGGATCATAAGTTCATAACAACATATATATATGCGTGATGATATCATACTGTGTTTTGCTGCTCATGTAGGTTTTGTGAAATTTGGATTCAATAGAGAAGACGACGGAGTTGTGTACCGTGAGTGGGCCCCTGCAGCTCAGTGAGTTCATTAGCTTTTGAACAACCATTTGATTTTAGCTTTAGATGCGTAAATTTATGTTTTGATTGATTAATGTAATCGTAAAACTCAGGGAGGCCCAACTTGTTGGAGACTTTAATGGATGGGAGGGCTCCAATCACAAGATGGAGAAGAACCAGTTTGGAGTATGGAGTATCAAGATACATGACTTTGGTGGAAATCCAGCTATTCCTCACAATTCAAAGGTTAAGTTCCGGTTCAAGCATGGAAATGGAGATTGGGTTGATCGTATTCCTGCTTGGATTAAATATGCCACTGTGGATCCAGCAAAGTTTGCAGCTCCATATGATGGTGTGTACTGGGATCCACCACCATCAGAAAGGTAACCGGTTTCATTTTTTCTCTACAAAGATGCAAAATGGTCTCATGATATGCAGAAATCCTAGCAACTTAAATTGTGGTATCTGAGTGCAACAACTAGAAACTTTTGGTTTATCCTCTAATTCGACTTGGGTTTTCTAATGAGATTTATCCACGGGATCATGCAGGTATCAGTTTAAGTATGGTCGTCCTCCAAAACCCAAGGCTCCACGAATATATGAGGCCCATGTTGGAATGAGTAGCTCAGAACCCCGCATCAGTTCATACAGAGAATTTGCTGATAATGTTTTGCCTCGTATCCGAGCAAATAACTATAACACAGTCCAGCTGATG
Source organism: Fragaria nilgerrensis (assembly GCA_010134655.1). Taxonomy (NCBI): domain Eukaryota; kingdom Viridiplantae; phylum Streptophyta; class Magnoliopsida; order Rosales; family Rosaceae; genus Fragaria; species Fragaria nilgerrensis. The sequence goes on from CM020978.1 coordinate 32,244,256, forward strand.
GCTGTGATGGAGCATTCCTATTATGCTTCCTTCGGTTATCATGTGACAAATTTCTTTGCCGTAAGCAGTAGATCTGGAACACCTGAGGACCTTAAATATCTAATTGATAAAGCACACTCCCTAGGTTTGCGCGTATTGATGGATGTTATTCACAGTCATGCAAGTAATAATGTCACTGATGGCCTCAATGGCTTTGAAGTTGGTCAAAGCACACAAGAGTCCTACTTCCATGCAGGAGATAGAGGCTACCATAAGTTATGGGATAGCCGACTCTTCAACTATGCAAACTGGGAAGTTCTCCGCTTCTTTTTGTCCAACTTAAGGTGGTGGCTAGAGGAGTATCAATTTGATGGTTTTCGGTTCGATGGAGTAACTTCCATGCTGTATCATCACCATGGCATAAACATGGCATTTACAGGAAATTATAATGAGTACTTCAGTGAGGCAACAGATGTTGATGCTGTTGTGTATTTGATGCTTGCCAACTATCTGATCCATAAGATACTGCCATCTGCAACTGTAATTGCCGAAGATGTTTCTGGGATGCCTGGACTTGGTCGGCCTGTCTCTGAAGGAGGTGTTGGTTTTGACTACCGGCTGGCAATGGCCATCCCTGATAAGTGGATTGATTATGTGAAAAACAAGAAAGACGAAGAGTGGTCAGTGACAGAAATTTCATGGAGCTTGACAAATAGGAGATACACCGAGAAATGTGTCTCCTATGCTGAGAGTCATGATCAGGTATGAGGTTTTTCTTTTTGTGCAAGAGACCAGAAGAAACAAGAGAGTTCAAGTTTTGTGAAGATGTATATGTTTCATTTCCCGAAGATCTTTATAATGTCAATGATCTTGTTTCATTGTCTCGTTATTGTTGCCAAATTACCCCTCTCTTTACAATTTTGGTTGCTAACGCTTGCAGTCAATTGTGGGTGACAAAACGATTGCATTCTTTTTGATGGATAAAGAAATGTACTCTGGTATGTCGTGTTTGAAGGATGCTTCTCCTACTGTTGATCGCGGGATTGCCCTCCACAAGGTTTGTCCTTTTACTTTTGGTATCGGGAGCATTAATAGCAGGTGTCTGTAGTCTCTTTCTCGTGCTCATTTTTTCGTTCTGTATATATAATGGCTACATCAGCAAGGATCAGATTACACCAAAAAGTTCAACTATCACTGACAAAGTAGCTAAAATATTTATATTTTTAACAATCTTTTGGGTCACTGACTTTCATTTTGGGTTTGGAGAATATCTGAACTATTGCCACTTATTAGCATATTTATCTATGACGTGTTCGTTGACTCAAAATATTAAGTTTGTGGACTTAATTAGCTCTCATTGTTGTTTTCGACTTTTTCAGATGATACATTTTATAACTATGGCATTAGGAGGCGAGGGCTATCTTAACTTTATGGGTAATGAGGTAAGCACATTTGCTAGTATGCCGCCTGCAAATCTCTTAATGCGGTGCAGCAGGACCTTGAAATTTTTCAATATAAAATGCCTTTTTTTTTTTTTTCCTTTTTTTTTTTTTGTGTGAAACTATTTAAGACATGAGAGAAGTGTTGGCAAGTGGCAACCCTGTAAAAAGGTTGGTTTTCTTTGTAGTTTGGACACCCTGAATGGATTGACTTTCCAAGAGATGGCAATGGGTGGAGTTATGAAAAGTGCAGACGCCAATGGAACCTGGTGGATACAGATCATTTAAGATATAAGGTCCAGATTCTGTAGACAAAATCTACTTTTACTGTTCTTATCATTTGTTAATTTTTGCACACTTGTTACTATTGTGGGCTATATTGAGAAATAACTTCTTGGCATCCATGTAGAGTTTCATGTGTGTGCTTGCATGTGTGTGCACATATATTTAACATAAATTAGATTTACTTGTCCAGTATATTATATCTACTGTCATTCCATCTGATCTACTTCGTGTCCTTGTCCTAAAACCATGATGCATACGTTCTCAACGTGGTCTATGAGAATAGGTTCATGGTTAAAAACTTGTGGTATGGAATCATCACGGAACATGGTTATTAACGGGACTTGGAACCATATGCTTAATATTTGAGTTTAAGTTTTCTGACCCAAAAGAAAAGTACTAGTTTATGTTGCACAGTTGATTTCTTTGCTTTTACATATAATAAATAAAGTTTAATGTCACTTCTTACATTGTTATTTTTGCAACTTGTCCAGTTTATGAACGCATTTGACAGAGCTATGCACTTGCTTGATGAGAAATTTTCGTTCCTTTCATCAACAAAGCAGATAGTGAGCAGCACAAATGAGGAAGACAAGGTGAGATATAGTGTGGTGTTCCTTTATTTGTTTTTTGAACAATGATAGTACTCTTTCTTATTATACAAATATCAGCTGGTGGATATTAGTGGTTCCCAGTTCTCGTGCATCAAATTGGATTGGCAGGAATGAACCATTTAAATCACTGCACATATTAACAATACTTCATCTTTGAAGTATGCTTAGCAGCAACTCTTGGAATTAGTATAGATATCTTTAGTAGTTAATGTTTATCAAGTATGGTCTTTTATGGACAATCTACTGAAGCGAGAATGTGAACAAAGATAATTGATTATTTCAACTGACGATTATCTTTGGAATTACGCGTTGCAGGTTATTGTCTTTGAGCGTGGAGATCTAGTTTTTGTATTCAATTTTCATCCAGTAACACATACGATGGGTATAAGTCCTTTTGCTTTTTGATGATGTAGCTGCATGCTTGATAGAAGCAGTTTGGACATTCATTTTACTTGGGATTAACATTATTGAGTGAATTGTGTTATGAGACGTGCAGGTACAAAGTGGGGTGTGACTTACCTGGGAAGTACAGAGTTGCACTAGACAGTGATGCTTTCGAATTTGGTGGACATGGAAGAGTAAGGAAGCCCTTGCATTCCCAGTGTTGTATTAAGCAGAAGCTGAGTATTTTAGGGACATTGCAATTAAAATAAGAGCAAAAACAAAACGGAATGAACCAGATCTCTTTCTTATCAGAAGTTGTTGATCACAATTTAACTGGCAGGTAGGGCATGATGTAGACCACTTCACATTTCCAGAAGGAATACCAGGGGTACCTGAAACAAATTTCAACAGCCGTCCCAACTCCTTCAAAGTACTCTCACCACCACGAACATCCGTGGTATGATAATCACTGACAATTTTGTTAATCCTGACTTTCAAATTTCAAGTTTTCTTACTTCTAGTGGTTGTGAGGTGTGTGTGATGCTTCTCGTTTGCTTTAATCTGGCAAACAAACCTCTGTGATTGTTCTTAACCATTATCTTACGAACTTTTCAAGGTTTACTACCGAGTGGATGAAAGTAAGGAGGAGAACTCAACAGCAGAAGTTGTGGTTGGGCAGGAGAACAAAGAAGTTGGATCCATGAAACATGAAAATGTTGGTCCAGGAGTGAATTTGTCGTCAGATAACTGAAAGAGGTGTGCTCCCACTGATGGATTCTGTATGTGAATAAATAATCGGATTGTTCAACGATATAGAAAAATCTACTACTTGCAGATGCAGTCGCACTAGAATGTGTATATGAAATAAACATGCAGTCGCACTAGAATGTGTATATGAAATAAACATTAGCATTACTACTGGGTTCGGAATTTCAATTACTGAATTATAAATCTTAGTATGCTATGCCAAGCTCGATGATAATCTCACTATTAAGACATGTGCCAAAATGTTATATGGTTTGTTTCCCAGTTGAATCATGATAATGCCTAATAATCTCACTATTAGGCCATTTAATGTCTGGATATAACGTAGTGTAGATTAATCTGGATTAGGATACAATGCAGATTAATCTGGCAGATAAATCCCAGTTGTAATCAAATACTGAATCTTTCTCCTTGTAGAAGACACGTACATTTCTCGGTTTCTCCTTGTAGAAGACAATCCAGACATAATGCAGGTTAATCCAATTGTAACCAAATACTGAACCTTTGTCCTTGTAGAAGATAATCCAGATTGATTCCCTATTGTAATCAAATACTGAATCTTTCTCCTCGTAGAAGATGAGATGCTCCTATATATACACCCCACCCATCTGCAATTATCATCGCTCACACACATTGTTCTTGATATTCAGTATTATCAATACTTCAAAAGATGGAGATTGATCTTACACCAAGGTTGGCTAAGCAGGTTTATGGAGGAGATGGTGGTTCCTACTCTGCATGGTCCCCATCGGAGCTTCCCATGCTACGTGAAGGTGACATCGGAGCTGCCAAGCTCTCTCTGGAGAAGGACGGCTTTGCTCTCCCAAGTTACTCTGACTCTGCCAGAGTTGCTTATGTCCTTCAAGGTAATGGAGTAGTCGGGATTGTTTTGCCCGAGAAGGAAGAGAAGGTTCTGCCTGTTAAGAAGGGTGATGCTCTTGCCCTCCCTTTTGGTGTCATCACATGGTGGCACAACAAGGAGGATACCGAGTTTGTGGTTCTTTTCTTGGGTGACACCAAAACCGCTCACAAAAGAGGAGAGTTCACCGATATGTATCTCAATGGTCCCAATGGAATCTTCACCGGCTTCTCAACTGAGTTTGTCAGCCGAGCATGGGATTTGGAGGAGAGTGTTGTGAAAGCTCTTGTTGGCAACCAAAGCGGGAAGGGCATTGTTAAGTTGGGAGGAGCTAATCTGCCTGAACCAAACAAGGAACATAGAGATGGGATGACATTGAACTGCGAAGAGGCTCCTCTTGATGTTGATATTGAGGGAGGTGGAAGAGTTGTTGTTTTGAACACTAAGAACCTACCTCTGGTGGGTGAGGTTGGCCTTGGCGCCGATCTTGTGAGATTGGATGGTAGTGCTATGTGCTCTCCTGGGTTTTCTTGTGACTCTGCGTTGCAGGTCACTTACATTGTTAGGGGCAGTGGCCGTGTCCAAGTTGTAGGTGTCGATGGGAAGAGGGTCTTGGAAACAACTGTTACGGCTGGTAACTTGTTCATTGTTCCTCGTTTCTTTGTGGTTTCAAAGATTGCTGACCGGAAGGCTTGGAATGGTTCTCCATCATCACCACTCCCAATCCAATTTTCACTCATTTGGCTGGAAGTATTGGTGCTTGGAAGGCGTTATCTCCTCAGGTGCTTGAAGCTTCTTTCAATGTGGATTCGGATACTGAAAAACTCTTCCGATCAAAGAGAACTGCCGATGCAATCTTCTTCCCTCCTCCAAATTGAGCTGATGAGCTTACACAATAAGCGTTGTTTGGTTTAGGTTTCATGGCCTTTTAGTTCGGATTTTAGTGGTTTTTTGTTCTGATGTTTGTTTGGCCTTTTGATATTGAGTTTCTGCTAAGTTTCTATTGTTGATTCTCAATAAGATTGTTCTGTTAAGTTTATATTGTTGATCCTCAAATTTCATATGTTTGCTGTCTTTTTGTTTCAGTCTATCCTAATACCGAACAATACAGTTCTGATGTCTATCTCTTGTTTGCGTTCCATGTTACCATGTTAGTATGAATAGTATCAGAGGTTGCATTGTTTCTACCAACCACCAAAGCTTATACTTTTTGGTTTTTGCCTTCATCTGATCCACCTTGTATAAGCATTTGGGACTTTTGCCTCTAAGTTTGGAGGATCTGAAATTGTTGAATATCTCAAAAGCCTAACCTATCTTCTTGTTACAACATTGGCTATTTCCAAACCAAATTCATTTTGCTTCTCATGTAAACCATTTGAATTCACATTTTCATGTTGCTTCTCCATATAGTACCCCTATTTTGAACATATATGTCGAAAGCAGTTTAGAATCAAAGCCAGAGTACTGTTTTGAGGAAATTGTGATTGTTCATGTGGAACAGCAGCTTTTCATTGTAGATCAGTATGACTGGCATAACGCACTGGCATGATCTCAATAGCACCTAAACTTGGTACAATTTCACAAGAGTGAGTCTGGTCCAAGGATTGTGAGAAAAATATAAACTGAAAACATGTATATTGTGCACTGCAAGACAAATTTGGTCCAGCCAACAATCTTTCAAACAGAAACTGCTAAAATGTTATTCAGACAATAACATCTGAATGAACAACATATAGTTCCATAAACACAGAACACAAAGGCAAGCCATATATGAATCCCACAAGTTCATCCCCAACTCCAACCACAGAGTTTGAGAAACAAAGACCGTTATTCCTAATACCCAACTCTTCGAGACGCTGTCTTCCTTCCACCTCCAACAGTCGATTTCTGAGCAGAATACAGAGCAGCAGGGGGCTGAGCCAGAGGAGGCTTCTTATTCTCCTTGCTCATACTCCTCAGCATATACCTCGACGTCTCGCTAGTCCTCTCCACAGAATACGCAGCAGACACAGATTTCCTCATACTTTCCAGCTTCCTAGTCCCACTGCCTCTCTTGGCAGACTCCACCGCAACCCCCAGCTTCTGCTTAAACGCAGACTTGAACTCCTCCCCTGTTCCGCCATACTTCTTCCTCAGCCTCTCGTTCCTCCTAGCAGAATACTCCTCATACAATTTCCCTCTCTCAAACAAAGGGCTTGAATTAGCACTCACAGATTCACGAAACCCCGAACCAGCCTTTTCGCATTCTTCATCCCCGAATTCCTTGCCTACCATCTTCGCCAGAGCCCTCAGTTCGCAGGAAATGGAGCGGTATTCTGGCCGGAGATCCGGCTCTCCATGTCCCACATTCGGCTCGGTTTCTGGGATTTCGTCAGCGACCCTGATTCAATCAAAAGTATGAGAGTAAAGATTGGAAAAGAAAACAAGAAGCGGATATTGAATCAATCAAAGAAGGCACCTGGTGGGGTCTGGAGGGAGGTTGAGCCTGATCGGAGGACCCGGCTGGGTGGTCGGAGCCGGGTCGGGGACTTGGCCAGCGGAGGCTTGCGATCGAGTTTCATCCTTGACATTGTTGGGTTGAGATTGAGAGAGGTTGTGTGATTGAATAGGGAGAGAGAGAGAGAGAACGGAAGGAGCGTATCTGTGATTCGATTGTATTAGGGTAACTGTGTGGATTTGGCTTTTATTGAGGGAAAGGAGAGGGGTGTCTCCAACGGTCATATTGGTCCAAGATTTGAAACTTTGGATATGTTTCCGGTCAATTCATTAAGCAGCTTCTAATAGAAGAGGTACGATGTTCGAAGGGTACGACTATATATGGTAACCGTTTAATGTTTGAGGATCTGTGAATTAAAACGTTCATGTGGAATTAAAGGACATTGGGCTTTGATGTAACAAAGGAAAACGATGTTGGGCCTGAGTACTGGTATTCATACAATGGTCTTGGTCACTTTGACACCATCTTCAGAATTTGATTGTGTTCCGGGCCTCTCTAACGATATTAACAACAAAATTATCATATACATTTTATGTATTAAATATTAGTTACTACATTGACAACTATTTGTTCGTAAAACTTGTAAAAACGTTGAATGTGAAGTAATTATTCTCTGTACCCAGAACACTACGTGACATTGCCAGGTAGTGTTTCTAACCAATTATATAACTCAATTTTCTGTGATGACCAACAAAGGAGTGAAAAAAGAAAGTAGAGGTAAACAAATAGACCAATTAAAAATAAAATAAAAACATTAAAACCAATAATATTAGAGGGAACCAAATGTCACGTGGTATTCCCGCCCCAAAAATAACTATAAGCCATGATGACAACAAATTCATGTTTCATAACTAAATATAAACACTACACACTGAGCACGTAGACAAAAGTTTGATCCGCCATTTCAATTTATATATCACCTGAGCGATGCATCACTACATATATATATATATAGAACCCAAGTCATGATCGTATGACAGCAGTAAAAACAAGTTACATCTCATTCAGAAAGTGAGTGTACGTTTTGTTAGGGCTATTATTTGGCCATTTGTAACACTACTGCGTCGCTAATGCGATGCACTCGATATATAACAACTGAACAAAGTGCTTGGGACAATCCCAGACGGCAGCTACAATAAGATCCCATTACTCTAATCCATGCATACAACACCAACAACGTCACTACGTACGCATCAAACCACTGAAAGCTTGCGACGAGGTCTCCCAGGATATGAATCATCATCATGAGCTTATATCTTAGAAACCTAGCTATCAGGCCACCGTTGAAATCGATGCTCAATTCGTGTCAGATTAGCCTAATGTCATAATCATTCTAGTTACAATGCGTTACTGTTAGCCTATAGATGAATATGACAATCAAAGCTGGAGCAGCACCTCATGTAGAAAGATTCCTATCCAGGCCATCCACTAATCCACTATGTTAATCAACTAAGATAACAATCTAGAAGATCTAATAATCTATCTATTGCTTACTATTATATTGATTTCGATACGTAGCAGTTACTATAAATCACCTGGAATCAACGTTCTTCTTAAGCTTGCCAATTCCCAGTTGAAACGAAAATGAAGATCTTGCAGGTAGAAGTTGTTTCTGAAGAGAAGATTAAACCCTCTTTCCCAACACCCTCTCACCTCAAAACCTTCAAACTTTGCCTTCTTGATCAGCTCATTCCAGCTCCTTATGCTCCCATTATTCTCTTTTATGATCCCATTACCACCATTACCACCACCAAAAGACTTGAATTGCTTAAGGCATCTTTATCCGAGGCCTTAACGGAGTTCTACCCCCTCGCCGGGAAGCTCAACGATGATGAGGTAACTGTCGAGTGCAACGATATAGGAGCTGCTTTCATCGAAGCCAGAGTTAAGCACTTTACTCTTCACGAGTTTCTCAGCCGACCTGAACTCTTTGATTCGTTGCTGAACCAATTCCTCCCTGGTAATATTACTCATACGAGTAGTGGCAATTTTGTTACCAATATTCAAGCAAATGTGTTCAAGTGCGGTGGCATTGCCATTGGCATATGCATCTCTCACAAGCTCCTTGATGGCGCTGCCTTGTGTACTTTCCTTAAGTCATGGACTGCTATTGGTCGTCGATTACTGTCAGGATCATCGGAGAAAGAAGCGCCACCTCGAATCTCCCCTAATCTATCTGCTGCGGCTTCTTTGTTCCCCACAAATGGTGATCTGTGGCTTAGAGATTCCTCACTTCACATGTGGGGCTCCTTGTTCATACAAGGCAAGGAGTCTAGTGTGACAAAAAGATTTGTGTTTGATGCCTCGGCTATAGCCACCCTCAAGCTCAACGCACGAATGGCTCGAAAGAAACCACCCACGCGCGTTGAGGTGGTTTCGGCTTTCTTATGGCAGTGCTGCATGGCTGCCTCTAAAGAAAAACATGGTATTCAAAGGCCTTCACTGTTGACACACATTGTGAACCTCCGCTCCAAACTACTGAATGCAATGGATGATGGTCATGATTCCGGTTCTGATCTTCAGTACTCCACCGGAAACCTCCTCTGGATGGCAGCAGCACGATCTTATATCGGAGATAGCGATGAAGATGACGAGCAGCAGGAGCAGCAGAACTCGGTCTTGCCAGACTTGGTGAGTGAAGTGAGAAATGCATTGTCAAAAGTCGATGCTGGTTTTGCGAAAGAAATCCGAGGGAAGCAGGGGAAGTCTCTAATGATGGATTCTCTGGAGGGAATCGTGAACAGTGATGGGTTGGATTTAGATTATTATGGGTTTAGCAGTTGGTGCAAGTTTGGGTGGTACGAAGCTGCTGATTTTGGGTGGGGGAAGCCTGCATGGGTGAGCAGCATTGCTTCGAGTAGTGCTCCTCACTTCATGAATCTGATCATTTTGGTCGACACAAAGTCCAGTGACGGAATTGAAGCATGGGTCACTTTGGATCAGCGTCAGATGACTCTGCTAGAAGCCAACTCCGACCTCAGGAAGTTGGTTTCAGTGGATCCTAGTCCTCTGGATTTATAAGTAACTGTGTGCAAATGGTGTGTAAGGTTAACTACAGTCACAAAGTTTCAATTCCGTTCACTCAGTTATCTGGTGATTAAGGAATTTGTGAACACCCCTTTTGAATCTAATATCGAGAGTTGAGGTTACCTAAAATGTATCATAATTTTTTTTTTTCAGTTTTAATTATCAATGTTTCCTATGTTAGTCAAGTTAACTCGGGCGACTGTCCAATTCGGTTTCTATTAGATCTATTGACATGTCAGTCTCTCATCTTCAGTGTGAGGACAAGTAATTTAGGCTAGAGTTATTTTCTCGTAGTTGTAATCATTTGTTGGTTGTTGTGATTGTTTTGTAATTACACTTTATTGAATTAAATTTTTTTTAATAAAAAAAAAATTATCAATGTTTAGTTTAAGTGTGAGCCACAGATCTCTAATACTAATCATCTAGTGGCTGAATCCGGAGCAACATCAATGCACCAATCTGCAAGACTTTGAATATTGGTATCAATTAGATCTATGGCAGATGGCATCTTCTAGCTAAATATCATCTTCTAGCTAAATATAATGTGTAGTAAAGTTCTGATCATTACCTAAACTTGGGTCAACCATATATAATACTGTATCTAACACAAGTTTCAATTTGAAAAACCCTAGCTGAATCCTAGCTAGCTGCCATATGTATTGACTAACTGCACCGTAATCTTTTTTTAGTGCTGCATTTTGCATGTTTGTCACAAATTCACCCAAAATTAATAAGCGGTTAATCCACATTCTACACACGTTTTTCTCTTCCAAATTATCTCTTTAGTTTTTTTATTTTACAATTTACCATAGTGGCTATTTTTTTTTAAAATCTGAATCAATTAATAAAGGTAATTTTGACAAAACACAATTTAGTAATTTAGAGACTGCCCGCTTTATATACAGTAGAGATACATGCATGTTACCATGAGCACGAGAAAAACTATACACCGAAATAAAAGAATAGAAGCTATAAGTAATTATCATGTATTAAGTCAGCCTATGCGATTATTATATTTCATCGACAATATTTCAGATATGAAATTTCTTGTTTATCAATAATGTGAACTATGATGGGTGGGGATACAATCATGAATCATATCATCATAATCCTAATGTCTATAACTGAGCAAGGCTACTATATATTTATATGGATCCCATCGGGTTGTTGTCAGCTAGGTGTATATTTATTAGAGCCTTAGACAAATAAGAAGTTATAAGATGTGATGATTCCATTGCGCCGTTTGTGTCCAACTAGACGAAGGTCCGGAGGAGCAGGAGATGCTATGGAAATGTAAAAAATGGTTTACTATGGTTAAACAAGCACACCCTTTTTTGTAAACCGCACACCCTCCTTCTTTTATTCCAATAACACCCTTGTTAGTTTTTCATTTTCCTGTTTTTCTTTCCTTTTAGTTCCCAACTCTCGCATCAGAATTCCATCGGAATAAAAAAACTCACATCAGAAGTTCCTCAATGGTTACTGTCCACCATTCCCACTAACCCACCGGACCTCTTCGACCGATGAAGGTTTTGAATAAGATGATAGCCGGGATTTCCTTAATAAGGAAACAAGATCTTCGAGGGTCGGCGAGATGGTAAACATCAACGCCGTCGGGGTCCTAGAAAATCCGTGGGGGGATGACATCAGATGAGGTTATGTAGAAGCCATCGGAAGGGCTGGAGTAGTGAGAGGCTGCTAGAGCTTCATTGGAGACTGTATTGGACAAGATCAACTGTATTGGATTAGTGGGACAGATTTGTTTGTGGTCGGGTTCTGCATGTGGCGCGGTCATCATATACTCGATCGAAGATGATATACTCCTTAATTTTGCATTATTTGGGTCTCGATATTCAATAATTGGAGCTCGACCCAAATCAGGTGATACTCCGGAGCTACGGGTAGTACTCTCACTCTCTCAACCATGGCAAAACTTTCTGGGTTGCTCTGAAGCTGCCCTTTCAATTAAAGAATTAAAATCAACGAAATTGGCGTAAATTGAGAGAGATATTTTGGGTTTTTGGAAGACTACTCATGCAAAACCCATTGAGGGAATTGAAGAAGAAGAGGTAGTGGCTTTTGGTTGTGCTGGCTTTCGATTTGGGAGTCCTGGTTAATTGCTGTGTGTTTGGTTTGTGAAAAATTACGAGGGAGAGAAAACAAAGGAAAGATTTGTTTTGTTCAATCACTCAACAGACCTATAGTTGTAGTAGATCTGCTGTAGAACTCCTAGTCTCCAACTGGGGTAAATTCGACCAGTGGCAAGAAAATACAAGAACATTTTAGGGGTAAATTCGAAATTTTGATGAACTAAAGAGAGAAAAGGTGTGTGGTTTACAAAAACGGGTGTGCAGATTTCAGAACCCAAATTAAAATGCTTCGGAGCTATCAAGACCGTCGAACGTGGGAAAGTCGGACAATCATGACAAACTGACGCAGACACACATACACAGCTTCGGATGGAAACTACTGAGACAAGAAAGACATGAAGAAATTGCTTTAGCGAAAAAAAGACCAAACCTTTGTTCTTCTTCTTCTTCGAGTCTTAGCCTCTGATGGCTAATCAGGTTCCTCTGTCGTCTCCGTTGTGCATCAGTTTGTGCTTGTTTGCTTGGTTTCAAGGTTTCTTCTCGATTGTCCATGGCGATACTAATCCCTCTCAACCTTTTCCCACGCCCATTAACCGCGATCTCTACCATTCCAGGTCAGCTTTTATGATTTGCTTCTATCTGCCTCATGTGAATTGTGTGCTGAATTGGACATCCCAGATTCATTGATTTTGCTTGTGATTTCAATTTCATGAATTTATGGGGCAATGAAATTAGGTCTTACTGTGACTGACTTTATGTAAAGCTTGAATCTTGGCCATTCACTAAGCTGTTTCTTTGGTAAAGTTTTGAGCTTGTTAGGTTAATTAGCCTTGAACATAATCAAAGTATTCCTTTTTATTGGATTTTACAGTGGGGATTTGATGGCAGAGATTAAAGCTTTGGTAATTCGACACCCAGATAAACTCACTGTAGGTTTTCTCTTGTTCAATCATTTATATGAATTTCATTTCATTTCATGTGTTAAAGTACTAAGCTTTACTTTTTTTTTTTTTTTTTTTAATGATAGTTGGATACAATTAAGGCTAGAAACAAGGGTTACTCTGCTGAGATTGATGTGGTTACTTATTGTCGGAGAAGGCAGGAGGCCGATGACAAGCCAAAGTTTCGGATCCTTCTTGTAAGTTTTTCCATATGAGTCTCTGTGTGTTCGATGAAAGTGATTCGTTTTAATTAGATTTTGATTGGTAATGGCTGGTGTTTTTGACAGATGATTCCTTGTCTTCCAGAGTTTTGGGCAGCATGGAAGGGAGCTCATTACATCTGAAGTTGCTCTGCGAATCCTTTCTATCTTGAGTAAAGAAAAGTTTCTGCCCGACTTGGACCTAGCCTCGTTAGACCAGACCCTTGACAATCTTGTGATAAAGGTAGCAATTATACTAAACTTTTTTCATTGATGTAGCTGCACTTAGCTTTTACCAAGAGATGTAAATAGTTTATGCAAAAATTTTTGCTTTTTAATTCATCCACTAAGCATCATACTACCATAGGACAAGAGCTACAATAAGAAGGGTGCAGGAGAACTGCAAAGCAATACATAGTCGCCTCTTCTTATCATCATTCTCTTCAAGTATGTGGTGTTCACTAAAACTTTGCATGTCTTCAGAAGTTGAAGGCAATATTGCTGTACATTAGCTCTAACTCATAGACAACTCTTACATTGAGATGAATTCCTTCCATGTTGTTCATGGATCCATTTTATATATTATGCTTGAAATTCTTGTAGTTCGATTACCTTTTAGGGGGTTTCCAGTTTGTATTCTTCCTATTAGATGGAAAGCTGTTCCTAAGCTTTATTAATCACACTAGAATCCAAAGTATTAGGGATCAGAATATTTTCCTCCTGAATTTAGCTGGTTTATCTGGATTTTGTTCAGGAACATTGGTATTTTTTGAGTTCTGATTATAATTTATGTCAGGTGGTGCCTATGGAAAACCTAAATGGCCGCAGACTTGTAGAAGCTGGAGACCTCTGCGAGAGGAGAAATGGTAATACCACCAATTCTACTGACTTCAAAAGATAAAACACACACACATGTACAATTTGATTATACTTTCCAATATTATCTACTATTAATCCTCTTCCTACACTAACAAATGCTCAATATGTGACAGGGAGAGGAGTTGATCTAAACCGTAATTGGAGCGTAGATTGGGGCAAAAAAGAGAAGGTTAATCAATACTGCTCATTTCTCTAGTCCCATTTTTCTTTCCCATGCTATTTGTCTCAGCATGTTGCTTGTTTATTTCATCTTTAACATGTTGATGTCTTCTTGAGGTGGAATTTTCTTAAGCCAGTGTGTTTAATAGAAAAATTCATTTTGATCAAATTTAATATGCACACACCATCAGATGAGTCTGATGTCTTATCTAGTGGTCATGTTGATTCTCTTATTAACTTATATATATATATATATATATATATATATATATTATATATATATATATATTCAATTGTCAGTTCAACTCTTGGGCTGTTCTGTGCTTGACACTTCTTTCTCTTTTATGCTTTTTTTTAATTATAGGATTATGATCCGTATGAGGAAAATCCAGGGACTGCTCCTTTCAGTGAGCCTGAAGCTCAAATAATGCGGAAAATTGCAGTGTCATTTGATCCGCACATATGGGTTAATATTCACTCTGGGATGGAGGTGGGTCAAACTAACTTCCAATTATATTCCCTCATGTTGACTCTATATCCACCTTTGTGAAGTTTCAGATAAAGCACTTCTTTTTTTACTGACAATTGTTATGTCGTGATACAATCTGCATTGCTTAGACAATCTGTCCAGATTTAAGCACTTCTTAGATTTTGGCTGCATAGTCTGTTTGACACATTCTTAACAATTTTTGTTTCCGTCTCTCTCTCTCTCTCTCTCTAGGCTTTATTTATGCCATATGATCATAAGAACACAACCCCTGATGGAGTTCCCTCGCAAAAAATGAAGTCATTGCTTGAAGAACTGAACCAACTGCATTGTCAGAAACGTTGCATGATTGGGTCTGGTGGAGGTTCTGTTGGGTTAGGAACTAACTTATTCAGGATTATTGTTGTTTTCATGAACTCATTATTAGTGCTAGGCGCTAGCATGCTACTCTTTTTTGTATTCAATATTGTTTACAATACAATGTGGTTTTTGCAATGATGTGGGATGCCAGACATCCTTCAGCCTAATGGTTTGGGGCATGTTTCATAGATTTGATAATTAGGTTTGGCCTGCTGCCGTGCTTGTAGCCTTGTTCTATTCTTGTAAAGCAATATTTATGTTACTAATGTGATGATAGATAGCCATTATCCGAGCCAAAGTTCAAAGGATTCAAATCATTCAATGTTTACTATTTCAAAGCTTTTTGCAGTAAGAGTTTCCATGTACTTAATATTGCTTAATTGCAGGTATTTGGCACATGGGACAGCAACTGATTTTATGTTTGACATTGTAAAGGTGCCCATGGCGTTCACCTTTGAGGTTTGTCAAAGCATGGCGCTTTTTTCTTAAATCTCTATTTTCATTATATTTTGACTTATAGAAAGAAGTTTATCCTTTTTCTGTGACTAGATATATGGAGATGGAGCAGCAACATCAAGAGATTGCTTTAAAATGTTCAATCCCACCGACTTCGGTACCTTCAACGTATGTAACTTTTGGTTCATCTTCTATAAAGAAAAGGGAGAACTGTTGTTTAACGGTGCAAATATTTTTCTCTTTCTTTCAGAGGGTTCTCCATGAATGGCCTGCTGCATTTTTCACAATTTTTAAACTGGGGCCAAACTTGCTTGGTTCAAATTATTCAAAGCCCGCCTTAGACAAGTGGGTGTCCATAGATGAGTATCTTGATGGGTACTTGGTCGAGAGGAGTAGTAGATATGGAAAGAAGACGGAGGTGCTTGATCTAGGAATGCAGGAGATAAGAACATATTTCAGGCTCTTCTTGTTATCCTCAGTTCTGTTACTGTTCATGTTCTGTTCCAGGATTTCAAAAAGCAAGTTTTCTAGACCAATTGTTTCTGCTATTCCACTCTGAATTCAGAATATAGGGTTTTGATTTGTATACACAGCATAGGAATATCTTGTTTTAACTTATAGGTGTAATGGCTTCCCTGTAAAACTCATTATTCTTTCAAGGAAATCACTGAATTGAATTGTGTGGCCAAACAGAGTCCAAGTTTTTGAAGGCTTGCATCTGCATCTATTTAAAGTATAAATAGATAATGATGGGATGCAACTGCTCTTCCTTTAGAATAATGTAGAGAAAATAATACAATGTAGTGCTTTAATTACATTACACCTTGGGAAAGAAATATAATCGACGATTTTACAAGATACAAGCAACAGATCATATTTTCCCCGGTGCTTATGGAAAAAGAATTACAACCTAAAATAGTGAGGGATGGGTTGTTTCTTCAATTGTTCTTGTGTTTGTCATTGGTCAGTGTCTTTGTTTCCAAACTGTGGAGCATGATTGCCCTTGAATTTGAATTTCCTTTGCATTGGCTACTGTAAATCAATTGTTCCTGCATAATCATTAGACCACAGGAAAAACATTCAGTGTGGCTGTTGATTCATCAAAACCTTTGGAGATGCAGACACTGGGAAACTCGTTTTCAAGAAAAAGAAAAAGATTCTCATATGAAAAGCAATATCATGTTTGGGTTGTGATCTAACCTTTATAGTAATAACCCTGACTCAATAAACATAAGAGGTGGAACATAAGTAAATTTGGCTGTACGAGTCGATCATATCATCTATGCTTCAGTGTCTGTTTCATGTATTTCAAGGCAGACCGTAACATTGCCCTAGCTTTCCTATCAGGGGTTACCCTAGAGTGAATCATTTCTTCATAAACATCTGGAACCTGAAACATAAACCACATTTCTTGATTTCAATAGTAACAACAGAAGATGCTGAAATTATGCAGCCCCAAAGGCCTGGATGCATACAAAACAGATGCAGAGGTCAGCTATAGTAAGGATTAAGGACATTATATAGGATTCATACCTTATAAAATTTATCAACACGAATAAGGGCTTTCATAAGGGTAGTATATGTAACTACGTCTGGTTTTACATCCTGCAGTTATAAGAATCATAGTGAAGTTGGTAACATGGAAAGATCAATTGTATTTTGTATGTAATATTTTTTAATGGTAAACAGCAGCATATATAACTTACATTTTCCTTCATGTATTGCAACACGGAAAAGGCCTCAGCATCCCTCCTATCTTCACCAAATGCATTAATTAATGAATTAAGAGCTAACAGACTAGGTTTCAAGCCGTCCGCTCTCATAACCCTGAATGCATTCAGTGCTTGCTCAGACAAACCCTGTCAAGGATTCCATCAGATCAAATTAATGATCAACCATCACACCCACAATAAAAGTATCCGATTATTCTCATTAATTTTAATAGAAAGATAAACTCGTTTTAGGAAGTAAGATGAACATCTTGCTGGTAGGCAGTTCATCAGAAAATACATAGAAGCACGCAAATTCAAATAGACCAGTAATTGAATAGTTCAGGAAGAAAGAACTAGTATATTGAACATTCTCTATATGCCGTCGCTGGTAATATTAATGGTCCCAAAGCTAAAACTGATTATTATGTCATGTCAATGGAAGTAGATATGACATTGAATAGTTAAACTAACGACATAATGGTAATGCAATTGCCTGTGCACAACAAGCTGGCCATATCATGGTTTCAATCCACAGAACAATGCAATTAAAAGTGCAAGTAAGATCACCTAAGATAAGATGGTATGCAACACAACAGAAGTTATTAGAGTAGGGTCTAATCAAGTAATCATTCTACAGTTTGAAAAACGTCACTAGGTTTAATGTAGAATCAAGTGACCTGACTGCATAATAAAATTGTCAGGAAGCGTAGAGAAGACTTACTCTTTGAGCATAGGCATTAATCAAGGCATTATACATAGTCGGGGATGGTTTCAAGCCTGCAGACTTCATTATCTCCAAGCACTCTATTGCATCATTAAATCTCCCTGACTTCCCATATATGTCAACTAACGTGGTATAAGTAACTATATTCGGAAGTAAACCCTGACTCTGCATCTTCCCCATCAGGCCCTTTACTTCATCCCATCTCTCCTGCTCCCCTAAGGAGTTTATCATGATGTTAAAGGTGGTGGCACAAGGCGTGCAACCACTCTCCTGCATCTCCTCAAACAACTCCTCTGCTCTTGCATGGTGGCCAGACTTACAATGAATATCTATAAGGGTATTCCAGGTAACAGTATCAGGCTGAATCCCCTCTGATAACATCCTTTCAAAGGTAGCCATAGCATGATCAAGACAATTAGACTTTCCAAATGTATCAATCATCACATTGTAAAAATGCCTATCCGGCATTACCCCACTACTTCTCATCTCCCTCAAAACTTGAAATGATTTCTGCCACTCCCCTCTATCCCTATAACTAGCCAAAATCCTACTGAAAACATAAGAATTAGGTTGCACATTACTAGCCTCCATCTCCTTCAACACAATTCTCGCGCTTTCCCACCTACCGGCATTGGCATAAGCATCAATAAGGAGGCTGTAAGTGTGCTCGTCAGGTGAAATGCCGCTCCTCTCCATCTGCGACACAATGGATTCTGCATCTTCCAAAGAAGCTGCCTTCACATACCCTTTCAGCAGTGCATTGTAAGCTCTAGTCCTCGGTTGCAACCCTCCCTCCTTCATTTCCTCAAATATAGCTTCAGCCTCAACCACCCTACCGGCATTCCCCAAAGACGAAACAACCGACACTAAAGTGGCGGTTTTCGGGCTCAAGCCACTAGCCTGCACCATGGCAAGAAAATGCATAGCCTGGCTAGGCTCACCGGCTTTTGCGAAACCAACAATCAAATCATTTAACAATTGTCCATCAATTTCAACATTCTCAGACTCAATCTCCTTATAAAGCTTCAACATAATCGGAGAATCAACCTTGTTAGAGCGATTAAGCGACTGAATCACCAGGCTGTAGTTCACGAAATCCGACCTGTAACCGTCCTGGCGCATCCTGGACATCAAATTGAGCGCCTTCTCCAGGTCGCCGTTGCGAGCGCACGCGCCGATGAGAGCGTTGTAGGTCAACGGAGTCAACGTCCGGCGCTGAGAGAGCAGGAACGCCTCGTAGAGCTTCTCGGAGCGTCCGAGCGCGTGGATGAGGATGGAGTAGAGAAGCTCGTACGAGAAGCAGAGATTGTGCTTCTGGAGCCACGCGACGAGCGCGTAGGCTTGTTTCAAGGAGGACGACGACGACGAGGAGCAGAGCGACTTGAGGAGGGAGTGCCAGAGCGGGGCCGGGACGGCCCGGTACGACTCGGCGAGCTGGAACTCGGCCGGGTCGAGTGACGTCGGGGAGGCCGATTCGGTGACGTCATGAGCGGAGGAGGAGGAGGTGGAGAGGAAGGCGAGGAGAGGAGCGAAGTCGTAGCGGGAAACGGCGGCCCGGTCGGCGTCGTAGTTGTCGAAACGGCGCCGTGACGGTGGAAGTGAGGGGAGGTGAGACTCGGCGGAGGTGGAGAAGGCGCAGGGGGTGGTGGCGGAGAGAGGCGCGTGGAAGATGTGGTGGTGGCGGATGAGAATGGGAGACGTGGAAGCTAACTGGACGGAAGGGAAGCGAGTCGAACCAGGCAGAGGCAGAAGAAGCATGTCGACGGCGACGGCGACGATGATTTCAATTTCAGCTAACACATTTTGGTGCGTAGTTTATAAATTTATCGGTTTGATTTTGGTCTCTGGGATATTTTTCTGGTTTTTGTGGAGGGAAATGAGATAGTAAGAAATAAAAACCCAGTCGGTCTTAGTAGACAACAGAGAAATGGAGGGCGTATATTCTGCCACGTATGCATGATCGCCCGCGATATAAAGATGCGGCGGTTTAAAGTTTGAAGCTCAGACTTTGATTCCAGTTTCCGATCGGTTAGGGTTTCTCTGCAACAGTAAGGTTGAGGATTCGTCTTAATGGCCGTTGAGATTTGAGGACAAGATCCGCTATACTGCCTATATATGAATATTGAGAGTCAATCAAGTGATGAACAAGTTAGCAAACTGGCCAAGTTTGTTTATTAATCACTACAGAGCTTACACAGCAAAAATTATTCACTCGATTTTGACTTTTGACAGAAACAAAATGCATGATAGTACAGCAGGAATCATTGCAAGGTTGAATCATGCAAGTCGATCTTACAAACTTATACCAGCAAAAGGCTCAAAACAGAAACAACAGAAATGATCGAATGATCAAATAGAAACCGGACCAACCGGACCAACCGTAAAGTTGGTTTTACTTAACAGAGTTCTATTACTAACCGTATCAACTGAATATTAACCGTACCAATTAAATCGGTGTATCAACTTCAGCGGTTGGTTTTAATAGAAGATTTTGCTTATCAATTATAACTTGGTTTGTACTGGTAAACAAATCGGTATACCTATCAAAGCCAGCCCTAGATTTGAGACTAGCAAAATTAAGCAATTCTTGATTGCTTTGAAACAACTCCATGTCTTCTTCATGTAGATTAATCCAAGCTTCAATTGCATTGTTTCCCCATTCTCCTGTATCCATCAAACGAACCTCATTGACTGAAATGGCCTCGCGGCCGGCATTATGAACTGGAACGACCCACAGAGGCTTTCCCCAGCCGAAATCGGCATCATACAATCCAGAGTAGACAATGCTTGTATACCCAATAAAGTTCATCTCCACCTTATCATCCCCATTAATAGTGGAGAGTGCAATAGCATCAGCCATGTCTTGGAAAACTTTCTCAAAGTCTCCAACCCACCCTGACCTTGTATCTTCGCCACCAAATCACCATTGAATTTCGATGTTGCTTCCCTCATCTTGCTCACCAAGCTTGACAACTCTAACTCCTGTTCTCCCTGATGATCATCTGCTATTGCACCTGCCAAACAAACATGGTTTCCCATACAATTTTGTGGAAAATTCGGGTCAGCTCTTCGGCGCAAATTGACTGCGTGTGTTATCAAACTTGGTGCAGATCGACCAGACTTGGCCTTCCAAGCAGATCTGGCGCATTTCCAGATGAACGCCGATACTGCCTCCACCCGACTTGGATTCTGTAATGATGATGTTGCTGCTAGCTCTTTCAGTTTGGCCACAGCTGAGGCCTCAAATACAAACCTGTTTGTAACACTCCTTCCTTTCTTGGCAAAACGCCTGTAAAATCCCCTCATAGTTGCTTGTGTTGGGTGTGCACACTGTCCTTGTTCATCAAGAATTGGAGGAACAATGTTGCACCATCAAAACTAGGCAACACATGAATACACTGATCACCTGATTGACTCTGTGCTGTGGCTGCAGCCCAAGCTTTGAGAAAGGTGCTGATGGCAACACCATCAACAATCATGTGAGAAACATACACTCCAATCACAAAGCCGCCGCAGGCGAAGTTGGTTACTTGTATCATGACTACATCAGCTCCTCCTCCGGGGGAGGTTGTGACATTTTTAAGTTGACCACTGTGATCAAGCGTACTGTCCAAAGGTGGAAGAAGCTTTGGGAGTAGTGACAAATCAGGATGCTGCAGAAACTCCGAGAGGTCATGTGACTCATCTTTAGCCTCTAAGCTCATGTTTACACTAAAAATTAATATTTTACTGAACAGTAATTGTCTATGTGAATATTAGTTAAATTCATAATCCACATCACACTGGCAAGCCCGAATAATATTGGGTTTAGAGACGGGTTACCTCGCCTGCAATATCATGCGAGTTGGATGTAGGGCTTGATTGCACAAAGGCCTTCACATATAAGGAGGACTGAAATTATGAGGCGAGCTGAGGAGTTCGCACATATCAAAACAATGTTTTGGCCACACCAGTAAGTCTAGGCGTGCAAAGTCTCTTTTGGTTGTTGCGGGCGTGCCACCGCGCGGACGCGGAAAGTAGCGGTTGTAGTAGCGGGATGCGCTTAGCCTTCTGCTTTTAATCAAGCGACTGAGGATGGAGAGAGCACCAACTCCACCGCAGGGTTCTTCAGATTCGCCTTGCGTACTGGGCAAGGACTTACAGTAGTCCGCCTGAGCGTCACAACATCGATACTCGACGTAAGATCAAGCAGAGCTTCAAATGGAAAGGAGAGGAAAAAAGACAAAGCTCCAGAGAGCGTACAAGGAAAGTAAAGCAAAGCTTCGAGGAGCGTTTAGAGGTTCAACTGTGTTGAAGGTAATTTTGTTGAGTTGTTGATTTGTTGTAAAGAGGCTTAAACCAGATCCTCGAACTCTCTTAGATAGAGCTATTTAGGGCCACATGTATTGGCCCAAAACATGTCAAAGACTTGTAGAAGTCCTCAACGTTAAGATATTATAGGGGTTTGAGTCCCTCACGGAGACGGACTTGAGATACTACCCGTTTGGATATGGTTCGCATGACTATTGGATAATTATTGCATGGGATAAGAACCCTTGTCATGCACGTACAATACCAACTAGTCATCCTTCCCGTCTGCTTTATTCAACCAAGGATAAGACAATGATGCCCTCACTTTTAATTAAACAAGCATTCAGTGGTGAGGTGCCCCCGAGCCGGCGTCAAGATGCTTTTCGAGATACCATCGAGATGCTTTCCTCATTAAACAGTGGCGAGGTCGCGCCAATCCATGAAGTCGGGCGAGGCTGCCAGGTCGATGGCGAGATGCTTCCAGCAAGGAGCTCAAGTCGTGGCGCGAAACACATTCCAAGTCAAGACGCGATGTTGCTGTTTTGATATGTGCGAACTCCTCAGCTCGCCTCATAATTTCAGTCCTCCTTATATGTGAAGGCCTTTGTGCAATCAAGCCCTACATCCAGCTCGCACGATATTGCAGGCGAGGTAGCCCGTCTCTAAACCCAATATTATTCGGGCTTGCCAGTGTGATGTGGATCATGAATTTAACTAATATTCACATAGACAATTATTGTTCAGTAAATATTAATTCTTGGTGTAAACATTGCCCCCCAGCCTTGAAGTCATGAATGTCAAGAATGACTGAAGAGATATATGTTCATGCTGCGCCAAAGCCACTGGTATTGGCTCGACTCATACATCAAATGACTGAGTAACAAGCCTGTGAATAGGCTCTAAAACTCAAGTACTAAACATCAAAGCAATGTAGCGAAGCTGTTGTACGATTCGCCTAGTACCATAGTAAACTGATGATCATGAACTTAACATAATTAGGTACCTTGAACTTGAACTTAACGTGCACTTCGCTTGCTCTATCCAGAAGACATGGTACATTGCACATACCTCGAGTGGATGTATTTGGAAGGGAATCGTCTGACCTCGAAGGGATGTACCTCGAATAGATGTAGCTCGAAGGGATGTACCTTCCAGTACGAACTAATGAGAGTCAAACAAAATGACCATTTTTTTAGAGGCCACATGGATTGGCCTAAACAATGACCAAGACATTTGAAGAAAGTCTGAAATATTTGAAACACATATCTACCCAATGTGCCCCCCAGTTTTGATATCTGTTCGATGATGTCGGGGAAGAATGAAAGACATCAAAACTTTAGTATGCCCCCCAGTGAAGGGGTTGTAGTACCTTGAGTAGATCCCGGTGTATGAATAAAGGTACACAAAACTTGTATGGATGCCCCCAGTAAAGGAAAGCATGCTGCAAGGTCATGAAAACACATTGAAAAAGCACATTGGAAAATTCGCGCGTATCCTGACCTATTTGTATTCAAACTGCCATAACTATCTCCAGGAATGTCAGAATGACGAACCGTAAAATCCTCTGGAAAATAGACATCCAGGGCTTTCTGTTGATATAAGGCTCGCCTGCTAGTTCCTCTTGGATTATCCCAGTTTAATCGACAAAGTTGACTGTCCGGTAGTGGCTGTTGCAACTTTCAGCATTGCAATCTATTGGAATTTCTTCTCTGACTTGACTTCGCTGGCAGCAATTCAAGACATATGGAATGCCTTCTGTATTGTCTCCAGGCCTCAAGGATGGGTCTCAAATAAAGTTTAAGTCTTTTGTAGGCAAAAACGTTGTCTTGTATTTCAGCAAAACTAAGAATCTCTTTTTGTATTTTTTGCTATTTGATTTTTTTGTATTTTCTTTTTCAATGCGGGAAAGAAAGAAAAATGAAAGCAAACAGAAGTAAAAACTGAAGGAAAGCTAAGAGTAAAGGAAAGAAGAGAGTATAGCATGGTTAGTTACCTTCGTAAGGCCATGGGGGTGGCCACCGATGCTGCACTACCCCAAGTCTCGACGTCGTCATGTTTCCAGCGTGAGACTCTCGCTGTTGAGAATTTCCAAGTGTTGAGCAGGGCTGTTTCGCGTCAACGACTTGAAAATTTGGGCAAGGTAGTTCGTAGGGTACGTCTCGTTGCCCCCCACGTATCCTTGTCGTTTGACCAAACATGATCTTCAACTGCATTCTCGCGGATCGTATAGTGTTGAGATCTGCCTTGTCGCCAACTATCATGTCATAATGCATGGTCTCATCGGGAATAGCCACACATTGGTCATGGAAGGGGACCATATCAAGAGCTTCATTGGGAATGAACTCTTGTGGAATATGATTATGAGACAAACGTACCAACACATAGTCTTCATCATATTCATCATAGATTGGCTCTGTGTCAAAATCAAATTTGGAGTCACCACAGTCCAGCGAATCCACCTCTGCCTTTGATGCAGATATATGAAATCCATGAGCATCATGTTTAGATGCCGCCAAGTTCCTGCTGCACAATAGAGCAAGATGACACTGAGAATACTCGACTTTACACCCATGTATAATAAACTTGCAATTCTGGGTGTAAAAACGTTTCCCGCATACAATACTAAAGCCATAATTTGGCCTTTGAACTTGCATGCAGAGACTCCAATTATATTGGAATGTGAAGCCACAGATTGGCCTAAGTATACCACCACACCATGTATAATTAAGTTTGTCATGACCTGGGGCAGCTTCTTGATAACGTCCAGTAATTAGGCAAAACTTGAGTTGATCATGCCCTTTATCATGGTGGTTAAATAAAGAATGAAAGCGAGCTACGCCTTGCCCCCCATGCATCTGACATGTGTCCACATATACGTCTCGCATGAGAAAGCTGGCTCCTTGGTCACCTTTCATGTGAAATTATGGTTCGCCATCATCAGTGTTCAAACCAATTTCTTCTTCTAAGATGGACTATTCTGTCCTATCTTCATGCTCCTTTTTCTGAGGTACACCGTCAGTTTTTGAGATAGGATGATTATCCATAATCTCAACAGCCTCGACCTCAGGTTCTTCATCATTGATTGACGAAGTAGTTTCTTCTTTAGACGTGGGCTCATCCAAAGGAAAATCTTCGCAAATAGATTGGATGCTAGGCAGTTCAATATTTTTGGCAAGGACATGCTCGTCAACTATAGGCTTTACATTTTGGCGTTGTAAAGCCTTTTCAATCAAGGCATCACACCGTTGACGAGACTCCTCTAGAAAGGCCTTCCTTTTAGCTTTTTCCTTTTCTTCAGTAGTCTTTCTAGCAGCCCTTTCTTCAGCGAATTGCTTGAGGAAAGCAGCCATTTGCTCGGCACATTTTCTTTGGACGGCAGCTCTTCATTCGAGATGTCTTTTATGGATGGCATCTAATCTTTCAAGGCTGGCTGCTAATTTTTCTTGCCAATCCATTATCACATCTTTGTTTCTAATCTTCGATCCCAATGAAGGTGACGTCAGAGACTATCCTGGTCCCACCGAGTATGCCAATGTTTTGGCCACACCAGTAAGTCTAGGCGTGCAAAGTCTCTTTTGGTTGTTGCGAATGTGCCACCGCGCGAACGCGAAAAGTAGTGGTTGTAGTAGCGGGGTGCGCTTAGCCTTCTGCTTCTAATCAAGCGACTGAGGATGGAGAGAGCACCAACTCCACCGTAGAGTTCTTCAGATTCGCCTTGCATACTGGGCAAGGACTTACAGTAGTCCGCCTGAGCGTCACAACATCGAT
Organism: Fragaria nilgerrensis; assembly: GCA_010134655.1. Lineage (NCBI taxonomy): Eukaryota > Viridiplantae > Streptophyta > Magnoliopsida > Rosales > Rosaceae > Fragaria > Fragaria nilgerrensis. The sequence continues at coordinate 32,270,168 of CM020978.1, forward strand.
ACTCGACGTAAGATCGAGCAAGCTTCAAATGGAAAGAATCGAGAGGAAAAAAGACAAAGCTCCGGGGAGCGTACAAGGAAAGTAAAGCAAAGCTCCGAGGAGCGTTTAGAGGTTTAACTGTGTTGAAAGTAATTTTGTTGAGTTGTTGATTTGTTGTAGAGAGGCTTAAACTAGATCCTCGAACTCTCTTATATAGAGCTATTTAGGGCCACAAGTATTGGCCCAAAGTATGTCAAAGACTTGTAGAAGTCCTCAACGTTAAGATATTATAGGGGTTTGAGTCCCTCACGGAGACGGACTTGAGATACTACCTGTCTGGATATGCTTCGCATGACTATTGGATAATTATTGCATGGGATAAGAACCCTTGTCATGCACGTACAATACCAACTAGTCATCCTTCTCGTCTGCTTTATTCAACCAAGGATAAGACAATGATGCCATCACCTTTAATTAAACAAGCATTCAGTGGTGAGGTGCCCCCGAGCCGGCGTCAAGATGCTTTTCAAGATACCATCGAGATGCTTTCCTCATTAAACAGTGGCGAGGTCGCGCCAATCCACGAAGTCGGGCGAGGCTGCCAGGTCGATGGTGAGATGCTTCCAGCAAGGAGCTCAAGTCGTGGCGCGAAACACATTCCAAGTCGAGACGCGATGTTGCTGTTTTGATATGTGCGAACTCCTCAGCTCGCCTCATAATTTCAGTCCTCCTTATATGTGAAGGCCTTTGTGCAATCAAGCCCTACATTCAGCTCGCATGATATTGCAGGCGAGGTAGCCCGCCTCTAAACCCAATATTATTCGGGCTTGCCAATGTGATGTGGATCATGAATTTAACTAATATTCACATAGACAATTATTGTTCAGTAAAATATTAATTCTTGGTGTAAACAGCTCTTTCATCGTTGCAATCTATGCAAAGATAGCTTATGATTCTTCCTGCAAGCGGGTGAAAGCGAGTCAGGGTTTCCGAGAGAGATTGTTTGAGTGCTTGTGATCTTTCACTGCTAGTAGAAATGGGAGGTGAAACAGGAGGATAGAACAAGATCATGGGAACATAAATTGGAGGCATTAAGTGATCCAAGAGAGAAAATTTGTAAGTGTTCAAGTGTGGAGGTGTTGGGGAAGAGGGATTGATGTACTCCTGGGAAATTATTTGGACCTCCATTGGAGCAAAGCTTCAGAGAGTATATGATCAATGATTTAGTTAACTATAGCTTTTGCTATCACAACAAAATAGATAGCTTTAGCTATATATGAATGAATGAAGTTTGATCATGATCGAGCTACTGCAGTACTCTATGTACTGGATCTTTTCCTTGATCATCTCGATCCGTTTGAATTAAACTATATGCCATTTGGATTAATTTTTTATCAAAGTCGCTAAAACATCACCTTCCAGTTGGTCAGTTGGTGTATGATATGCCATAGAATATTAGCAAAACCAGGTCAATTAAACCAGATTAGAACGACCCCGGATAGAGCAGATTGGGTATCGTTGAATACAAGCTAATGAAAATCTGCCAAAATTGCATTGTTTCCCCATTCTCCTGTATCCAAGGATGATCGATGACCTGAAGCGTGCCAAAAACGAGTGTAGAGGTTGTTACGGCACTCATTTGGAATGTACTGAGGCTGCACTTGGCTTCAACGCCAAATGTTCCCATACATTATAAAGTCAAGAAGGCTTGATGCACTCTAAAAATTATACTTACATCCATGCTTGATTCTAGTCATCTTGTTCAGCTCAATAGGTAGAGTATGGTACTGGTTCAGACCAAAAGAAAATAAAAACGAGCTGCTTGGTTCATAGGAAAGCAAGAGTGGATCTCCATATCTTTTTCTAACTAACTAAGATTCGTCTTAATGGCAGTTGAGATTTGAGGACAAGATCCGCTATTCTAAGTGATGAACAAGTTAGCCAACTGGACAAGTTTGTTTATTAATCACTACAGAGCTTACACAGCAAAATTTATTCACTCGATTTTGACTTTTGACAGAAACAAAATGATAGTACAGCAGGAATCATTTCAAGGTTGAATCATACAAGTCGATCTTACAAACATTTACCAGCAAAAGGCTCAAAGCAGAAACAACAGAAATTATCAAATGATCAAATAGAAACCAGTATCTCGGTTTTACTTGAGGAGGATACTAGTATTGAGACTAGCAAAATTAAGCAATTCTTGATTGCTTTGAAACAATTCCATTTCTTCTTCATGTAGATTAATCCAAGCTTCAAATGCATTGTTTCCCCATTCTCCTGTATCCATCAAATGAACCTCATTGATTGAAATTGCCTCGCGACCGGCATTATGAACTGGAACGACCCACATAGGCTTTGCCCAGCCGAAATCGGCATCATACACTCCAGAGTAGGCAATACTGGTATACCCAATAAAGTTCATCTCCCCATCAGTAGTGGAGATTGCAATAGCCTCATTCATGTCTTGGAAAACCTTGCTAATAGTTTCTAACCCACCTTGACCTTGTAGCTTCACCACCAAGTCACCATTGACTTTCGATGTTGCTTCCCTCATCTTGCTCACCAAGCTTGACAACTCTAACTCCTCTTCTCCGTGACATTCATTTGCTATTGCACCTGTCAAACAAACAAAATTCCCCATACTACTTTGTGGAAGATTCGGGTCAGCTCTTCGGCGCAAATTCACTGCGTGAGTTATCAAACATGGTGCGGATCGACCAGACTTGGCCTTCCAAGCAGCTCTTGCGCATTTCCAGATGAATGCTGAAACTGCCTCCACCCGACTTGGATTCTGTAATGATGATGTTGCTGCTAGCTCTTTAAGTTTGGCCACAGCTGAGGCCTCAAATACAAACCTGTTTGTAACACTCCTTCCTTTCTTGGCAAAACGCCTGTAAAATCCCCTCATAGTTGCTTGTGTTGGGTGTGCACACTGTCCTTGTTCATCAAGAATTGGAGGGAACAATGTTGCACCATCAAAACTAGGCAACACATGAATACACTGATCACCTGATTGACTCTGTGCTGTGGCTGCAGCCCAAGCTTTGAGAAAGGTGCTGATGGCAACACCATCAACAATCATGTGAGAAACATACACTCCAATCACAAAGCTGCCGCAGGCGAAGTTGGTTACTTGTATCATGACTACATCAGCTCCTCCTCCGGGGCGGTTGTGGCATTTTTAAGTTGACCACTGTGATCAAGCATACTGTTGAAAGGTGGAAGAAGCTTTGGGAGTAGTGACAAATCAGGATGCTGCAGAAACTCCGAGAGGTCTTGTGACTCAACTTTAGCCTCTATGTAACAAGCTCCTTCATCGTTGCAATCTATGCAAAGATTGCTTCTGATTCTTCCTGCAAGCGGATAGAAGCGAGTCAGGGTTTCCGAGAGGGATTGTTTGAGTGCTTGTGATCTTTCACTGCTAGTGATATTGAGAGGTGAAACAGGAGGATAGAACAAGATCATGGGAATATAAACTGGAGGCATTAAGTGATCTAAGAGAGAAAATTTGTGAGTGCTTAAGTGTGGAGGTGTTGGGGAAGAGGGCTTGATGTACTCCTTGGACAATATTTTGACCTCCATTGGAGCAAAGCTTCAGAGAGTATGTGATCAATGATTTGTTAACTATAGCTTTTGCTGTCACAACAAAATAGATAGCTCTACTAGATATATGAATGAATGAAGTTCATGAGCTACTGCAGTACTCTATGTACTCGATTTTCCTTGATCTTCTCGATCCGTTTGAATTAAACTATATGACATTTGGATTATTTTTTTATCAAAGTCGCTAAAACATCACCTTCCAGTGGGGCAGTTGGTGTATGATATGCCACAGAATAATAGCAAAACCAGGTCAGCTAAACCAGATTAGAACGACCTCGGATAGAGCAGATTGGGTATCGTTGAATACAAGCTAATGAAAATCAATGAAAATCTGGTAAAAATGAAGGGAAGTTTATTGAGACATTTCATATTGTTGAATGTGAAATATTGTTAACGTCCGGTGATGATGCATTAAAATATTGTTGAATGTGTTGGGCTTTATTAGAGACTTGCTAGCGCCTCCAATCACAAATGCTAACGGCCCAAAAGTTCCACTGTTTCTCACATATGGGCCGAATTGTAATTCTCTCTGGGTTTTTTTTTTTTTTTTTTTTCCGATTACCCATATTCATCTCACATTTCTCTTTTGTTTTTACAGAGCCAGGTTTTCATTGCGGTCCATTGCAGAATCATTTTCACACATCCATGTATGCCTTCATTTATAGCTGGATTTGATTTTCGTATTTGTATCTATTTTCCGAGTTCTGAATTGTTATTAGTGTTATTATTGTAGGGACGAAGAATTGGTCATGAGAGACTACCATTCTCAAACTCCTACTAGATCAAACTGGTAATCTTTCATATATAGCTCATCCAGCCATTAGCCAGGTTCGTTTATTGATCATTACTAGTATTGCTACATAGCCTACATAGCAAATTTTATTCACTGGGCTTTGTCAAAAAGAAAATGATAGTACATGATAAATGATTGTAAAGGTAGAATTTTACAACTCTATTTTACAAACTTTACCAGCAAAAGACTCGAAAGCAGAAACAGAAATGATGAAATGAACAATTGGAAACCAGTATATTGGTTTTACCTGAGGAGGATACTAGGATTAAGAGAAGCAAAAGCAAGCAAGTCCTGATTGCTTTGCAATAATTTCATTTCTTCCTCAGCTAGAGAAATCCAAGCTTCAAATCCATTGTTTCCCCATTCTCCTGTATCCATCAAACGAACCACATTGACCGAAAAGGCCTCGTGACAGGGCTCATGAACTGGAGCGACCCACAGAGGCTTTCCCCAGCCAAAATCGGCATCATACACTCCAGAGTAGGCAATGCTTGTATACCCAATAAAGTTCATCTCCACCTTATCATCCCCATTAGCAGTGGAGAGGGCAATAGCATCAGCCATGTCCTGGAAAACCTTGCTAATAGTTTCTAACCCACCTTGACCTTGTAGCTTCACCACCAAGTCACCATTGACTTTCGATGTTGCTTCCCTCATCTTGCTCACCAAGCTTGGCAACTCTAACTCCTCTTCTCCTTGACATTCATTTGCTACTGCACCTGTCAAACAAACAAAATTCCCCATACTATTTTGTGGAAGATTCGGGTCAGCTCTTCGGCGCAAATTGACTGCGTGTGTTATCAAACTTGGTGCAGATCGACCAGACTTGGCCTTCCAAGCAGATCTGGCGCATTTCCAGATGAATGCCGAAACTGCCTCCACCCGACTTGGATTCTGTAATGATGATGTTGCTGCTAGCTCTTTAAGTTTGGCCACAGCTGAGGCCTCAAATACAAATCTCTTATTAACACACCTTCCTTTCTTGGCAAAACGCCTGTACAAGCCTCTCATAGTTGCTTCTGTTGGGTGTGCAAACTTTCCTTGTTCATCAAGAATCGGAGGGAACAATGCTGCACCATCAAAACTAGGCAACACATGAATACACTGATCACCTAATTGACTCTGTGCTGTGGTTGCAGCCCAAGCTTGGAGAAAGGTGCTAATGGCAACACCATCAACAATCATGTGAGAAACATACACTCCAATCACAAAGCCGCCGCAGGCGAAGTTGGTCACTTGTACCATGACTACATCAACTCCTCCTCCTGGGGTGGTGGTGGGATTCGTAAGTTGATCAGTGTAATCTAGCAAACTGTTGAAAGGTGGAACGAGCTTAGGGAGTAGTGACAAATCCGGATGCTGCAGAAACTCCGAGAGGTCATGAGACTCAACTTTAGCCTCTATGTAACAAGCTCCTTCATCGTTGCAATCTATGCAAAGATTGCTTCTGATTCTTCCTGCAAGCGGGTAAAAGCGAGTCAGGGTTTCCGAGAGAGATTGTTTGAGTGCTTGTGATCTTTCACTGCTAGTAGAAATGGGAGGTGAAACAGGAGGATAGAACAAGATCATGGGAACATAAACTGGAGGCATTAAATGATCCAAGAGAGAGAATTTGTAAGTGTTCAAGTGTGGAGGTGTTGGGGAAGAGGGCTTGATGTACTCCTGGGAAATTATTTGGACCTCCATTGGATCAAAGCTTCACTGATGATCAATACTTTGTCAACTATAGCTTTTCCACTGCCACAACATGATAGATAACACTAGTTATATATACAAGAATAATGAACCAAGTTCATGAGCTACTTCGTCTGCATTACTCTATCTACTTAATCATTTCATTAATCTTCTCCATCTGTTTGACTAGCTTGTCCTTCTTTTTTTTTTATTATATGCCAAAACGCCAGACTTTTTGGTAGAACACCAAAGTTGGCGCATCAAGTTTTGAATGAGCGACCAGATTTAGAGATTTTCTAAAAACAAACATGAATATACAATAGGGTGAACTGAATTAATTGTATGAGCTAGGTGACCGTTTGCTATATATCTTTATTTGAAAAATGTTAAGGATTGACATTAATCATAGAATCAAACTTGCTTGAATGAAGAGTGACATGTTGATGAACCAAATGACGACATATGGCTGCAATAAGTTTGACAGAATAAAAATGAAAACTTGGTCAACATTAATGAAAACTTGGTCAGCTTTATTAAAAAAAAAAAAAAAGTTTTGAGATCCTTCCTCAAATGCACCAAGGTGCTGAGGAGTAAGAGAACGCTACTATGGTTAACACTACTAATAGAGATTTTGTTTCGATAGAGTTCCTAGCTTGACATATGAAAGATGTGAATCTTCTCAAATCCCTCACATATCTGAAAAAAAATTCACGATATCTTTACTTCACCCGTAATGAGATTCTTGTTATGTATCTTGATATTTGATGTACTAAGAGCATCTTCACAGTATTGCTAAATCAATTTTTTTTTTAAATTTGTCAATTTTTGGGATGAATAGAGTTCCAGCAGAATACCTAAAATATTGCTAAATCCTAACATTGTTGAACTAAATTGACAAATTTAGCAACCTAGACAAGAGTTGCTAAGAGAAACTTATATTTTCCCTCCATTTTTTATCCACGTGTAAGTTATGATTCGTTAAAAATATTGTTAACTTACACTTAACAATTACTGCTGGAGCACAATTACTATTTTAATTGTTAAATATCTTAACTATTGTTAAATTTAACAATAAACTAATATATACTGCTAGAAATGCTCTAAGCTCTTGCTGCTATTAGTCATTTTTGCTTGTTTTGGTTGCTTTGTTGATTTTTCCACTTCATGTCTCCGATACTATTTTTTTATTTAATTAATTTGTATGAAAGCCAAAAAAAATAAAAAAAATAATGTTCCACAAGCTTGGGCCGTCATTGGATTTTCAGGACTGACCCAAAATCGAGTGTGTTCGCTGATACTGCTCGCTCTGAATCAAAATCTAATCACAGCGAGGGGTTAAGAGATTTTTCTGGGGAAAAATCCTCCACGGCTCAAATGCTTAAACCCTAAAACCAACTCCAGCAAGTTCCAAAACCATGCCCAGACCTCTGTAAGTAATAGTATAATCATCTCCAACGAACTCATACATCAATCTCGCCTCACTAACTCGGCTCACATTTCTCTGGTGTTTACAGAGCCAGGTTTCCATTGCGGTCCATTGCAGAATCACTTCTACACTTCCAGGTACGCCTCCATTTTCACCTGGATTCGATTTTCGTGTTTGTATTTAGTTACCGAGCTTTGATTTGTTACTACTGTTGTTACTGTAGAGACGAAGAATTGGTGATGAGAGACTGTACCATTCTCAAGCTCGTACTGGATCAACTGGTAATCTTTCTTAGCTCATCTATGCCGTTTGTAACTGAATAAACAATTTCTTGATTTTCTTATGAAGAATTTAGCTGTGCTTTGGAGGAGCTCAAAAATTGCTGTGCGAGTCTATTTACTGAATTTGATTGCGAGTTTGGGAATGCAGGTCGGAATGTTTTGTGTAACGGAGCAGTATCGACTGCGACGGAGCTGCAGAGGCGAATTGTGGAGGCGCTACGGTTGGATAAAAGAGGCGAGGCCTCCAATCTTCTTTTGAGACTAAGCCAGGGAAATGACTTGAGAGGAGCTGATGATTTCATGCATGTTCTAAAGTACTGTGCCGAGTCACCTGATCCTTTGGTAAGCTGGGAAAAAATAGGAATTAGTTGATACAGGCTGGATGACTTCTTCTGTCACTTGTTTGTTTATTTGCGCTCTGTTTTAATCTAGGCGTTTGAGTTGTATAGGATAGATTCTCAACAATATGATCAGGAGTGTTGATACTGTTTACCGTACTTGTGAAGAGTTTCAGAGGAAAACTTGGCAATATATGATTATATATAATTCAATGGATATATATAGTTCGTATATGTTTATGTTTATGTACTGGTAGGATTATGATATAACTTTATGAAATTCAACTCCTTGTTTGTAATTGTTCCATTTTTCATCTTGATTTTGTCAGTTATACCGTTCTGAGAAAAAAAAAAAAAAAAAAAAAAAGGCTCCTCAGGTTTTCCATAGTCTTGAAGTATATATTATTTGGGTTGTAACATTCATGGAAGTTATATTTAATTTTGATGCAGTTTGTCATGGAAGCTTGGAGAATAATGAATGAGAAAGAGATTAGTCTGAATGGCCCTTGCTCCTCGCTTATGGTGAAAGCTCTATGTGAAGGAGGATACCTGGAGGAGGTATGATTTATACTACAAAATTATACAGCATTATCTAGCTAGCATAGTCAGCTGGTATTTGGTAATAGTAAAGTTATCTTGTATAAAAATTCTAAAATCGAACTATCGCTGCTACCAAATTTACACCAGCTTTCACTGTCAGCCTTTGCTATAATCAACTAACTATTCTCTCGTTTTCTTGTTTTCCTGTGATCAGGCACTAAACTTGATAAATTATCTTAAAGAAAGTCATGGTTGCTATTCAATGCTACCTGTCTACAACACTTTTCTGGGAGCTTGTGTCGAAATGCAAAATATGGTTTATGCCGATCAGTGTTTGGAATGGATGGAGCGACAAAAAGTGGGGAAGAATGAAGATACATACGCACAGCTTCTCAAGTGTGTATAGCAAATCATTTGTATTGCTGTTTAAATGTCATATATTGCCGTTTCTGTATAGCAGGATTTGTGTTGTGTTTTTTTTTTTTTTTTTTTTTTCCAGAAGAAGATGTTTGAGCTTTGTTTTTGCTATGATCTTAGTAAAAACAAAAAAACAAAAAAAAAACTCATGTTCCTTGTACTGATTGATGCCAATGGTGATGCTTCAGAGTAACCATAGGCTATTTTATGTTTCCCTTGACGATAGTGATGTGCCTAGCTATTAATGTACACTTTAATCATAAGTATCTAGATATCAAGTCTGGAACCAAATTATTCTAAGGTCAGTTTTCTCAAATGATATTCTGTTCATTCTTTAGCTTGCAGTTTGGCGGCAAAACCTGTCTGTAGCCCATGAACTTTGGAAGGACTATATCAAACACTACAGTTTAAGCAATATGACTCTGCGGGAGTTTGTTCGGTCCTTTGGTAGTTTGGGCGATTTAAAATCTGCATGTGAGACATTGCAATATATGGTGGCTTTAGTCATCAGAGGAAAGACGTCTGTTACTAAATCTATAGAAGGAAAGCTGGATTCGTTAAGATTGGACATTCCCATACCTTTGAACTGTGAATTGGGCTTGAAGAAAGTTAATTTGGAGGAGAATGAACAGTCTGTTCCTTCCAGATACTGCGAGAATTTGGATGGCCATGTTGTTAGTGCAGATCGATGCACCAGATCTGGCTTGGGTTTTGGAGAAACTGGGAGTGTTCTGGTGAATGGTCTTAGTATTCATACAAGTACACTTGATAGGTTGTTGTTGGGATATTCGTTCAAAGATTTGATATACGCTTGTGGAAAATTAAGAAATGGTGGCCTGGCTAAGCAGTTAGTCCAACAGGTAGGTTATCTTTATTTATATTGTGTATGTTCTGCAATATTTATCTTATACAAAGTGGTATAGTTCTCCATATTCACCTGTAATATCATATGTGAAGGTTATGTTATAGTAATTTTCTCATATGGAGAACTAAGTAATTGACTAATTGTATATATGCTTAGAAGTTAAGATTACTGTTTCTGGAAACACTCATTGGCTGTTTTCTTCATCTACTTTAATCATGTGGTTCTGCGTCTTTCCTTTCTTTTATTTGGTATATACTTGGTTCAGATGCCATCTAATACTATAGGGGCTCATTTTGTGTAGATGCAAAAATTTGGGTTTCACATAACTAGCTTTGAGTGGGATAGCTTGATCAGAGCGATTGTTCCAGATAGAGGTTTCAGCCATGGGATGGAAATTGTAAGTTATACTTATTAACTGCATTTCTTTTCTAAATAAAATAAATAAAATCTTGCCTTTGGTCCATGTACTTCTTATTCCCTTTCCTTCTTTTTTTTTTTTTTTTTTTGCTATTATTACAATATTTGCATTTGTTATTCCTCTGCAGTTGAAAAGTATGCAGCAGAGAAATTTGAAGCCATATGATCGCACTCTTGCAACCCTTTCAATAAGTTGTTGCAGGGCATTAGAGTTGGATTTAGCTGAGACTCTGCTGGATCAAATATCTATACATGTGAATCCACATGTTTTTAATGTTTTTCTTGCCGCATGTGACACTTTGGTGAGCTGATATGCTATAGATCCAGATTCTCTTATCAGAACTATTTTCTTTCCTGTAGCTTCTGAACTGAAACTTGTTAAAAAGAAAATTGGATTCCCTCACACAAGTGGTCATCATGTAGGGTCCTGAGCATCCAGTATTTCAACCGTGATTCCTGATTCTTCTGAAAAATATCCAGAACAGTTTAGGTTATGGGTTAAGACAAATTTAGTTATGGTAGGAAGAAGATTATAGGAGTTACGCTTCTATGTTCTTGTTGTGATAAATACTTATGTTAGTTTGCTTCAATAATGAAAATGATCCAGCATTGTGTTTATGCTAGCACAGGGCAGCATGATAGAAATATCAATGAAGATTCGATTCTTTTGTATTATTTCCTTATAAAAGTTTTGTTTGCTTTCCACTCGGTTTGAATTCTCCATCACTTTAACGCTGTTTTCCTGTTGGTTAATAATTCTCCCATCAAGTCAAATATTGTTGCATGAACTGTGCAGGATCAACCTGAACATGCGGTGCGGATGCTGGCTAAAATGAAACGTCTGCAAGTCACGCCAGATATATGGACATATGTGCAGCTGTTTTCCTTATTTGGTAACGTAAATGCCCCATATGAAGAGGGCAACATGTTGTCACAGGTAGATGCTGCTAAACGAATTAAAGCTATAGAAATAAATATGGCGAGCTATGGCATTCAGCACAGTGCTATGTCAATGAATAACATGGTAACTCCTGGCCTCGTACTCTTTTTACTTTGGAGAGTTAAATATAATTGAGTTTTTGAAGCAGATACTGGAATTTTTCCCTTGTCGAGTTGGGTTTGTGTCTCGGTATCCTGTATTATAGTTCTCTGGTGATCAAGAAGCATTTATATAGTGAACTTTCTCTTACTCTCCCAGCTGAAAGCCCTTGGAGCAGAAGGGATGATGAGAGAGCTAATTCATCGTTTGCATGTGGCGGAGGATCTTTTTTGCCGTAATAACATGTATCTGGGAACACCTATCTATAATACAGCGTTGAATTCACTTGTTGAGAGTGAGGAGTGAGTTGCAACACCATTTTTGCTATTTCTTTTGTAACTATAATGGAATTGTGACTAGTACCATGCCATTGTGTTTCTGTTTACTTGCAGAGCCAAATGGCAATTAAGATATTTAAATCCATGAAGTCATGTGGTTTACCGGCAGATGCTGCAACTTATAATATAATGATCAAGTATTGTAGAGTTCTCAAATGTTACAGATCTGCTTGTGCATTGGTTTCTATGATGTTGCGAGATGGCTTCATTCCTCAGACAATAACTTACACTGTTCTCATAGATGTATGTTTATTCTATTTGGGACATTCATGCTTCTTTATTGGTATCTGTTATTATGTGACTTATGTCAAGAGCCTACATTGTTTCAGATTTTGTTGGAAGATGATAGCATTCATAAAGCATTGGATCTCTTGGATCAAGCCAGCTCAGAAGGGATTAAACTTGATATGATAGCATTTAATAGCATTCTTTGGAAAGCAGGTGAAGAGGTATATCATGTGTCCCTGGTGCAGGATTTCGTAATCTACATTTATTGATTTGCTGAGTTTACAAGTAATGTTTTCTTTTTCCTCTTTGAAATGGATGTCAGGGACTGATTGATGTAGTTGAGTTTCTTGTTGGGTGGATGCAACAAGAAAAAATCCAGCCTGATTCGTCGACATGCTCTGCAGTTTTCACTGCATATACCTACTGTGGTTTTCACAGCACGGCTGTGGAAGCATTGCAGGTTTTGTGTATGCGTATGATATGTGACGAAGATGGAAGCTTTCCTGAGAAGACAAAATTTGAGGACGACTATATATTTGCTGAAGATGAGGGAGCTGAATCCCGTATAATCAAGCATTTCATAGATTCTGAGAACTTGGCTGTTGCCCTATTGAATTTAAGATGGTGCGCGATGCTTGGCTTCCCAATTTCTTGGTTGCCTGATCAAAGCCCGTGGGTAAAAAGACTCTCAACTAACTATACCTCCAGAATAAGAGCTACCTAACAGGGGGAACACAGATTGTCGCATGGTCAGGGCGATGCATTGTTGTTATACAGGCAGAAAAACCTCCTCGACTTCAAAGGCATGAGGCCACACTGCAACTAACCAATTTTGGATAAATAGCACTAACCAGGAAGGTCCAGAAGCAAACTACTCAACTGATTTTTTAGATATGTTGTAGGCTACTCTTTGAGAAAATTAGGAGAACCGAACCGAGAGGAAATCAATATATCGGCAATTTTTGGTTGTATAAATTGTCTATATAGAAATCTTGGCTTGGTGGGGATAATGGATTTGCCCTTGTATTTGTTAACCTCATAACCTGTAAGCTAATGGTTTTTTTTTTTGTCAAAAGATAGTGATGAGATGGATGCATGCTTTGGTGTTCAATCAGACCAACCGTGGACTATGGAACTACTGCTATTTTCGGGTCATTTCAATTCCGGCTCTCCTGATCTTACCAGTTGAAACAAATGTTTGCTCTTCCTTAAGATCGAAATTGGTTTAGATTCTGGAACAAATTACCAAGTAAACAACTAAAAATGATTGCTGTCCAAGTCGTACAATGAGACATAATCGGAAGATGAAATGATAGACCATAAAGATTAGAAGTCAAAATGGTATTTCATTTAAATGATTTAATTGATAATTTGGAATGACTAAAAAATCCCACTGTGCCTGCCATGAAAAACTACCCTTCTTCTCACTCATCCATCTAACTCCCGTCTCATCATGTGTCTTCTAAAAGGGCACATTTTCTAGTGTAGCAGCTCACAAAGACCCATCATCCTACTTGAGCCTTCCTGTTATAACTTTCCATTATTTGCAATTCCACACAGAGCACTTAAACATTTTCACCTGGAGGCAGTTCTGCGAGCTTTGGAGGATTCCCAAGTACTCGTTCCATATCAAAACGAACTTCAATGTTGCGAAGGCTATATCCGACTACCATTAGCCAATAAAGCAGCTTTGCAAGTTCTGGTGCAGTTGTTGATGTTACACTAGCCTGTATACAACCAGGTTATATTCAACGTAACTCAGGTGAATTTATTAAAAATAGATCAAGCTACTATCATAAACGAAGATAACTATCCAATATGGTGTTCAACTCCTGTGATTTTGCTCCGGTATACAGATGAAACAGTTTATTCTAGTTCACAGACTGTTCAGTCCAACTCCACTGCCCCCAGTGGCAGCTATTAGATATAAAGAAAGAGTATGAGTTTTACAGAAGTGATTGTACAATAGATTATAGGAAGGATGCAATGAACCATTAACCAGAGATTAAGTAGAGAGCTCAACAGAAAGGCAAACCTTCATTTGGCTAGGATCTGAAACAGCCAAAAGCCGCTTGATGAATGTATCCATAGCAACCACAACATCATCTCCAGCAGTACTAGTTAACTCCTACAAACACATTTAAACTAAGGTCAGGAAGGAACTTACAGTAACTCATAAAAATGTATATGAAAAGCAATTTAAATGCAAATTTATAACAAAAATAAAGTTCAAATCATTCAGCGATCATATCCTCGGGATATATTCCGAGTTTCCGAAACAAGCAGGTATACCTCGAAGAACAATAGTAGTAATAATAAAAGTAATGCTGGTCATTTCCTCTCCACAGTAAATATGATCTAGTAGACTAGTAGAGGCATCGTTTCCCAGCCATGAACCTAAGATCTAGACAACATAAAAGGCAGTTCACATTAACAAAAGGGAAGTTGTTTTACCTTTAAATTTTGGGGCTCAAGAGACTTGAGATACTCCAGCAATTCATTTTGTCCATTAGCAGATTTCCTACCAACTTCCTGATTTAATTCCTCAATCTCTGCTTCAAGTAACTCTATGTACTTCTTTGCATCTATTTTCTCAGGGCCAAAAACATTATTCCACCTAATAACTTCACCTGACACATTCTTCTTCTGTGTACCAGGTGCATAATCTGGTGCATCCTATAAAAGTCACAGGGTCAAATCAGCACCATCTAAGATTCATAAAGAAACATCTTAAGTAAAACAGAAATGAAAAATAAACCATATGAATGATTACAAAATATGTGTTTAGACCGCTGAATGAGTGGGTGACACACACATGACTACATGAAAAAACAAAATTGTATATGAGAAAGCAGCAGCCAATGATGAGAATCACTACCCAACAGTGAACAGCTTTGAATGCAACAAGGCTGACTATAACTTAGGAGACAATACATCTAGATCAGGTCTATGCAGAAAACCAAATATTTGTAAAGCCATTTTCTATGGCAATTACAAAATAAACTAACAAAGGGTCTGATCATTGAATACAATGCTAGACTGATACAATAACGAGTGCACCGTAGGACACAGCCTTCTTGAAGCACTCTTCCATGAAGGGGTAATGTCAAGTGGTGCCATCACCATAGCTTCTTTCTTCAGCAAATGATGAATATATCAAAAGGTCGACTTAGTGACCAATGGAAGTTCATAACAACAACAAAAAAACAAACAAAAAAAAACCTTTTTCTCTTGCCCTTCGGGAAGGGCAACCGGCTCTAAACTTTGCTGTAGTTCCAACCTGTACTGTGCATTTTGAAACATATATCCAGTCATCATGATACTGTACATAAGTTGTGCAAGATTTTCGGCAACCTGAAACACAACAATTTTTTTAACTCACTGAATGTTCAGCAACTATAGAAACCTGGACATAAATTTTGCATCAGCTGAAATTACAAGCCATATACTTACTGTGGAAACTGTGACTGAAAAAAATTGTGGGGGTAGTGTACCAATCATGTTTGTCACAGTTTGGCGCATTGCATCGACCACCTACATGAGAAGGGATGGAATTACAATCAAAAAAAAAAAAACGATACATCTATCTTTACACTAGCAAGCAAGGCATCCTCCACAACATTACAAACATGCCGATAATTGCCAAAGACATGTAAATTACCTGCTGGGGTGCTCTCTTTACAAACAGCTCCATAAATTCAGGCTGCACATTTTTTACATACTCCAACAAAATGTCCCTCCTACTTTTCGGCTGTCGAATACAACAAAGTAGATAAAATGATTAAAATCTAATCAGCCATACGAACTAGCCAAGCAATCACATATAGATTTCGGCTACACATTGTATATCATTATCATCCATAAAATCACCAATATCAATCAAAAATGGAAAGAATACCAGAGTGCCGTTGGGAGGTTTAGAATCACCGGAGGAGGCATTAAGCCCATCGTTGTTCTTGGAAGAATCATAAGCCTCAAGTCTCAAACTGATTCTTCTGCCTCTGGTTTTCGTTTTTACTGGGAAACTAACCGTAGAAGAAGAAGAGGACCCAACCCAAGAGTGGGCAGATGAAGAAGATTTTGGTACAAGAAGAAGAGAGGGCTTCACCGTCAAGGAGTACATCATATCTCCACAAGAATCCAACACTTTCGGAAATCTTAAAGCTTTGGGTTTTTACAGAGCGGACGGTGAGAACTGCAGGGATGAGGTTTTGCACGTGTGCTTAAAACGTGGTGTAGGGATGGACTCGTTGTTGGGCCGGGACAAAGTGACAGGCCCGATTGGTTTATCAAACCAGTATCTAGGCCCATGACATGTGAAGACAGGTCCAAATCCGAGAACCGTCAATGAGGTTTGAACCCATAACCACAAAACTGTCGATTAAACTCCTTAACTAACCAAGTCATGGCTCCTTAACTGGAAGATTACGCTTACTATGATCGAGGTTATTGTACCCATAATATGGTAGAGACCGTCAATACTTATTACACCGTGATATAATTTTGGTAGAGCGAACATCAACTCTGACGAATAATGTTCATTTCTTTTAAGAGAGACTTACACCATTCCTACACACGAATGTGCTAATCATAATCTATCTACGACTGTCATGCTCGATGTGTCATTCATATTTAGAGGCATTACTTGAATTCTCTGAATAACAGACACACTAATCTTGTCTCTAACAAAATTTAAAAACATGTTATGAATTTCATAATGACATGTGTGTATCTACACCATTAGTGAACAACCCTGATTCGTATTGTAACGTGTTATAACTTAAAATTTCCACATTTGTGATAAACTTGACACTCAAATACCATTCTCTAACATTACTCCTCTACCAAAAGCGTCACTCAAACCAGCGGGTCCTCTAATCACATTTCCTTATCTTGCAAGTTCTCCAAGATAAACTTTGTACTCAAATCACTCTCACCTGCCTCATTAGATCAATAAAATAGATGATTGAGTTGGTCCTGAACTCCCTCATACACTAATGTAGAGTAAATTTTCCAGATAATGAAACAAGTGATGCTCTCATGAAATGTGTGTCAACACGGATTCATATGTCTGCATATGAAGGAATATTAGTTGGGCAATGGTGGATGGAAGTAGAACGTGCAAGAAATAGTATGTTTATTTGATAGGAAAGAACACCACAGCAGAGATTGTCAGCAATAAAATGAAAGAGGAAGAGGCAAATGAAATGCCAGCCAGCCAGGTAGGTCACACTAGCCTAAAACCAACCTCCCCTAACCAAAGCCAGGCCAGACCACACTGCTCCACTCGCACCTCTAACCAACCCCAAACCAAAGCCCCCTCCCCCCTTCTTCAAATTCAGACGAGGAGGAGCCAAGACGTAGGAGTCGTCGTAGCAGATTAGAGCTCCGGAGTATTCTCCGGTTTATTCTCGCTTTCAGCACACTCAACCTTTATTATTTATAAAGCTCCATTTCATTTCGGAGCTGTAAAAAAGAGTGAAGGAAAAACCAGAAGCCGGACACACAGGCGAAAATGGCGCCACTGCGGCGGCGCCACCACTACTACCACCGGTTCCGGTATCTTATCCCGCTCATTTCAGCCGTCTCCGGAGCGCTTCTCATCCTCTTCGCCGTTCTCTTCTTGTTTCTCGCTCCTACTCCTTTCGATGATGCTCATCAACGTCAGGTCCGTCACACTCTCTCTTTGCTTCTTTCTCTCTCGCTACTCCGCTCCATTGTTGTGTTGATTTCTTGTGCTTTCGTCGCAGAATGATCCGGTTGACGATGCGACTGGAGATGCGGTAGCGTTTCGCGTTCCGGTTAGGGTTTATTTTGATGTGAATTTGAAGTCTTTGCTTTGATCTCTGTGGATTTCTGACTTGTTTGTTCATAACTAGAGCCGTGGACGAAGATCCTCCTCCGATCGTGATCTTTGGACTTCTAGGAATGCGAATCTCTACTACGGATGCAGCGATGCCAGCAAGAAGTTTCCGAGTGCGTATTTATATAGTTTTCATTTCCATTTCCTGTTTCGGAAGCTTAGGGTTCCTCATTTACAGTATTGTATATTGATTCTACATGTTTGTTCTAGCTATTGCGTTCTAGTTCACAATGACAATGGTGAAATCAGTTTGATTAAATCTAACTTTCTTGTTTATACTTGCAGAAGTTGAAGAGGTCACGCATCCTAACAGGTATTTGGCAATTGCAACAAGTGGAGGCTTGAATCAACAGAGAACCGGGGTAAGCGCCTTTACATTTGTAGTATTTCTGATCATAATGATTGGATTGATAGTTGTTGAGAGTTTTAGAAATGATGTTTGATTCCGATGGTTAAGTTGACGGTCTAGGTGAGGATACAAATGTAAGGAGTATAATGTAGAATTAGAGGTTGCCTGGTGTTGATTAAGATATGGATGCTTGCAGTTGTACTTAAATTTGTTCCTTGCATTAGTTGTTGTCCATGGCTTTCTATATCTGAGTGGAATAAGTGGGAGAGTTTTAAACTGGAATTAGTGTAGTTGTCTGTTTAACTGGGTCCAGCAAGAAGTCTTACTGCTGGAGTGAAGCTTATGGTATCTGTACCTCTGCCAGATTACAGATGCCGTTGTTGCCGCTCGCATACTGAATGCTAGTCTTGTTGTTCCAAAGTTGGACCAGAAGTCTTTCTGGAAGGATGCAAGGTTAGATACTGAATGGCATGTCCGCATTTTAGATTTTCAAGTTATCTAAGATGATCACACAAGTACACATAATATGCATTCCCTAGTTGAAATTTAATTTACATTTTTGCAATAATGTGTTTCTGCTTTTCTTCTGCAGCGAGTTCTCTGAAATCTTTGATGTTGATTATTTTATATCATCTTTGTCAAAAGACGTTAAAATCATTAAGCAACTCCCAAGAAAGGGAGGTAAAACATGGACTCCATATAATATGCGTGTCCCAAGGAAGTGTAGTGAAAAATGTTATCAGACTCGTCTACTACCTGTTCTTATGAAAAAGCATGTAAGCTTTCTGTTCTCTTAAGCTTCTAATTTCTTGGATATTGTATGAACTTCTTTTTTGAATTCATATACGGTAGTAGTACTGCCTTCTTCTTTGCTCAATTTGTATTTTCCCATGCCATTAGAAGTCATCTCATTTCACTTCCTTCGATTTTACCTTGTCATATTTATACCAGTCAGTTAATAAGTCAGAGCTTGGGCCTAGGATTTTCTTTATATGTTTAACAATGGTCAAAAGATAAAATTCATATTAGTATGTAAACCTCTATAATAGCATATAAATATTACTGATTAACTGTATAGGCTCATGAGCTGAGCCCAAGAAAAGCTTGGGGTTAGGCTCAGGTGATAAATCACCCCAAGTTTAGGCTTTGACAATTGCTTTGATCTAAGTACAAGCATCTGAAAATTCTAATAAAGGAACTTATTACTCTTCATTCTTTGACAGGCTGTTCAGCTCACAAAGTTTGATTACAGACTTGCAAACAGGTTGAGTACAGATTTGCAAAAATTGAGATGCAGAGTGAATTACCATGCTTTAAAGTTTACTGAGCCAATACGGAAAATGGGTGAGCAGTTGGTTCATCGAATGAGGATGAAAAGCAAGCACTATATCACTTTGCACCTGAGGTAATTTCATTGTTGTCCTGTCTTTATTGGATATTATCCTGTGATCCATTAATCTCCATGTCAAGCATGTGGTTGCACTCATCATATTTGTATGTCAATTTGTACACATGTATTTTGATGTCTATGTTATACATGTACTTACATGTTTACAATTAATTTCCAGATGTTTTAACTTCGAGGGTTGCTTACAGGTTTGAACCTGATATGCTTGCATTCTCTGGATGCTATTATGGTGGAGGAGACAAAGAAAGAAAAGAACTTGGTGCAATACGAAAGAGGTGGAAGACTTTACATGTAAGTGTTGTGTAATTGAATATGGTTCCCTGGATGTACGAGGAATGCCATTTCATTATTGCATTGCCCTCTGTTTGTTCCAAACTTGAAGTCTCCTAATCATGCTGTATGTACTGGAATGATTTCTCTCACTAGCTGTATCTATAGAATGTATGTATCTGACATATTGAGGTGCAGATAAGCAACCCTGATAAGCCAAGGAGGCATGGGAGATGTCCCCTTACTCCAGAAGAAGTTGGTCTGATGTTGAGAGCACTGGGTTATGGCAGTGATGTTCATATTTATGTGGCATCCGGGGAAGTGTATGGAGGGGAAGAAACATTGGCGCCCCTTAAAGCACTATTCCCCAACTTCTATTCAAAAGAGACAATAGCAACCAAAGAGGAGCTAGAACCATTTAATTCATTTTCCTCTCGCATGGCTGCACTTGATTTTGTAGTTTGTGATGAAAGTGATGTTTTTGTCACTAACAACAATGGGAATATGGCCAAAATTTTAGCTGGACGAAGGTAAGCTGTCTCTTCCCCCCCCCCCCCCGGTCTGGTCTCTTCTATTCTTATTAATCTTCCCTTTCTGTGTTTAGTTTTGATATCTTGTATTTGTTGCAGGAGATACTTTGGGCATAAGCCTACTATCCGTCCAAATGGTAAAAAACTATATCGATTGTTCTTAAGCAAAGAGAACACAACTTGGGAAGCTTTTGCATCTAGTGTTCGTACTTACCAGAGAGGCTTTATGGGGGAGCCACATGAAGGGAGACCAGGCAGGGGTGGGTTTCATGAAAACCCATCCACCTGCATATGTGCAAATTCTCAGGCTAAAGTCAAGAGTTATGTGGATCCTAGAAAGTTCGGCAAGGGTAGTAACATAACAAGAAAAGATGAAGTACAAGTTAATCTCCAGGACTCAGAAGATGACGCAGAATGGCCCGACTTTGATGAGGATGAAGATCTAAGTGTCCCGCTGGAGAATGATCAGCTTAACAGAACTACAGAGGATTATGATACAGTAAACTCTGAGGAACCTGAATTCGAGGAGCTTTTATCTGACTAGACAGATCTATCTCGACTTGTGCACTATGGCTTCCTCATATCTGACTCATCAACTATTTCCAGCTCAAATCCAGATGATTTGACCATATTCCCTCCCTCAATGTCACTGTATATGCATAATGATAAGGAAAGATCAAGTGGGAATACTTTGGCTTGAGCCTCGTTTGATGACAGATAGACTGATTTTAGACCTTCAACTGGAAAACATACGGTGCAATGCAGGGGTTATGCAAGGGTTTGCGCTTTCCGGCTGAGAATGGAGATGGCTTTTATACGATTACAGAGTGTTTGCATTGATGGCAAAGCATGTATGTGAAAAGTTGTCAGCGGCCAGAAACTGTGTTGTGACCAAGGTAAAGCTTGGCGCTTAACTTTAGAATAGAATGCTCCAAAGAGGTTTATGAATTCTTTTCAGTTTAGGTTTCTTAACTGGGGATCTTTCGGCATGCTATACCTGTTCTTGGATTTTGATCAGAAATCTGGGTGACTGTAAATTAAATCTAAACAATGGGAACACAATTTTGGGTAGCTTTTTCATTTTCGCACATTTGAAGTCAATACAAGGGGGGAAATATCCGGTTCAGAAAGTGATTTCCGGTGACTGGGTTGGCTTCTGATTGCCCACATGAGTTTTAGGATTTCATTTTTGAGATCTGGATGGAGAAGGTTTGCTTTACTTATTTATCATCCTTGTCTGATTGTTTACTGTTATTAAAGTTCTTATTGTTTAGTTTAAGGCAGTCTTCAATTCAGAAGTAATTAATTTGAGATGATGTCATACCCAGTCTACTTATACCTGGAGTTGGTGTACCTCTTACGATATCAACTGAATGAATTTGTTTATTTCCAATTTAATGATGTCCCTGAGCAGTTTTAGGATTCGAGATCAAACATCTATGCAAGTGAACTAAAAAATGGAAGTTCAAATACTAATGACAAAGGATATACAAACACTTGTAGGATAAATGAAACTCCCAAAGGAATAGTGGGAAATATAGCGAAATCCAAAATGAAAAGATAGCGATTGAAAGAATGAAAAAATAAATTTAGGCTGCCACATGACAAGAGTTTCAACCTGCGTAATTGGACTTGGAGTACTAAACACCTAATCATTGTGGAGAAACTTCCTCTGGCGGTTCATCTTCTTGAGGTGGTTTGTCTGCTGGAGGTGGTGGTTTAGTTGATGGAAGAGGTGTACCCAATGCTGTTGCTGGTCTCGTAAAGTCGAACTTTGGGTAGCCCTCAGGCGGCTTTGGACGAGGTTTAATTGATAGTAGCTGGCTAGAATCACCAACAACATCCGCCCATCCGTAATGCGGCACAGCCCTGAATCAAGAAGTGACCATCAAAATACTTCAACAGAAAACTTGGATATTTAAGTTTATTTTATATAGAAATCGTGACGTATAGAAACGTGATGCTTCCTTCCCCATGGGGTTTCAGAGTGGAAATTTGTGTATGGAATGTATATGACTGGAGAATAGAGACAGTGAGCAACTCTTACTCGTAATAGGTCTCCTCATCCACAACAATATCCCAGCTTTCTCCTGTTGTACTCTTCCCATATTTGTGCACTTTACTGCAAAGACAAAATGCACGTGAAAAAACAACTTTATACACAGATCTGACTCAAATATAGAGACCGATGTTCAGCAAGGTTATTTCGTTACCCATTTCCTATGTGTTCTTCTCCCCATGTCCTTGACCAACCTAGACGATATCAAAGAACAAAATATGAGCTACACCAAAACTCCAAAAATGAAAAATCATACAAAGAACACAAAGATCTGACAAACAGAATAAGTGGAAAGACAGTAGATCAGTAAAGCAATAATTTTAAGAACATTGTTCATAGATTAATTGGACTTTGAGCAATATAGTTGCTCATGACACAATCCTTATATCAAATCTTTTTCAACAAGTAGATCACAGAAAGCAACAACATGTCAATAGTAGTAATATACATATATTGAACAAAAATCATCACTTTACTCATGCAATCAAGGATATCTAATACCTGATATGAAGACAAAGATATAATAATGTAATTCAAATTCAAATTGGAACAAGGAACAAAATAAGGAAAGATATAGATACTACTCACTAAGGAATAGTGATGAACGTATACCGCATACGATAATTAACACACAAGTACACAAAATAAAGGCAGACAAATCTGTGAGTTGAATATATTCAATAGTGTCGGACATACGTTCATCATTGGAAGTTACATGCCATGTTTCCCCTTGTCGTGAACCTATACCCTCAAAGAACTTCTCTTCCCACTTGTCTCCCCATTTGGTTCCAAGTGCAGTCTCTGCCCATTTATCTGTCCTGATATTTAGTAAACGAAAGAGGAACTTAGGGTAAGACCGTTCTCCGACTAAGAAATAAACATGCTCACTCTTTATAAACAACAAAAGAAACATCAAGTTGGAAATAGATAAGAAAAACCATTTGAGGACAGATCCCCTTCCATCATAGTGCTCTCCCCATTTCTCCCACCAAGACTGTTCATTAAGTCTACCCCATTTGTGTGCTCCTTTCTCAGTCCAGCCTTTGGCATCATATTTCTCCCACCTGTATCAAAATTATGCATATCAACATACACATATCCCATATATTTCATTTGTGTGACGCACTATAAATTAAAAAAAAATATCAATTAGCGCCCCGAAATGGAGCTTACCATTTCTCAGACCATCCAGCATTTTCAGTGCCTGATTTTGCTCGTTTCTGTGCACTTCTCTCAATCCTTGCTAGGTTACTGCACTTTCAAAGTTACAGATGGTTTGGTAAGAAGATGAAACAAGAGGTTTAAAGAAAATTGCATCTGAATCACTTAGTAAATTCAAAGTAAACAAGAAATTTCAATCAAGGAAAGGTAAATAATTAAAGACCTCCATTCATCTTGATGGAGAACCTCTTGCCACGTTTCCCACCATGAATCCCCTTCGGCATTTCTGCCAGATTTCTCCACACCTATGAAAATGGAAATGGTGCATTAATGGCCTGCCAATATATACCAATGAATGATAATAGTGATACTTGCAGAAAGATCACTGATGCAAATGTATGAACATGATTAGGTAATCTAGTTTGTCGTGCATAATTGTGATTCCATGCCCTCAGTCTCGCGTCCGTTTGGCACGACATTGGGAGTGTTCGGTTCAGAAATTCTAGAACATGGATGAATACAACTGTAATTCTTCAATATTTAAATTGCATAATCATGATCCTCTTTTTTTTCTGAACAGGATTGATATTGGCAGGATTTGAAGATAGAAACAAGGAGGAGATATACCTAGCTCTTTGTATCCGGTCCAGTCACTTTTCTCCCACCACTGTCAAGAGATCAATAAATCCAATTAAATGCATCCAACAGGGAAGATACTTACAAAAACAACGCCAATATATCAGAGAGGCATCCAAGTTACCCCAACACATAAAAAGACCAGTGTTGCCTTCCACATTAATCTCAATCACATACAAATGCCTGATACACTATGCTATGTCATAGTTGAGTCTCCGAACAAGCAAACAATGACAGTCATGTATACAATATATACCTCTTCTCTCCACTCGGAAGACGAGTCATGCGAAGCACCACCCATCCTTGTCCACCTACATCTGTATCCAGTGTCACCCAGCTCCTCCCCGCTTTCTCGATACCAAGTACTTCCATCTTCATTAGTGCCGGACTCCTTCACATGCTCGTTCAACAAGCTAATCCCCCAGTCTTTCTCATTCGCAATACCAGTATCTACACCAAGAAATGCTTCATTAATCATCACTCAAAAATTACTCATCACTCAAAATAACAACAAGCAAGCCATATCTACACATATCTGAGCTCTTAAATCACCTCTTTTCGGCGGAGTATCACGAGATTGCGGTCCGGTGTTTCCCGGAGCACAGCGAGGCCGACGGCGAGGCTTGTTGTTTTGCTTGGACGCAAATTGAGATCTGCAGCGGTACAAAATCGATAGCAAAATAGCCGATTACTATTCACAAACACACACAAAAATCCAAGTAGAAAATGAAAACAGAAAATGACGTACTGAGCAGAAGTGAAGGGCAATGCAGCAGCAGCTTTGAGTCCAGCTCTGTGAGGCCTCTGGTTCTTGGAATCGAACCGCCACTCGTCGCACTTCTTCCTCTTCCCCTCCGAGGAGGCGTTGCTCCGAATCGGAACCACCGAGTCGGAGCAGCAGCAGCTGATTCGACTCACTCCGAGTCGGCCGCCGCCGCCGACTGTGAGCCGCCGCCGCTTGCTGAGCTCGTCATTGTGGCGGTGGAGGGGATGCGGCGGATGACGGTGGCGGCTGAGGTGAGTCGCGAAGCCTCTGGTGGTGGCCGCCTCCATTGCATTTACGAAAATGCCATCGGGGAATTCGCAACGGAGGAGGTTGAGAGAGAGAGAGCGTAGGAGTAGCGGTGTGGTTGATTTGTTGGAGTCCAAGGAGGAGAGACTTGGGTTTTGTTTGTTGGGGCTGTAATTTAAAATTGTTAATCTATTATTATCTAAATGTGATTTGGTTTTTATAGAGGGAGGCCAATGAGAGCGACGGAGAGAATTTCGGGGCGAATCTAAAGCTCAAGATCAGATGGACGGCGAGGGCTTACTGTTCTCTCTGCTCTGCTCATTTTCATAGAAGAGAGGGACCGACTGATAATAGCGCGGTGGGTGTGAGATATTTACGAGAAATTGATGATGAGATGGGGTGCGACGAATCCCGAGATGTAATCTTCATACCGTTACACGTGAGCAGGATGGGGGCCCGTATGGACTGTGCTTGCCTCTATCTCATATGCCTCTTTCGAGGTGACACGTGGCCATCACTTCATGCGTCAACAAGCACTTCCCGGCCCCGGTATAATCTCCATTTTAGTAAACTAAAAAAAAGTCGGAGCATCTGAGTTCGATTTACGTAGTTGTAATTTATGTGATTAAAATAAAGTACGTGCACGGAGAAGTTGGAGCGTCATTATAAGGTACTTGTTAGAGAGAGTTCCATATTAGACTATCAAGTACCATATAGTTTTGAACCAAAATTTTAAGGCCATCATATACTATTTTAGAAGGCTATCAATTACTATTTTGGAATGTTTACCTCTTGCGTAAAAACATCCTCTAACCCTAAACCTACTCACTTAACGTCTATTTCACGTTATCATCCTTTGAATTTAAAACGTGTCAAATTTGGCTTTAGCTTATCTTCGCACTAACATGGCCACTTGCTTCTCTTATTTGTGGTTTTAAGTTGGTTACTATCTTATCAAGAAAATCAACTAAAACAGAAGATAACTCAAAGGCAATAAGCCAAAGATTAAACATTGCTTTCATCGACACTTTGTCTTCTAATTAGAGTTGTGGATCAACATATTGTAAAGGTCCATAGATCATTTAAAAGTGCGATGCTATTGCGCCACAGGGATTCCAGAGTGACCCACTGCTACTGGAAAGGTCCATAAATAGGGAAAGATCTCTCCATCTCCTGGTCTCACCACGTGGCAGCAGCTAGCACCATAATGACATGGCCAGACCCTCTTTCTTTTTTGTGGTGGATAAGCTAAACAACCCATGCTTACGTGTAAATCAAGACGTGGCAACAGAGCTCCGGTAAAATGACGACACGTGTGAGGATTATATACATGTGTGGGAGAAAACTTGGATCGCTGCTGTTGGACGAGGAAACCAAACAAAACAAAATATATTTTCTGATACCATGTCAATGATAGGAGCGTCAGCCTCCTCACTTTGGATAAGCTTAATGTCACACTCGACCCAATAAGTTTGAAATTTAATGGCTACCTCTAACTTCCTGACCCACATGATGAAAAAATGGAAAATACGTGTGTGGACTCGGAAAATATGAAGATCCTACTCATGAATGTAATCCTGATCTGAGGCTACACCAAGGCTAGGCAGTCTAAAGTTTAATTCTCATCACAAAAGCATCCAAGCTAGGAAGAAAATAATGATCTGAAGATAGAAACATTACCATAACTGAAAAATTGTAGGGTTTCATACTATTCCTAATGCAATGCAAAAGCGAGAGATATTAGATCAGAAACAGTACAATTGTGTATGCATAGAGGCTATAGTAGCATAGACATCCCATTTCATGACGTTAGAGAGGACATCTGCTTAACATTCACACCTTGGTAAGGCAATAGCTGCAATGCGTGTACATAACTACATATAGGGGGGGAAAGATAAGAGTTAATGAATAAATATGAAGTCAGAATGGGGAAAACAATGATATTTACTGATACGCATGCAACTCAGTCGCCTAACATTACTCTTTTGTCTTATCAAAAGCATTGTATTCCCCAGTAGAAGTATAGCGGTAGTAATACATACACCAAAATTTGCTGATGTTTGTCGGAAAAATGTGTAAAAAAATTATATGGTTACATTTAACAAAGATATTTAGAATCACACGCACCGAGTATGTCGAGATGACAGCGATGAAGCAGTTTGTGTCGGACCTTATTTCCTTGAGAGAAATGGTTTGACTGATTCCACAACCACCTGTGAAAAAGAATCAAATTAAGTACCATTTTTCATCATGGCATTACAGTTCCACATCAAACACGCTTTCTTAAGTTATTGAGCATGGTTCCTCCAACAACAGATGCATGTTCAAACCTTGTGACAAAATGATCATTTGATTGCATATATATTGCAACTGAAATAAGTTGCAAATGCATATGAAACTGGTATCATCCAACAGAAAACAGCATACGATTTGTGCTCCTAGAGAATTATTTGTTTGTTTGTTTGATTTGTTTCCATAGAGTTCCAATTAAATTTGGAGCTTCTTTCTGGTTTTCCCAGACCACAAATTAGTGTTCTTACCCTTCCATCATAGGATAGTGATGCAAATATCCAAGGCTCACGAGAGCTCCAAGTGAGACCTGCAAATTCAAGTAAAAATAGTTAGTCTAAGTTAAAACTGAAGTAAATGCCTAAGGAGTTGTGGGAGTTACCATAGATACTGTCTTCATAATCACTGTAAGAGTGGAGCAATGGATCAATCCGCTTACTTGGTGACTCTACAGGGCTGCCAAAAGATAACAAGAACCTAACATTAATCAAAAAGAGCCAAGGAATCAGCATATGAAAACTTCGTTGAACATCAGGTATCAATATAAACTACCTTTCAGTTGTTGATTCATAGTTGCTAGGTGCAGATGACAACCACAGGTTGACTGTTGAGTCTGTGCCGGAACTCTGTAGTAATACAGTTTTATTAGCTTCGAACCCAACATCATCTAAACCACAGTTTTTGGTCATTCCAACAAGGTCAAATGTCTATAGAGAAGACAGTGGGCACAAACTCACATTATCACTGTGGTCTAAACTGGCACCATATTGGGAATGCAAAAATGAGAAAGATGAAGGAAGTAGAACACAGCATAACTAATTATTCGGCGAATTTGAAAGTTGGCTGTTGTGATACATATGCAGCACACTAACCCAAATCCAAAATGACAGAACATCTTATATGAGAGAGAGAGAGAGAGCAAACCAAAATCAGCCCGTCATACTCAGGGTTGCATCTTACAGTCCATGTCCTGCAGGCATATTCAAAAGATTAAACTACGCAATATCGAAACTCTTTCCCCAATGATGCACCCCCAAAGTTGTTAAAACATGGTTGAAAAGATCAAATGCAACAGAACACAATATAGTTACCAGTGTGTGTGTCCAGGAAGTTCCTGGATGGGAACTTTTGGCTTCCTCAGATCCCATATGCGAATCCCAGATTCATCTTCTGCAGTCATCTGCAAAAATGTTAACCATTTGTATATGGTAGCAGAAACGAAAAATGCCACAGGAAAAAAAATTATTAAGATAAAGCCAAGGCCGTTATAAAATACACGGTCTTTTTTAGATTAAAATAAGTGTAACTACTGTGAATGTAAGATATTCAAGATGCATTACACAACAGACCCGTCAACTTCTAAATTACAAATGGACTCAGGGTAATCATTGGGGATGATGAATAAAATGATTAGTATGGCACAAGCAAATTCAGTGGAGCAGAACTACATTCTTACAAGTATATGTGTCTTCTTGGGATTATAATCAACATTGCGGACATGAGCATGTTCAATTGAATTTGTCTTCCTGCACATAAGCAATTCGTTTTGATCAGTTGAGGACTTTGATGAGAATCTTACCACAATGAAGGTGAAACCTCATACACTTAACAGCCCAAAAATAGTTTTAGTATTTCTTGGTTGATCAAAGTACATATATTGTCCAAAGACTTTAACAGAATCTAGTTTCCTCTTTTTGGATATTCTTCTCCCCAACCAGATCTAGTTTCCCGTTCTGAAGCAAATTCACCAAAATCAAAACAAATCCTGAGTAAAAACTGGATACATACTTCAAGAGAGACCATAAAATTTAAATCATCGAGATTGACCCTGATCAAAAGGAAACATACTTCATTGTCCGTAAATCCCAAAATTGAATGGATGATTCACACGTTACTGCAACAGCATTCATGTCATGCGGATCCCATGCTCCACCAGATTGAGCAACAAGACCAGCTGACTCCTTCGATTGTACCTGGATTGAGAAAAAGACCAAAACAAGAATCAGTCTGAAAAAATTGGATTGAAACAGATACTCCATTATAGTAGCAAAAACTTATAAGGTCATACAGTCCCAACAAAATCTGTAACAAAACTCAAAACAAGAAAGGACAGGAAAGAGGCCAATTTTGTGAATGCTCTTCATTGCATCTTTCCCCAACAACATTTCTTTTTCTACTGAATTCTTCCCACACAGTAAACATTTTTTAACTTTGTAGAAATTGTCTAGTTTTTAATATTGGCAGAAGACGGGCTCTGTTTCTTATCCATATATGTATAGTTGTGTACTACAATTACAGATGATTGACAAGAGATCTCATGGCTTCAATATAAAATACCTGAGCAACTTTTTGGAAAGATCTAAGCTCCACAAGGAAATATTTTGTTCATCAATGCTGATCAGCTTATCATGCCTTCCAGATGGCCACCAAATAATGCTGTTCCATGTATATATGCATTCAAAAAGAGAGCAACAGAATACATGGAAGATCAATAAGTCCAACAGATAACACAAAGTTCACTCAGTTCTGAAAATAATAGCAGAACAAGTAAGATAAAAACAACATGAGATATATTCCGCAGATAACTATTGCAGTATAGGATGCTCAAGTGACCAGAAGATTATACCAACGAAATATCTTTAACCACTTAATGACCCAAGAACATAATATGAAAACCTTTTTCGCAATATATATGTTACACTTCCAAAATATCCTTTACCATACAAGCTTTTGTTTTGTTTTTTTCCAACAGTTTAAGCTAACAATAGTATATAAAACAAGAGAGACAATATAACTAAAATTCATTAAACACAACTAGTCATCTGATGTACAGAGAAAGACCAGGGTTAACAAACTCACGATTTGATTTTGCCAACACCTCCGTCGAGGGTGGTAATTCTTTCCAACTGAGGAGAATTTAGCTCACCATATAACTCAGGGATCTGCCATATCGTCGCTCCATAAGATTCGCCTTCAAGCACATTAAACCTCATTAAAATAAAAACTACCCCACATTGGAGCTACTAGAGTTGCAGGGACTTCATGGCAGAATGAGATAATCAAACAAGAAGAACAACACAGAGCAGTCACGAATATTTTTTGGCAGTGTTTCTTATACTCCCTAACCATTCAAATGTTGCGATTGTAACAACCAACTCGAACAATACTGATAATCATTCGCAATATAGCAATGCACATACAAATATATACATAGATGAAAAATCAGAAAACAAAAAATATGAACAAATTACCAGTGGAATAAACAGTAGAGAAAATACGCTGGTCGAATGGACAGGACGAAATGTCCCAGATCTCGTTCGGGTGCGAAAACAAGCCCTCACATACCAATTCAGTTCCATCCGAAGAGAGCCGAATCAAATGCACCTAGTCAATTCCAATTCAATTAGATCCAGATCCGAATTCATTTCAAAAATTGAAACAAGGATAGGATACCTCATTTTCTTCTCGGAGACTGAGAGTGCCGGTGATGAAGCTAGTGTGATCTGTGTCAGCTTTAACATCTGATATACATCTAGCCTGGACGCGACGCAGAGAATCAGATGGTGAGAATCAAAATTGGGTTCAGGGATTTCAGATTGGGGGAAGGTTTTGGGGATTTGACCTGGTATTTGAGACCGTATCCGATGCCCGATGATCTTCCTTGCATTGCTGCGCTGCTGCGATTGGAACACTGTCAGTTGTTCAGTGATTACAACGGGCACGACTTTCGTTTTTGCTTCTGTTCTTCCTTTGGGCTAATGTTGCTGAATAAGGCGCGCAGACAGGCCCAAAATAGCGGGTTTTTGGTGTTTTTGCAAATATCAAAATACTTTGTTCAATTTTCTCTTGGTTGCATACTTTTCAATTTCCATTGTTTTTAGATTTGAATTCTTTGTTGAATAAAATTTAGAATGTTCTTCACAAATGATTTTTGTTGTTGTTAAGTATTTGAAATAAAATTTAAAGCAACTATTCTTAAACTATGATTTGCAATGAGATATGAATGAAAAAGTTTTAATAGTCTCGTCCAAACTTTTTCAAATGATGATATGTTTATTTTAAAATTATACGAATAGTGGGTACAATTTCTCTATGAGGTTACATTGTAATTATTTGTTGTATGTCTTTAAAATGTTAAGACCGGCTCTAACAATACATGCATTTGGCCTTCTTCTTCTTTTTTTTCCCTTTTTCATAGTGGCTCGTTCCATTACAATTTTCATTAACCAAAATGAATAGCTTTAGTTGGTTCATATAACATCTTCTTGTGCAACAATGTATCATATAAGATTTATACTAGTCATATAATCGCAAAATTGTGTTTCACGGGTCACTTAATTTGTATTCAGTTATGCAACATTATCATTCATTAGCATATAGATGTGGAGACTGTAAAGCATTTTGATTACCATGTTGCTTTTCACATTTTGATCTAAATTTAACGCAAATTAAACATGACTTAGCTAGTACATAACCAACTAACTTATGAGTATAAATAATAGTATAGTAGCAAGTCACATCATCTTCGTAAGCAAGTTAATAACACACTTAACTTATTATTTCAAACCTAGATTTACGAAAATATCCTAGTAAAGACAAATTATTCATTCACCGCAGGTGCACGAACTTGAAAATCATCAGATTTGCTAACCATAAGTCCACAACAAGTGAGAGACGGGCAGGCGCGGATCCAGGATTCAACACTGGGGTGGACTTGAATTTTTGATTTTTCTGGTTGATTGAAGTAATAAGAAAAATTAGTGGACGGTCTAAAATATTTAACTAAAATATATTAGATATACAATTTATTTATTGAGATGCAATAAGAATATAAGAACCCATCCAAAACAAAATAAGTGATTGAATTAAGTAAAAAAAAAAATATAGGGTTTGCCGCTCCTCTCTAAAACCCTAGGGAGAGAGAGAATCAACAAAGTCAAATCACGCCCGTTCGGCTGCACCCCGCCGCCGGAGACAGTTTTTGACCTCGTAGGCGTACGCGGGGTTTGGCCGGATGGGGTTTTTAGGTTGAGTCCTTTGGCTCGAAGATGATCGGGTGTGCTATTCCCTTTCTCTATTGGCTAAAGATTTCGACCAGGCCAGGGATGAGCGGAGATTGAAGGACGTCTGGGGTGGAGCAAGGCTTGAGCGGAGATGAGAGGTTCTCAATTTCAGCCGATCGATTTGAGTTCGATCTTTTGGTTGGTCTCTGTTTGCAGGTTTGATGTTGGAAGCTTTGTCATTGTTCATGTTCTGGCTACTCCTGGTGTGAAGCGACAGTAGGTGGCAGTCTGCGGTAGTCTGAGGGGTCCAACGGCAACGTAGACGTGTTGCTGGTCCGACAACAAGGTGGCGAGAGGGTGGTGGCGTGGCTGAGATTTGGGCTGGAAGAGCTGGGTTTTGGCCCATCTAATCAGATCTGGGCTTGGATTCTTGTTGGGCCGAATTTGGGCTAAGGTTTCCTTTGAGGCCCTGGTTTGAATTCTGTTTTTTTAGCTTTTTAGTTTAGACTAGACTGCTTGCGGGTCTAAAGCATTTTCTTAGTTATTGAGCTTCGGTCTTTAATTAAGGTTTTGATGCTTTGGGGTAGCCCCATCTACATAGAGTGGTCCCGGAAGTAGTCAATAATGATAGGTTGTGGATTTGTCCCTTCCTTCTTATGTTCTCGGTGGCTGGTTACTTGTCCGTTTGGTACCACAGAAAATTGATCATAGCGCTTCATCTCATGGTCTTCAACATAGAGATTGCTTAGTGTCTATTATGTAGGTTTATTAGGTAGTTTCGTAGGATTGCCCCTGCGGGCGGATCATATTCATGTTATACTTACTCTCAAGTTGTTGTGATCAATAAAAATTAACGTCATTGGATAAAATAAAATAAAAGAACCCATCCAAAACTACCATTTAACCAATTTGTTAGAAAGATATTTTTTAGGAACTATTTATATTAAAAAGTGAGATTAAGTTAAGACCTGACATATTACCAATGAATGGTATGCGGCCGATTGTTCAATTTTAAGCTCATTATGCATTGAGAGAATGAAGAAAATATGCATTTTAGAAGAAAATCCAAAAAAGTAAAGAAGAAGAAACTGTGAATTTTAGAAGGAAATCTACAAAGAAAAGAAGTAACGAAAATATGCATTAAAAATAATACTGAACCAAGTCTGCAAAAGCTTCTTTTTAGCTCATGATGCACACGTTGAAAATATTATTCAAAAAAATCTTGATTATGCTTGAGCCCTACCAACTTATTACTTGGCCCGCGCCTGGAGACGGGACTTGAATGCTAAACATGGCTACTCATGTTAAGCTGATATATAAAAATGATTTTGGTTGATAGTTGATAGTTTTCCAATGAGGTTTATGAAAGCCCCCCAAGAAAAAAGAGACCAGGGCAACTCAACAAATCAATAGCCCATCAATCTCGCTCTTCGAAAACCCAAAAATTCCGATTAAAATGTGAAAATTCTTCTATACACTAAAACGTAACCCAACATCTAACATCTATTATGCAACTCGACCATTGATATATAGTTAACGATTATTTAAATAATCAAAATGATGTAGTAAATACGATCCGACGGTCTATTTATTTATGCTGATTTAAATAAACCTTCCTCTTTAAATCCTCTATCATTAAAATGACATGTATTCAACTATTTATCCTCACGCCAAAGCGCCTTCTCATCTGCCCTTGGGATGGAAAAAAATCATAAACAAACAATAATTCCTCAAATTTGAATCACAAAAAGAAACTGAATAAAGCCGGAGAAGTAAACTAAAAGTCACCCAAATTTCCCATCCTAACAATCACCCTCCTCAGATGAGAGACATCAAAATCGTGTCCGAAAAAAGCTGAAGAATCCCAAAAACGCCGCCATGTATATCGCCCGCTACTTCTCCGATCTCGACTGGCGCCTCCTCCTCCTACTCATCCCTCCCCTCTCTCTCGTAGTCTTCTTCTCACTCTCCTCCGCCCCCTCCAACCCCTTCTCCCCAATCCGATCCTTCATTCTCGGCCGTACGATCCTTCAGCCCCAGCAGCACAACGTAACCGTCAACTCAACCGTCGCGCCGTCGTGGAAGGATGAGCTGGATCGGTCGAGAATTGCGGTGTGTCTTGTGGGTGGGGCCGGAGGTTCGAGCTGACCGGGCCGTCGATAGTGGAGAAGATTCTGAGAGAGTATCCGAATTCGGATCTTTTCTTGAACAGTCCGATGGACTCGAACGCCTTCAAATTCTCGCTGCTCAAGTCAGCGCCGAGGCTCGCGTCCGTCAGGATGTTCCGGCCGAAACCGATGCCTGAGTCCGAGTTGCAGCTCCGAGTCTTAACCGCCCACAACTCCCCAAACGGCATCCAGGTTCGTTCCTTTCTTTCTTTTTTCTTTTTTTTTTTGGAAAATTATGTTTATTAATTTTGGTAATATTTAGAAGATTACAAAATGGGATATCTAGTTGACGACGACATAGTTGAACCTGGTAGTCTTCTAATTTCTCCATCAAATAAACGCGTCTAAGTTCGCCATCGAGACATTGAGAATAACATTCTTGCTGCGACTGTGTGTTTCCGATTTTGAAACGTTCGTTTTTGGTTTGGCGATTTTTTTGAAGCTTTTCAAAACTGATATGTAAAAAAAAAATGTCTGCAGTAAAAAAAATAAAAAATACACACACCCTTTTTAATTTGTTTCGATGGTGCGTAAATGTGATTCGTTGTTCATATTGGTACTGTGGCAAGTTGCTCACCGAAGTAATGAAAACTCGGTCCTTTACTCGTTTTAAACCAAAAACAAGCTTCAGACCAAAAAAAAAAACCAAAAACAAGCACATCGTCGTTTTCTTTCTCGTTTTTTTTTAAATAAAAAAAAAAAACTTCTTACAGTAAGGTCACGTGCGCGTGGAATACGGAGCACGTGATCGAATTATCATTGTAATGTACTGATAAGCTGTATCAGATGGTGTTGGGTCAAAGCTTTGTACAAATATGGAGGGCGGTGATCATTTGATCATACATGTTTGACCCAGCCATGTTAGGCGGCTGTGGACCCCACTGCATTCGAAATGGCCAAAGTGGAACGGCACTACTGCCAGCAGCCACCCACTGCTTTTTGAGTTTTTAGCCATCTCTCTTTTTTTTTTTTTTTCATAATTATTTCAAGCAATTGTCAACCCTCTAATCAAAATTATTTTTACCGTGAAAATGTTCACCATGATTATTTAACTGGAACAGTAAAGAATTACAGGTGTTTGATGTGTTTTGTTATGGCTTCTGCAGGGTCTTTTGCAATATTTCAATCTAGTGGAAGGCTGCCTAACTCTAATTCAAGAGTACCAAAGGAAGAAGAACTTCACCTACGACTGGATAGTCCGAACTCGAGTCGACGGGTACTGGAACGCCCCGCTGGACTCAAAATTCTTTGTACCGGGCAAGTACCTAGTCCCGCCGGGTTCCAACTATGGCGGACTCAACGACCGTCTTGGTATCGGGGACCTCAACACCTCCACAGTGGCCCTCTCTCGCCTCTCACTATTACCCCAGCTCGACGCTGCAGGGAAGCACCAGCTCAACTCGGAGACGGCGTTCAAGGCCCAGCTCACCACCCAAGGGGTGACTCCGGTCTTAAAACGACTCCCGTTTTGCATAGTTTCAGACCGCAAGTATGATTTCCCGCCTGCGCGTTTTGGAGTTCCGGTTGCAGCCCTGTCGAGCCCAGGCCCATTGAGTGGGGCGAAATGCAGGCCTTGCAAGCCTGTGTGCCAAGGCCCATGCGTAGGGGACGTGATGGAGAGACTGTACAAAGGATGGAGCTGGACGGACTGGGCCAATGGAACGCTCGAGCTTTGCAATGCGCATGCGGATTGGGAGAAGGGTTGGGAGAAAATATTTGATAGAGTGGCCGGGAAGAAAAAGAGTGCTGAGCGAAAACGAGTGTGGAGTTTGACAGTGGAGAAGTGCATTGCTGATTTTAATCAGATGAGAAACCGGACCGGGATCTGGGACACCCCGCGGTCGATGAGATTTGCAAGACAGGGATCAGTTCGGGTCCCTAAGTGAAGCTACAAGCTCCATACAATACATGAAACTAACCAAAACAAAACAGCATACAAGCACAGGGCACTTTTAAACAGAAGGCATAGAGGGATATTTTTGGCTCCTGTAGAATTTCTCTTTTGTTGTAGTGTATAATGTTTTTGTCTGATATATGAATTATGGTTGTGAATTTTTCAAAGAAAAGAAGAATCTGATGGCTATTCTGGTACCAAAAAATCCGAGAATACAAGAAAAAACACAGAAGATTATCTCGATGAAATGAAAACAGACCCACGAAATATATTAAGAACCCCAAGTATTACAACATATAAATATCCCTTCAGTACAGCCACAGCTAGCTACTGAATATAAGTTTGGCCGGTTATATCAAGATCTCGGTCGCCGGTGGAAGGTGGTGGTTTATGCTTGGGTGGCTGGCTAGGTTCAACTGGTCCATCGGCACTTTGGGTGTCGCTCGCCCTCTCCACGTGTGGGTTTTCCTCCGCCGCCGAGGCATCTTTACGACGTCGACCCTCGCCGGAATCATCGTTGTCATCGTGACCGTACAATCCACCGCCGTATGCCTCACGGTTAACAGGCGTCATATCTGAAATCACGCTGTCTTTCTCCTTCTCTTTCCGCTGCACCTCCTCTCTCACTTGCTTCTCGCGCTGCTCTTCCATAACTTGACTGCTTAACTATTTTAATTACTTGAGTCTAGATTTCTCAATGCTCAATACTAAGCTCGAACACCACGTACAATATTGCTCCGACGGACTCGATCAATATAAACTCCACCGCCAAACACGTGGCAAGAGAATGATCTGCCTTGTCATTCGTGATCCATGCATTGTGCGTAGAGTGACGAATGTTCTAATGTTTATCCGCTGCGGTGCTTAGCGGGCTATATACGTGAACGCCCGACCCATCTAAGATGATTAGATGATGCGAGTATCTGTGGAAAAACCAAACACTTAGCGGAAGATTTTCTGATATTTCTTTTGTTAATTAACAACGTTACAAACTTAAATTATATATAGAAATTATATATACAAGAAGTTAGGTAACACACTTCATCACTCATACATCTCTTACACGCACAAGATTAACCTAAAGTAACAAGGTAACACAACTGTGACATTAAGACCAAAAACACTATGCTGCTTTAGGAGACTAGCAGCTGCAGAAGAGGAGACCAGCAATAGTGTTTTTGGTAACACAATAGTGGCTGCTGCAGAAGAGGAGACCAGCAACTGTACACAGCCCAGAAGTAGCTGTCACACACTTACACAATCTCACACCTCTAAAGTCAACTTAAACTAGATTGGTTCAGAATGAACTAATATCTAATACACAACTCTTATATACAAGTAAGGTAACATATACAAGTTACATATAAACAGTAAACGGTAAGCTTGGAAGAAGACCACAACAGCCATGTATCCTCGAATCTGAGAGACCACAACACCCATGTATCCTTCGGATACAACCATTCTTGCATACCACAGCCATACCTCCAATATTCCTCCAACAGTATCTTTCTTAATAATTATTGTTGTACTGTATGTTTGTGTAATGAACACAAAATGTAGATATGTTGAGCAACAAATACGAAGCAAGTTAGTGTAGCTGAAACATACTAGGTTTGTTTGGAGCGTTGACATACATAGTATACATATAACTAAAAAGAGGTGCAGTTGCACGTGCGTAACATAGAATTGGATCCGGCTATTCTAAAGTGAGGAGACCGTAAAGTTACGTAAAGTATATTAAATTTAGACGCTTCATGTAATCCAACCTTCTAAACAATTGACACGTATTCAGTGGCGGAACTGTGTTTGGGTCTGGGAGGGTTCAGACCCCTGCCAGCTTTTGCATACCTTTTTCATTAGCTAACTAAATTACCTTAACAATTACAATTATACTATATTTGAACCCCCCTTAGATAACATTTGGGAGATTTTTTCTCTTTTGATATGATATTTTGGATACTCTTTCTCTTTTAACTTGATATTGGAACGAATAAATTATTTAATCTTAACTTTGGTGCTTGATTGATATTCAAACATTGAATTTTGACCTGTAAAAAGCTCAAAAAACATTACTTTATGTTAATAATTTATTCATTTTACATTTCAATTTGATGTTTATGATGACAAAAAATGATCTTTATATTTGGACCCCCCGTAACTCTTAATTTTGGCCCTGCCCCTGCACGTATTCTATCATAAATTTTTTAAATTTTAGTCTAAACACCGTTAATATACTGTTAACCTTAAAAAAAAAGAGTAAAAAACAACTTGATATGATCTTCCTCCTTTCTCCGTGCTGCAGAGAAAATGCAGCATTATGGATCTGTGGTTGAATAAGAATCGTTTTACAAAAT
Organism: Fragaria nilgerrensis; assembly: GCA_010134655.1. Classification (NCBI taxonomy): domain Eukaryota; kingdom Viridiplantae; phylum Streptophyta; class Magnoliopsida; order Rosales; family Rosaceae; genus Fragaria; species Fragaria nilgerrensis. Next base: position 32,309,108 of record CM020978.1, read on the forward strand.
CATTGGTGTCAAGGTCTTATAGATAATATATGATTATAAACCCTATAATAAACAGATATATACTTCATATATACAACACAAGAAAGAGCCATATGGATTTATCGAAATTGGGATATCTGCCTCTCATCATAAACTGGAGTTAATTTTCAATTTCCTATAACCATGGGTGATCAAGCAAGTTCGAGCACACGCAAGTGCGGAGGAATAAATCTATAGAAATGTTTGTTTAAGATACAAGTTCAAGCACATGCGTGTTTGTTCAAAATCTCACATTTTTCTTTCAATTATGCAGAGGTGTAGTTGAGTTTCTAGTCTTGAGGTTCATTACGATTCATTATATGAAATTCAAGGTGTTCCCTTAAAAGTATTTTCTTTTCTTCAACCGTGGATGAGTTTCCATGGTCCATGGGCATGAAATATGGAAAGAGATAATTGAGCAGTGCAACAAAAGAGAAAGATCACGTCAAAACCCTAACATTTTCTTTAGAGTTAACAGCGAGTTGACGGTGTTTAGGCTAAAATTTTAAAAATTAATGATAGAATGACGTGTTAATTGTTTAAACGGTTGGATTACATTAAGCGTCTAGATTTAATGAACCTTACGTAACTTTACGGCCTCCTCACTTTAAAGGAGCCGGATCCCATAGAATTGGTAGGGTGGCAATTTAAAAAAAAATCGTATGAAAACCAAACCTGCATCTGCATAGCATAATTTTTCGTCTTGCTAAAGATGTGTGTACGTGTGACCTTGTTAGTTGCCCTAGGGTTTATTTGCTCCTATATAAGGAGCATTTATCAGTTGTAGTCGGCAGCTTTTGATTAATAATAAAAAACCTTTGAGTTTATCTCAATTCTCTGGTGGATTCCAGAATTCCTCTCGTGGATTCGAGAGATTAGACTTGTGGATTCAAGTCGCCGTTGATGGATTCCAACGTTTATATTTCTGCTGTATCAAACAAGGATGAACTCTCACAAATATTATTTAGAGTAGAACTTGGTGTTAAAATTTACTCTGATTAAACAATCATACAATGGATAATGAGATATCTTTCATAACTAAAAACAACTTTAACAGACTCTTATTTTAGCTTTTAGCTATTTTAGAGAGCGTGATTAGCTTTTTTGGATGTTTTAGGAGCTCTAGCAGACTAGCCAAACTTAAACTATTATAATTTTTAGCTATCTCGCTAGCTAAATAGAGATAACTCAAATGAGACTAGCTATAATTTATTACATTCCTTGTAAGATATTTTATGTGATATATAAATATATTTAAATTATTTAATTTATATTTGAAGAATAATGTTGATGTAATGCTAGCTAAAATAAAGAGCATTGATGCAACCACATTTCTAAAGTGGCTAGCCAAATAACATTTTAGCTAATTTGACTAAAATTTAACTTAAAAATAGTTAGCATTGCTAAAGATGCTCTAACTAACTAGACCATGAAATGTCAATTAAGAATAAACCATAATATAAACGTGACACATTCTTAGGTTTATACGTTTTTTTTTTTGGATAAGTGCCTAGGTTTATACGTTAGTAATCGACCTATAAATGGATAATTAGATCGGCCGAATTAGATACCTTCTTAGCTAACTAACTATAATCTCATCGTGGGATGACTCATCGTCCACTGTGTATAATGTAAGCTTTGTCTTTGCTATCATATGATTCATGCTTCATAATACAAACGTGAAACCCTCAAACTTCAACTTCCATTACCAAAAACATTATTTTCACTCGTATATTTCATGCATGGGGACACGGAATCTCTGACTTCATTTTCAATTCTCGCACTGATAGATACATATAATATGTAAGCACACATCGAGCTCGGCCTAAATTCTTAAGAGTAAAACAAGGACAACATCATCAGAGTCTATCTGTTATTGTCTGGTTTTTGAATCCTGAATTCCACAAACTAGGGGATCCGGAGTATATATGCAACTTGGTCCATGTAATCCTCCTCGATCAACTTCGTAGCTTGAGCTATACAAATTTCAAATGAAGGTTTCAAGTTCCAAGAGATATATGGCATCGCAAAATATCGAATACCGCAAACACCAAACCCCGCACGCGTTTACAGTTCGAAACTACAGATGCGATCTTGTTTAGAGCAATATTATGTCTGCAAAACCATGTGTCCATGTTCTTAGAGTTTGCTAATATAGCTAGCTAATATTGTCCCCCGACTCGATTATGTGACAGTAGACATCCTGTAATTCTACTGTACGCGAAGTTAACAGTTGGAAGGTTTGTCGGGTGTTCATCCTAGCTAGATTCATTAACGACGCCCTTAATGGCACAGATGAATCGAACGTCCTTAGCATCTTTTGTTTAATGTTTTCATCATTGTAAATTTTGTGTTCATTATTCGTGTCAATTAACATGCTCTTTTCTATATGGTATATACATTAACGTACTTTCACTATAGATGTTTAGAACCATGAAGGGAACTCCAACTTTCGCTAATGAAGCATTTACAACAAAATGGGACTTGAAGAATTCCATCGTATCGAGTTCTCTCATATTTGAAGGAAAACGAATTTCGCGTCTCTTGATCATTCTACGAATGCGGGATATTGACCGGACTCTCTTCATGTTTGTCATTTTCACTCTCTTGGTTCAGGTTATGGTAGAGTTTTTCCTTTGTAATTTTGCTTTCCTCATCGAAATGGGACCTAAGAATATAGAGAGATAGAGATGGAGACAGCGTGTACAAACCACATGCTGGTGCTCCATATCTCCACGGGGAAAAGCAAAACCTGTACGCGCCTTGGTTTATACCCTAAAACCCACATGATTAGCTGATTAAGTATCTACCTAATCCAGCTTAACAGCCTGTTCTTATATCAACTTGCCAAACCCATGCTTAGCTGCCTCTTCTCTTCTCCTCCATCCTCACTATAAATACAATCTTTCCATTCACATATATTATTAAAACGGTCTTTGCTTCCAACTCCGATCCCAACTCTAGCTTCAAGTAAAATCTTTCCAGTCAAATCTCGAAATGGTAGGCGTTTTCCGGCGCTCCCTTTCCTTCCCAAACAAACCAAATCCCAACCGTCCGTCCAAACCTACCTTGTCTCGTCACACCAGATCCATAAGTCTTCCATGCAGATCTCACCCATTGATCTCTCAGCTCAAGGACCACATCTCCGAACTTCAATCATGGTCCTCAACGTGTGATTCCTCCTCCGCTTGGCTCGTCGACGGCCTGACACGCCTGACGGAGCTCCACCACTGCCTCGACGACACTCTCCAGCTTCCACAGACCCAAGAAGCCCTCCGCCGCCAGCCACACTACTCATCCGTCGAGAATCTTCTAGAACAGTTCCTCCGCTTCGTCGACGTTTATGGAATCTTCCGTGGCTCCGTTTTGTCTCTCAAGGAGGAGCACTCGGCGGTGGAAGTGGCTATTAGGAAGAGAGACGAGTCTAGGGTTGGTTTGTACGTGAAAGCTCGAAAGAGAATGGCCAACGAAATGTCTAAGCTCGTGAACGAAGTTCGAATGTGTACTAGGTCATCCGACCCTGTCTCTCCCAACACTGTCAACGTCGGAGATGTTGAGCTCGCCGCCGTTGTGAGCGACGTCGTTAAGGTGACGGTGACGGTATCTGTTGCACTGTTTAACGGAATTGCATTGTCTTTCGGGCCGCGAAAATCGACAACGTGGATGAATATGGGGATGATGAAGAAATGCAAGGTTGATGATCAGGATCAGGGGATTCATGAGTTCGAGCAAGTTGGGGTGAAGAGCTTGTTGGGTTTGAGAAAGAAAGGAGCCGAAGAGGTCAAATTTACTTTGAAGAAAATGAGGGAATTGGAGGCCTCCATTGAAGTAATTGAAACTTGCAGCGAAAGAGTTTTCAGGAGTTTGATTAACGCAAGGGTTGCGCTGCTCAACACTCTTACTAGCTAAAACGCAATCAAAGTTTAATAGATAGAGATGCCATATCTAGCTAGTTTGGTTTTCTTTTCGTTTGTAAATTGATTTTATTCAAACATTGATTATAAATTACAGTTGTGTGTTAGTATACAAAGATCTCTAAATCCTGGTACTTCTTCACACTTCAATTTTTTGTGCTTTCATATTATGGTTAGTTGGTTAAACTTACAATACGGATAAGAAGTTGAGGGATTTCCTTTATTTCCTTGTCATCTTGAACAAAGTCATTGGGTTTTAATTTTGTAGTGCCAATGCTGGCTAATTGTCGTGCTTAAGCTCATGGGCCTGCTGTTAATCATATCATTAATATTAAGTATGAGACAATGGAAAGCCAACAGCTAATCTGGCTTTGGCCGTTTAGAGAATGACTCTGCTCATCACGTCCTTAATGTTATCAATTGTCAGTTAAGCTACTTAACCGATGATCTATCTTTTAGTCGATTTTTACTCTCACATTATTAATTTAGTAAAGAAAAATTCGGCCTGTAATTACCGGAATCCTTAATTATTATCTGCAACCACGAAAGCTGTGTATGTAACTGGAATGTCTGAATTCCAATAGAAGAAACACTGTGGAAAAAGAACCTGAAAATTGCTCCATACGGTTAGTGTAAGGTAGTGTACGTATTTGTATACTTCAAAACAAAAAGAAAACACCCACATGATTAAATTGTAGTATATAGAATACAATATCACTTATCCTATCATATATTGACCCCTGCTGCTCTAATTGTCCAACCCCTTCACTTGTGTTAGTTGTACATTATGAGGCATGGATTCTCCATTGCACCGTCATTGACAGCTGATCATCGTCGATCTTTTAGCATAGGGTAAGATGGGGTACCATGTTTTTGTTCTTCGATTCCCAACTAATTTACAAGTGGCCGGAATAATAGAGATGCATCGATGCTCCTATCTATCATTCACCTTCCAATTATGAGCTAGGTCTAAAAGTTCAAAAGCAATATAGGTAGGTTACATAATGATTGAATGTATCCATTTCCATTCTTTATTGCCTATTTGCCTTCATGAGGGAGGAGGTTAAGAGATAAGATTATGGTTATGTGACTTATGTGATAACTTAAGCTACTCAACCTAGTCGTATTCTCAAACATACAAATTAGTCAATTATTGTGCATGTTTATTTCATGAGACTAAATGAGACTGTGCTATATAAGAAGTCAAGTTTAGGTAGTACTGTGTTTGGTGTTAATAGGTACTTAAATAAATGAGCTTACGTAACATCTTGTTTCATTTTGGCCTCCTTAGATGTTATTATTGTAGGTACTCAAATATGTCATTTTTAGATAACATCATCATTCTAAACCATAAAACAAACAAACTACTCTCTAATCTCATACAACACCAAACATGGGTTAATATTAGTACAATTTAAGACACCTCACATAAGTACATGACAGTCTTAAAAAAGAAGGAGGTATAACGTAGTCTCGAGTACCAAACATGTATATCTCTAAATTGGCCCACCCTTAATCCATAGGGTGGTTTATGGGTTTTCATCTTTTGGGCTTTCTATTAGAGCAGGCCTCTTGCTTGTAGCAAATTTATGTGGTTTTACTTTAGGACCAAATTCGAGCCCAATGACTAATCAGTTAGTTTCCTATTATAGCTAGCTAGCACATGGAGGAACAAAAAGTTTGCCTTTCCTGGGATGCAGGATGACTCAACACAGGTCCATGTCTTCTGCTCCTCTTGTTCTTTATCTCTCTGTCCATCTCCCACTACTTCATCAAAAGCAAACACGTCCAAAAAAAAGAGACACACTGCACCCAACACTCTCAGTCTTTCACCCTTTTATGATCGAGTAACAGTACACAAAAGCAAATGCTGCCAAATTTTACTGAGTTGGAATTCCACCAGCCTCCAATGACTACTCCTTTTCATAAGGATTTCCACAGATTTAAGAATCATCACATCCCTTTCTACTTTCAAGCACATCACCATCGCTCTTCTTTCCTATCTGATTTCAAAAACAATTCTCATAGGAATTCATTAAATGACATATACAACGGTTACTATCTTCTTAAAGTTACCACATACAAGACATATTCTAATTATTATGGTTATGGCATCTTAGTTATGGATTAGTAATTACCAATATAATACTTGATTTTGGTTTTGAAAACAATATAATCCCCTTTTAGTTTGTCGGTGAACCGTAACTTGGTTGATTAAGGTGTTTAGTTAACAACTTTGAGGTCATGGCCATGTTCAAATCTCAAAGACATATGTAGGATGTGTAAGGTATTAGTATTTTTTATTTTTAAAAAAAACACTTAACAATATCATGAGATTGTATGACAATAGTGATTTGAACCTACACGTGATGATGAGTACCATGAAAAAGTTAGTAACGTCTTTTTATCTTATGATGATTTCATGATGAGTACTAAGTAGAACTGTAGAAAAACGTCCTCCTAACTTTAAGACGTTAGATTAATGTTCAAAACAACATTCTTATTCACCGAACATAGTATTTTTCACGCACTAACTATATTTAGACACGTTTCGACTTTCGAATACATCATCATTCGTGACATGCATGTAAGAAGTTACGATGGTTTTGAAAATATAACAAAAAAAGGACACAAGGGTATAATAAAAGGGTTTGAAAATATAAGAAGAAAAGTTAAAAGGGTGTAATAAGGTACAAAACCAGGGTCATATTAGCAAAAACTCTGAAAATCAAAATAGAGACGTTATATATGCCTCTTTCTCTTTTCCTATCCCGCCAGCTTTTCCCTCACAATTAAGAGAGATTAGCAATAACCCCTCCCTAATTAAGCTTAATCTTCCTATTTAAATCTTCCTTTCTGCAAAATTTAAATCCTCCTATTCCAAATCACACAGAAATCACAAACACCAACCACACTTGCCATGGGCTGCGCTCCCTCAAAGCTCGACGACCTCCCGGCCGTCGCTCTCTGCCGTGACCGGAACAAGTACCTCGACCAAGCTCTCCGGCAAGCCCAAGCCCTCGCCGATGCACACGTGGCGTACTCTGAGTGCCTAAGAACACTCGGCCCCTCCCTCGCTCGTTTCTTCGATATCGGACTACTTGAACAAGAGCCTTGTAATTCTCGCACCACCTCCCCTTCCGGTTCCAATTCGGGTTCGGGTTCGGGTCACATTCAATTCTCTTCTGACTCCGAATCCGAAGACGGCGCCGAGAAAGACTCGGACGAGTCCCGTGTTCAACGCTACGGCGATTTGAGCTCGAGCGGCGTCGTTTTGACCTCTCACCTCGCCAAAACCCCTCCGCCGCCGCCGTCTCCGATCAGCTCGACCTGGGATTTCCTGAACCTCTTCGATGACGTGTACGAGAAATACGAGTCGGTTTATGGTTTCGATCCACAGCCTGGTGCTGATCGCGGTGAGAAAATTGGACATAAGATCGATGAAGGGGTGAGCAAGACTAATGTGGAAAATGTTGAAGAGGAAGAGCAGAAGAGTGAGCCGACGGAGAAGACGAGCACTCCTCCGAGAGATGAAGTCAAAAACGGCGTCGTCGAGGCGATGACGGAGCTTCAGGTTCAGTTTGAGAAAGCTTCCGAGTGTGGCAATGAGGTTCTGAAGCTGCTGTCTCATAATCATAATCACAAGATTAATTCGGTTCATCCAGGTAGTGTGTACATTTCCCTAAATTTCTCAATTTCAGTAAAATTTTATTTTCTTTTATGAAATCATAGGGTTAATTATAATTTGGTTTGAAATATTACATGAAATGAGCAATGGTTTTGATTTTGATTTTTGATCTTGTTGGATGTTGGACAAGCAGAGTGTGGATTTGATCAGTTACATTCGGCGATGAGTTCCCAGAGCCTAGCATACACTCTGAAAACTCTCTTATTGTGGGAGAAGAAACTTTATGATGAAGTCAAGGTATATACATTTTGCTTAATTAGCTAAGGAGCTGGCTCATTATCAATATATTCATCTGCATTTTGATTTGTAGTTATCTTATCGGATTTATTTGTATGGTGTTTATGTACTTGTGCAATGCAGGCTGAGGAATTATTGCGTTTGACGCATGAGAAGAAGACTAGGATGCTGAAACAGTTGGATAAGAAGGGTGGTGACTCCCCCAAAGTCGACTCTATCCACAGTTCACTTAACAATCTATTGACAAAAATGAAAGTTGCAATTCAGATTGTTGATAGAATATCAATTACCATCAATAAGTTGAGGGATGAAGAGTTGTGGCCGCATATCATTGAGCTGATTCATAGGTATGTGATATTGTGTCTGTTTGTTTGTGAGTTGTAAAGAGCTTTCTCTTGACTAATATATTGCGTACATTTGCCTCATTTCTCATTTATATACTCACCTGAGGTTATTATCTAAGAGCCGAAGACTATAATGGCTATGCAATGAAAAACTAAACTGGACTGAACCTTATTTGAAAATCTGAAGTAGACCTGATGAGTGTCAATGATGGTTATTGTTGTGGTTTAAACTTTGCTGCAGTAATTGTATGCAGATTATACGTTGAATACTAATTTGAATGTCTTAATGCTTAATTGCAGGATATTTTTGAATCTTTTGATGTGGTATTAACATATGTAATTATGTATGATGTCCTTAATCTCCTGATTATTCTAAAGAATGCTATATTTCTGGTTATGCATGTCTACCCGAACTACTAACTGGTTTGACATGGTTTTCCATTCAGCATTTAGATATGGGTTTAGGTCTGGGGGTTTTTTTATTTTATTTTTTATGTGGTTTGCAGATTCCTTCTGATATTCATGGCTTGACTATATCTTCTTGTTCATGTAGGTTACTAGGCATGTGGAAGGATATGCTCGAATGCCACAAGCTCCAGAACCAAGCAATTGGGGAAGCCAAAGGCTTAGATGTCATTGCATCCAAAATTAAGCACTCTAATGATGACCATCTTGAGGCTGTAATTCAACTCAAGATAGAGCTTCTAAACTGGAATCTATGCTTTTCCAATTGGATCATCACTCAAAAATGCTGTGTAAAAGCACTAAACGGTTGGCTTCTGAGATGTCTTCTATATGAACCTGAAGAAACAGAAGACGGTACAGTACCCTTTTCTCCTGGTAGAATGGGAGCACCACCAGTTTTTGTGATATGTAATCAGTGGTCCCGAACTATGGATCAACTCTCAGAGAAAGAAGTGACTGAAGCCATCCAGGGATTCCAAGCTAGTATAGATCTTCTTTTGGAGCAGCAAAATGTAGAACTGCAGCAAAGGGTAATTGAAAACAAAGATTTCGGGAGGAAAGTAAAACTTTTGGAGGAGCAGCAGCAAAAGATGCAAAAGGTCATGCAAGCTGGAAGAGGAAAAATATTTGGTCTACTGGGAGAAGTGGATAGAGTTGTTTTACCTGGAGAGAGACTGCAAGTGCCGAGTGAGGATAATAATGGTTCTAGAAATGTGGAATGGGATCTGAAGGAGACACTAAAAGCAATGGAGAAGTTCACTGCAAATTCCATGGAAGCATACGAAGAGCTTCATGCACACATTGCAGAATTCCAGCATGCTGCTAGTTGAGTCAAACCAGTATTATGCAGAGGGTTATCAAGGTATTTATTGTAAATTAGTTTAGTTCTACTTAGATGAGTTAGAAGTAGATCATTTCATTAGTTTAGAAAACTTGGTTTTCCCTTTTGAGGGGTTTTAGATTTTGTGGATATCCCAATTATCCAAGTGTTGCTAACTTGCTATTGCTGCTTTCTCTCATCAACAAGGGGGATTAGGCTTGATCTGAACATGAGCCAGCCTGCATTTGTGTTTGAGAGAAGTAGCAATAGCATCCTGGTTGATCTAAATCATTTTGATCTAAATTGGATTTAATTACCTTATTACGACTCCTAGGCTTGGTGTAGAAATTGATTCTCCTTGATTTTTTACAATTACAATTACATGCTATACATTATATAGGAGTGTAGCTATACACAGCTTTTACATAATGCAATAAATCTAAATTGATACCAAAACTGATGCATAATCTTAGGAATACCAAAACTGATGCATAAACAAAGCAATATCAGATCTGTAATGGAGAAGATTCTGGACAGGATTCATGCTCGCTCTCTAACACTTGTAAATAGGATGCATTAGAAGTTATGGAATATGAAATTGATTGGTAATAATATTTCATTAAGAAGATTCCAAAAGGATTACATACCACAAAACAACTGGCCATCAATCGAAGGCTAGAAACACACAAAAGTAAAGCACAAACAATTAATAGCATCGAAAGCATCTAGTTATTAACATCGCTCCGCCTTTTACTCTGAGATTGTGAACAGCTATGCTCTACTGTTTTTGTATGCCTTGGTTATCTTGTTCAAGTATGATAGGCTTCTTGGCCTTGCTGTTTACAAGACTTTTCAAGGCAACAGCTGCTGCCTGCTCTAGCCTCTCGGCCTATTAATTGGCTGCTTGTGTTAGCTTCTTCAAAATCAAGTACTCCATCCACTGAACGTAGAATCTGCAAACGTATCAGCAACTCAATCTGGCGTTGAACTTGAACTGTGAGTCTGTCAACTATTGCCGAATCTCTAACAAGGTCTTCAAGCTTCTCTATTTCAATAGAGCTACTTTCCCTAATTTCGTCTATCAAGGGCTTCATCATGGCTCGCTTCAAGCCTGATCTATCAATTGCCCCTGAACCGCGGCCTTATCAATTTTATAACCAGAACTGTCCACTTGCCACTTCAAAGTCTTGAGGGCATGAGCTTCCATGCCCTCACTAGTTTTGTTTTGTTCTTGTTGTGTTGGAGATCATGAGTCTGTTTGTGATCTCCCTCTTTCTTTGTATCCTCTTCGCCAATAAAAGAAGAAGTCTTGAGCAAATATTGTAGAGGTTCTTCTAGGAACGACGTGATATCTTCAAGTTCCTCGATATCCGAAATATTCCATGGAACGTATCTTTGATCTTAATACCGAGCTCAGACACAAGATCTGTTATTTTGCCCTCACGTGCAATCTTTTGCTCCCTAATTAAAGATATCATGATGTTGTAAAGAATGATTGAGCGACGAACCTTTTGAATCCATTCCCATAAGCGACGTTTCACTTTTAGGTGCCCACAGAATCTTGTTAACCTCCGTTGCTTACCATCAAGACACCCACGTTAATTTTCTGTCTTACTTAAAAGAAAAGAAAAGAAAGATACGTCTATTACTGCTCCACAAACTATTTTATTCACCCCCACGTTCTCTTTACACCTCATTTATATATTTGTAATTGTAAGTTTCACCCATTTACAATACCTAAAATACTATTTTCTCATTTTTGCTTTGTTCACCCTAAATTCTTTTTTCACCCTACATATATTTTTTTTTTAATTTCATATTTGTTTTGTTTACCTATATTCGATCTCTTCTCACCACGTCTATATATTTTTTAATTTTAAAATTACTTTATTCACCGATTTGCAATATACACATATCAGCCTATTCTAATAGCTATTGAACTCCAAAAACAAAATGAAATTGAAGAAAACCATAAGATTAATATTATTTGGGTAAGTGGAATCACAAACTGAACAATAAAAATCACATTAGAGTATAAATCACAATTAAAGAACAAGAAAAAACTCTCAAACTTAACAACTCATTGGTATCTGTCGATATCAAAATGCACAATGTCTGTAAACTCTACTTTGAAAAAGCTCTGACGCCGATAAAAAAAACAAATCGAATATATATATATATATATATATATATATAATTGTGCGACTAGACATGGAAATTTACATACAAAATTAATATGAGAAATAATGAGTAAATGGATAGACGAAGCATTAACAAAGAAAAAAAAGAGAAAAAAAAAATATAAACGGTTCACCTCTTCTTCAGTCTTCATAGAAAAATCAAATATGATAAATTCTGGGTTAAGGTTTATGAAGTACATTTTTATCTAAAAAAAAAAAGATTTATAATTTGTAACAACTGATTGTCCCTTACTGTAATTTTACATTAGATATATTAATCATTCGATAAATAAACAACGTGTGGGGTGAACAAAATGGTTTGTAGGTGACAATAGACGCACCTTAATAAATTGAATAACATGCTAACCCAACACAATTAGGTTTACCAGCTGCGCTTTGGTCGTAGGAAAATCCCAAACATGATGGATCACTAACGAGAAGAGGCTGTTTTGATAGCTTTAGATGAAAGACAAGTCTCTATGAGAAAAATAATAGAACGTTCATATATAGCCTTGAGAACTTTCAACATATCTACGGCTGAGTCGCCGAGCCCTTAGCGATTCCAAAACAAAATAGTAGGAGATTCTTCTGGTTTTTTTAGGAACTACCAGTTAGTTAGTCGAGACTTGGAAATACATTTCAACGGAGTTAGAGAAAAACAAAAACCAGAAGAACCTCCTACTATTTTGTTTTGGAATTGCTACGGGGCTTGACGACTCAGCCATACATATGCTGAAAGTTCTCAAGGCTATATATGAACCTTCTATTATTTTTCTCATAGAGACTGGTCTTTCATTTGAAGCTATCAAAACAGCCTCTTCCTCGTTGGGGTTCCATCATGTTTGTGATTTTCCTACAACCCGTAAACCTAATTGTGTTGGGTTGGCCATGTTATTCAAAACACAAACATAAATATCGATTTCTTAGGTAAGACATCTTGAACAGTATTAACGTTTACAACCTTCTGTGTTTCGGGCGAAAAATTTGTCTCATAATCTTTATAACCAAGCTTAGATGCAATATCCTTTAACTCGGCCAGATTCGTAGTCTCTGGATCAAGTCCATCGATCAACCCAAATTACTCTTTCTTCTGTAAAGCCTTCCTTTTTTCCAACCCCCTCATAAATGACCTTAAGAGCACAGTCATTAGAGCAGGACATTGTCTCAACGAGTACCTCTCTTCTGTTCTTTTCTTTTCTTTTCTTTTTATGGATGATACAAAAGTAATCTGGCCAAGGCTCTTATTTATAGGCACAGTACTTACAGTTCTGTTTCCTTTATAGGAAAGGAACATCAAGACCGATAGAACTTGCTAAACTTGTTTCCTATGTAGGGAAAGAAAGTCAAGGTGATAACTATCCAGATTTATTCCTATGAAGAAAAGGAAAATTAACATAAAAACTTTCTGGATTTATTTCCTCTATGGACTTGTGTAGTATGTATAAGATAGGAAAGCCAATACAAAGCTTGAATAATGGAGAAATATTTCAAGATTTGTTTCCTCAGTAGGCAAGGAATCTAGGAATTAAAATAAAACTATTAATAAGAGGAAGAAAGAAGAGGAAGTAAGAAAATGTCGGGAGAAAGAACCATGGAGTACTGGAGACCGATGATAGTGTTGAACGAGCCGGAGGCCAAAGACGTGCTGGGGCGGCTGAAATTGTGAAGAAAGGGGATGAGGAGGCGATCCTGGAGATGATGATCCCCTACCTCCGGGGATCCCTTTCGTATTCCAACCGCATCCAGATTTCCCTGAAAAGAGTGAGAGAGCATATCGATAGGTGCAGCACCCTCGACAGTTTGGAGACGGTGGAGACCGCCCTCCAGAGTCAGGTTTTCAGTAAAGCATATGAGGGCTATAAAGCAAAGGTTCAGACCACCAGGGTGTGTACTTCATCCCAATCCTCTTGCTTCATTGCTTCAGCCTTGTGATTATTTCTCTTTCACTTTTCTTGTGTTGATCGAACTCTTTGACACAGGAGGAGGATATGGCCGGCTGATGCTAGTAAGGACCAACTGGTAATGCACATATCCTTTACTTGTGGTTGTTTATATGTTGTTGGTTGTTAAGCTTATTAGTTGTTAGTCTGATTAAACAATGAAACCTTTTCCTAATTTATTGACAAATCTAACCTCAGCAGCTTAGCTATTCGTGATTTGTTGCTAGTAGTTGTTTTGTTATGCTTCTGCATTTAATCTTTTTGGGTTGTTACTTTCTCCTTCAAGTCTTGGATTCCTCTATCTCCTCTTTTGGTTTGCTGTTGCAGTTAAATAAAATCTGGAGTCTTTTGTTGTGGTTAATGTGATCAAATTCGTGGCCTCAATCTTTCTCAGCAGCTAGCTGCTCTTTTATTTGATGGTAGAAGGAAAATTTGCTTTTGCTTTTGTTTGTACGCAGCGGATTTTGGTTTTGGTGTTATGAAATTCAGGTTTCGGGTTTTTGGGTTTCGAAAAATACAAGTTCGACCGGCTCTGATACCAAGTAGAAAATAAGGATTTAATACGATTTGGAATGCTTCAATATATATCTTTCTCATATTAAAAGTTTATACAGAAATACAATTTGTAGTTTTAATATCTCCTACATCTATACAAAATATTTAACCTACACATACAAATAAAGTAAATATTTACAAATATTCTACATAATTTACCGTAAGCTAATGACCAGCTCTGTTTCGATCGGTCTTTACTCTCTACCTCTACAAGAGTACCAAATCAAAGATTCCTGGAGGCTCATTTTCGTTGTCGATGAGCTGAAACGAAACCGACATTTGGAAAATAAGGCGCGCAAGTGTGAAAAGAGAACAGAGCCACTTTGCAGCTAAGTGCAAAAAGGAAACGTCCTTTTCTATAGCCGCGTTTTTGCTCAAAGCGATACGCGCTTCCTCGTCTTATCTTATATATCACACCTCATATATAATTGTTTTGTTTATTATTGCTCATTTTGGCCCTCCAACACCTACAGCTTCCACCAATCATCTTTTTTTCCTCAAGTGGGGGAAGGTGTGGAAAGCATTTTTGGTTTATTAACCAACATGCATTCATTTCATTTTGGTTCCATATTGATAATTTGATAATATTTTCTTTTTTTTGAAAAATTGAGAATTTGATCTGCATACAAACATAACCTGTCACATATGGTTCAAAATCAAGGAAATTCTGTTACAGATTGTTCGAGAAGCCCTATTACGGAACAGTTTATAATGAGAAAATATATATCAAACAACTCGTAATTGTGATAACGGTCTATTTTACTTAAAGATAGCAAGATATTTAGTGCAACCCGGGACATTTAAAATACAAATGAGATTGGACGAGCCAAATACGAGCCAGCCTGTGTCCATGAGATTGGACGTTATTTACTGCTGCTGATCATTTTGCCTAAAAAGCTAATCTAGTAGAAAATCCAGAGACGTTGCTCCGGTACACTGTTGTTGGTCGGTGTTTACAAAATTACCAGAATATCCTTCCACAAATCTAAAAAGGACACTCCAACAGTTGGAGGTAACAGGAAGAGAGAGAGAGAGAAGAAGAAGAAGGAGAAAAGGAAGAGAGAACGCAATTGAGCAATGAGAGAAAAACTACTGCTTAAGATTCTCTCTCTCTCCTTCTCGCTTTCTCTCTCTTCTTCTGGTTTCTATGATTGTTGAGCTGAACAACGAGCTGGTGCGGAAGGCCGAGTGAACTGAGTCGGACTCGGCCGAGTTATGGGCTGCTGCCTGTCCTTGCTTCCACCGCGACGGCAGAAGACGGAAGAGAAGAACAACAGCAACAACGGCAGACTGCAACAGCAGAATCAGAATCAGTATCATCCTCAGCAGAACAAAAGCGCGGCCTCGGCGTTTAACGCCACGTCGTATGCGAGCAGCAACGGTCCGGGAGTGTCCAACGGAAACGACGCCGTAACGGTGCCGGGATTCTCGGAGTTCTCGCTGGCGGAGCTGAGAGCGGCGACGAACAACTTCAGCTCCGACTTCATCGTCTCCGAGAGCGGCGAGAAGGCCCCCAATGTCGTCTACAAGGGCAGGCTACAGAATAACAACAACCGCCGCTGGATCGCCGTCAAGAAATTCGCCAAGCTGGCCTGGCCGGAACCCAAACAGTTCGCCGTACGCCACCTCCAACTCTCTCTCATTTCATTTTTCCAGTTCAATTTGTTTTTAATTAATTTTATATTTTTGTATTGGTGTTTCAGGATGAAGCTTGGGGAGTAGGGAAGCTGAGGCACAAGAGGCTTGCGAATTTGATCGGATATTGCTGCGACGGCGACGAGAGGCTGCTGGTGGCTGAGTACATGCCCAATGATACTCTTTCCAAGCATCTCTTCCACTGTAAGTTTTCTTTTGTTCATTAATAACGTGTTTCTCTAATCTTGCCTCATTTCGTTGAGTTTATCAAGTTGCATTACACTTGAGCTAGTAGAATTCAGAATTGAGATCTAGGGAATTTTCGAGTGAATATGACTAGGAAGCCATAGAAAATCTAATTTGCAGGATAGTTCTGTTGGCAACTCTGACAGACATATAATGTTCTCTCCTTTTTGCCTCTATTTATAACAAGTGGCTTGGTAGTTCTTTTAGGTAGAGTTCTTTAAGTTTCTGTGGATATACATTGAGTTTACCCTTTCTTGACAGGGGAAAATCAGACCATTGAGTGGACCATGCGATTAAGAGTTGCTCTATCCATTGCTGAAGCATTGGATTATTGCAGTAGTAAAGGCCGTCCGTTGTACCATGACTTGAATGCGTATAGGGTTCTCTTTGATGAGGTGTGATCTTAAGTCTTCTTTCCAAAGCTTGAATATGTAATAGCATTAGCGAAGAACAAAAAAGATTTTATCTCATCTTTTCGAATTTTGGTTTCTTAAGTAGGCATATTTCTTCTCGCATTAAGATACGTCATCTGTAGATTAACTGGGTTATATGAGATCAAAGTGGTGATGTTGTGGACGTTCTTGGCAGAATGGTGATCCTCGACTTTCTTGTTTTGGGTTGATGAAAAACAGTAGGGATGGAAAAAGTTACAGCACTAATCTCGCCTATACTCCTCCTGAATATCTTAGAAATGGTATGTGCTTATCGTCTTACTTCAACGTGTATAAGTTAAGTTTCTTTTCTGCTTAGACAATCCTTTTCATTGTTGTAATTGATGTTACTGTATGCCTCACAAACAGCATCAATGAAAGCTTAATTAAGAAAAATTGTTTCAGTCTTGAATACATCTGTCTGTAATAGTTTCTAGCAGAAAATACAGGATTTTGGGTAACGTATTCTTGTTGCATGTAATACTAAATATATTTTCAGAATTTAAAGGAGATATACTGTGAAGCAAAAATTGAATTTTCTAGAGTTGCCATACATGTTGTCAGAGACCTTACACTGAAGTTTAATGCTCAAGAAAAGGAAGACTCAGTTCCATGTTATCCCAAAACTTATAAATTTCCATGCCGGTGTTATGTGTTCAGAATGAGAGATTAGTCCACCCTTGCTCGTAGTTTTGAAAGTTTCTGTGAATAAATGTCTTGCTTAAGTCTTAGCATGCTACATGTGGTTAGTTCACTCTGCATAGGATGTTGTATTACTTCTTTATGTCTGGAGAACTACTTTGGCAAGTCATTTCTATTCTAATTTTCATCGTGTATGCTGCAGGAAGGGTGACTCCGGAAAGTGTTACCTTCAGTTTTGGGACTGTCCTTTTAGATCTTCTCAGCGGGAAGCACATACCTCCAAGTCATGTAAGTAGTTTACAACCTTCATGCAGTTGTTTTACAGTTTGTCAGTGTGGTGGTCCATAAATCAAATAGCCAAAGTGCAATGCTTTTGGCTTAGTTATGCAGAAGTCTAAAGTCGTTTGGTAACCAAGTAATTGTTTGTTAAAATGCCTCTCTCAGAAATGTTTGGTAGATGCATTGTAGGGTCCCTTATTTTTCTTCAATGTGTGGTTGAAAATATAGTTGAATATGAATTGCTTATAGTTGGACACATTGGTTGACTTTTCATATATCCACCAAGTCATGTACTGAAATAAATATCTTTGTTACTCGATATGAAGTTGGTTTCATCATTCATGACACTGATGTTGAAGACTGATTTGAAGCATGGATCTTAATTTTTTTTTCTGCCCTACTTTCGTGATTTTTATGTTTGAATTTTCTCTTAGTTTTTTTTTAACATGTGTTATAAAGGCTGGGGAAACAGAATATATATTTGTTGTTTGTGTCTATGCAGGCTCTTGAAATGATTCGGGGTAGAAACATTCTTCTGTTAATGGATTCACATCTTGAGGGTAATTTTTCAACTGAAGAGGCAACCGTGGTTTTTGATCTTGCTTCACAATGTTTGCAATATGAACCTAGGGAGCGGCCGAATACCAAAGAGCTTGCTGCAACACTTGCCCCACTGCAAAATAAATCTGATGCAAGTATTCTTGCCTTCTCCCCTTGTGCATTTCAAGTATATGTTATCTTCTTTCTGTGAAAATAATACATTTTATATTATCTTGCCTTCTCCCCTTGTGCATTTCAAGTATATGTTATCTTCTTTCTGTGAAAATAATGCATTTTTTATTATCTTAACCAACAGTACTGCAACTAATTTTATTATACTTAAATGATGTTGTAGATCTTTATCATGCTTTCTGTTGCTATTCTCAGTCCTTCCTAGACTGATTCTGTTTCCCCGAAGCAATTCTACATACCTATAGATTTAAAAAGGCTTAATCAGCATACTTTTACAATGATGATGCAGGTTCCATCGTATGTGATGCTGGGAATTCCAAAGCATGAGGAAGCACCTCCGACTCCCCAACACCCTCTTTCTGCCATGGGTGATGCCTGTTCAAGGATGGACCTGACAGCTATCCATCAGATATTGGTAATGACACACTACAAAGATGATGAAGGAACCAATGAGGTAATTAAATTGTGCAAATGTAGGTTCCCATGCTTATCCGATTTCTTAATCCTCGACTCCTTACTGAACTATTTTGTCTTTGTTTCAGTTGTCTTTCCAAGAATGGACTCAGCAAATGAAAGATATGTTGGATGCAAGAAAGCGCGGAGACTTGGCATTCCGTGACAAAGATTTTAGATCTGCGATAGATAGTTATTCTCAGGTATGTATGCTGAAATGTATGCATAATGTAGCATGTTATAAGGAGTTAAAGGACACTCCACTTTTTGTGCCACAAGGAGCAGCTCGGGTATTTCTTTATTGATGTATGAAATCTCAATTTTGTTTTTCTGTTTATGTTTGCAGTTCATAGATGTTGGGACCATGGTTTCTCCAACTGTCTATGCACGGAGAAGTCTTTGCCATCTGCTTTGCGATCAACCAGATGCTGCCCTCCGAGATGCAATGCAAGCGCAATGTGTCTACCCCGACTGGTCCACTGCGTTTTACATGCAGGCAGTTGCTCTTGCCAAGCTAGATATGCACAAGGATGCAGCTGACATGTTGAATGAGGCTGCCGCGCTTGAAGAAAAAAGAAAACAGAGAGGGAGATGATCGTGAAAACTGCCTTGTAATTATTTGTTCCTGTAATACAATTGCCACCATATTGTTGTATCAAGCTGCTACAGCTGTTGTTGTAACAAAACGTGCAGGTTTATGTACAATAGAAAATGGGAGAGTTGTTCCAATCAAAAATGTCAAATACTTTTTTCTGCATCAAGTACCAACTGTGCTATAACTTTTTTCCCCTAATTGATTAAATGATTGATTAACCTGTACTTGTGTATATGAAACTTATAATACAACATATTCACGCTGAGTAATGATACATGAATTTATATTCAACTGCCTAATTACGACACATAAAGCTCGGCCTTTCCATCAATAAAGAGGCTCATGAACTCTTCACCATCAACACTTTCCTTCTCTATCAAGAGGTTCGCTAACTTGTGGAGGATGTCAATGTGGGTTGTGATGATCTCCGTGGCCCTTTTGTAAGCTTTCTCTACCAGCTCCCTCACCTCTGCATCCACAATATCAGCGGTCGCCATGGAGTAATCTTTTTGGGATGACATCTGCAATTAAAATGTATATAAATCATCAGCAGAGGCACATCATAATCCCATGGGAAAAAGAAAGAGGAATTGCATGCCATGAACAAAGAAAGGGAGCTGCTTTACCTGTTGACCTAAGAAGGGATTGCCACCTGAACTACCAACTGCGACTTGTCCGATCTTTTTGCTGAATCCAAATCTCTCAACCATCTGCCTTGCCACCCTTGAAACTTGCATGAAGTCATTTGATGCTCCTGTTGTCACATTCGCCTGACCAAAGATAACTTCTTCGGCAACCCTGCCATAGCAAAATGATGGTGAGAACTATATTCCTATTGTACACAGGATTATCAATATAGCTCAAACTCAGCAAGGCATTTTGAAGAGTCTTCCATTTCTTTTGTGCTGCTCTCAGGGCATTAGAGGTAGAAAACTAAAAAGTAGTATCACTAACCTTCCTCCAAGAGCAACAGCCATTTGATTCTCCAGGTAGCTTCTGCTGTACAGTCCAGACTCGAGTCTCTCTTCACTTGGAGCAAAGAAGGTCAGACCACCCGCTTGGCCACGAGGGATGATGGATATCTTGGCTACAGGATCATATTCAGGCATCAAAGCACCAACAAGAGCATGCCCAGCCTCTGCAAAGAAAGATGAATACAAAACTAAGCACCAAAGTAAATAATTGCAAAACCATTAGTTACTGGATGGGAAAAGCTTTGTGTTATTCTATATATATATATATATATATATATATATATATACCATGGTAAGCAACTAATTTCTTCTTCTCCTCCGAGACAACAGCATTTTTCTTCTCTGGTCCGGCAATAATTCGCTCCAGAGCATCAGCTATTTCATCTTTGCTTATTTCCTTGAGCTCACGTCTGGCTGCAAGAATGGCAGCTTCGTTCATCAGGTTCTGTAGATCAGCTCCTGTGAAACCAGGCGTTCTCCTTGCAATCTTTTCAAAGTCCACATCCTTTGCCAGTGCCTTCCCTCTGGAGTGCACCTGCCATCAAAAAGTGCTCTACTTGAGAATACAGATACATTACACGAATATTCATTCTCACGAACTTTTAACATAACATTATTGTCTACAATCATGCGTTAAGTAAATGCATATAATCGAATTCATATGATGCTTTTAATTAGTTCAGCATGTACATACATTTTACGCTTCAACTAGTTTTACTCCCTTAACTAAATCATAGTAATGTAACTTTCCTAACTCATATAACTTTGTTGTGCTAAACTTTGCTGTAACAAGTATGCATAACACAAACAAATAAAATGAATTCACAGAACTGATAGAATTAACTAACCTGCAGGATCTTAACTCTCCCAGCAACATCAGGCCTGTCCACAGTTACTTGTCTGTCAAACCTTCCAGGCCTCAACAGCGCCGAATCAAGAACATCCGGCCTGTTAGTCGCCGCCAACACAATCACACCTGAATTCCCCGAAAACCCGTCCATCTCCGTCAATAACTGATTAATAGTCTGCTCCCTCTCATCATTTCCACCTCCCATCCCCGCCCCTCTCTGCCTCCCAACGGCGTCAATCTCATCAATAAACACAATGCAGGGCGCTTTAGACTTGGCCTTCTCAAACAAGTCCCTCACTCTCGACGCCCCAACTCCAACAAACAGCTCCACAAACTCCGACGCCGCACAGGAGAAGAACGGCGTGCCAGCCTCACCAGCCACGGCACGCGCCAGCAGGGTCTTTCCGGTACCGGGAGGGCCCACAAGCAGACACCCTTTGGGAATCTTAGCTCCCAAGGCAGTGTACTTATCAGGATTCTTCAAGAAATCCACAACCTCCTGCAACTCCAGCTTGGCCTGATCAGCTCCGGCGACATCGGAAAACGTCACACCGGTTTCCGGAACCTCCTGGAACTTTGACTTGGACCTTCCGAAGTCCATGGGCCCGCCGAGCCCGCCGGGTCCTCCGGACCGCCCTGTCCTCGCCTGAAAAGAAAGAACAATCCGGCGAAGGCTATTATCGGAAAGAGTAAATTCCCGATGAAGTTGAATATCCCGCCGCCGGAGTCTCCCTCGGAGACGGAGATGTCGACGCCGTTCATGGCGAGAATGTCGATGAGGTCCGGGTCGTTGGGGACAACAACCGAGGCGCGACGGCCGTCAACCGCCGTTAGCTGAAGAGCCGAGCCTTCCTTGGAGAACCTGACTCTTTCGACCTTGCCCTTTTTCACGGCGTTCAAGAACTCGCTGTAACGCCATTGGCTACCTTCCGGGAGGTCGGTGGCGGCCTGGGACTGCGGCTTTGGTGCGGTTAAGTTGAAGCCCTGAGAAAAAGGAGAGGAGTTGGGCTTGGTGGGCTGGGCCTCGAGCACCGGGGCGGGCTGTGACGGTGGCGTGACGTTGTCAACGGCTAGAGCCGGTTGTGTGGTGAGTGAGGAGAAGAGTAAGGCGGCTAGAGTGGCTTGGGATGTGATGGATTTGATGGAATCCGAGTTGGTTTTTCGTTTTTGGCGAAGACAAGGTTTGGTTTGGAGAACAAAGGAAGGGGAAGGAGTGATGATGATCTAGTGGTTTTGGGTGTTGGAGGAGAGTGGAGGATTTTAGTGCCGTAGAAGCTAGAAGAGAGTAGAGGGTTGGTTGTGGAAGCCATGGATGTGGATTTGGTTCTTCAGAGGAAATGGGGGGGTTGGGTTGGTCTCTCTTCTTCCTCTTCTTTTGTTTTCTGTTATCTCCTTTGCAATAATCTATCAAATCCTAGTTTTGAAATCCACCAGCAAATCGTGGACGTTGGATTTGGTTATTGTGCAGAAGAGTGAAATTTATAGGGGGAGAGAGAGAGAGGCGTGAAAGTGTTGAAGTGATTGTCGTGGCAAGCTTGGAACTGGAAATTTTGGGCTGTGATATTTTGTGCTTTTTTGAGTTTTTGACTTGGGAATTTGATTCATGAATTTTGCTTCAAAGCAAGGGACACCATAGATGAGGAGTTTGGATTGTTTTGGTTGGGCTGTGAACCTACGTGTACTCTTTGTTCTCCATTCAATTTGTCCGACCTCAAAACATTTTGTTTCATTTTTGTGTTCAGATTCAAAGAGCAGTGATTCGTAGGAACATTTTGATGTTTACATTACACAGATTGGGTCTAGGATCTTGTTAATGGGCCTAAGTTCTTGAACTGCGTATTGAGTCTAAATGTACCATGAATTTGTTATTGGGCCTCAATCTAATGAACAAATGGCGTAGCTCACTGTATTACTGGGTTCAAACAAAAAGAGACCACCCAAAAGTTAATTGCATTATATATAGAGTTCACTTCCATTTTTGTGTGTGATCATGTTAGAGTAGCCTCTAAATGCTTCCCAGGCACACGACTGAATCCCTCGGCGCATGTAAATGCTTCAATAATGCAATGCAGCATGATTTCTAGCAACTTTGATAACTTTGTAAATCGAACCATGGTTGGGGACTCCTTACCTGACACTCGACCACTAAGCCACTTACAACAGATAATCTACTTTGATTTCAATTCAAATTAGGTTATTAATGTAAATATTGGGGAAGTCATGCAACCAAACCATTTTCTTCAGTTTTAAACTAAGGTGTCGATTACTCTTTGATAAATATTTCCCAAATTCCGTACAGCCTAGCTATATGTTTGACTAAAACTATTCCCATACGAACTTTCCTATGAACTTCTGGGAAGTTCCTTCAACTGTTGCAACTGTGGATTTTGATCTCAGCTTCTACACACGATCAATACTATGTCGTACGTTGAGAAACAAAACCATATGAACAGTTTGTCGTTAAGTGGATCATTTTGTAACACATCCATTATACTAATCTCCTTGATCAAGACCTTAATATTTAGCTAATCTTAATTTGTTACAACATAATGTCTCCTAATTTCCACCAATTCAAACCAGGCTGTCCTGTGCCCTAGTCCCCCTCGTGCATGTATGATTATCCTTATAAGTGTAATCACCAACAGCAAAATCTACTTCATATATTGCTTTGCCTCCTCATTTCTATTTTCTTGCTCTCTAAATTACGAGTATTCTATATGCATGGAAGGTTCATCTTCAGTATTATTCAGACAAATTTGCATGAATAATATTATTGGTTAGCTAGCTGTTTACCAATTGTATAGCTACCGCCACTAGCTTCCGTACTCAACAGGATTCTTCATAGTCCTCTTCCTCTTCAAGATCTCAGATCTCTAATTTAACTTATACAGTACAACTGTTTATATATAGGTGCTGCTATACCTTGTTCCTCTTACAACATCGACCCACAAACCCTTCAACATTCTTTAGGCTCTAGCTGATTTCCAAGCTCAATACCTCGATCAAGTTCGAACATGGCTGGCCCTAACTTTGAAGCTCTGAGAAACTTGCACAACTCTGCCAATGATCTTCTCCACTCTCCTATCATTCAACAAGCTCTGGTCCGCAACAGTCAAGAAAAATGGGTTCATGAGGTTTCAGAAGCATCTCTTAGACTGTTGGATGTGTGCAGCATTTCGAAAGATGTTCTTCTTCTTGTGAAAGAGCATCTGCAGGACCTGCAGTTCACTTTACGCAGAGTGAACAGCTCCGGTGAAGAAGATATTGGGAGCAAAATGACGGCCTACAATTTCTATAGGAACAAGTTGAAGAAGGAGACCCTCAAGTGCTTGAATTCTTTGAAAGGCCGCCGCCGTCCGATGAAGAAGAATGCCTCCATCGTTAGCTTGGAGCTTTGCCCTATAGACCAGAACCTTACGCTTGTTGTGGATGTGCTAAGACAAGTTAGGGTCACCACAGTTTCAATTGTGGAGACTTTGCTGTCCCTCATTTCCATACCCTGGCTGGATGGGAATCAACTAGTAGAAGTAGCACTGCTTCTTTCAGATTCATGTCCAAGTTAATGTGTGGGAGGAGCCAAAAAGTACATGATCTATGCGATGCAACAGCGCTTCAGAGTGCAAATGCAAGGTTGGATGCTGTGGAGATTGCCATTGAAGATCTTCAAGTTGAGTTAGAGTGCATGTTCAGGCGCTTGATCGACACCAGAGTTGCACTTCTAAACATCCTTACCAACTAGTTCATTAGCTAGTTAATTGTAGGCTTGTAGCCAATGATTCTTTGATCCATCAATTGGAATGTTACTAATTCTTTTACTTCTTTTGGTGAACGATTCTTAGATTCTTTAACAATAAACTGCTTTTTCCCAATTCATTATTATAATTCTACTGATCTTACAATTCCAATAAATAAGAAAGAAGCACCACACGAATAGCGAATCTATGGATGGCATTGCGAACACTCAATTGGGTTGCAGAGAATGAACCATTATTAGAGCAAGAGCAAACACAAATCAACTACTTTCATTCTTTCAACATCCCCCATCTGTTTACAACATACAATATGATTAATAACATTTTGAAACAAAGTTTGATGTACTGGACATAAGTTGCCCATCACACTCTTTTTTCACAATCACTTTATTAAAGAGAAATCAACAAAGATGCTCCGAAAACATTTGCTGCACTCTCTCAACAATAAATCCCTTGATGATTTCCACTCTTGGTTCTTCAACAAGAGATCTGCAAACAATACAAAAGAGTTCGTTCATTCAGTATTCTTTCATTTAACATGACATTTTCATTAATGTATCAGAAGTCTGAAACGAAAGTTAACAATCAACCAAGATCAGTCACTCGTCAGCCAACCCATGGACCTCAATTAGGCCACTTTTTCAAGAGAGGGTAAGAACTAATCAGATCACCACAAGCATTAACCATACTAATCCTAAATTATGACCAACCCATACAATCATCAGGATCCTTGCGTCTGAAGTTTCTTTCATGAAGGCATGGGGCTAGTCGATACTTCTAAGTACAAAAGTATAGACTCAATGCATAACAGTATGAAAACATAACCCAAATGTGAGTCACATCTGTACGAAAATAAGAGCTCCTACGTTTGAATCCTCCGAATGTCATTATCCAATACACATCACAGAATAACTTTCACATCAAGAAAACAAAAAAAACGCAGTGCGCAATTTCTACTGGAAGCTGAGGCATATAATGAAAAATTGTACCTAATGATGGTCGTCATGCCCATGACCATGATCATCATGGCCCTCCCAGGGGTGTCTCCAACCCTAAAAGACACAATATGATAGTGAGTCCATGCATGTATAGTACATAACACTGACAAGTGAAACTGAGAAACTGTCTTACCAGCACTACAGGACCATCTTGCTTGGCTCTGTAAAGTACCCAGAACCTGAGACATCAAAGTTTAAACATAACCCATAAGCTGGATAGAATTGCAATGTTATGCCCAATGAAGAAGATAAAAAAGAGAAGAGGAGGGAAAGACAGAATCGCAATTCACTATCTATCTCCATTGCTGCAATAGAGATAACTACAATTCAAAACACGATAATAAAAGGTAGGACTACTGACTTTGAGGAAGCTGTGAACTTATCTATTGCAGAGCATTTGTAAGAATGAAACAAGATTAATACTCATAGAACGCCTCTTTCAGTTTTTTAGGTTACAGACTTCCAGGTATTTGTTGCATAAGCTTTACAATGTATAGAAACAGTTCTTGTTACCCTAGTTCTCTATGCTCCTAATCTACTCAACTCAGGCATTAGACTAATCATCAACCGATTGCAGCGATAATACGAAATCCCATTGCACAACATGAACCAGTAAAACCTATACAATTCAGCTCCAAAGCCGCCAAAATGAACATCTAGAATCCCCAAATTCAATCTAAACCAATTTCCCAACATCCTATTTTCTTCCGAGCTAAACTCTCATGTCCGTGTTCCAATTATAACAGATACCAGCCCAAATATTCGCATCAAAGCACGCAGATCCGACATGACAAAGTACATTGAATTGAACGAAATTAATCAATAACGATTCAACGAATTTGAGCAAAAGTGGAATAATGGGTAATCTATGACTAGGGAAATGCAAGAGTAAGATGTAATAATAAGTGGGTCAATATCAGAAGAAAGAATGAGATAATCGAATGAAGGTGAGAGTGAGCGGCTAAGGTTTACCACATGACGGCGCACAAGCCTTTACCGGTGACGGTGTGCCACCTCTTTGGCTGATGAACGGTGACGCCCTTGTACGTGATGCCATCTCCATGTCCTCCTCCCATCTTCTTCGCTCTCTGTGAACAAAGGCCCTCGACTCGGATTTCAGAGATGCTCGTGTTGTTGGAGACCTGATTAGTTACTCTGTGGCCTATGTTTTCAACGCCGCAGTGAATCACACCCCAGACGCCCAAAATGCTTGTGCTGGGCTTTTGTTAGTCTAGTGCCATCTCGGTCCAGGCCCGCTTTAAATTCATCTGTCGGGCTTCTTTCAGATTTTTGACTATTTGACTGTTGATGCATGATATAAGAAAAGAAAAAAACTTACTGCCATCTTGCTTAGATTCCAAATGGTGATTGATACGGTGAATGGATGGATTGATCCATCTTGGAGACTGATCGAACTAGTGCACGACATTATAGAGTTACCTGCTAGCATTAACTCTTTAAGTATGTTTTTCGTGTAACTGATGTCATTCATGTCATTGCTAACCTTGATGATTCTTAATCATATGAGATAAAAGTAGATTGTGGTGTATATTCGTAGTAGCTAGAGATCTAAAGTTGACAGACTTGTGTAGCAATTTGGCTCTGATGATTGCAATTAAAATGTAAGAGCAATATACTAGAGTCGATAGTCGATACACGCGCGCGGTATAGTATCCACATTATACATATTTCATATATGTATAAGAGTTATAAAAAAAACAACCTTTATATAATAAAACATCTAGTCTTGTGTTATATACTTCTACAAAAAATATAAATGCTCAAATTGTTTTGATTTGTACATATACAAAGCAGAAGAGAAAATGATAGAAATAGTTTCGTGAAACAACGGGGTAATAGATTAGAGTATTGCTAATTTGTAATTAATACACCCATTTTTACTATTAACACACCCCATCTATTTTCCTATCCACACATTTTTATTTTATTTACAAACTAGTCACTTGAATTTAATTGATGATCGGTTCTCACTATATATAGGGTGTGTTAATAGCAAAAATGAGTGTGTTAATAACATCATACATAAATTATCGCGGAAATATATTAATATCTTTAGATTATTCTGTTTTATGAGAAATGTTGGAGCTATTTCGAGAAGAGTCTAGAGAGTGAGAAAGATGGAGAAATGTTGGTGAGAGAGAGTGAGAAGCGGCGAAAAAAATAAAATTTATACCTAGAGTTGAAACGAAGGTAAATACATAATTACACAGCCCATCAGCAGGTACAGGTGGCAATCGGGCCGGCCCAGCCCGACCCGGCCCGGCTCGCCTAATCGGGTTTCGGACCATGCTTGGGCCGGCCCACGACGGGCCACTTTTTAACGGGCTCGGGCTTGGGCCGGCCCATTTAATCAAATGTAAGGCCCAACCAAACACACGGCCCAACCCATAACGTGGTGAGCCGTGCTTAGCCCGGGCCCATTCATGGGCCCGTTTCGTGCCGAAAATTGAAAATGGTCGAGGTGAATATCCTATACCACCGCTTCTACTCTCATAATCTCAACTTTTAATTATACATGATACGATTCCAAACCAAAACTAATTCACACAACCTATCGATCATTTTTTTCTTTGTTAACAAACTAAAGAAATAAGTGATAAATGTTTATTGTTCACAATTAATAAATTTTTAGGCAAAAACTTCTTATAAGTCTAAGGGAATGCAAATTCATATAAGTATATTGTTCACACTCAAAACTAAGTTTATTATTTATAAATATGTTATCTTCATATTAAAAATAGAAAAAAAATTATATTTTATAGCAGGTCGGGCCGTGGGCCTCAAATTATCGTGCTTGGGCTCAGGCCAGGCCTATAACGGGCTCGAGCCGTGCCCATGGGCTCATTTTTTCATGCCCAGCCCGACCTATTAGAATAACGTGTTTGGGTCGGGTCGGGCCGCTTTTAAACATGTCATGCTCGTGTTGTGCCCGTGCTTAACAGCCTGTTTGTCACCTCTATCAGTAGGGTAAAAAGGTCCGCACACTGTTCACACTGTTCACGGTGCCAACATCGGTGCCCAAAGCGTTCTCGATCCTTCACTATGAAAATCGTACTAATTATATATATATATATATATATATATACAGTTCTTATCCAGAGCGAAACTTCGTTTTGAAATTAAAGTGTGAAGTTTCTTATTTGACTCACTTTTCAGTCATATTTTCATATCTCCATCGTTTAGTTTATTGATACTAATATATAGATCATTCTAGCGAATTTTCATCATAATTAATTATTGTTAAGGTGTCGAATTAGATTAAATAAATGAACGGATTATAAATCTGTCATACCAGAACTGTTTGTGTAAATAACGATTACGAAGACCCGTACGATCATCAAATTCGATGAAACTTTGTAGAAGTGATCTATGCATTAGGTTCTAAAAACTGAACGGTAAAGATGTGAAAATATGACTGAAGATGTGAAAATATATATATAGGGTTAATAATAGTATTGTGGTTTTCTAAAAACAGTAGGGGCAAAATGGTCAACCAACAACACAAAAAAATCATTGTTCACTTGCTCGTGAACAGTGCGACTATCTTTTAGTATACAGGTAAATTTAGTTTTTCATCAGATGATTAAAACATATATGCTATGCATATCATTTTTTGCATAGCATGTTCTAATAGCCCTTAGCTAGGGAAGACCAAAGCATAGCATGTTCTAATAGCCCTTAGCTAGGGAAGACCAAGAATTGGGCTAAACCGATCAAAGAAAACGAAGAACAAAAAGAATGTTTCCAAAGCTTCAATTAATCCGGTAAAACATTGGGATTTGAAAGTCTTGTTATTTTTGACTGGAAGTGAAAACTCGTGCCGGTGGTCGGCACTCCGATGATGATCTAAGCACGGATTCCACGTTTGTCAAACTCTCAGGTGGAAAGCATGAAACTCATTTGACCATACACCCCAATAATTCAAATTCCATGATAGATAAATAGCCAGCACACGCACTTGGACCAGCAGCCAACAAAAAGCCAAGTATCAAACCACCCCACTTCGATTCTCAGAAGCCGCCACTCCACCCGTGATCAATGGCGCCACCTCCGTCTCCGACCGCCGTCGATCCCAGAAGCGGCTTCTGCAAATCCAACTCCACCTTCTACAGCAAACGCAAACCAGTCCCTCTTCCACCCAACGACTCTCTCGACGTCACCACATTCATTTCCTCCCAGGCCCACCGCGGCCACATCGCCTTCATCGACGCCGCCACAGGCCGCCACCTCACCTACTCCCAGCTCTGGCGCGCCGTCGACTCCGTCGCCTCCTCTCTCTCCGACATGGGCATAAAAAAAGGCCACGTCATCCTCATCTTATCCCCCAACTCCATCTCCTTCCCCGTCGTCTGCCTCGCCGTCATGTCCCTCGGCGCCATCATAACCACCACCAACCCACTCAACACCACTCGAGAGATCACCAAACAAATCGCCGATTCCAAACCCGTCCTCGCCTTCACAACTCGCGAGCTGCTCCCCAAGCTCGCCGGGTTCGCTTCCAACAACATAGTCCTGATGGACAGCGCTGATCAGCGAACCAAGAATAAGAGCAATAGTAACAAGAAAGTGCTGACGCTCGCGGTAATGATGAACCGGCCGCCCACGTCAGGCCAGTTCAGGGAAACAGTGAGCCAAAACGACACGGCGACTCTTCTTTATTCTTCGGGAACGACAGGAGCCAGCAAAGGCGTGGTGTCGTCTCACCGGAATCTGATCGCGACGGTCCGGACCGTGTTAGGGAGATTCTTCTCGCAAGCTGAAGAGGAGCAGGTGCAGACGTTTCTGTGTACTGTTCCGATGTTCCACATCTACGGCCTGGCCACGTTCGCCACCGGTTCCTGACGTCAGGATCCACTATTGTCATCCTTTCGAAATTCGACATGCACGACATGCTCTCGGCCATTGGGAGGTACAGAGTTACGTATCTGCCCCTGGTGCCGCCGATTCTGGTGGCGCTGGTGAACGGCGCGGCCGAGATAAAGGCCAAGTACGACCTGAGCTCGCTGCGCTCGGCTCTGTCCGGTGGGGCCCCCTTGAGCAAGGAAGTGATCGAAGGGTTTTTGGAGAAGTTTCCTACCGTCAGCATTAGTCAAGGGTACGGTTTGACCGAGACAACGGGGGTGGGAGCTTCGACGGACACGTTGGAGGAGAGCCGGAGGTACGGCACGGCGGGGATGCTGTCGCCGAGCATGGAGGCTAAGATTGTGGACCCCGACAGCGGCGAGGCTTTAACGGTGAACAAGACCGGTGAGCTTTGGCTCAAGGGACCCACCATCATGAAAGGTATAGTACATCCACTGTTAACGTGGACGGGTTTCTTAAGCTTACTTAGCTCATTCTGTCGTTTTTTGATTGCCAACAGTTTAAGACTTTATTTTTTTAATTTTTGGTCTGCTAAAAACTATAAACTGGATCCTAAACAATCTCATCCTTATATGCACGTTAGTCTTAACTAAATGTTGGAATCTACTTGTCTGCGTGATTGGGATTGCCATTAGATAATCTTTAACGTTTGTTTATATGTGTTTGACTCGAAAGTTTAGGAAAAAAGAAAGACATTTCTGTTTAGACGCTAGGGTTATCTATTAAATATTGATTTTATTACGACTAAATATAAATTAATTTTTTTATTTTTTATAAAATGATTTTCATAGGTCTTTGTTGAGTTTGGACTTGAGTTTGGGGTTTGGGGTTAGGGTTAGGGTTTAGGGTTTAGAGGTTAAGGGTTAGGGTTTTGGGTCTAAGGTTTAGAGTTTAGGGTCTAGGGTTTAGAGTTTATATTTTAGGGTTTAAAAAACAACATGACAAAATAACTAATGTAATTTTTCTTTAATAAAATTCATGTGTCAATATTTGATTGAATATAGGACCACATTATACTGTAGTCCTCCCATAGCACTAAAAAGTTTCTCCATCTATGATTAGAAAATTCCGACTTTGTTGCTAATTAGTTTTGGTAAAAATATGATGTACAAACAGGATACTTCTGCAACGATGATGCCACTGCATCGACGCTTGATTCAGAAGGGTGGTTAAGGACCGGCGATCTTTGTTATATTGATGATGATGGATTCATCTTTGTGGTTGATAGGTTGAAGGAGCTCATTAAGTACAAGGCATTTCAGGTGAGTAGAAATTATATAATATGCACCATGCATGGCACGCAGAGTTGAATGTTTTTACTTATATTCATCTTCATAAACATGTGTTTAATTAGTACACTCTAGAATAAACAAATTTACGATTTCAATTTGTAAAAAATATGTATAGGTGCCCCCAGCGGAATTGGAGGCTTTGTTACTCACTCATCCCCAAATTGCTGATGCTGCTGTTATACCGTAAGTTTTCCTATATCCAACTAGCAAATGATTTATACAATCACATTTCAACTTCAGTACTCATTTCCTCATCAGATGAACTGATTTTATGGTTGTATTTTCGATCAGATTTCCTGATGAAAAGGTAGGGCAGTTTCCGATGGCATACGTGGTAAGGAAAGCCGGAAGCAATCTATCAGAGACGGCTGTCATGGACTTCATAGCGAAGCAGGTTGGTATTTGTTCACAGATTACTGCCAAGTGCTTGTTTGCTACAAAACTTCCTTAAAACAGAGCAGGCCGGACAACAATTTTCGTTACAATATTGAATTAAAAGTAATGAATTCTGTAATGCGTACTCAATCTCTTAGCTTGTTTGTTACTGATTGGCTTCGTATCAATGACATTATGCAGGTGGCTCCGTACAAGAGGATTAGGAAAGTGGCGTTTATAGCTTCCGTACCGAAGAATCCAAGTGGCAAGATTCTCAGGAAGGATCTTATTCAGCTTGCAACTAAATCTCCTAAACTATGAAGAATTAGTCGAGGTAAACATCAGCTGGTAACTAAGCTAGCTAGGAGTCGGTTCTTCCCAGCCAATTTCAGTTTTTTGTAAGGGCGCGCATTCTCGTTCTGTGGACAATACTAGTTTAGGTCATCATTTGGAACCCAACCAAGTACGTACCCACCTGCAGGCCTTGCTCCTCTTCTAGTAGTATATCATTTCACTATATATGATAGCTATATATTGTATGTGTTTGTTGGTTGAAAGCTATATTGTATATGTTTGCCTGGTCATAATATAATTCTTCAATTTATTACTGGTTATTTGGATCCGATCAATCGGATGGCAATGTGTAGCAGGGACTCAGAGTTGGACTGGGTAATACCGTAATACTAATGGCTGCGCCACTAATGCGAAGCCCAATTACGTACTCTAGGCTAGTGCAAGCCCAATTAAGACCATGTGTGTGTAAACTAGGCCCAAATTTGATTTAATAGGCGTACAAACCATTCCACAAAAGTTTGCAGATTGCCGTCCCATTAATATACGGATCTAGTCATCTAGATCGTTAACTATCGTATACTAAATTAGCAAATATAACTGGTTTGTTAGACATGGCATATAGGCTTTCATAGACATTAAGCTTGCTGCTGCTCAATTGCAGTCCTTTGAGTTCCATCATGTTTGCCGTACGTGAAACAAACTTCCTTGTGGATGCATTAGCAAGCCTAGGACACTCATCTTCGTCAATAGTTGGACATCAACTACCTCTATTTGATTTCGATTTTCACGGTCTAGTTGTTGTAGAGGGATTTATTTGTAATCTTTTTCTGATCATCGAAAAATAGGTTTTCATGCAAATTTACATATTAATGTATCAATACATTTACATAAATCACCTACATACACATGAGACTTGATGTAGTGATAACCACTCCAGCTGCTCCACCTTATTGATCTTATCAATCACTAGTTTACCATCGTATGAAATGACATATGTAATGGATAGCATAACCGACAACGTTGAGGTAATGAGTTTAAACCTCATTGACATATGTAACGGGTGTGTGAGTTATTTATTATAAATTTTGTTGTATGAAATGAAATCAATTTGCATTTATGTAGGATCAATACATGCATATATATAATGAATGATTAGAATTGTTTAATTAGCATATTGATATAAAAACTTGGAACGATCGATCCACAACGAAACAGTTTTTTTTTTAATCTGGATAAGGTGGCATAAATGAGAGACCTCCTAGAATACGCGTTGTTTGACAATTAATCTTGCCATAAAATTTCTGGAGTTCTCAGACAACGACTTCAGATGGACTGCGTGTGTGTCTAAATGCATATATTATTGCAATATTGCTGCAGAAATAAATAACAGACAAATGGCCTTGATTTCAAATCCCACAACCGCGGAATGACTTCATATAACTAATCAGTGATCTCGTTTTTTCAAACTTTCTGGAAGAATTCAGCTCTCGGGCTCTCGATCCATGTACGTGGCGAAGAGCGATGTTGAATTTTGTTTCTTTTTCTCATTTACAGGACTACCAAATAAGAGGAAAATAGCATTCTTGGTAATAATATAGCTAGCTAGATAATAATCTTACTTTACGGTTCGATCTGGAAGTATTGTTCGGTTGTTCCGATAGTATATATGAAATTAATTTGATTTACGCATGCATGGATTGATGAACATGCACATTATTTAGGGGGAACAAAAAGAGATCCACCAAATATGATCGAGCTTCTGCTTGGAAAACTGAAGAATGTTCCAAATTAACATATAAACCCGAAGAATTTAATTGACTGAACCCGGTCCAAGATTCTAACAAAAGCAAGGAGCAATTCCGTTTGGGATAGGTGGTAATATAACTGGTAATCCAATCATTAAAAACTGATTC
The DNA here is from genome assembly GCA_010134655.1 of Fragaria nilgerrensis. NCBI lineage: Eukaryota > Viridiplantae > Streptophyta > Magnoliopsida > Rosales > Rosaceae > Fragaria > Fragaria nilgerrensis. The sequence goes on from CM020978.1 coordinate 32,343,614, forward strand.
ATATATATGAATAATTAACAGTCCTTCAGCCTTAATTAGAATATACTCCTTGGTCCAAGTCATGCAGAAAACACCTTCACCACTACATAACACACAAGAAAATTATATTAAATCGATCTGATATGGATGTTCTTCTTCTAGTTCTTCCTTTTTTCTTAATTAACTTGTTATATATATATATATATATATATATGATTGCCGAAGAAAATAAACTCGTTTGAAGGACCAGACTGGAAACTACCATATGAGGAAGTGATTCCAGAAGTGCCGGTCAACAGACGCTGTTTACCTACCCAGAAGTACTAATGTCAGCACCCATCACCTAACTGGTTTTGTTGTCCAATATATGAATGACTTTGGTGCTCTATATATATATTGGTGTCTGTTATTAACGACTCAATCATTAACCTTATTTGGTGAAGCTTGCATTGCTAGCTAGCAAGCTAGCACTGAATCAGTTAAGGTCCAAAAATGGCAGAGAGTAACCAAAGAGAGCTGGACATTCATGATGATGATGAGTTCATAGAGGTAGATGACTTTTCTGCAATCCCCGTAAGCACTGCATCACCTCCAGAAATAGATTCTGCGGCGCAGGATCACGGCGCATCAGCGCCTCCGATGCAAACAGATCAATCTAATCCTAGCGGAATGAGTTCACCGTCTTTGTCGGAGAAGCCACTTCTGAATCTGTCTATAGTGCCTGTAAATATACGCAGTGTAGCCCCGAGGTCGCACACTCCCAATTTCTTCACGCCATTGGGAAGCCCTATCAGAAGGGCTATCCAACTTACCAAGTTCGACCCTCAGGATGCTTGGCTCCCCATCACCGAGTCAAGGAACGGCAATGCCTATTATGCTGCCTTCCATTCTCTTTGCTCCGGTATCGGAATTCCGGCTCTTGTGCTTCCCGTCTCCTTCACCGTTCTTGGATGGTACAGAAACCTAACTACTATTTTTTTATTCGTATTAGACTAATTAATGAACAGTAATATTGTTGAGTTCGTTTCTCTATATTACGTGATTTGTCAAGTTCACCTATAAAATTTAAGAACCTCTTGCTCTCATGTAATTCTTATTAGGTTTTGAGTTCTTAGTTTCATGATTTTGTTAATTTGTAAGCGTCGATCTAATTAAATAGTTGATTAATTTGCATGCAGGACATGGGGGATCATAAGCTTGACGGTGGCGTTCATATGGCAGCTCTACACTCTCTGGCTTTTAGTCAAGCTTCACGAATCCAAGGAAACTGGGATGCGTTACAGTAGATACCTCCAGCTCTTCAGCTCCACTTTCGGAGATAAAATGAAGAACATATTCGCCGTCTTCCCCATCTACTACCTCTCCGGCGGCACGTGCTGTGCCCTCATCATAGTTGGTGGTTCCAGCATGAAGCTCTTCTATGAGATCTTGTGCGGCCACGAGTGCACTTCCAAGCCCCTCACTACGGTGGAGTGGTACTTGGTGTTTACGTGTGCCGCGGTGGTTCTGTCTCAGCTCCCCAACCTGAACTCCATTGCCGGAGTCTCGTTGATCGGCGCGATCACTGCCATTGGTTACTGCACAATCATGTGGCTCGTTGCCGTCACGGAGGGCAGGCTCGACGACGTTTCTTATAACCCTAAAAAGGAAAACTCCAATACTGCTATGATCTTCAGCATTCTCAACTCTCTTGGGATTATTGCTTTTGCTTTCAAGGGTCACAATCTTACCCTAGAAATTCAGGTAATTATTTTTACTCAAACAACAGCGTTAAGAGTTAAAAGAGTTGATCCAATTTGTTACTAACCAAGATGTTTGGTTAATTTATACAGGCAACTATGCCTTCAAGTGACAAAAAGCCATCGCATGTGCCAATGTGGAGAGGGGTAAAGATTGCATATCTCATCATCGCATTGTGCTTATTTCCTCTAGCAATTGGTGGATATTGGGCTTACGGACACTTGGTATGTAACAACTGCCTGGTACATTATGTATTTATATGCTTGTTATAGGAATCTACCTTACAATACTGAGATGAGGAGAAGTTTAAGTTTTTTAAGAACTAAACTAATTGAATTCATTCGTTACGATTAAACTCTTAACATTTGAGTGAAATGATACAACCGAGTTAAAGGACTTAACGAGTGTGTAAGGTAATATATCATTAGCTTGAAAGAAAATACGTTCTAGCATCTAGAAATTACGTAACAGTTTTTTTTTTTTTTAATATGGTTTTCGAAATGGTCTATATATGTTTACGATTAATATTTTTGTATGTTGACTGCCCGTTCAAAAACAAGTTAGCAAGGGGGCTCTCTTTCACTGTAGTTTTCAACTAATCTTTTGATCCTTGTTCATGTTTTGATAGATACCACCAAATGGGGGGATGCTTACTGCAATCTATCAATACCACGGGCGCGACACTTCGAAATTCATTCTTGCACTGACCAGCTTATTCATCGTTGTGAATGCTGTAAGCTCATTCCAAATCTTTGGGATGCCCATGTTTGATGATATGGAGTCCAAGTACATCACTCGCTTTAACAAACGTGCCCGTGGTGGCTCCGATCGATTTCTCGGGCCATGTTCGGATTCGGCTGCTTCTTCATAGCCGTCGCGATCCCCTTCTTGGGTAGCTTTGCCGGTCTCATTGGAGGGATTGCCATCCCGATCACCTTTGCTTATCCTTGTTTCTTGTGGTTGAAGATTAAGAAGCCCGAAAAGTTCAGCTTCATGTGGTTGCTAAATTGGACTCTGGACTTCTCGGCACCGCTCTCAGTGTCATACTCATTGCTGCCGGCATTTATGTTGTCATCGACACCGGAATTCAAGTCAGCTTCTTCAAGCCGCAATAATCTATTCTATGATCAGTACTATATCAAGATTCAGTTCATTAATTCATTAGGATTCCCTTGCATCCCATATTCCTGTTGTTTCATGGTGATGATCCATACATGTTATAGATACATAATAAATCTTAATATATATATATATATATATATATATATATATATATATATATATATATATCAGTACTTTGGTGTTGTACAGTGGATTGCAATTTTGTTATATGCAAAGAAGTAGATAATGGTATTGCAAATTAATATAGGAAATTTGGTATTGAGCTAGCTAGCTAGATAGCCACACCGAAAATTGGTTTACTTTTTATTTTTCTGGTCAATATATACTACATGTCTACATCTCATGCTTAGGTTAGTCATCACCAAACAGGGTTTTGTCGGCTTTCTTTTGAGTCTTTGGCTGCTAATTGTAAAGAGAGACATAATAGAGCACAGATTACCTTTAGCTCCGTTTTGATATCAATATTCAAGCAGGATAAGATATAGTTTTGATCAGGGACAGATCTTAGTGATAACCTCTCTGGGCTGTAGCCAATAGGAAAATTTCTACCTAATCAACTTAATACATGTATAAATTATATTTTATACAAAAAAACAAAAAGTAAATAGCCCAGCCAGTTTTTCTCTCCCTCTCTTAACTAACGTTTCTAACTTTCTATCATTATAATTTTTCCTCTTTACTTTAGATTGTTATGTTATTTAGTTATTTTCTTGGCTACCCACTATTGGTTATTAACGGACCTAAATGGATTGAAGTCATGACAAACTTCTACAATCAAATACAATTATTTATATAATTATCATATAATTAGAGGAAGATCTATATACATATGTCTTAATTATATCATACTCGTATTATAGTCGACCATTTGTATAATGCTATATTCGTATCATTTGAAAATATTTTTTAGAAATTTTGTTCATACTTTTACCATTACCGCATTTAAATTTTTGTTAAAGAAAAGAGAGAGAAAAACACTGTATACCTTTTATAATATAAAAAAAATTATATGGTAAAAGTTAGCCTAGAGTATTTCAAATTCCTGGTTCCGTCCCTGATTTTGATGGATTTAGAAAGCTTCAAAGTATCATTCACAAAAGCAACCAGACAGAACCGTGATCCAAGTATGAATTTCCACGAAACTATGAAGCATGTTCACGTTAGAACAGAAAGAAAATTATGCAGAAAAAGGCTCATTAGTTATTTTCTTGATGCGGCCTCCATTGAAATTCTTATATGAAACTTTTATATGCATGTCGACCTTTGATGAATGGTTTTCAACCTTTTATGCGGACCTTTTATGGGACAATGTACAACGCAACAAACAAAGGAAAAGTAAAGAGAAATTATTCAACAAAAGTAATTTGAATAGCGTCGGTCACAAAGTGAACAGAGCGAAGAAACAAGGAAGCTCCCATCAGCTGGTGTGACTGTAAGTGCTCGAGTCTGCAGAAAGCGTACTACATGTTGCAAAGCAGATCGATGATGTAAGCTACCAAAACCAAACCCTACTAGTACCAGCTCGACTGGATTATAATGACGAAAATTCTTCAACATGAAGATGTAAGTGCGTAGAGCAACTAATATGCAAGATAATGAATATATTAGTTTTGGTAAGAGCATAGGGTATTGGTTTTTGTTTCTTTACTATGGTGCAAGGCAGAGTGGCAGACTACATAATTTGACAGCACTCAAAAATTATTATCTTTGGGATACGTACGTGTCTAATAGAATTTCATGCAGTTTGGTAATTGTCTGATTGTCTGAATCTACCAAGCAAAGATGGATTAGTGATTGTTGAGTGCAAATATGAAATATGCATAGCTAGCTAGCTAGAAGCATTACATACTCGATCTGAGATTAAGCAATTGCATCATTCAAATATATTAAGAAAGTGTGATCGTTAATACAAAATTAAGGTTTCAAAGTTAACTTCTAGGGAATGGTAGAATACTGTTGGAGACTTGTGGAGTCTTCTTAAATGGACAAGTACTGATCGAGACTCCAAAAAAGATAAAGTGTGCAAGGCCATTATAGCAGCCAAACATGCCCCAGTAAAAAGATTCTAGTTTAGGATCGGACCTGCCCCCACCCTCCCTCACTCACCAGATACTACTCGATCTATTTCGATCACCCGCACTCACCAACCTCTTATCCAGCAGCTAGCTCTTTCTCTATATATATTCCTCGTTGGCATTCACCACAACTAAAATCAGTGATCATCTAAGCACAACTGATCAGAAATGAGTAGTGAGGTGACGGAAGTGAAAGTAAACTCAATGTCGTCGGCAAGGAGGGCAGCAGATTATTCAGAAATCGAAACTCCGGCAGCCGATATGGCAAGCCCGGCTGGTCCACCAAAAACACCTAAGAGCCCTTTTGCTTCGCGTTTTATGAGTACTCCTCTTGCCAGCCCCATGAAAAAGGCGATTGTAAGCATGCATGGCTACTTGGAAGAAGTTGGACACTTCACCAAGCTTGATCCTCAAGACGCCTGGCTACCGATCACCGAGTCGAGAAATGGTAATGCCTACTACTCTGCGTTTCACACTCTGAGTTCCGGTATCGGAGTTCAAGCCCTCCTTCTTCCGCTGTCTTTCACTGTTCTTGGTTGGTAAGTACTATATATACACCGAAACTTCGTATTAGTCCTGGATGGATCAATTATTTTGCTTTGCTTATATGATTCCTTTTTGCAGGGTATGGGGAATCATATGCCTCTCAGTGGCTTTCATGTGGCAGTTATATACTCTCTGGTTACTGATACAGCTTCATGAATCACAATCTGGGATGCGCTACAGTCGATACCTCCGCCTTTCCATGGCTGCTTTTGGTATGCAGTAGCAAGAACTAAAACCATAGCTCATCGGTTTTCATAATCTCCTCGCAACATTATTCAGCTAGCAAAATCATAGTCTTCTGAAAATCATTGATTGATTACAATAATAGTAACTAAGTCATGATTTGAGGGTTCATAATTTAAATGAAAAGCAATGCATGCATGCTTTGCACTAAAGGGTACAAAACTAACAAATCCCAGGATCCGAAATATATTTTGGATACCCTTAATATAATTACCACATATATTATCCGGTTTAGTGAGTTGATTAGTGGTCCTCAAGTTCTAGGATTTGTTTTCACTTCAAATCCTATCGCTAATTACTTTACATAAGTAAAGTGATATCTGATGTATGCTATAAAGAGACGAAGCTAGGTAAATCAGCCACAAACTAAATTGAGTCTGTTTTAAAGGATTAAAATCACCTTCTTAATTCAAGTAAAACAGTTCTACATGAGAAAATACTAGTTTTAACTTATAAGTGCTTCTGGGAGAAATGAGACCTGGGAGTGCCCTGGTCAAAACCTAAAAGCATTCACTCCCATAGGGACTGTTAATAATTCCCCTCGTCTTGGTTGCCTGGTTTGCACATTATTTAACGGCGTTAACGTTGCGTGGCTGGCAGGTGAGAAACTAGGGAAGCTGCTATCGCTGTTTCCGATCATGTACCTCTCCGGTGGCACGTGTGTGACCCTGATCATGATCGGTGGTGGAACCATGAAGATCTTTTACCAAATCGTTAGCGGTAACAATACAAGTCCTTTGACCATCGTGGAGTGGTACTTGGTGTTCACCGGCACGGCCACTGTTCTAGCTCAACTCCCTAACCTCAACTCCATTGCCGGAGTTTCACTTATCGGAGCGATCGCTGCTGTAACTTACTGCACACTCATTTGGGTTGTTTCCATTACCATAGATAGGCCAGCGGGTGTCAACTATGACTATCCAGCACTTCCTCCCCAAGCAAAATCTGATCCAGCTGCTTCGGTTTTTAGTATTCTCAATGCTATTGGGATAACTGTTTTTGCTTTTAGAGGCCACAATCTTGTGCTCGAAATACAGGTAAAATGATTAAACTCATTTGAGTCTTGATTAGGTTAACCCTCTCTAACCGGCTGGTGCTGATATTGGTGTCATGTGCAGGGGACTATGCCTTCAAGCATAAAGAGCCCGTCGCGTTTGCCAATGTGGAAAGGGGTGAAGTTTGCATATCTCATCATAGCAATGTGCTTGTTTCCCTTAGCAATCGGAGGCTATTGGGCTTACGGGAATTTGGTAAGATACATCAGATACAATAATAGCATCTCTTATTTCATGATATGATTCATATATACTTGATCCAGTCATTTAATATGATCATCCTATGGCAGATACCATCAAACGGAGGAATGCTAAATGCTCTGAACAACTACCATGGACACGATACGTCAACATTTGTGCTAGGTTTTACGAGCCTGCTGGTTGTGATCAACTGCCTAACCTCGTTTCAGATATATGCAATGCCGGTGTTCGACAATCTGGAATTCAGATACACTAGCAGCATGAACAAACCCTGTCCACAGTGGCTCCGCGCAGGGTTTAGGATTTTGTTTGGCTGTTTTGCCTGTTTTATTGCAGTGGCACTGCCATTCTTGCCAAGCTTGGCAGGGTTGATCGGAGGAGTTGCAGTACCCATCACATTAGCATATCCATGTTTCATGTGGATACTCGTCACAAAACCTCCTAAACATATTGCAATTTTCAATTGGGTACTGGGATCCTTGGGGATAGTCCTTAGTATCTTAATTGTCACCGGAGCAATTTGGAATATAGTGACCATTGGAATAGAAGTTCACTTCTTCAAGCCTGAATAACTAATTGCAACAAGGGCATCACAAAGTGGAGTAATGGGAAGCCTAGCTACTACAAAGAATGGTGCTATTGGATATCATCAACAAGCCTCCTGCTATTGACTTTAGACCAACTCTTCAGTTGGGTCTGGATAGTAATACCAGTGCCTAGTAAAAAGGAAAAGCCCCATCCCTGATCCCAGAGAGCAAACAACTTTTCAGATATGTAAAATAACTGTACAACATGCTTCATAACACTATGGGTACGTATCTCAGTATCTGAGATGTAATACCAATTTTTTTCTTATGTCATTGTATTGTTGATAAGTAAGACAAACATCAATCTCTCAGTAGTTTGTAGGCCAATAACAAAAACCCTCACTAGTAGCAGAAAAGCAACCGTACCTTCAAGTAACCATTCTTCCTCCCTCGCGTATTTTTTTCTATATTGAAAGATGAGCTCGCCACTTAGATCAGCATCTTCACGAGTAGTCACATCAATTTTTACTTTCTACTTTTGAAGTTGTGATTACACTCCAACAAACAACAGAAGGAAAGTCGGGATACAGATTAAATGCAATGGCCAAGAACTTTCATGGTTAACTTCAGGTACTGCGTGTCCCCCTCTAGGATTACATAGATAATGGAAGCAGCATCCTTCGTTTCTTTTTCCGAGCCAACTTCACTTGTCTGGTAACTTTTATGCACAAAAGCAAAAGCATTGCGATGCATACTAGGATGAAAGCAAGTCGCATATGCCTAAAGTACAATGAAACTGCTGAGAACACCAGGAAAGCTAGAATTACCAATTCCCATATTACAAAGAGCACAACATCTACCCTGCATTCACAAATAGGGAGAAATGAAACAACTGTGAGATAAGATCATGATTTAAATGAGCCAAACGAGAGATAATCCAAACACGACATGTTTATACATTTACATGGCTCAAAATTTTATGTTTCCCACTAAACTAAAGTAACCTATCTATTACTATTTCTCAGAAAGGAAAAATCAAGCTCATCAAGTAAAAAAGGCAACAGGACATCAAAGATACACAATCAAGTCGAGAAGGTCCCAAACACTATCACCGCACGATAACCCTGACTTCAATGTAACGGAAATCTGTTGTAAGAATGATATATCATTAAACACAGACTAATATACATCCCGATGCTACCGGCAAACATCAACAAGGTTCCAAGAATGCAGAGCAAAGCTCTTCCAAACAATTGGTTCTGTTAATAGATCTAAAGGGAAAGCTCTATGAAAGGCAGCCGCTCCGAAATTGAACACAAAGCAACACAGGCTACACCAGCAGTAACTTCTGGTCATCATTATATTGTCCGCCTCTAAAATTTACTTCTTTTCTACTCTTGATAACAATTTAGCTTCAACAACTCGGAAGGCTGCCTCTAATTAAAAATTAAAAAATTGCACAACAAAATCATAACCAGACCTGATCTATCTCAACAAAAATTACAGATGAAGCACACAGATCCCAGAAAGCAATGAAAAATATCACAAATTCAAGCAGAGGTAAAATCAAAACAGATAAGAAAGCCTGGATTGTTGAGAATCCCTCACCTCGACAAAGTGTGGTTAGAGGTGGAGGAGAAGAACGAGACGGAGGCCCAGTCATGCTTCGATCGAATCTGATACTCTCTCAACTGATCCGCCAGATTCGATCGCGTTATCATCTCCTTCGCTTTTGCTTCTGCTATCTAATTTCTTCTCAGAGAGATCGGAGACGGAGGTCTCTTCTTCAACGTCGCTTCCCCCGGCGGAACTAAACGTCGCCGTTTCGATTCACAGCGAAATTGAATTCTCAACGTTGGCTGGCTTCAGAGCGAATCACCGTTTCCGTGGACCTCCTCTCACTATAATTTCTCTGCCCTTTCGCTTTTTATTTGTTTATTGTTTTTGACGAAGCAGAGGCCCAATATCAAGGCCCAGGCCCAATAGAGCTAACTGTGATTAGGGTTGGGGTAAAGTAGGACAATCCACACAGGAAAAGAGTGACACACCCCCCACATGGAAACAGCAGACCAACCCCAAAACCCTTCCGATAACCAAAACGACGTCGTCTCCGGCGTTTCCTCGCCGGAAACTGACTCATCGAGCCCTCAGGAAACCAACCAAAACCATTCCTCGGAAAACCCGTCAGCACCTCCTCAGGAAGAAGCGCCGATCTCGGACTCCCAAGACGACTCCTCCGAACCCATCGCTGAAGACGCGCCTAATGAACCGCCTCAAAACCCTACCGGACGGGTCCGGCGGAGACCACCGGCCTGCCGCCAAAACGACGCCGTCGGAGGAAGAAGTTCTTCACGGAGCTCATCGGCACTCCGTCGATGGCCAAGAGCCGCCGCACTGACCTGAACAAGGAGGTCGACACCGAAGCGCTGATAGCGCTCTCGGTAGGGTTTCCGGTGGACTCGCTCACGGAGGAGGAGATCGAGGCCAACGTGGTCCCCGTCATCGGCGGAGTCGAGCAGGCAAACTACATCGTCGTCCGGAACCACATTCTGTCCAGGTGGCGGTCCAACGTGTCGTTCTGGCTGACCAGGGAGATGGCTCTGGAGTCGATTCGGCTGGAGCATAAAGCATTGGTGGACAAAGCTTACAATTTTCTGGTGGAGCATGGGTACATCAACTTCGGGTTAGCTCCGGCGATTAAAGATGCGAAATTGAGGTCGTTTGATGGCTCCGAGAGGGGCATGTGGTCATTGTGGGAGCTGGTTTGGCCGGCTTGGTGGCGGCGAGGCAGTTGGTGTTTTTGGGGTTCAAAGTTGTGGTGTTGGAAGGGAGGAGTAGGCCTGGAGGGAGAGTGAAGACGAAGAAAATGAGAGGGGAGGGATTGGAGGCTGCAGCTGATCTCGGTGGGAGTGTCCTCACCGGAATAAATGGGAACCCGCTAGGGGTTCTAGCTCGGCAACTGGAGCTGCCTCTGCATAAGGTGAGGGACCTTTGCCCGCTTTATTTACCAGATGGAAAATCAGTGAATTCTGAGATGGATGATAGAACTGAGGCTTCTTTTAATAAGTTGTTAGATAGAGTTTGTAAGCTTAGGCATGCAATGATTGAGGAAGTCAAGTCTGTGGATGTTCCGTTAGGGACTGCGCTGGAGGCTTTCCGAAGAGTGTGTGATGTGGCTCAGAATCCGCAGGAGAGAATGCTCTTGGATTGGCATCTGGCTAATTTGGAATATGCAAATGCCACCTTGATGTCTAATTTGTCAATGGCGTATTGGGATCAGGATGATCCCTATGAGATGGGTGGTGATCATTGTTTTATTCCCGGAGGCAATGAGACTTTTGTGCGAGCCCTTGCAGAGGGTCTTCCAATTTTCTATGATAGGACTGTGCAAAGTATCAGGTATGGAGCTGATGGGGTTTTGGTTTATGCAAATGGCCAGGAGTTTCGAGGGGACATGGTTCTTTGCACTGTGCCATTAGGTGTGCTTAAGAAGGGGTCGATTGAATTTGTCCCAGAGCTTCCACAAAGGAAGAAAGATGCAATTCAGAGTTTGGGATTCGGATTGTTGAATAAAGTGGCCATATTGTTTCCATATAACTTCTGGGGCGGAGACCTTGATACTTTTGGGCATTTGACTGAAGACCCGAGTATGAGAGGCGAGTTCTTTCTGTTTTACAGCTATTCTTCTGTATCAGGAGGTCCTCTTCTGGTTGCACTTGTTGCAGGAGATGCTGCCATTAAGTTTGAGCAGATGTCTCCTTTGGAGTCTGTGAATAGGGTGTTAGAGATACTGAGGGGCATTTTCCACCCTAAAGGTATTGCTGTTCCAGACCCTATTCAGGCAGTGTGTACTCGGTGGGGGAAGGATGACTTCGCATACGGCTCGTATTCATATGTCGCAGTAGGTTCTTCAGGAGATGATTACGATATTCTTGCAGAAAGCATTGGGGATGGGAGAGTATTCTTTGCCGGAGAGGCCACTAATAAGCAGTATCCTGCAACAATGCACGGAGCTTTGCTCAGTGGGATGAGAGAGGCTGCTAACATCCTGAGAGTAGCTAAAAAGAGGACAATAATCCCATCACAGAAATTTAATAATTCTTCCAAGGACGATGAGGATTTGGATAATTTGTTTGACACCCCTGACTTAACATTTGGGAGCTTCTATGTTTTGTTTGATCCCAGGTCGTCGGATCCTGAGTCTACATCCTTGTTTAGGGTGAAACTCGGAGGGGAAAAGTTGGACGTGGGAAGTTTCAGTCTGTACGGCTTAATGTCGAAGAAGCATGCCTTTAAGCTGAGAGATGTAGATGGTGATGGGAACAGGATGACAATGTTGAATTTGGAATTTGGAGTGAGGCTGGTTGGGAGAAAAGGTCTGAGTGGTGTTGCAGAATCTCTTATCGCCTGCATTAGATTAGCAAAATCAGGTATGAAACAGTAGTAGGTTTGGAGCTGGTTTTGCCTAGTGAAGCAGATCATGATTTCATCAGCTGGAAGGAATTCAATTCATGATTAATTGTTGTTGTAGTAAAAATAATTACTTATGCCGAGAAGACTGGAAGACTGAAGTGATTCTGTTGGTCATGAGAACCACTTCAGATGTTCAACAATATAACCAATGCTTTTCCCGAGTCGCTTAGTAATTGTAGGAGTGAAAATCTGGTTGTGAGTTCCTTATTTATCCCCACATTAACATTGTTGTACATCCTCAATTTAGTTGCAGTATCATTTTCCTATTCAGATTGCAGCAGATTTTCTTTCACCTGGTTAAGGTTTGGATACTTCAAAATTTGAAATGGGATGCTTGGCCAAAATGGTATACTCCACAAATTGTTTGTGTTAACATCAAATGCATCTTATAATTTTAGTTAAGTCACTTTCATAGGCTCATTATCATCTCGCTTAATCTAAAAAGTTTCTTGCAGAAAACCTAAAATAAAAATCCTGATGCTTCACGTCCGTCTTCAAGCAAAGAACATACGTGATGAAACCATGGGCTTAAAACGGTATGATTCAAATACTGATTCAAGCACCACGTCACGTGAAAATGTCGTGTGCTAATCATCCAAAAGGATTTAAATTCCATATCTAATCAAATATAGAAACTTAAATTGATGCTTCTTTCAAAGTAGAAAAACTAAAAACGGTACGACTCTTTGATAATGTGGGCAAGTGGCAACCCCAAAGCCCAAACGGCCCTATTCCCAGAAGGCAACAGCGATCGAAAATATCCCACCCCACTGAAGCTTACGGGGCACGATGCACATACCAATCCCAGATCTCAAAACCCTCCTTCCAAAGCATAGTGCCACGTGGGCACCTCCACGCACCGCCCCTCTCAAAAAATTTAATCCATCCAACAAAGCCGACACTCCTCGCGGGGCCCCACATCTACCGTCCCCCACGTTTCTTCTGACACGTCGCGCGCACTTATTGGCCGTTGGCCTACAACTCTGCTGACCACTAGTACACCGTGTCCCGCTCTTTCGTTAGCATCTTTGGCCTTTCGCCTTTTTGACTGTTTGGTTTCCTTTACACCTCCGCTTATCACACACGCACGACTCGCTGGCTTCAACTGGCACATATGCTATTCGGACACGTGTCGAACATCCGGAGCGCGTGGCGGGAGTCAGCGCGTGAGAGTACTCTTTTCTTTATGATGCAGTGCAACGCAGAGGTCGGTCACAGGAACAGAGTGCCAATGGGGTATGGGATTTGGTGTAACCTATCTCATTTTGAAGCCTTAATTAGATTACTTAATCGCGTCACGTCCGTGTAGGATGGTGCTATATAACCTCACACCCTCAGTGAGCTTAGCCTCATCACAAACGCAAAGCATTTCACTACAATTGTCTAAGAAAGAAGAAAGCCTAGCTGCTTGTTCATTTCATTGCTTGTAATCTTTGTTTTAGAATCAATCTTTTTAAGAATGGCGGGTGAGTACAACAAAAGCCACGAGTACGAGACCAAGGCCGAGGAGGGCGGTCCAGTTGAGACCCAAGATCGTGGGATGTTTGATTTCTTGGGGAAGAAGAAGGAGGAGGAGAAGCCTGTTCATCATGGACAGGAGGAGGTGATTGTCAGCGAGTTCGAGAAAGTCAAGGTGTCTGAGCCTGAGCCAGCTTATGTAGACTGCAGCAGCAAACCTGCTGAGCATGGCTATCATCACGAGGAACCTAAGGAGGAACATAAGAAGGAAGAGAAGAAGCATGAAACTCTCTCCGAGAAGCTTCGCCGATCCGACAGCAGCTCTAGCTCGGTAAGTCGATCACCTCTTAATTACTACAATGATCAACGTTTCAGTGTTTCAGTTGAACTACTTAACCAACCAGGTCACTGCTACTGTAGTGATCTTTCTTAAACACATTGTGTTCGAATTCATGATTAATATGTTTGACTAATAATATATTGGATGATGAATTTGCAGTCAAGTGACGAGGAAGGAGACGATGAAGAGAAAAAAAAGAAGAGAAAGGAGAAGAAGGGACTGAAGGAGAAGATCAAAGAGAAGATCTCCGGCGACAAAGAAGAAGAAGAGAAGAAACACGGCTACGAGCAGGACACTGAGGTCCCGGTGGAGAAGTTCCACGAGGAACACGAACGTCCCTACGATCACGGCCCAGTCGTGCACCACCATGAGGAGCCAAAAGTTGAACCAACAGTAGCCTACGCAGAGGAGGAGAAGAAGGAGGACGAGAAGAAGGGTTTCCTTGAGAAGATCAAGGACAAACTTCCCGGACACAAGAAGCCGGAGGATGTTCCGGTTGCCTCTCCGCCACCGCCGGAGTATGAAAATGTTGAGCCTGCTTACCATGAAGGTGAGGTGAAGGAGAAGAAGGGTTTATTGGAGAAGATCAAGGAGAAGATTCCCGGGTACCATCCCAAGACTGAGGAAGAGAAGCTGGAGAAGGAGAAAGAGAAGCCAACTGGTTCTTACTGATCGGTTTCCCTTTTGCGTCCGATCATGATGGTGTGGAATGTTGGCGTCTTTAGTTATTTTCTGGGTGGTTTTTCGTTTTGAAAAAAAGAAAAAGAAAAAGAAAGTATATATAGACTGTTTCATCTATGTGTACTTAATTATTTGTAAGTTTGTTTATTAGCTATCATTTCCTTATTTTGTTTGTGATTTAAACATTTTGTTGTTAATAATATTGTATTTTCTTGAATGTGGAACTTTCTTTTTCATGCTTACGTACCACTAAACACATTGAACCCACATTTTTCCATATAAGAATAAAGTGAGATTGAGATGGAGTCAGTAGAGAGATTAGGAAGGTGCTTTGCTTGAGATTTGGGGAACTGATTGTTCAACAAATAATAGTATATGCAGCTAACGAAATTACTTATGTGTACGTGTTAGTGGCTTGAACAAGTATTTGTAGGACTTTGAGTGTAACATGAGCTGGCCTCTCTAGAATTCTTTAGCAAAAGTAATGCATTCTCGAATGTTTTAGAAGAAAATATTCCTAAGTTTTTGTGGTTTTGGAGTATATTACATTTAGAATTTTGCTAATTAATAATGTATGGACTATTCGATCAATTTTAATATTTTCAGACAACTTATAAATTTTTTTTGATAAGGTAAATAAATTTAAATATTATAATTTTGTAAATCGAACTCATAACTTCTTAGTCATTAATACCGAATAGTACTAGACAACCTATATAAATTTTTAATTTTTGTTCCTTAGGTCCAGTTTAATTTTTATCAGTATCCAATTACGAGATGATGATGTTCGCAGATATTTAGTGAATGAATAGGGACTTAAACGCTGGAAAGGTTCAACAGGATAGGAAGACTGGTAATCCAGCGATCGATGAATTATATATTCGAGGACCGTTTCAAATTAAAATGATCGATCATGCTGGCAACTTCTTTGCAATAATGGATCAGATCTTTATCACACACGTCATATACACTCGAGAAAATTCGAGAGGAGGTCGCTGAGTGGGATCACCATGTTTTATGGATTTCAGGTACTAACTCAAGTCGATCATCAACTCCATTTATACGTCCTATATTTCATAACCGGATTATTTCTTCTTTTGAGAGAAGAAAAAAACAGTTTCGAGAAAAAGAAATGAAAGAATAAATAGAAGGATGTCTCCCTCGATCCTACAACAAGAGTGAACTGCGCGATCGACGCAAAATTAAAGGAGCTAGCTAGGGATGACCAAAACGAAAGCAAATTGGAGTGGTGGAACCGTCAAGGACCATCGTCCATTCCTCTTAATAGTCTGAGCTTTCGTTTGTTGTACGCATAGAAACTAATCCTAAAGCTTTTCGAAGTTGAACATTAGTAGATTTTGCCCCACATTGTGTGGTCTAAAACTCCTTTGTTCATACGTTGCTGGCTAAAGTCTTAACAGTCATGATTGATCTCGATGACCCAAACCCATCCATCATTCACTAGGTCCATGCATTAGAGGGATAAAGGTACCGAATGGTAACATACTATCACTAAAGGATGTCTTATTCAGCATAAGGGGTCCAGTAGGAAGTGGTTAATTGGTTTCAAATTTGGTTATGGAACTTCACCAGACATGTATAGAACTAAAGAAGAGGAACTACTCCTAACATCAAAGTTTGCAGCAAGGAAAGAATCTAAAACATCAAAGCAGAAATGTCATATTATGATCAGTTCGATCGATATGTTCTTCAATATCTTAGAGTGGCAACTATGGAAATTATTGCATGTAAACTGAACTCTAGATTGGAGTAGTCGGTAGAATTTGAAATGAATGATGTCTGAGAACAATATTCCACAGCTAATAAACGAGAGTATGGTCACATACCGACAGTTGAGAAATGATCAAGGTTAGTAGGTTACCACTTATTGAAGCTTTTAAAGTAAAAGTCCACGAAATTCGTAGATGCATGTTCATGGGATATGAATCCAGATTCAATTCCAATATATTGACGTATCAACTGTTCTCCCCTGCCACCATTAAATTAGTAACATGCCAATGAGTGTAGTAGCCTCAAATGTGAACTACGTACCCTAGACTATCATATTGTTTTTTTTTTTTTTTTGGTATTACTTAACCTACAGGTCGGGGTATATTTTACTTGGTAGCTTAACTTGCATACTTACCTACAAAACCCTAAACAAATTTGACAGGACCAAACCTTGGTTATCTTTCTTGCATTCGGAGGAACCAAAGAAAGAGATGCTCTTCTCTCTTGTGCCAACTCAAACTCCTTTGGCGCCTCTGATCTTGGGTCGAAAAAAGCGATGGAAGTCATGAAGTCACTGCATACTACCTAAGAGAAACAATGTTCCTACATGCCAAAACAAAATCAATAATTTAACTAATCCTTATCTATATAGTTCCAGCTTTATGTACTTGCAACTATCGACTTTATGGTATTGATGAAACAAAATCAAAGATGAAGATCATAAGCAAATTTCCTCACCCAAGAACACTCTTATCACTCATTGTTGTTGCTATATGTGTTATAAGACCAGTGAGTAGTGCTTCTACTACTGATGTTAATGGCGAGTATTTGATCGGAGTTGGAAGCTATGACATGACCGGACCGGCTGCCGGAGTAGTCATGATGGGTTACGCCAACATGGGCCAAACCACTGCGGGTGTACATTTCCGGCTAAGAGCCAGAACTTTCATAGTGGCTGAGAGCGCCCATGGCCCAAGGTTTGCCTTTGTTAATCTTGATGCAGGGATGGCCTCACAACTCGTTAATATTAAAGTTCTGGAGAAACTCAAATCAAGGTCAATCTAATTTGCCAATATATTCAATACATAATATTATCTTCAAGGTAAATGTTAATTCTTGTTCTTCGTTTTAAAGGTTTGGCGATTTATATACCGAGGAAAATGTGGCGATTAGTGGCATTCACACCCATGCAGGCCCTGGGGGTTATTTGCAGTATTTCCTTTACTCTATATCAACTCTAGGATTCATCCAAGAATCATTCGATGTCATTGTCAATGCAATTGTGCAGAGCATTGTTCAGGCTCATCATAACCTCAAACCTGGTTCCATTTTCATCAACCAAGGTAAACTAATCTACCTAGTTCATACAAAGTCTGCATGTAACTTGGTAGAAAATCTACTTACTTCGATCAGATCACCTTATTGATGAAATTTTATAGGGGATGTGGTAAACGCCGGAATAAACAGGAGTCCAAGCGCTTATCTGCTAAACCCGGCAGAGGAGAGAGCACAGTATCCGGCAAACGTTGATACCATGATGACTCTTTTGAAGTTTGTGGATGGTGCCAGCCAGAAGAGCATTGGAGCATTCAGCTGGTTTGCCACTCACGGAACCTCCATGAGCAAAGACAACAAGCTCATCAGTGGTGACAACAAAGGCGCAGCTGCGCGGTTCTTTGAGGACCAGTTTGCTACAACTCCCATCAGAGCACCCTTCAACTCGTCTAGCACACCAGGTAAGCAATCAATTCAAGCTCATATATATAAATACTCAGCAACATTAGCTAGATGTTAGCAACGTGATCAATTGCAGTTGCTCACTTTTGTTATCTTTGTAATAGATATTGGTGAGTTAGTAAAGAAGGCAAAGACGATCAAAGCAACAGGAGGGCAGCGCTGCATTAAAACAAGCAGTGAAGACTGTAAGGTGAGGAAGAACGACGGGTCACTATTCGTGGGAGCTTTTTGCCAATCTAATGTTGGAGATGTGACCCCGAATGTGCTCGGCGCATTCTGCACTGATACCGGAAGACCTTGTGACTTCAAGCATTCCTCATGCAATGGGAATGACCTGCTTTGCCTCGGCCGTGGACCTGGGTACTAATATGGCCTTCTTAATCAAATGGCTTGCGCCACAAGAAAGAGAGAAGAGGAATAACAACACTGTTGTGTGACTATGTGACTTTGTGCTGTGTAACAGGTACCCTGATGAAATACTAAGCACCAAAATTATAGGGGAAAGACAGTTTAAGAAGGCAGCTGATCTATTTACATCGGCATCAGAGAAATTAACCGGGGCTATCGATTACCGTCACGTGTACCTAGACTTTACTGATATTGAGGTTGAACTGGAAGGAAACAAGAAGGTGAAAACATGTCCAGCAGCAGTTGGTGCTGGTTTTGCTGCTGGGACTACAGATGGTCCTGGTATCTCTGGATTTCAACAAGGTGAAACAGAGGTTAGCACGTTTTTGGCCACTTTGGTTTTTAGTCTCAAGGCATACCAGTCTTCTCTGCTTGCTTTAGCACTTACTATGGTTTTATTTACAGATCCCTGAGAAATATATAAAACTTAGGGATGGACTGCAAAAACCTAGCCAATATCAACTGGACTGCCAAGAACCCAAGAATGTTCTGCTTTCCACCGGTGAAATGTTTAAACCTTACGCGTGGGCGGTAAGACTGACTTTTACTAGCTCTCATCATTCTCATTACCTTCTGCATAGATATATATCTGAAAGCCTTCGGCAGAATACTGAATACAGATAAGTAATTCTAATTGTTATTTCAACTTTATGATGCAACTACTGCAGCCTGCAATTGTCCCTATACAAATGCTCAGATTGGGGAAACTCATCATACTTTCTGTCCCAGGAGGTTGGCATTCTTTTAAAAACTCACATTTGCATCTTTACAGATAGAATTGAATAACTCTAGCTACTTTATACTTGTGCTGGCATTATTGCATTCACAATTCACAAAAGCATGTGTAACAGAAGTACTATAATGGTTCTTAACTTGCAGAATTCACCACAATGGCGGGGAGGCGTCTAAGGGACGCAGTAAAGGAGACACTGATAAGTTACAGCAAGGGTGAATTTGATGAAAACACCCATATAGTAATAGCAGGCCTGACAAATACTTATTCCCAATATATAGCAACTTTTGAAGAATACACACAACAGAGATATGAGGTAAATACTTAACCTATAAAGAAGAACTAATTTTTCTTCAATGAGTTTGGCATGAGACTCACCTGAATGGTCCTGAGTGAATAATAACTTAACTTGGTGAATAATAACTTAACTTTCTAACTGGACTCTTTCATATATTAACTAATCTTCAGGGTGCTTCCACTCTCTATGGTCCTCATACATTATCAGCATACATCCAAGAATTTGAGAAATTAGCCAAAGCAATGGCAGAGGGAGAGAAGGTCATTTCTAAAGGTCCCTCGCCACCAGATCTTTCCTCTGTACTAATCAAAACTTTACTTGGAACTTCTGGAGAACTGCCTCCACCACATACAAAGTTTGGAGATATGAAACAAGATATCATTATACCAAAGAGTGGTTCGTTCAGAAAGGGAGATTTGAATAGACCAAACTCCACATTTTGGAGTGCAAACCCAAATTATGACCTGTTGACAGAAGGCACATATGCAGTGGTAGAGATGCTTCAAGGGGATAACTGGGTTTCGGTTTACGATGATGATGATTTCTCTGTGTTTTTCAAGTGGAGTAGAGATGACAGTGGGTTATATAGCACAGCAACCATAGAATGGGAAATACCAAGGGATGCAAATTTGGGGGTGTACAGGCTAAGGCATTTTGGTTCATCAAGGAAAACAAAGGACTCCCCCATCAGCTACTTCACTGGTGCATCTAGTGGGTTTGCAGTGACATAAATATCTATTTAGTAACTCCTGCATATCCTCTAATACAAAATAAGAAGAGCTAGCAAAACTTTCACTTTTGAAGA
This sequence comes from Fragaria nilgerrensis, assembly GCA_010134655.1. Taxonomy (NCBI): domain Eukaryota; kingdom Viridiplantae; phylum Streptophyta; class Magnoliopsida; order Rosales; family Rosaceae; genus Fragaria; species Fragaria nilgerrensis. The sequence goes on from CM020978.1 coordinate 32,363,766, forward strand.
TATATTATTCATGTGTTTAGACGGTAGTTCCTTATTAAACACTGAAATCGTGCATGTAAAAGTAAAGGCTGTTTCTAATCGGTAAGCTAGCTTAGTGTGTTCATACAGATTACACAACGGAGACATTTCCCTTCAATGAGTAAATCAAAAGCTTTATTGATGTCTTCAAATGTCACCTCATGTGTCACGAACTCGTCTAGCTGTAGTTCCTGATAGAATATGAAAGCTAAAATCTCAGAATCATCTAGTATAATTTAGGCAAAAAGCAACTAAAACAGACAGTGAACTGCTAATTCACCTTGTTGATGTAGCGATTGAGGAGCACAGGGATATCAGACTTAGGTTTGAGTCCTCCAAAGAAGGATCCCATGAGAGTTTTGCCCTTATGAAGCACATCATATGAGGGAAGGGTCAATTGTGACCCTGGCTGGTCCACACCTAATACAATTGCTTTTCCCCAACCCTGAAGTTAAAAAGAAAGATGCTTAATATAAAGTTTAACGCAGTAGAATTAGAGCTACATTGTTGCTTAACCTCATCATTATGCGAGTAACACGTTCACAAACTATAAAGTCTAACAATCTAAGATACACAAGGAAATCCCCTTCAAAAAAGATATAGAAGGAAATCTACAACTAGACTTGCTGGATCTGTATGATAAGAGATCACATTCTTGAAGATTGAAAGTTATGATAAGGAATGAATGACACCATGAAAGTGAAGAAGAGCGCATGTATATATGATAAAGAGACCTTCCGGCAGCAAGCATAAGCTTGTTGCACCAGTGATGAATTTCCAACACATTCAAAGCAATAATCTGCACCCCCCTTAGTCATCTCAATCATCAACTGCATGTCAAAAAAAACAAGTGTGCCACCAAAAACATATTCATTAGCACAAATGAAAATTGATCTCAAGAATAAGAATTCTTATACAAAAGCAAACAATGAAGACTCCAGAAAGCTTCTGCATAGTTTATGAGGAAGACCTCCGTCACAGATTTATTCTCACAATTTGCAGGATTGATAAAGTCAGTGACTCCAAACTTTTTTCCTGTGTCAATGAAAAACAGCACGAAATTATTATCCAAATCCCTGCAAAGGGAAACAATATAGAATGATCTGATTCAGCAGATCACATGTGCCTTCTGTGAAGAAGGAGAATGTGGCATAAATGAACATGAATACAAAGCTCATCACTGTCTATTGTAAAATCAAGTACTTCTGGTAAGATCCTAATACCAATTTCAAATTTGTCTTGGTTAACATCCACCCCAATAATTCTAGTAGCTCCACACAGTCTTGCACCCTCTGCCACCTGGAGAATTCAAGCATGGTATTATGTACTAGGTTCTGAGGAAACGAAGTAAAATGATATATCTAGGCTAAAAACTCTGCATATGCATACAGCTAATCCAATTGAACCAAGCCCAAATATAGCCACGGTTGATCCCGGCTCCACATTTGCTGTTCTCCAAGCAGCACCAACCCCTAAAACCAGATTTGTGAAATTTTCGTGAGATATCACTAGCCAAAAATTCAAATCTAAACAAACTCTGTTAAGAAAAATACCAAAAGAGTGTATACGGACTTTCAAGTCTACCTGTTGATACTCCACAACCTAGAAGGCCTGCAGACTTGGTTATAGGTATTGAAGAGTCAATCTTTGTGAGATGGGCAATGTCCACCACTGTATACTCGCTAAAACTCGACACAGATAGAAAATGGTGTATAACCTCACCATTGAGGTCTGTGAATCTGCTTGTCTCGTGTCTGGGCATAAAAGGTGAGATCTGATTGAAGGGGAGTTTTGAACAAAGGTTGCTCTTTGTTGATCTGCAATCAACACATTCTCCACATTCCGAAATCAATGTTGGGATCACAGTATCTCCTTCTGCAATCAACACATTCTCCACATTCCGAAATCAATGTTGGGATCACAGTATCTCCTTCTGCTACCTCAGTCACTTCCTCCCCAACACTCTCCACAACCCTACATGGCATAACCATCAGAACCTCAATGCTCATACTTTACTTGCATTCTGTAAATAAAACTCATTACATAACCTAAAGAAGAATCTTTTTCCCCTTTTTAACGGTATAATCATATCTTAAACTCAAGAAATATGGTCTAATTTGGTATTGAAAGATGAAGACAAGTTGGGGCAAGTGTTGGAGCTCACCCGATAGCTTCATGACCGAGAATCCTAGGGAAAACTGCAGGAAAGTCCTATTAAACAAAAAATTACTATCAACAGCTTGTTAATTATTTGAAACAAAAGCATCAAGTATATGAGTTAGAGGTGCCTTAAAAGAAATAACCTTCATTCTCCAGAAAGTGATATCACTGTGACACAAAGAAGTATAGACAATCCGAACGCGAACTTCATGGGGCGTTGGGGGCGCCACTATGATCTCTTCTATCACAAGTGGCTCACCTGGCTTGCGAGAGACGGCAGCTGCAGTTTGGTATTAGCATTATCAGATATACAAGGTCAGAATCAGTTTCAGACTCAAATCTAATGAAAGCAAAACAACTAAGAGAGAAAGTACCACTGCATCGAATAGGGTTGCCTCTGATTCCACTTGACAACTTCTCATCCATGGCAGCCATAAACTCAAAGTCGTTTCTCTTCTTTCTTTACTGTGTTGGTCACTGCACACGGTCTTATATACGGACAAAGGTAAGAGGTTGTTGCGGTGTCGTTCTACACGATGCATTGTACAGTATGATGTTTTTCATGGGATGGTTTTAATTTTACCTTTTATGGTTGGACTGCAGCCTGCAAATCTTTCTATTTCACAATTCACATTACCAGATGTTTATACTAAAAAAGCAATGCTGAAGAAAAACATAAACAGATGGGAAAACTTTCTATTCTTGTGTATTGAATTTATTTTTCAAGCACTTACATGTGTGTTGTTGTATGAGAAAGAGAATAACAAAAAGCACCATACTTTCCTACGCACAAGGTATGGACTAACAAAAAGATTTGATCCCCACCATAACCATATACTGCAACAGTTGAAGTGTGGAACCAACCATGGTTCTTTGCCATTCTTAGATAAATCAGAGAACTTTACAGTAACGAAATCCCCGAGGTTATTAACTGAGCTTAGCATCTCATTTCTAGACAGGGAGGATCATTCCAATTATACAAGATTAATCAGAAACCTAAAACCCAATACGCTCACCGTCACAGGCTTCACGTTTGTAGTGCCTGTTGACACAGTTCTGTAATGGCTTCAACAAGCTCCAAGCTACTCTCTAACCCAAGAAATTAAAAAGGAGCTCCAAGCTACTTAGCTTGCAGAAATATCACAATGGTGTGGCCGTGGCTAAGTTAAGCAATAAATTGATAAGTAACAACGGGAAATATGATGACTGAGACGAGCCACATTGTAACATGTTACAAACACTAATTCACAATACAATGCAACTTTCAAGCAGTACATGCAGCAGATATTTGAGGCACACACATACTCAACATATCAAAGTGAGTTTAGCATGAGATTTACATAAATGGCACTTGGGATACAATGACTTAAATATGCTGTAGTTCTATTGGTTTTGTCAATATATTACGCAAACAGCTTGCTGCTTCCACTCTCTAGATGATAGTTCCTTGTTAAACACTGAATCTAGCATGTGAAAGGAGAGGCTGTTACTAATGGAAGTAACTCACTGATTATTCATACAGATTACACATCGCAGAGAATTCCCCTCAATGAGTAAATCAAAAGCTTTGTTGATGTCTTCAAATGTCACTTCATGTGTCACAAACTCATCCAGTTGTAGTTCCTGATGCGATGAATAGCTAAAATGTTAAAAGGGCATCCAGGTGTAAGTTAAGCGAAAAGCAATTAAAACAAACAGTCACTGTTAAATAACCTTGTTGATGTAGCGATTTAGGAGAACAGGAATATCCGATTTGGGTTTGAGTCCTCCAAATATGACTCCAGTGAGGGATTTGCCAGTAGTAAGGATATCACTTGAAGAAATGATCACCTGTGACCCAGGCTTGTCCACTCCTAACACAATTGTTTTTCCCCAACCCTGAAAGATAGTTTGTATATTGTTTACGAGTGTTGCTACATACAGTATATACATCTAGGGAGAGAGACAGAGACAGAGAGAGACCTTGCGGCAGCAAGCATAAGCTTCTTGCACCAATGATGCCATTCCCACACATTCAAAGCAATAATCTGCACCGCCATCGGTCATCTCAATTATTGACTGCCACAGAAAGCATATCCATCCCCAGAAATGAACTATTAATCTCTAAAACAACTGCACATAAGAATACTCTAGCAAATGATGAATCATCCACATACTAGGTGCATAGTTCTAGAGACAGACCTCACTCGCAGATTTATTCTCAGAATTTGTAGCTTTGACGAAGTCAGTGAGTCCAAACTTTTTCCCTGTGTCAATAAGAAAACAATTTCATCATTTGAATCCCTTGTGAATTGAAAAAACATAGCACAATCAGATGGCATACTCTTCCTATGATGAAGAGCATCGCTACTGTGCATTGTCATGACTACAGAGCTCTTCACTTCCTATAGTGGCTAAAATCAGATACTTCCGAGAAGATCCACATACCAACTTCAAATTTGTCCTCGTTCACATCCACGCCGATAATTCTTGTAGCTCCACAAAGTCTTGCTCCCTCTGCAACCTGGATATTTAGCATGGCTGTGAGCATTGTCACAATTAAAAATCTGCAGGAGGAAAGATGTATGAAACAAATAAACTAAGATTGCGAATGCATACAGCTAATCCAACTGAACCGAGCCCAAATATAGCCACAGTTGATCCTGGCTCAACATTTGCTGTTCTCCATGCAGCACCAAATCCTAAAACCAGATTTGTGATTAAATTTTGGTTAGATGACCATGTAGCTTGTGAGCCCCAAAAGGATGGCATTTGTAAACACAATTGAAATATAAAGTTTACAAACCATCACATCCAAACAAGAAAAGTACCAGAAAACAATACAGATTTCAGGTCTACCTGTTGATACTCCACACCCCAGAAGGCCTGCAGCCTTAGATAGAGGTATTCCAGAATCAACCTTTGTGACGTGGGCTATGTCTACCACTGTATACTCACTAAAACTAGACACGGACAGGAAATGGTATACAGCCTCGCCGTTGAGGTCTGTGAATCTGCTTGTCCCATATCTTGGCATAAAAGGCGCGGTCCGTGAGGACTTGAAGGGTAGTTTTGAACATAGGTTGCTCTTTGGTGATTTGCAATCTCTACATTCTCCACATTCTGCCAAGAATGTGGGGATGACAGTATCTCCTTCACTTACCTCATTGACATCCTCCCCAACACTCTCCACAACCCTACAAGGATTGATCAAAAAGCATATCAACTCTCCAAATTTATGTGATCCTTAGTCCGCATACTTTAGTGCATTAAGCCATTGAGCAAAAGATGAATGTTTTTCTTATTAACAGTTCAACTGAAGACAACAAATGCCAATGACAGCTACGAAACTAACAAGGTGAGCTTATTTGGTTTTGAAAGATGAATTAAAGTAACAAGAGTGTTGGAGTGGCTGACCCGATAGCTTCGTGGCCGAGAATTCTAGGGAACATTGCTGCAGCAAAGTCCTACAACCAAACCACACAATGTAAGATAAGCATCCACAGCTAGTTAATCTGAGGGGATGGTGCTCAAAATAAATAACCTTAATCCTCCAGAACAAGATATCACTGTGGCAGACAGAAGTAGATATAATTCGAATGCGGACTTCACGAGGCATCGGCGGTGCCACTATGATCTCTTCGATCACTAGCGGCTCACTTGGCCTCCGACACACCGCAGCTACAACACAATCAAATAATTTAGCAACCCATCAGTTTCAGAGACCATTCATCAAAAACTCAACTAATAAAATCCTACCTCTGCATCGAATAGGCTTCCCTCTACTTCCACCGCACACTCTCTCAGCCATGGCTGCCACAATGCCACAGTCTTTGATCGTCTAAGTCGACTGTGTCATGACTACTTGTTTGGATTAGACGGCAACGGGAAATGGCTCAGACCTTTTTGTCTTCACCTCTTTGGGTAAAGTGGGCCCGGGTTAGGGCCCAGAAATAGAAATAGAGAAACCCTTGTGAGCCATACTTGTCAAAACCTTGAAAGATTCGTACCCTGATTTGTAGTCGGTGCAGATTTAGCGTGGGTATCACCATGGTTGACCGGCAGGTGATACCTTTGAAAGGGTATACCATGGTTGCCTTGGTGTATTATAGATCATACATAAAACCAAGCTCAATCTCTACTACTTTGAAGTAGTCTTCTGATGAACTTCCCACAATCAAAGTATAAGTACTGTTTTCACTATCAAAAAAGTCAATGGTGAGATCTGCATAAAGGCCCACGAACACCTTTTTGAACATCACACAGGCTTGATGAATTAACGTGGCTTCTAAAGCACTAGGATTTCTCCCCGCCAAATCTTCGGAACTCATTCTCCAAAACTTAACCTGCTTCTTAGATCATCATCTACATCTTTTTCCTCGGCGTCATTACGGAAACTACTAACATGAGCATTACCATGATCAGTATTAGGTGCGGACAAGTTTCTGTATCTGTCACAGGTTGTAGACCGCAGGACCCAAGTCCTCTCTCCATACTTGATAATTCCAGCAATAACATCGGTATTGATAGAAGAGAGAGCTGGTACGTGCTAGCTGTGTTTTTCTTAGAGCAACTTTAATAACATATCAGCTTTGGTGAGGATGATAAAGTCACAAAGTTTCTCTTAGGCAGTGGGATGTATAATACAGTAAACCGAATTTAACCACTCAATTTTCTTTTAAGGTGATTGAGATCCCGTGCAAATGCACAGGTAAACGCTAATATACAGAAACAGAGCTTCGTGTGTTGTGAAAACTTGTATGTTTGAATGCCAGTGAATTCCTGAGAATTTAATTAAAAATGAGGAATTCTCAATTACTTTTGACTCTTCCATCATTTGGATTCCTATCCCGTGGAATTTGCAATTTTTGCGGGAAAATAATCGTGGAATTTAGGAGCATAAATTTTTGACTTGAATTCCTCATAAAATATACGTCATTTATTAATTCCCTCAATTAAGGTTAATCTAAATACTAATTCTTGTCATTTTAAAATTTTACATCATGAAATCCAAACAATGGAATTCTCAATTAATGAATTTAAATTCATAAAATTGTAATTTCCATAACTTTAAAATTTCCATGAAAATTGTAGTTACTTAATCCAAAAAGAAAAATAATAAATACAATATACCGCCTATATCCTGACTAAAGAGCTCATTTATTCAAGACATGTTGCGGGAGAAATAAACTGAGAGAGAGAAATTGGGGAGAATATCGTTCTTATTTCATTCATAGAATAAGCCTCTATATATAGAGGATACAATACATAAGAAAAGTACATATATTTTTATTACAACATTGATATCGAATCCTATATTGATTCTACTTTGACTAAGGCACACACAATAAATCATATTTCCTTAAACATTCCCGCTCGTTCATATTTCATTCATAGAATAAAGATGATACAATACATAAGGAAAGTGCATATATTTTTATTACAACATTAATATCGAATTCTATATTGATTCTACTTTGACTAAGGCACACACAATAAATCATATTTCCTTAAACACTCCCCCTTATGCCGTGTCAAAGTAATATGATACATTCAGATTTCCTTAAACATTCTCCCTCGTTCTTATTTCATTCATAGAATAAAGATGATACAATACATAAGGAAAGTGCATATATTTTTATTACAACATTAATATCGAATTCTATATTGATTCTACTTTGACTAAGGCACACACAATAAATCATATTTCCTTAAACACTCCCCCTTATGCCGTGTTAAAGTAATATGATACATTCAGATGCATTACATGTTGCCTCATTAAAAACCTTGCCAAGTAACAATAAAACCTCATGGGCAAAAATAACCTTGGTCGAAGAAACAAAAAGAGTACAACGCATCATTCACATTTGAAATCGACATGCATGTGCCAGACTCCCCCTGATGTCTGCACCTCTCCCTGATTCTTACAATCATGGGAGCTTAAATAACTTAAAGCATACCAATGCTTTTGACATGTTTTTCAAATGAGACCTTAGGCAGTGATCTAGTAAAAAGATATGTCATATTATCCTCATATCTAACTTGTTTCACTCTGATCATGAGGAAAACTCATTATTTGCTGATCACGTACATGATATATACTTGGTGTTGTCGCTCTTGGTAAAACATTGTTTCATATGTCGAATGCAAGCATCATTAACCTCATAAAAGTATGTAGGTTCATATGTGGTAAACATTAAACCATTTGCTCTTAGAATATGTGTAATTATAGGCTTCAACTGTCACATCCCGACCGTAAGATTTTATCTTATTTACTAGCTTGATTATAATAAGAATTTTACCGTCTCCGACATTGACATATAGTTTAATTGGTCCCTAAAAGGTTTTGAGGGACGATTATTTCGGAGAGTTATTCGTAGGAGAAAAATGTAACGACGGTAAAAAATGGTAAATTTAGCTAGTAAAAAGTAATTTTTATTAGGGTATTATTTTTGGGGGTGTTAAATTTTGGATTGGGTTTATATTTGGTTGGAACCAGTTGGGCCAAGCCCAACCGATTTTCTCTCTCTTCCCTCCCGATTCTCTCTTCTCTCTCTCTTTCTCTCCTGATTCTTCCCCCCTGCCGGATTTTCTTCTCCGCCATCCGCCGCCGTCCGGCCACCGTTCGCCGCCGCACCGGTCCCAAAAGGTCGGCCATCAACCCAGCTTCCATTCTAGACCGGTCACAGCCTCCCTAGCGCCGCCGTGAAGGAGAAACGCCGCCCGAAAGGCGCGGCTGCCTTAGGCTTTCCGTCGCCGGAACTCCTTCCTCCGGCCACCATAGCTGGCAAGCCTTGGCTCAAAAGAAAGCTCTCCTCCCGTGCTTCAATCCCTCCAAAGGGCTCCCTCCATCTTCAGCTAGGTAAAGAGGAATCGGTATTTGATATACGAAAATCTATTGTGTTTGTTTGCGTTCGATTGACCTAGTTAGGCTTGAAATTGGACTTAGTGATAGTTATGAAAGTTGTTTGGCATGATGAGAGGAAGCTGCTGTTAAAATTTGGTAGAATTTGGACGTCGCCGGAGCTGGTCGCCGCCGCCGCTGGAAAAACTGTTTTAGGTGGAGATTTTTATGAGGAATTTAATGGAATGAGTTTTAGAATTTTCGGACGAGTTTTGAATAGGTTTATGAATTTCCGAAGTTTGGTATTTAAGCGGTTAATATGTAAAATCCGACCGTAGGATTTAAATCAATTTCTGGAAAAGGTTGTTTATACACTGCCGAGTATGATATAAAAGTTTGGATCGTTCCGATTTAAGAATATCGAACTTAGGCAATGATGAGCGTAATTATGGCTCTCGATTAATTTTGCCTATTTTATAAATACTGGATTTCAGTTGGTAAATTAATTATATATTTGGAACATGACGTGAGGAGGCCCGAGCAGAAGAAGCCTCGGAGCGTCATCAGACTTAGCCTAATTTTTGAGTGGACCTTTGTTTTAAATAAAAAGCATGCGATGAATGATTTTATTAATCATTTGTTTATTTTGAAGAGATTATTGATTTCTCGCCCATTTGATAATTTTTTTCCTCCTTGGGAGAGATCCCGAAAATGAGATTTTCGGTGGATATATATGTTTTGGATTTTATGAGAATAGTATGTATATAAATGCTAGCTAGCCATACTTGCTTGGTCCGTCATAATGAGGTAAATACCATTATGGCGTGTCGTGCGTGTTAGACACAAACGTCATAGCTCTATATGAAAACTTCTTTCTTTTTCGGTTTATTTAGGTTTTCATATAGGGAGTCCACACGTATATGTACACCGTCCCTTTTCGGTCATAATGAGGAAAAATACCATTATGGCGCAACGTGAGCGTTAGACGCCAGCGTTGTAGCCTTGTATGAATTTCTATTTTTCTGAATTGTTTCTAGGATTCATACAAGGAGTCTGACGAGTGTAGATACATACGAATATATGAATATATATATATGGTTTAGCCTGAGAGGCTCCATTTTATTTGAGTTTGTGACTAGCCAGTGCTAGTCGTGAAATTATCAGTTTATGAGTTGAACACTTTTAAGCTGCCGCATGCAGTATATTTTTCTATGAAATTAAATTGGGAATGCATAAATAGTTTATTATTAAATTTTTTTGTCCACTCACTCTAATATTATTAAATGTCTTCCCCTGGGCCCTTTGTTTTAAAATGCCCAGTCTGCAGAGTTCGGATTGGATCTAGTAGGAGACGAGGCATAGTCACCCGTATTTCCACTACCTTTCACCAGTAGGTTACCTGTTTAGCCTACTTGTATTTTTCTTGCTTCCGCTAGTGTCTAATAGCTCTGAATACTTGGGTTTAATGTATATATTTTTAGTTGTGGGTGAAGGCTTGTTTATATTTTAGAATATTTTCGGATAATGTATATTATCTTAGATAATGTTTATTATCCTGTTGGTGATGATTGTTTTTGAGGAGCACGAAGGCTCCAGAAGTTAAGGTTGGATTTGGAACCTTTAGAAGTGTTTGCAGGTTTTTATTGGAAGGGTTGTCCATTTTCAAGGGAGGTTGTACCGAATTTTGCGGTAAATCTTTCCTTGGAGGTGGTCCCCGCACGATTTACTCCGGGTTTAGGGTGAAATTCGGGGCGGGTCGTGTCATCAACCATATACACTCACGAACAATTTCGTGTAGAGCAATCATATAGACATCATTCAAAGATGTAGCGACAAAACTCTGTTTAGTTCACCAAGATATTACGTTGTTTCCCAATACATAGCTCACATGGAAACAACTTTTATGTGGGTTAAAGAGATACCCAATATCAACAAATCACACCAACATCACAAGTATTTGGTAGAATGAGTAGAAGGCTGCCCAAGAACTCAAAATAAGAGTTTGCATCGAAAATCAGATTCACGCGTGACATGACCTCGTATACTAAATCAGTCATAACTTCCTGCTCAAAATAGATATGAAACGTTCTAGAAACTACACATCTGTAGATTTCCAACCATATATTACTCATAATCAAATTCGTCATGAGCTTATCTTAAGAATATGTATAAAGCAACACCGCGACTTGGACTAGTAACCCCAAGAGATGCCTTAACCAGAGCTCATTGTCCTCGAGTGAATACGCGGTGATGCTGTCTGGGCCACCAAGGTGCACAAGAAGAAACGGTGTCCAAAACGCCTATAGTTGACTATTTTTTGCTGTTACTGTTCACGGTGAACAGTACCGTTTTCACAGTTGACTTTTCGTCATAGTTGACTATTTTACTTTTTTCGATTCTTTGTCGAAAATATTTTGTCACCCTTTTGACTCATATTGCCACACCATGTGCATTTATGGTGAAATTATTTTTTTTCTTTCGAACCATATATCAGAATAAGGCATGATTACAGCTTTGAATATGCCATTGCAATAATAAATTCAAATAAAACTCAAATCTCATAGAAATATATTCGAGACTTTATTAATATGCCAACGTACATCGAGGTTTTGTAATCAAAATCTAATCCAAATAATAAGAATCATGACCAAACGTCATTTATGAATTGAGGCATAGAAGTCTGTACAAGTATTCTTAGAAAATAAATGCTTCAATCAAAATCTGCAACATCAATATGTTCTTTGCCAGATTTAAAGTATGTAATAGTGAGACTAACGTCATTGTCATCTTCATTTTCTTCTTCAGCTACATGATGAGCCTTTTGCTCTCTTATATATTCATATATTTTATATTGTGCAGCACTTTTCATGCAATGTCCAAAATCAATGCTTATTAGATCCATGTCTATAACATATATACCTCATCTTCAAATGCCAAGTCATGTCATGGCAGTGAGGTGATTCTCGATGTCAGTCACCCATTGGTGATATTCAATATCATTGCTGTACAATTTTGGTGGTTTCGGGCTTTTTTTTTTCTTTTATTTTCTTTGCCCCTTTTTTTCCGACATCTTGAGAAAAAGAAGAAGATTAGTGTTGTAGTCCCAAAAACTTCCTCGACAACTAATATTTTCAAAAAATTTGGATTAGACCAAAACTATGATGTTTAAATGGTCGTTCTGATGCTCATGAACTTTTTCATAGCCATAATTCTCTTTTCGATGCTCATAGCATATGAATCCCCACGATTCAATTAATTCTCAAAAGTCCTACTCCATAAGAGGGGTCGAGATGAAGAAGAAGGGAAGTTGGAAAATCCCCGATGAAAAACACAATTCTCAGAAAGCAGGAACTTTGATTTAAAGTTTACTTGAAAGAAATATTTAAGCTTGAAACTCTTAATACACGCACATATCGATGTAAACGTAGACGTGTAAGTATCTATATTATTCCGGCGTGTTAGAAACATGATGCTCCATTACTTTGATGAATGAGGTGTCTCGATAAAGTGTGTTAGTCTGTCATTGAGGCACTCTTTGCAAGTAGAGGGATAATCGGATCTCCTTGAAACAAAAACAGAATGATTAATATGAGCTTTTGATATGAAACAGTTGCACGTATGTTTTTGTAAAATAGACACACCCTTTGTGTATATGTATAGCACCAATTGACAATTTCATGAACGCCTATACATGTAAGTGCAAGCTAGTTGAGAAAAAGTGGATTCACAACTCGTACATGTATATGCATTATCTATGTGCAGAAAGAACAAACTGCAATCTTAACAATATCATGTTATGATTAGGGATAAGATAATTAGATTGCTTAGCTTTGTTGTGTCCTACAACTCCTTGCATCATCGTAGAGTCACAACACCACTAAGCGACAAAAGCTTCATCCATGGATGAGATTAGTGGACAACTATTTGTCTGGGTGTCTGGTATTTCAAACTCTGGGAAAATTAACTCCACTATTCATAGACATCAACTCCCTCCATCCACCCATCAAAGTATGCCACAGTAAAATTCCAATACCCAAAATCATTATATGCCGAGCCACTCGATCAACTTGTCATAGTTGGACGAAGAAAATATGTGTTTCTAGTTTGGAAAAGGAATATGTTTTGTCCGTTAACGTGTTGCGAGAGAACTAATTGAGAGAGAGAAATTAAGGAGAATATCGTTCTTATTTCATTCATAAAATAAACCTATATATATTAGATGATACAATACATAAGGAAAATACATATATTTTTATTACAACATTGATATCGAATCCAATATTGATTCTACTTTGACTAATACACACACAATAAATCATATTCTCTTAAACAAGACATACATACTCTTATGAATAACGACAGTGTACAAGCTGAAAAAAAAAAAGGACCGTGTATCATATCCCTTTAAGCTAGGGCTTGGAGTCTTTCCAGAACACAGAGGGTTCTTATTCTTTGACATAGAGGCTGTTACTTTTGTTTTTCGGTTCAGCATGAGTGAATGATTAAATTTTGGGCACAAAAGTGTTGCTAGAAACTTCAACCATACCAAGAGAGCGAGCTAAAACCTTACGAGGGTATTCCGAGACTTTCAGCTTCTTTGTGGGTGCATCCAAGAGAAATGGTTTGAACAGACTAGGCAAAGCTAATTTGTGTGGACACTCGGTGTGGGGGACGAAGACGTTGTTCTTTTTGCAAACTTTGAACAAACAACATAACTGCATGGTTTATACTAATGGAGTTTGGTATATACTAATGGTTTATGTGGAGTTTGATGGTTCAAATTTACTTTATGGGTCTGATTTATTTAGATTTATATATGAGTTTTTTTTAATACATATATCGATCCATTAACATACTGTCAACTCATTTTCAGTTGGCCTATCATTATCCAAGTTTCATAGATTCAATCTCAACAACGCACCAAACAAATAAAACATTGAAGAAAACATTCGAAAATGCATGGTTGGAAAAAAATCCTCAAAATGCAACCATTTTTCCATTGGATCGATCATTAGCCTTCACCAGCACCGCCGCCGCCTTCACCAGCACCGCCATGTGCGCTGCCACCGTCAGCGCCATCCATGGAAGAAATGTTGGCAGTACTCACCATAACAACAGCGGCAGCGCCGACACCGGTGCTTGAGGCAGCAGTAGTACCAGCTGCATCGGTGTTGCCTTCACCATGATTATCATTATGAGCCGTTGACACACGACGTGCCCTCTTCTCTTGCCGCGCCGGCGACGAGAGCTGGAATGTGATTCGTCGTCGTCGTGCTTCTCTTGATCATTCCCTTCTTTGGGTTTCCAGGCAGGGATGCAGAAGCAGATGGTTTTCCTGCTCTTCATTACTGAACGGATGAAAGATCATCACCAAAACATCATTACTTATAGAATTGCCCAAGTGCTCAACATGATTTTCTTATTTAACATGAATATATGTTATTGTGACAAATACGTTGTTAACTTTATCATTTTGAATTCTTCCATTTTCCAAATGAGTGCAACGTTTCTTTTTACCAACCACATGTGATTGGTCATTGGTGCCACACCTTTGTCCATATCCAATTATTCATTACTGACCTTAATGATTGCTCTATCACATTGCCAGCTTTGAGACAATGATCGATTTCCAATCTCCTTTTCCAACCAGGACAAATCAAATCAAGGGAATGCCATGTTTCAATTTCGAATCATATTTTCTTAATTAGTTTCTCGACATTTCAAAGTACTGAGAAAATGTAAGAATGAGGTGATGATTGTGACTAAACGTCTAAACCCAAGAAACCAGTTATCACTGTGAGCACATAGCATTGAGCAACAACAACAACAAAATCGTCTAAATGAATTAGATCCACATTTGCTAAGAAAGTTGCAACTCCGAAACCAAATGCGGAGTCAAAGCCTAAAATCCAAAACTGAGGCAAATCGAGAATGACGTGATGAAGGTATTGGTGGCTTATTTACACAAGAGACTGTATATATGTTGATGATGACATAATGAAGAATGACTATCAAAGTAATGTTTCAGTTTTCTGTTGCTATTAAAAGAAGGTTTTTTGAGTTCTACCGAGTAATAAAATTATGCACTGGTTAAAGTCTTTTCTCAGTGAATAAGACATTGTCAAATTGAGCATTTGGACTCGTTTCTGCAAATTTGGAAATCAGCAACTCAGATCTATTATACGTAATGAGAATCAATTTTTTTTTTTCATATCATAAAAAGAATCAAGCATGGCAGATGAAACCTATGTAACTCATCACACAACGACATACAAGCGATATTAACGTTTTAAAAAGCATCTTCCAACGATAAGTTGATGACAGGAGATTTCAAAATTTATATAGACCCATATGATGATGGTGAACTTCTCTAAAAAAAAAAATATGATGATGGTGAATAGAACGTAAAAGACTCGATCATATTACTTATCTTCTTTGCAATATAGAATGAACTATACCAAGAGCTGAAGAATATAACTAACCCTAAACCCTAAAGAAAACAGAGCTAGCTAGCAAGGAATACCCAAATTTTGCAACATGTATCAGGAAATTCGATAGCCAAATTCTCATGCACGAGTAAATCATAACCCACCAAACCCTAGAGCATGGCAAACAACTAACCAAAAGCCAAACAATAGAAGAAGAAACCATACCAAGAGCCTTAGGGCACTCAAGATGGATCTCTTCAATGGAGACCAAAGTTCGGCTTTCGCAGGCGTTCTCCTTGACAGCGTCGCCGAATTTGACCCACGAGCGGCGCTCCACGGCCTGCTTACTGAGCCTAGCTCTAGCGAACTTTTGAGTCCGAACAGTAGTAGTGATCTTCACCTTTCTCCCTTCATCATTGAATTTGTACTCAATCACCTTCTTAACGACGTTCTCGTCGGGACCGATCACCTCCTTCGGTGGCAGAAGAAAGTCAAGATCTCCGTCCTCCTCATCTAGCTCTCCCCACCGGGGCTTCGCCGGTCGGACTTCATCAGCAATGACCGCATGGAGAAGAAGACTACGATTCTAGGGTTAGGTGTTAAATGACCTCGTTTTGGTGTTGGAATCTCTATTAATAAAGCCAGAAGAGATCATGGTTAACTTTTTGAAGTTTCGAAAAAACCACAAGTTTATTATTCTTCACCTATACCTTACCTGCATATTGTGTGTATGAAGGGTGGAAAAAAGAGAAATAAATTTAAATGAGGGTATTTGTGACTTTCGATTTTCTTATATGGTTATTTTTTAATGTTTTATAAAAATATGGTTAGAAATCAATTCAAACACCTGAAAAAGATCATCCATCAAAATTTCTCTTAGGGGTTTGATTTGGGTGTTTGGAGTTGAGAACCCTTTTATATTTACAGATGTTAATAGGATCCCGGCGAGAGAATCTATCAAACTGTGGATGAAAATCAACCCCCCCTTGGAGAATCCATCAAATTGTGGATGATATTAGGAAAATTGTAGAGTTTTAGCTCAATCTCATTTCATCATATCTACAGAGAAGCAAACTTTGCAGCAGATGCAGTTGCTAGCTATGGACATCAAAACTCCTTCGATAGAGTTTGGGAGAACAACTTTCCTAGGAGAGTTGTTCATTGTATTAGATTTGATTCCTTAGGAATAGGATGCCTTAGAGGCAACTCCTTGTAGTTTGTATGTTCTTGTTTTCTAACTTTCTTATAAAAACAAAATAGGATCCCGACGGGGTCGGAAGTATTGTGGGCCTGATTAATTTGGGCTTATAGGTGGGCTTATTTTATAAATTTATAAATTGGACTGATCCATCATTACTTCCCTAGCTATCATCATCATTTCCCTTATATAGTAAGAGTATCTCCAACCTTTGGTTTAAAATCTATAATAGGTTTAGGATTTATAAAATCTCATCTTCAACCTACTACCCAAGTCGAGCTAAAATAAGATTTACCTAAAATGTGTCATATTTTAACTCAACCAAATATGATCAAACCTATAATTTATGAGGGTGAGTGGGCGTGGGCTATTGTCAGATTTTATTATTAAATAATTGAGTTTCACTTTATGTATGATTAAATAATAATATAAAATGATTAAATATGTTTTGGTTTTACCTCCATTGGTTGAAGATACAAAACCTATATGAATATTATAGATTTAGGTGGCCTAAAATTTGAATATAAGTTTAGAATTTAGACTAATATTAGAGATGCCCTAAGAGCAAGTTCACCTGTTAGGTTAGAATGAACATAGTGACTTGGTCACTTAAGTGATATGGGTTACTCTGGGTTATTATGACTGGGCAGCAGTTTCCACCTGTCTGAAATGTGAGATTGTTGTCACGTGGCAATGACTGTTTATTGAATTTTAAAAAACGTTTTTAAATGTGAATAATGATTATATTTGTACATAAATAATAATCAAATAAAAAATATAATTTATTAAAATTAACGAATTTATTTCATGAAAAATTAGCAATGAAACTACGATATTTTTTTTTGTGGGATGTAAAAAAAAGATAGGTATTTATATAGAAATATAGAAGAAGAAAGAAAAAAATTATATAGAAATATAGAAGAAGAAAAAATGTCAGAAACCCACCCACGTGCAAGCAACAAGTGTTGGATGGGTTCATATCATTGCACATCGCGACAAAAAACTGATGAGCACGCGTGTTGCCTTATGCTGATTGGCTCGTGTAGGAGACGCCTTTCTCCTTCGCGTCTGGCAAGGTCTTCTCGTGGCTGACGCAAGCCACCAAGTGGGCTCATGGCTGCTTGAGATCATGATAGACTGATAGTGCTTCTCCAAACTGTTGTTTAGAACTTTGCACAATCCCATTCTCGTGGCTGACGCAAGCCACCAAGTGCTCAAGGCCAGGTTTTTTCCTTTTGTATTAGATTCCTACGTGATCCAACTTGGTTGGATTTTTTTCCCACCGGTGGACTTGCTTTAAAGGCCGTGCAAGACCTGGCCTCTGAGTGCTTACATTTTCGTCTCTGTGTCCCATTCAATCACGAAATTGCCATCGACCCTCGCCTTATCACGACTGGCCGCTCTGTCTGCACCGCTCTCGATCGCCGACTTTCTTGCACCACCGCCCGTTCGCCGCCTCTCAATCAACAAGTTTCTTGCGCTGCCTGTTAATCTTGAATCGTTCCGTTCTCCTTCTCGGTGAGTCTTCGATTCGTGTTATCGTTTTCCTTTTTTTTTTTTTTTCTTTTCCCAGACGGAGGTCTGGGTTTTTGGAATTCGACATCAACAGCTATTTTCACACCCTCGGCTGGCATCGGCTCATCCCAATCTTTACAGAAGAAATCCGTGTTTTTTTTGGCTGGTTTTTTTTTTTCTAATCTTTACCATTTCAATCCACCGACAGTGGCCAAGAATGAAACCTTATCCTAGCCACCACTTCAATGTAGTACCATGAAACATGAATTCTGTGGTCACCTATACGAAGGTGGTTGAGAAGATGAAGCAATCAGTTTCTGACAAGGCTAGGTTTAAGAGCGTTTTTTCGACCCTTAATTTCTCATCACCATGAAAGAAGGAAACTTAATCAGTACGACGTAGCCCTGAAACATTGCTAGGCATATTATAAAAGCAAGAGTTCTAAACCATTTTGGCTCGGCGGCAACTCTCAGACGAAATGTATATAATTATTAGTACTTATTTCCGGTGTGGAGATATCTTTGCTTAATTTCTAGTATGTTCATTGATCGATGACATGCAACTTCATCTGAAAAAATGGCAGATATATTCTAGCAAGAATATGGCGGTCAACGTCAGACTGATGGAGTCGACAGTGGTCAGGCCAGCGACGGAGACACCTCGGCAGTCATTGTGGCTCTCGAACATGGACTTGGTGATGCCCAGCATTCACAGTCCTTGTATTTATATCTACAATAAGCCAAAAGGTGCAGACAAGGTCGACATGGCTGTCCTCAAGGACGCGCTCAGCAAGGCTCTTGTGCCCTTTTACCCTTTGGCCGGCCGCCTGAAGCAAAAAATGGACGAGGGCGACAAGGTCGTAGTCGTCTCGAAATAGATTGCAATGCGGAGGGAGCCTTGTTTGTTGTGGCCGATAGCAACTCTTGCATAGATGACTTGGGCGATTTTGCACCCACTCCCGAGTTCGGGAGAGGGCTTCTCCCTACCGTTGATTATTCCGGCGGTATATCTTCTTATCCTCTGTTGCTGGTTCAGATCACCTACTTCAAATGCGGTGGAGTGGCTCTTGGTTTTCGACTAGATCATCATGTAGCAGATGGATTATCTACTTTTCACTTTATAAATACATGGTCTGATATTGCTCGTGGTGCGGACATTGCAATCCCACCAACGATCGACAGGACATTACTTCGTGCTCGAGATCAACCTCGGACTTTACTCGACCACAATCACCACATTGTATACCAACCTCCTAATGACCATGGAACGACTGGGGCAAAAACAGTCGTCTCGGTTTTTACATTTACCAGGGAGCAGCTCAACATCTTGAAAGCTATGTCGACCATGACTAAGGAGGAAGACAATGAGATGAAGTATACGTCATTTGAGGTGTTTGCAGGTCATGTATGGAGATGTGCTTGCAAGGCACGTGAACTAGCTAATGATCAAGAAACCAACTTATACTTTGCTGTAAATGGAAGGACCAGACTGCAACCCCCACTCCCACCTGGTTACTTTGGTAATGTGATTTTCAGAGCCGCAGCAACAGCCGTAGCAGGGGATCTAATATCAAAACCACTATCGTATGCCGCATGCTGCATTCACAATGCTCTGGTGCGTATGGACGATGACTATCTTCGATCAGCACTCGACTATCTTGAACTTGAGCAGCGTCGACATCGGGATCTAACAAGCCTTGCTCATGGGACTCATGTTAGGTGCCCTAATCTTGGGATAAGTAGCTTGTTTGCGCTGCCCCTCTATGATGCTGACTTTGGATGGGGGCGACCGATTTTCATGGGTCGTGCTGGGATTCGAAGTGAAGGGAAGGCATACATGATACCAACCGCTACCAATGATGGAAGTTTATCGCTGTGCATCAATCTGGAGTCCCAGCATATGAAATCATTTTCCAAGTGGATCTACTCATTCATTGATAGAAAAGCCAATTTATAGGCATTACATAGTCTCCCGAAGGATCTAGAAGTTCTATCAACTGTAATCTATTCTAATAAGAAAACCGGATTAACCAATCCTACGTGTATTAAGACAAGACACATAACAGAAGGATGGAAATATAATTTCCTTAAACACTCCCTTGTGTTGTACAATAGCCTAAGTTGATGAATAAAAATACTTCATGGAACTAAAAAGTGAGAAGAGGTGCAACTCCGAGTACCTGAAGACTTTCTAGACAATTCTTGATTCTCAGATGCAAGTACAGATGCTCGAGCTTGCTCCTCTGCTAGTTGCTGTCGTTCTTGCTGTCTCAACATTGATTCTTGCTACAAAATGTTCAGTGAGATCAGACAACACCAAACAAGCACAACTGCAGAAACTACACAAAGCTATTAAACAAAATCAATTTTCACCTGTAACTCGGACTTTAAATTAGCTAACTCGTTTTCTAATGCCTGTATCTGATCAGGTGGATTAGCACTTGAGTTTAGTGCACCAAGTGAGCCACTCATTGTTTGTTGTTGTTTCATATTCAGCTCAGCTCTCAGGGATGCTGCATCTTCCTCAGCCTGTTGCCAAAGAAGTAATCAAAAAGATAGTTTTTAGCTATTACAAGGGAACTGGGAGAGAAATAAATTGCGTACTCGATACTGTTCTTCTTCTGCGTCCTTCAGACGTTTCTTTAGCACACTAAGAAACCGGACTTTGAGTGACTATACGAAATCAACAGGGAGGAGACAAAGCACCAACCAACATACAGACACACATTACCCGTGCAACAACTGCCGCATCTTTCTCCATCGCGACATCCTTTAGAGCTTTCCTCAAAGACGGTACAGTATTTTGCTCCTACAATCACAGCAAAGCCTAGTAAACAGGGGCAGCCTTAAAAGGTGAGGACGTTAAAAGGTAATAAACTTTACCAGATCATTCAAACGTTTCTGCAGCGCACCACTCCCGGCTTCCTTTTCTTCAAGCTGAAATATTTAACATGAAAAATATAATTAGGCACAAAACTGACCAATGCCCCCTCCTGAAGTGAAAACTTGGAAAAGAAACAAGCACAAAAGTAGTACCATGGAAGCCAAATTCTTGTTTTGTTCTTCCAGTTCAGCATTCTTCCTATCCAAGTCTCTTATCTGAGAGACTAAAGTACTAACATCATTCTGCACAATCCATTTATAAAATCACCAAAATTTAAACCAAAAAATCACAAATTGTTAATGAAAATTATCATATATATATATATATATATATAGGGCCCTTCCAATGAGGGATCCTTTTTTTTGACATATATGAGGGATGGGGGATTACACTAACTTTTCAATTATATTTTTGAACTAACTTTTCGATTATATTTTTGAATCTCTACCGTTCAGTTTGTTGGTCCTTATATATAGATCAATTATGTAAATTTTCAGCCAATTTAGTGATCATTAAGGTGTCGAACAAGATTAAATCAATGAACGAACCAAATCTGCCAACCTGAACCATTCATGCTTATAATTATAAATCGTAGTTTTGAATGTCTTAACGATCACCAAAATTTATGAAAATTTACAGAAGTGATCTACTCATATAGAACTACATATTGAACGGTGGAGATGTGATTTTGTGATCGAAAAGTTGGTGTAATCCCTCATCCCTCATCCCTCATATATGTCAAAAAAAAGGATCCCTCATTGGAAGGGCCCTCATATATATATATATAATACAAGTCTTCTTGGCTGCAGACGTCCGCACCAAAATTGGTGCGGATTTTCATTTTTGCACAACTTTTCGATCGAATTCCCTCATCTCCACTGTCTAGTATCTAGATAATATTATGTAGATCATCTTTGTAAAATTTCAGCCATTTGGTGATTGTTAAGGCCCTCAAAATTACGTCTTTCTGTTATAAACATGAACGGTTCATGTTGACAGAATTCATCCGTCCATTTGTTTTCGAGTTTGAGGGCCTTAACGATTACTAAATTGGCTGAAATTTTGCAGAGATGATCTACATAATATTGTTTAGATACTAAACGGTGGAGATGAGGAAATTCGATCGAAAAATGGTGCAAAAATGAAAATCCGCACCAAAATC
Organism: Fragaria nilgerrensis; assembly: GCA_010134655.1. Lineage (NCBI taxonomy): Eukaryota > Viridiplantae > Streptophyta > Magnoliopsida > Rosales > Rosaceae > Fragaria > Fragaria nilgerrensis. The sequence goes on from CM020978.1 coordinate 32,385,953, forward strand.
ATTGGTGCAGACGTCCGCAGCTGAGAAAAATCATAATTCGGTACCTAAATGATCATTAATTTGAATAAAATTTTACATGAATGATCTATACATTAATATCAATAAACTGAATGGTGGAGATATGGAAATACGACTGAAAAGTGAGTCAAATAAGGAACTTCACATTTTAATTTCAGAACGAAGCTTCGCTCTGGATAAGAACCGTATATATATATTAATATATATATATATATATATATATATATATTATATATATATATATATACAGTCCCTATCCAGAGCGAAGCTTCGCTCTGGAATTAACGTGCGAATGTCCTTATTTGACTCACTTTTCGGTCATATTTTTTGATCATACCGGTCAGTGTCTAGATACATATCGTATGATCATTCTTACAAAGTTTCATCCAATTTGGTGACCGTTTAAGCCTCCATAATCATGATTTACTCCAACGGTTCTACTTGGACAAATTTTGTTCTATTGATTTATTTTATCTGATTTGGTGTGCAAACGATCACCAAACTGAATGAAACTTTGTAAGGATGATCATACGATATGTATCTAGACACTGACCGGGTATGATCGAAAAATATGACCTAAAAGTGAGTCAAATAAGGAACTTCGCACGTTAATTCCAGAGCGAAGCTTCGCTTTGGATAGGGACTATATATATACTCTGGAATTAACGTGCGAAGGTTCTTATTTGACTCACTTTTCGGTCATATTTTTCGATCATACCCGTCAGTGTCTAGATACATATCGTATGATCATCCTTACAAAGTTTCATTCAGTTTGGTGACTGTTTAAGCCTCCATAATCATGATTTACTCCAACGGTTCTACTTGGATAGATTTTGTTCTATTGATTTATTTTATCTGATTCGGTGTGCAAACGATCACCAAACTGAATGAAACTTTGTAAGGATGATCATACGATATGTATCTAGACACTGACCGGGTATGATCGAAAAATATGACTAAAAGTGAGTCAAATAAGGAACTTCGCACGTTAATTCCAGAGCGAAGCTTCGCTTTGGATAGGGACTATATATATACTCTGGAATTAACGTGCGAGGTTCTTATTTGACTCACTTTTCGGTCATATTTTTCGATCATACCCGGTCAGTGTCTAGATACATATCGTATGATCATCCTTACAAAGTTTCATTCAGTTTGGTGACTGTTTAAGCCTCCATAATCATGATTTACTCCAACGGTTCTACTTGGATAGATTTTGTTCTATTGATTTATTTTATCTGATTCGGTGTGCAAACGATCACCAAACTGAATGAAACTTTGTAAGGATGATCATACGATATGTATCTAGACACTGACCGGGTATGATCGAAAAATATGACTGAAAAGTGAGTCAATAAGAACCTTCGCACGTTAATTCCAGAGCGAAGCTTCGCTCTGTATAGGGACTATATATAATATATATATATATTTCTCTATAAGCTTCGCTCAGAGAGTGGATTTGCGCTCTCCGATTTTCGCATTCCTCCAACATCTGCGAACCGAGCAATAATAATAATAATAGAAGACAACTGAGAATAAGGAATGACGGACCGATAGGTGGGATCTGGGAGAGATCGGGGCCCGAAGAAGTTTTGCTCAATCTTTCAGCAGCTCGCTTTTGACGAATTTCTTCCAACTGAGCAAGATTGAAAATTCAAATAAGGAAGGAAGGAGATGGGAACAAGGCAGACTGGCTACGCGCTGGTATGATCGGAACGGCCACTCGGCCAGAAACGGAATTATACGGGCCGATACGCGGGGCAATAATGACTTTCCATCTCTTATTTTGAGTGCTTTATCAGAATTAACTGTTGCCAAAACTCACATCTCTGGGTTTCTGAGAGAAGCAATGGAAGAGAACGAGGCGAACGCATCTGCAACAAACCCAAAGACGACGCAAGAGCTAGCAGTGGAAGGCCAGAAGCATCTAGAAGAGACGATACAGTCAGCTTTCCAGATCCTCTCCTCCATGAACGACGAGCTCTGCAACCCGCTTCTCTGGCCCACCGATTCCTCCGCCGCCGGAAACGGACATTCTTCTCTCCCAAACAGCGTCGTCGTTCATAGCGATTCGTCATCTTCTGAGAACACCAACACCCAAAATCACGGAGACTCTAGCGGAGCTGGCGGAGCCCTTGAGGAGGCTCGGTTTCGGTACAAGAACTCCGTCACTGCGCTCCGGGCTGTTCTGGCTGCCATTCCTGATTCTCACAAGGTGAGCTACTCACTCAGAAAACCCTTTTCTTTCTATTTTGTGCTGTTTCAGATTTTCCAGGTGCAATTTGAAATTTGTGCTCTTGTTTAGTATAATTTGCTTGAGAAATACCAGTCGGCAAATACATTGTAATGTATGTGTCTGACTGCAACAGTACTATTTCTGAAATATGGTAAGCTAACACTGGAAGTTGTTTATACTGAAACAGGAAAAATCTGAAACTTGTTTGCCTGCAGACGAAACTGAAGTTGAGAAGTTGGAAGAGCAAGCCTCCAATTTGAGAAAGGTATTCATTTAAACTACACTTTCTCATATCATGTCTAAAAATAGATGTTTGCTTCCAAGGGATTGGGTTTATGTGGAGGCTGTATGTGAAGAATTGCCATGTTTATGTACCTTATTGTGGTAAAACTAATTCATTGACCTTATTGTTTATGTAGGAGCTTGTGAAGAAAAATGCATATATCAAGGTTCTTATAGATCAGCTACGAGATCTTATCACCGACATATCAACCTGGCAAAGTCCTTGTTCCGTCTGACTTCAAAAGCACGGTGTGTGTCTTATAATGGATACTAAAAATTTCTGGAATGTGATTATGGAGTTTTAGAATCTGTGAAGCTTCACATGGGGGAAAAATTTCATATAATATGAGAGATACAGTAGTAGAGGTTTGTTAGTCCTGATAACTTTGATATTAAGATTTCAGATTAGCCTGGTTCTTCTTCTATTGTCATGTATTAGATGTATCATGTATGAAATCAGCCATGCTGTTTAACCATTTATGGAAATTGGGCTAGTTTTGCATCAAGGCTCATCTACTTACGAGTTAAGAGGCTTAGACAACAAAAATAGCCGTCCTTTACAAACACTAAACCACAATATATTGCAACTACCAAGGAGTACATGTAACAGAGATATGAGGTACACATACTAGGCTTGTTAGAAAAACTCTGTAGATGGCAGTTCCTTATTAAACACTGAAATCTTACATGTGAAGGAGAGGCTGTTACTAATAGGAAGTAACTCACTGATCATTCATACAGATTACACATCGCAAACATTTCCCTTCAATGAGAAGATCAAAAGCTTTGTTAATGTCCTCAAATGTTACTTCATGTGTAACAAACTCATCCAGTTGTAGTTCCTGATGCAATGAAAAACTAAAATGTTAAAAGGGCATCCAGGTGTAAGTCAAGCGAAAAGCATTCAGAGCATAAAGTTACTGTTAAATACAAAGTTACTGTTAAATACCTTGTTGATGTAGCGATTTAGGAGAATAGGAATATCTGATTTGGGTTTCAGTCCTCCAAATAAGACTCCCATGAGGGATTTTCCAGTACTAAGGAGACTCGCTGAAGGAATGCTCACCTGTGACCCTGGCTTGTCCACTCCCAACACGACTGTTTTTCCCCAACCCTGAATAGATTACATAAAGTATAACTATGATTATATGTGAAAATCCACAGCGCTGTGAGCAACTAGAGCTGTAAGATAATACGATACACACACGCACATAATATATAGAGCAAGCAAGAGATAGAGACCTTGCGGCAACATGCATAAGCTTCTTGCACCACTGATGCCATCCCTACACATTCAAAGCAATAATCTGCACCCCCGTCAGTCATCTCAATTATCGCCTGCCACGAAAAGCATATACATTCACAGAAATTAACTATTAATCTCTAAAACAACTGTGCATACACTAGCAAATAACGAATTATCCATGAACTAGGTGCATAGTTCTTGAGAAAAACCTCGCTAGCAGATTTATTCTCAGAATTTGCAGCATTAACGAAGTCAGTGAGTCCGAACTTTTTCCCTGTGTTAATAGGAAAACAGTTTTATCACCATCCTTGTGAAATGTTACAAACATACAGCATCAGATGCTTCTCCTCCTATGACGAAGGGCATCTCTACCATACATTGGCATGAGTATAAAGCTTTTCATGGTCTAAAGCGACTAAAATTGATAAGATCCACATACCAACTTCAAATTTGTCTTCGTTCACATCCACACCAATAATTCTTGTAGCTCCACAAAGTCTTGCTCCTTCTGCAACCTGGAAAAACTAGCATGGCTGTGAGCCTTCTCATAATTAAAAATCTGCAGGAGGAAAAGAAGTATGAAACATCTAGACTAAGGTCGAAGGCATACAGCTAATCCAATTGAACCAAGCCCGAATATAGCCACAGTTGATCCTGGTTCTACATTTGCAGTTCTCCATGCAGCACCAACCCCTAAAACCAGATTTGTGATTAAGATGGAACGTTGTAATTTGTAAACACAATAGAAATATGAATTGCAAACCGTCAAATCAAAACAAGAAAAGTACCAGATAACAGTACAGATCTCAAGTCTACCTGTTGATACTCCACACCCGAGAAGGCCTGCAGCCTTAGATAGAGGTATTCCAGAATCAATCTTTGTGACATGGGCTGTGTCTACCACTGTATACCCACTAAAACTAGACACAGATAGGAAATGGTATAGAGTCTCGCCATTGAGGTCTGTGAATCTGCTTGTCCCATATCTTGGCATAAAAGGTGAGACCTTGAAGGGCAGTTTTGAACATGAACACAGGTTGCTCTTTGTTGATTTGCAATCTCTACATTCTCCACACTCTGCCATGAATGTTGGGATGACCGTATCTCCTTCACTTACCTCATTGACATCCTCCCCAACACTCTCCACAACCGTACAAGGCATAAACATTGATCAAAAAGCATTTCAACTCCATGACCAAAACATGTAGTTTTACGCAACCTTACCAAATACATCTGATACTGACTCAGTATACTTCAGTGCATTAAGCCATTGAGCAAAAGACGAATGTTTCTCTAATTTCAGTGATCAAACTAACAATGTGTGCTAATGTACGCCAGTGAATAAACTAACAAAGTGGTCTAATTTGGTTTTGAAAGATGAATTAGAGTGACAGTGTTGGAGCTCACCCGATGGCTTCGTGACCGAGAATTCTAGGGAAAATTCCAGGGAAGTCCTACAACAACAAAACCAAACAAGATATGTTAAAACTCAATCGCTTGTTAATTGGTCCAAACAAAGTGTCACGTTGTGCTAAAGAGATAACCTTCATTTTCCAGAAGACGATATCACTGTGGCAGAGGGAAGTATATGTAATTCGAATGCGCACTTCATGAGGCATCGGCGGTGCCACTATGATCTCTTCGATCACTAGCGGCTCACCTGGCTTCCGACACACCGCAGCTACAGCCACGTAACATAATCAGATAAACCATTCATCAAAAGTCAACGAATCCAAAACTAACAGAAACAATTTCAGAGTAATATGAACCCACCTCTGCATCGAATAGGCTTCCCTCTACTTCCACCTGACACCTTCTCAGCCATGGCTTCCAACAAGAAGACACAGTCGTTGATTCTTTCAGAACGTGAATGGCTAATATTATGATTATTCACTGTCTAGTTTGTACTGTAATATATGCAAACAGAAAGATGTAAATGTGAGTAGCTGAGACTTCGCTGGCTGGGATTACTTGATGACTAAGGGATGACAGTTTTATACGATTGGCAGAAAACGGTAGGTGGATTTGGACTTTGGAAGTGAGAGTCTTCATTTGGGGTTGGCCGTTGGCGGCATTGTTTAGCTTTGTGCTTGTCTGCTACTTAATTTGGCTTTCGGCTCCGCGGAGGTTCTTCAGTCCACCGGTAAGTTTCACTAAGCTCTTCATTTGGGGTTGGCCGTCGGCAGCATCATAATTTCTTGTTTCGGTAAACTCTAAAAGTTCACTAACAATAGTTTTAAAACGAGAGATTATAATGCTGCCACGTCACCTTGGTGAAAGCTCACCTGGTGAACTTGAATATTTTCTGTCGTCTGGGACCGTACATGCTGATTTGTTGTTAAGCCACCCGCGGACATGATGCACATACTTTTGTCTCTATTTCTAATTTGGGTAATATGGGCCCTCTTTAGTGAGGACTGGGCCGAAACGCAGGATCTGTGTAGCCCAAGCCCAACCTATTTTAATATTCCTACTAGTTTTAAATTTTCAACTCTTATCTGAACGATTTTCCACTCGTCAAACAGCTAGCTTCTCGTTTCCGTCATATTTGGTGGGAAAACAAATTTGGGTTAAACTCTTTTGTCTGAACTCAAACTTATAGATGTATGAACGTGATACTTGAACTTATATTTTAATATCAACAAGGGGTCTACATCTAAGATTAGAGAATATTTTATTTGGTCTTGCATTTTAGTTTTCTTTTATCATTTTAAAAATTGACAGAGCACGGTGGCTTAAAACAATGAATTTGTTTATTTAACATATTACAAATATATAAATATATCATTTTTACTCAAAAATAAATAATTAATTTTTCATCATTGGGTTGTCTTTTGTTTTTTTGCAAATGTGTTCGCCTCGTTCTCTTCCATTGTATTGGAGGAATATTGGATGTATGGTTGTGGTATGCAAGTATGGTTGTATCTGAATGATACATGGGTGCTGTGGTCTCCTAGATCCAGAGGATACATGGCTGTTGTGGTCTCCTTCCAGGCTTCCCTATTACTGTTTATATGTTACTTGTACATTTTACATTACTTGTATATCAAAGTTGTTGGGTAAGTCTAGTTTAAGTTGACTTTAGATGTGTGAGATTGTGTAAGTGTGTGACAGCTACTTATGGGTTGTATACATCTGTTGGTCTCATTTTCTGCAGGTGGCTGCTGCTGGTTTCTTAAAGTAGCATGGTGTTTTTGGTTTTAGTGCCACAGCTGTGTTGCCTTGTTACTTTAGGTTAGTCTTGTGTGTGTAAGAGATGTATGAGTAACGAAGTGTGTTTCTCACCCAACTTCTTCTATATATAGTTTAGATTTGTAACCTTATTTATTACCAAGAAGAAATATCAGAAAAGTTTCCGCAACTTTGTCTTTAGTTTTTCCACAGTTTAACCATTCATGGAAATTGGGCTAGTTTTGCATCAAGGCTTAGACAACAAAAAAGTAAGAGGATGAGAAGAACCATACTGTCAATAATAGCCGTCCTTACAATTTCCAAATCACAATATATTGCAACTAACCAGGAGTACATGTAACAGAGAAACGAGGTACACACACATAGGTGGAACCAGGGGAAACAAGGACTTTTGAATGCTGTAATTCTATTTGTTTTACAAACATATATTACGAAAACTGCATGCTGCTTACACTGTAGATGGCAGTTCCTTATAAACACTGAAATCTTACATGTGAAGGAGAGGATGTAACTAACGAAAGTAACTCACTGATCATTCATACAGATTACACATCGCAAACATTTCCCTTCAATGAGAAGATCAAAAGCTTTGTTAATGTCCTCAAATGTTACTTCATGTGTAACAAACTCATCCAGTTGTAGTTCCTGATGCAATGAAAAACTAAATGTTAAAAGGGCATCCAGGTGTAAGTCAAGCGAAAAGCATTTCGAGCATAAAGTTACTGTTAAATACCTTGTTGATGTAGCGATTTAGGAGAATAGGAATATCTGATTTGGGTTTCAGTCCTCCAAATAAGACTCCCATGAGGATTTGCCGGTACTTAGGATACTCGCTGAAGGAATGCTCACATGTGACCCTGGCTTGTCCACTCCCAACACGACTGTTTTTCCCCAACCCTGAATAGATTACATAAAGTATAACTATGATTATATGTGAAAATCCACAGCGCTGTGAGCAACTAGAGCTGTAAGATAATACGATACACACACGCACATAATATATAGAGCAAGCAAGAGATAGAGACCTTGCGGCAACATGCATAAGCTTCTTGCACCACTGATGCCATCCCTACACATTCAAAGCAATAATCTGCACCCCCGTCAGTCATCTCAATTATCACCTGCCACGAAAAGCATATACATTCCCAGAAATTAACTATTAATCTCTAAAACAACTGTGCATACACTAGCAAATAACGAATTATCCATGAACTAGGTGCATAGTTCTTGAGAAAAACCTGGCTCGCAGATTTATTCTCAGAATTTGCAGCATTAACGAAGTCAGTGAGTCCAAACTTTTTCCCTGTGTTAATAGGAAAACAATTTTATCACCATCGTTGTGAAATGTTACAAACATACAGCATTCAGATGCTTACTCCTCCTATGACGAAGGGCATCTCTACCATACATTGACATGAGTATAAAGCTTTTCATGGTCTAAAGTGACTAAAATTGATAAGATCCACATACCAACTTCAAATTTGTCTTCGTTCACATCCACACCAATAATTCTTGTAGCTCCACAAAGTCTTGCTCCTTCTGCAACCTGGAAAAACTAGCATGGCTGTGAGCCTTCTCATAATTAAAAATCTGCAGGAGGAAAAGAAGTATGAAACATCTAGACTAAGGTCGAATGCATACAGCTAATCCAATTGAACCAAGCCCGAATATAGCCACAGTTGATCCTGGTTCTACATTTGCAGTTCTCCATGCAGCACCAACCCCTAAAACCAGATTTGTGATTGAGATGGAACGTTGTAATTTGTAAACACAATAGAAATATGAATTGCAAACCGTCAAATCAAAACAAGAAAAGTACCAGATAACTGTACAGATTTCAAGTCTACCTGTTGATACTCCACACCCGAGAAGGCCTGCAGCCTTAGATAGAGGTATTCCAGAATCAATCTTTGTGACATGGGCTGTGTCTACTACTGTATACTCACTAAAACTAGACACGGATAGGAAATGGTATATAGCCTCGCCGTTGAGGTCTGTGAATCTGCTTGTCCCATATCTTGGCATAAAAGGTGAGACCTTGAAGGGCAGTTTTGAACACAGGTTGCTCTTTGTTGATTTGCAATCTCTACATTCTCCACACTCTGCCATGAATGCTGGGATGACCGTATCTCCTTCACTTACCTCATTGACATCCTCCCCAACACTCTCCACAACCCTACAAGGCATAAACATTGATCGAAAAGCATTTCAACTCCATGACCAAAACATGTAGTTTTATGCAACCTTACCGAATACATCTGATACTGACTCAGTATACTTCAGTGCATTAAGCCATTGAGCAAAAGATGAATGTTTCTCTAATTTCAGTGATCAAACTAACAATGTGTGCTAATGTACGCCAGTGATTAAACTAACAATGTGGTCTAATTTGGTTTTGAAAGATGAATTAGAGTGACAGAGTGTTGGAGCTCACCCGATAGCTTCGTGACCGAGAATTCTAGGGAAAATTCCAGGGAAGTCCTACAACAACAAAACCAAACAAGATATGATAAATATCAATCGCTTGTAATTTAATCCAAACAAAGTATCATGTTGTGCTAAAGAGATAACCTTCATTTTCCAGAAGATGAGATCACTGTGGCAGAGGGAAGTATATATAATTCGAATGCGCACTTCATGAGGCATCGGCGGTGCCACTATGATCTCTTCGATCACTAGCGGCTCACCTGGCTTCCGACACACCGCAGCTACAGCCAAGTAACATAATCAGATAAACCATTCATCAAAAGTCAACGAATCCAAAACTAACAGAAACAAATTCAAGTGAGAGTAATAAGTTCCCACCTCTGCATCGAATAGGCTTCCCTCTACTTCCACCTGACACCTTCTCAGCCATGGCTTCCAAGAAGACACAGTCGTTGATTCTTTCAGAACGTGAATAGCTAATATTATGACTGTCTAGTTTGTACTGTAATATATGCAAACAGAAAGATGTAAATGTGAGTAGCTGAGACTTCGCTGGCTGGGATTACTTGATGACTGAAGGATGGAGAATATAACCTACCACAGTTTGATACAATTGGCAGAAAGGGTAGGTGGGTTTGGACTTTGGAAGTGAGAGTCTTCATTTGGGGTTCGGCGGCATTGTTTAGCTTTGTACTTGTCTGCTACACAATTTGGCTGTCGTCTCCGACCGTAGATGCTGATTTGTTGACAAGTCACCCGCGGACATGATGCACATACTCGTCTCTATTTCTTTCTAACTGGGTAATATGGGCCCTCTTTAGTGAGGACTGGGCCGAAACGCAGGATCTGTGTAGCCCAAGCCTAACCTACTTCAATATTCTCACTAGTTTTAATTTTTCAATACGAGATGAAGACACTGTTATCTGGTGGGAAAACAAATTTCTTGGAGATGCAATTACAGACATTGGACATTCTACCCCGATTGCTAGTTGACATGATGGACTTCCATTCTCTTCTTACATGCTTTTCATTTTTGACTTTAAGGTTGTGTTAGGGATTTTGTCTTGTAATTGTCTCTTCTTTTCTTTCTTTTTTTAGTTAATCGAACAGGAAAAGAACGGTTGGTAACTTGTTTCGATCTCTACACAGATCGAATGCAACAGTGAAGGGGTTTGACTCTCTTTTCTAATCTCGAAGGGTTTTTCAAGCACCCTAAGCTTTCTGAAAAACTTCTTGATGTCATTGAGTTCAACCAGTTGTTGATGAGGAAACATGCAAGCATAATGTACAATATTGCTTTGCACGTCCTTGCGTAGCACTTGGTTTCTTGGAGATGTCCACTTCATCATTTCTTGTTGGAACAAGGGATGCAACAAAGGATCAGGTAACATTTCTCGAGATCAAACATGGTGAATAGAACATAGATGAAAAAAGGGCAATCACAACATTTGAAGAAAAGAAAGACATTGATCAATCGTCGGCAAAGTTATCGAGTCACCACTACAAGACATGCAACTCGCTGCATTATATTAAATTTGTTTAAAATTAATGAGTTTAATTTGTTATTTATATAATGAACGATGTTAGCATACCACGTTTATATATTTATGCTAATCACAAGAAAACGTTTATATATTTATGCTAATCACAAGAAACCGTATATTCTCATGTGGGTATGAACAATGATGGAATGAATTTATAGGGTGGGACCTAATTACCGAAATGCTGGAAATGGTACCTTGATTTCATGATGAGCACCGTATAAGGACTAATTTGGTATTGCTGTGACTTAAAAAAAAACGGTTGCTGCTGTACTACGAAAATAATCAGCTATGAATTAAAACAGTTTTGTGTTTGGTAAATATTAGTTTTAAAAATGCTGCCAAGATAAAATTTATTAATTTATAGTGTTTTTAGTGACAGCTGTTTTTAAAAGTAACCTTCAGGTTACTTCTAAAAGCTGCTGCCAGTGACCTGTAATTTTAAAAAAAAACTGCTTTTTAACTTTTAGCTATTTTAGAGAGCATGTTTAACTTTTTTTTTGATATTTTCGGAGCTACAACAAACTAGCCAAAATTTAGCTATTATGACTTTTAACTATTTTGCTAGCTAAATATAGAGAGCGAGATGACTCAATGAGTCTAACTATAATTTAATAGATTTATTGTAAAATATTTTACATGATGTATAAATATATTTAAATTATTGAATCTTTATTTGAAGAATAATGTTGATGTAATGCTAGATAAAATATAGACATATGCTTTCTAAACTGGCTAACAAAAATGACATTTTAACTAATTTGACTAAAATTTAACAAAAAAAAAAAGTTCAATGCTTTTGGAAGGCGCATCTAGCTTTCACAGCAACCCGAAGTTTCCCGAAATTTCCCGAAGCTCGCAATTTGGGGTTTTCTAAATTTTAGGCGTTGGATTTTAGACATCGGCCTTCCCAGTTTACATACACAGAAAGGAAAATCGGAATCGCAGATACGGCTTTGCTCTCATAATTAGCCTTCACCGGAGACGCCGCCGTTGATTTTCCGGTAAGTCGATTTTGCTTTGATTCGTCTACCGTAGCCTCTTCAATCTGGAAATTTCATTTTGAGTATATGAATTCATAGCCTGTGGGATTTTCATTCCGATGTAGCCATCGGAATTTGATGACAATAAAGTCAATGAAATCGAATCGAGTCTAATATGGTTTGACTAGAAAACCCTAGAAATCTGGGATTGCTCTCTGTCATTAGGAAATTTGAAATTTCGTTCAGGATTCAGCTCGATATGGCCCTCATGAAACGATTCTGTTTCGCATTGTATGATTCAGTTTCGAGATGGATATGTAGGATTTATGGTGTTAGCTAAGCAAATTGGATGTTGTTCGAAACACATTGTTGAACAATTAGCTCATGTATGATTTGGAAGCTAACAAGAGAAGGTATCTGCTGCTATAGGCGCTGTTGAAATTGGAAAGAGGAGATCATTTTGTAGCATTTCAGATACAATTTCGTTGCCGTTTTGTTTGAACTTTGAACATACCTTTTTACCCAATTCAAAACCGGGCATACAGCGAATAAATTCATGACATAATCTTTGAGTTGCTTAAAAGTTAAAAACTGCTTACAGAAATGGAAGTTATTTTTGTTGTTTATTTATCTGATGAATCGATGCCTTGTCATCAAATTTCATGCCATATACGTTACGTCCGACATAATACATTGCTTTCCTTTTCCAAATGTAACCAAGGAACGGACGTTTTGGTGCTATTTGTGATCTCTTAACTGTACTATTGGTTCTACGTATGTCGTTTATAATGTTTAGTGTGCTCCTTGACTACTGTAATATGTTGTTCAATGATGACATTATTGATTTGGTGCACCCTTTGTTTACAGACATTCACTGCCCTTAACTAGCATGGCAAATCAGTACTCAAATGAAGGCTCCGGTCCCAGCAACATTTCTGAGGAGACTTCTGATTCAATTGTTGAGATCAATATCAAGACTTTAGAATCACAGATATATAGTTTTCAAGTGGATAAAAATGTGAGCTACGGTCTTATTTCTGCATCTTTGCTTTTCTTGTTTACTCTGAAGTATTCACTTCATATTCTGCAATATAAACAATGAAATAGCTTGTAGAAGCTACATGATTGATTACGGGCTCTTCAACTGTGTTTCTGATGTATTTGTGCTATATATATAATTGGTTTCAGATGCTAGTGTCCTTGTTCAAAGAACAAATAGCGAATCAAACCGGTGTCCCAGTTGGTCAGCAGAGGTTGATTTTCAGGGGAAAGGTGCTAAAGGATGATCATCCCCTTTCCGAGTACCGTATCCTAATATTTCAAATGTTGATATTTTGTTTTTGATATTCAGTAGCAGTGTGTTTTGTTACTTTTTGAAAGTAAATACGTTGATGTTGGTCCGGAAGTTGAATTTATCATATACATATTGCTTATCTGTTTATCAGTTTCAGTGTATGATCCTTAACAATTCTTAGATTTGGAAAATGGGCATACATTGCACTTGGTTGTGAGGCAGCCATCCCAGCCACAAACTGCATCTGGTACTAGTTCTGCTGAGCCTCATGCTAATACTGGTAAGCAAGAAATTGTTTTTATTTTTGTCTCATTCAGAGTATTTCCATGAGATTATATAAGCTTACTGTATATTTGATCAATTGCAGGAAATGAGGGCAGTGGGGCTCCTCGTGGTCGCATAGGGCAGGTTTCACACAGTGTGGTTCTTGGGACCTTCAATGTTGGAGATCAAGGTGAAAGCATGGCCCCAGACCTTAGTCGGGTTAGTATTTTCTTCTTGCATTGTTAAATTGATTAGCTTTACCTAAACTGCCAGCAGTTTTCTAATTGGAGTATTTTCAGAATCAAATGATGCTCTTTTTTCTCTTTTGTTAGGTTATTGGCGCAGTTCTGAATTCTATTGGAATCGGCAACCAAGCTGCAACTAATGTTACCAGCAACATACAGTCTACTATGGTGAGCAATGCACTTTTCTCGATTACAAGTTTACAACCATACATGTGTAATAGGCCTGTACACTGTTTGTAAGTTCTCAGTCTGTACAATAGATAGCATAAGTTATAACTTCTCTTGGCCCTGCTACTTGAGTTCATTATTCTTTGACTTTGTTGTAATCTTGCAAAACCAACATGTGAATAAAAGGTAGTAAGTGCTTAAAGATTATAGCTCCATGCGTGCTTAAAGATTATAGCTCCATGCAAGGTCAAGAAAATTTCCATATCTGTTGAAATTTATGTAGTCTTTTTTCACTACAGCCAAATAATCCCGGTCAGTCTCCTCAAGGCAATGAAACAGAAGGGTCGCATGGTAATACAACTAGTCAGAGTCTAGGAGGAAATAATGCGCCGTCCGGACAGACATTTTCTTCTCAGCCATTTCAAACTTTGCCTCAGTTTTTGCAAACTCCCCTTGCTGCTGGAGCTTCTCCCTTTCCTTCACTAAATACGGTATTATTAAATATCTTTTGGCACACTTGATTTTTGCATGCTTTAGATTGTGACATTTATATGACTGTTTATCATCTTTTGTCTTCTGTTCAGCCCATTCCAGATGCTTTGAACACTCTCTCTGAGTTTATGAACCGCATGGAGCGGGCATTATCACAAAACGGAGGTAAACCAAAACCTTCTGGTATTGTCTTGTAGAAATTTATGGCACCTGCTAACTGCTATATGCTTTATGCTCTATGCTCTATGTAGGCTACCAACAAAATATATCAGCAACAAACCCAGGAGACCTACCAAGGGTGAACTTACCTTCCAATGCTCTGGGTTTGCCCACTCCTGACGCCTTGGGCATTGTTCTTCGTAATGCAGAACGACTTCTCAGCAGTCATGCTGCTTCTGCACTATCTGTAATTACTTCTGCATTTTGCACTATTGGATTTTTATTGTGAACTCTTTTTAATAAAGATCAAGTATAGGTTTGCAGATTGAACATAAGTTTTTTGGGTATGACTTAATTGATTGTGTGATTGTTATTTGCTACAACTTGTAGCACATTGCAGGGCGCTTGGAACAAGAGGGAGCATCTGCTGATCCCACTGCAAGGGGCCAAATTCAGACAGAATCTATTCAAGTAGGGCTTGCTATGCAACATCTAGGTGCTCTTCTTCTTGAGCTGGGCCGGACAATTTGGACACTCCGGATGGGACAATCTCCTGTAAGTTCTAATTGTATTTCAGTGACTTGGTTTATATAAGTGAATAGTATAGTCATTTACCATCGTGACTAATGATGCACAGGGAGAAGCTGTTGTGAATGCTGGGCCAGCAGTTTACATATCCCCATCAGGGCCTAATCCCATAATGGTGCAGGTTAGTTGATGCCTATAGAAGGCATTCATTTTCTTTCAATAAGTGAAACATGTTAATAAGAGAATATGAAATGTAAAGGAGGCTTATAGGAACATGTGTGATAATCAAACTTATTGCAACAACTTTGGTCCATTTAGCACTGATTATGTTCTTCTCAGCTTATGCTTTCTTTGAACTTTAGTTCATATTGCTTTGAAAAGGTGAAGCTGCTTAGATTTCAACCAAGCGTTTTAATCTCCGTTGTTTTGCAGCCTATTCCTTATCAAGCAAGCTCCCCTTTCAGTGGTTCTGTACCCTTTTCGAATCCTATGAATTTTGGTCCTGTTGGCATTGGAAGTGCTCCAAGGAATGTAAACATTCATATACATGCTGGTAAGCGGACTTTAAGAGTGATTTGCTGCACCTGTACCATTTAGTGTATCACTGTAAGTCTGTAATGTTCTGTATCATCAGGTACCTCACTCGCTGCACTTGGTGCTAGGGGAAGTAACGGGGAAGGGATGCAGGGAGAACATCGTAATGGACCTGGGTCTAGAGATTCAGGTGCAGTACGAGTGCTGCCAGTGAGAAATGTCATTGCTACCACCATTCCATCGTCCCAAACTGGTATTGCAAATTCCAGTGGCACTCAGCCTGGTTCAGGTGTATCTGTTCCACAGCCACCTTCAGACTCCTCTCTTTCATCCATCGTTGCTGAACTTAATTCACAGATAAGAAACTTGGTTGGTAACAATCAAGGAAATGATGCGGTTCAATCAGGTAGCTAGTCATTTTTTCTTCAGACACCAGTGAATGTATAATATTACTCTAGTCTGACTAGCTTGTTTGCTCTACAATCAGGTCAAGCAGTGCCCAATGTTCAGAACCCATCTGCTGGCATTGAATCATGTAATAATACAGGGAATGAGCAGCTCATTAATTCAGATGTTAATGGAGGTCTGCAATCTAATGCATCGCTACCTCGTAGCACATCTGAAAGTGAAGTTCAGAAGGTATTTTATATGCATCTGTATATCAATTTTTTGTGCTGTTTTGTTTTTTATTACTTCACACATATGGGTGATCCTAGGACCAATCATATTTTGACGAGTTATTAATTATCAGGCTTCAGGAAGTGTACCTCCCTTGAATGATGATTCAAAATTCCAAGCCAGAGATTCTCTTTCAAGTGAACAAATGCCATGTCAAGATGACAAAGGAAATACCTCACAAACTGCTGCCAAACAGGGTATGACCGAGGGTGCAAAAGCTGTTCCTCTTGGATTAGGACTTGGAATGTTGGAACGTAAGGTAAGATGATTCTGCAGTATCCGTTTTTGCTTTCAGTAGGAAATGACTTGGATAGAACTTCTTTATTATAGTAGACAATAATTTTCCCTAGGCATTCACTGGTTTTGTGGCAAGTTACTACTTGGATTTATATTTCAACAGTTATTATAGTTGCCAGACCTGGGCATATCAAATGTTGGATAATATAGAATCCTATATGAAGAATTTCAAGTTGACATGATAATATTATTATATAATGTCTTGCATTACCATTGCTGAATTGATTACAAACAATCTAAACTTGTAGACCATTGATTTAGTAACTCATGTAAGTTGGATGCTCTATCTTTTTATACTGCATGGTGGGAGCAAGAGTCTATGTCTTAGGGCCAAGAATTGCGCTTTGTCCATGGCACCCAATATAATTTACACTTGTGTTGATCAGTTTTGCCGCCTGTGAGCTTGATTGTGAATGAGAATATAAGCCATGCTTCAAAATGTATGATGTTCCAGGCATTTCCACCTCTTATAGTTTTGTTAGATGCTGTAAAGTGGATTTAGTGTTACATGTTTTCTGTTTGAAGACCCCTTCACATTCGAACAAAAATAACAGTGCCTTCGGTTTATCCAATCAGAGACAAGGCAGGCAGCAGAAGACTCCTCACGAGAATAGTGATAGCGGAACAACCAGCTCTTCCTCCAATCAGAATCAGCAAGTAACAAGTGCCCAACAACTTTTGCAGTCTCTTGCTACTCGTAGTACTGCTGGAAGTAGGGTGAGCACAATTGATACTCCTGCAAGGCAAGCAGCCCCCAATGTTGGGCAGGTTAGAGATGGTAGATCATCGGGAGTGCAAGGTCCTGGTGGCCAAGTTGATATGGGAAGTGTGATGTCTCAGGTCCTGCAGAGTCCTGCCTTAAATGGTCTGTTGACAGGTGTTTCGGAGCAAACTGGGGTTGGTTCTCCTGATGCACTGAGGAATATGTTGCAGAACTTTACACAGAGTCCGCAGATGATGAATGCTGTCAGTCAGATTACTGAACAGGTTGACACCCAAGAATTTGGAAACTTGTTTGCTGGGCTTGGTGGAGGCCAAGGTGGTGGAATTGATATGTCAAGGATGTTCCAACAGATGATGCCCATTGTATCTCGTGCCCTAGGGGCAGGATCTTCACCCGCTCAGCCACTTCCTGTCATGGGAACTGAATCACATTCACTGTACAACGAGAGGAATCTCAACAGAGATGATAATGAGGTGGATTTTTAGCACCTACTTTCCTTCAGTAGTTATTACTAGTTATCTTAATGCAGTGAAGTCTATTAGAGAGTCTGATCTAGGTTAGGTGTCGATTTGTCCTTGTTACAAGCGATACTGATTCCTGTTGGAATTTCTTGTATAACCATATGTTTTTTTTTCATGGTGTCTAGATTGACCTCCAACAAGTGGTTCAAAGGATTGAGCAGCTGAATTCACCGGGAGATGTTTTCCAAGCTGTAGTTGAAAATTCAGTTCAGCTATCTGGCAGAGGAAGCAGTCCACGAGAACTTGTGGATGAGTTGTGCAGGGACGAGGGTCTCTCCAGTGTATGTATTCTGTGCTTTGAATCTTGCACCTGTGAATTTAGGGTTACCATGACCATGTCCTAAAGAATTGAGTTCTATTTTCCACTTGTGCAGGAATACGCTGAGATCTTACGGAGGGATATACGTCGAAGACTTGAGGGTGAATCACGGCAGGACAAGTGCTAATACTGCCTCGCGGGTGCTGCTAAGGATAGGGTGGTTGGCTATTACAAGTTTCCCAAACTTGGTTTGATTGTGTTTTACAAAATGTACTTTAAATTATTTCACAGGCTGGTAAGCAGCGTAAGCAGCGATGTACAAATTTAGGTTTTGGGCGTTAATTTGGTCGTGTATTATATAAACTATCAGGAACTTTTGTCCTTGTGATAAATTATTAAGCGTTGAGCAACCATTCTGAAACTTCCTGCATTTTAGTTGTCTGAAACCCTCGATTTTCAATTTCGCTGAAAACTAGTTTTAACCAAAATCCAAATTGAAATATAAAGGATACCGAGCTCTTCACGTTCAACGAATGAAACTTGTGTCGCTCGTTTACAAATGAAACTTGTGTTATTAGACGAAACGGTATTATACAATTAAAATAAAGTGACAGAAAAAAAAATACAAAAAATAAAAAAACAGAAGAAAATATTACATGGTAAGAAGTAATTTCTAGTTTTACCACACAAAATTGATTCGCAGTAAAAGAAGCAAATAAAACCCAGCGTTATTTACCCGCCTTATGAAACGCACGGAATCGGGTTTTGCTTAACTGAAATTGCGAGCCGGCTCTCTCTATCTTTGAGCTCCCAGCAATTTCCGTCGCCAAAAATGGAAGACTCGGCCGCCGGCAAGCCCAAGAAGTCTGGGCCGCGGCTGTGCTGCATCTGTAACCAGAAAAGAGCTGCTCTCAAGCGGCCCAAAACCCTAGAACAGGTAACTTCAACCCTGTTTATGTTTTTAATTATTTGTTTTGCAACTGAAATTACTGGTCTTAAAGATATGCAGGGAGTGTTTCTATGAAGTGTTTGAGGAGGAGATTCATCAGGTGATTGTAGAGAACCAGTTGTTTAAGCCCGGTGAGCGAATTGCCATCGGTGCCTCTGGTGGAAAAGGTACTGAGCTATGCTTATTGTGCTGATGAGTTGTGATGCTGCTAATTTGAGTTTAGAAGTGATTGTGTTTTCTGCTGCCAATTCGTATTATCAGATTCTACTGTTCTTGCTTATGTATTGTCCGAATTGAATAAGCGGCACAATTATGGGTTGGATCTCTTCCTGTTGTCTGTGGATGAGGGCATTACAGGCTACAGGGATGATTCTTTGGAAACCGTCAAAAGAAATGAAATGCAGGTGAAGTGAAGTGAATTTCGAGTCTGTAATTCTAGGTTTATTGTGTTATGTTTTCAATTTTGGTAACTGGTTCGATCTCTGAATGTCTATTCAGTATGGATTGCCGTTAAAGATTGTGTCGTACAAGGATTTGTATGGGTGGACGATGGATGAAATAGTAAAGATGATTGGTCTCAAGAACAATTGCACTTTTTGTGGTGTTTTTCGTCGTCAGGTAATGGCTGAACTAGAAAACTTAGCTACTTTTATGGTGTTGAAATCTTGTACGCTTGTTTTGTCATCAATTTTTACCAAGCGACATGTGCTGTTAACCTAAATTGACTTATTTGATATTTTAAGGCCCTTGATCGCGGTGCTGCATTGTTGAAAGTGGACAAGCTTGCTACGGGACATAATGCCGATGACATAGCTGAAACAGTTCTATTGAACATATTACGTGGGGATATTGCAAGGTCATGCATTGTTCAAAGTAGACTTTTCTTTTTTCAGTTTCCTTGGTCAGCTTGTGTGGTGAACTGAACGGCTCCTTATTTTGCAGATTGAGTAGATGTACTTCAATTGTCACCGGTGAAGATGGACCAATTCCAAGATGCAAACCTTTTAAATACACCTATGAGAAGGAGATTGTTATATATCCTTGCTGCTGAAATACTTGATACCAATTTCTTTCTTTCATTACTGTTACTCGTCTGATTAATCATTAATGAGTTGGAATCTGTAAAGCCTTAACTCACTTCGCACGTATGCATACTTCAAGAGGCTGGATTACTTCTCCACCGAATGTAATTATTTGTCATCTATGTGCTTTTGTTGCTTTGTTTTTACCATATATCGCCTCTTTGCCCTGTGTTGTATTGGTTTATTTGTGTGTATATAGATCTTACAAGGTGCTGTTGTTAATATTGCAGGTATTTATTCACCAAATGCTTATCGTGGTTTTGCCCGCGAGTTCATTAAAGATTTGGAAAGAATCAGGTACGTTGACCCTATTTGTTACTTCTATCTTTTGCGTTGTAATTTTTCAAAGAATAAAGTTAGGTCTCCAGTTGGTAGTATACTAGCATGGACATCCGATATTCCTAGTTTGACATTTTACTGGACATTTGTCTGCTGAAGACCAAGGGCCATACTTGATATAATCAAATCAGGGGAGAATTTCAGAATTTCTACTTCTACGAAAATGCCAGAACAGGGGACATGTGAACGCTGTGGTTACATTTCAAGCCAGGTAATTTTGCTACTTCTTTCCTCTTAATTGAATATTAAACCCGGATTTAAATTTCATATTAATGTTAGACTTTTTATATACTTGCATTATCTGGTAAGTGAAGACTGGCTAAACGAGATTAGATTGTTGTTCCAAGATTTTTTAATAGAATTGTAGCCCGATGCTGTGCTAGCAATGTCTCAGTACGCTTGTTCATTCACCCTCGTTGCCAAGTTGACGCCTTGCTTTTCTGTCAGCATTTTTTGTTCTGAATGAGAGTAAACTTAATAATCGCGCTGTCTCAGCCCAGGTTATGGGTTATGACACTCAATCCCTCTCTCACCGAGATTCAGAATTTTAAAAGCCAAACTAACATCTTGATTGACTTGACAATGAATGAGTGAATGAACTCATGAACTAAGCCTTGTGCTAGCACAGCTTCTGTAGCCATGAGATGATTCTGAGTATCTGATCATATATCTGTATTTATTATACAGAAATGGTGTAAGGCTTGTGTTTTGCTTGAGGGACTGAATAGAGGCCTGCCAAAGCTAGGAATTGGTCGGAATCGGGGAGTCCATAACAATCAGAAGGACATAAAACCAAGTAATGGAACAAAAAGTATTGAGAGCAAACAATGTGGGACTTTGGACTTCTGATATAACCATAACCTGAAGGTAATAGTATCAGACGCTGGCAGTCGAATGGCCAGCTAACCGGAATCAGGTAGTTGAATGCTCTTTGCGACTGTTGAAGAGCAACAAGAGAAAGGAACTTCATGTTACCATTTGCAGAGATTTGATGTAACAGTAGTTTTGCGTTTCATTCCATCTGGACTGTTTTTGAAAACCAAGTATCCTCGGTGTATGTTGTTTCCAATTTTGTCAGTATTTCCCTGTATGTACTATTATTATTACATCTTTCTATAGGATGTCCTGAAATATAAGATATGCATATTGCAAGGGAAAAGAACCCTTAAAAAGTCTCGGTTTGCTCCGAGTTTCTTCCAAAACCCTATCGTTGTATCCCTACCAGAAACCACAGATCTCTACTTTCAACCAAGCCTATTTATTTTCACAATCTCCATGGCCTCTGTTGACGCTGCCACAAGCAGCTTCGCCTGCTCTGGGCTTGGCTACCAGCGGGACTTCTCTTTCCGTCCGATGGGGTCGTTTGGACACAAGGGTTGTAAGCCGGTGACTTTCGGGTGGGTCCGGCGACACCGATTGGACCAGGTGAGGACCGGAAAACGTGGCCGGAGGCTTGCTGGTGGTGGCCGACAAGAGCATCGTTGTTTGCTTGGAAGAGAGAAGGGTTTGGGGTTGGTAAGGTTTGGGCTTCAACCTAGGCTTATGGGTCTGGGTTTGGGCTCATTCCTTTATGCAATCATTTTGGTGAACCTGAGCCAAAGTTTATCTAGAAATTATCTACTCTGTCTCACATGACATCCTCGAGGCTTGATCGAGGAGAGACTAGCCCTACTACTAAGGGCAAAGAGGTATCTTAATTTCCTTGTTTCTTACCTAGACATCTGATGGAAGATTATTTTTGTTTAAATTTCGGTTCTATTTTGTTATAAACCAATTGAGGTTCATAGGCAATGGTATTACTGCTATATGAATTTAGATAGACATAGTTGGAAGTTAGGTGTGATAGGCTTAATTGAGCGCATTTATAATTAATGAGGGCGACATGTCTCTTTGTTAGTGCTTGTTGTCAGTTAGGCTTATTGGTCGCAAGTAGGCAAATTGATATAAACGAATTCTGGTCGTGGACAAGTTAATGAAATTGTCTATTTTCTAAAAAATAAAAATAAAAAATATGCATATTGCCGAACCACTTTCCAGCACCCTAAGTTATTGGAGGTAAACCCATGAATGTCAGTGGTAATAGTGCACGCCTCTGACCATGACGAAAGTCTGAGATAGATCTATGAAAAGCTTGCCGGTAAGCCGATTGACATTGCCGGTAATCCATGTTTGTTGTTACTTTTTAAACCCTAAACTATAAACTCTAACCCTAGACCCTAGACCCTAAACCCTAACCCTACACCCTAAACCCTAAACTGGAATACATTGTACTACAAATCTACCAATTATACAAAAAGTAAAGGAAAAAATGTCCAAACAGTGTCTGACCTTTTAAGGAAGCAAAGCTTCGGTATCTCACATTTCAAAAACTTCAAAACGGTGTCTCACGTTTTGACCTCGACCTAAGATCAATGTCCGGAGAAGATAATTCTGTTACGGAGACAGATTAAGTTCAAATTATAAAGGATATTTTTGTCTAATCATTGAATAACTCTTACCCTCCCTTAACCTCTCTCTCTCTCTCATACATGATTCACCCGATTTGATTCTCTGATACATTAGAGAAAAAGGCATAAGACTCGACAGAAGATTCGATAGCATGATCAAAAAGTGGAGGTATTTTCTTGTGGTAGGGGATCGACCTCAAGTTCATCGCTCCTCAAGTTCTTAGGAGCTGCCATACAAGCACAAACAATGTTCTGGGCTCTCTCTACTGCTTATAACTACAAAAATTGACCATCTTTGCTAATCCAACCGGCCTAGAAATCCATTGGATGTAGTCGCATGAAAACAACATTGAATTCACCAGAGAAACCATGCTTCTTCCAGACCAATTGAGCAGGGACGGATCTTAGTTATAAGCTACTTGGGCTGTAGCCCAGAGAACAATTCCTACCCAATCAACTTTTTACATGCGTAAACTATATTTTATTAAAATATTCTGTAACCAGCCCAGCCAATTTCTCTCTCTCACGTTTCTATGGACTTGTGTTTTTTGACTTTTTTCTTTGTTTTTTTTAATTTCATTGGTAATAACCCATATTATCTTTTACTTTGACGTTTTATTTTATTTTCTTTATTGTCCCCACTATTGCTTATTAATGGATTGAAACTGATGACAAAGTTTTTCTCATTTTATTTTTGATTGAAAAGTCATGACAAATTTCTACCGTCAGGTACTGAATTATTTAAATTTATACACCAACCGATTAATGATTATGGTAAACCTATAAAAAAAAATGGTTAATTGGCGTTTATGAAAAAAATAAACAAAATTATATGGTAAACTTAGCTCAAAGTATTTCGAATTCTTGGTTCCGTCCCTGCAATTGGGCGTCCTGAAAACCAATCTGGGATTGCAAAATTTATGATTTTGAACCAGACCCGGATCAGATTATAGCCCAGGTACCAGTCTTGAGTAAGCAAATTCCAAGTCTGGGTAATGAAAATGGGAGCCATAAAGAATTGATGTGGAAAGTTGAGTAGGGAATTAATGAAAGAGATTGAAACGGGGCAATGTAAATGTGTCGTTTAATTGTTGTGGCGTCTATATGGGTGGGGATGTGACGTGAGTGTTCTCCAGTGATGATATCTTTCTGGGTTTACATAGAGGTATTGAAACAACATGAAAGCAAAGGTGTCGACTTTAGCCATTGGGTCTGAGTTTGACAATGGCTTGTAATTATTATTAGACAATTAGACAATTATATAATATATTCCTAATTATATAAATGTAATACATTATTATTTATACATATAAATAATATTAGAGAATAAAAATCCAAAGGCAAATTAGTCATTTAAGGATGAAAAGATGCTCCCCATCAGTGTTTAGAACGGAGTTAACGTCCCCATATACTGATCATAGATCTCGAGATCAAAACGTTTTGAAGTTTTTAAAAAATCAAATACAAAAGCTTTGCCTTCTTAAAATACCGGATCCTGTTTGGACATTTTATAAAAAAAAATAGACTCGGTTTTTTGGACAATATACTTTTCTCATTCAAGTAACGGCTATCACGTGATCAGCACGTGATTTATAGTGGCCATAAATTGAGGGAGGCCTCCACTATCAGTCTCGTTTCAGTTGCGAACTTGGAAGCCATGGCCTCTTCAGCACCGCCGAGCTCACCCCCGGGCGTCCAGAAACTATCAAAAGCCTTTCTGGCAAACGCCGCGAAGCGCAAGGACAAGTTCATCCAGTTCTTCGCAATGGGCGGAATTCTGCTGTTAAGTATGAGATCGCTGGGCCAGAAGTATCGCCTCCACGATCTTGAGGAGGACACGGCGGCTCTGAAAGAGGAGCAACAAACCCTAGAAAACCTAAAGAACAACATCAAGAGAGACCTCCTCCACGAAGCCTCTATGGAGCCCACCGGTCTCTTCGCCTCCCGACTCCGCCGCCTCTTCGGCGACCAACAGTGATTGTGAGTGCGATGTTTAAAGCCTTCTTTCGCTTTCGCTTTGTTCTTGGATGGAATTGTTGGTTTGGAAATGCTGAAATGAATAGTTTGAAAATTTTGGATGCTCAGTTAAGTGGAAGTACGTGTTTGATTTTCGATTGGATTTAGTTTGAGTAACTTAAATTTCGGGTGGTGTTTTATATGAATTGTGCAACTCTTGGCTTCATTTAGGTTTTCTGGAGACTTGATCGTCTGTTAATTGTTCCTAATCTTCGAATAGGCTAATTTTAAGTTGGTTACTGAAGTGAACTGAAATCGGAGAAGACGGAACTTTAGCAAAAGATTTGGCATGTTATGGGGAATCTGTAATGTGCTTTGATGAAACCTTTTAGGATACAGAATGAGCACATGAAGTTGTAGGTTAGTTTATGACATTTAAGAATCCATTCACAGTGTGACATTAGTAGTAATTGAGTCGGGTAAGGAAAGCATAGGTCTTTATTTTATAAATGTAAGTCTGTATTCCACTATCAAATTTTATCAAGTTCTTCCATAAAATTTTAAGCCTCTTGGGATGTAGGGATATACATTTGTTGTGTCCACTAATGCTGTACACTTCTTGGTTGCTTGGCAATGTACAGCTTCTTTCATTTGCTTGAAAGAGCAGACTTATCACAGAATTACACTTTTGATATACATGATTCTGGTACAATCAAATGCTGGGTAGGCGATGTATGTATCTAATGTCTTTGTGTCTTGATTCTCGAAAGTTGAAGTGTCACCTGCATCTGTCTCTACTCTCTAGCCATACCTCTGATTTCTTGTTTGTCTCTGTGATTAGTAGGCTGGTTGGATTAAGATTATAAAACCAGATGTAATGAACTTCCCAAACAGCACGACTGTGAGTTGATTGGAGTTTTTTTTTTTTTTTTTTTTTTGTGTTGATTGAGCTAACTGTTCAAATAGAGTGTCAATTAACTAGTGAACTAGAGCACCAAAGTTTTCCACCATTTTCAAGATCAGCAAATTTAAATTTTGTTGTTCTTGTGTGCTCAAAGATATCAAAGCCTTCATTGCATCTGTAACAGTTGTACATGTCAACTGGCCCTTGTAGCCTTGGTCTCTAACCTTTGTGGGCACTTTCTGGTGTTTTACCTTAAATTAAGCCATATTGTATAATTAGAGGATGCTGTATATTAGCCTCGGGCAATATAGCCCTTACTGTAACTGGACTAGTATTCTTTCGTTTTCCTGTGTGGCCTACATCAAACTACTCTGGGCTGGTGATGAGATTGTCTGTGTTATGGGCCTTCAACAAATACAGATTTTGTTGCTACCTAGGGAAGGATAGAGAAATAGTGGTGTTATGTTTCCTGTTTTTAATTTGCGTTCACATTCCTAGCTCACTGTTTTAGCTTCTACTGTCTATTTCCTTGTGATGGGGTTTTAACCTTTTGCTGTATTGCTCTCTCCCTTTATTCCAATTAAAGCTTTAATTGACCAAAGGATGTTGTCCTGTCATGAAATTCAAATTTTGAAGCTAGCTAAAATGACTAGTGAAATTCAATCATTTTATATGTTTGAAATCTATAGGTTGTTGGATTGAGATTTGAGAGCAAAGCAATGTCTGTTTGTTTATCTTTGTTTGTGGTCTGACTACATGATTACGAGTCCCACACAAGTCCTGGATTTCTCTTTTAAGTCTTTATTAACGTTATACACAAACAGCTGTGCTATGTAGA
Organism: Fragaria nilgerrensis; assembly: GCA_010134655.1. Lineage (NCBI taxonomy): Eukaryota > Viridiplantae > Streptophyta > Magnoliopsida > Rosales > Rosaceae > Fragaria > Fragaria nilgerrensis. The sequence goes on from CM020978.1 coordinate 32,412,553, forward strand.
CATTGATTTGCTGCTTCTGTGCTGTTTGGTTTAAGCTCAGCATGCCCACTAATCACGGTTAACCGGTCCTACTACCCAGCAAAATAGCTTCATCTGATTCTGTTGGCTTTGGAATTCGTTTTTGGTTTAGCTTTGTTTGTGAAAAATTCAATTCCAAACCGCGTAGGCATGTGTTGTTTGGGGGGTTGCCCCGTTGTCCATGTGCCTCCTAAATTTGGTCAGTTTAACAGGTAGAACTGTAGAAGCATATTTTACTTGCCTCCTTTGGAAACCTGGTTGGATTGTACTTCACGTTCAGATTTTATGCATCCTATCTGGGTTGCTGGTACTTGTCTTGTTGGTTTAAAATTTTCTCTATGTAAATAAACAATTCAAGCACACACTATCGGTGTGGGTAAGAGTAAAGCCAAGAGTAAAATTTAACACCACATTCAACTCCACGTGAAGATGTATCTTTCAGAAGGGCGTGACCCAGATCATTTAACTATGAGCACTTCTCATCTTCCTCTGAGGTGTCAAAGAGACAAGTTGGTCGAACAATGAGTAATTATACACAAAATTTACAAATTCGAAGTGACTTTACAAAAAACAGTTTTGTCAAACAAATCGTCTAGATTAATTTCTATGCAGGACTGAATTGTGTGATTTTGCAATGAAAATGAAATTCTGCTTATAAGCGTAAAGCATGCGTTGTTTCGTTCCTTGTGTTATAATGTTTCGTGTTTCACAACGTTTCATAGTGAATCTTAGATCTCTATAGTGTTCTAAAACAAGACCGCACAAACAGCCTCAGAAAGACGCTCCAATTATGCCCTCCGTAGCAGACTCTCTATAATAGGTTTCCAATTAACTGTATGTAGCAAGCACAGGTAGCAGATACCCCTTTAGTTAGGTTGGATTATTAACCCTTATTCACTAGATTCAGAGGGAATGGGCAAGTGAAGGTTGGAGAAGAAATGGTTGACTTGACTTCACACTAATGAGTGTGATGAGGGAGAAACCCAGGGGCCCTAGGTGTTAAAAACTGATCACAAAATCCACATGCACTCTCTAATTGGTTCTGGATGGCGCCAAAACGAAGCCACCACCGCCCTACGCACAGTGAGTGAGTCTCCAAACCAACACCACCTTCCCATGTGGGAGACAAAAACACAAACACTTCAAAATTTCCAATTTCATAATGCAAATATGAATAATACCCCGCGGGACCCTCCTCACCGACACCGCAAAGTTATTTTCTCCAAAAAATTTCCCAAAATATTCTTAAATTTTAATTTTAATTATACTGACAAAAAAGAAGAAAAGGAATATCTAATTTTCCTTTTTCCCTCTCTTTTTTTTGCGGCTAGGCTACTCACCCATTCTGTACCGCACTTAAATACAGCATGCCATTCTCCCCATCCAATGTCCTCGTCACTAGGTGCTCTCTCTGTCTTAAAGTCACTCTCCCCAGCTAGCACTTCTCTCATATCCACCAAATAATCCAAGAGGCAAAATCTCTCTGCCTCTGAAGATTCATTTCAATCACCTTAAAATCCCCCAGACAACAAATGCCGCTAAACTTGGGTGCCATCTCGGCACTGCTATGCCTCAGCCTCTCGGCCACTCTTTTCGCCGTTGTCACCGCTGAAGATCCCTACAGATTCTTCCAATGGAATGTCACTTACGGCGACATCTACCCGCTCGGTGTTCGCCAAAGGGTGATTGTTTATGGTTCTGTTTGTAATAGCTTATATGATCCGTAGGATCAAAAGTTTGTCCGTTTTTGATCTGATTGAAACTGATTGGATCTGGTCGTTTTTCAGGGAATACTAATCAACGGCCAGTTCCCCGGCCCGGATATTAACTCCGTCACCAACGACAATCTCATCATCAATGTCTTCAACAGCTTGGACGAACCTTTCCTTCTCTCTTGGTACACTCTTTAGTCTTTACTCTGCCTCTCTCTCTCAGTAATTAAGCAGTAATTAAAGATTATGCTTAATTTCTTTTAATTAAGTATTTTGGGTTGTGTGACAAAAAGACGAGATTAGCCTAGCTAATCCTTATTTTAAGCCTTTGATCAGAGTGCGGGGTCAGGGCATTTTCGTCAATGCAGCTATGCCTCGTCGGCGTAGCTGATACTGCACGTACATTAGGTTTGTGGTTAATCCAGAATGTCTGACGCCTCTGCTGGATTCACATGCATTATTAAAACATTCTGCCTTTTCTTTTTGCTTATTACCAAAAGAACGAAGAAAAAAGAGAACGTCAAATTTTTCCGGTGGTGGAATGCCGGAATCGTCCGCCGGTGTGAGATCTGACTATTATGGAGTGTTTCTTTTATTTGGTGATTTGTTATTGGAGGACACAGATCTGGTCACTGCATGAGTAAATAGACTAATAGTAGTCTAGCTAGTTTTAGTTGATAACCATTCCTGATGTAGATTACTGATGTTGATATTCCCTTGATGATTGACAAACCTTTCTATTTTATGAAAAGAGAGTTTGAAACACCAAGGGCATTTAAGTAATTTAAACATGAGATTAGGTGAGCAATTATGGTAGGCATGGCAGCTTAATGCACTTGCCATGTACTGTGTGAGTCTGTGTCCATGTGGGAAAATGAACTTTATTTAATTCAGAGGATAGAAGGATGAGCTTGGTATATAAACAACTTAAATGCTACGACGAGTGATTGAATAATAATTTTCAAGCATAGCTCTATTATTAATGTTCCTTGCTCCTTGTTGATGAACATGAAGAAACAGTTGGATAGATTCACTTCTAAAAAAAGAAAAACAAGAAGGATGCTTAATTATCCCTTTGGGTTTCAAATCTTGTTCTTTTATGGCTATGAAAGCGAACTCCTTGGAGAAGATGGAAATTAATTGTCCTTGAGAGGAGCACATGCAAGTGATGCAAGGACAGTTGTTATATCTAGGACACTGCAATATTGCTAGTAATTAACAATGTGATTAATTCAGTGATTATGTTTGATTTTTGGTTGTTGTGAAATGTAGGAATGGGATCCAACAGAGACATAATTCATTTCAGGATGGTGTGTATGGAACAACTTGCCCAATACCACCAGGGAGGAATCTTACATACATTCTCCAAGTGAAGGATCAGATTGGAAGTTTCTACTACTTCCCTTCTCTTGCATTTCACAAGGCCGCCGGTGGTTTCGGAGGCATCAGAATTCTCAGCCGGCCAAGGATTCCAGTTCCTTTTCCGGATCCTTCTGGTGACTATACTGTTCTTATTGGAGATTGGTACAAGTCTAACCACACGGTAAACATCTTCACCTTTTCTTCATCCACATTGTTATTACTGTCTTAACCTGTACTTGCTCTGGATACAAGATGAGAATGTTCAGGCTTCTCAGTTCTGGCATTACTTTTTCTCTTTCCTTTGGACAGCTGGGTTTGTTGACCTATGTATGTCGGTGTCGGTAAAACATGTGTCTCTTCATTCTCATTCAAAAACAAAAAACAAAAAACAAAAAACAAAAAACAAAACAAAAAAGTAGGAATGTGTTTTGTCTGCTTCCTTGTTTTTAAGTAGACAGTGCATTAGAGCCACACAGTTCTCAAAACACCCAAACCAAACCAAAGTTCTCATAATTTCTTTTCTTTTCCTGTGATTTCTATCAAGTTCTTGACCTAATAATATTGCAAAACATGTACTTATACGCTGTGTGACATAGTATGTGCTCACAATCTTCCTATGACATATCTGTTACCAAAATGTTGCCCACACTTTTTCTTCTTTTTACCGTAAATTTGAGTCATTTATGAAATGAGCGTTGTGTTATTAGTTTGAGGGCCATGGATAACTATGTGCACACATTTTGGACCATGGATATAACACAGTCGGTCCAATGCATTTTTTCCTTCTCTACCTGCCCATGCCAAATTCAACTGTTTTGATGTCACAACTCATAGCGCTATCTACATGTAAGCTAGCAATTTACTTTGAAACAATAACCTCAAAAACCATATGTCAGAGCTCGGCCCACACCCTTAAGTATAAGAAGGCCCGGGCCCGCAAGTGTTGGTTTTTGGCTAAAACTTAGAGATGGAGTGGTTGGAAAGAAAATTGATTGGTTTTGTTTGCTCTTTACGTTTTGGATTAATAATTGATGATTCACTTGTTTTGTACAGACCTTGAAAGCTCATCTTGATCGCGGTAAGAAGCTACCTTTCCCTGATGGAATCCTCATCAATGGTCGCGGGCCCAATCAATTTTCTCTCACCTTTGAGCAAGGTGTGTCTTCGATCTCATTCAGTTACTTCAGTGCTTACAAATGTTAATTTCCCATTTTTAACATCCATGGTTACTGTTATGTGTGTGTGTGTATTGTTCATTGCAGGAAAGACTTACAGGCTTAGGATATCCAACGTGGGGTTGCAACACTCGCTCAACTTCCGCATTCAAAACCACAACATGAAGTTGGTGGAAGTGGAAGGAACACACACCCTCCAAACTACTTACTCGTCTCTCGATGTACACGTCGGTCAATCTTACTCTGTTCTAGTAACAGCTGATCAGCCCGGACATGACTACTACATTGTGGTTTCCTCTCGTTTCAGCACTCCGATCCTCACCACCACCGGCATTCTTCATTACAGCGGTGCTGGGGGACAAGTCTCTGGCCCGATCCCTGGTGGACCTACCATTCAAATTGACTGGTCTTTAAACCAGGCCCGCTCTATTAGGTATTTACTTATTCCATTACTTAGATGCATTTTCCCATTAGCTTCAGGAAACAATGTATTGTATATCAGTACAATGTACTTCAATACATAATGCATTTGTTGTTTCAGGACGAATCTTACAGCAAGTGGACCAAGGCCGAACCCACAGGGATCATACCACTATGGACTCATTAACTTAACCAAAACCTACATCCTAGCGAGTGCTGCTGGTCAAGTCAATGGCAAGCAAAGATATGGAATAAACAGTGTGTCGTTTGTCCCAGCAGACACTCCATTGAAACTTGCTGACTACTACCAAATCAGTGGAGTTTTCCGTGTTGGAAGCGTCTCCGACAGGCCTACTGGTGGTAATTTGTACCTTGACACGTCAGTTTTGGGAGCTGATTACAGAACATTTGTAGAAATTGTGTTCCAAAATGATGAAGATATAGTTCAGAGCTATCATCTTGATGGTTACCAGTTCTTTGTTGTTGGGTAAGCACAACTATATTTCCCACTTCTGAGTGCTGATTATAGAGCTTCATAAAAATCTACCGTTCTTAATGTTGCTGCTTCTTGATTAATCGTAGCATGGATGGAGGGAAGTGGACACCTGCTAGTAGGAATGGGTACAATCTCCGAGATGCAGTGGCTCGTTCCACCACTCAGGTAACTCGTTAGTCTACTTTGCAGTTGTTATTGTATCAAATTTAAAGCCAAAAGAAAAAAACTGAATGTAGACTGTTAGCTCGATCTAACGAAGATTCATTATTCATTTATGAAGGTGTATCCCTTCTCATGGACAGCAATATATCTTTCACTTGATAATGTGGGAATGTGGAACTTGAGGACTGAGTTTTGGGCACGACAATACCTTGGACAGCAATTGTATCTTCGTGTTTACACAACATCGACTTCAATCAGGGACGAATACCCCATTCCGAGGAATGCACGTCTTTGTGGCAGAGCAAGTGGCCGACACACACGACCACTCTAGAGTCCAATGCAGCAACTGAGCAAAGTGTGATTAGCCCTGTCTAGCTTAGTGGTTGGAGGACGAAGGTTGCAGAGTAGAGTGTTGCTTCTAATTTGTTCTTGGGTCGCCTTTTAATTACTACTTATGATGTGAAATGGGGAGCATGCATGTGCCATTTCAACTGTGGAGGATCTCAGCTCGAGGTCATATTCTTTTCTAGACCAGATTGTTATTCCTTTAATTGTTATGTTTCAGGTTTTCGTATACTTAATTAAGCGATTATGATAAAGGTTAGGTGACCATGTAGTTGCCTCGCAACAATTTCATTGATATGTTGCTACAGATAAATGAGTATGCTGGCTATTGATATGAGAAATAATATATATGTTTCAGAAACTTTCTGAAGGATGTGATTTTAACCTGTTTCTGTTATCAAAGCGTTAGATATCCTTGAACCAAGGAGTCGAAAGTTTCGGCGATATCGCGATTAATATTTATGTTTTTACTAGATTCCCAAGTTTCGACTCTCGATATTTTCCGATTTTTTGATATTTGATTTTGATATTTCCCGATATTTCTCGATATGTCCTGATTTCTTGATATTTCTGTATTTCAATCCAACCAATCTAATGAAAGTCATAGGTCTTACGTGGTTTTAAAGCACTTATATAATCCATGTGAAATGACTATGTTAAGGTGATGCTAACTTTCATTGTGTTTTCAAAAAAAAGACTTTTAAAATTATTACATTTGCTCTAACATTTTCACCTTAACTTACTACAACTCCATATAGATCAATGTTTATTCAGGCATTCAAATATAGTACATATATAGAAAACAAACATCTCTTAAAGTTGTTTAAAATTTCCTTGTTTTTCGAATTTCCGTCAATTTTCTCACTTTTACTACAATCGTATTCCGAAATTCCGTCGAAATTCCAAATGGTGAAATTCCGTTCACCGAAATTTTCTTCCTTGCCTTGAACTAGGCTTTGTTACACAAAAGCAGTTCCTTGTGTTCTGATTTGAGCTCCAAGATAGGCACTCGTTGCTTTGCGCGACTTGGTGGATGGATGGGTTCTCTACTTTTCCTGAGCACTTGACCATGGCTAGTTGTTGCCGCTTCTGCTTCTGCCTCTGCTTCTTTCTCAGTGAAATGTGTCAGGAATAAGTTTTCCATGTTTGCTTCGGGTATTGTCCTAATTGTACCAACACAAAAAGAGAAAAACTATACCAAATCCAAATTACAAATTATGAAGGAGTGGGCACATGAACTATAAGCCCGTAATAATTTATGATCTCGTATTCAATCACCGTTGGGCACATAAAATATAAGCCCAAAAAAGAGAAAAATGAAAAAAAAAAAAAAAAAAAAAAAACTACTAACCCGAATGTGACTCTTTCACACCGACTTCTCTGTTTCAAATCTACTCCTCCGGCTACCGAATTCTGGACGAGATCGGTTGGGGTTTGATTGTCTTTGTTCTTGTTCCGCTGTAAGTTCCTCTATCACTTTCTATTTGTCATTAGGGGTTGGATTCATTTGGGTGTTCGTGCTTCATTTGTATAATCTGGTTGAGGAAGAGGTGTTGTAACTGGTGAAAAGGGTTTTGGGGGTTTTTGAATTTGGGTTATCTAGATATGGTATCTCGCTAGTAAATATTTCCAGCAACTCATATACATGTGAAATTGGCAGGTTAGGTTCACGTTCACGGTTCACCACTTCACCTAGAGCCGCAAAATGGCACACCTCTAACAGGCCTAGATCTCACCTTGAAGTTGGTTCATTTGACTGGTCCATAGTAAAAATGGGCCAACCCAGGCCCATATTAGAGAGTTCATTTTTCAAGTATAAATAAACAAATAACCACTGCACCTTTATCACCACCAGTGCTGCTGCTGCTAGAAGTGTAGAGAAGAAGTTAAAACCCCTCCTCGCGACGCCGTAACCGGAGATCCAGACTCTCTGATTCTCCGTCCGCCCTCTCCGTCCTCGGTTTCTCTCTCAGATCAGGTAGCTGCTTTCTCACAGTTAGGGTTCCTCCGTTCTCAACTTTTTTCGCGGTTTAGGGTTTTAGTTCAGTTTTTCGTTGCTCGAGTTTCTGGTCTTAGTTTCTTTGGTTTTGGGGAAAATGAGTGGGAAAGAAGTGGAAATGGATAAGGAACTTTTTTCTTTAACATTTAGGGTTTAGGTTTTCACTATTGGCTGTGATTTGTTTGTTTTGGTTCATTTTGTTTTGCTCTATATTTAACCTCAGTTCAAAATCTTGCAGGTTGAAGTTCATAAGATATATACAGGATGCCGGTATGTAAATGTTAATAAATACTGTTTTACCATATAAATTTGTTCAATAAATGGTGCAATTCAGCGTGTTGATTTGATTTGACTGGTGAATGTGATAGGTCGATAACATTTTCAAGGATGAAGCTAGTGAGGAGAAAGGAGAGCGCGCCAGATTGGTAAGTTTCCACTATTCATCCAAGTGTACTACTGTACTTGTAGTAAGAGACATAGCCTAACAGAATGTGCTGCGTCTCAGAATGAGTGACTATATAATAACGTACTTAGGTTTGAACGCTTTACTTGCTGCAAGGCAACATGTGATTGATTAGTCACGATGCAGATATGCAGTTCTGTGGGATAGGATGACTATAGCTGTAGTTTGGGTCCAACTTTCTTGAGATCTTAGGTCTGATAGGATGACACTGATACTATTTCTTAAAATTTATTTTTTGGTTTGGATATAATGAAAGCAATGAAGAATTGTATATGAACTTAAATAGGTTACTCATTGTGTGTGGGTTGGGGCTGGTTATGAAGTGTCTATTTGACATTTGATTAATTATGTATTCCAAGGCTTCTGGGATTTTCTATTGTCCCAACTTGCATTCTACACCAGCCACTTTCAATCTTTCCTTTTTCTGTTCCTTTTTGAAATGAAGTTGGCTACAGGTTGACATATTACTCGTATTTGTAACTTTATCTATGATTTTGCAGGCTTCATTTGTGGGTGCAATGGCAATTGCTGACCTAGTGAAGACAACCTTAGGGCCTAAGGGAATGGTGAGTTTCTTTTACTTTAATGTGTTTCCAGACTAAAAGCTACTTACATTTGTAATAAAATTTATTTTCTCGTCATTTGGCTTATGGTCCTGTTAAACTACTTGGACAGGATAAAATACTGCAATCAACAGGACGAGGACATTCAGTTACTGTTACCAATGATGGGGCTACCATCTTAAAGTCCCTGCATATTGACAATGCAGCTGCTAAAGTCCTTGTTGGTATCCTTACAATTGCAGTTACATTTTTCAATCCACATATACATACATTATGATTGTAACTGGATATTATCTCTCTGTTGAGTTATCTAACATACTTAAATTTTCTTGGCTGGCATGTTATCTGTGATCTTATAGTATTTGTGTACTGAAACTGACAATGGGTGGTAGAAATAGATATTATCAATCAAAATATGATTATCCTTAACACAACTGTCAGACATTTCAAAAGTTCAAGATGATGAAGTTGGTGATGGGACAACTTCTGTTGTTGTTTTGGCGGGAGAACTCTTAAGGGAGGCAGAAAAGCTTGTTGCAGCGAAGATTCACCCAATGACAATTATATCAGGTTTGTTTTGGGTTTTACCTGAACATTCTCTCTCTCTCTCTCACTCTCTATCTCTACATACCATTACACTTCCCCTCTCTTTGTTTGCACAAATAGTTACTAGCATATAACTTGTGGTTTTGTTTAACCGTAGCAATGAAATATGGAAGTACTTCAGATAATGTCATGCTGCTTGTTTGATTTTGTAGGTTATCGAATGGCAGCTGAATGTGCCCGCGATGCTTTGTTGAAGAAGGTTGTTGATAATAAGGCTGATTCTGGTATGTGCTGCTGCTTTCTTTTTTATATGTAAATGCTGTCATTTTGGCCTTAGTGACTTTTTTCCCTTCACCAATTATATCTTTCTATGGTTGGCTTGGTCTTGCCTTCATTATCCTTGCACTTGTAGGCTTGTAGCTGATGATATTATTTGATTGTGCAGAGAAATTTAAGTCAGACTTGATGAAAATTGCAATGACTACCTTGAGCTCCAAAATTCTTTCCCAGGATAAGGAGCATTTTGCACAGCTAGCAGTGGATGCTGTGATGCGGCTACAGGTAGATTATTATCAACTCAACTTGGGTAGTTAACCTTAAAGAGGTTCAATCTTAATGTTGTTAATGTTTGCTCTAGTTGGGTGGTTAGGTCCCTTCCCTGCTGACATGGGTTGATGAGTCTCTTTTTCTTGTATTTTCATATTGTTTAATATGGCTGTTGCAAATGGCAGGGAAGCACCAACTTAGAGTCTATTCAAATTATAAAGAAACCTGGGGGATCACTCAAGGATTCCTTTTTGGATGAAGGGTAAGGAATAATATTGGAATTTTGAGCTCACGAACTCTGTAATAGTATCTTTCTTCCTAGTGTGTTCAATTATCGGCACTGCCTTTATACAGGCTGTGAAGGTTCTATGTTCTAGGGCACTTCTTGACTTCTGGTTTGCTTTTTTCTCTCCAGGTTTATTCTCGACAAGAAAATTGGTCTTGGTCAGCCCAAACGTATAGAGAATGCCAAGATTTTGGTTGCAAATACAGCAATGGACACAGACAAAGTGAAGATTTATGGGGCTCGTGTTCGTGTTGATTCAATGTCTAAGGTTGCTGAAATTGAAGGGGCCGAAAAAGAAAAAATGAGGGAAAAGGTGAAGAAGATCATCGGTCATGGGATTAACTGCTTTGTTAACAGACAGCTGATTTACAATTTCCAGAAGAGCTCTTTGCAGATGCAGGAATACTTGCAATTGAGCATGCTGATTTTGATGGCATTGAACGTTTGGCGTTGGTAACTGGTGGTGAAATTGCATCAACGTTTGATAATCCGGAGTCAGTTAAGCTCGGACAGTGTGATCTCATTGAGGAATCATGATTGGTGAGGACAAGTTGATCCACTTTTCTGGTGTTGCACTGGGCCAGGCTTGTACAATAGTATTGAGAGGCGCAAGGTACTTTGCTTTACATTCTGTCCTTTTCCAATTTAGTTCTGAATCAGTACTCGGATGCATATTTGACTTGGTTTGTGGCTTCTGGTGTTTGTATATCTGTCATTTTTGCATGCCACAGCCATGTTTTGCATGCATTGGTGTTTTGACTTGTGAGGTGTACTTTTGCTAGGACCATAGAAAATGGCTTCCAGTTTTTATCATTCTGTCTTTCAACTATGGATATCCATGTAATGTCTAAAAGTTTGGATGTATGTCTCAAGTGTTCTAGGTAAAAGTGAGCTTCTCCTGTAAACATACCAACACATATTATGTATAGACTTCGAGAAGCCTGTTCTGTAGCAGATATCTACTCTTATTTCCCACTATTAAACTATTTATGCATTTTGTTCTTTATTCCATTCAGTTGGATGCTCAATATGACATTTTTGTACTCTTTTTGCAGTCATCATGTGCTGGACGAGGCTGAAAGGTCTCTGCATGATGCCTTGTGTGTTCTGTCCCAGACAGTCAATGACAGCAGGGTTTTGCTTGGAGGTGGATGGCCCGAGATGATTATGGCTAAGGAAGTTGATGTGCTAGCCAAGAAGACTCCTGGAAAGAAATCTCATGCTATTGAAGCCTTCTCACGAGCACTCTTGGCCATTCCAACTATTATTGCTGACAATGCTGGCTTGGACAGTGCTGAGTTGGTTGCACAGCTACGTGCTGAACACCATAAGGAAGGATGCACTGCTGGGATTGATGTCATCTCTGGAACTGTAAGTTCTGATATATAGAAAATTAACCAAAATAGAAACAGATAACATTTGAAGCATCCGTCATGCATTCCTCACAAACATATTCTTGCATGTAGGTTTTTTGTTTTCAAGTTTTAGGTACTTGGATTTAGTAATCGTCACCTTTAAATGAAGTTTATTCATCTGATTTTTAGGAGGGGGACTACAGTCTTCTAAAGAAAACTCATATATCCGCTTTCCTTGTTTTGTGGAGTGTCTGATTAGTAGAAAATAAAGGAATCGGAATATTAGTGTAATGAGTGGGGATGTATGTTGGCATATTAAGAAATTGTGTAGTTATCGTTGGATCTAATCCAGAAAGCTCTTGAATCTTGTTCTGCACTGTCTTAATAAGTTGGTTTATGACATTGTTTTCGTTCTGGCAGGTGGGAGACATGGCCGAGCGAGGGATATCTGAAGCGTTTAAAGTTAAGCAAGCCGTCTTGCTCTCTGCGACAGAGGCTGCAGAGATGATTCTTAGAGTTGATGAGATCATCACATGTGCACCACGACAGAGAGAAAATAGAATGTGAAAAGCTGGATAGAACTTCATTCCAGTAGCTATCAGAACTGTTTTGACATATGCCCTTGTCGCGGCACTCTTATGTATGATCGTGTATGTTGACGTTTTAGTTTGATGGGATTAAGATTTTGCAGAAAGGTTTTGGTGTCTAATTGCAACTGATGACTTATTTGAAGATTTGTTATTGAGGTTTGTTGGTTGAAGATAACAGTAGCGGCGGATTTTTCACTCCAAAATCTACAACAGAAAGAAACTATAACTCATCCTCTCAAATGTTGTCGGCACTCTATCAGTATAAACCTTGCTCTGCATATCTGGTCTTTCAGTTGCAATGAGTATACGAAAGTACAAGCAACCGGACGTGCCTATTCACTTTGTAACTTTGCATTAATCGCTCGCTAGTCCTCTCTCAAGCAGCTTAGGTAAAACTGACATTTTACAACCGCAACAGTTTAAAAGAGTCGAGCAGAGCAAACTGCTGCTGTGTCTTATTCTACAAGTTGTAGGCTGCTGCATTAATAATTCGTAATTTGGTGAGAAAAAAATAAAAGAGGACACGCAAGTGTTGAATGTCGTGCCCAGTTCTTTAGTCCCCAATCCAAATCCAAACCCAAACTTTGAGACTCAATTCCAAAAGAAGAAAAAACGGTGACGATGTCGCCGGACTTTGATCCTGAGAAATTCGCTTCTCTCAAATTCCCCGAGGTACGTACACGTACACACCTCTCTCTCCAGCTCTCCGCTCTTTGATTCACGCTCCTAATAGTTTTCATTTCTCTTTCATTCTCATCAACATGTTTGATATGATACGCCCAACTTCAGACGCCCTACACTTATTCCGAGAGGTAAAATCCCCGTAGTTTGATCAAGCTCAATTACTCTCATCATATATTATAGCGAGACTTTGAACTGTGGCTCTTTGAAAACTGGCAGAGATGTAGCTCTCTACGCGTTAGGTATTGGAGCTTGCGCTAGGGATGCGGTAGATGCTGATGAACTTAAATACGTTTACCACGAGAATGGGCAGAAATCTATCCAGGTACGATAAATTTAGTTTACTTCTTTTGCTTCGTTAATTTATAAGTGATTGAAATTTTGTTTGAGCTAAAAGTGGTTTGTTTTCGCTAGGTGTTGCCGACATTTGCTGCTCTGTTTTCGTTAGGAAGTCTGAAGTTTCATGTACCAGGGTTGGAGTAAGTACCGATTATAATGTCTCTCCCTTACATGGGTATACTCTGTGATACTTTTGTTATGAACTTAAGTGAAATGTCGGCGTTTGTTTTGTATTGTTGTAAGCCTTTTTGAGTTGATGAGAAGCTGATTGGAACTTTTGGTTGTAACTTTGTGTTGCCACCAGTTTTGATCCGCGGCTTTTGCTGCACGGACAGCAGTACATAGAGATATACAAGCCACTTCCTACAAGTGCTTCTGTAAGCCTCTAACCAAAAGCTCCAGTTCATGCTATGTTGGAATGTGCAGTGTATTTTATTGCCTAGATATAAGATTAACATTTGTTTTGCTTCGATTCTTTTCAACCATGCTTTTTAGCCTTTTTGTTGAAGAGATAATAAGGTTATATTGCTTTGTTGTTGATGCAGCTAAACAATACAGTTAGTCTTGCTGGACTCCACGATAAGGGTTAGTAACTAGCATTATTATGTGTTTAACTAGCAGAATCATATCAAAATGAGGTAGTTTGGCTTCAATGTTCTTTTTAGTGTCATTAAGTAAGTTGCATCATGCAATTGTTCTGTGATACCCAATATTTCATGGGGTATGTGTTGGATATGTTCATAATTCTGTTCATTCATTTTCTTCATAGAGATGATAATGTTCTAATAAGTACTTATTTCCCCTGATTTCCATGCAGGAAAAGCTGCTGTCGTTGAGATGGAAACCAAAAGTTACGATAAAGATTCTGGTGCACTGTTATGCATGAATCGGTAAGTGCCAAGTACTATTTGAAACTGCTGGTCGAGTACTTTGTAATTTTCTGAGAAAATCATAGTACAGTTAGTATGCTATGTAATTGAACATCTGGGGTATTTCTCTACAGGACAACTGTCTTTCTGCGAGGTGCTGGTGGCTTCTCAAAATCGTCTCATCCATTTTCATATTCAAACTATCCAAAGGACCAGGGTTCCTCTGTGAAAATTCCAAAAGGTCAACCTTTTGCAGTTTTTGAAGATTGTACACTACCATCTCAGGTATGCAACTTTTATTTCATTACTTCAAGAAGTAAAATCTCTGTGCTAGGGAGTTAGGTGTTTAGTCCTGTATTTTTCATTAGCATATTCCTTTATAATGCTTCCTTTTCAAGTGGCATTTAGTTCTGTCTTTTACAAAATCAGCAGTGATTAACTTTTGTGGAAACCAAGTGTCATGGAAAGATGTCCCAACCCTCGAACTTTCTCCTGAAAAAAAAAAAGAAAAGAAAAAAAGAACAACTTTAATGCCTTGATTCTCACAAAAGTTCAATCCAGTTCTTTGTTTATCCTCCCCTTTTTGTCTACTTACTTGGCAATTAGTACTTATAATGTTCACTTCATGTATGCCCAAGACTGGAGCTCTGGATAGCTTATTCATGGCTTTTGATTCCAACCATGTCTAAGATAATTAGTCTTTAACCAGTACACATGATACGTGGTCATGAACTACCAATGGTGTGTACTAAAGGAAAAAGAAATACACAAGTATGCAAGAGATAAATATGTGTAGAAGTTGGATTTTGATACATCATTTTCAAATAAAAAGACAGTTACATAAGAGACTATTTAATTTAACTCTTCTCTTTGATTGCGGTTTTATAGATATTTTTTATATGTTTATGCTCTTTTGCAGGCGTTGCTGTATAGGCTATCTGGGGACTATAATCCTCTGCATTCAGATCCCATGATTGCAAAAATTGCAGGGTTAGTACCTCACTCATTACATCATACCTGGATTCAGGTTTTTGTGCTGTTCTTTTACATGTAGATGTAGAAAGTGGCCAAACAAGCACTATATAATTTATTTCTTGCGTTCTTCTCATGTTTTTTGTTGAGTCCAGTGATGCTGGCTTTGATATCAGTTGAAAGAACACTATGCATTTTTTTGAATCAGACAGATACTTTTCATTTTAGAAATATCCCATTGATTCCCATCTGCTATAAGTTTCTAGAAGCTTTTCAAGTATTCTAACTATTTTGTGTATTGCATTTTCAAAGATTCACACTGCCAATACTCCATGGGTTGTGCACACTTGGATTTGCAGTCAGGGCAATTATCAAATGTATATGCCGAGGAGATTCAACCAAGGTGAAATGCATTTCAGGCCGATTCCTTTTACATGTTTACCCTGGTGAAACATTGGTCACTGAAATGTGGCTCGAAGGCTCAAGGTAATTTGGCTGACCAATTGCTAGAACTATTCTATTTGAAAGCACGGTGAAGTAAAGTTTTTGTTGAAAGCTGCAGGGTAATATATCAAACAAAGGTGAAAGAACGAAGCCGGGCAGTGCTGTCTGGCTATGTGGATCTCCACGGTTTATCTTCATTCTTGTAAAACACTTGGGTTTCTATCCATTTGTATTAATAAGCCTATGAGGCTACGAAGCATTGGTTATAAAAGAAGAAAGCAAAAGGGAAAGGAAAGCATAAGCACGCGTGGTAATTTACTATATGTTTGCCACTCATGTACTTAAATGGTATTGTAAACTATATGAGACTGCGTATGCAACTTCAAGGATATAAACTTTTTTTACTTCTCATTCGAACACTGGTGTCTTAAAAATTGAGTGCATAACTATACAACTACTGTATACAAGATTGAACCGTTTATTACTTTATTAGATAATCTCAAAATTGGTGCAAACTAATGGAGATAGCTCATGTACATTACCTATTTTTCCTTCATTTGATTCGGCGAGGGTGCATAACGATTATCTTGTTGGCCGCAAGAAAGACTGAGGCTAGCATTTTAGATCGGGTAAATAACATAAATGTTATAATTAGTATTTCGTGAGTAGAATTTACGACCTCTCACTGACAGTAGTAGAGACAATTCTCAAAGCATAAGCTAGCCTATGAATTGCCCATTTAACCCTTCTCAAATTGTTTTATTATTTTTTTTGTATTTGAAAGAACAAATTGTTTTGTTTAACCCTTCTCAAATTGTTTTGTCAAATGACCACTAAAACGCAGCGTTTAGAGTCGCCGCCATAAAGTGATAAAACCCTTTCACAGGCCTCGCGGGCTTCCTCGATACTCATCATTTACACTCACCACTTCTCGAAATGGCAACAGAAATTGAAGCAGCTTCTCCGGCGACCGTCAATGATGGCGACGTGCGGGCTCTCTACGACGCCGTTAGAGCTCTCCCCAGCCACGCCGTGATCGAGTTGTTCTCAATAGGGGTGAGTGAGCTTCTCCCGTACTCTTCTCTTCACACCTTTTGCGTTTCGCCTTATTAATGCATCTAGGTTTTGTTGATTCGAGCATCGTTTAGGGCTTCGATTTCTCTGTAGCTTATGGAATGGATTCGAATTCGGTTTGTTTCTTTTGAGATCAACGCTTAGGGTTTCGCTATGTACGAAGCTTAAAGAGTCGAGACTTATTTATTCGTCTAAGTTTTTTGTGATTCGAGCATCGCTTAGGGTTTCAATTCATGTGAAGTTTATGGAATTGATTCGAATTCGTTTTGTGTATATTAAGATCAACTCTTAGGGTTTTAGTGTACAGAATGGAGTCGTTATAGTGTTTAGATCGTAGTGGATGATGTTGATTCTACTATATTCATACTGTGGATGCTAGTAATAGGAGAAGTAGATGGATTGTTTAGACGTGTTTGAAATTTTGAGTATTGTTTTTTTGTAGGTTTGCACCAGATGCATTTTGCGGTTGTTTGGGGTCAGTGGGAGTGTGCATTATCACTCACCACTATCACAGTCGATGTTGAGCTCAGTTTTTTCGGATTCAACCGATTTGGACAACCACAGTAGTTTAAGAGATCCAGTGGTTTGTAGGCTTTGTTTAGGAATCTTGCAGTTCCTTATAGTGAGGATAAGAAGGTGGTGAAAAAGGAGAGCGTTGATGGATTGGCTGCTTATATTTGTAACCTGATTAGGGAACAGGGATTTGAGATAGACAGCTTTTCTCTTGAAGTGTCTATACCGTCTGTTGTCCTGGAAAACGAACGCATTGTTTGGTAAGGATTGCATTTTATACTTTTTTGAAAATTCACTTCTATATTATGTTCTAACTTCTAAGTAAAAGCTAGTTTTGTGTTCAGTTGAAATTCACATTTCTTCTAATTTTGTATTAGGGTTGATTTAATTTTGCGCATTTCTTGTGTAGGGATCATTTGAAAACAAAGTATGAATCTGAACTTCAGCTTCAAGAGAGGTCACTGCTTGAATGCATTTCCGTAAAAGATGCTTTGAAAGTTTCTCTTACTGAAACCTAGAAACAATGCTGGTATGCAAAGATCTTTCGTCTTGATTTACTTTGATGTATCATCTATATGAGATAGTTATATTAATGAAAATTTCATTGGGAACAATGAATTATATATGATTTAGAGGCCTTTCTTTTAACCATAAATTATATATATATATATAATATATTAAATGTAAAAGAAATAACAAGATTGACATCTCTCACTAAACTATGTCAAAGTTACTGGGTTCATATTAAGTATATATGAATAATGTGTATATATATGATAAATCTGTATGTCAATTTTAAACATGTCGCTGATCTACTATAAATTGAAGTTTTGCAGGATTGCAGATCAAGCACAGGCACTTTCCGCATCCGTTTGACGTACACATACCCTGTATCATCAGAAACAGTTGAGAACCCTGATGATGGGTGCCATGGGAGTAAAAGAAGAAAAACAGGCATGTCCAATATTATACGCTAGTTAAAGAAGTAGAATTTAAGCACTGTTAAACACATATATGCTAGGATAGCATTTCCAATGTTACATGTTTTTAAGGGTCCCAACTTCTCATTCTGCATCTTTGTACAATTTGAGTGCTAAGTCCAAGAATAGAACCAAATTTTGGATATATGTAGGGCATAGAATAGAACCTAACTACCTAATTGAACCTGTGTAGTAACAGCTTTTGCATTTAAGTAACTATGAGAAACGGTATAATCACATAGTGGGATTCCCCGGAGCTCGTTATATATTGTTATCATTCTCTCCCTTTTGAAACCCTAATTGCTACTTTAAATCAAGTCAGGCAAATCTTCTTCTGGTGTCATGTCTGCATATAATGTTAGTCTACCATCCCTGCATGCTGACGTCAGTATCACATTGGCATTTACCCTCTCTCCTAGTGGCTAACCTTAAATTAACCCTCTCCAAGTCTGACTTCTTGTAAACAGCCTGATATTAACTGTTACATTTTACAGGCACACAGATTCGTTTTGCCTCAAGTGATGATGAAAATATATGCTCTGGATTTTCAGCAAGTGAACCTGAGAGTATGCAAGCTATTAAATCATTGAACTGTCCGAAGTTCCGTCTGGAGCAGGTACTTTGATGATATTATCCCTTTTCTTTGAAATGATTCAAGGACTATATTTCCGTTTCCTTTTCCTGTGGGGGGGGGGGGGGGAGGGGGGTAATTGTCTTTCTCACAGATGATTGCTTTTCAAATCGACTTATGCTTGCCTTTTTGTACTTCACCAGTTTTATGTGCATTGCTTTCTAAATATGTTGTGTAGTTCTAATTGACCAATGCCTGTCTTTTTAATTATTTGCAAATTCCTTAAAATTGTTTACTGAATCTGTCATGTTGTTGATTCTAATTCCACTTAGCTTTCATTTCTAGACCAATGAACCTTGCTGTTTGGAGTTCCTCTGTTACAGGACGCAAATATACTTTGGCGGGAGATACCTGAAGGTAAGCTAATTCTAATCTTCTCCACTAGTTGTTACTTATTTAAGCATATTCAAACATGAGCTTAAAAGTGGGGTTAAGATTTTAAAGCTCCATAGGTTTGCAATCCAGATCACAATACTCTGCTCCTTTGATTTTTCTGTTCATGGTTTTCCATGAGAAAAGCTAGGTTAGCATGAACTATATTCATTGATTCAGGGATGCCACAAAGATGTAAAGACTATTCTGGGATAATATTTTTGTTTTTCTCTTTTTTATATAAAGGAGCAACTGAAGTGTCTGTGTGGTTGTGGTTCAAATGTGAACATGTAATGTTTGGCTCAATTTGTCATGTGGACTAGCTAATAATATCTTTATGTTTCAGTACTCGAGAAATGTAAGTCAGAGCTGTTGGATTATTGATGATGAAAGAATGGGAGAAGCATCTGTTGAGGTAATACCAGTCAGAATATTGGCTATAATCATTCCAATTTTCACTTTTACTTCTGGAATGATGGGTGGAATTCTGACAGTTAACGTGGTATTCTTTGTAGGAGATAATAGGTAGCAACATTCTTCCTATATGTCGTGGTGATAAGTACAAGTTTCATGCGGCTGGCAGAGAAGATATTGATGTGAGGGAGATCTTCTTTACTGCACTTTGGATTTAATAAATGACATATTGAATTATATAAGAATTTTTTTAGGTTCGGATGTTGGGTTCTGGGAGGCCTTTCCTGGTTGAGGTACAAAATGCGCGCTATGTCCCATCGCAGGAGTCTGTCAAAGATCGGCAAGCAAAGATAAATAACTTGCAAAATAAATTGGTAAGGTCACTGCCTACTTTAGAGTTGTTTCTTGTTGTCAATGAACAGTTACTAAAGAGCACATCATGGAAGCAGGTTGGTGTGAAAAATTTGAAACTGGTGGGCAGCCAGTCATGGGATCTCATGCGTGAAGGAGAAGCAGAGAAACAGGTTTTTTCTTTTCTTTTTAAATACTATGTCGTGATGAAGTTTTTTACCTTTTGGTCTATATCATGATTGATATGCATGAATCTCTAAATTTCCTTGTGCAAATCAGACCATGAATTGATGGCCTATTGTTCCAATGTTTTGTACTTTCATGCAGAAGCAATATACTGCACTTGTGTGGACTTCTCGCATTCTCAAGGATGAAGATTTTCATTCTATATCATCAGTTAAAGACATGGTGAGCTGTTCAATAAGCCATATAATTGTTCTTATTCCTATTTGGTTATCATAAACTTGAGTGTGACATGGCAAGTTTCATCAGTAAAATTGTGGTAGGTCAATGATTGCATTTTGTATGGGCCAAGAATTTTTATCAGCTGCATCAGCATATAAACCATATATGTTGAGATCCGCTTGCCATACGTACAAGGATGTATGGAAGAGCAACAGCAACTAATTCCGCATTACGTCAACTAATAATGGAGAACTTGAAATCAGGAAATAATCAAGATATATTTGCAGTTTCTTGTTGTCTTTGGCATGAGATAACTCAAACATTCCTCATGACTGGAGTAGGTGGAAATTAAAGTCATATGCTTAACACTTAGGAAATGGTAACATCATGGTTTGTTTTAATATTGACTTTATTTACCATATATGATCGAGGGAGTCTTGCTTTGCAAATCATAGTGGTTTTTACCTGAGGCTTTCTTTTTCTTAATTGTGATACCCTAAGATGTGTATTTATATTGCTCAGCATATTCTGCAAAGGACTCCAATTAGGGTGCTTCACCGCCGAAGTCCTTTGGAACGTGAAAGGATTATACATTGGTTAGTGGATCATTCAATTTTGTGGAACAACAATTACTAGACACTTTCAGTCCTCTAAAATCAATTAAGTTTTTATTTTTGCTGTCCAACATAGGATGAGAATTGAAAGAATCGTTGGAAGTTCTCAATATTTTCTTCTGCACCTATGTACCCAGGTAATTTTTCAGCTTATTATCATGAGAATAAATTTTGAAGCAATGAATTTGGTTGATTTTAAATTTGAAATACGGCTTGAAGGGAAGCCATAGGTGATAAATCTTTTCATTTCTATTTTTAATTGTTTTATTTTAAATATCAAAAATATAAAACCCTCGCATTCAGTTTTTAATTGTTTTTGTATCTATCTGTTGCCATTTTTATTCAGCTTCCAGCAGTAAGGTTGACTATTTTAGAGGACCATTTTTTGAATATTTTTTAAAAGAATTCAACTTATATACTTATTTAATTTCTGGCAAGCAACTACTATGATTTAATTCTTTATGCTTTAAAAGTGGTGCGCCAGATAGACCACTCTAATTTAAATGGAACAGTGATATCCGAAATTCTTTATGAATTAAACAAATAACTTATGCTCTTTACATCACAGGCTGGAACGTATATAAAGGAATTTGTTCATGGGGATCTTGGACGCACGCAACCCAGGTATAATTTAATTCTTTTGTCACCTTAAGTTTGAGGGGTTACTGTTAGTTGACTAGTTCTGTCTTGTACAAAATTTGCAACTTTGTGACATTTGTGCTTAGTCAAATACTTTATGGATCCTTCATTGAGAAAATTTTCAAGGGTATGGTTTTGTATTCATGTATCTCGTCTCTCCCATATGGCTTATAGAAGTTTCACTGAATTTTTTCTCCCACTGAAAGAATCGATCTCGAAAATTTTCGTACAAGTCAGTTACGCTCGAGATAATTCCACACAACTCTTGACAGAGAAATTAACAAGGCTGTCTTTTGCAGCTTTGGATCAATTCTTGATACTAGAGCAGAGATACTACAACTTGATGTAACGGATGTTAAAATGGATTGTTTTCTCACTGAATGAGGTTCGTAGCTTCTCCCTGTATTATGTTTTATAAAATAAATAAAAAAGAAATTGTTGATTGTACTGGTTGACTGAGTTTTGCCCTTGAAGGAAGGAATTGTTCTTGGTGAAAGCACTGCTGAAGCTGGTGTTTTAGGACACAATACACATGGATCAATGGAGGGACACAATACACATGGATCAGTGGAGGAAATCATTCTTGGCCCATCTTTTATAAAGGAAACATGTTCACTTGTATAAGTTCGGCTAGAACAAGTTTTTTTTTTTTTTTTGGTCAAGTCAATTTCTTAATTTATAAATGGCAAAACGGATGACACTAATGCCTAAGTTTTTTTTAGTCGACGGGCTACACGCCCTCTTCGACCGGTAAGCCCTGTGTTGGTTAGAGCTTATGAGTAACCGCTGAGTCCATGTAGTTTGATACCTTGGTGAGCTGGCTCGGCCCACTATCAGGTGGACTAGCCCAATATTTTATAACGGGCTCAATGAAGTATACAGGCCGTCTATTTTACGAGCTGACACCGAGCGAGTGCTGAAACATTATCATCCAGTTTTTAATTAATCGGCTTCTGACCGTCTCGAAATGTTGTTATCTTCCGAAATTTCACTTTCATCCCAAGCCAAGTTACCCATTGTGCTGCTATCTTATATCAACATATCTCGTTGCCAATCCTCCTCCCCCTGAACGTTTCGATATGTCTATCACCATCAAATGGAATCCTCCCCCTCCAAATGCAGTCAAACTTAATTTTGATAGATCTATTCGTCCCTCCCATAGAGTAGCAGCTGGTTTTGTAGTCTCCACAAATCTTGGGTTCTCTGATATGCTCTCTTCTGAACCTAAAACTCTTCGTCAAGGATTAATTCACTTGTTAACTACTACATCACAATCAATATTTATTGAAGGCGACTCCAAAGTTTGGGATGTTCTTCTTGGCAAAGCACAATGCCCATGGCGGATCAAATCCTTAGTTGCTGATATCCATCATCTTTGCAAGAATTTCAACTGTGTTTTCTTAAGCATATCTGCAGAGAAGAGAATTTCATGGCCGACTCTTTAGCTATATATTCTAGGACATAATGTTCATGATGTAATGTGTTGGTACTCCCAGCTTTTAGCCTTAGTCTTCTCTGCCTTCCGCTTTGATCAGTGCGGTGGTGGTTGTAGTGGTGATTGATATTTGTAGTCTTTTTTTTATTGTATTTTCTAATGAAATATAAAAAATAAATAAATAAAAAGATTAGGATAATGTCTACAATTATAGAAATCTAGGTTTTCCAATGAAAGACAATGATGGTACATGGAGAATCTGTGATTGCCTTTGGCTTTCTCCTACACTCCAAAAACAATATGGATTAACCGAACGGAAATTGGCAACTTGCAAAAATATTTCCTGCTACAAGCCTACAACCAAAACCCCACTGAGTTCATCCAATATATAAATGGCATACTTTCTATCCCCACAACATTAGCAAGAAGGACGCGAGCGGTGAAGGTTTCTTTACTTTTCTGTGTCTTTGCAAATTGCAATTGATATGGCGGATTGTATGAGAGGTGACGCAGTGGTGATTGATATTTGTAATCTTGTTTTTTATTGTATTTTCTAATGAAAAATGAAAAATAAATAAAAAAAAGATTAGGATAATGTCTACAATTTATAGAAATCTAGGTTTTCCAATGAAAGGCAATGATGGTACATGGAGAATCTGTGATTGCTTTGGCTTTCTCCTACACTCCAAAAACAATATGGATTAACCGAACGGAAATTGGCAACTTGCAAAAATTATTTCCTGCTACAAGCCTACAATAAAACCCCACTGAGTTCTTCCAATATATAAAGGGCATACTTTTATCCCCACAATATTAGCAAGAAGGACGCGAGCGGTGAAGGTTTCTTTACTTTTCTGTGTCTTTGCAAATTGCAATTGATATGGAGGATGGTATGGGAGGTGACGCAGTGATGATTGATATTTGTAGTCTTTTTTTTATTGTATTTTCTAATGAAAAATAAAAAATAAATAAATAAATAAATAAAAAGATTAGGATAATGTCTACAATTTATAGAAATCTAGGTTTTCCAATGAAAGGCAATGATGGTACATGGAAAATCTGTGATTGGCTGGCTTTCTCCTACACTCCAAAAACAATATGGATTAACCGAACGGAAATTGGCAACTTGCAAAAATTATTTCCTACTACAAGCCTACAACCAAAACCCCACTGAGTTCTTCAAATATATAAAGGGTATACTTTTTATCCCCACAACATTAGCAAGAAGGACGCGAGCGGTGAAGGTTTCTTTACTTTTCTGTGTCTTTGCAAATTGCAATTGATATGGCGGATGGTATGGGAGGTGACGCAGTGGTGATTGATATTTGTAGTCTTTTTTTTATTGTATTTTCTAATGAAAAATAAAAAATAAATAAAAAAAAGATTAGGATAATGTCTACAATTTATAGAAATCTAGGTTTTCCAATGAAAGGCAATGATGGTACATGGAGAATCTGTGATTGGCTTTGGCTTTCTCCTACACTCCAAAAACAATATGCATTAACCGAACGGAAATTGACAACTTGCAAAAATTATTTCCTGCTACAAGCCTACAACCAAAACCCCATGAGTTCTTCCAATATATAAGGGCATACTTTCTATCCCCACAACATTAGCAAGCAGGACGCGAGCGGTGAAGGTTTCTTTACTTTTCTGTGTCTTTGCAAATTGCAATTGATATGGAGGATGGTATGGGAGGTGACGCAGTGGTGATTGATATTTGTAGTCTTTTTTTTATTGTATTTTCTAATGAAAAATGAAAAATAAAAAATAAATAAAAAAAAGATTAGGATAATGTCTACAATTTATAGAAATCTAGGTTTTCCAATGAAAGGCAATGATGGTACATGGAAAATCTGTGATTGGCTGGCTTTCTCCTACACTCCAAAAACAATATGGATTAACCGAACGGAAATTGGCAACTTGCAAAAATTATTTCCTACTACAAGCCTACAACCAAAACCCCACTGAGTTCTTCAAATATATAAAGGGTATACTTTTTATCCCCACAACATTAGCAAGAAGGACGCGAGCGGTGAAGGTTTCTTTACTTTTCTGTGTCTTTGCAAATTGCAATTGATATGGCGGATTGTATGGGAGGTGACGCAGTGGTGATTGATATTTGTAGTCTTTTTTTTAATTGTATTTTCTAATGAAAAATAAAAAATAAATAAAAAAAAGATCAGGATAATGTCTACAATTTATAGAAATCTAGGTTTTCCAATGAAAGGCAATGATGGTACATGGAGAATCTGTGATTGGCTTTGGCTTTCTCCTACACTCCAAAAACAATATGGATTAACCGAACGGAAATTGACAACTTGCAAAAATTATTTCCTGCTACAAGCCTACAACCAAAACCCCATGAGTTCATCCAATATATAAAGGGCATACTTTCTATCCCCACAACATTAGCAAGAAGGACGCGAGCGGTGAAGGTTTCTTTACTTTTCTCTGTCTTTGCAAATTGCAATTGATATGGAGGATGGTATGGGAGGTGACGCAGTGGTGATTGATATTTGTAGTCTTGTTTTTTATTGTATTTTCTGATGAAAAATAAAAAATAAATAAAAAAAAGATTAGGATAATGTCTACAATTTATAGAAATCTAGGTTTTCCAATGAAAGGCAATGTTGGTACATGGAGAATCTGTGATTGGCTTTGGCTTTCTCCTACACTCCAAAAACAATATGGATTAACCGAACGGAAATTGGCAACTTGCAAAAATTATTTCCTGCTACAAGCCTACAACCAAAACCCCACTGAGTTCTTCCAATATATAAAGGGCATACTTTCTATCCCCACAACATTAGCAAGAAGGACGCGAGCGGTGAAGGTTTCTTTACTTTTCTGTGTCTTTGCAAATTGCAATTGATATGGCGGATGGTATGGGAGGTGACGCAGTGGTGATTGATATTTGTAGTCTTGTTTTTTATTGTATTTTCTAATGAAAAATAAAAAATAAAAAATAAAAAGATTAGGATAATGTCTACAATTTATAGAAATCTAGGTTTTCCAATGAAATGCAATGATGGTACATGGAGAATCTGTGATTGCTTTGGCTTTCTCCTACACTCCAAAAACAATATGGATTAACCGAACGGAAATTGGCAACTTGCAAAAATTATTTCCTGCTACAAGCCTACAACCAAAACCCCACTGAGTTCTTCCAATATATAAAGGCATACTTTCTATCCCCACAACATTAGCAAGAAGGACGCGAGCGGTGAAGGTTTCTTTACTTTTCTGTGTCTTTGCAAATTGCAATTGATATGGCGGATGGTATGGGAGGTGACGCAGTGGTGATTGATATTTGTAGTCTTGTTTTTTATTGTATTTTCTAATGAAAAATAAAAAATAAAAAAAAGATTAGGATAATGTCTACAATTTATAGAAATCTAGGTTTTCCAATGAAAGGCAATGATGGTACATGGAAAATCTGTGATTGGTTGGCTTTCTCCTACACTCCAAAAACAATATGGATTAACCGAACGGAAATTGGCAACTTGCAAAAATTATTTCCTACTACAAGCCTACAACCAAAACCCCACTGAGTTCTTCCAATATATAAAGGGCATACATTTTATCCCCACAATATTAGCAAGAAGGACGCGAGCGGTGAAGGTTTCTTTACTTTTCTGTGTCTTTGCAAATTGCAATTGATATGGCGGATGGTATGGGAGGTGACGTAGTGGTGATTGATATTTGTAGTCTTTTTTTTATTGTATTTTCTAATGAAAAATAAAAAATAAATAAAAAAAAGATCATGATAATGTCTACAATTTATAGAAATCTAGGTTTTCCAATGAAAGGCAATGATGGTACATGGAGAATCTGTGATTGGCTTTGGCTTTCTCCTACACTCCAAAAACAATATGCATTAACCGAACGGAATTGGCAACTTGCAAAAATTATTTCCTGCTACAAGCCTACAACCAAAACCCCACTGAGTTCTTCAATATATAAAGGGCATACTTTCTATCCCCACAACATTAGCAAGAAGGACGCGAGCGGTGAAGGTTTCTTTACTTTTCTGTGTCTTTGCAAATTGCAATTGATATGGAGGATGGTATGGGAGGTGACGCAGTGGTGATTGATATTTGTAGTCTTGTTTTTTATTGTATTTTCTGATGAAAAATAAAAAATAAAAAAAAAAAAGATTAGGATAATGTCTACAATTTATAGAAATCTAGGTTTTCCAATGAAAGGCAATGATGGTACATGGAGAATCTGTGATTGGCTTTGGCTTTCTCCTACACTCCAAAAACAATATGGATTAACCGAACGGAAATTGGCAACTTGAAAAAATTATTTCCTGCTACAAGCCTACAACCAAAACCCCACTGAGTTCTTCTAATATATAAAGGGCATACTTTTATCCCCACAACATTAGCAAGAAGGACGCGAGCGGTGAAGGTTTCTTTACTTTTCTGTGTCTTTGCAAATTGCAATTGATATGGCGGATGGTATGGGAGGTGACGCAGTGGTGATTGATATTTATAGTCTTTTTTTTATTGTATTTTCTAATGAAAAATAAAAAATAAATAAAAAAAAGATTAGGATAATGTCTACAATTATAGAAATCTAGGTTTTCCAATGAAAGACAATGATGGTACATGGAGAATCTGTGATTGGCTGGCTTTCTCCTACACTCCAAAAACAATATGGATTAACCGAACGGAAATTGGCAACTTGCAAAAATTATGTCCTGCTACAAGCCTACAACCAAAACCCCACTGAGTTCTTCCAATATATAAAGGGCATACTTTTATCCCCACAACATTAGCAAGAAGGACGCTAGCGGTGAAGGTTTCTTTACTTTTCTGTGTCTTTGCAAATTGCAATTGATATGGCGGATTGTATGAGAGGTGACGCAGTGGTGATTGATATTTGTAGTCTTTTTTTTATTGTATTTTCTAATGAAAAATAAAAAAATAAAAAAAAAGATTAGGATAATGTCTACAATTTATAGAAATCTATGTTTTCCAATGAAAGACAATGATGGTACATGGAGAATCTGTGATTGACTTTGGCTTTCTCCTACACTCCAAAAACAATATGGATTAACCGAACGGAAATTGGCAACTTGCAAAAATTATTTCCTGCTACAAGCCTACAATAAAAACCCCACTGAGTTCTTCCAATATATAAAGGGCATACTTTCTATCCCCACAACATTAGTAAGAAGGACGCGAGCGGTGAAGGTTTCTTTACTTTTCTGTGTCTTTGCAAATTGCAATTGATATGGCGGATGGTATGGGAGGTGACGCAGTGGTGATTGATATTGTAGTCTTGTTTTTTATTGTATTTTCTAATGAAAAATAAAAAAAAAATAAAAAAAAGATTAGGATAATGTCTACAATTTATAGAAATCTAGGTTTTCCAATGAAAGGCAATGATGGTACATGGAGAATCTGTGATTGACTTTGGCTTCTCCTACACTCCAAAAACAATATGGATTAACCGAACGGAAATTGGCAACTTGCAAAAATTATTTCCTGCTACAAGCCTACAACCAAACCTCACTGAGTTCTTCTAATATATAAAGGGCATACTTCTATCCCCACAACATTAGCAAGAAGGACGCGAGCGGTGAAGGTTTCTTTACTTTTCTGTGTCTTTGCAAATTGCAATTGATATGGAGGATGGTATGGGAGGTGATGCAGTGGTGATTGATATTCAACCCTGTCTAGATGCAATGAACAACAGGCGCAGACAACAACGTCAACAGGTACTCACAACTCTAACTCTGCTATGTGCATGTACAAAGTTCCTCGTAGCCTTATTGGGATCAGTCCAAAAGCCATTGCTCCTGAAAAAGTCTCCATCGGACCTTACCACCGAGGTCAGGATCAGTTATTGGACTTTGAGAAGTACAAATGGCGGTCACTTGAAAATCTTCTTACTCGAACAAACAAAGATCTAAGATACTTCGTTGAAGCTGCAAAAGAAAAGGAGAAAGAAGCAAGAAGCTGCTACGATGACACCATAAGAAGCATGCCGAGTCCAGAGTTTGTTGAAATGATGGTGCTTGATGGGTGCTTTATCATCGAGCTATTTCGACCCGATGGCACCAGTGACGCCATATTCAGCAAGCCTGCAGGTTTGATTCCGCTTATAACTGGGGACCTCCTGAAGCTTGAAAACCAACTCCTTTCTTCGTTCTCCAACAACTGTTTGATCTCTCTCTTACTACTCCAAGAGATGAAAAGGATCCTGATCTGGCCTTTCTTGCCTTGAAGTTCTTCCATGTTTCATTCCCCAGGCCTACTGAGGAAGTCCTTGATTGGTCTACGAAATTCCCGGCAGATCAGGTGAAGCACCTGCTCCATTTGTTTCACTCGAGCTCTAGTACCGTTGTACGAAGAGAACCACTAGTCCTTACTATTTACCAAAAGTTCATGAGAGAACTAAGGAGCCCAATCACATTCATGTCCTTCGCCTTATGCGTTTTTGGACTGCAAATATTCTTGATGGTCAACGTCTTTTCAATATTGTGCATCGTCTTTCTAATTCTTATTAAAATGTTTCTTCACCCATATGGTCCACATCGGGAGTACCGCCCATCCTCCGAATCGATCCAATGTACAACAAAATTAAGAAAGTCTGGGTTCACGTTCAAGCCACTAAGAGCTGAAAGCCTCTTGGTCATCCATTACGAATATCAGGTACTGCAAATCCCAGCCATAACTATCAATAACCTCACCATTACTGTCTTTGTCAACTGCATAGCTTTGGAGCAATGCAGTTACCAAAACACTACTACTCCTTCGCACTTTACAACTTATATTGCTTTTCTGAGCTGCCTCATCAAATCAAGCAAAGACGTCGCATTCCTTTCATCAGATGGGATAATTACTAGTAGCTTCTCATACAACGATCATGACGTAGCTGCCTTGTTCAACAAGTTAGGGGAGAAAGTTTACTTCGACAAAAAAGACTGCTACCTCTCCCAGCAGTTCAAAGATATGGAGGCCTTTTACAATAGCCCTCGGGCTAGCTTTGTCCGCAATTATTTTAGCAGCCCATGGTCCTTCATTTCAGTCGTATCGGCTTGCCTACTTATTTCCCTCAGCGTAAGCCAAACTGTTCTATCTTTCTTGACCTACATTCATAATCTTTAGCTCTGGTCTGCATCGTCAAATTGAAGAATTGTGATTGCTTACTCAAACTCCGGTTATATACTTGGTGCTTGCTGGGGAACATCATGTTTGAGGAGTTTGTGGGTTTCTCTGTCAAGGCCTCTAGTTTCATCAGTTTGTATAATTAGTAGTGTGGTTCATGGGGCTGTTACTACTGTAAATAACCCAGTGATTCCCTTTTTGAAGACTCGTATTAATTAGTTGGTTTGCTGTTCTTTACGATTCCTTTTCTTGACCCCAAAATCTGATTAACGGGCCTCAGCAAGCACACGTTTAACTGATTTGGGCCCAAGATCAATATCAAATGGGCCTCAAACCCAAGATGAACTGTTAAAGGGCCTTAGGTCCAAGATCAAATTTTAAGCGGGCCACAGGCCCAAGATAAAATGTTGAGCGGGCCTCAGGCGTAAGATCTTACGTTAAACAGGCCATAAGGCCCACGATCAACCGTTAAACGTACGGGCCACAACGCCCAAGATCAAAGGCAAGAAGGCCTAAGATCAAACGTTAAACGGGCCACAAGGCCCAAGATAACTTAAACAGGCCCCAGACCCAAGGTCGACTATTGGCCCAAGATCAATTACAGGATTTTGGCCCGTTCATATGTTAAACAGGTCACAGGACCCAAAATAAAGTTATAACAGGCCTTAGGCCCAAGAACAATTGAACCGCACCAGGCCCAAAATAATGTTAAACAGACCTATGGCCCATGATCAAATGCTAAAAGGGCAACAGGCCCGAGATTAGTTATTAGGCGGGCCTCAGTCCCAAGATCATGTTATAACGGGCCACAAGGCCCAAGATTAGTGGTTAAACTGGCCAAGGGCCCAAGGTTCGGGCCTCAGGCACAAAATCATATGTTACGAGCACATGCCCAAGGTAAGTTGTTAGATGGGCCTCAGGCACAAGATCAAATGTAATGCCCAATAAGAAACTGAAACGCCCCTGAGGCCCAAGATCATATGTTGAACGGGCGTCTGGCCCAAAACAACTGAAACGGCCTTAGCCTCAGGCTCAAGATCAACTGTTAAACGGGACTCAAGGCCAAGATCAACTGTTAAACAGGCCACATGACTGCTCATCAACATCTCAGCATACCAGACCTCAGGCCTAAATTATGTGAATAATTAACGGATATAACAAGCCTCACGCCAACATTACAGATTTATGGATCCGGATCCTCTCCTGAGCCGCTATTTCACCTAAGCTTCCTAAGCTTTTTCTAAGATGACGACACGTGGAAAAGTTTGACCTAATGGCTAAAATTCTTGTTTTCACACTTTGTCTCTCCCCTCTCTTTTCCTTCGCTGTTTTCTTCTCTTCCTTCATGTCTCTCTTTCGTTCTTCTCAGCCACACATAATTGTGCAGGTTGCAATTAGCTGTGGATGAGGACTGACTCAGGTGGTGAGTGGGGGACAAGTTAAATTCCCATTTAGAGGCGAACCATTGTGAAAACCAAGACAAGAAAGGTTAGGAACACAAGAGTTTACTACTTGAGAATTGTGCCGGTTGCAATTGGTTGTGGATGAGGACTAACTCAGGTGGTGAGTAGGGGACGAGTTAAATTCCCATTTAGAGGCGAACCACTGTGAAAACCAGGACAAGAAAGGTTAGGAACACAAGAGTTTACTACTTGAGAACTGTGCCGGTTGCAATTGGTGTGGATGAGGACTAACTCAGGTGGTGAGTGGGGGACGAGTTAAATTCCCATTTAGAGGCGAACCACTGTGAAAACCAGGACAAGAAAGGTTAGGAACACAAGAGTTTACTACTTGAGAACTCCATCTCTTTGGCTTCACTGGCTAAAATTTTGGTTCGATCACTTTCTGCCATTTTTGAATCTTCCTTGTGGGACACTAGACAAGATTTTCAATTTTTTTGTTGTTAGTTTTTTGTTACTTTGGCCCTTTTATCCGGGCTTGTTCTTCATC
Organism: Fragaria nilgerrensis; assembly: GCA_010134655.1. Lineage (NCBI taxonomy): Eukaryota > Viridiplantae > Streptophyta > Magnoliopsida > Rosales > Rosaceae > Fragaria > Fragaria nilgerrensis. Next base: position 32,444,398 of record CM020978.1, read on the forward strand.
CCTTGAATTAGGGCATCTGCATTTGGGATTAATACATGTCTTTTTTTTTTTTTTTCCTGGGTTGTGGTAAAGAATTGGAAGTTTGTAGGATGGTCTTGTTCAATTATATGAGCTCGATTGCTTTGGAGCCATGGCCGATTTGAGAAAGAGAAAAAGGGGTAAGGGAATTGGGGATGATCCATGATATGAAATTAAGCTGACAGTTTGAGATTGTGAATCAACATCAACATGGAATTCAAAGTGGGTGCTTGCATGCCTCTGACTATTTGAGGCCGACTCCCAGCAACCAGAAAAATGAAGGAAGAGGGAAGAGAAGAGACGGTCCCAGAAGAGTAGAAGTGCAAAACAAAAGAGAAAAACAAACAAAAAATAAAGAAAGGCAAGCTAAGCTTAATTGTTGACCATTAGATTACAATACGCTACGTGTCGTCATCTTAGAAAAAGCTTCCGAAAAAGCTTAGGAAGCTTAGGTGAGATAGTGGCTCAGGAAAGGATCCGGATCCCAGATTTATAGGTATTCACCGGATTTGCCTGAGTCAAAGTTCACGGGCCAAAAATAGCCATATAACGAATGTAGCTAACTGAACTAGTGGCTAGACATTGATGTGAGGCCCATCCAGTTTCTCAGTCGGACTTCCTCTAAAACACTTGTAATCTAACAAAAGGAAATAGGAAACATGCCTACACAAGAAAAAAAAATGGCTTGCCATCCAGGATATCTGGACTTACGCGTTACAAGTTACAAATAGAACCATGAATACTGACCATAACCACATACTCCACCTCTTTATTCTATCCATGATGCACCCAACATCTTTGCCATGAAACTGAAACGGTCGGCAGCTTCATCAATCTGCAGCCAAAAAACCCAGGTGTTAACAAAATAACTTTCAAATCTCTAATCCAAACAAAAAATATTCACCATTTTCTGTGTTGGACGTCCAGCTCCATGCCCTGCCTTGCATTCAATGCGTCCAATAATTGGATTGGTCTGTGGACTCTTCTCCAAACTTGTAATCAACACATGTTGCAATGTCTGAAAATAGAAATAGCTCATATTAATCGCTACAAAATGATGCTGTATGAAAAAAATGAAAAAAAGAACACAGATATAGTTCACAAATGATACGGCACAGCAATAAAATGATTTGGTTGTCTCGTGACTTCCATTCAAATAAGACACTAACCGCCAAAAACTTCAACGAGTGTAATGGGACAACTCGGTCATCATGATCTGCAGTCAATAGCATGGTAGGTGGGTACTGCTGGTTTGGATGTTGTTCCCATGGTCTGTTGACATTGTGTAGAGGCGAGTACCTGAATGAACCAGAGAGAGGAGCAATAAGCAAAAAAAAAAACATAAAACTTGCATCCCAAATAAATGCAGAGAAGGGTGTGAAAGATATGTAATCCATTGTGTTGAACATTGAACAGATTAAGAGGCGAGCAGTCCATCTTATGATGAACATCTAGACATATTATGGAGTTCCAAGAAGATTTAGGGTTAGAGCTACACCAAAAATCTAAGCACAAGATGATGGACAAACCAAGATAGGATAGACTATTACAAAGGTTTAAACATTACCATAAGTACAATTAGAAGTTCCAATCAGATCTCAGAATGGAAGGTAATCAATACTAACAATACTTACTTAATTAGCCAATGAAATTCTTCCTCCTTGTCAGAACATCCATAATCAGAAGTCCATGCATGACCTGCAAAACTCTTAGAAATCACACATCTGTTTTTTTTTTTTTTTCCTAAAGGAACAACTCAAATTGGGCTCAGAGGAAGAAACCAACCTATGGTGAACTTGTGGAACCTCAGCATGTCCATCACACCAACATGAGCAAGTGCACAACCAAAAAGATCAGGCCTCTGCAACATAACACAATTTTTATAATTTCATATATGCAATCCTTGCTACAGTTTAAGGTAGTAATCATTTTCAAGAAAGTAAAAAGCGCACCTGATTTATGCAAGCCCCAACAAGAAGCCCACCATTACTTCCACCTTCTATGCACAACTTGCTAGGTTGGGTATAACCAGCAGATACAAGGTATTCACCAGCAGAAATGAAGTCATCAAAGCAATTTTGCTTTTTTGAGAGGGAACCTGCCTTATGCCATTCCTCCCCATACTCTCCACCCCCACGGATATTTGCTAGGCAGTAAACAACACCTAAATGCCTTGTAAGTACAATGCGACTAACACTGAACGATGGTGTAAGACTAATATTAAATCCACCATATCCGTATAACAAACAAGGGTGTGATCCATCCAAAACGATGTTCTTTCTGGCCACAATAAATATTGGTATCTGAGTACCATCCTTACTGGGTATGAATACCTGGAAAATTGAAAACTTGTTAAGAATACAATAGTACTAATAGTATTGAAATAAAAAAATGGAAGAATGTGTTGAATGAGTGGAACTAAATTAGAAAGAACGTGATATAGTAAAGAGTCATTTAATGTCAGCCAAAGCTATAATCACCTGATCAACATGGAAGTCTGAGCGATCGAACCCAGGAACTGTAATTTCACGAAATACCCTCAGATCCGGAACTTCACTGTCTAAATTACACTGATATATTACTCCTGGTGTAACAAAACTCGTAAACCCAAAAAAAACTGCACTATCTTCTCGTCTTGCAGAAATCCCAGTAACTGTGCCAATGTCAATGGGCAACTGATGCACCAAGCTACCTGATTTCAGATCTCTAATCTGTAGAACATACTTCACATCACTCAAGTAACTAACAATCATTTGGTTACCGTTTACAGCAGATGCCGATTCAAGTACATCTTTTTCAGATTCTTTAATCACGTCAGTCCAAACAGTTGGTTCCTTCATATCAACTCGGACCAACTTATATTTTGGAGCATCTTTATTTGTCAGGAAAGTAAAGACAGTGTCATCATTTGCAATCGCATGATAACGTGCCTCAAATGTATCAACAAGCTTGACAACCGGGAGCAGTTCATTGTTCGCCCTCAGACCTTCAAGCCCATTAGGAAGTGTAGACATGTCACAGTAGTAAAACTTGTTGACTGGATCACAACCCTCGTCAACATACAGAAGAGCATACTGCAGATTACACAAGAAACAGAATGGGTAGGTCAAATAATCACACAAATATGCTTCTCTATAAAAGGACAGACTTTACAAACACATCAATCCATAACAGCAATTTCAAATATGCTTCTCTATATGATGAATGACTTCACAAACACATCAATCCATAACAGCCATTTCAAAATGCGGAAAAAACGAGTGGAAACCCATACACAGAACTAATAGTCTATTTTTGTATTTACCTTCCCATCATCAGTAACACTCGCTCCAAACAAGTATTTAGGATTTTCAGAATCTTTCCAGCATAATATGTCATTTGATTGCTCCGTGCCCAGAAAATGGTAGTACAACTCATGATAAAGATTTGCATTGGTCTCTGTGCCAGCGTCAATGTCATCTCCTCTACAGCACATAACAACCATTGTTATACATAAAAACGAGAAGAAACCCATACACATATTTTTCAATCAGCCTTACAATCAAGGACTATTCCTGGCAAAAATAATCCTTTCTCTCTACCACTTAGCTACTGTATTCAGCTTGCTCAATTTAAAGACAAAATAACCAAAGCACCTTGAACCATCTTTAACTTTGAAATACTTCCAAGCTAGAACAATAATAAGCACAGTATTTGAATCTCCAAAATTTTCTTCTTCTGATAGTTTTGTCATAACCAAGCTACAGCTATTCTAATTAGAGAACAACAAGACATTATGTTGGATGTAATAATACAGGATTGCTGTTTTGCCACTTACTTTGGTGCTGGATAGCGGCTATAGAAAAACCCTTTGTTATCATGTGTCCAACTAATACCAGAAAACTTGACCTGAAAAGGCAAAACAGTAATTATTCTCTCATATATGGATCCTCATTTCTACTTCTGTATGTTCAAACGTAAACTCCAGAGCTTACCCAAGATAAAGTGTCTGGCTCCACCTTCTTGTCCTCAATGCGCATCACTTTAATTGTCACCCAATCACTGCCACTTGTACTAAGTGCATAGGCCAAGTATTTGGCATCCTCACTTACTGAATATGTACTCAAAGCTACTGTCCCATCTTCACTAAGCGTATTAGGATCGAGCAAAACCTCTGGTTCTCCATCCAAACTATCCTAAAACCAAAATTAAAACACACTTCAACACAGAGCAACCAGCAAATCTATAAGCATTTCAATAGAACCAATTATAACCTAAAACCACAATCAAAAGACGCTTCAATACATAGCAACTAGTGAATCTATAAGCATTTAAAAAAAAAAAAACAATTATAACCTAAAACCACAATAAAACACAGTTCAATACAGAGCAACTAGTGAATCTACCTGCACATAGAGCACATTCTGAGCTTGAAGCCCGGTGTTATGGGAGTAGAAGTACTTATTCCCTCGCCGGAAAGGTGGATCATAGCGCGGGTGATCAAACAGCTTGGTGATTTTATCAGATAGCTTCCCTCTGATATCATCGCACTCCTTCAGCACCGACTGCGTCAACTCCACTTGCTTCTGTACAAACTCCTTCGTCTCTTCCGAATCAGGATCCTCAAGCCTTCACAAATCATCAAAAACACAAAATCAAATTCCTCGAAACCCTAAAATACTCGAATAAGCCGAAATGTTAGGGTTTCGGACCGTTTACCATCTATAAGGATCGGCAATCTTGACGCCGTGGTAGTCATCGACGACAGACTCGTCTCGCCGGACGCTAGGGTACTTCAAAGGCAGGTCTAGGGCGACGGACCCCATCCTAGGTTTTGAGGACGAAACGACGACGGAGGACAGAGAACGAACCGATTTGACCGGCGTTGACCACGGCGGAGCAAATAACCACCGTGAACAGTTGGTGAAGAGAAATGAACTTCTCCGGCGAGAAGCACAGTCAAAGCTGGGACGACGCACTGCAACACAGAGCGATTCATGAGCAATTTGTGAGAGATTAGATTTCATTTCTGCCCTAATTACTCTAATAAGCTCGCAGATTCGAATCCCAAGGCTTAAATCGAAGATTCGAGAGGGAATTAAACAAAACGGCGGCGTTTACCTGATCAAGAGCGGTGAAGAAATGGCGAAGGCGAATTGAGAGCGTCGATTAGTTTGGTGAATTGAGGCGCGCGGTGTGGGAAGGGCAGCGGGGTAAATAGAGAAAAAGGTGTGGGGAGAGTTTGGCATGGTGATGGATTTGTGTGTGACGACTGACGAGTCTATGACAACACCTCGGTACTCTCGCGCCCACACGAGCTTTACCCTTTCCACACGTTCGTTCAAGGGCTTCAGGCTTTTCGTTGCGAAACGAGGGGATAATGTGCTCATTTTGGAAATGTAGTGTCGTCATAATGTATCCATAATTTCGACTAGCTTCTTGTAGCTCATAGTGGCCATATGTCTCTCCATCACCTCTTTATTCTTGTTGATAAAGATTCCTGTATAGCTTTTTCTTTGTTATTGTGCTAGTTATTTAGTTCGGACAAACTACTCTAGGCCCAACAAGCACTTTCTCAAGGCCCAATACGTTTTGGTATAGCCTTCTCTTTGTTATTGTGCCAGCTATACTTTCTCAAGGCCCAACACCGATTTAATACGGCATTCCTAAACCTAGGTTTTAACGTTTCTATACCTCAAGGAGTTTTTCCCTTTTGATGAGATTTTTTCATGCAGAGGAAAAAACCATTGTCCTAAAACCTATAATAGGTTTAGATTTCTCAATTTTACATCTTCAACCTAAATACAACTTGAGTCAAAATATATTTAAACCTAAAATAGGCTTTATTTTAGACTCAACTATTTAGGAGGAATTCTAAATTTCACACTCATTAATTGAGTGGTCCCCACATGTTATAGGTTTAGGTTTTTATAATAAGAGTTGGAGATGCAAAACTCATATGAAAAAATAGGTTTGGGTAAGTCAAATTTTAAATTTGGGTATAGGTTATAGAACAATAGTTGGAGATATCCTAATAGTATAGGCTTTAGCAATTGCTAGGCTCCATTGGACTCAGCTCTTAATGAAGATTTTCATTATCCAAACAAAACAAAAAAAACGTTTCTATACTAAAAGATTCAGATAGTTAGTGTAATATTCACATTTTTACTTCAGTTTTGTATTCACATTTTTACTTTTGTAAAGTTTAGCTTAATAAAATAGTATGAGTTCACGTTCAAAATCAATTGGTATGGGTAGAGTGACCTAAATCCTTATAAACCCACAGGTAAGGTCTCATATTCCCGATATGAGATTGATATCTCAACATAGCTTACACATTTTTACTATTTATATTTACCTCCCTTCCTAATTTCTCAATGGTTGAAGAACTGTTTCCTGAACTGATGAACAAAAGGTCCACTGTAACGAGCAAATTAAATTATCAGCTAGAACCAGTTGTGTTCATTCATACCTCATAATCTCAGATCCAAATCATTCACTTATTTTCGCGCGTGCAAACCAAACACTCTAAACAAACACGTGGCCGTAATCATTTTCCGATCCACCCAATATTAAAAAGGTCCGGCTGAGCCTCCTACGTGGGGCCGGGTGTTACATTTACAAAGCCAAAGTGAAAATGAAACAGTAGTAGCACAGTTTTAGCGGTAAACTTTCCTCTGTCCTCCTTCACTTTCCTTTTCTGAACTCGATCACTTTGATCTTCAAGACCTTGATCTAATGGATAGCGTCAACGTCTCGTTCTCGTCGGAAGATGAGGACGCGGAGGAGTTGAGCGAGCGATTCGATAGCTATAGCTTGAGTGCTGACGTTAGTGAGTCGGAAAGCTCAACTAGTACTAGCTTTTCTAGTCGGAAAAACGAAGGCCATGCTTCTACTTCCATGGCTTCATCGTCTCCCTCCGGACCGGACTTGGCCGAACTTTTCTACGGCAAGAATGCGCTTCCGGTCATGTTGCCGGCCTTCGGTTGTGAACGTAATGTTATAGTTCCGGCGAAGTCCGAGGCTGAATTGTCTGGTTAGTGCTTGTGTTGTTAGTTTGGTTATGTATGTAGTTTATGGTTCAATATCCAAATTGAGAATCAACTGTAATCACAGTGCAGAATTCGACAATTAACCCTTATGCTGATTCAAGTGGATAATGAAAACTGATGAGCATTATAATTTTAGAGTTTAGACCAAAAATCAATGTGATATTATTGAGTTTCAAGCTGGATCACAACTTGCATGTTATCTTTTTTCAATTTTTCTTTCCAATAACAAACGAAGTTTTGGTAGTCATTTCAATATACTTCTGTAGTTCTGTTACTGAAGTATGTAAATTTGATATACTTATGTATGATTTGAATATTGGTGTAATTTACAGAGGTTGAATTGATGAAGGAGAGATTTGCAAAGCTTCTGCTTGGAGAAGATATGTCAGGTGGAGGCAATGGAGTCTGCACTGCTCTTGCTATTTCCAATGCCATCACAAATCTTTCTGGTTTGCACAAATTCTTAGCCTTTTTGCTCTTTCTGCTGCTTGTTTTGTTTCTCTGTAATTTTCCACGGAACACTTCTTGATCGTTTGAATTGACATTAAAATTTGCTTTGCCAGCTACTGTGTTCGGAGAGATTTGGAAGTTAGAGCCATTGGCACCGCAAAAGAAGGCAATGTGGTGCCGAGAAATGGAATGGCTTTTGTGTGTGAGTGATTCCATTGTTGAGCTCATACCATCAACTCAAGAATTATCTGGTGGTGGGACTTTTGAGGTTATGGTGACTCGTCCCCGATCAGATCTGTATGTAAACCTACCTGCCCTCAAGAAACTGGATGCAATGCTGCTTAGCCTTCTTGATGGATTTAGTGATTCTGAGTTTTATTATGTTGACCGGGGGATACTTGTTGCTGATGATAGTGAAACATTTTCCCGGCCTTCCTCTTCTGGTAGACCTTCAACTAGGCAAGAAGAGAAGTGGTGGCTGCCATTCCCTAAAGTACCCCAAAATGGTCTTTCTGAAAATGTGAGGAAGGCACTGCACCACTGTAGGGAATGTGCAAATCAGATCCTTAAGGCTTCAATGGCCATCAATAGTAATGTGCTGGCTGAAATGGAAATCCCAGATGCTTATTTAGAGAGCTTGCCAAAGGTATTGTATGAGGAACAGTTCCTTCACATTAACACCTATTCTGATAACACACTGATAACACCTATTCAATTGCAGATTTGCAATTGTGTATAGATAAAGATGCACACACAGGATATACATTTCATGTAAATAAACATATTCTGTTTATGTTTTTAATCACTGTTACTAGGGAGACAAAGTATTTTATGAGTGCTGATCTTACTCCTTGGCATTCGTCTCGTTTTGCTGTTACAAAACGAGTGAGCCTTTCGCTTTAGTAAATCTTCCAGATTAGGGGCTTATGCACTGTGTATGGCTAAATTTTTCTTCATTGTGTTTTGATGTTTATTTGATAGATTACTACTACATATATTTTTTGACACCATTCTACCAATGTTTTCAGAGTGGGAAAGCTTGTCTAGGAGAAATCATTTACCGTTTTATAACTGCTGATCAGTTCTCCCCAGAGTGTCTTCTTGACTACCTGGACCTCTCATCAGAGTACACCACTCTTGAAATAGCAAACAGAATTGAGGCTGCTGCACACATTTGGAAACAGAAACACCTGAAACGCCACCTGAGGCCTACAAATTCTGGTAAGTCATCCTGGGGTGGAAAGGTTAAGGGATTGGTTGGTGACAAGGATAAATGTAAGCTTTTAGCCTCCCGAGCTAATACTATCTTACGGAATCTAAGGATACGGTTCCCTGGCCTCCCACAGACCACTCTGGACATGTGCAAGATTCAGTGTAACAAGGTATAGTGCTGAAAGATTTTTGGCAGTAGCAAATTAGAACATAAGAATTGAAAACACATGTTTTACTCATTTAGTACCGAACAAGAGACAGCATTTGACAGTAACACATCTCCACATTTTAGGCTCGGATTTGATGGTTTTATAGTAGTCTCTTGTTTAATAGTAACTCGTAACACTAAATCAGTTTCCTCCATATATATATGGTGCAGGATGTGGGGCACTCACTCCTTGAGAGCTATTCCAGGGTGATGGAAAGCTTAGCCTTCCACATCATGGCAAGGATTGATGATCTTCTATATGTAGACGATGCGAGCAGGCAACGTGCAGCTGCAATGTCGATGTGTCAGCAGAGAAGGTTTATTGTTGCTGACCCCAAACAGAAGAGGCTGTTGCGGAGTCATTTCTCAATTCAGCACAACTATTATGGTCCTTCAACTACATTACCAGCACCTGATGATCCTCCTTATCAGATAGTCAGAAGTTCTGGCAGAAGGAGGCATCAATCTATAAAGAACAGGAATTTAAATGACTTGCTGCATGAAAAGTTGGAAAATTTGACTTTCTGATAATGTTGATGCAATAAGGGTATATGGGAAGCTTAAAACGTTTAAAACGAAGATGATTTGGTTAACCTTACAAGGGTAGAGATATAGATGTTGTTTTCTGCACTACTGTAGATTCCAGATGTATGAACTTTCATCCAATAACGTCTTTTAGTTATATGAGAAACAGGAAGAGGGGTACCGCTTTGGGCCCCCTACTCTTTGGGCCGGTTTATTGCTGCACTGGTATTGTTTTGTGTTTCTGTGTGTGTAATGATCAATTGTGCTCCAATTTCTGGACCATCTCAAATGCCAACCAAACCCAGCAATATATTCATAAAAGGCCTAACTATATATTCTTTCTTCTTCTTTTTTGTTGAAGGGATTAAGCTAATAACTATCAACAAATCCTCACTTTGAGCTATAATGACTTTATATACCAAATCATGGTAAACTAGAATCCATTATTAGCATGCATACCATGCAGTGCTCTTATTTACTTTAGTATAAAGTATAAGCAAACAATACTAATCTCTGTCCGGCAATGGATTCTTGCAGCTGTGTCTGAGAAAGTTTCAAGTTTAATCATTTGGCTCTGTGGTTGGTACTAATTAGCAAGTTCTTGGAGACAGTTAATTATCTTAACACGTATTAAAGAAATCTAACCTCTCTTTAATTCATTATTCTAATGCTTTCCAAGAAGAGATCGATGCAGAGTTTTAAAATGCTTCCATCGCATCCATCAATCATGAAATCGAATAATATATACATGAAGTCGATTTCCTTTATGTGGATTCCTTGCCTTTTTCACTTGCAGCCTTGCAGAGTAAAATGTTCACATTCTTATTCTTGTTCTTCTTGCAGCTACCAAACATGGATATATTGTCAGCTAGCTAGATTGCAGTTCATCTCTCACTCTCTTTAGAAAAACAAAAAACAAAAAAGTGGGGTGCGAAGGAACAGTAGTGTTCGAGTTTCAGGTCAAAGAAAAAGAGATTAGAAATTGACTAAGATCAAAGTACTGCGCATTGACTTGACCTGTGAAGATGGAGAGAGGGACACCAGCAAAAGGGGTTGTGGCCACCACAGTGATAGCGGAAAGCGACCTCATCAGACTTTCAAACATAATGAGATTTGAGCAAGTTCAAAATTTAGAGAAAGGCATGCATGTTTATCATGCCTAAAGCTTCAAAGTTATATTAGCGTTTCCCCCTTTTCGCTTAAAGCTGTAAGAAGATGTTCTCCATTCTTAATACACCATGATTCAAACTATCTTCCAAAGTCCAGAAATTTGGTTATTAGGGCTGGCCTAGACTAGACTGATCCCATCCCACTGAAACTACTTGAAGGCCTGAAAAAATTAATGATGAACAATCAATAATAAGGTTCAACACTATATGCGCGCTATGAAGATTTTAATCCCAATCATATCCCAGATTTTTTTTATTTATTTTTTTTAAAAACTGATTATTTATCAAATTCAGATCCAGCGCAGCGCTGATCTGTGGTGATATCCATCATTTTGGTCAGCTATATGAATCTGGGGAATTGTACAATATCATAAGTAATTACTTTGAATTGTACAAATTTCTTGACCTCTTAAATGAAACATATGAACAACCCTAGCAAACAAATACAAATGGAAATGTACGTAATTCGATCAGCCATACAATATCACAAGTAATTACTGTGAACTGAGATGAACAGAGTCAAATTAATGGGTAACAACTACAACTAACAAAGGAGACCCAGAACACAGATCACAAATGAAAACTAGGGTTCCACGTTTTTCATATATAATTAAGAAAACAAACAAGATGATGAAACAGCATTCTCTCAGAAGAACCGACTTCTGCAGAATTCATATAAGCTAGTGGTTCCACAACGATCCATTGATCTGATCTCATAGACGCACCAACAGACTAAGCTGTAAAAGAAACAAAAAACAAAAACAGACGAAATTAGGAAAGTGATTAACTTTTGATTATGTCTACAGCTATTGAATCTAATTAAACTTGTCGACAGAACTATTAGACTAAAGCGAGGGCCTATATTCTTCTTACCTTGGTTGTTATCATAGCAGCTTAGTAGTAGCTAGAGAAAAGAGATCAGCATATATATACATAAACCGTCGTATTGGGACGCAGCTGCTAAGTTTATATCACAAGGGTTTTACAAAGAGAGACCAACAGAGCTCAGTTGGCAGTATGCCCACCTCCACATATATCTCCATATAAACACAGAAATCTTGATCGAGATCGATAGGAGGTGGACAGAATGCCAATAAACTCTGTACGAAACCCTTGGTTAAACCCCACATGAAGATCTTGATCATGATCGGAGCTACTCACACACTGTTCATTGCATACTAATCAATCAACACATCCAAAACAGATAAACACAGTTGATGGACAGGATAGTAATAAGTGAGAAGATATGGAAGGAAGGTTGATGAGGGAGAGAGGAGAAGGGTTTTGGTTCTATTTAAGGGAGGGAGAGGGGATGTAATAAATGGGAAGAGGGAGGAGTTGGCTGGGATATGGGTGTGGGTGTAATGGAGTAATTAATATTGAGAAGAGAGAAAGTGAGTGCAGGAGGAAGGAAAAGGTGGGGATTCAACTTTCAATTCAGGAAGAGACTCAATACTCAATAGAAAAAGTCATGGGAGATTGGATGGTTCAACCTAGCTGAAAGAGAAGAAGCATTTTCAGAAGAAAAGGAAGGTAGGGAGGAAGGATTAATCAAATCATAGACTTCCTAGACAAAAAGACATAGATCTCATAGATGATCATCATGGTTTATTCTTCCTTCCCTTCCCTTCCTTCTCTTCCTTCCCTGCCTCCTCGTTTTTGATGAAATCAAACCCATCTCTCTCTCTCTCTCTCTCTCTCTCTCTCTCGTTTTTCTTGCAAGCTCAAGACCTTTTACTTCACCAGGCCTGCACCTCCTCGTTTTTGCTGCCTAACAATAAAACACCACAGGGTCTACTCACCAAATAATTCCGCGGATAATTACGAAAACAAAATCAGTTTCAGATTAGAACAAAGGAAACTAATTTAGCAGGACATTTGCAGTTACTTTGGCGAACTATCTAGACCGTCTACATCCTTCCATGGCTGAAGTAATATAAATCAACGCCACACATTTTATTAGCAGAAATTTTCTCTCTTTTCCCTTTTCTGTAAAATATTTATTTAGGTAGGCCTGCTGGGGTTTGAAATATGACGACTAAATTCATTCATCAACCTAAACTAGTGTGGCCAGCTTCATTTAAATGACGTCATGTTACCATTAATCTGTAGATTAGTTTTGTCGACGACTCTACTGGAGTACTGGCCGGTGACCTGGTGTATATACATCACTTTTAAGTTCAGATCAGGTGAATTATTTATGAAAATCAGTTCACGAATATACACAGATATACATATGTAGCATCAGTATATACAGTTGATCATTGTATAGGCGTACGTGTTTTGGCCACGATCCTCAGTAATGAGAGAGAGATGGTAGCAGTCAGTGCTTCTAGAGATGCGGGGCGTGCCACCACGCAGACGCGGAATGTGGTAAGGTTGTTGTTGTAGCGCGCTGACCTGTACTTCTAATCAAACGAGAGTAAGGCTCTGGTGCCACCTCGCGGATGAGGATTTACAGTAGCTTCTTCGCCACCAATATCGATACTCGCGATTACAGCGAGCAAAACAACCAAATGAAAGGAAAATGAGAACGCAAAGGAGCTCCGGGGAGCTTGAAAAGTAAAGGGTGCAACGACTCCGGGGAGCCGGAAAGTAAAGAGACAGAGCTCCGGGAGCCGGAAAGTAAAGAGACAGAGCTCCGGGGAGCTTAAAAGGAAAAAGGTTGCTAAGGCGAGATGCTTTAGCAACTGGGTCAATAGTTGTATTATATTTTTTGTTGAGTTGTTTGCGTGTAAACTTATCCCGCGCGTAAGCTCGCCACTTCATAGGCAATTAAACATTGAATCAAGTCCACTTATGCCTCCTAGCCCCTCTATGTGAAGTCTCTTCCTCGCACGCGAATTATTCATCTAGCTTGCATGACTTTGTTGGTGGGCCATCGCTTATAAACCCATCACATCAGGTTCGCCGGTGTGATGTGGACCATGAATTTAACTAATATTCACATAGAAAATTATTGTCCAGTAAAATATTAATTTAGGTATAAACAATACATATAAGTTGTAAGCATTTTTCTATGCACTAAGGTGTAAGTGAACCAAATAACTAATATGCAATATTTTGATCCGGTCATCTACGTCGCAGTATCATGCATGTATTCTAATACCATTAACAAAATTGAAAAAAAAAAAAAAATAGTCATAAGTGTGTCTAATACAAGAGGTAAGGATTTAAGGTTAAATAAGAGGTACTCTTATTATAGACGTTTAATCTGATCGGATCAAAAATAAAAATAAAATTAAAAAAATTTAAAGTCTCTACTTTTTATTAGATCTTCGCAATGACAACTTTAAGGCAAGTGAATCCGTTCCGTTCTTCCACAGAACCTCAGCAGTGAGGATTGAAGTGGCAAAAGAGCCGAACCCAGCTACCCTTCAGATGATGGTTTTGGGGTCCTACTAAACCACTAAGTGTGGAATCCTAGGTACCTCCACAAACAAATTCAATTTTGACCTGTATATTTTAACAAGCATTAGCAACATATATCTCAAAAGGTCGATAAACTTAGGTCAATGCTTCCTCTCCGTCAATGCTTCCTCTCCAATTATCACTACCATGTCATGTCGCAATTACACTTTTATCTCCCAGACTTCCACTACAGATAGTAACACAGTAATTCTCCTCCCTTTTCATTCATTGTGTCTCCATGTGCTGGCATTTGTTCGAGTTTATTTATTTTTTATTTTTTAAAATCAAATATTTTTTCTTTTATATTAGAATTAATTCGCTTATATCGATCTTCTTCCATAGTCTGGGTCTCAGAAATAAAGAGACTGAGACACGAAATCTTCTCCTTTGTCGATCGATACGTCCTGCTCATCATGACCCCCACGGTCTTCCTTCATAACGTAACAAATCCCAGCAAAGCTAGCTAGCCTTCTCCTTCTGCAAATTTTTAAGAGCAAACTTTCACAGCTCCCAAACTAGTAAATAGAAACAATTATGTGCATGCATTTATTAGACCAACCCAACTCATCAACTGCTTGCTTGCTTCGAATTCTTTCGTCTCTATGTATTAAATCTACTCTCAAGTCTCAACCATACCAATCGTACATTAAATTTTTACAGTTCGGTTTCAAACTTGAGCACCAGAAAACTACATGACGGATTTTTCTGTTCATATGCGTATCTGGTGAGCTGTCCACGTCGTCGTCCCATTAGTCTCTTCTGTTCTGCTGAGAGAGAGAGCCATATTACATACGAGTTGTCTTGCTGATATGAAATTGTGGCGTCAGAAACAAGTCATGATTGAATCATTGGGACAAAGAATAATTATTAATGAACACATGCACCAGCTCTAATCTCATCCCAATTTCCAATTCATATATTGTCCGCTTCCTTGCTTTAATCTCATCCCAATTTCCAATTCATATATCATGAACATCGTCACTCATGCAAATTAACTTAAGTCACGGGTTCATGTCTAAAACCAATTAGTTATGGGTGAAGTGACCTAAACCCTTATAAACTCACAAATAAGGTCTCAATTCCCAACGTGAGATATATATCTCAACACGCCCCTGCACGTGTGATAAATTTTCAAGCTTAACACGTGGTCAACATTTTAGGTGACGTGGAGTGCGTGGTCATTAGGCTTCACACATGGACGTGGGTAACCCGCTCTGATACTATGATAAAAGTAGTATGAGGTTCATATCCAAAACCAATTAGTTATAGGTGGAATGACCAAAATCTTTATAAACTCATAAGTAAGGTCTCAATTCCCGATATGAGATATATATCTCAACAGAGTGAACTCCACCAAGCAACTTCAAGCTACTAGCAATGAACGTCTTCTAGTTACCCTAATCCAATTAATCTAGCTAGGTGTTTATGTATAATCCCGGAGGCTATGTAAAAGCACGGTGGAACATGAACAAGAAACAACATGAGCAAGAGAGGCAATGAGATATATATAGTGGTTCATCATGCCATTGGAAGACATGACTACGTCCACTTAAGATTCCACTATCATGGTCAATATGTCTTTGGTGTTACAAGAGTTCTCCAAGATGGAGTGGGTAGTGATTGAGATTGAGCCCATTTCTACATATGAGAAACTTTCATTTTATAGCTAAGGAAAGTTCCCTCATATTACATATCTTCAATATGAGATAAACTACACATAACTGTTATCATCGTGTCTTCTTATGGAGCTTGGAGGAGCACATTTTCAATGTGGTACCGATGATCTTTCACCATGGCTAGGTAGCCCGGATGTCGGTCTACCGAATATATGTCGGAAGAAGGGTCTGCCGTGGCCGGAATACGGTCTACGAGGTCGTTGTTTATGCTTGGCGAGATAACCTTAGATCAAACTCATATATCACGTACAGCTTCGAACAAATTTAACCAACTGGGATAAAAAAAAATTTGTGTTAAACCAGTAAATAAAAGTATTACTTTTTCGTTGTTGAGTTGGGTTTAAAGTTTGAATGACTTGGAAGAAAAGTTCATGCGCTTTGCTCCCTCCGCTTTTTTGCAACCAAAAGTATATATATACGATTTTTTTTTTATCATACTTCTGTTTCCTTTTGGCAGAAGTAGATAGATTAGCTAATGGCAGTGTGGGGAATGAGAATGGGTTCGTGGGGTTAATTTGCTTTACTGACAAATTAGTTTAATCGTTCGAAAAGTCTTGTACACATAAAATTTACAAAACCTAACATAAATATTACTTGAACAAGCTTGAACAAATATAGAGTTCAAACCAATGTGTTGAAATGTGGTTGACTAGTCGTTCAATAATCTAGCAAAAACAAGAAAAAGAAGCAAGGCGGGTCCAAACGGAAGCGAGCTATATAGAGATTGCAGAGCTCGATGTATGGAATGAAATGGATCCACTCCGGTTCATGATTGCCACCTCCAATTGGTGGGGTTTTGTATTTATCAATCGAATCCATCCCACATACGACACTGTGTTTGTCACGTGATGACGGAGGCGCAATGCCGTTTTTTGTCTTGGTTGCAAATTTGCAATGGTGATAATCATGCAACCGTTGAAAAAAAAAAAAAAAAAACTCGAAGAAGGTTTAAACGGAGCTCTACCCAGGTATTTCTGAATAGTTTTCAACGCAGGAATGATGAGGATTTTGACGACATATCGTATACGTTCCGGATGCTCAGGTTTCTGCTGGCTTTACTGTCAACTGGGTAGGGGCCGGAGAATAGGAGATATAAGATAGTATCTTCAGTATCAGCTCGGTTAATCAAATTAATAGTGCGTGTACGATTTCAGGGAGGCGAAGTTGGCTTGCATGCATGGGACGTACGTACTCATGTATAGCTACTAGCTAGTACCGTACGAATATACGACGAGAAAACAGAGTATATCCGTATATAGATCAGTATCTCTATTTCATGTTCTGTTTTATATTGGGACCTTGCCTTAAAATTTTACATACTTAAAAATCGTTCTCTAAAGTTTTGTGGGATCTTTTTGTTGATCTATCTGTGCTCCAAATTCTGTTGCTGTACTTGGTTATAAAGTATAAACTACGTACTGGAACAACCAATGATACAACCAAAGAGGGATTATTTTGAACGTTGGAATCGATTTTTAACTATTATTGTGAAATTTTTATTGCTGATCGAAATAATTTTATCAAGGATCTGATATACTGCCATTTGGTATCACTGTTTTTGAAGTAATTTGGTTGGAGAGAGAGAAACGAATAAAGCCATAAATGGCTCCTCCAGATACTGTAACGTCTTGTACAATAACAGCTAGTTAGTTATTTGCAGCTTATATATCTAAAGAAACCAAACTGGAAATTTGCTGTTCACATTACCATTTCCGAACTGGAAAGAATCAAACACACACTCACCTCAGTCACCTGTCACCTGTCAATGATCGAATCGCTAGTGCGCGGTGGGGAAGAATGTTCAAGCCCACTTCATGAAATTATGTCGACAGAAAATGCTACAGGATATATAGATTTTTCCTTCATATAGAGAAATTCTACATAAAGACTTGATATGACGAGTCTGTTGGGCACTAGCAATGCAAAATGGTCTGATGATACAAAGTGAAGTCTCAAACGCTTCAGGTCATAAAAGTTTCTACAGAGTTCCCCAGTACAAAAGAAAACCGGCCTAATCACTATATGCATGCATGGAGGCTGCGGGTGCCAATGCAAAATCGCCAGAATTCTTATTCGTATAATATATCAGCAGCAGCAGCTATATGGAGCACTGAATCGCCAGTTTGCTGATCAGAAATAACAATCTTATTTTGTTTTATAAACTATGTTATAGGAATGTAAGCTTCTAATTTACTTGTGCCAAACAGCATATCTGTGGCCAGAGGTTGCCAGCGTCCACTCCCTCACGTCTGGGCACCAGGAACTATCCCCAATTTTCATACACACTTTCTCCCCAATTATAGCAGAATAGAGGTTCGGCTGGGCCTCCAGGATCCTTATAGATGATCGGCTGTGAATGTCTTTCTGCTTCCTAATTTGAATCTGCAGACAAGTCCAATTGCTTAACAAAGGAATAACTTCTACTAGACACAATCACACAAATCAATAAATTAACAAACAAGACACAAATACTGCATAGTGCATACCAGTTTCACAATCTGATCATGAATGGAATCACCCCAATCATAGAAGTGGTCATAGAAGACGGAAGGTATTCCAGGGTGAGTGAATATATATGCATAACCCTGCATATAACATGAACGTAGAATGGAGTTATATTTCCTAGAGCTTTTTTAGGACATTTATGTCTAGATAAATAACTGTTACAATGCTTGAAGTTGCAAGAGGGCTTATATAACTCAATTTTGTGATGAACTATACCACTGGTTATAACAGCAGTAATGGTAGCAGGGACAAGAACACAATAGTATCACTTCAACAAGCCAACAACTGGAAAAACATTTTCTTACCTCCATAATATGATTTGAAGGGAATGGCCAGTGAGCCTGCAGACAAAATGATTATGAAGTGAGTGGATTAACTTTCATTCTGGGACCAAAAGCTCAATATATGAAAAGATAGGCACCGAGGAACACAAAAGTGACACATCCATGCAAAGCAAATGTACACATTCAGGCTGTATTGGGCCAAAAGTTCAGGCCTAGCCTGAGTCACTCAGCCAAAAGAGGTAGGCTGAACTCTACCTCCAATTTGCATGAATTAATAATATTTTCTGAAAGTAATTGAAACTCTCAAGCAAGCATGTCATTACTCATTAGACAGTGATACCAGAAAAATATAATCCCAATTCAATTCTCTACTCGCATGCAACATGTGCATCTACAGCAGGAATGACTTCAGCAGTTCTTAGAAGGCATTTTATTCACTTCTGCGGGATAGGAAATTTCATACTACCTGTGTTGAGCCTGTGTCATGGTTATCTAAGAATGTGACGGCTCTTGAAGGCCACCATCCAATTACACCCGGTGGCTTCCCTTGGGGATCACGTAGGCGCCATAATTGTCCCTTGACAGCTTCCTACACAGAAGGAAGTGTGTTTATCACTAAAATATGGAGCTACAAATATAACATGTTAAAATGAAATCTCAATGAAGATGCCAGTCTTGCAGAAATGAACAGATATCACATGTCTACTCAGCATAGACAGTATTACAAGATTGAAATCAGGAATTGTACTCAATCTGCATAGAAGATAAGATATTTTGATGTAATAGTTGCCTCTTAGTGTCCTATATGGAAATAAACAGGTTCATCAAACTTGTCTGATCAGTTGGTGTAAAATACTGGATACTAATGGATATAATGGCCAAGACATGTATCCAATGGTCGGAACAACCGAACAAGAATGAATGAATATGTCCATTCTATGTCCATTCTAGAGAAAGATTTTGTGTGTGTGAGTGTGGTGGGTGTATTACACATTCAGGAGGGAGTTGAATATCTCTGTCCAGTTGGAAATGGATGATACCTGAAGAATTCCCTTGGTTGTGAAGTCAAATGCAGTTGATAGCTGTCCTGTGCCATCAATCCAATTTATTATCCGCTGTCTGTGGCTATCTGCAAGACCATGGAACTCCATAAGCACTAGTAATAAATCCTTAAGACAGTCCACTCACTGCTAATTAATCCCTAAGACAGTGCCAAAAAGAAAAGAAACAGAAAAAAAAAAAGGAAAAAAAAAAGAGCAAACAGGGAGACAGAATCTCCACCAAGTTACAATTTAAGTCAGATATCTATAAAAAGCAAACCAAAGTAAAGCCATCATTGAATCGGAGCTAGTATTTCTAAATTAACTATCAACCTTAAGGTACTTTAATAAAAAATTCAGACTAAAGCATCAGACATGGCTATAACTATATAACTGTATTCAGTACAGAATAATTGAAGCAACTGCAGTCATTGATCTGATCAGTATTTCATACCTTGATTGTAATCCAAGCCATGACAATTGTAGTTGCAAGAATCCCAATACTCCCCAACAGAAAAAATTGGTTTTGCTCCCTCAATATACTCTTTCACATATTTAGCTGCATAACTGGTTGAATATTTGAAAACAAAAAACAGAGTAAGCTGTAAATAATCCCAATTTATAAACCAAATAGACCAAAGCAAGAACTGAAATTAAGCTAATTGGAAGAAAAAAGGGCCTGTTAGTCAGTATAACTCTTACCCCTTTGCAAAATCAAATCGAAAATCCTGAAAACCAACAGTATTGCGAAGCCACTGTAGCCATGCAGTAATATCCTTTCTAACAAAAGGTTGACTATGATCAACATTTGGAACCCCATTGAAATTGTCCCCAGTACTTCGATTCCCCTTTTTGGGAAAAAAAAAAAAATTACATCCAATGATATTAGTATTAAATCATATATTAAACAGTCATTCAAGTATTAACTATAACAAATTTCATTACCAGTCCACCAGTGCAAGATGTGACTGCATGTTCATCCCATGACAATGGAATTCCATCATAACGATTGTACATTCCACCATGCCCTTGGGTAGTCCCAACACGATGATTGATAACTATGTCAGCCATCGGTCTAACTTTACATTGATTCATTTTTTGAAGTAAACCTTTTAATTGGTGCTCAGAGCCATATTTAGAATCGAGGGAATATATGTTCTGAGGGAGGTAACCTACAATATGAGGAAAGCAAAGGGGACACGCTGATCCGGTCATCTGTATACAGAAAAAATAAAAACCAACTTGATGAATTTTGTTCACTGACCTTCTGGGGCAATGGAATGAGTTGATGGTGGCAACCATGCTGATGTAAATCCAGATTTTGCAATATCTGGAACTTTACTTTCTAAATTTTTCCACCAGTCATGTTTATGAGATTCCCAGTTAAAGGCCTGCCGTCAAACAATGTGCTTAATGTTCATCAATAGCTAAAGATGGTCAATAATCCAGATATGATAGTGTTTCATACACCTAAACTGCAACTATTCTACTTATCCCAAAAAATGACTAAGCACCTAAGGAGATTGTCAAATATACCTGTAAAAGGATTTCTCTTCCGTTACGTATTGATGCACCTGCATATCCAAAAGCATATTTTAACATTGATAATAGGAACCAGACACACAAAATATACTAAACATCAATTGCCCCAATATCGTTGCATGACCTATCCCCTGACCATATGTTTCACTGTGCAAACATTGGGACAGTTGAAACTGGAATATATGGAACACAACAGCGTGTCAGCTCCTTGTATCTCAAACCTTTTCAGGAACTGGACACTAACTCTCATTTCTTTACACTGGATAAAAAAAGTTTGCTTAAACTTATAACGCATCAACTTTTGCCTAACTGTACCCACAAATAGTTCTTGTGTCCCGTAGGTCGGGAAAAACATGAAAATTTTATATGGAAAGGAGACGAACAACTGCAAGGCCGAGTCTGTTCCTATTCAAACAGGTAATGTTAAGGTCTAGATGTTCTTGGAGACTCCACATTCGTTTTAGATAAACAAATATCTGCATTTTAATACAACACTCGAGTGACTCGACCATTTAGATCCTTGATTTGTCTAAGATTATTTTACCATCAGGGGAAAGAAACATACCAATATCAGTCTGTTGATTGTGTTCCTGATAATCCTGCATTTCAACAAATTAGGAGATCAGTGAAAAACATGCAACAGGACAGTTTGAGTGCTACAATTTTGAAGAGATCATGATTGTTTCAAATCTTTCCATATAAACTACAAAAAAATTTAAAAAATAAAAGAGAGAGATTGGTGAGGCTTGCATACATTGCTACGGTCACCCATTTCAATTCAGTATGTAGTTTTCCAACACCAGATTGCAGAGGTAAGGCGCCAACTATTGTCCTACATGAATGAGCAACATGAGAAGAGAAGCTATAATATTTCGCATTCGCTATACAAAAATTGAGAAAGAACATCAACTTCATGCCGAGAATGGCTGAATGGCCCTAAACCTTTCCTTAGTGTCTCCAGGTTAAACAGACTTAAACAGATTAGATTTCTTGCCAAGCACTTTCACATAAGCTACTAAAAAAATGGAAATTTGAGAAATTCATATGGACCGACTTCGTTTAAACAGCAAATGACTGATACCCGATTTTAGCATAAACGGCAAAGGAGATTACATAGCCTATAGATAACAATCATCCCAGCAATAAATCACAAAACGAAAAGAGAGCAAAAGGTTTATAGAAAGTACCAAAGCTAAGGTTGCGATCGCAGCAGCTTGGGTCTGAGCTCGAACGGGTGGGCTATAAATATTAATATAGGGGACACGACAGGTTGAAAATTCGGAGTCCTCCACCGAAAGGAGAGAACAATGGTATTGATTTGGTTGGACCACTGGACCAACTGGACGGAAGGGAATTTCAGAAAAGGGGATTGGAAATGAAAAGGAAGGTGTGAAGTTTTGTTTGGTTTCAGAATATGGGGGGATCCGATCCGATCGACTTAACTTAGCCGCGTTTGCCCTTTCTGCATTTGGAGGGAACGTTCATATTCAACGGCACATCTTCGAGCAGGAGCTATGTGGGGGCAAATCAGACTTTTCGATATGAGGTATAGGTGGGCTCCCAGAGTGACGTGTGGTTGGGAGAGGTGGACGGTGGAAAATGCTTTGAGGGAATATGGTTACATCACTCGTGGGGACAGCAGTCCACCTATGTATCTTTTTTATCACAAGATAATATCTGTCGAAAAGGACTTCTACACGACACCGAGCATTTCTTCTACTTCTTTGCTTCAATTGAACGACAATCCGGGAGGTGTCGTTTGGGGTTGCGAGTTAGGGTTTTGCTCTTTTTATGCTGCTCGTCGCTTAAAGATTTGATTTTTTCTTTTAGTGAGGTTAGGGTTTGGCGCGAATGGAGGCTCGTGTTGGGAACAAGTTCAGAGTGGGACGGAAGATCGGAAGCGGCTCGTTCGGGGAGATCTATCTCGGTACCAATATTCAGACGAACGAAGAGGTTGCGATTAAGCTGGAAAATGTGAAGACAAAACATCCTCAGTTGCGGTATGAATCCAAGTTGTACAGGATCCTACAAGTAGGAACTGGGATACCAAATCTGCGGTGGTTTGGAGTTGAAGGAGATTACAACGTTTTAGTAATGGATTTGCTAGGCCCTAGTCTTGAAGACTTGTTTAACTTGTGCAGTAGGAAACTTCTTTGAAGACAGTTCTTATGCTGGCAGATCAAATGATCAACCGTGTTGAATTTGTTCATTCCAAATCCTATCTACATCGTGATATCAAGCCAGACAATTTTCTCATGGGATTAGGAAGGCGTGCAAATCAGGTTTTGCTCTAGTTTTCCGATCTCCTTTGGTTTTCTTTGTGTGTGTATTTCATATATTGAGGTGCTCATGCTAGTCATATTTGATTTCCATATTTGATTTCCACTTTTGTAGGTATACATGATTGATTTTGGTCTGGCTAAGAAATATCGGGATAGTACAACCCTTCAACATATTCCTTATAGAGAAAACAAGGATTTGACTGGAACAACAAGATATGCAAGCATGAATACCCACCTTGGAATCGAGCAAAGCCGGAGGGATGATTTGGAGTCTCTTGGTTATGTCCTGATGTACTTCCTTAAGGAAGTCTTCCTTGGCAGGGGCTAAACTCAGAAGAAAATTAGTGAGAAAAAGGTTTCTACTTCAATTGAGGAATTGTGTCGTGGTTATCCAACAGAATTTGCATCATATTTCATTTACTGTCGCTCACTACGATTCGATGACAAGCCAGACTATTTTTTTCTGAAAAAGATATTCCGTGATCTCTGCATTCGTGAAGGTTTCCAGTTTGATCATGTGTTTGACTGGACAAATTTGAAGTATCAGCAATCACAGCTGGCTACACCTCCAAGCCGTGCCCTTGGTGCTGGAACTAGTTCGGGAATGCCGCATGCTCCTGCCATTGTGGACAGGCCGATAGCTGAGGAAGATGGGCGGAGAATACCAGGACTAAATTATGCGAGTGTGTCAAGGCAGAGAAATTCAATTGCTACTGATTCTGCAATAACTAGAGAAAATAATATGTTATCAAATCCCATATGACGGGGCGGTCTAGTGGATCATCATGGAGACCTGCTGTTTCCAGCAGTCGTGAAGGATTTGGAAGAAGCGAGTCTGAACACCGTGTTCGCACAAACGATGCTAGTCCTGGAACAGGCCATAGAATTTCGAGTGGCCAAAGAAGTTCACCGGTTGAGTCATCGGACCCCACTCGTACCGGAGGACATAGCTCACAAATTAGAAACTATGAAACTGCCATTAGAGGCCTCGAGGGCCTGCAGTTAGACCATGAGGTGATCGAGAATCATTAATTACTAGATGGTAAATGGTGCTGACTTCTGCTGGTTGCTGTAAATATCTTAATTTGATTGTATGCTTTCTTCAACCAAAAAGAAAAAAGAAAAAAAAAAGACTTTTACAGTACGAGACTTTTATGGAAGCTTCTCTGTTTACAAGTCTAAATTATATATAGCGGAGGTTGAGTGATAGCACATACTTCATCCCACTTACCTCTTACAAGTACATGAGCCCTAAAGGAACAAGACAGCATAGTTGTGGCAGTAATATACTACCAGGAGAAGTACTTTAGCCGACGAATTATTTTCGTCGGCCTGTTACTCTAACTCGTCGGCTAAACTCTTAGCTGACGAGACTTCGTCGGCTATAGTGTCATCGGGAAGGGCCCTCGGCGCTGACTTTAACCGACGAACCTATCACCGTCGTCGGCTATTGTCCATACTTTAGCCGACGAAACATTTGGTCGTCGGGTTTTGTTCATGAATTTAAGCCGACGAAACAGTCTCTATCTTTCGTCGGCTATACTCCCAGACTTTAGCCGACGACGGTTTAAGTGTCGTCGGCTATACTCTCAGACTTACCGCGACACACACGTCGTCGGCTATACTCCAAGACTTTAGCCGACGAATATCTCAGTTCCGTCGGCTAAAGTATATAACTAAAAAATTAAAAAATAGAGCCTCTTTCGTCGGCTATAGTGAGTTTAGCCGACGAAACATGCCATAATTCGTCGGCTAAACTATATAAAATAAAAATAAAAATACTATAGCCGACGAATTGTGGCGTATTTCGTCGGCTATAACTCCATTCCAGTAATAAAAAAAAATACATAAAATTTTTAAATTACCATTCCAAGCAAGCTCCAAAATACACCAAAACAATTCTATATATATCCAACAAGAAGCACATAAACTATATAGGTATCAACTACACAAAATCTAAATGATCTAAATCAATATCCGGATCTGGGGCCTGCTGGTGAGGAGATTCCGGCAGCTCAGGTATGTCTATAGGCGCAGGCATGGGCGGAGGTGGAAGTCCCTGAAGCTGGGCAGCTGCTAAATCCTGGAAGTACTGGTACATCTGCTTCTGCTGGGCATGCTGGGCGGCATGTAGGGCTCTAGTATAGGATCTATATTCGGCGGCGAACTGGGCGGCATGAGCGGCAGCCTGAGCGTCAGCATGAGCAGCCTGAGCGGCTTGCTCTCTCCGTAGTCTCTCAACTTCCGACTCTAGCTGAGTCGTCTGCTGCTGGTCGAGGCTGCCTTTCGTTGAAATCCTGGAGTGGTCTTCAAGACCCCCTGACCCTTCTTTCCTAGACCCCGGCAGTAGAAGTTGTTTTCTCGCGGTGGGAAGGCTGTGCCCATGATCCTCGCCCCAACCCTCGGATCTGAAGTGTCGATCCGGGAAATGGCTTCGGACATCTCTTCTCTCCTCCTGCGTGTCCGGCCATGTCTCCTCACTATAGCACTCATCACCTCGTCACTAGCCTCCCTCACCCTTGCCTAATTGGATAGGAAAAAAATTATTATTAACATTTTAACATATATATTAGTAAATTAAAAATTTCGTAAAAATGAAAGATTACTTACTATATATCCTCCTGGGAGTCAGGATATGCCTTCTCGTACGTATAGACGTACTGGTTGACCTCTGGATGTTCCCTGGCCGCCTCGTCCATGAAGACAGCGAACGGTCTAGAACCGGCATGATGGTTCCTTGTGTTGCTTGCCGGTTCTGAGCGTTCGCCCGGGAAACCGCCTTCAAAGAAAAAAGTAAACTATTAGTAAAATATTTTAAAACGCACGTACTTAATGATAAATAACTAATTAATTTATTTAAATACCTGTTTACGAGGGTTGTAAATTTCTGATGTCAGAAGCCAACGCCACTCGTACTCTCTGTACTGAAACTCAGCAGGGTAGCAGAACGTGCGTTCCCGTGCGTAGTCCAATAGGTCCGCAACTCGTTCTTCCACTCCTTGTACCTACAGATACAACAAAAATATTAGAAATATAATTAATATGACAGACAGTTTTGTTTTTTCATTAATTTCCCAACGTACCTTCCCCCATGCACAAAGTCCGCCCAGCTGCTCTTCAAGGGTTCGGAACCTCAAACCACACCTGCATTTAACCGTTTATTAGTTTAGTTTTTCCAAAAATCTACAATGTATACATAATATTATTCAGGCATTTTGTAAACTCACCGACATCGCGTTATGGACCATGTCTTTAACCTCCTGCGGGACCTCGCCCCAGTCTGACCACACATAGGGACTCCTAGAGCCCCGATACTACGTCGCCATCCCCGTCAGTACCGATGACAATCCTCCCTGAGGTACCGACGATCTTCTCCAGAGCCTTTCCTGTGACGGGGCCTCTCTTCTTCTTTGCCGGCTTCGCTCCGACGGTGCCTATGACATGATAAACCAAATTGATTATTAAAATCGGAATCGGAGAATTATAACAAAACAAATCATTCATCTTTCATTACCTGAGGGATCGGACGCGGACGCGACGGATTCCGCCTCCGATGATACCCTCGCGGAAATAAGAGGCGTATCAAAAGGCACGAACCGGTACGCCGCTGATGGAGCCACTGGCGGGGGCAGTGGATAAATCGGCGTCCCTGAGTCATCGACTACAGGTATGGCCGGTATCATCCGCGGAAGGAATAGGTGAGGCGGCGGCATCTGTACCCCAGATGACCCACTATCCGAAGAAGTAGGAGCTGGAGTGGCGCCCGGTGTATCTCAGGCATACGGGGTGCAGACACCTCCATCTGAGGCTGAGCAAACAATTGCCTCGCGGAATAAAGGAAGCCCCGCTGCCTCGATGAAGGGGGCACCTCCGGCTGCCTCTGCGCCGTCTGCAGAAGGCTCGCATGTCTAGCAGTCATAGGGCCCTGAAACGACGTCTGAGGGTTGCTAGAGGTTCCCTCAGACGATACGGACCTTTGGCCTTCGAACCCTTCGTCGATCTAATATACCGCTCATCCTATTTAAAATATTAATTTGAATCAAGGCCACAAAATCAAAAATTAAAACTCATTTTAAAAATGTAAAAAATATATTCACTCCTAAATACTATTTTTCACTTCCTAAATACTATTTTTCACTTCCTAATATACACTTCAAAAATAAAATATACACTTCCTAACAACACCACAACATTGCAATTGACCGAAAATCAAAACAAACACAAAATACAAAACAAATATATACATTTCCTAATACTAATATACACAACAAATATACACTTATTAAATAACAATATACACTTCCTAAATACAAATATACACACAACACCACAACACCACAACATTATATACACAACAACACCACAACATTATATACACACAACACCACAACATTAAAAATAACCGAAGCTCAAAAAACGTACTCGGGAGGAGGAGGGAGGACCGGAGCAGCAGCAGAATTCGGCCGGAGCAGCAGGAGGAGGAGGCGGGCCGCCGAGGAGGAGGCCGCCGCCGAGGAGGAGGAGGAGGAGGAGGTCGGAGGAGGAGGAGAGGGGCCGGCCGGTCGGAGATGGAGAGGGAGAGGGACCGGCCGGAGATGGAGATGGAGGAGGCCGGAGATGGAGAGGGACCGTCTAAATTTCGAGGGCGAGGGCCGGAGGGGAGAGGGAGAGGGAGAGGGAGCGGAGGGAGCGAGGGAGAGGAGGGAGAGGGAGAGGGAGAGGGAGAGCGAGCGGAGGCCGGCCGGAGAGGGAGAGGGAGCGGAGGCCGGCCGGAGAGGGAGAGGGAGAGGGAGCGGGAGAGGGTCGAGGGCGAGGGCGAGGGAGAGGGAGAGGCAGAGGGAGAGGGCGGCGACCGGGAGAGGGAGCGGAGGCGAATTTCGGAGAGGGAGAGGAAAACGATGGAGGCTAGGGCATACAACCAGTCGAGCTGGGTTATACCCGAAGACTTTAGCCGACGAAATAATAATTTCGTCGGCTAAAGGTAATAATTTCGTCGGCTAACCGAACACTTTAGCCGACGAAATAATAAATTCGTCGGCTAAACATTTTAATAATTTCGTCGGCTAAGGTAATAATTTCGTCGGCTAACCATTTGAAATTCGTCGGCTAAACACAAACTGTTTATACATTCATCAAACTGTGACTGCTGCTCGTGATGATCAAACTTGAGAACGGAAATCCTTCCGTCGATCTGACCATCATGATAAAATACATGTATGGGAAAAAATTCAACTTGATCTGACCAGGTTAAGTGCTCGATCCGGACGGTCAATCCCGTAAGTCAAACCCCTAAATGCACGGAAAAGGTCGTTGGACCGTCTAAATTTCGTATTTTGGCCGGACCTTCAACTGAAAATATTTTCAAATTGATGAGACACAACAAGTGGTATAAAAATTTTACGCAAAATAACCACCGAAGATAGGCTACCCATAGGGAAAGAATTGAAAATTGGATTGACCGCAACTATCGGCACCGAGACATGACCGGAATACCTTGATTTTTCAACCGTAGACGTATTTCACCATTCTGGTCATGTCTTATTTCACGACTTTTTCACGTTTGAAGTTCTACGTATAGTTTGTTTTTGAAACGGAACATTTACCTAACACTTAGTAAACAAGTTATACAACATTAGTAAGGCATGTTCTGACTGTGATGATCAAACTTGAGAAAATAAAATCCGACGGTCAGATCTGACCACCATGATAATACATGTATGGGAAAAAATCAACTTGATCTGACCAGTTAAGTGCTCGATCCGGACGGTCAATCCCGTAAGTCCAACCCCTAAATGCACGGAAAAGGTCGTTGGACCGTCTAAATTTCGTATTTTGGCGGCCGACTTCAACTGAAAATATTTTCAAATTGATGAGACACAACAAGTGGTATAAAAATTTTACGTAAAAAACCACCGAAGATAGGGCTATAGTATGTAACAGAAAAAGTTTAGGGTTTAGCCGACGAATACCCTAAATCAATCGTCGCTATACTATGTGAAAAAAATATAAAATTAATAAAGCCGACGAAATATTAGGGTATTCGTCGGCTAAGATGGTTTTGGCCGACGACTTCCATTATACTTCGTCGGCTAGATGGTTTTGGCCGACGACATTCATTTGAACTCGTCGGCTTTAAGATCTTTAACCGACGAATTCTTTTCAATTCATCGGCTTTAAGTTCTTTTAGCCGACGACTTCCTTTTCATTCGTCGGCTATAAGTCCTTTTAGCCGACGACTTCTAGTATTCTTCGTCGGCTAAGACGGTTTTAGCCGACGACTTTTAATATAATTCGTCGGCTAAGAGGTTTTAGGCCGACGACTTATGTTGTATTTCGTCGGCTTAAGTAAAAAAATACAAACCCTAAAACAGATGGTTTAAACCATACTAATTCCTGTTCATATATCACCAAAATTCATATAAAAGAACATAAATATGAATTCAACATATGTAAACTAGAAATGAAGGTAATACAGTCTTTTTTATTACAAATTAATGTATTACTGTTTCTGCACATCCCGGAGACTGGGATCATGGAGAATCACGGTGGAACACGAATATAAATAGTAAACATCATGGGCAAGAGACAAGCACGTATAGTGGTTCACCATGCCATCGGAGGGCATGGCTACGTCCACTTGGAATTCACTATCATGGCCAAGAGGCCCTTTGGGATCGGGAGAGATATTCATCATCTATCATCCTATCTCCTCTCTATGTCTATGGGAAGCCTTCCTTTTATAACTAAGGAAGGTTCCCTCCTTTTACATATTATCGATGTGGGACAACTACCGACTACAATTACATCCAACTACCGACTACAATTACATCCGAAGAAATTAAAACTAAGGCTCGTAATCGAATCATCCGATGAGTCTTCTTCGGTGTCAGAATTAATTTCTGGTAATCTATGTCTTCCTCATCGCCAGAGTCTTCGTCTGTTTCTTGATTTGGATCAACATCAATAAGCCTTGGCTCTTCATCACGAATTCGCACACGAACGACCCGCTTTAAAATTATTAAGGCGAACGGTAGAGGAGTTAGGATACCTATTGCGTTGGGCTCTTGATACGCAACATCTTCTTCCTGGTCTTCGGCCTCTCCAAGTGTAGCCGCCCGGTAAATGTTTCGAGGGTGCACAAGGTTACTACTTTCCACGCGTCACCCTTAGCAAGGTCATCAAGATAAAACACTTGTTTTACCGATGTGGCAAAAAAACGACGGGTCATCTTCGTAAGAACTTGTAGCAGTGTTCACCGATAATTTCCGTACTGATCGGTCTTCATGCTCTGCGGGCTAGTATCAAACCATCTACACTTGAAGAGGTGCACTGTCATGCCTTCACCGTAAACGAGTTCCACCACTGAATCAAGAACACTGTAATAGTCAACTCCATTCCGCCCACCATGCGCCATCACCCCAGAATTCTGTGTTCTCCGTCTGCTGTCTCTCTGTTCACATATAAATTGCACGCCATTCACCTTGCACATCGGATAAACTCTTGACATTATCGGCTTCATCATCGCTAGAAGTCTTAGTTCGTGTGACCAATTGGGTGACCATCAAATTGAATATGGTTCATCTGCAATTTACAATTTAACATTGTAAATATAGATAATTATGCACTAAAAATAAATACGTACATAAATATTGAATTACGTACCCAGCCGCCAAAATAATTTGCGAACTCCCTGTTGTGGTACTCGAGATCACCTTGAATGTCTGACAATATAGATGGATGTTTTTCCAATATTCAACTTCTGGACAATTAATCAATACCCACCAGTGGGCAATGACTAGCTCATGTGGTTGCAACTTGTAGGAGTGGCAAATTTCCATAAACTTCAACATCACTGGAGAGTATGGAAAGAGTGAACTTCGGTACATCTACCGGCATGGCTTCGTCTGTTTCCTTCAACGCTCCTAATACAACTTCATGTAGGTGACGCACTCGTGCGCAATATATGCTTCAGCTATACATCCTTCAGGCGCGGATTATTAGCCACATAATCTTTGTAGTCTCCAAGTTGCCTATAAATCAAGTTGCAAAGTGTTATGATTATTGAACATGTATATAGAAAATTGGATTGAGGAATTCAGGTGTAAAAAACGTACATTTCCATGGGATACATCCAAGTGTAGTGTACTTGACCGGTAAGCAACAATTGCTCGGGAAGATGGATCATCAGGTGAGGCATGATGTCAAAAAATTTGGAGGAAATATCCTCTCAAATTTACACATGATATAAATGATGTCCTCTGCATTTCCGCCGAGGTTAGATTTTGTCACTTCCCGTGTGCATAACTTCTGGAAGAATCTTGCCAACGCTACTAACGGCTCCACCACCTGACGGGGAAGGAACGGTCGAATGAAAACAGGGAAGAGACGTTGTAGCAGGATATGACAGTCATGACTCTTCAACCCGTACATCTTATGTCCCGGAAGTTCACACACCGGGCTATATTTCCTGCATAGCCTGAAGGATACTTCACACAACTCATCCACCTGAAAATTACGTTCTTCTGGTCAGGTTTCACGGTGTAAGGAGCTTGAGGCATTTTTTTCTTCCCTTCTTTCAACCACAGATGTCTTCTTAACTGCATTTTTTTTAGATCAATGCGTGCCTTAGGACCGTCTTTCGTCTTCCCCTCCAAGTTCAGCACTGTGCCCACCACCTGTCGCAAACATTCTTTTCTATGTGCATCACATCTAGGTAGTGCCTGATCAACAACTTACTCCAGTATGGGAGTTCCCAGAATATGCTCTTATGTGTCCAGAATTTGTACCTGTCGGGTCTTTCAGGTATTGCTGCAACAATATTTGTGATTGCTGAGCTGCCCAAAATCGTACTCATTAAGCACTGCTAAAATTTCTTCTCCCCTCCATCTTCTGGGAGGCACACCGTGTTCTACGGTCCCATCAATGCCTTGTCATCGAACCGCCAATCGTGATTATATGGAAGGAACACGGTGACCCAATCTGCATATCTTGTTGCAATGACTGCTGCTCCCCTCATCGCTAAGGCACTCTGGACAAGCCTTGTATCCCCTAACAACGTTGCCCGACAACATCCCACGGGCAGGAAAATCACTGATGGTACCAACAACCATGACATGCATCTGGAACATCTCGTGCATGTACTTGTCATAAGTGGGATGACCAACTTCCCACAAAAACTGAAGCTCTTCAATCAAAGGTCTCAATACACATCGAGACACTTCCCTGGATAACCGGGCCCGGAATCAACAAACTCAACATATTGTATTCCTTCTTCATGCACATCCACGGAGGAAGGTTGTACGGTACCAAAATCACCGGCCATACACTGTATTGAAGACTCATGTTGCCAAAAGGGTTGAACCCGTCGGATGAGATCCGAGCCTCACATTTCGGACCTCTGACGCAAAATGAGGAAACTCCCTGTCTATATGCTTCTAAGCCTCCCCGTCAGCAGGGTGTATAAGGGTATCTTCGTCATGCATTTCCCTATCAACGTGCCATCTCATAGCTTTGGCCGTGTGTGAAGACATGTACAACCGCTCAAGCCTATCCCTCAACGGGAAATACCGAAGTACCTTCACAGGTTTCCTATTGCCTGCAGGAGTCAGCTTATACCTGTCAGTGTGACATACCGGACATACGTCAAGCCCACAAGGTCATTCCCTTCTGGATCTTTACCCCAGAAGAGAACGCAGTCATATCTGCATGCATGGATCTTGATGTAGGAAAGGCCAAGATCTTTCAGGATACATCGGACCTTACGATGAGTGGTAGGAAGACGATGACCGTGGGGCAGCATGAAGCAGTGTACTGTAGATAATTAATCAACAGCCTTCACGGTCGATTTTGTCTCAACTTTAATCTTCATTACGTCTATCACACTTTCAAGAACGGTCTTTGACAACCGGGGTACACAGGGGTCTGTTGGAAAGCAAGCAGTTTGTTGTACTTTTCAATACCAGCAGTGTTGACAGCTCTAGGGAAGGGCTGCACCGGGTCAGGCATATACTGTCCTTGAGCGCATACACCCTCTCATAAGGAAACATATCGTTGATGAATGCCGTTGTTGGATCGTTGGATGTACTGCCCGTCTCGAAATTGGCCATGATCATGCGGACCCCCTGATGATTTTTCACCGTGATATAACCAACATGTGTACTTCTCCCAAAACCCGTTACTCCTCAGGTGCTGCCATACTTTGTCAATGGAAATCGATGCATATCGCTGCGACACTGACATTTCGTGCACGGGCAATAGAAAATTGTATTCCCGTTAACCATTAGCCAGCGCATATTTTATAAAACTCATAACTCCTGCACCGTATCTTTGTCCCATTTTGGAAGCGAAATCCCACTCTTATCCATATCCTGAAAATATAACAAAATATATATTTATTATAACGCTGCTAGCTAATTATTAATGATGAAATTTCATGCCATATATAAATCTCAATTCATTTAGTATATATTCTACGTACTACGTACAACTAATTAATAACTAATTAATTAACACACACACATATCATATTAACACAATAATATAGATATTAACACAATTAATTACAACAATATATACACAATTAATACAATTAATATATATAACACAAATTAACACAATTAATATATATTAACACAATTAATTAACAACAACTTCATACCGTACCATATCAACACAATAATATATTATAATTAATTACAACATATATATCTACTAATATTTATTAACAACAAATTAATTCATATATATTATCAATTCAAATCATCAACCAATCGATCAACACATATATATATATATACATCCAACGTACTCAAATTAATCAATTCAATCAAAATCAATAATCAATCCTCATCAAAATCACAATCGATAAACTCAAATAAAACTCAATCATAATCAAAATCGATAAACTCAAATAAAACTCAATTAATCAACATATATACATATACGTACCTATATATGGCTCCACAAACTAATTATGGACAGATTTCGACAACACCCAAACGTTTTCTTTCTCCCGTTTTTTTTTCCCAGATGAGCTGCTGCTGTCCAGATCGCAAATATAAAGCACTTTAGCCGACGATTAATTTCGTCGGCTAAACTGTTAATATTTCGTCGGCTAAACTGTTAAATATTTCGTCGGCCATAGTCCTGTGAACTTTAGCCGACGAAATAATTCTTTAGCCGACGACGTTTTTTTTTTTCGTCGGCTAAAGTTTACCATAGCCGACGAAATTTCAGTTAGCCGACGAAGGAAAATGTTGTCGGCCTGGTTTTTTTTTTTCGTCGGCTAAAGTCTTTCTTCTGGTAGTACCCAGATCATTATAAAGTAGCTGTCACACATTTAAGCATCTCACACCTCTAAAGTCAACTTGAACCCTCTAAAGTTAATTTGAACTAGATTAGTTCAAATTATAACTAATCTCCAAAACTAAAGTGGATTATACAAAAAAGGTAAAAATATAAGTAACATATAAACAGTAAATGTAAATCTGAAAAAAAACCACAACAACCATGTATCCACTGGATCCAAAATAATGCCACAGCACTACCCATGTATCCATACTTATATGAGCACCGTCATACCACAGCCATATCTCCAATAAAAAAGTCCAAATGCACTTGAGGTTTGATGATAGTCCGTATTGGGCACATATATAGAAAACCAGTGTTCTCCTGGTTATGAACAATCTTTGGGGGGAATTTGCACAAAACATCATGCTCCTTAGCAATGTGCCACTTGGATTTTTTGGCATTGCCGCCCTCGCTATCAGGAGAACGGATGGCTGGACACTTTCTTAATTGAGTTGGCGGCCCTGCTTCCTCCCATGGCTACTGGGTGGCTTGACCATCTTTGGTTCTTATTCATCAGTGTCTGTGTCTGATTCATTAGAGCCATGTCTACTGGGTTGCTTGACCATCTTTGGTTCTTCTTCATAAGTATTGTTCGTGTCTGATTCATCATAGCCATATAACCAGAGACCGACTCCTTCTTTTAGAACAAGAAAGGTTCCATCCATACCCACAGTATTTCAACTTTCCTTGTGTGAACTTTCGAGTTTCGACCGTTGATATTATCACGGGTGAGTATCATCGCTTCCTTTACCTGTAATTTCAGCACAACATAAACCGGTTTCGCACTTTCTCGTTTATGTATCTTTTATTGTACATTAATTTCTATATATTTTTTATTTGGATGATTGGATCTCAAGGCCTATGGGAGGAAACTCAAGAAAGTAATATTCGAGTCGGCCTGCAACGGCCTACCAAAAAAATAGAATAAACGACTAACCGGAAAATAACACCAACCATTTTGGTGGTTTTAGTCCAGGACTCTAGGGTATCTTAATGTATATGTGAACATTAAATAGTTCGAGAAAATACTTGAGGTATCTAATTATGGATGGATACATATAGGCTAAATTTGCTTAGGGCACACTCTCAATGGATAATTTTTCAATGCACCAGGAAGACCACGTCAGCATGCCTAGTGGTCCTCCTCACTAATAGAAGGTCGCCACGTGGTATTTTTTTAAACAATTCATATTAAGGAGAAAAATTACTGCATCTTCAACTTAAAGTAAAATGAAACAACCATATTAAACATTAAAAAAAAACCAGATATGTATTAGCTGCTGTAGAATCTTCAATCTCTTTGATCTCTTCTGTTTTGGTCACGATCCTTAGCAGGGGCAGAGAGGTAACTTAGCAGTACCAAAAGTAAACAACGGGTGCGGGGCGTGCCACCACGCGGGCGCGGAATGATAATGCGTTGGTGCTGGATTTCTAATCAAACGAAGGGGCTCCGGTGCCACCTCGCGAACGAGGGATTACAAGTAGCTCTCTTATTCGCTTGCAATCGATACTCACTGTAGGTAGCGAGCAGTGCAATTAATCGGGACAGTAAGCACATGCGAGACCAAACGGGCTCTGAAAGCTAAGGCGAGATGCACTTTAGCGTTAGGGTTTCGAGAAGCGCTAGCTCGAAGAGTTGTTGAATTGTGTATGATTTCATTGTGTGTGTAAATGATCCTCAAACCTCCTTTTTATAGGGGTTCATAGCTAAAATGTAGTCACAATCTAACTCAGACTCAGCTACCAGAGTAACACAAGGACTCAGCTCGCCCATGAATCGAACAATTAGATAACACATGTCCAATCAAATAGACTCCGCCTAGGTCACAAGCGCTAATCATGTGTTATCGACAACTCTGTAGACTCCAACGCGAACTCAAATAACAAGAGCTATCTTTACTCGTGAAGCGCTACAGTCCTTAATTATGGAAAACCACCTCGCGCGCTCCTGAAACTCGTGCTTTTTAGCGAGCTTCATTTTAAAAAGGGCCACATGCACTGGCCCAAATGCTATCCAAGACTTTAATATTTAGTCCGAAATATCAACTAGGCTCAAACATCTTCTTGGTTCAATCTTGTCATTATCCATCATGACATGTAGGTTATGGCATGACCCTCTATATACATATTGTTTGTTTTGAACTTTGGATTCCTAAGGATATCTCACATGCAAACTAGTGCAGGGAACTAGGGTTTTTGATGGATGCCTTGGCCGGTTTCAAATGAAAATTAAGGGCATATATGTCCAAATAATTAAATGGCTAATCCAAACTCAAAAGCATATGCAATTGAACAGGAATTTGCTCTGAAAGTAAGAACAAGACTCGCTCAAAATTAATCATCTATTATTGCTTCTATAGTAGTAGGAACAAGAATGATGATTTTACAATTTCTATCGATAACAAAACAAACAAATGAAATTGAATACCCTCATAGATTATGCCGGAGCCAAAGGAGATATGTATTGTTTTATCTCCCTAATATGAATTGTTAAAAAAATACCATGTGGCGATATTCTATCGATGAGGGAGTACCACCCTGCATGCTGATATGGCCCTCTCGTAATACTGAAAAATTTATCGATCAGACATAATACATAAGGATGAATATAATTCCGTTTCGGTTCCTCTCTAGATTAATCACATGAAACTAGTACATTCTATTTTTTTTTTACTGTTTTTTAAGCGTGTGTAAAATTTTTTAACGCCTTGCAAATTTTCAATTCAACAGTGAAATTCGCTCTAGGGTTTTATCAGGGTACACAGCAGAACCGCCAAATCTGAAATGACCAAACATCCCGAAAACCAGTTCTAGCTCTAATGAAGTCTCTAACCAACCTCCACAACTCCCCCGATCACTGAAAATGGAAAACCCAGACACTACAAAACCCACAAGATCACCACCACCCCCGCCGCCGCAACAACAACCAGACCCCAAGAAGCTCAAAATGTCCACCACCACCACCGACGACGAACAAACCGCCGCCACCACCCAAAACAACGCCTCAAACGCCGCAAGGTCGCAATCTTCTTCGCCTACTGCGGCGTCGGATACCAAGGAATGCAAAAGAATCCTGGCGCCAAAACCATCGAAGGCGACCTCGAAGAAGCCCTCTACCTCTCCGGCGCCGTTCCGGAGCAAGACCGCAACAACCCCAAGCGTTACGACTGGGCCCGCTCGGCCCGTACCGATAAGGGCGTCAGCGCCGTGGGCCAGGTCGTGTCTGGTCGGTTCTATGTCGACCCGCATGGGTTCGTGGACCGCCTCAATTCGCACCTCTCCCCCCAAATTCGGATTTTCGGGTACAAGCGCGTGACGGCGTCGTTTAACGCGAAGAAGTTTTGTGATCGGAGGAGGTATGTTTATCTGATTCCTGTGTTTGCTCTTGATCCGAGTGCGCATAGGGATAGAGAGAGTGTGAAGGCTAGTTTGGGGTCTGATGAGGAGTTTGTTAAGTGCTTGGAGTGCTCTGATAGGGGCCGTAAAGTCGGTGGCTTGATGGGTAAGCGCACTTATCAATTGAGAGGAGGTAATAGTTCCAGTTCGGAATATGTAACCGAAATTAGCACTAATGATGATATGAAAATCGACAATGATATTGAGGGTGAGGATAATGTGGTGAATGGAGGGGAGAAGAAGGCTGTGGAGGGGAGCGGGTTTTGTTACGGTGAGAAGGAGAAGGAAAGGTTTAATAGGATCTTGAGTTGTTATCAGGGTACTCACAATTTCCATAACTTCACCACTAGAACTAAGGCTGAGGACCCTGCTGCCATACGGTACATTATTTCGTTCAGTGCAAATACCACGGTTACGGTTGAGGGTATTGAGTTTGTGAAGTGTGAGGTTGTGGGGCAGAGCTTCATGCTTCATCAGATTAGGAAGTTGATTGGGCTGGCGGTGGCGATCATGAGGAACTGTGCTCCTGAGTCGTTGTTAGAAAGAGCTTTGCAAAAGTAAGTGCTTCGGTATTTTATTGTTACTCTTATACTTTTGTTTGAGATAGTATGCAAGTTCTGACTGAAGTTTATGTACATTGTAGGGATGTTAACGTTAATGTGCCGACGGCTCCTGAGGTTGGTTTGTACTTGGATGAGTGCTTCTTCTCATCATATAACCAGAAATGGGGAGACACTCATGAGGAAGTGTCAATGAAAGGCTATGAGGAAGAGGCAGAAGCTTTCAAAATGAAGCATATATACACTCATATTGGAGCTACTGAGCATAAAGAAGGTGTTGTGGGTCTCTGGTTGCACTCTCTAAATCACCGCAATTATCCGGATTTAGGTGCTGAGAACATTGGAGACACCAGCAATGGAAAGACTGCCGAGATCTCCAGTACTGACAACAATGGAGACACCAGCAACTGTAAAACTGCTGATATAAGTGCTGACAACAATGGACATACCAGCATTTGTAAGCTGCTGATATTACTGCTGAGAACATTGGAGATACCTGCAACGGAAAGACTGCCGATATCGCCATTGCTGACAACAATGGAGACACCAGCAACTGTAAAACTGCTGGTATCAGTGCTGACCACAGTGGAGATATCAGCAACGGAGAGACTGCCAATATTGCCATTGCTGACAAAAATGGAGACACCAGCGAGGAAAAGGCTGCTGATATCGCCAGTGCAGATAACAACGATGACACCTGCCGGGCCGAGTAACTTGTTTCAGAGATGATCAGATTTCTTCCATGTACGCTTTTTTCTTTCTTCATTATTTACAAGTTACAACTGACTATTAGCCTACACAACCTTTCACATCTTCTAGGAAACAATTAGTGGTTCTTGTGGAGCTGCATTGTAATGGAAACTTTGATGTATTAGAGCATCTCCAGCAGTATTGCTAAATCAATTTTTTTTTGAAATTTGTCAATTTTTGGGATGAATAAGAGCTCCAGCAGAATACCTAAAATATTGCTAAATCCTAACATTGCTAAACTAAATTGACAAATTTATCAACCTAGATAAGAATTGCTAAAGAGAAACTTATGTTTTCCCTCTATTTTTTATCCACGTGTAAGTTTATGATTCGTTAAAAATATTACTTAACTTACATTTAACAATTACTGCTGGAGCACAATTGTTATTTCAATTGTTAAATATCCTAACTATTGTTAAATTTAGCAACAATTAACCTATACTACTGGAGATGCTACTCATGAATTAGAGAGGTTTATTGCTGAAAATTATTTGCTACTGGGCCTCTAAACCATTGTCTAAGAGCCCAGAATGTAAAGCCCAGTTAC
The DNA here is from genome assembly GCA_010134655.1 of Fragaria nilgerrensis. NCBI lineage: Eukaryota > Viridiplantae > Streptophyta > Magnoliopsida > Rosales > Rosaceae > Fragaria > Fragaria nilgerrensis. The sequence continues at coordinate 32,484,353 of CM020978.1, forward strand.
CAAGGGCGTTGCTAGTTTCAATGTTTCATCTCCATGGTCAAAAGTCAACAACTTTCAGCTCACTCAACTTTATTGGGCGTTGAATTAAGTTGTTTAAATCAGAAAATCCAACCTCCATTCCTGAGGTTGGGGAGGAGGAGGTCTAAATGGCCGCGGCTGATTGGACCCAACTCCCACCGGAACTCGTAGAATCAATCTCCAAAAAGCTCACAATCTTCGCCGACTATCTCCGATTCCGATGCGTCTGTCACAGCTGGCAAGCCTCTATTCCCAAAACTCCAAACCACCTTCCTCCTCAGCTCCCATGGCTGATGCTCCCCCGATCCCAACCCAACCAATCCCACCGCGCCTTCTACAACCTCTCCAACAGCAGAGTCCACTTCCTCCACCTTCCAGAAGCTTCCCACCGCAAGCGCCGCTGCGGCTCCTCCACGGCTGGCTCGTCATCCTCGACGAAACCCCCTCCGTCCTCCTTGTTAACCCCCTGACACGTGGCAAGCGCCACCTCCCTCCGCTCTCCGCCTTCCCTAACGTCGTTAGTTTCGACTACTCCCGAATTGGGAGGGAATACGCGCTCCGGTCCCTCTCCGGCGAGCTCTACACCCGCAGCTTGATCCAAATGCGTGATTCGTTTGTGAAGAAGCTGGTGCTGTCTTCCAGTCCGGTGGAAGACGCCGGTTATACTGCGCTGACGATTGTGAATCAGACCGGCGACTTGGCGTTTTGTAGGGAGGGGGACGAGAATTGGAGCTTCATAGACGAAGCAAGATGCTATTCGGAGGATGTCATTTCTTTCAATGGCTTGTTTTATGCGGTTGATAATCATGGCATTGTTGCCGAGTGCGACGTGAAAGGTCCGTCCCCTGTGGTTAGGATCATTCAGACGCCGAGATTGGATGATGCGGATATGAGGTATTTGGTGAATTCAGGGGCTGATTTGTTGTTGGTGAGCAGGTATTTGGATGTTGATCATGACATTGTGAACGATGATGCAAATGTGAATTACAGAACTGTGGGATTCGATGTTTTTAGGATGAATCGGATGGGGCCGAGGTGGGAGAAGGTTGAGAACTTGGGTGATAGGATGCTGTTTATTGGGGAGAACTCTTCATTTTCATTGTCGGCGTCTGATTTTCCAGGATGTGTGGGGAACTGTATTTATTTTACGGATGATTACTCCGAGTTGAACTATGAAAGTGGAGTTGGGGGATATGATTCTGGCATTTTCAGACTGAGGGATGGAATGATCCAAGAATTGCCCCCGTATCCAAGGAATTCGGATTACCAGGTACATTGGCCTCCCGGCTCCCTACCGCTTTGGGTTATTCCCAATCCATGCTGATACAGGATCTTAAATGTAAGTAATCGCAATTGTCCACCTTGTATCCTTTGTATACTAAATTATGTGGAGCTGCTGTGTAGATATGGTATACTGTTGATTGAATTCGTTAAGTTCTGGTGGTTGTAGTGTTGTGTAATGTTTTGTTTGTAGTATATTCTCTGTTTCATGTACTTGCTCATAAACACTCTGTAAATGCAAACTGTTTCTTGAAATAAATATCCAATAAACCATTGTATTTGGGATGTCCTATGAAGCTGAATAAACTGCATGATACTAGATCAAATAAAAATGTTAAGTGGTGGTGTATGAATGTAAGGTAATAACTGCATCATGTTCTGTACAAACCTTGCCACCAGACAGATTGAGATTGATTTGTTGTGTTTCTTGAACTTGATTTGCATCATGTTCTGTACCACATGTTCCGGTACTCGTGGTGCATCCTCATTGAGGTTTGTTTAAAACATAGTTCTTAACCATGCTACTCTTACCTGATAAGAGTTTAGTCCTATCCCATTGATAAACATTACATAACACTCTGCATTACAATGAAATAGATTATCTGTTCAAGTAGTCATTTAACAGGAGCTGATTGGTTAACATCGAGCTGAGCTAGTTAACACACTGCACTTCTGTTCTGTTTAAATAGTTTTAGTGCCTTCAAGGGGCATTGGTGGATTTACCATGTTTCTTGTTCTAGTAGAAGACCCAAGTTTCTTCTTCATCTAGTTTTTTCCTTTTCCACTATACAAGTTTTGTTTGGCATGTCGGTAAAAGACCAGAAGCATTTAGTGGTGACCGAAACAAAAACAAAAAAAGCTGAAGAGAGAGTGGTCTTTAAAGTAACCATCATTTTAACGTCAAGAGAGAGTGGTCTTAGTGGCCAGTTTTTTCCTTTTCCACTATACTTTTTTTCCATGTTACTGCCTCTGGCCTCTGCCCATGAGAAAACTGTCTCTGGGTTCTGCAGCTCTGAATCTGTGGGAGGGCAGCTGTGCACCACAAGGTCTGTTTATATTTTCTAGAATGGAACACCAAGTGGGTTCTGAAACAATGATGGGTTCTGAAAATAGCATTTTCTCTGTTCTTGTTAATAGTTGATGTTCAATAATTCAATGAATGATTCCTTTTGATCTCTGTTTGTTGTTTGTGCCAATCGGATTGAATTTTGTTTGCATCCTTTGCCATTTCTTCAAACTAGTTATTAGCTAACCAACAAGTTAGCCGTCTTTGCCATTTCTTCAAACTAGTTATTAGCTAACCAACAAGTTAGCCGTTTTGTACAAATATTATATGAACAACATATCCTAAAAAAACAAAGCTTCAGAACTACTCTATCCTCCAACCCAACCATGACATAAATCAGACACCAAAACCCACCATAATTAAAAGCAAAACCAATCAGTGACATTGGTTCTTGTAACTAACTATGCGATGCATCGCATAGAGTACATGGACACAGACGAGTCCATCGCAGGTGGTGCACCATACACTCTAGGATGGTCACTCTCTATCCCATAGTCCATCATCGGTCGGAACTCCAGCTCCTCATCGTGATCATACACAAACTCCGGTATCTCCATCTCATTCCGCCTCACCTGGTCCCATAGAAACTCCAGCCTCGTCACATAGTTCACCTTCTTGTACAACCTGCGTGCCACAGACCACCACAAGCAACCAACCCTTAATTACCGTGCGTTACTAATTACGATTACGTAACAGTTGTAAAACGCCAAACAAGCATGGAAAGTAATTAACTCTCTTAATTACTTACCCTCCGGTGAAAAGGAGACGACCAAAGGTGGCGAGGAAGAGTCTGGCCTGCAAACCAGGGTGGACAAAGTGAACAGCTTCGAGATTATCCTTCACGTTCTCCGGAATAGCATCGTAGATAGATCGGAGGGTAGAAATTCCGGGGAAGTTCTCGCTACGGTGAACATCTGTGTGCACGTAGACGATTGAAAACGGCTTTTCTTCTAAACTTGGGAAGATTTTCTCCCTCAAGTACTCATTGAGAGCCTCTTTGCTCACACTTCGAGCTGTTGCAGATAACAATCACTCAATTATCATATACGAAAACCAAAACAAAGCGAGAAACAAATGGTAATTACTATATTACCTGGAAAAGAATTTCCGATGATGCGAAGAACCTTCCGGCCATGCTTGTCACGGCCCTGGATCTTGAAAACTTCGAGTTTCTCAATCACCTTCATCTGATCTGATAGAGAGAGTCTAGCAGAGGGAGAGTCCATTTTTATTTTATTTTTACTATGTTCTTCTTTTCGAGAGATTAGGTCACAAAGGGCAGAGGCTTATAGCAGTCATGATTTCTGAAATCTGAAAGGCATGAAGAAAAATCTGAAAGCGAGGATGGCGTGGTCAGTGAGGCCATGTTGCTTTCGAGATTTCATTTTCAGAAGAAAAAGAATATAACTTATGGAGGAGCAATGGGCGTGGAGATTAGGCCATTAGGGTGTATTTATAGGCCACATCTTCTTCTTCTTCTTGTTTTTTTTTTTTTTACGAGGAGGCACCTTTAGATATGGTTATTGGGCCCATGGGCCCCGACCTCAAAGAGCGTGACGGATTGCTATAATGATGAGGAGGTGGGAGGCATATTCTTGAGCATCTTCCAATTGGATTGGACTGAACTAATCCGAGAGAATGAACCAAACTCCGTAAAGAAGGACACTCCATTGACTCCAAGCTCTTGTCTGCCTCCAAATTTCGTCTTAGAGCATCTTTTAACACTCTTTGTTTTAACTTTTTAGCTATTTTAGATAGTGTATTTAGCTTTTTTAGATAATGCATTGCTAAATATGTTCTTATATGGTGGAGATATTGAATTTGGTATTTCATTATCAACGTCGTGATATTGGTCTTAATTGGAATTTAAATCATTTCGTCCATTACTCCATTAATTACGTAATTTTCTTCTAAAAATATTAACAAATTAAAAGAGAAAATCTTTAACGGGTGGATTTGGCGTGGCCTTATCTAAGAAGAAGAGCATACAGATACGGCAAAGTGTCTTACTCTTCTTCTAGCATGGATTTTGATATTTCTTAAATGCTTCTTGTCGTTTAAAATTAAAATATAAATATATATAGACATTAATGAGTCATTCTAGTGAGGACCCTTAAGTTGAGAATTTTTCGGTTTAGGGTTTAAAAGACCTATTTTTCGTTCACATCTTGACATCTCATCAATTCATTTTTTAGGTCTATATGTGTAGATCAACCCTACAAATTTTTAGTCAAATCGGTGATCGTTAAGGTAACAAACTAGATCAAGTTAATGGACGAACCAAATTTGTCAAACATGAATCGTTCATAATTGGTAAATCACATTTATGAATGTCTTAATTAACAATTTTTAATATGACCGAAAATTTACAGAAATGATATACTCATTAATACCTATAACTGAAAGGTCAAGATGTGGATATAAGATCGAAAAGTGGGATAAACCGAAAAGTCATCAACTTAAAAGTTCTCATTAGAAAGACTTCCATAGACATAAAGCGATTATTTTTTTCCAGTGTGTTATTTTAAGCGACAATAAAGCAATATGACAATCTGTGAAGCCATAATCTTTATGTATAAAAAAACAAAGTTAGTAAATGGTGGTTAGCTAAAGCCAAAAAAAATTATTGTTACCCCCGAATTTTGATATAATCAACATGCTTGTATTCAATATATATATATTTTTTTAACAAAATAGATTATGTAGTGTTAAGTTGTTCAATTGAATTATTGAAGTTCTCAGCTACCAGAGTAGCTTATAAAATTGCTACTGCTAGCGGGGCTATGAAAGTTCATGATGTACACAAAAACAAAGCGCGAAGGGTGGTGGTTAGCTAAAGCTTAAAGATGTGTTTATATATATGATTTGCATAAAACAACCGTATTAAATGCTCAAACAACCGTATCACTCTCATCATATGTAATGTTGCATCCTTGCATAAAAGTAAGAAAAAACACAAGACCGCAATCGCATAAGTCAAAAGAACTAGTTTGTGAAGTTCAGAGAAGGGGCATTCCGAGAATCGAACTCGGGACCTCTCGCACCCAAAGCGAGAATCATACCACTAGACCAAATGCCCAGTTTGTCATATGTGTAAAGACTTTTTTATCTAGCTAATAAAACATGCACCATGATGGCAAGAAAACCTCTTTACGGGGGCCTTTTGTATGTTCACAAATCACAATGATGGCATAGAGTTCTTATAAGACATTTTGGGCTGGACTCCTGGACCCAAAGAATCCACACAGTTTGTTTTTTTTCCGATGAAGATCCACACAATTTGTTGACACTTTGTTTTTTCTTAAATGGTTACAGTTTCGTCCTTTCAACGAGTCTTATCATATCAAATATGAAAATCCTCAACTTACATATGTATGTGAGGTATTATCGACTCATACATTACATTCATGATGTATAATCGTACAAATAACCAAACTAAAAATGTATACAATGTCTTCATTGCTTGTGAATTGTGACAACACACATTATCTAGACAAGTCAATTTATGAGTCTTCAAGTAACTGAACAATATCCTTCACAAAAATGACAAGGAAACCTCCTAAATAATCCAATTGTAAGGGCCTCTTTGGTTTGTAGAGATGAAAAAGTAATTATTTTGGCCGAAAAAAAGGGAAATGAAATCTCAAAAGAACATTTTGTTTCAATGGTTGGTAACATCTGAAAAATTATCTGAAAAGTTGTTAAAAAAATTAAAATTAATAAAGGAAATAACGGGTGACCATCTATATTGACAAACACCAATAAAAGATAGACAAATGTCAATAATAATTATAAACAAACATATTAAATACTTAAAATCTTCTTGTTACCTTAAATTACAGCCAAACTTTATAAAATTAAGACGCGTCTCATGTTCATTAACAAGATCACAACCATTTATCACCGAAGTCAGATTCGTTAATAAACAATGGAATTGGAACATGCTAGCAACTTCATAGAAGACAGTCAAGACACCTGTCCATAAACTCAAAGCACACGCCTGGTGGAGTCAATTTTCATGATCGTGGGGCCCGTCAAAGCCAAGTCAACCTCTTGGTCCGTACAATCCCACGGCCCCTATTGGGTTCATGCCATAGCACACGGTACGCTAGAATGCACACGATAACTCAGCAGAAGGATCGTCCCCATCAGAAATCTCGCAGCAGATGTACGTTAAGATTTTGTTTCAGAAATCAAATCAGAAGCCGAAGACGAAATAAGTCCCCAAAAAAGTGCATGTCAACCCCTCACAAGAGTTGTGACAAGAGAGAGAACCCAGAGAGATTATACATCACAGTCTGCTGAACATGTCAGACTTCGAACCACTCAACGAGAGAGAGAGAGAGAGAGAGAGAGAGAGAGAGCCCCAATAGGAGCCATAGTTGTAATTATTATGAAAGCTAATCAAAGTAGCAAACTCTGTAAGAAAATAAATACCGAGAGCGAAACTTTAAGCATCGTTTGCGTATTGGCTTGGCCAGAGTGATTTTCATTTCTCAGAAGAATCCAATACTGCGCAACCCTTACGTCCCACGCGTCCCAGCGTTACTCTTCTCTATATCTGAGCCCTATTTACTGTTGTGCTTAATTACAAGCTTATCTTGGAAATCATCATCACTTCTTTCTCTACTGTCACCATTATTGTTACTGTTAGGCTGTTAGCTCTCTCGTTTACTCATCATCAAACCTCTACTTCTTCTGTACTTGGATTTTCCGGCGAGATGTCGCCGGCCGGGAAAGGAGAGAGCTCGAGGGGGTGGCAGGGTGTGCATTACTATCCTGCACCGCTTTCGACTCATGATGAAGTTGTTAAGGATTCTGTTGTTTTCTGGGACACTCTCAGGCGCTTTCACTTCATGATGAACACCAGGTTTATGTAAGCTTTCTTCTTCTTCCAAAAGAGTGTTGGTTCGTGATAAATTTGGTTTCTTTGTTTTGTTTCCTCTCTAAGTCTATATTTTGTGATGAAAAAGGGTTCCTGTGATCGGAGGAAAGGAGCTAGATTTGCACTTGTTGTATGTGGAGGTAACAAGGAGGGGTGGATATGAGAAGGTTTGGTCTTCATTTCATCATTCTTGAATTTTAGGTACATTTATTTGCTGATTATGCTATTGATTAGTCGTGTATTTGAAAAAAACTACCTCTAATTTAGGTTGTTGAAGAGAAGAAATGGAGGGAAGTGGGTACTATTTTCAGGTTCTCCCCAACAACAACAAGTGCTTCGTATGTGTTGAGGAAGCACTACAGAAGTCTTCTGTTCAGTTATGAACAAGTTCACTTCTTTAAGAAGCAGGGTCCTATATGTTCCCCTGCAGGTATTTCATTATTAACCTTCTATTAGTTGCCAGTAAATCTTATTCTTTTTTACAGTTTCTTTTGACCTACTTGCCAAAAGGGCTTGTTTATAATCCTGCATCTTTTGCTCGTTCTCCAGCTCTGTCTCCAGTTGCCTTTTCCATAAGTAACCGTAACTGCTCAGACAAGCCTGAACTGGCTCTGGTGAAATTTTCCTCCCAAATGCCGAAACCGGCCAAACCCGTCGGGGATTGTCCGGTTCCGGTTTCCGAAGGTAAGTTCATTTTACTCAACAAGCAAGAAATGTAAAGTGAAAAAAAAAAAAAATCCTTCTGGATAAGGTGGTGGCTAGTTCTAATCATCCAATGACTAAATTTGCCCACCACATATATTTGATGTGGTTTCTATGCCTCAAAATTTCATATATGATAAGTTATTTTTGGATGCTATGCTAAAGAAAATTTGCAATTTTCACTTTCATAAATGAATACTCCAGAGCGCTCAGAAAATTATATGCCTTTGCGACTTTGCTGGTTACAGAAACACCAATGCATGTATATGTAAACTAGATCAATTTGACCCCACTCCTATCCCATGTTACAAATATGGGGCTGCTAGGTATATACTATGTTTCTATTTTGTAACTCCCATAGATGCACTGATGGGTATATCATATATACCAATAGCCCGAATGGGTCCAATACCATGATTTCAATGTGTCCATTGGCATTGTCCCAAAACCTAAATGGACCAACTTCAACCTGCATAATCTATAGCTAGCTGTAGCTCTGGAATTTTTTCAGTTACAAGGTCATGTTTTTCAGGAACTGGAACAATTACTGGGAAGTTTGATTGTGGCTATTTGGTAACTGTGAGGTTGGGTTCAGAGGTACTGAAGGGAGTGTTATACCATCCTGAGGAGCCGGTTCGGTCTGATACAAGCCCTGAACCCATCAATGTTAGAGTACCAGACACCAAACCATCAGGTCGTCGTTGTCGCTTGAGAAGGAGGAGTAGAAGAAGGGAAGACCCCAACCATCCGAAACCTAATCGGAGTGGCTATAATTTTTTCTTTGCTGAGAAACATTGCAAGTTCAAGTCCATCTACCCAAACAGAGAAAGAGAGTTTACAAAGATGATAGGGGAGTCTTGGACCAATCTCACTGCAGAAGAGAGGATGGTAATTACTATATTAAACTGCTAAAATGGAGAATGAAATTATTATGTTTTGCTCACAAGTTCTCACCACTTTTAGTATCTTTTTTTGGAAGATTAGTCACACTTTCACTGTAATTTCTTTCCATAGGTTTACCAGAATATTGGGGTGAAAGACAAGGAGAGATACAAGAGAGAACTGGAAGAGTACAAGGAAAAGAAGAAGCTCGGGCAGACAATGGAAGTTAACAGAGACACAGAGTTCATTAGTAAAGCAAAAGAACAAGAGCCAGTAGAGGAATTTAACTCAAGAGAGAAGAGCCTCATTAGTAAAGCAAAAGAACAAGAGCCAGTAGAGGAATTTAACTCAAGAGAGAAGAGCCTCTGATCATTGGTTTCTATGTATAGAGAAATGCAGGCTCTAGTTTAATTTAGGTCTAGTTCTCATAAGCTCTATGCAACTCTTTGCTGGTTTCTAATGTACTAATCTGTAGGTGCTCATGAGGAAAAGGTGAGGAACTACTTCACTTTAGCACAAAATGTGTTTCACTTATTTATTATTTGAATAGAATCTGTAATGCAACAGAACAGAGATAATAGATTTGCGTATTCATAGTAATATAGTAGATTTGACAAAGATTCTTACACAATCTACGCATTGATATATCTCACAAGATTTGGTATAATGATAGCAATGGCCTACTAAGATTACATTCCACATTCAAAAGTGAAAAATCCATGACGACAAGGAAAGCAAATAGAGATACAAGAACCTCAAGATCACATTCGCTTGCTAAGACCATGAAAGAAGCGATGTCTCCTCCTCTTTGAATGCCTCCGAGAACCCTTGGACGCAACACAAGGAACAAAACGCACCTGCACATCCACATATTCAACATAACTACAGTGTGCAAGTAACTTCCAAATACTTGACAGCCGAGACCAGTGAGTAGCTTCCTAGAGCTTATTTCAGCAGTCTACATAATGACATGAACAAAATGAAGATGACAAAGGTGTGCAGAAAGGAGGATATACCCGATCTTTGTTGCGAATGCCGTACTCCTCAACTGCAGCATTGTCATCCAGTAACTTCTCATTGGCGTATAACAGGCAAAAATTCCGCCACACATGCTTCCTGCACATCAAGATTGACAATACACCCATCATCAAATTTCACCAACGTAACATCAATTCATCAAATTCCACCAATACAACATCAAATTGAATCACAATTCAACTGTGGAAGGAAACACAGGCAAAAAAACACAGACCATGAAATGTGGCGGTGACCCATCTTGGACTGCTCCATTTCATTAACTTTCTTTTTAATCGCAAGCTTGAGATCCTTGACCGTACCAGAGTTCATCAACGCCACATCTTCACAAACATCAAATATCAAACCAAACAGTTCAATTTCTTTCGCATATTCAAATTGGCACACCAAGTTTTTGACAAAGTGCCTCAGAGAGAGTTTGAGCGTTACCGAAAGAGGTGCCGTCGAGCTTGAGAACATTGATGCGCATAGCGCTGCCGAACTCGAGGTTGAGGAGAGTGTCGACATCCGATAAGCTCGGTTTTTTGGGGACGTCGGAAAGTATGGGATCGTCCAAAAGAGCGGCCAGCGTCGACTGTAACCTTGCTTTCTTTATGTTGTGTTCCTTGTACCCTTCCAAGCTAATGCTGCTAACTTCTCCCCTTGTAGTCTCGGACATGGCAGAGATGCTGTGAATGGATTTGGGTTCAGTTTCACACTTTCTATTATCAATTTATCATGTTGGGCCGGGTATATTTGTTTTTAGTTATTTTTTAATTTATAAATGGATTAAATTCAGAAATAGCAAGAAAATCATCTTGCTGTGAAAACACGGCAACTATGGTTCCACAGTTCAACATATTTGGCCACCCTTTTCCAGTTGGATAGATTAAGATTTTATTGATTTAGATGATAAAAAGAGTACAAAACCAAGAAAGGCAAATGGTTTCCAGCTGAAAACACATTATTCAAGGCGTTATGTTTGTATTAAGGATTGCAACTAGCCAGGATTCTCTCAAGCAGGCGTCTGCATTTCAACCACCTTCTTCCACGACTCTCGGCTTGATATCTCGGACCACCACCTGCCCACAGATTCTCTCTCTGTAAACAGCTCTCCCCTATCTGTGGCATTGACCAAGTAGTGTGTGTTGGGCAAGTGAGAAAGGTCGGCTAGAGTGAACTCGTCACCCGCCAAGAACTGGCTCTCACTTAGCCTCTCTTCGTACACGTCCAGCACCTTCTTCAGCTTCTCTTCGTTCTGCCTGATCGCCACTTGATCCTGCTTCAGCTTCATTCTTGGCGCGAATGCAAGCTGGAACACCAGAACCGAGCTTGGAGGGCTGAAGCTTTGTCCTTCGGCTTCTAGCCACTGATCTATGGAGGCCTTTGCCAAAGGGTTGTCCCCATACAAGCCCTTGTTTCCCTGCTTTGCATACTTATCACATATGTACCGGCATATCGACCTTGATTCTGAAATCACAAATCACATTACTACCAATACATGTGGAGAACAAATCAATCCACAATCTAATTCCATGCATTGAAGCATATATACACATACCGAACAGGGTGAAGCCATTGTCTTCAAAAGCCGGGACTTGTCCAAATGGCTGTTACAGTTGAAAAGAAAAACAATGAGAATTCAACAGAATCATGTTCATTGTAAATGTGGGAGTATAAAGATACCTGGATCTGGAGGTATTCAGGCTTCTTGTGCTCGCCTTTGGCCATGTTGACCGGAATGAGCTGATAGGGCACTTCTTTCTCAAGGAGACAGGCCAACACCCTCGACACGGCCGTGGATATCGGTGGCCCGTACACTTTCACCGGAGTCACCATCAGATTCAGATTGGTTTAGAGTTTTTGCTCCTTTATTTTCTCTTTCTTTCTGATCTAGTGTGTAGAACTGATTTGTGTCCTTCTGTACTCCTGTGGTCTCTTACCTATGGTCTCTTACACCATACAAAAGCACCAACGTGTGGCACTACTACTTTATCCCTTACTTGAAAGGGTTGGTTAGTTTGGGTCCACAGCGTCCACTTACCGGAGATAGAGTTTTAAGAATTGATTCCAACGAAAACAAACCAAAGCAATCAAAATTTACAGCTTGATAATTAGTGGCCTCTTTTCCATACCTTACTTTTGTTCCCAAAGGCAATGAGCCTTGATGCAAAACTAAACCAATTTCCATGAATGGTTAAACATTATGGCTGATTTCGTACATGATACATGATACATCTAATACATGACAAGTTATCAAGCTAAACTGTCATCTAATAGAAGGAGAATCAAGCTAAACTGAATCTTAATATCCAAGTTATCAGGACTAACAAACCTCCACTACTGTATCTCATGTTATATCTCAGAAATTTTCCCCTCTATGAAGCTTAATCACCTCATATAAAGTATTGAAGCTTCACAGATTATCAAACTCCCTAGAAAGCATCCATTATAAGACACACCATGCTTTTGAAGTCAGACGGAACAAGGACTTTGCCAGGTTGATATGTCGGTGATAAGATCTCGTAGCTGATCTATAAGAACCTTGATATATGCATTTTTCTTCACAAGCTCCTACATAAACAATAAGGTCAATGAATTAGTTTTACCACAATATTAGAGTATGACAAGAAGCATGGCTCCTCTTCAGACATCAACGAGGTCTCAAAACAAAGTCAGTATCATTAACGGGATGAGCTCAAGGATGGCAAAAATTCAGAAAAAAATCATCACAAGGTTTCAAAACAAGGCAATTCTTCACATACATTCTCCATATAAACCCAATCCCTTGGAAGCATACATCTATTTCTAGACATGATACGAGATATGTGTAGTTTAATTGAATACCTTTCTCAAATTGGAGGCTCGCTGTTCCAACTTCTCAACTTCAGTTTCATCTGCAGGCGAACCAGTTTGAGATGCTTCCTGTTTCAGTACAAGCAACTCCCAATATTAGCCTTCCATTATGGTTTTCTAGAAATATTAATATAATTATAAATGAAAACAGCGAGCGCAAAATTGAAAGGAAAGGGTTTTCTGAGTGAGTAGTTCACCTTGTGAGAATCAGGAATGGCAGCCAGAACAGCCCGGAGCGCCGTCACGGAATTCTTGTACCTAAACCGAGCCTCCTCAAGGGCTCCGCCAGCACCGCTAGAGTCTCCGTGATTTTGGGTGTTGGTGTTCTCAGAGGAAGACGAATCGCTAAGAACGACGCCGTTTGAGAGAGAAGAACCGTTTCCGAAGGCGGAGGAATCGTGGGCCAGAGTAGCGGGTTGCAGAGCTCGTCGTTCATGGAGGAGAGGATCTGGAAAGCTGACTGAATCGTCTCTTCTAGATGCTTCTGACCTTGTACTGCTAGCTCTTGCGTCGTCTTTGGGTTTGTTGCTGATGCCTCCGCCTCGTTCTCTTCCATTGTTTCACTCACAAACCAGAGATGTGAGTTCCAGGAACACCAAAGGGTTTTGGCAAAGTTTTACACCGCAAGGTTTCAGCTTGTTAAGATGTTTCTCGACGGATTTCTTTTTATTAACATATTCTCCGGTCAGTTTTTCTCGATAAAATTTATTCTCAACGAGCCTCGTATTAAACTGATTTCTAAAATTTTTAAGCCTACCGAATCATGAGTTAGTTGGTTAAGATGTTTAACTAACAACTTTGAGGTCATGAGTTCAAACTTCATTGACATATGTATGGTGTTTGAGTTATTAATAAAATGTTTTTTAAAAAAAAAAAAAAACCTACCGAATCAAAACAAAACAATACATCACAAAAGTCCTTAACATAACTTTTAGCATTAGACTGTACAATTCTGTGTAAAACTAAATTAATCGATTCATGAGAACCATTACATAATATTCATATGTGGTGTCAAAATATTGGTACTCGATTCCGGCTAAAAAAAAATGTTAGAAGTAAAATAGTTAATACGAATGTCTTAAACGAGATATTTTATTTCAACTAGATTTTTTTACTTTTGATATGAATGTATTTTTTGGTAATTTTACGTATCCAAAAAGTTATATATAATTTGTATAAATAAAGAGATGTGTATCTAGTATTTAGGAATGTGTTAATAAAATTTCTCTTATATTTTTATATTATTTCTTTTAATTCTAACTATTCATGTATGTATATGAAGATATATGTCGCCGTGTACTGAATATGCTCTTTAAGTTTATAACTTTTTCGTACGAAAAACTTTTACTATATCTTAGTAATTTTACTGGTATGGCTTTTGAATTTTGATTTTCAAGAGCATAGTCCAAGATGTATTCAACTTGTTTCACTATGGTGCTCAAACAAACATATACATAGTAAATCCTGTCATGGATTTGAAGTTTAGCACACAATTAAACGCCTCAGTGGGGAATCAGCTACTACTAACTAGTAACTACCATGCCTGATTGAATCGTGCGTCTACAATTTGTTCTTAGCTAAGATTAGAAGGATCTGCTGTTTCTAGGTAAGGTGTCTCTAAACTTGGGAGTGGCACTAGCAGCGAGGACTAGATGATTAGGGAGCACAAGCAGTCCAATTTGAAGGGGGTTTGGAGGTTGAACTTGGCATGTTTCGGACATTGACATCAATAGGCAGCAAGCGATACTGAATGTCAAGCTCTTTGAACACTTTGACCATAGCTTCGATCAAAAGGGCTCTCCGACTCCATCTCTCCGCCATGTCCTGGTGGTTCATCTTGTGTGTAAGCCACACTGATATCTTCAGTTTGTTCAGTTCCTCCACATCCCTCAAGACCACCATTGGTGCTGGATGCCAGTGGTCAGTCTTGGTTTCGATGTACCTGCACAGCATATGTGACACTTCACTTAACACATGATCTTACTGCCAGTAAGATTGCAAATGAAAAGAAGAACCATATCCATTCCCTCGCGTACCCTATGATTCGTTCTTTCACAATGGCCAACTTATCCAATGGAGTTGATATATGAACACAGAAATCAATAGCGTCTCCCATGTCTGGACTACGATAATAATTAGCAATTGGCTTGGTTGAAAGAACACTGTTGGGGTATATAATCTTCTGGTTATCAAACTTCAGAAACACCGTCGTTAATAGATTCATCTCATCAACTACCATCTGAGAAACAACAACATACAACAATTAGCTAGGGGTATATACTTGTAATATGATACTTGGTAATTGGTAAATAAACACAGTAAACATAAAAAAAATTATTCAAGTTTTTACCTGGACTCCATCCACTTCACAACGATCACCCACATCATATGGGTGCATTACAAACAGAAAGATGATTGCTTCAAAAACAGTCTTGCATGTGTTCCCAAATATAAATACAACCAAAAGAATTTGGGAGCTTATGAACACAAGGAAGTGGGTGATTGGAATCCCAAGTATAATGAACCAGGTTATCACAATTATCACACCCACAAGGATGTTTAATAAATTGTGGAGTTCATCAACTGCTGTTTTCGTATCATTGAGAGACAATGATAGAGCTCTTCTCTCTCTAAATGCAGTTACCTGGAGAAAAACAGACGACACAATTCTTTCTTCAGTTCATGGTTCATGGACTACACACTACAGAAAGAGCCCTCTACCTCTTTTGCTTCTCCAGATTTAGACAGGCATAGATTGTAATGACTGTTCTTATATGATAATGAAAAAAGAAGTGAGTTGTGAACTCCGTGAAGCATCATAGTAAAAGCATTAAGCATTACCACCCAATTTTTAAGAGTAGACTTGCTGATCCCATCATGTTCACTTGCTGCTCCAAAGAGACCAATCGTCTTCAAGGCTTCATCTTTATTCATAAAGCGCATAAGATCGTCAAGGAAAATGCATCTGTCACAACAAGTCCCATCAGAACACAATACCAAGAAACAATTTGCAAACACAGAAGACACTAACATACAGATTAAGATCTCAAATTAAATACACATAACATGGCAGATTAACATAGATGAGTGTACTACTTACTGGAAACCTGGCTTGGCTACTTTGAGGAATATATTCTTGGCTGCCTCTTTTGCCTGGCATTCAGTTCTGATCTCCACAAATGCATCGTCCTTAATATCTAGTATCTGTTCATCTAGAGTGGTTAAGGAGCCGTGCCGGATGATATTCACCATTCTCCTCATATTCCAAGCTGATACATTCTTCTGATTCAGCTTATGCAAATGGTTAACTGAGATCTCCTCATCTTGCTTCACAGATTTCGGCGTTGTAGGCCTAGAAAATCTAGGACTCCTCCCGATTGTGGGGCTACTCTGCAGTCCACCACTCCCCAAAACCCTCCCATTCCTTGAAAGAAGAGTTGCCCTGAGCTCGCGAGGCATACAAGCCCCAGCCTTCTGAAACTCCCTAATCTCCGCTGCAGCCTTTTCTCTTCTTCTTGTATGTGCTGCCTTTCGAACAAAGGAGGACCAGAAAGCGTCTCAATCACATACTGGTTGAACAAAGCCTCCTGAATTCGTTGGAAATACGCGTTTACATGGAAAGACAAAGCAAGGACCTTTACAAGTATTGTCTTCACAAGCCAAATCAAAGTAGCAACCAGAAAACACACTAGTGTCCTAGTCACATAAGGTAAGATCCTACTCTTGGTCTCCTCCTCAACCTTCTTATCAAATATCAAATGCCACACCACCAAAACCAAACCCAACCACAGACAATTCTGCACAGCCTTTCTCAACCCATAAACAAAATACAAAACCCTCTTCCTCAACAGAAAATTCCTCTCCACAAAGAACACAACCACCCGAATCCCCCAACCCGAAACCAAACGCCCACAAATCAATGCCAAAACCAACAACTCCCATTTCCAAATCGGAAGATCCCACACCGTTTGCCTCCTTATCATAGGAATCCAAAGATTACAAACCAAAGCACCCAAAACACAAACCAAACTCACCCATTGAACTAAAGTCAGAGTGTTGAACTTCATCCTCTTGTACTCTTCTGGAATATCATCAACGTCAAAGCCATCGTCCTCGTCATGGCCCACCTTATCTGACTTGGGCCGACAATCTTCAGGTGGGTCAATAAGCCTCGACCTGGTCTTGCTCATTGGAGGCTTCCAAGCGTTACTTGAGCTGCACCTCAGAACTTGAGCTCCACCCGAGTTCGGTGCAGCCTCCGGTACCTGATCTTTGCTTCTCCGTCGGAAAGACTCCTCCACACCAACTGTGTCACCTGAGCTTCTTTCGATCTCGACCTCTACTTGCTCTGGTCTCTGTGCCATTTTCAAAACAGCGTCTCCTTCGTGTCTCAGTGAGCTTCCAACTAAGGAAAGTTGCATGAGCTGTGGGGAACAATTGTACTATGGCCAGTATTGAAAAGAAGGAACTAGATTCCCCCTCTTTTTGTTTGAAAGAAAAAGAAAAGACGGTGTAAAATCGACGGTGGTGTTTTCTGGAAAGCTTCTCGTAAAATCTCTGTCGTCTTTTGAAAAAGATGTTCGTATTGCTAGCTGTTAATGACTTAATGCGCACCGAAACAGTATTGAGATATTAATCCCAAGAACCAGGTTACCCACGTCCACGTATGAAACTCAATAGCCACACGAACTTCACGTCACCCTAAATGTTGTCCACGTGTCATATGAGGACGTGTTAAGATATTAATTTCACGTCAGGAATATGAGACATTGTCTATAGACTACTTTATCAAACAGAACAACCCTATGATAACGAGAACAGGAGGAGCAATGCATCGGATTCCAGGTATTTGACTATTTGAGACTATGAAAGGGAATCAAAAATAGTTAGGAATAATATAGCGTGAGTTTAAACCTGTCGGGTAGAAATAGAATCTTTGTCTGCCAATTAATGTTCATTTCGTATTTTCATTCCGGTGATGAACAAAATTTAAAAAAAAAATTAAAAAAATCTAAATTCTAGAAGGTGGTTAGCGGTAACAGCCAACGTGGTTCATCTCTAATGAAGGGTCTGATCATTAGTCAGATTACCAGAGCAAATATCCTCATTCGGCACTGCCATGCCTGAGAGTGGGTACTACTTTGGCTGATTTTCCCTTTCTCCGATCCTCCCTTTCATCCGCAACCTGTGTCATCACAAATTTCCACTTTCAAGACTATATACTGGACAACAACACTGAATGAGGAAGTGTGGGATCTTATCGCGTACCCTCCTACTCATCTGTCGCAACATATTTACAATGTCTGAGAACTCAGGTCTCAATAATGCGTCATGCTGCCAGCAACTCTCCATTAACTCAACTAACATGGGGTTAGCGTGCTTTGGAATCGGAGGCCTCAGACCCTGAAATTCAGACACCAAGCGTAGAACACTAAATGAAGTTCTTTACAAGTTTTACAACTCATAACTTTGTGTTGTCCCCCTAACCATGAATGAATGTGTATTCAGATTGTTAATTTTACGATATATATTACTCCATTTTTATCGTAGCTACTTAATAGGAAAACTTCTGATCTGGATTCAGGATAACGAAACTCAACTATTAGGGATCACCTACCTGAATCCATTTTCATACAACTTGGGATCCTGGATATGACCTTCCATCAGGAGAAAAGAGAAATAAAAGAATAACAATAATATTGCTCGAGTAGTAAAAGAAGTACCTTCTTGACGACGCCAAGTGCTGCTTGTAGTGGTGTTAAGTTCTCATAGGGAAGCTGACATTTTTGTCACAAAACATAGATTCATAACGCTGTGAAGTCTGCTCAATGATGAGCTAATTTAAAGGAAGATGATTATAAAGAATTGACTAGAATGTAGCCTTTGCTTTTAGGGGAAGAAAAAGCCACTAGTTCTTTTTCTAGCAAGTGAAGAGATTACCTTTCCTGTAAGAAGCTCCCACAGAACAATCCCAAAGCTAAAAACATCGGCTTTGTTATGATAAGGTTTATGTTCTATAACCTTCAGTCAAACACCACAAAATTATGTGTCACAAACTAGAGGGGGAACAAGTACCAAATTGTATCATGTTACATACATAGTTCCATATTTTCATATTATTAGTTTTGATGATCTAGAAATGACATGCCAGTCCAGGTATTCGATTTCCTAATGCTTCTTCTTTTATTTTATTTTTTCTGGTGCAAGTCCTGAGCTTAACTTCTAGTGATGTAAATGAAATGTTGACAAAGAACACAGACCTCTGGAGCCATCCAACGGTAAGTGCCAGTTTCTGCAGTCATGACACCGGATTGTGCCTGTACTCTAGCAATCCCAAAATCAGCTACTTTGACAACCTGTTAAACAAGTATTCGAATCTTTAACAATAGTGAAAGTTAGACTACCCTTTTAGATCTATGTACAGCCTTGGAATTTTGAGAAAAGTAACACGGAGAAGTACATTGTATCTAAAAGATATTTATAGTCAACCTATTCATATATAAATGGCAATGATATACACAGGTTTCCTCCCCTCCGACACAACAGACTTCATTTGAAGGCAATAAGAGATCAAAAGTCCAATATTTCTAATTGTAGTGAAAACATTAAACTATATTACAAAGTTGAAAGGACTCGAAAAATGCAACATGAAGAAAATCATGAAATATATCACTTACTCCATTTCCATCCATCAAAAGATTAGCAGCTTTCAAGTCCCTGTGGATTATATTATTTTGGTGCAAGTATTTCATTCCCCTGGAAACATCAACTGCAACTTTGAGCAAGGACTGAAGTGAAAAAGCACCCTTTTGGTTATGCAGAAAATCGTACATGCTTCCCCCAGACAAAAATTCTGAGAAGGAAAAACTATGTAAGCAGGAGTGGAACTGGATGGAAACCCTGTTTGGTAATATAGAAAATACACACACCAGTAATTATGCAGAGGTTAGGAGGTTTAGCGCATGCCCCTATGAATTGAACAACATTCTTGTGCCGAACTTTTCTGCACAGACAGAAGTATGAGAAATGCAAGATTAGATGCATTGAAACAGGCTGCTTACAACACCACTGTCCATAAAGATAAGGATCATATGTTACCCCCATCACAATTAGAGTAACTACATAACGGAGCTAAGATATACAATTACCACAAAATAAGGAACACAAGGCTAATTGACTAAGAAGTGACATAACCAACCTCAATATAGAGACTTCTTGCGCAAATTCCTTCATAGTTTCATTTAGGCGGTCAGTGCTAAGAACTTTGATGGCCACATCTTGACCACAGAAAGTACCTTGATATCTGTGTAAATCAACAAAATAAATACAGGTATAGACTTGTACCATTTTAACATTGCCTAGAAAGATAACAGAAGTCACAGAACTTACAAATCACCATTTGATCCAGAAGCAATTTTCTTTTCATATGTCAATAGGCTGGAATCGATTTCCCAGATATCTTTTCCTTCACTGGATGTGCTGACATGATCACCAGTGACCTTCATTCCACCGTCTCGCCCCAGAACAGGGGGCATGACATTGTGATCCAAGCAAGGATTCTTCTGAAACACAACAAGTTATCAGATGCTATAAGTATATAGTCCATAGTAAGAGAGCAAACATAAAATGCATGTTACGGAGTATTACGAGCACTGATTTCACATATGTTGATATTTTGGTGTATGCAAGAAAAGAAGGCATGCAAGAAATATCTACACATTATGAGATTGCTGAATGCTAACTGAGTGCACATAAGTATAAAGGAATCTACCTCACTCCATAATATTACGTTTACCAATGCCTGTCTAAGCCGTTCAGTTTCCTACAAATTTTGAAAAGCATGTATGTCAAGCAGATCATAAATTAAAGGGTAGAGACTAATTCTTTGAAGCATTTTACCAAAAAAAAGTTTCAGTCATGACTAACAATCTCACAGTACAGGAAGATATATCTCCTCAAGGATAAGTTATCCATCATACAATCATATACCAGAAGTCCAGAACAAAGACAAGGTAAGGTGATACCTCACATTCCCAACCATCAACGACAAAGACATCCAAGGAGTAGCCATCTGTTGTAGAAAAAGCATGTGCTTCTTGAATGTTTAGTCCGATGTCAGATAATAAGGATGTCAGCTGATGCAAAACAAAAGATTTTGAACGTTAAATGAGATACTTTGAATAAATGTAGCATATTTCATTTGATAGGCATTACATATACAGATAACATCTCCAACCAAAAGCTGTTAACTATCTTGACCAGAGATGGCAGAACAGCTGCAAATAATAAATTATAAATAATAAAAGAAAAAAATATCATAAATAAATAAAAATTACCTCACTGAGGAGTTTGGGCTTGTCACCAGTTGAGATTGTAATTTCATGCATCGGTCTACAGAATTTGAAAATACTAAAATTAGTTAAGAGTGAACAATGCAAACTTATATATAGGATTCAATCGATAAATCAAGCCTGCTACGATGAATGGTCCTAAATGACAGAGCAAGTTCAAGGTCCTTTGAAAAGGCAGTATTGTTTTACCTTAATGCAATGGTCCTAAATGAGAAACTTAAATGTAATATTGTTTTACCTTGGAACAGTGTTATTCCCATGTTGAACTTGTAACTTCTTGGCTTCAAAAGCAAGTTCAAGGTCTTCCGACAAACCAAATGCTGGTGGTGGATGACTGAACACATGAGAAATGGTAAGAGGTAGCATATGAGAGATGTAAAGAGCAAATATTTTACTGACTTTTACAAAAAGAAAAACAAGTCCAAACAGCTTTTCGTTGAACCGTGCCTCTGTTTGCCAGCAGAACCAGAACACTGAGCATCTGCCTTTCTGGATGAGTTTGAACCAGAAGAAGAATGAACCTGCATAACACATAAACTGCACATTGGATACAAGCAACTAAATTTTCAGTATATCTTTCTTTTCATAAATTATTGGACCCTCTATGAATTCAACTGAAGAATGACCAATTTAGTGCGTAATTAAAAATAAAAATAAAAAACTACCTGCACAAGACGGACTTCTACTGCGGATCTAGTGGCCGGGTCATGTGCCATATGTAATAGTCTTTTATGCATGAGAACATCTTGTGCCCTCTCCACATTCACATCCAAAGCATATCTTCATTAACAAAATCCACAATTAATTAAGCAAGCAACACATCAAATTGAAGCTTAAAGAACCCAATATAACTTTTTTCCCTATTAACTTTCCCATAATTTTATTCTACAAGGGTAAATTATATACACACGTAAACGTATGTGCATACGTAAAGTTGAGTTTGTGGGACACGGGTTGGTGAGTCCGTGCAGACCACCACAACAGAAGGTTAGACGCATCTTTCATTGCTGTTCTAAGCAAAAACCTTTGGCTTTCTAGGAGATCAAACTATTGGGTACCATACTTCCTATACCATCAAAAAACAAGAACTCAAAAATCTGTGTTTATAACCCTGAAAATCACACAAGAATCAGACATTTCCAAAGTGATGATACGAGCGTGACATGATATTTTTAGTCTTCCATTTCCAAAAACATTATTAAAAAAAAAAAAGAATCAAAGATTCTGATCCAGAAGAATCAACAAAGAATATGCAAAAAGAAAAAGGAAACAAAAACAAAAACGCACCGTTCTGATACCAAAACAGAACCTCAAATGAAAGGAAGAGATTGCAGAACCGATCACATACATACACGTAGCGACGTACGTATAGCTAGAGAGTAGAGAGAGAACAGAGTACCTAGTTGGGAGGCGACTGAAATGAGACCAGAGTTCATCTTCGAAACCGGGTTGTCGGGCCTCCGAAACATCCGAGTCTTTAAGCCGAACCAAAACTTCAGTGTAGATATTCACTTTCAGCTTCTGCTTCTTGGTCAAAGCCGGCGAAATCCCCGCGGGTATGCTACACCGACTCTCCGTGTCTTCCTCCGCCATATGATCACCGCGCCACCATACACAAAAACGGCACCGTTTCGAGATGGTCTGATCAACAAAACTCAAAAAACCTGGTGGTCCCTTAACCTGCTGCTCAACCCCTGCGTTTAATACGTTGTACAGAAACCAAAACGACCGCGGATTAGTGAAGTGCGTCCT
The DNA here is from genome assembly GCA_010134655.1 of Fragaria nilgerrensis. Taxonomy (NCBI): domain Eukaryota; kingdom Viridiplantae; phylum Streptophyta; class Magnoliopsida; order Rosales; family Rosaceae; genus Fragaria; species Fragaria nilgerrensis. The sequence continues at coordinate 32,507,160 of CM020978.1, forward strand.
TTCGTGTACGGGGGGAGAAACAATTGGGAATGGCCGAAACCGAGCCCACGGTTTCCTGCATGTTCTGTCCCAACTAAACAAAAACAGACCTTAATCAGCTCCCTCTAATCGTGATTTGGTAAAGAAGAAGAAGAAACGACGTGGATTAAGCTTAATCAAAACGGGGGTTGACGATGTTGACGTGGATTCTTAACAATACTTTCTTTGCTTATATCACCCTTCACCGAACACCGCCTTGTTTCTGTTTATCGTTATTGGATTATTGGATTAACCCTGCCATTAATTTAATGCTTAATGCGAGTCGTGATCCAGACACGTAAGTACAGTTTTTGTGAAAATGTTAGAAAAATAGTCACATCTTCAGCTTTATTCGTCGATGGCATCACCGCTGGGTCCAACCTGCTCCTCCCCAGCCAATCCGGCCGTACCTGATTATCTCATTTCCCACTCGACCAGGCCTACTCGAATCATCAACGATTCTCGTTTGTATTTTCTTGTTTTGGGTCTTAGTTTAATATCATGCGGAGCTTAATATTTCCCCCCCGCCCCCCGGACCCTGGTGTTGGGGTAGACATTTCTCCTGTTAATCCTAGTCACAAAATTATTTAGTGCTGTTGTTTGAGACAAAAAACATACTTAGATTTCTTAGCCTCCCAGGGTATGATGATGTGACCAATGTATGATACCTTGAAAAATCATGTACCCATGATAGTGATGATACAGAAAGAGAGAGCAGACCCCATGTATCTGGCACTTGTAATGGAACTGTGGACAATATGTGGTGGTCCTTCTGAGTTTAACCCTCCCCTTAATTATGTACTTCAACTATCATGAACCTTTATAAGGTCGAATTAGGTCACATTGCAATTGTCATATAGTTAACGTGTGTCCAAAAACAAATTTCCTTTGTTTCCTTTGTTGGTTTTTTATTATAACTTTAAAGATTCAAAATTATTACTATTATTATTATTATTACTACTATTTTATAAGTGTCAAAAGTCGTATGTTTTAATTTTCAAGAAGCCATTTGAAACAGGTTAAAAGAGTCTTTATAAGACAAAACTCTTCTTTCTCTGTTCTTCTTCTTCCTTCTATTGACTCTCTATTTACACAAATGCATACTCTCTATTATGGGCAATTGATAAAAGCTTGACATCCCCGTCTACCGTGAGCGTGTGAAGCGGATTAGACTTCCTACTGTGAGGTGTAAGAGTTGTATCTTGGAGTGCTTAGACGACCGCCAATACTTACACGAGGGGAGGCGTCTATCGCTTCAAGACAGCGACATCATGCCTCATTTGGATTCTCACAGGGCATACTTCTTCTTAGGATTCTCACAGGCCATATTCTTTAACCCTTTCTCTTATTTGTATTTGTGTTTATTTAATTGAGTTGTTTTATTGAATTGAATAGAATCAATTGAAAGATTATAGTGCATATTTCTAACAATTCCTTAGGGCTTCAAAATTTGTTTCATGGCGTGTATGCTAACGCTATCGTTGGACGGGATTAAGGGGCGGTGGCCAACAGTCGGGATCTATGTCATAGGTGCAGACCGATAACTGTTGGGATTTGTGTTGCATAAGTAGTGTTCACATGATCACTTAGTGACTAAGGAAATCATGGTCAATTACCGTTTGATGTAAATCTAATAGTGAAAAGTATTATTTAAAATGAAGTTGTTTTGTTTTTCACCCTTAAATTTACATCTAACGGTGATTAATCATGATTTCATTAGTCACCATATGTTGAATATGTTAAGTTAGAAACAAATTTGGGCTCGTTCTCACACATGGGCTTTTTGTGGTCAACAAATTGGTTAGGTTAGGTTGGGTTTCTACATGTCAGGATGATTTGGCGCAGTACATTTAAGCACCTTGGTTTGGGCAAGTTTGAACAGCCAACAGCAAAAGCACTTCGTTGCCACAGACTTTAAGCAGAGGGTCTCTTCAGTCTTCATGACTAACAACGACGAAGCCACAATAAGAGAAACACTGAAACAGTACTCCGGAGCCGTAGAATCAGCACATCGAAAACAATGATAAACTTAACCCATTTTCGCTCCGAAGCACATACTAAAGTTGAAAGCTAAAGAATTAGAGTAATGCCAGGTGAATCACCTTTTTAAGAAACTACCTAGAGCTCATCTTATGTGGTAGCTGATGTGACATAACCACATCATCAAAGTGATTTCTAGTACTTTTGAATTTATGTTTTTTTTTAATTATGAAATTCATTTTTTAATTTTCCTTTCTTGATTTTAATTTTTTAAACCCCATTCTTTATCTTTCTAATCCTCTAATAATATGTCTTCACGTAGTTCTACCCTAGCCTCGTCTCATCTCACCCATCCTCCCACGTACCTCTTCTTCAATTTAATTGATTGAAGAATTCTCAGATTGATTTCGGCGTTCTCATCACAAGCATCTTTGTCTATTCTAATCGTAATTAGTATTTTTTTTCTTTTTCATAACATGTTTGGAATTAAGGGTTTGAGAAAGTGAATTTGAATTAGGGTTTGCCGTGTTCCTTCTTATTTCTTGTAGGTTTTTGAGTATGTCGACAACTCGACATCTTTAATTTTGCTCATATCTACTCATAGTTACGATTCCTTTTCTCATATCTCACGGGCTCACGACTTTCATGTCAATATTGTCTGAGGCATGACATGTCTGACTTGCCGTGCATCATTTATCAGTTAACTAAATCTTTTGTGTTTGTGATGGTTGCAGTATGGCTCTAGCTTCAATCAGTTTTGTCATTGTATCATAGGTTAGCTTCAACGAATAGAGTAAAAAAAGTATTTGACTTAGCTTTATGAATGTGGAGTTCGAAAGCAAACTATCTGTAAGTTATAGTGTTGCAAGTCATGCTAGACGTCCTTACCTATATAGCCATACAGGGAAGTTGTCCATCAAAGAATATATAGATAGGATACTGTAGCAAGTTATATCAAGTGTTTAGCTCAGTTGCTGAAGTGTTTAGCTCAGTTGCTGAGAAATCTGACTTTGAATTGTCCAAAAGCAAGGAGGTTCTTAAAACTAAGATAATGCATTAGTATTGCATACAAGTGGTACAACTTCAGAGCAGCAAATTGGTAGAGGATTGCAAACAAGCTATGATCTGTGTTTATACTGTCAGCTCCTGAATTCGAATAAAAGCTTTGCTGAGGTGTCTGTTTCTTCATAGGATTGGTGGTGCACCTATCGATTTTGTTTCGTGGAAGCTTACTGAAAACCTATTACTCAAAAGAGATGTTCCTACCACCCCAATAATGTGCTATGAGCTAGTACTCCGTTTATTGTATCTTTGATATTCTTGATAATCGATTACACATTGTTCGGAAATTGGAAACAGAGATTGGGTATCCAAACACCCCCAAATTTTGTTCAACTCAGACTAAGAAAGCGGGAAAAAGAAAAAAAAAACTTCCCAACTCGAATATGGGTACACATGAAAATGTCAAAAAAAGAATATTTCAATCCCAACAAGTTCATGTGATCAAGCTTCAGTCACTGCTCCTGCTCACCATTTGCAGTTTGCACCCGAACTAGATCGCATGCTTTACCTGCATGGCATCAATTTCAGAATATTAAAAAACAGAAGCTTGATGTCCCCTTTAAGAAAAAAAAAGGACACTTGATGTTGATGATCTAATTGTAGGCATTGGCATGCAAAACGTATGAGTATAATAAGGTGGTGATAGGGAAGCTCAAGAGGAGAAAAATAAAACAGTAAAGATATGAGAAAAATAAAAGCAACAAGAGCTGTGAGGATGATAGGATGCTCTTGCTGCTATTGGATGGCAACTTGAGAACCGAAATAGTGAAATACACCTTCTACAGTAGTTGTTAGAGTAAATTACATATATATCTACTACAGATCCAATTCTCCTTAAATCCTGATTCAAATCGAAACCTCCTAAACCTAATTCAAATCGAAGTCCCCCTAAATCCTAATTCCAAACTACCTTTTGTATTTCTTACTCTAGGAGAAAATAAAAAACTAACCTCGTTTAGAATAGGACCAAGTTTTTGTCACCGATGTTTGTGAGGTAACGGAAATCTGGTTGAAAAGAGTCGATCAATTAAGAGTAAGTGGGAGGGTCTAAAGGATCGAGATCAAACGTGAGATAAAGAGAGAAAAAAAGAACAACGATGTCTAAGCAGAAATCATATTAGAGAGAAATTTTTAGATGAGAGAAAGTAGGGTTTAGAAGATAAAATCAACAAATAGAAATAAAAATGCATTTTTGTAATTAAGGAAAAATTGAAATATAAAAAATTGGAAATTGATGAAGTGAAAGTAATTTGAGAATAGAGAATCGTGAATGATGTGTGTATTATTCATTGATAGGAGCCATTTATATAAGGAATTACACAATACCAATATGGTAAGGATATGAATACATAAATCTAGTCAAACTACACATCATATTGACATAAGGCAAATGCACACATAAAGAATATCCTAGAACACTCATCTTTATGTCGCACGCTGATATGCCGATGGTGCTAATCTGTTGCCTCGTCAAAAACCTCGTCAAGTCACAAAAACCCGGTGGGAGAAAAACTGAACCTTGATCGTAGGAGAAAAAGAGTACAACGCACCAGCCTACTTCATTGAGACGATACTCCCCCTGATGTGAACATTATTCAGAGAGACTTGATAGCCAACGCATGCCTATATTTTTCACATGTTTCTCAAAAGTAGACTTAGGTAAGGACTTAGTAAATAAGTCTGTTGCGTTTCCTTCGGAACTAACTTGGTTCACTTGAATGTTGAGAAACGCCTGTTGCTGTTAGTTGTAGAAGAACTTAGGTGAAATGTGCTTTATATTGTCGCCCTTGATGTAACCTAACTTCATTTGCTCAATACAAGCTGCATTGTCCTCATAAATGCATGTAGGTCTATCAGTTGTAGAACTTAATCCACTTATCCCTCTAATGTGCTTAATGATTGATCTCAACCAAACACATTCCCGAACATCTTCATGCAAAGCTATAATCTCTGCATGATTTGAAGATGTCGCTACTAGAGTCTGCTTAGTAGACCTCCAAGATATCGCCGTATTCCTAATGGTGAACACATAACCAGTTTGAGAACGTCCTTTATGAGGATCAGATAAATATCCGGCGTCGGAGAAACCACCAACGTATTGTTGGGTGTCTCGGTATTGGACAAGGCGGCGGTGGCGTGCTCGGCATTGGACCCGTGTCCAGCAGCCGTGCCGGCGGCGTTCATGGCGGCGGTCCGGTCTTGGTGGATCGGTGCCGTGTCTTCCATGAGCCATATGACCATCTTCTGTCCTTCTTGAATCAGTGTAGGGAAAGAACAGTCCCAAGTCAATAGTACCTTTAAGATATCGAAAGATGTTCTTAACTCTGGTCCAATGACGTTGGGTTGGCGCTGAGCTAAGTCTAGCTAACAAGTTGACAGAGAATGCAATGTCTGGTCCAGTGCATTGAGCTAAGTACAATAATGCGCCTATTGCACTAAGGTATAGAACCTCTGCGCCTAAGACCTCTTCGTCGTCCTCTTTCGGACGAAATGGATCTTTAGTTATATCCAGACTTCGACCAATCATGGGAGTGCTAATAGGATGCATCTTGTCCATATTAAATCGCTTGAGCATCTTTTGGACATATGCAGTCTGATGGATAAGGATTCCATAGACTCGGTGCTCTAGTTCAAGACCTAGGCAGAAATGAGTCTGTCCAAGATCTTTCATCTCAAACTCGGATTTTAGATAAGCCGCAGTCTCTTTGATTTCATCAAGAGTACCGATAATGTTCATGTCATCGACATAAACGGCCACTATTGCAAATCTGGAACTTGTCTTCTTTATGAACACGCACGGGCATAGTTCATCGTTCTTATATCTCTCCCTAATCAAGTAGTCACTTAGACAGTATACCACATTCGCCCGGATTGCTTTAATCCGTAAAGTGAGCGTTGCAACCTTATAGCATACGCACTCCGTGGTTTAGAGTCACTTGACTTACGTAACGTAATGCCATCGGGCACTTTCATATATATCTCTGAATCTAGATCTTCATAGAGATATGCTGTAACCACATCCATGAGCTGCATGTCAAGTTTTTCGGACACTACCAAACTGACTAAGTAACAGAAGTTATGACGTCCATGACGGGAGAGTAAGTCTCCTCCTAATCAATCACAGGGCGTTGTGAGAAACCTTGCGCCACAAGGCGAGCCTTATACCGAAGTACCTCATTCTTCTCATTACGCTTTCTAACAAAGACTCATTTATGTCCAACAGGTTTTACACTTGGCGGAGTTAGCACTACTGGGCTGAAGACCTGTCTCTTTGTTAGAGAGTCTAATTCTGCCTGGATTGCAACTTTCCATTTATGCAATCTGCTCTGTTTTGGCATTCTGCAACAGAGCGTGGTTCGATGTCATCGTGCTCAATGATTTCATGAGCCACAGAATAAGCAAACATATCATCGACATGGTTGATGACCGGTTCATCAATTCATAAGTGTTATCATAACACATGGAGATCTTTATGTTCTCTGATGTTGACATTGACCCTGAGGCGTCCCCCATGGATTCTAACATCAATTCGTGGACATAACTGTAATCAGAGATGATCTCATGAGAAAGATTCTCAACATCGATGATCAAAGGATTGACTTGTGCCTTGTCGGTCCGTTTCTTTCTCGGACGCGTGTCAACCGAACCATGTGGCCTCCCATTTTTCCTTTAGGGAGCCACGGCCTCCATCCCTCCACCGTGGGTGGCGTCGTCGGTGGTGGCAGTACCGAGCCCGGGGATGGCCGTGCCCTTTCTATGGACTTCGAGCCTAGCAGGAACATTTGCAGCTGGTATATCTGATCTTGTCACTTTTGCAATCTCGGAGAAAGAGTCAGGCATCGTATCTGCTACTTTCTGAAGTTCGAGAATACGTTTCACTTCATTTTCAGACTGTGAGGTGAGGGGATCATAATGAGACAGAGTGGGGACAAACCACGATAATTCTTGTCATTCCACATGAACACGTTTGTTCGTATATCCCCTAACGACGGGAAGAATGTCTCATCAAAGTGACAATCCGCAAACCTTGCGGTAAAAAGATCACTTGTTAATGGCTCGAGGTATCTGATAATCATTGGAGATTCATAACCAACGTAGATACCTAATCGTCTTTGAGGACCCATTTTAGAACGCAGTGGAGGCGTAATTGGCACATAAACCGAACAACCGAAAATGCGTAGATGTGAAATGTCAGGCTCATATCCAGTGACCAACTAGTACGCACTGAATGGTTGTTTGGCAGTGGGTCTGAAACGAATAAGTAAGGCTACATGCAATATTGCATAGCCCCATGACGCAATTCGGAGGTTGGTGTGTATCACCAACGCTCGAGAAATAAGCTGAAGCCGCTTAATCGTAGCTTCGGCGAGACCGTTTTACGTATGAACATGAGGTACGGGATGCTCGACTTTAATCCCAATAGACATGCAATAGTCATCAAAAGTCTTTGATGTAAATTCTCTAGCGTTATCCAGTCGAATTGACTTAATTGGATAATCCGGGTGGTGAGCCCGAAGTTTAATAATTTGTGCTAGGAGTTTAGAAATGCAGCATTACGTGTGGACAGGAGCGCGACATGAGTCCAACGCGTTGAAGCATCCACCAGGACCATAAAGTATCGAAATGGTCCACATTCAGGATGGATGGGTCCACAAATATCACCTTGGATACGATGTAGAAATGAAATGTTCTCAGTGTTATATTTAGCGTAAGATGGTCTCGATACTACTTTCGCTAAAGAGCAAGCTTTGCAAAATGAACGATGAGCGTTTGAAAGAGTCAACGACACATCAAGGGAAGAATGGCGCGCCTCAATTTCTTGAGGGAGCGGCCGAGCGGCAGTCATAAAGTTGGTGCCGAGCCCGGGAGACGTCAAAGTCCCCGTTGGGCCGTGGTGACCATTTGAGGCATCACCACCATGATTCAAAATGATATCATTTCCCAAATGTTTTCGTTTTGATCTAAAGAAGGGATGTCCATGAGAATTACGCAGAATTCGGATCATCATGTCCCTTCCAAGATGACCAAGTCGATCATGCAAAGCTTGTATGAGTCAGAGTCCCAAAGATCTTGTTTGGCGACTACATGGGATTCAATAATCTGAATCGTAGTAAGGTAAAGACCACTAGATTGACTCATGAGTTTCTCCAATATACGTTTATGTCCGTATTCATGAGAAGTTATACACAAGAACTCAGTTCCATCTTCACAATGAGTTTCCAAGTGAAAGTCATTAGCGCGAATGTCCTTAAAACTCAACAGGGTTCGGTGCTCTTTTGGGGGATAAAGAGCGTCCGTGACGTGGATCATAGTGCCATAAGGCAGAAAAAAATGAGCGGTTCCACGCCCGAGGATCACAGGGGAAGATCCAATCATTGTCGTCACAGATGATTTACAAGGCACTAACTCAAGAAATAGTTGTCGGTTTCTTAAAATTGTGTGGGTTGATCCACTAACTGCGAGACATTCGATCTCTCCAAGAGATATACCTACAAAATAGAGTAGATATATGAGTAAATAGGTCGATATCGAGCCATTTAGAAGAATTGAAAAAGGCTAAACATAGCAACAATCCCGAGAGTGCTGAAAATTTCTCGCGCAGAATGATCTTTGCACACTAAAACAGTCATAACTCATTCGTTAAAATAGATATGGACAAACCGCAAAATGTTCGGAAAACTAGACTCGTAGACCTTTCCAATAATATAAAGTTCACAGTCTAGTTCGTCCGGAGCTGTTCACAAAGCTCAAATGAAGTGATTGTCCAGGGAGGACAGATTACTGTTTTTCGCAAATTTGGCATTAGCAAAGCTTTTGAAGCTTGCTGGTGGCATGGAGACGAATGCTCAGCCACAAGGACGTGTTGATGATTAAATCCAGGTCTAAAGAACCTAGAGGATTCGAAGATGGTCCGGTTTTACCAAGTCTTTAACGTCTTTTACAAGACGGCAATTGGAGTAATAGCGTAGAGGGAATCCAAAATCAAAAGCTTTTGGTAACTCCAAATTAAGTATGACCAGACATGTCCGTAGAGGGTCGGTAGTGCGAGGCACACTTAAACCACTAGCTCCTTAATTTCGGACAATTCTAAGACATCATACTAACTTGGATGAGCTTAGTTGAACAATTGATGATGGAAAATCCGCTATAGGTAAAAGACTTGAACCGGAAAACACATGAGTAACTCTTCTTGAGAGTCACGGCGCCGTGCGTCACCTCCATTAAAGGAGAGACCAAAGACGGCGTTGATGCCATGTTTTTTAAGGTAGATGTAAATCAATTCGAACCATGTAGAGATAAGAACAAAAAAAAATAATCTTTCATTAATGCGCTGAAAAGAGTACATAAAGGTCTCAAAAAAAATTGAGAAGAAAACTAAGCGTGGCATGCTGACGATGCCTTATGACTTGTAAAAGTGAAAACAATCTAGCCGGTGACGTCAAAGTCAGGAGCATCTGTGTCAGAACAATGTCCATTGGGGTCTGCGACCTTGAAGGTAACATTATGTTCAACTCCATTGTTTTCAGTGGAATTGACTTCCATCAATTCCTTGTATTTCTTGTATGCGGCAACAACATGCAGAAGCACGACAACTTTTGTACCTGTGGTCTTTGGACCCACATCTGTTACATTGATCATTAGAGGTAGAAGAAGAGTGAACATGCTGCTTCCGAGGAGGAACGGCGCCGCCCTTGAGGCCGGCGGCACATGTGTCTCGACGCCATGAGTTGGTATGGCCACTAAAGCTGCTATCTTTTCCCGAGAACCAGAGGCACGGTGGTGTTGATTCCCACATGTATAAGGTTCATTCCTATGTTGATCATTGCGTTTCGGAGCTTTTTGACTCTGTTTGCTGTTGTAATTAGATTTCAGAATTTTTCGGGTGCCTACAGGACGCAAATTATGCTGATCATTGATCATGTTGTTCTTTTCTTCCATAAGGAGTTACGTCATTAAGCCGCTGAATGTAGTAATCCTCTTATTTGTGAACTCAAGCTGATATTGGTTCATGAGGATCTTAGCAGCTGAAGGGAAGGTCGAGAAAGTCTTTTCGATCATGTCGGCATCACTTTTCTCGACTCCACATGAGCTCAGTTGAGCTTGTAGGCAAAGCATATCCATGTTGAAGTCATCAACCTTCTTGTAATCCAAAAGTCGGATTTCATCCCAGCGAGCAATTAGTTCTGGGAGCAAGGTCGAGTGAATGTTGCCGAAGCGTTCGGCAAGGGCATCCCACAGATCTTTTGGATCGTGCTTGGATTGATACTGCCTACGCAGTGTGGGATCGATATGCTTACGAAGGAACATGAGCGCCTGAGATTTTATTCTCTTGTGGGGCGGTTCTTGAGTTGGATCGGGGAATATGGTCTCGGTCAGATCCTTAGCAATGAAGGTTTGCTCTATGTCCGAGACCTAACGATGGTACTCAGTACCATGGGCGTCGAGGACGTCGAATTCAATGCCTCTGTCCATCTGCATACAAGAGAGAACAAGTCGTATTAGTTTTCTGTTGAGACCCAAAATGATACTCAAATACGATGCTTTTTATTTGGTTTGTCTCTCTTGGGTTGATCAAACACAACCCTAAGTGTCCGGAGTCGATCAACCACGACTCGAAACTTGTGTGAAGGTGATCAAACACACCTTCAAAATAGCAATAACCAAAGTTGATCAAACACAACTTTGGACCCGGGGAGGATAACCGGGATTTTAAATCTGCAAAGATACCGTCTCAAGCATAGAATGGAGTAGAAGAAGAGGAGAAAGTACTTTATCTCCCCTGAGGTTATTGAACTTGAAAGAGTTTTAGGGTTGTAAAGTAAACATACTGTAAAACTTGGATGCTTGATCGGACGAGAAGAAAGCAGGGGAGCGGACGGCGGAAAGCGGCAGTCGGTGGGGTGACGGCTGCGGGCGGCGGCCAAGGCAGGGCCGAGAGTTTTCGCTTTTGGGTTTTTAGGGTTTGGAAAATCTATTAGCTCAAAGGTTTGAGCAAAAGGCTGATAACGTGATGAAGTGAAAGTAATTTGAGAATAGAGAATCGTGAATGATGTGTGTATTATTCATTGATAGGAGTCCTTTATATAGGGAATTACACAATACCAATATGGTAAGGATATGAATACATAAATCTAATCAAACTACATATCATATTGACATAAGGCAAAGACACACATAAAGAATATCCTAGAACATAAATCATGTTTTGATGATATGGCAGTGCCACTTAAGGTGGGCTCTAGGTGGTTCCTTAAAAGGTGGTTCACCTAACATTACTCAAAGAATTATTTTCCAAAAAAGAAAAAAAAAGATAAAGAAGTAAATGATGATGGAGCTGCATTTATAGTCCGTTCCTGGGCTAGTAATGTTGGCGCGGTAAATTTCAAAAGAGATAGAACCAAACAAACAGGTGATGAGATTCCCCAACCAAGTATTTAAGATGCAGTTGAGCAATTACACAGTGAGATACATATAAAGCTGATCGACCACAACAATGGCTCTCTCTTTCTCTCTGTTTTGGGGGTGGTGAGATTCCCTCTCATAAATATTAGGCTCAGTTTGCTGTGCATGCCCTGATCTGCGCGCTTTGATAATGAGCATTCATCGATCACCTCCACCACCCAGCGAGATTCCCTTTATTTATGGTTGAGGCCCTGTGGCTCTGTCGCCTCTGCGTCTCTGCAACTAGAGAGAGAGAAAGAGAGAAAGAGGTGTAGAGAGAGAAGAATATTACGTATGGGGTTGCTAGCAAAGCTAATGAATGCTATGGTCCTTGGCTTTTAGGGTTTTGGTAGCTCAAGTTTTTAATGCACCCAGCAAGCAGCAACGTGTTATGTTACAACATCTGCTTCAGTGTTCCATATCCTTAAATACTGCTCCAAGACATTCCCATCCTCACACCTCAATATCATCATCATCGATATCATAGCCTCTCTCTTCATTTCTTCTTCTTCTTCTTCATTGCACTTAACGAATGTTGGGGGCACTTGAAATAGTTACTGCGATGTTGGCCCGGTTCACTCAGGAGAAAGAAACATATAGCTCAACATTAAGATGGATGAAGGCTTAATGTGTTTTTCTGATTGAGCCGTGCCAATATCTCAGTGCTCTTTCTTTCGTCTCTCCACGTTATCTGCGATCGATAGCGCTTCCTGCAGAAACCAAGCTTAATTGGTAAGTATACCTTCTCATAATTGTTGATCTCGAATTCTCGATCTCCTCTCAGTTCTCTTCCTGAAAAGAAAACATGTTATTTCCTAGCGTTTTAGTTCTTTATGTGATCGAGTTCTCATGTTTGAATGCTTATGAGATTTGACAATGATCGATCTAATACTTGTAGTTGTAGATAACTCATATTCCAGTATACTGATTTGCCTGATAGACCTTCAAAATTGACACTTATATGCCTCATTATTCAAGTTTATCTATATTAAGTTTGAGTTTCGCACTTTTGCTATCTCTAAATATGAGAAACCATCAGATTACAGTACTGGATTTTGAGCAGAATGAGTTTTTATAAGAAATCCCCACAGATACGTACTAGTTTTTCTACTGCAATATATTGTAACATACAACTTCACAACTTCACTGCATAATGTCGTTTAATTAGTTCAATTATATCTGCATAACTATATATAACTCATAGAAGCATGATCCCAAGCTGGGAATTCCCTCATGATTATATATTGTACCTTGCACACATAAACCGATCAGTTATACACTACAAGACTAATAGTTAACAGAATGTGCTTATAGTAACTAGATCGACTTAGGTTGCCGCCTCTGCTTTCATGTATCACATTCAACATAAAGGACAAATAAGTGGATGAAGCAGCTTAATTAATAGCCAGGGCTGAAGCATTGGTTTTAACCAGCGGTTAAAAGTTCCGTTCACGTCCTTTTGAAATATATGAAGCCATGAAGGTAAGACTAATCTTTCGAGTACCATATACTGGATCTGGTTGGGGAAGGTGAAGACTGAAGAAGAAGTCAATGTGCGAGAGGAGGAGCGTTGGCCACTCTTTAATAGAAAGGTGTGGCCTCATATGCATGTATGTTTCTACTCATAACTCAACTGTCGGCTGTTAGCTAGCTTCCTCTTTCTCGTAACCAATTGTGTACCAAGGCAACGAGTTGAGTCCAAGCATATTCAATTTTGAGGATTTGCCCTGAGCTTGGATTAGTGAGTCTTATATATGGAAATGTGACTCTGAGCTTGAATTTGTTCTTTTTATTGGATCAATACTTGCGAGGGAACTCTTGAAATTATTGAGCGAATGTTGTCAACGAGTATTCTAATGGATACTGGAAAAATTTATTGTTAATATTTTATCAGTTTACTCCCTCATTAAGATTTACTCAATAGATGAGTTGTATCACATTTTAACGGTGTCTCTTTCTGACGACCCTGCAAAGGTGGGTTTAGGGGTCATCATGGGCCGGGCTAGGGCCGGCCCTACCCTAAAATTTAGGGCTTAGGGTAGGGTCGGGTAGGGCTCGGTCAAAGTCAACAAAATTTAGGGCCGAGGCTTGAATATGCAAGTCCTTACCCGCCCTAGCGGCCCATTTCGTTAGGGTTAAACCCGGCCCTTTAGATAGGGCTAAATAGGGCCGAGATGGGCTAAGTCATTTTTTTTTTCTTACGATTTAACTCAATCCTCAATGATTATATTACTTATATGTAATACACCTTATTTTGTTATTTAACACACATGCATATACATTATACTTAACTTCGGACATCTATATATAATATTAATCTAAAAGGTTATACTCATATATCTCATGCATTATCTCTCTAAAATCTAAATCATCAAAATACAATCGTTATTCAACGAAGCAAAAGAAAATCAAAGAAATAAGCTAGAAAATCAATTACAAAAAAGAAGATTAGCTGTGTTATATCTAAAAAAAATAAGAGACATATTAAAACAATAGAAAAAATAAGAATTTTTTAGGGCCTAAAGGGCGGGTTTTTAGGGCCGGGCTTGGCCCTAAAGGACTCAATAGGGTAGGGCCGTAGGGTAGGGCCGGGTTTCATTTGCTTGACCCTTGCCCTACCCTATTTGAGAAGGGCTAGGGCCGGCCCGCCCTAAAGGAAGGCCGGGTAGGGCTTCGGCCCTAGAGGGTAGGGCGGGCTAGAACCGAAGGGCCGAATGATGAGACCTAGGTGGGTTCACTGTGTAATATGACTTGTGTTTATTGAATAAAATCTTCAAACTTCTTTCATTCAAAACAAAACTTTAAAATGTGATCTACAGACTACAATTTACAATTCATAGTGTGTTTCCACTTAAGCTTTGTCATCCATTTTGGTTAGGTAAAGGTGTTTTTTTTTTTGGTCTGAGTTAGGTAAAGGTTAGTTCCAACAAATCTAACTTCGATCTCATTTTGTTTCCCTCCCTCTGTGGGCTTCATGTATGTCGTGCTGGAGTTCGCAAGCTCTACCATGGGCCTGGAGAAGACTCATGGTTTCACATGGTTCAATGGTATTAGAAAATGTGGTATAACTCAGGAACCCAAACCCACATCCTCGTGAACAGATTGAACTTTTAACTAAAAGCAAATTCGTTAAAAAAAATTGTAAAATCATAGCAAAAGTTGCCAGGCTTAAATTAATTGTCACCATACTCAAAGCGATAGGCTAAACTTACGTCATAATGCGCCTACAAGATAAACTAGTACAATTTTAAGTAAGCGAACGACGGTGATATGCTAAACTTTGATCATTTTAAGTCGTCGAGTAAAGCTTATGTGATTTTCTGAAACACTTTATAGTCGAAATAATAACTATTTACGTAATACCTTAGATAAACTTGTGTCAGGAAGTCAAAGATCAAAATACAGATTAGCCACTCGTTCATAGATTATAGTTTGAGAGTCCTATGATCTTCTTACAAACACAAAACTTATCCTCTTCCACTAATTTTGACATAGTTGTAAGCTCTCACATTCTTCACCTCACATCACAAAATCCAGGCCATGTCATGGGATAGCATCCCACACAGCCAATCAGACCCATCCTCACTAGATAACCCTTGTCCTACCTCATCCTCATTCATTCAGTATCCAATCTCATATTCCCTCCTCAAACACAAACCACACATCACCAACCTTCTCACCCTTTTAAAACAAACCCTTCCTCACTTCTTCTGAATTTGATCCACTATATTACACTCTCGAGGCGACCAACTAGAACACAACAAACACACAACACATCTCAACAATGGCCACCGTCACTCCTGCTGCCGTTGCCATCCCCTCATTCACCGGACTCAAGTCCGCCGGAGCAACCAAACTTGTCCCCACCTCCGTCAAGGTCTCAGCTGCTTCTGTCCCAAGAATGAGCATCAAGTCCTCACTAAAGAACGTCGGTGTTGCAGTCGCTGCCACCGCCGCTAGTGCACTCCTCGCCAGCAATGCTTTGGCCATTGAGATCCTTCTCGGAGGCAGTGACGGCTCCTTGGCTTTCGTCCCCAGCGACTTCTCGGTCAGCGCCGGTGACAAGATCGTCTTCAAGAACAACGCTGGATTCCCGCACAACGTTGTCTTCGACGAGGACGCGATTCCCGGGGGTGTTGATGCCGGGAAAATCTCCATGAGCGAGGAGGATCTCCTAAACGCTCCAGGAGAGACCTACTCCGTCACCTTGACTGAAAAAGGAACATACTCTTTCTACTGCTCCCCTCACCAGGGAGCTGGTATGGCCGGCAAGGTTACCGTTAACTAAGCTCTCTTTAGTTCTCTGTTTATTCTAAGATCAATGCTTCCTTTTTAAGGGTGGCACCAGAGCTTATAATAGCCGAGACAGTATATTGACAGTGAGAGAATTTGTGAGGTTCATTGTTGAATTATATATTGCCATTGTGATTGTGTGTTTCTTTGTTCATCTTCTTCACTAATTTTCAAGTTGTAGATTTGTGATCTTAATTAGTTACTTGTTTAAAGTATGCTTGAACAAAGAAGTCGAGTATATCGATCAGACTTGTCGTTCAAACATCACTGGACGTGTGTAAGAGTGAGATAAGGAAAAACGAATTAAAAAAAAAGTATATAGACTATATATTACTGTATTGATGTAATACATACAAGCTATCCCTAAGTTCACTTCCGTTATATACACTTCGTATACTCAAAACCCTTATGGAATCTCAGTGTTAAATTAATCTCATGAAAATATAGATGCACGAAAAAATTGGAGCAGTAGCCAGGAGCTTAGTTAAGTAGTCAAAGCATCAGGAAGGTTAGTGCGAGCGCCGAGGATCTTACCGCCAACATCAGGGAAGCTCTCTCGGCCAGGCAATGCGCCTACCTTGCCATTGGCATGAACCTCAACCGGGTACTTGATAAGGTGTCCCTGCAATTCTATAAACTCCTCGGACACGAACCTGCTCCAATTGTCCTTACTAATGTCGTTCACACGCTTCACGCATTCTAATGTTTGAGGCTCCTTGAAGAAATTCTCAACCTTCCCCATGTGTTCTGTCCAAAGTGACATTCTATATCCATACACCTGAAAAAAAAATCATCGAATATCATATACAATTAGTTTCACTGCTAGAGGCTGGTGTGCTGTTCATCCATATACACTATGAGAATATGGTTATGGAGCTACATAGTAGATAGATACCTGGCCGTGAGGATGCCGCTTCTTCTTTCCCCATGTGTGATGCGGTTGATATGCGCCCATGGCTATCTCAGTGTCCCTAGACCCTGCCATGGATCGTTGGTTGATATTCGCAGAACCTATCATCACGTACTCATCATCTACTACCATTCCCTTGGCATGTACATAAATCATAAATCGTTGATACTTTTGGGAGGCAGAAACCTGAGAATCAATTGCAGCAATTTCTAAATTAGGAAACCAATTGTAGTTCGTTCTTATACTCTAGTTTTGCATACTTAAGTTCAGCATATTTGGAGGTCTACAACTTGGTCTAGACTCTAGAATATCAATCATTTTAGTGGTAGAAAGAAGTTTTGTATGCGATGATTACCGTGTGACCAGGAGAACCGGTTTTGGAAGTTTGGTTAGTTGTAGAGGTCACTGTGCCAGGAAGCTTTTCCCGATTACCAAGACAGTAGAAATTTAGGTAGTCCTGCGGATGAGCATTCTCAATATTCATGGATTTCAGCTCTTTGGCTATGATTTCATACATCATTTGCATTGTTTGTCCCTGAGAGAAAATCAACAAGCAAATTTAGTTGGTAACTGAGTTTGATGTTAGCAACTGAGTTTGTTATATCCTTAGATGCAATATTTGCAGCTTTACCTGCCAAAAGAGAATTTCTTGCACAGAAGCAGAAGAGGGCACACCTTCTGGCCACATTGGTATCACAACATAAACCGCAAATCTCTCTTTGGCGCGTATCTTACTAGCAATCTTTAATGCCAGCTCCATTGGAATTAAATTGTCAGCACCTGTATATGTACCAAGCACAATTATCAGCACCTCACTTAATTTGTATAACACTTCTGCTGTAGTTGATTGGATAGCATAAATAGGAAACGAATATATAATCACCTGCTTCTTTGTAAGTCGGCCATGCATAAGAAGATCCGAGGAAATACTGATTCTCAATGTATATGAAGTGTTGCGCAGACCTGATTGCTTCGATATATGCTGTCTGGATGCTCTTGTCTATAACCAAATTTTTGGCACAGAAAAGATTCTGCAGTAAAATAGAGTGCCAAGGAACTTATTAGATGACCATTAAATGTGTCTGATAGTGAATTTGTTAAAATTTAAAGAATGATGTGAGCCAACCTGATTCTCAGCTTCATACACATCTTTGGGAAATCCTTTCACAGATCCAGAATCTATGGATCGGAAGATCTGTCATTTTAAATTCGATATAGAATAAGAATTAGCAAGTCAGACAAAGTAGCTAAGGACTAATAGAACTAAGATTTAAAAATGTGCAGAATGTAATGCAGCAAAATGGAAGATAGGTGAACATTAACTAATTATGACCTGAACATTCCAGTTTTGAGGATCAGCTTCATCTGAAACCCGTAATATCCCATCATTGGAACTGCCTGGTGGGGGACTAAGTATCCATGAGATGCGGTCCAACTTGATCAAAGCATCGTCGTGCCAACGCGACACTCTTTTAAAGCGTTGCCCAAACTCTGACCATTTTGTGGCTTTTTTCCAGCGCTGCTCAAAATTAGTTAGCACATCGTATGCAGCTGGCCCTTCAATTTTGCAATGTAGATCATGCCAGGGTTGTCTTGGACCCTTTGAGCCCTATGAATTTATACTTTAGTAGTCAGTGTCAATTCACTCTCAATAATTCAAGGTGCAGGTTGCCAATTGTCAAAATAGTACTACAAATACTCACAGCCAATGTGGGATTATGAAAATCACCCTGGAAAACTGTGTCAAGATCGCTAAACAGCCGATGCTCGGGAGTATCATAGCGACCATCACAGAGGTCCAGACCTCCTATAAATGCCGTTAACTTTCGATTATTCCCAGACGCTTGTGTATCCACAATCACACACTTTTGATGATGTGTAAACAAGGTTCCAACAACCTACATTAGTACCATATATGTGACCCAAATTAGTTAAACAAATTATCAGCAACTCCAGTGCAGTTCTTTGTTTGAAGAAGCTAGCAGTTTCTATACAAATAAATTGAACCATGGTATAAAGCATGCCTGTTGCTTGAAAATGCTAAGCTTACTGCTGGCATATCTAGGTGACAGCACGCATGACACCGAAGAATGCTTAAAAAACTTCCGGGTTTCTTCATCATGCGTTTGCATCACTCCAGCCTACACACATTACACCAAGTCACCAACAAAATGTCAACCTCGTAATCAAAACCAGATTTCATAATCAAACTAAAACGTACAAGGTAACCAAAACAGAAACAGAAGCTCAACTAAAACGCACCGTATTGATGAAGAACTTGCTGTGAGAAGTCTTGTCATCCCAAACCAGCAACAAAACTCTCAACCCTTCCTGCGACTTGTACTTGAGCAGCTCCCCCAAATTCAGATTGCCGCCGCTGGGCAAAGGCTTACTGGGCTCTCTGACCAGCTTGATCTTATGAAAAATGGACCAGCCTACAATGTACACCAAATGATGGGCCTCCAAAATCGCGTGACAAATATCCTCCCAACATTTCCCGTGCTCAAACTTGACCCCGTCGTCCAATTCTATCTCCTCCAGCATCCCGTCCGGCACGTGCGCGTCCTGGTACAGCGTCACGTGACCTCCTTGCCGCGCCGGAAAGTAACAGTTTTCAACTCCCCCGACACGTTCGTTGGAAATGCCGTCCTTATACAACGGGTTGTCCTCGCATTTCGTGAACCTCATTTCCAGCCTAACCGCCGCGTCCGGTTTCGGCGGCTTCCCCAACGGCCCGATTATCGGGAACCAATCACTGATCGTCTCGCCGGACAGGATTCGCTTCGCCGAGACGGACGCCACGCCGATTAAATCGGCGCCGAACATGTCGTTGTCCTTGACGTAGAACTCGACTTGCGAGACGGGGTGGGCGAGAGGGATGGTGAAATGCTCCTTCCATTCGGGGTTTTGGGAGTTGGAGATCACGCGCGTCCGTGCGACGGTAGCTCCGGCGAGGCAGACGGTGACGTAAGGGTCGCTGGTGATGATTTTATGGTGATGGTGGTGCTTGGTATTAGCAAATGGCTTGCGGCAGGCGGAGAATAATCGGCGGAACCGCTCGGAGAGCATGTCCATGTTGGGCAGACATCGCGCCTCTATGATTTTCAAGTCAAGGTTGCCGTGAAGGTGCACCACCGATGTCTCTGGAGTCTCATGTGTTTGTGTTTCTGATTTATCTTCGGCCATTATATGAAAATATCAATGTGCTGGTTGGCCGTGGCCGGAGTAACAGAACGAGATTCCGATAAGTTTGTTTTGTTGGTGTTTCGACGTTGGCTTAGGTAGAAGAAACGTAGAGAGATGAAGCAGGTTGAAATGAATTTGAGCTTGGTTTCCCTCTCTCCGACGAAGCCAACGGCGAAAACCGAAGGCGGCAGGAGAAGTTCGGCGATATGGGCAGCGGAATGGGGCTTATGTATGTGGGGGAGGTTATGGCGTTCTGCGTGGGGAACGTGAGGTCTGGTCTGGCAGGGTTCTACAAGTAGAAATTGTGAAATGAAGTAGGGGACACGTGGAGGGTAGAAAACTAAAATCTTACCAATTTTTTTTTTTTGCAACGATGAAAGAGATGTTTGTAGGTTGATGGTTGGAACGTCCCTAATTTGAAATTTGATGCTAATTAACTCCAGCTCTACTTGACTATCATCTTACTAATTATGATCAATATATTAAGGGCAAAAATTATTGGTATTTTGAAAAATTATTTGATCGTCATTAATGAAGATGAATTATGAGTAATAATGTGTTTAGGCATCATAGTAGGTAATCATAGTAACTCATTCACTGACTAGATATTAGAACAAAAATTGTATCTTCAAATGCTAGACGACTAATGCGTTTAGACATCAGAGCGACTAATATTGTATCTCAAAATACGAGACTAGTAACTATATATGTCGACGTTTGAAAAAAAAGATAGTTCATACAAATATTATTCTTAATCATATATACTCTTTTCGATTTTTTATATAGGTCGTTTTAGCTTATATTTTCTAATTTATCCCTGAGCCACAATAATGACATGGTGAAGTGAAGAGTAGTAACAAGGCAATGAAGCCTTAAATAGGGGTTAAATTGTCATTAGAATTGTTTCTTCATTTATGTGCAAACTCCTAAAACGACCTATATAAAAAATCAGAGGAGTATTAGATATAGCTAATTATTTATTTCAATGTCATATATTCTTGTTAGTTTATTACCAAATCTTTTCAATCTTGTATTCAAGTTCGAATATAGCTACAGGGAGGTTTATATATTTGTCATATAACCGTTTTTATGAATCCATGGACACATAAATGTGATGGATGCTTTGAATCCATGCTCTTCTATTAAAAATAAAAACCATGTGACATGAGTTGCTGTCATATCGTTTAGGAAGATGAGCCGTCTGACCCAATTTAACAAAGTAGCTACAAGTAGATTAATGGTTTGGTTGACTATTTTGGGTTTAAAGAAAGAGGGATTTCGCTGACTTGGAAATTTAGAAAATCTTTAGACCGCCCTCATGCTTCCGACGAGAGTCTCAGTCAGCTAAAGGAATCCAAAGTTCGAAACCATACCTATAAGTTTTTTACGACCAAAAATAAGTGACTAAATTAAAAGAAAAGGCATGAAAAAGGCCAATTCTGGTGTGCTGTACGAGGAACTAATCAAATCCCAGGCCAATTCTGATGTAGTAGATTCACTAGCATTATCAAGACAAATAAATAACATACACAACATACAAAAGATCAAGCAACAAATACATACATTATAGAACACACTGATTGATCTTATGATTTCAATATATACACTGCAATTCTAAACCTCTGATGGAAGAGTTTTATGATTGGGCAGCAATGTCATCATGTTCAGGTTACCGGTGAAGGCGAAAACAATACCTTTCTCCACAATGCCACTTCCGAATTCCAAAAATCAACAAAAATTGTTGATACTTGATAGTATATATATAAAGAAGTATGCCAGGACAAGACGGTTGTTGTGTGCCGAACAATGAAAAATTTCTGCTCGGAATATGTAAACTAGGGTTCCATGTGATCGCAATTGCTGCTGACTCGTTCGCTTGATATGGGAGGAGCAGCCTTTATCATCACGCTTTGAATAAAGGCTACCATCTACACACATACAAAAGACTGCTAAAAAACACAGAATGCAGAACAGATGCAAGTACATCAATGTATATGCAGAAGGGAAACTATGTCCTCGTATAAAAATGTCTCTCAGGAACCTTAAACTCTAGCAGCCTACATTGCTTAAGATGATCGAGTAAGTTAGGCTCAGTAACAAAATGTCTCTAACACCTCGTAATAGGAGACTACAGTAATAACAAAAGGTTTTGCTGACAAAGACAAGCATCAAAAAGTATAAGCTCTTACCGCAGCGAATCCAACGCAGACGATACTAAAACCAGGAAAATTAAATGGAGCCTTTTGAGACAGGAACAAGGCTGGAAGAAAGAGTCGAGAGTGTTAGTTTAAAATGGAAGAAAACTTGGGTAAACAAGAATGTTAAAGGGAATTTCAGAACACCTGTTAGAGGAGAGAAAGCAAAGGGAGATATAACATTTGCAAAGGAGCATATGCCTGAAATACACCCTTGAGCCTTTCCCTAAAACAAAGAGCCACATAAGGCAAAGACAACTTAGAGCCCAAATGAGCAAGTTATAAGTTGCATACCAATTCAATTGCAAAGGATCAGCTTAAAAGATCAACGAAATTAATTACAGTCAAATTTAAGGTTATAATTCAAATTGCAGCCACTCCTCTGAAGAAAATTACCTGCTCAGACGGCCCAACTTGTTTTGATACAATGCTTCGCATCTGTAATAGTCTAACAGAATTACTCCAAGTCGAACAACAGGTAAATGCTAAATTTTTGAAGACAACTACAGAAACTTACACATGGCTGGGCAAACACAAAAAAGATAGAGAACATAGCAGCAGCATATGGAACCTATAACATTTCAAGATGTTAGCCATACTGAGACAACTGAAGTTAGCTAAACCTAATACCAGCTGCAATCGACTGAAACATATATTTTAATTTCACAATAAACACTCGAGATTGCCAGAAAAGTTGCAGGCACATACCCAGAAGGACCAAGCAAGGCCATAAAAGAACATCTGCAGTCAGGAAGCAGATGATTAGATAGGATATTACTAGGCATGTCAAATTCTTACAAACAAGAATGAACCTTTGTGGCTTGTCTAGAACTAAATAATTACAGCAGATACTTACATGTGCACAGCTAAAAAGAAGCCCTATAGAAAGTAACTTCTCCTCTCCTAAAACAGGAGCTAGTAAGGGCATGAGAACCAGCTGCAGGAAGTTCTAGTTTTTAGCACCATTTAAATGTAATGATGGAATTATGAAAGAAGATAATCTGTAAAGTAATCAAACCCCCAGTGAGCAAAACCTGTGAAATAGTGCCTGCTACCCCCGAAATCACCATCAGGTCAGCAAATTGATCCTTGTTGAAGTGAAACCGGGCCTTTAAATAGTACTGCACAACAAACAATGGATTTCAACCCCACAGCATTCTTATGTGTAATTCACTAATTCCAACACAGAACCAGTATTTGATTCTATACGTCTATTCCACAAACTCAAAATATAAGACAAATAAAACCAAGTTCAGTTACACTTCTCAATGTGAAATTTAACTGACCTAGCCGCACTCAATGTGTTTAGACCTCAGAGCGACTAATATTGTACCTCAAAATATGAGACTAGTAACTATATATATCGACGTTTGAAAAAAGTGATAGTTAATACAAATATTATTCTCAATCATATATATTAGATATAGCTAATTATTTATTTCAATGTTATATATTCTTGTTAGTTTATTACCAAATCTTTTCAATCTTGTATTCAAGTTCGAACGGAAGGTTTATATATTTGTCATATTAACCGTTTTTATGAATCCATTGACACGTAAATGTGATGGATGCTTGAATCCATGCTCTTTTATTAAAATAAAAACCATGTGACATGAGTTGCTGTCGTATGATTTAGGAAGACTGCAGTATATGTATGAAACAGATTAAGGAATCATTTGAGAATGAGGAAATAATTTCATATTTGATAATGCTACGAAATTTGAAAAACCATGACAGTCCTCTATTAGCCTATCCAATAACAAAAGCACAAAACTACTAAATGCCCATGACCAGAAATGTTCTCACCAGAGAACATGGAGATAGATGTTAAAAAGCAAGAATAGTGAAATTGTTAACAGTCTTAAATTGTTTACCAGTCTATCTGTTAGACAATACTTCTGACAATAATGCTGCATTGTTCTATTGTAACACATGCATAGCATCAGAGGAATTCCCTTTGTACTCATATTATCCAGATCCTGCTTTTCCGAAGGGAAAGGAAAATTTTGGTTTCTGATATAGTTGGAAGAGGCTGGTTGCTTCGAATAAAGACATGTCCAATTATATGCAAAGCAACATGGATAATGTTGTGTGGAATGTCATTGATAGTTTGAAATGCAAGCAATCAAATTAGTAAACAAAAACAACAATTAGGACACCACATTCTCAGTTTTCTATATTTCATGTAACGTATGTTTAAAAACAAAAAAAGCAGCACATTGTTTGAATATATAATGACACGACCACCCCGAATTTCATCCTAAACCCGGAGTAAATCGTGCGGGGACCACTCCAAGGAAAGATTTACCGCTAACTTGGTACAATCTCCCTTGAAAATGGACAACCCTTCCAAACCAAAACCTGCAAACACGTCTAAAGGTTTCAAATCCAACCTTATAGACTCCTGGAGCCTTCGTGCTCCCCATAAATCACAACCTCTCCCAATATAGATTTACTAATCTAACAAAGATCATATAACTAACATATTCAGAGCAACTCTATTTGAGAGGAAATGAACTAGAAAAAATAGAAAAGAGCGGAAACTATACTATTGATTATGCCTCTTCTCCATGTACGCCCGATCTCAACTATGCAATCCTGCAGACTGGGCATTTAAAACGAAGGGCCCAGGGGAAGACATTTAATAACGTTAGAGTGAGTGGACATAAATAATTTAATAATAAACTATTTATGTATTCTCATTTTAATTTCAAAGAAAATATATACTGCATGCAGAGCTTAAAAGTGTTCAACTCATAAACTGATAATTCACGACTAGCACTGGCTAGTCACAAACTCAAATAAAATGGAGCCTCTCAGGCTAAACCATATATATTCATATATTCGTATGTATCTACACTCGTCAGACTCCTTGTATGAATCCTAGAAACAATTCAGAAAATAGAAATTCATACAAGGCTACAACGCTGGCGTCTAACGCTCACGTTGCGCCATAATGGTATTTTTCCTCATTATGACCGAAAAGGGACGGGTGTACATATACGTGTGGACTCCCTATATGAAAACCTAAATAAACTAAAAAGAAAGAAGTTTTCATATAGGCTATGACGCTGTGTCTAACACGCACGACACGCCATAATGGTATTTACTCATTATGACGGACCAAGCCCGTATGGCTAGCTAGCATTTATATACATATTATTCTCATAAAATCCAAAACATATATATCCACCGAAAATCTTATTTTCGGGATCTCTCCAAAGAGGGAAAAATTATCAAATGGGCGAGAAATCAATAATCTCATCAAAATAACAAATGATTAATAAAATCATTCATCGCATGTTTTTTATTTAAAACAAAGGTCCACTCACAACTTTAGGCCTAAGTCTGACGTCGACCCGAGGTCTCTCCAATTTGAGTCTCCTCACGTCCTGTTCCAAATGTATAATTAATTTCCACTAAAATAATATGATGATAAATAGGCAAAATTAATCGAGAACCATAAATACGCTCATTATTGCCTAAGTTCGATATTCTTAAATCGAACGATCCAAACTTTAATATCATACTTAGCAGTCGTAAATACAACCTTCCCATAAATTGATTTAAATCCTACGATCGGATTTTACATTATTAAAACGCTCAAATACCAAACTTCGGAAATTCACAAACCTATTCAAAAACTCGTCCGAAAATTCCACAATTCACTTTATTAAATTCCTCTAATTATTACACATTTAAAATTATACAAAAACCCCAAAACGGCGGCGGGCGGCGGCGGCGGCCGGAGGTCGATTCCGGCGACGTCCAAATTCTACAAATTTTAACAGAATCTTCCTCTCATCATCCCAAACAACTTTCATACTATCACTAAGTCCAATTTCAAGCTAACTAGGTCAATCGAATGAAAACATCCTAAAAGCCCTAGATTTCTCCTTCGAATTTCTCCTTCGAATTTCAACTGCACGGGCGGAGAGCTTCAAAACCGTACCAAGCTTGCCCGGATTGGTGGCCGGAGGAGGGAGTTCCGGCGACGGAAAGCCCAAGGCAGCCGCGCCTTTCGGGCGGCGTTACTCCTTCACGGCGGCGCTACACGGCCGGTCACCGGCCCAGAAAGAGAGAGGGACGGCGGGGGTCGAAGGGACCAGTCCGGCGGTCGCTGGTGGCCGGACGGCGGCGGACGGCGTTGGAAGAAATCCCCGGCAGAAGGAGAGAAGGAGAGAGGGAGAGCATCGGGGGAGAAGAGAGAGAAAGAGAGAAGAGAAAAGAGAGAAAAAAAATGGGTTTGGGCTTCACACCAACCCGGCCCAATATCATAAAAATACCTAACTTCACCAATTTAACACCCCAAAATAAAATACCCTAATAAAAATTACCTTTACTAGCTAAAATTTACTATTTTACCGTCGTTACATTTTCTCCTACGAATAACTTTCCGAAATAATCGTCCCTCAAAACCTCTCTAGGGACTAATTAAACTATATCTCCATGTCGAAGACGGTAAAATTCTTATTATAACCAAGCTAATAAATAAGATAAAATTTACGGTCGGGATGTGACATATAACCACCTACTTCAAATAATGGAATGATGAAGGATAGAATTACACCAACCTTTCTAAAGTGAAACTTGTGAAGGCAAGGTGGTTTCATCTTCTGGAAGACCTTCATCTGATACCCCAACTTGTTATTTAAACCTTTTAGTAGCTTCGATATATATATGACAGCCAATGAACATGCATATGCAAAGTTTCAACTGATGATACTGGTTATGAAGTTGTATGCACATTGGAACAGTGTATGGTTCCACCGGAGAAAGCTCGATACACAATACCTGCAGGAACAAATTAAGGCATGCATAAATTTACGATAACAAAAGCAAAGGACAGGTGTATATTTCTCAAGTTCATATAAAGTAGTGGTTAGTGGTAGCTCCACAAGAAACTGATAAAATGAAAGAAAAATCATTACAATTACATTGCATTAATCGGACACATCATGTGAATAAGCTTGCTCTCAATATCTTAAACCATACCTTCAAGTCAATATCATGCTAATCAGACACCGTAAATATATGTTGGTGATCGATTGAAACAATCATGATCTATACTCCTTACTTCTGAATGACGAAATAAATCAGAAAAACAATTGTGTGTATATCAGAAGAGAAAATGTCTACAAGTTCAACGCTGAGTTTAGTGAAGTAGATTTGTGCACAGAAGCAATTTTGCATTTGTTAGTTTCACGAAACCGAGCTTGGTAAACTAGTTCAACTTTATCCACACATATGGAGAATGCGAAAAATAGTTGATATTACAAACCAATATTGAAAATCCAAAGATATCAAAGAAAGGGCGAATTTGATAATGTAAACCTGTATTCGATCGTCACATCGGTCCATATAACATAATGCTTTGCTGCATTAGTAATAATTACTGCTCTTGGTTCTGCTGTAGTGCATCAGTATGTATAAACAACTCTTTGCAATTAGTGTATTTAGGACGATATTTTTCCCAGTTGTCCTGCATTATAATGTACTCAGATGTGAGTCCTCCTCGTCATCTCTGAAAATGAGAAAGTTTCACAAAGGAAACCATACCAAACATACACACAGACACAGACACAGTGAGAACAGTAATATACCTGTTAAAATCAGGATTTTTGCCAGTGAGGTTCTACACGGATCAGCTTCATACAAACGTCTCCATTGGGAGGCATTATAAGGTGGACCCCACAGCTTGTAATGAAGAATCCTTTGTCTATCTGAAGTTTGAGTCGAAAGGTGAGGGTGGCAAGGGACGCTTATAACCACATGGCCACAATTCAGCGAATGGAATGTAGCTCACCCATACATGATTGACTGTGGTGAACCATAACAATAATCTCCACCAGAATGCAAAACACTCGCTTCATTGAGTTGAATCCAAAACTGAAACTACAACTACTATCAAGAGCAAGACAGAGAGCCAATCCTGTGTTGTTGTCCACTTGAAATTTGGGAGTGCTTCAATCCAAAACTCAACCGTCGGCCCCATGAATTTCATTCGACAGCTGAACCACTTTGGGATCTTGCTTCTTGTAACTGGAAATGTAATTGAGAACTCGGATAGCTGAGAACATAGGGCGAGAGAAGAGACGATCGTCTCCGATGCTTACCAATAAATTCTGACCAAGTCTCCAGCAATTAGTCAAGTCCATCTTCTTGAACATTTGTGTTTCTTTACGCTCCAAATGTTTGACAGCTTTGAAATTCTTTCCAACGATACGCAATCCCTCGCATCCAACATTGTAATCAGTGGGGAAGCTCGGGAATTTCCACGAGCCTCGTGCAGCCTGTCAAAATGAGTCTTGACAAGTTGACAAATTCCATGATGCATTCGGGAAGAGTAACAAAGGGCCATCCGGATAAATTAAGATGAACTAAAGTCGACCCCAGGAAATGAATTTTAGATGAATTGCATCCTGGTAAATAGTCACCGTCGTCCACCTTAGTGGGAATGTTACGAGTTTGGGCACTCTGCCAAGTCAATGATCTTCAACTGCAGTTCGTAAATGCTGCGAGGTATATCTGTGAGGTATCTACAGCAAAGTAAACTCAACAGTTCAAGGTTGATAGATAACGAATGGATGACGGCAATGTTTTGATGCCGGTGGACCATAGTGTCAAGGACGTCATGCATTTCATCTCTCCCACAATTTCAGGGAAACTCTCCACCTTACTACAAAAGCGGAGATCAAGTTTTTTGAGGGATCTCCAGTTGACTTCTGGAGGCAGCTTCACAAGGTTTCTGCAGTTGTAAAGATCCAGCTTAACCAGCTTTTCGAGGTATCCAACAGAAGGGTGAACCATCTCTAAACTTTACAACCACTTAAATCCAGGAACTCTAAGTTTGGGCTTCCCGACATGTCAGGGATCTGTGTTAGGAGTTTGCATTCCCTCAATTTCAAGGATGTCAGATTCTGCATACTCTGTCATACCAAAAATAAAATATTGAATGGTAAATTGGTTAACGTCTGAAGAATTTAATAACGTAAACTGTTGAAAATTTATTGATACCTGAATACTCCTCCAAGACGTGTTATGCGGCTGCCACACATATTAAGTTGCACCATTTTCTTCATATCAAAATCGGAGGGCAAATATTCTAGAGGACATTTAGGCCAATCAAGTAACCGCAACTGATTCGGGTAATGTTTGACCTTTCCAACAAACCGTCCATGACGTTTATAAAGATTTTAAGATTTTCATATTTTGAAGCAATTAGGACTCAACCGTATCTCATATGTTGTAGGCATCTTTACAATTATGCCTTCAATTTTACTTGTTCCCTAGTATGACAAAAGGTAATCGAATTAGCAAAACAAATTCTTATATAATAAAATGCAATTGTTTTGATAATTCAAAAGAAACATGTACTGCATGTTATCCAGATATTGGTTTGTCGAACTGAAATAAACTACTCACAAACAAATCACCAGGTGTGTGTGTGAGAGAGCGTAGGAAATTACTTACTGTGTCTTCTGTTAGAACTTGGAGGACATCAGCGTGATACCATAATCTGCTACGTTGTCCGGGCTGTTTGACTCTTGAGCAACTATTTGTTTTCCCATCTCTTCTAGCAAATTATGCATACTTAGTCGACCAAATTCAGAAGCATTTATGAGTGCCTTTTCTTCAAGAATTTCAATACTATGCTTAGGATTGATGTGGCTACAACCTTCAAGTATCTGTATCACATCGTTTGTATCCCTACCTTTGAAGAAACACGCAATGTCGAGGAACACTTCTCTCTCTGTTTTTTCCAGTCCATCATAACCGATTTTGAGATATCTTTGACGCCTTCGGGATGATTTCTTTTAAAACCTTCTATCATAGCTTGCCATTTATGTAACGTCTTTTATATAAATGTGAACCTAAAACTTGCAGCACTAATGGAAGGCCTTGCGTATATTTAACAAACAGTACTAACTAAGAGCTTCTCATTGTCGTCTAGAATATTGCTCTTAGTCTTGAAGGCATATGAACTGAAGAGCTTACAACCTTCATGATGATCTAGTTTCCTGGCCTCGTATATAAGATTGATCATGTACAGTCAACAGACGCTTATCTCTAGTTGTTATGATAATCCTGCTACCATGACCGAACCAGTCTAATTCTCCGGCTAATGTGTCTAGCTGGTTTGATTTATTCACATCATCAAGAACTAAGAGAATCCTTTATGTCTCAACATTTCAGGCAATAAAGTGATTCGTTCATGAACATTGTTTAATTCCAGTTCTTTCAATCTCACAATGTTAGAGAGAATAATTCTCTGTAGGTTGCTAACCTCTATGTTCCTCTGAACATTCTCTAACATTTTCCAAAAAGCAGCAACCATCAAACTTCTGGGCAATTGCATTGTAAACAGCTTTAGCAATTGTTGTCTTCCCTATTCCGCTAGTTCCCATATCCCTACCATACGTACATCACTTCCCCCCACATCTAACATTTTAAGCATATATTCTACCCGAGAGTCTAGCCCAACTTGGCACTTTGGCATAACTAAATAGGTAGGTTCTGGTGGGAAAATCTTTGAAATGTCTTCAACAATTCTTTCAATCAATATGAATTCATACCTGCCATAAAGAAACAAATGAAACATCTAATAAAACAACCCTTTTTTTTTTTTCCTGAGATCTCTTTAATCCACCCACCATTACATATGGCAGTGAAAACTGAACACATAACCTTTACGGTGTCAATTAAGTTAGCTAACCAACAATGGCTTACTGATTTGTTATTCTGGAAAACAGTATTGCATAATAAATTAAGGATTAAATTCAGTTTACCCCTCTAAGGTTTGAGGTTAACATCATTTCACTCCTCATACTCTTAATTTAAAAAATTTACCACGTAAAGTTTTCAATTTTTATAAATTATTCTTAATTGCTGAAATTTTGTCTAATTCGGACGTTAATTTTGACTTAATAACTCACTAAAATGGCTAAAATAGTTATATAACAACATAAATTGTCTTTTAAGACTTTTTTAAGATTTTATGTTATCATTTAACCTCCAAATTAGATAGAATTTTAACAATTTGGCATGATTTATGAAAATTAGAGATTTTAAGGAGTAAATTTTTAAATTAAAAGTATGGGTAGTGAAATAATGTTAACTTCAACCCTTAAGAAGATAAACTGAAATAATCCATAAATTAATAACCACACAGCTAGCAATAGAAGAACAAAATGTTATTACTATTAATTAAGAGAAGTAGAATGAAGCGCATAACTATACCCGGAGAAATGCCATCCGGACAAAGTTGGCTTCTGATAGAGCTGCTCTCCATCTTAACAACTTCCTCATTTCATCTTTGAATCTGCGTTCAAGTTCTGCATGTGACTCACCAAATTTACCTCTTTGGTGTCTTACGTCCGAGGGATCCACTTTGTAAAAGATTGGGTAAACCATTTGGTTCTTTAATCTTCTACATTTAGGATATGAAGCAGTTCTTCCAAACACCACTTTGAGGATGCATAGTTTTCAGAGAAGACAATGAGAGAGAGCTTTGATTCTTCAATGGCTCGGAGAAGTGCTTGTGATATTTCCTCTCCTCTTGTAAGATCAATATCTATGAAAGTCTTGATCCCCCTTCGAACCAAACTGTTGTACATATGACCTGTAAAACCGTCGCGTGTATCCTCGCCTCTGAAACTCAGAAAACATCATGTCTTGTGAACCGGTGGAGGAGCAGAGGAGAAAGATGAAGAGGCTCTCAATTGGATGGCCATGGAATCTGGCTTAGCTTGCTGATGGAATGAAGAATGAGCGGAAGAGAAGAGGAAGAGGCTCTCAGAAATAGGTAGACTTCAATGTCAAGTCAAGGGCGTGTAGATGAAACGAAACTTCCAAGAAAAAGAGAAAAGGTAGAGTGACCGCCGAAAGAGCATTGCAGTATTGCACCAATCATGCAGATATCGAATATTGATGGTAAAAGAAACAGTGGATGTGTAAAACGGGTGGAAGAAGCAGTAACTGTTGTTGTTTGACCACTAGTGAAGTGAAGAATGGGCAGAAGATCACGAGGCTATGCGTAGCCAGAAATGTTGGTTAGAAGGGTCAAAACTTACATGATGACGATTATATCAAACAAGAACTTCGTCAAATAATAGATTGATTATACGGGAAAAAAAAAACTTACATATTAGCTTATATAAAATGTCGTTCTTATGACTTTTAGTTGATTATTTAGAGACATATATTCATGGTACATATATTTACATATGGAGTAACAATTTCATAGCTTATATCAAATCATATTTCTGCCTTATTCCTCTAAACTACTCGACAACACATAGTAAAACGTATTTGTCATGTCTATCGAATCTACGTGTAAAACAAAAAGAATTCAGTTCTTTGAGCTATCTTTATTGATTGATCTTGCCTATACTAAAAAAATAGTACTATCAAACTGACTGTTTAACTTGGCATTTGTGGGTGAAAAAGTGAGAAACACCAAAGACGACACTAGAGCAAAAAGAGATTGACCATGAGAAAGAAGAAAAAGTGTATAAACCTAAACATATACAATAGGGTACCCATACAATATATGTGATGAACCATATCTTTAATTAATCAGTTAATAAATAAAATGCAGTATATATTTAAAGATGGTGGAGACGAGTCCGATAATGGACTTGTGGGGGGGTGAATGAGGGCATAAAGTTCAAAACTTTTAAACATATTTCTCCTTTACTTTCATATTTTCTCATATAATTAGGAGGGTCATTAATCTAATATATTATTAAATATTAAACCAATGGTGGGTTAGATCAGGAATTAAGAAGGGTCAATTGACCCTGCTCGCCTAGGGATGACAACAATCCTCAGCGGGTAGGGTACCCACGGGTATTCGACCCTACGGGAAAGATATACGGGTATAAACGGGTAACGGGGATAGAGATCCCCAGTATTCGGATTCTTAAATCGGGTACGGGGCGGGTATGGTATTTTGATATTCGCCCCATCCCCACCCATTAAGGATGAAATATATTATAGATAATTATATAATTTATTATATATATATATTATGGGACAACCCTTCAAAGAAAATTTACCGAAAATTCGGCATAATCTACCTTAAAAATGGACAACCCTTACGTGAAAAAAAAATCCAACTAATACTTCTTTAACCAACAAACCAGCCTCAACACCTGGAGCCTTCCTGCTTCCCAAATTTATCACATCTCCCAAATTATCAAATACTAAACTTTCGAATTTCCACAACCAACAACAAAGACAACATTAAATCACCAATAGTTATCAGAGCATATCTAATAAGGAAAGAATAACAATGAATAAAGATTAAGCGGAAGCAGTCTCTGACTATGTCTCGACTCCATGTATGCTCGACCTCATTAAACTTAGTCTGCACACTGGGCATTTAAAACCAAAGGGCATATGGGAAGTAATTTAAAAACTTTAGAGTGAGTGGACAAAAAATAATTTAAATAATTTAACAAATACCTAATTTAAATACTTTCCCACATTTCAACTTTAAAAACTTAGCTGCACGCAATTTTGATAAAATCATATAACTTAAATCCATAAACTCATAAGAATTGACAAACCAGCCCCGCTGGTTAATCAAATAAAGAAATCTCGTAAAAAGAGATAAATCAGCCCCGTTGTTAATCCCGCTAGTTAATCAAATATATATATGAGAAGAATAAAATAAGGAGAAGAGTTATCACCATGTAAAAGGAGCCTCCTATGCTATAATATGTCACACGCTAAGCGCTCTACTTACCTATAGTGAGGACCGCTAATAATGGCTAACTAACTAATAAATATAAATACCGATCGGTTGCCTCCAAGCTATAATATAACGTCCCACGCTAACGCTAAGCGCTCTACTCACCTGTAGTGAGGACCGCTAATAATGGTTAGCTAGCAATAATCAATATAAGAGACCCTATAGTATGGTGACTAAAAAAAATACGAAATTACTTAAATCCATAAAAACTTTCCGAATATCTTGCGAATGGTACGGTTCTCAACCGTACTTGAAAAATCATAAGAAATTAAAATAAACTTAATGACGTGTCCCACACGTCAAAAATATTCTCAAGTCCATAAATATAAGCGAGACTTTAATTATCAAGTATAAATTGTAAATAATTTCATAATCCAAAAATACTCGTTAAAAATTTCTCAATATCAATTTCAATAATCTAGAAGTAAATGAGAAAGATATGAATAGAGAACTACCGAAAATTCCATTTTCGGTAATCTTTTATAAATCTCAAAGTCATCAAAATAACACCAATAATAATTAAATCCGAAATCATAAAGAATATCAAAACTCAATTAATACCAACTTTATAACCCGAGCTCAAACCATAAATCATGACCAACCATTATTCAATGCTTCTAACTCAAATAATTTTCAAGATCATCTCATAAACCAAAATTATAATATAAGCTCGAAAAATAAAATAATAAATTATAAAATCTTGCATGCATATTTATTTAAAACCAAAATGTCCACTCACAATTTAGGCATAAGCCCGACGATATCGGATCGCCACTCAAGCAAGATCCCCCTTTTATCCTGACACAATAAAAATGCTTAGGACTGAACTTCAATTCCAGAAAATAAATATTTAAATATAAACACCAAAACTCTTCGCTTAACTCATTACCCTTACTAGGATTAAGCTACCGGATTTCCACCAAACTCCACCACAACCTTAATTCATCAATTCTAACATTCTAGAATAAATACCAATGAAATCTAACAGCCGGATTTTCATTCAAACAACCGCTAAAATTCTCAGTCTTTGAAAAATCTCAAACTTAACCAAAACTCCTCCAAAAATTCCAAACTTCACATCATTAAACTCCCCTTAATATAACACATTTAAAACCTTGAAAAAACACTTCACAGTTGCGGGGCCGGCAGCGGTGGCTGGTGGCCAACTCCGGTGACCTCTGATGCCTATCAAAATTTAACAGTATCTTCCTCTCAACCCGCTCTACAACTTTCCTAATTAGCACAAAGTCTAATTTTAAGCTTAACTAGGTCAATCGAACCAAAACACACAATAAAGCCCTAAAACCTTCGATTCTCCTTACCTAGCTCGACTTAGGTCGAATCCTTTTAAGGGTTTGCTACTGGAAGGGAGAGCTTCCAAATATGATGGAATCTTCAAGAACGATGACCCTCACTCTCACTTTGGAAGCATTCCAGGCACTGAAAAATACGATCAAGAGAGGACGAAGCTGTGGAGAAAAAAAAAATGTCTGATCACTCTATTTTCTCGAAACCTCTAGACACTGAAACCTTTTACCCAGGCCCAACGTTGTAGCTTAGGAACAGTTCCGCAACTGGTCTTATGAAAAGTGATGACGTTAGCTCATAAAATAGACGTCGGCGCCATGCCGCATAATACTTAGTTAAATATATGGTAAATGAGCTGTCTGACCCAATTCAACAAGTAGCTAGAGGTTGGTCAATGGTTTGGTTGACTATTTCGGGTTAAAGAAAGAGGGACTCGCTGACTTGAGAAATTTAGATGGTGCTCGCAGTTTCTTGGCCCCTAAAACTTTAGACCGCCCTCATGCTTCCGACGAGAGTCTCAGTCAGCTAAAGGCATCCAAACCATACCTATAAGTCCTTTACGACCAAAATTTGGTGACAAAATTAAAAGAAGAGGCATGAAAAAGGCCAATTCTAGTGTGCTGTACAAGGAAATGATCAAATCCAGGCCAATTCTGACGTGGTGGTAGACTGACTAGCATTATCAAGATAAATAATATACACAACATAAAAAAGATCAAGCAACAAATACATACATTATAGTACGTACCGATTGATCTTATGATTTCAATATATACACTGCAATTCTAAACATCAGATGGAGGAGTTTTATGATTGGGCTATCAGCAATACAGCATTATGTTCAGGTTACCGGTGAAGGCGAAAACAATACCTCTCTCCAAAATGCCTCTTCCTAATTCCAAAATCAACAAAAAATTGTTGATACTTGATAGTATATATAAGAAGTATGCCAGGACAAGACGGTTGTTGTGTGCCGAACAATGAAAAATTTCTGCTCAGAATATGTAAACTAGGGTTCCATGTGATCGCAATTGTTGCTGACTCGTTCGCTTGATATGGGAGGAGCAGCCTTTATCATCACGCTTTGAATAAAGGCAACCATCTACACGCATACAAAAGACTGCTAAAAAACACAGAATGCAGAACAGATGCAAGTCACATCAATGTATATGCAGAAGGGAAACTATGTCCTCGTATAAAAATGTCTCTCAGGAACCTTAAACTCTAGCAGCCTACATTGCTTAAGATGCTTGAGTAAGTAAGCCTATCATAATGATTTCAGTAACAAAATGTCTCTAACACCTCGTAATAGGAGACTACAGTAATAACAAAAGGTTTTGCTGACAAAGACAAGCATCAAAAAGTATAAGCTCTTACCGCAGCGAATCCAACGCAGACGATACTAAAACCAGGAAAATTAAATGGAGCCTTTTCAGACAGGAACAAGGCTGGAAGAAAGAGTCGAGAGTGTTAGTTTAAAATGGAAGAAAACTTGGGTAAACAAGAATGTTAAAGGGAATTTCAGAACACCTGTTAGAGGAGAGAAAGCAAAGGGAGATATAACATTTGCAAAGGAGCATATGCCTGAAATACACCCTTGAGCCTTTCCCTAAAACAAAGAGCCACATAAGGCAAAGACAACTTAGAGCCCAAATGAGCAAGTTATAAGTTGCATACCAATTCAATTGCAAAGGATCAGCTTAAAAGATCAACGAAATTAATTACAGTCAAATTTAAGGTTATAATTCAAATTGCAGCCACTCCTCTGAAGAAAATTACCTGCTCAGACGGCCCAACTTGTTTTGATACAATGCTTCGCATCTGTAATAGTCTAACAGAATTACTCCAAGTCGAACAACAGGTAAATGCTAAATTTTTGAAGACAACTACAGAAACTTACACATGGCTGGGCAAACACAAAAAAGATAGAGAACATAGCAGCAGCATATGGAACCTATAACATTTCAAGATGTTAGCCATACTGAGACAACTGAAGTTAGCTAAACCTAATACCAGCTGCAATCGACTGAAACATATATTTTAATTTCACAATAAACACTCGAGATTGCCAGAAAAGTTGCAGGCACATACCCAGAAGGACCAAGCAAGGCCATAAAAGAACATCTGCAGTCAGGAAGCAGATGATTAGATAGGATATTACTAGGCATGTCAAATTCTTACAAACAAGAATGAACCTTTGTGGCTTGTCTAGAACTAAATAATTACAGCAGATACTTACATGTGCACAGCTAAAAAGAAGCCCTATAGAAAGTAACTTCTCCTCTCCTAAAACAGGAGCTAGTAAGGGCATGAGAACCAGCTGCAGGAAGTTCTAGTTTTTAGCACCATTTAAATGTAATGATGGAATTATGAAAGAAGATAATCTGTAAAGTAATCAAACCCCCAGTGAGCAAAACCTGTGAAATAGTGCCTGCTACCCCCGAAATCACCATCAGGTCAGCAAATTGATCCTTGTTGAAGTGAAACCGGGCCTTTAAATAGTACTGCACAACAAACAATGGATTTCAACCCCACAGCATTCTTATGTGTAATTCACTAATTCCAACACAGAACCAGTATTTGATTCTATACGTCTATTCCACAAACTCAAATTATAAGACAAATAAAACCAAGTTCAGTTACACTTCTCTAAGCCTAAACGTTGCTCTCAGCTTACCAATAGTGAAGCATGAAGGCCAACATCGGCCAGATTGCTAAAAAACGCAACAATCGCAGCTTGGGAAAATGTAGGGCTGCAATTAAGAGCGAGAACCAGTTGAATATCATGGATTTGGGAAAAGGGGAAATAAATGTTGGCTACTGAGCACGGGAAATTTAACTGACCTAGTTTTCAACAATGCGATTAAATCAGGTAATGAAGGTAAAGCTTTAGAAGACTGCAATTCCACATTTGAGTTTTCATCCGAGTTCAAAACTTTTGGCTTTCCATTTGAGAGCAATGGGGCGGAAATGTCATCGTCTATAATCGAATCCGGTAGGAAAATCCTCATGTACATTACTGCTACCACTGCCACCGATGTCGCAACCTAGTAACAATAACATCAGAGAATTCATCTCTTACAAATTGCCTAGTTACATATTGAGATGAAGGATAAATGAAAACAGAGGAGAGAATACCTGAAACATTGAGGGAGTGGATACGAAACGAGTAAATAGGGTTCCACAGACAAATGCAGATGAACTAATACCGGAGAGAATTCCAAACGTCGAAGCTCGTCGTCCTTCTGGAACATTATCAGCCTGAAAAATTGGTATGATGGTGTCAACAGTTTAGAGCAGAGAGACAGAGAGCAATATGAAACAGAGGGAAACTTACTACATGGGCCTACGTCAAAGTAAGGCCCAGGCAACAACCCAAATAGTTACAATATAATGTGGCCCATTAAAGATTGGAGTTCGATGCTTACCACATAGGCAAGGGCGAGGCAGTGAACGCTGCCTTCGCAAACCATGGCAGTGAGAGTCTTGGCCACAAAGTAAGCATAGAAGAAATTCCTTGTCCTACTGTAAGCTAATATTCCTGTAATTAACCAGTTCTTAATTAGGTTTAAGTAATCAAAGCTGAGGAATATATAGAAGCATGTATCCCTTAAACACAGGCATGTATATACAAGTACCTAAGGGGATTATAGTCAAAATCATTGGAAGGGTGAGCAGAGCTTTTCTCCCACATTTGTCTGAGAGATTTCCTACCAAAGGCATCATCACAAGTGTTCCCAGCCCTACGATCTGCATAGACACATCACCAGTCCATCAAGAAGAACATGAATAAGTTGATTAAGGGCTAGTTTGGTATTGTTGTGACTTTAAAAAAAACTACTGCTGCTGTACTACGAAAATAATCAGCTATGAATTATAACAGTTTTGTGTTTGGTAAATATTAGTTTTAAAAGTGTTGTCAAGATAAAAGTTATTAATTTCTAGTATTTTAATGACAGCTGTGTTTAGAAACAACCTGAATTTTCAGGTGCTTCTAAAAACTGCTGCTAATGACCGTAATTTAAAAAAAAAAAAAATGATTTTCTTTATTTTACCAAACACTATAAAATCTAAAAGTTCGGATAAAACCTGATTTTTTTAAAAATGAAGTTGTACCAAACTAGGCCTAAAACGATACCATAGCAACCAAGATGTTTAATTTTTCTTTTTGTTACTTGCATTAGACGAGAATAAAATAGTGCAGGACATGCAGCCAAACCCCAAAGCCAAAAAGAAAAAGAAAGCCAGACACCAGGCACCAAAGCATATATACAAACAATGTGGTTGTCGGTGAAGAACGTCCGACCGTCGTCCGGCCGGTGCAATTTCCAAGTTTTGTCGACAAGCTATAACAAATTTGCAAAGCGCCAAAATTGCACTCACTCAGTAACTCATCGTGATAAATAGTTAAACTCATGGGAAGAGTAGGTGATGAGAGAAAATGAGGTACAGCCTAACTCTCTCTTTCGTCATAACTGAGCATCAGCATCGAGTTTTTTGTTCGTAAGCGCCCAGAATACAAGGCCTACTTGCTTTTCTTTCCTCTCTCTCTCTCTCTCTCTCTCTCTCTCTCTCTCTCTCTCTCTCTCTCTCTCTCTCGTTTCAATATTAATTGTATATGATGCAATGAGCGGTATACTAAATGTCCAAGATAAATTTGCCGGAATTTTGATCATATATAGCCAGCCAGCCAGCCAGCCAGCTATATCTTATTCATATAGTTGAAACGAAAATTATATATGAAAAAGATGATTCACGAAGAAAATCTAGTTACTTACGTGCAAGAACTAAGAATAACATAATTGATAGCTAGATATACCCCTTGTTGAAACCCAGTGAGGTAAATAGCCAAGGAGCAGTGGTCTTTTCCGGGACAAAGCGCAGACATAGTAACATCGGTGATTGCCGGAAACACCATGAAAGTAGAGAAACCATGCAGAAATAATGTAATGAAGAGGTGGTTCAACCTATTCCCACCCGTTGATGATATAGCTTTTCCATCTTCCGATCCTCACCGGCCGGAGTGTGAAGGTAAAGCTAAGATGGAGCAAGCTAGCTACCTGACTGAATGTAAAGCTTAGAGGCTAGAATGGTGACCAGACTGCGAGAAATGCATGCTAGCTAGTAGTAAATTAACTTCAACATAAGAAGGTCGGTGGTGGGATCTAGCTAGATGAAGTATTAACACCAAGGTATATGTAATGTGATATTGCATGTGTGTGTCACGTAATGTACCGTCTAGGCAGACCTCTACCTAAATAGAGTCTTAAGAGTCGATGGACTCAGGGCTCAGAGTCTTAAGGGGCCTAAAATTTTCTTTTATCTTTGTGTGATCATATTAGTTTAGTTAAAAACAATCAAAAATCATTAAGAGCATCCAATTAAGGTGGTGTTAAATTACAAAAGAGAAAAATAAATATAAAATCTTACCCGTATATTATTATTATTAGTTACTATTTTAGAAAAAATGAGCAATTTAAGTAGGAGATTTGATGTATTAATAATATTTTTAATATAAATAGGATTTCTAATGTTTTTTTGCGGTTAGATTTTGAATTTATAGCTTTAGTTGATGAATTTTTTTGTGTATTTCTTAAAAAGAGAAAATAAAATTAAATGAATAT
This sequence comes from Fragaria nilgerrensis, assembly GCA_010134655.1. Lineage (NCBI taxonomy): Eukaryota > Viridiplantae > Streptophyta > Magnoliopsida > Rosales > Rosaceae > Fragaria > Fragaria nilgerrensis. The sequence continues at coordinate 32,547,936 of CM020978.1, forward strand.
TATACTTTGAGAGCCTAAAATTTGAAAGTTTGACTCAGGTCTAAAAATCTCAGGTCCGGACATGCGTCTAGATCTTTTGTTTCACGTTTTATTAATTAACAAAACCACATGAATTGATGCATACATGTTAATGGACGCCTGGGATGAACGACACACGTAAGTGATCGTGTTATTTGCTCGTCGTTTAATTCTAAGTAGACTGTCCGCTGACGCAAGGATGGATAATGGCTTTGGAAGATTGGAACTAAATGGTATCACTTCTCCTCGCTTCACTCCGTTAAACTTATAATACAAGCTAGTAAAAGTTAAAAACACTTGTATTAGTAAAAGTTACAAACGTAACTTCTATAATGTTAGGTCTTTCAAATTACCAATATATAATTAACATATATGTATCGTGCTTTGCACGATCAATCTATAAATTAATAGCAAAGAGTAAGCAGATTGATGAGACAAGGAGTTTTGTGAAGTAGTGATGGGCAAGGATGAAAGTTGTGCCATGATTTTAATGGATAGTGAAACTGTGAATAGTGATCGAGTGGGATGATGATGGCTTAATTTGCACAGTACAGTGACTGCGGACCCTTAATTTTGACTATTTTGGCCGCATGCATTATGGAAATTTCCTTTCCTCTATTTTTCTTGTTTTAATCTGAGGGAAATTTCCTAGCTTTAAGTTTTATACAACATTCAAGATGTGGGAGCTTAGACAAGAAGGTTTTGTTGCTAGCTAGCTGGAATTAGAACCTTCAGTCTGCTAACATAGAATATAATTGATCCAATATTTGAATGCGCGCGGTTATAACAAAGAAACAACAAAACGATACGTGCATGAAATAAAACTGTCTACTGTCCAGAGGAAGTTGGATGAGGAATGATTTTTTACCCTAAGCTAGAAACGTAAACAACGAACAGCTAGACATATTTTTTTCAAAAGAAAGTTAAAATCAAAAGGTGACCAGTTCATTTGCTTGCGGAGAAATTAAAGAATAGATGTTAGCTAAGCTAAGTTTTTGCCAAAGTACAGTAGTGCTGAATATATGTATGGCAGTCGGCTGGAATAAATAATTAGGTGAACAGATCGAGTAGCAGAGAACATACCGCTTGTTGAAATCCGGTGAGGTAGATAGCGATGGAGCACTCGTCTCTTCCGGGACAGAGTGCAGTCATCGTAACATCGGTAATGGCCGGAATCACCATGAACGTCGAGAAGTTGTGCAGAAATATCGTCATGTAAAGGTGGCTCAGCCCCCCTGATGATAACTTCTCCATTTCTGTATATATAACCACCCTCTAGCTCACTCACTCTTCGATATGTCAGCAGTCTCAGTTGGACTCTGATTTCAACTGCTTGCTATTAAGGGAAGGAGAGGAAGGTAGATCATGAACTGGAAATGGCTTCTCACGCTTCCATATCTAAACCCGGTTAAAATAATAAACTAGCTAAAGCTTAAAACAGGATGGACGGGAGAAAAAACTACGTGAAAAATATCAAGCATATATATATCATATAGGAATCTTATATATAGTATTGGCCTGGCTAGCTTTATAAAATTAAGTATGAAATTAGTGAGGAATATTTGCCTAAAAGGAACAAAGTGCGGGGGTGAAGCAAAGGATGCGTGGCTTGTAAGTTCCCCTCTCTCAGGGAAAAGGGACACTTATTTCTTCATGCGTGTGAATTGTAATTACGCTTTGAGGCGTGCAAGTCTGATGGATCGATCATCTACCACAACGCCTTTCAATCCAAGTTTTTTCACTTTTGAAAACAAGAAAGAGTGCGCTTGGGATTTAGATTTGTTAATTGTGATCCATGTTGGGCAAGCGGGTGGATGGATTGGACCATGAGACAGCTTTTGATCGAAGGAAATACTGGATTCAAAAGCTAGGCCTGATTTAAGGATCCCAGTAGCCCAGTTAAAACTTAGAATCAATGGCTTTGTAGCCCGACAACTTCACAGCCGTACAAAGCATCATTTGGTAGAAATTTGTTCTACAAAATATAACCCTAAAGTCCTAAACTCCATGACGTCACATCGATGTCTTCGAGCTGTGTTAATATTATTAGTAAAAGTTCTAGCGGTGTGCAATTTCAAAACTCGAGTACCACTGTAAAGTGGCAATCACCCCTAGTTCCATTTAACTTTGATGGTTCAGTTATATGTGATTCGGAGGCAGGTGAGTTTGTTATCCGAGACGTTCATGGTAGACCTATATATGCTGCATCCAGCCATGTTGGTAGAGCTTAAGTGATTGTTGCTGAGGCGTTAGCATTAAGAGATAACTTGGTGAAAGCTAGCGAAAGAGAAAGACTTCACAAGAGATAAAGTGGAATGGGATTTCATGCTAGTAATTGAACCAGTTACTGGTCGAATTGACCCGCTTTGGAGATTGATCAAGCTAGTCCAAGATAATAAAGAGTTGGAGACTAGTTTTAATTTCATTACCTTTAAACATGTATTTCGTGAAACCAATTGTGTGCATATGCAATTGATAATCTTGGTCACATTGGAACTTTGAAATGATAGGGTTTCTAGCTTCAGTTTATAACAATATTTTCTCCTTAAAACAAAAAAAACCCTAAACTATCAATCATACTATCCTACTTTTAAAAACTTTGAGAACATAAACTATTTATAGCATCAATTGACTAATTTTAATGGTGACTTCATTTGTTGTACTGTAACAATAACATACTAGACAAGAATGCTCAAGCAAAGCCATAAGTTTATTGATACAACTTTCATATTATGGTGTAAATTGGAAAGTAGAAACTGATCATACATCGATCACTACAATCCATCTTGCTTCTGAGTATTAATATTTTCTGATTTCGGTATGACAATTTCACCCTACAACAAACTAGATAGTGAGTAACTAAAATCCCTTATAAGAACTTAAATTCTTCAATTTAGATCTAGCATAAAAAAGTTTGACTTATAGTGTTTGAGATCTTAGAAAGTTGGTACATTTCATAAATTATGAAGATTTCAACGCCACAGACAATAATACAAGTTGTAGACACTCCGTAAAAGTTCATGAAGTTTAATTTTCGTCAATCGAGTGTAATGATTCCAAACTTCCAATGTTCATAATGTAAAATTTGGCTATTCCCAAGGTAGAAAACCAAAATTGGATCAAAAAGAGAACTATGTACTTTTAAAATTAAACAACAAACTAGAGCGATAATCGTATACAAAATATTAGACTCTTGAAAAAAGAAAAAAGAAAATGTATTTTTCTTTGGTTATGGAATATTCAGTTATAATATTTTTTTTTGTCGTGAAACAAATATCATAGAAGCCAAAAGGCATAAGGAGGCCCAAACAAAGCTAATGGCAAGTAAACAAGCCTCTCAAAGTCATCTTTAGAAAATTTAAGACATGAGAAGGACATTACAAAAACAAAGTAAGTCCAAAACATTCAAACCCAAAAAAAAATTTTTTTTCTTCATCTCTAATTTGCAGTCGCCATTAAATATCGTCAACGAAGCTCTGATGAAAATCACGAGCAAAGATTGATATCCAGATGTGGTATGCAGATATGAGGATGAGAGAACCTCCGTACATTCTTCTGTCGACTAATTACGAGAAGACGGGAAAGATACTCACAGATCCAAAAGCAACTTTTTTCCTGTATTATATAGAAAGTAAAAATAAAAATCACTTTAGGAAATGTGCAAAGTGATGAGTGATGAGAGTGGAGTCACTGTTGCTAAAGAAGAAGGTCCACGTGAGTGCCTAGCTACGTCCAGCAGGTCCACCAGCTCTCGATCCGTATTTTCTATCGTTTTGGCAAATCCGGCAAGACGTGCAACTTGCGAAATCTTAATCAACTAATAGAACCTCACTCATTATCACCAAAACTAAGATTAATTATAGTAAATTATGCTAAATATCTGTGTCGTGCTAGCTGTTTTATCTATCTCAAATGAGTCATATACCAAACATTGCCTCTAAGGCTTACGAGTGTGATCACGTGGTGTTACATTTCATATTATTGTCCTCTATTTAGATTTGTATTGCCATTATTGCATCAGTCCTTTATTGAGTTAGTCATTTAGTTTTAAACTCCTTCAGGAAAAACTATCCGATTAAATATGTAATAATAATACATCAATGAAATTTTAAAGAGAGTCGATGAGCTAGATCTTTCTTCGCTTACCCAAAAGAAAAAACTCCATGTGATTTTAATAATTTTCGGATCATAAATACAAATTCAAACATCTTTAATTATTCAACATCCTAACATCATATTTGGTCTTATCCTCGCCCTTAAAAACTTCATCTTTAATGTGGCATACTAGAACACTAAACAAATATATTTTCGCAGTACTTTTACATCAACTAAAAGCTTTTAACACGTATATATCGTTTTTTTCAATAATTTAATATTGCATGTTTCAACTACATATTGTTAATGTGAAAATGAGTAATGATAGTATATATGTTGTTTTGATAGTCTCTCAAACATGTATACAAATTTTAACAGTTGTATTGACTATTGAACAACTCTAACAGTAATTTTAGCGCCTAGAATCACGTTTTTCTTATCGTTAGTCATATAGCGGAATACAAACCAAAAACTCTTACAAACTTTAACGTTTGTTATATTATGAACATCTATTAATATGTCAACAAGCAATCAATTTTTATTATCTCATACCGTTAAATAAAGTTATTCAAAAAAAGACCGTTAGCTTAAACAAAATGTTCAAATCACACCATGCACCACGTATTTGAAATTCAGCTTCATTTATCCAATTTATCGGTTACATTTTCATTTTGGTATGTTATATATATATATATATCATTTATATGCTTTTTTTTCTTTTTACTTCTACGTATATACAAGAAAAATATTATTATTTATATATTTTGAAATAAGTACGAGTGAACTGAAAAGAGTTCAAACTGAGCTCTATTTTGGAGCGCAGGCCTTCTGTCTACATCCCCGTATCAACGTGTTCAAATTTACACACCGGAATCACGCACAAAGCTACGCGCGTGCATTTAGATTGGTAATAAATAAAATATAATACCCCGATTAGCAGCCACACCAGGATTTTATTAGACGAGGAAGGAGGACCTTCCCACTACCACTCCATTTTATTCCCTCTCTCCTTCTCCACTCACTCTTTCTCTCAAACCAAGTCCAATGGACTCTCTCACCCTCTTCTGTACCGGTGCTCTCCTCGCCGGTGGGCTCTACTGGTTCGTCTGCGTTCTCGGCCCTGCCGAGCGACAAGGCAAGCGTGCCGCAGATCTCTCCGGTGGCTCCATCTCTGCCGAAAAAGTCCAAGACAGTTACAACCAGTACTGGTCTTTCTTCCGTCGCCCTAAGCAGATCGAAGCCTCCGAGAAAGTCCCGACTTCGTAGACACCTTTTACAACCTCGTAACTGATATCTACGAGTGGGGTTGGGGTCAGTCCTTCCACTTCTCCCCCTCAGTAGCCGGTAAGTCCCACAAGGACGCCACGCGCCTCCACGAGGAGATGGCCGTCGATCTTATCAACGTCAAGCCGGACAACGCATCCTCGACGTCGGATGCGGCGTTGGCGGGCCGATGCGCGCGATTGCGGCTCACTCGCGGGCCAACGTCGTGGGAATAACAATCAACGAGTACCAGGTGAAGAGGGCGCGTCTGCACAACAAGAAGGCCGGGCTCGATTCTCTATGTGAAGTCGTCTGCGGTAACTTTCTGGAGATGCCGTTCCCGGAGAACAGCTTCGACGGCGCGTACTCGATCGAGGCGACGTGCCACGCGCCGAAGCTGGAGGAGGTGTACGCCGAGATCTTTAGGGTTCTGAAGCCAGGAGCGCTGTACGTTTCGTACGAGTGGGTGACGACTGACAAGTACAACGGAGACGACGCGGAGCACAGGGAGGTGATTCAGGGGATCGAGAGAGGGGACGCGTTGCCGGGCTGAGGGCACACGTGGACATCGCCGAGGCGGCGAGGAAGGTAGGGTTTGAAGTGGTGAAGGAGAAGGATCTGGCAAAGCCTCCAAGTGAGCCATGGTGGACTAGGTTGAAGATGGGCAGGATCGCCTACTGGCGCAACCACATTCTGGTTACCGTGCTCTCCTTCTTGGAATTGCGCCGAAAGGAACGGTCGATGTTCACGAGATGCTGTTTGTCACCGCTGACTATTTGACCAGAGGTGGTGAGACCGGAATCTTCACTCCGATGCATATGATCCTCTGCCGGAAGCCGGAATAGATTTTCACTTTGGTACTAATGTATGGTCCAAAACCTACCTCCCTTGTTATTTTAGTCCCTTTTCATTTTTTTTTCGGTTTTAATTGTCTAATTTATCGCCCCTAATGTATTTCCCATTTGGAATTATTTGAATTTCGTGATTAGGATCTTTTGCTTTCTTCACGTTCTAATGTTTTGGTAGTAATAATGTAATTTTCGCTCTTAATTTTTGGGTAGTTTGTCTGTGATGTATCTGGACTCTGAAGCATTTAGTGATCTAATCTGTACCAGATGTTTAGAATCTGTCTCTTCTTATTCGTAAATCAAAAAAAATAAAAAAATCCCGTCATGTTCCGGTAAATTAGTAACAATCGATCTGAGCCCATGTTCTTAAGGGACGACACTGATACAAATTTGGATTTATGTTTCCTATTTGATGCTTGGCATCGTGGATATCGCAAGCGATGTTTCCTCTCGACAGCAGAGAAGATCATATATGTCCGGTCCACATTTGTTCAAGTAAAAAGAAAAAATGTAACGCCTCAGTAAGCTACGCTAGGCTAGAATGAGAAACTGAGTTAAAATTAATGTAGAGAAATTGAGTTAGAATTAATGTAGCGCGGGTTCTCGCCCAATGTAACGTAAAGGAGTTCGATTTTCTTCTAATGTTACGTAAAAATAAACGGCTAGCTACAACAAGTTGTTTAGGGTTAAGGACCGAAGGTGTAACGAATATGAATGAGGATGTGAGAACATGTGACACCATGTGAGGTTAGGTAGCGATGAACTGTGTCATGTTGTTCCCCTGTGAGTTTTGAGTTTGAGATGGAGAAGTGAGAATGCGCCAAAAGAGCAAGTGTTGGCAATTTGAGTTAGGGTGTCATGTTGTGCGTGGGTTTTAGATCAAAGGGCCTCGAAACATGCCGACAGATGGGGTCGCCCACTGGGGTTTGGATCTCTCACTGATTGCTTTCTTTGTTCTTCTCTCTAGTCTCTGCTCCTCTCCTTCGATAGTTCGATGTTCTCCATCTGTAAATATGTCGTTTTCTTTTTTCTTTTTTATTTGTCTCTGCCACCTGTATATACTTGCAACGTCGAAATTATTTTTTACATCGTAGGTGTAATATTAATATATTTTGGTCCCGAATAATTCATGTTGCCATCTTTGGGAGTAGGTGGCAAAGGGATCTGAGAGAGATTTAATCTGAATGATCTGATCTGTAGACTTTCAGGTGCCAAAGGAACTACACTGGAGTACTGAACCTCTGTGGAAAAAAAGAAACTAAATATTAATAGACTTACAGGTGAAAAATAAATAGCTGGGCTTCAACTGAACTGGGGAGAGTATTGATGAGCATATATACTTCTGTAATTGATGAAACACCCACGTCGAACATGAAATAATCAAGGGCAGAGACGGAGGATAGTTATAGGGTCTCTGGGCTAGAGCCCAGGTAGTTTTTATTGATTTTGATAGTTAGGCTTATAAAAACATCTCCAACAGCTTTTTAAAAATTTTCTAAAATGAGAAGCAAAAGCTAAAATTTTTTAAAAAATTATGCTCAAAATCCAACAGCTTCTCTATTTTGGAGATTTCAGTATTTAATACAATAATAAATATATTATATAATTATTACTTATAACAAAAGACCATTATATATTTTATTGTAACAATAAAATACCCAATCAAATATTCTATTGTTGTCTTGAATTCGTTGGAGCACGTGAAGAATTAAATTTTGGGGAAAGAAGGAAGGCTTTGCTGCAAATTTGGGGAATGAAGACTTCTCTTTCTTCTCATTCCCATTTTGGGAAATGAGATGGGGAAACTGTTAGACCTAAAAACAACTCTATATTCCCTAAAATTGAGAAGTTCAAGAAAATGAGGAAGCTATTGGAGATGCTCTAACTCAGCTAATGAACATGTATAAAACATAAATGTTATGCTTTGTAGCCTACCCAATTCCCATAAATTGTATTTAGCTACATAACTAATTAACCAGAAAAATGAAAAATAAAATAAAATCTAGTGGAATTCATAATAGTTTATAGTTTTGAATTAGGTAATTTTCTTTTTCCTATTACACTTCTCATTACAAACTTTTTTTCTTTCCTTTTTTTCATGTATGAACATTTAAATTCACTATTTAATCTACTTTTATTTATTAAAATATTTTTGTCATATAAAAAAAATTTTAGCCCAACTTAAATTGAAATCTTGGCTCCGTCCTTGATCAAGGGATACTGGCACTAAAATGTTCTATTTGTCACATCATTTTATAAATCAGCCTTGCTGTTTGATTTTAATTTTGGAACCATCTGAGATATTTTGTTGCTTTGGAGTTCTGTAGACTTTTTTTGTAAGAAAATATTCCCCTTTGTATCAGATATTTTTACTTAAATTACTTCCAGTGGATTCATTAGAAAGTGAGACGCTCATACCACAGAATGTGAATGGTATTGTTTCTGAAAAGGAATGAGAATAGTGTTGCTGCTACCTAGATGTGCAAAGTGGAAATGTGGAAACATTCATTTTTTCTCTTTGAAAAAAAAAAAAATCACTTTACTTATCAAAGTAAACCTCATGTTCTAGTCAGTCACGTCTTCATTGAATCATTGCAATGAAGATTTAGCTTTTTGACTCTTTGGGTTACGCCAATTAATGAGGGACGGTGTATAATTGAAGGGTCCAAATTTCACTCTAGTATAACAAAAAAAAAAAAAAGTCTTAAAAATAAAAAATAGCGGGACAGTTGCTCTAGTCATCTCATCATTCTCATGCTTAGATATCTAATGTAGAGATTCCGGCCCAATTTTTGTTAAGGTTTTTTAAAAAAAGAAATTTGTTTAGTTATTCTGGTTTAAAGTCGAAATTTGTTTAGTCCTTGTGGTTTTATTTTAATCTGAATAGTCCTTAAAGTCATGATTTTTCATCAAAATAGTCATTCCGACAATTTTCTCAGTTAAAGACCATAAGGACTATTTGAATGAAAAATCGTGACTTTAAAAATTATTCAGATTAAAATAAAACTATAAGGACTAAACAGATATCAACTTTAAACCACAAAGACTATACAACATTTTACCTTTTTCTAGATTACTTTGATTGTCTAAGTTATGAAGTCGTTGTATTATTGGTTTCTTAATCATTATTTTGAATAAAACTAAAAAAATTATTGTCAAAATTTGAAGTAGACCTTGCTGAAGGTGTTCTTCTTTCGACCAATCATAATCCAGCTCTGCAAGGGGAAATTGTTTTGTTAGCTAGCGTTGCACGAAAGCAACTCATGGGGAGAATATCAAGTCTGTGGAAAAATCATAGATCATATTCATGGTGGCTAATCTGTACCAAAAGAAGCCCACATATTCTTGATATTAAAGTGTGTTTTGGGCTAACGCCAAAGTTGAAGTCGAACTGATATTATGGGCTTTGTGTGATGTAAAGACACTGAAATTGAATATGCTATAGAAATATCCCAAAATACCCCCCAGATACCACTTATTATTATGTCAAATGTCAATAGATGACATGAACCACAAGCTAAACGAGTGGTTGTGACTTTAGCCAATGAAGATTTCAAGATAACTCTCAGTGCTCCATCATACCCTTCTCCCTTGCACTTATCTGTACGCTCATAGCTTCAAGCTCCTTCCTAGCTTCAGATCAATGGCGACCATCACAAATTTCGTAGCCAAACCACCTCTATCTCTATCTGATTCAACCCCAAAAACCAGCTCTCTTTACCACCACCACCACCACCGTTCCTTCTCATCCTTGGTCACCAAACTCAGACCTCTAGCAACAAAGCTAGAAGCCAAACAAGCCCGCTTCAACCTGACCACAAAGGCCACGGCCGCCCCGAAAACTAAGAAAGTACAAAGCGATGAAAGAGTAGTAAAAGTGCACAGCATGTCGGAATTCGATGAAGCACTTCAGTCGGCAAAGAACAAGCTCGTGGTGGTCGAATTCGCCGCCAGCCACAGCGCCCAAAGCAAGAAAATGTACCCCTTTATGGTTGATCTCAGCCGCACGTGCGCCGACGTGGAGTTCCTGTTGGTGATGGGAGACGAAAACGAGAAGACGAGGGAGCTATGCAGGAGAGAGAAGATCGAGAAGGTTCCGCACTTCAGCTTCTACAAGAGCATGGTGAAGATTCACGAGGAGGAAGGCATCGACGGGGACCGGCTCGTCGGAGATGTGTTGTATTACGGCGACAACCACTCGGCCGTGGTGCAGCTGCATAACAGGGAAGACGTTGAGAAGTTGATTCAAGAACACAAGGAGGATCATAAGCTGATTGTGCTTGACGTGGGGCTCAAGAATTGCGGGCCGTGCGTGAAGGTGTATCCGACGGTGGTGAAGCTGTCGAGGAAGATGGAGGACACGGTGGTGTTTGCGAGAATGAACGGGGACGAGAACCAGAGCTGTCTGCAGTTTCTGAAAGACATGGAGTGGTGGAGGTGCCGACGTTCTTGTTCATTAGGGATGGTGAGATTTGCGGAAGGTATGTGGGTTCTGGAAAGGGTGAGCTTATTGGTGAGATTCTGAGATACCAAGGAGTGCGTGTCACTTACTAAGTTTGAATTAATTAGCAAAACTACATTTACAAGTTAAGTTTGGTCGAACATGTAGGAATTGTGACCATATAGATGAACAGTTTATGAGAATTCTATTATTCAGTTGATGTACAAGTGTAGTCTACTGGCTTTGCACGACATTACCTTCAGGATCCTTACCTTCATGTCCAATCCAGCTACTTCCATCAGGGGCTCTTCCAAAATCCTCCTCTTTATTCAGGGTCTTGTTAATTTGTATACGAAAATTATAAATAAAAGAACAAACTGGTTGAATAAAACCTGGCGTGGTCTATAATAAGGAACCATCTCAACATAGATTGATTAAAAATTTAAACTGGTATGCAATACATTTCCCAAATCAGAATATCATTGACATAGTTCCATGTCCCAGACAGAAAAAGAAAAGAAAAAGACATTAGTTTATACTACTAATTCCTTGAAATTCAAAACTACTCTTTGTGCTTCCCTTGTACATGTCCAAATCAAGCCACTTCCAGCAGGCTCTTCCCCATCGTTATTCCATCATTCTCCTCAGCCGTCATTCCCTATAAGTCAAAGAGAACAAACTGGGTTAATAAATATAACCTGGACAGTGGTCTAAATAACTTACTCAACAATATTATAAGTTATACATTCATTATACTACATAACATCTTCAGCTAGTTATAGGAAAAAGGGGAAAACACTAGTACACTGCAGCAATTATCCTAAAGAACAAACCTAGTCACTTTGCTTTTTACCAAATTACATCGATACATTTACTAGAACATATTCTGTAGTTCTGAAAATATACTGATGGTTGTGATAACATGTAAGATGAACACATGGACCAGAACTAATCAGAGATTTCACTAGGCCAGTTATAACTCACAACCCCTAATTATTGTGTTAACAAGTACCATAAGTTTCTAGAAAACCATTCATCACTAGACTTTGATCTATGCAGAGTTGCAGACACCACAATTTATAGATGCATAAATAAAATAGAAAATGACATTCAACTATCCTAAACAGTTGTATAAAACAGAAAAACCATCTTTCAACATATTTAATAAATAAGGACATAAGCACAGACCCATAATGCATAGTACCACGTCATGTCAGCAATTTTTATACAATACCCAAAAAACCAATCTTTTCTGAAATATCTACAAAACTGTCACTGCCTCAACAAAAATATCTTCTCTCTCTCTCTCGACCATTACTGCTGCCATCACGCCGTGAAAGGTCTCGTCTGTCTCTCTAACCCTGGCGGCGGCCGACGATAATGGCGACTTACCGAGAAACTCGAAACTCCTCCTCTCCTCCGCCATCTTCAACAGCGAGGACGTCAACCCCTTCGTTCGCAAAGATCTAGCCTCTCTCTCAATCTTCTCTCTCTCGGCGAATTGGGGCTGAAGTTGCCCCCAGTGGTTTTTTAGTTTTGCAGAACTGAAGTTGTCTGGGTTTCATGTATTAATGTTCTTTGAAGCTTTTTGTCCCCATAATTATATCATCACAGTACCTCTCATCTCTTTTTTTATTTGACTTTTCATCATCCCTCACGTGCTCTCATCTTCTCTTTACCCACTATCTTAGGGAAGGCTAGTTATATATTAAAAATTGTACTAAGTGCTCCGGTTAACAACAAACCACCAAACCTCTACTCTAAAAGAAGACATGGGTGGGTATGGTATGAATTTTTTTTTGCCCCCATAACGAAAATTTACTAAAGCTGCTACTACACTAGTTCACACCTCATCAATGATCGACGACTTTAAAACCTGTTACTGCATTTACTGAAACTCCTACTACACTAGTTGAACCATTAAAACTCTGCTACTATATTTGTTGGAAGTGTAGTAGCAGCTAAATTTCTAGTTTAACATGCTACTACATTAGTTGAGCCACTAAAAATCTGTTACTGTAGTTACTGAAGCTGCTACTACACTAGCTAAACCAATAAAAACCTATTATTACATCACGTATTGAAAATAGCTGCTACTACATTTGTTGAGCAACTAAAAACCCGCTGGTGTACTTACTGAAGTTGCTATTGCACTTACTGAAGCTGCTACATTAAAACTCTGCTACTATATTTGTTGAAAGTGTAGTAGCAGCTAACTCTCCAGTTTAACATGCTACTACATTAGCTACTACTAAACTCCTCCTCTACTAAAAACCCGCTACTACACTAGCTGAACCACTAAAACCCTCCTATTACATATGTTAGAAGTGTAGCTTTCCAGCAAAACATGCTACTACATTAGCTGAGTCACTGAAAACTTGTTACTGCACTTACTAAAGCTGCTATTATACTAGCTGAACCACTAAAACTCGGCTACTACATATGTTGGAAGTGTAGCTTTCCAGCAAAACATGCTGCTACTGTATTAGCTGAGCCACTGAAAACCTGCTACTACTTCTACTGGGATGTTAACCTCTGCTACTACTTCTACTGGAATATCAACCCATGCTGCTGCTGCTACTAATAGAATTAACTGCTACTACTACTGGGATGTTAACCTCTGCTACTACTTCTGTTAGGATGCTAACCCCTGCTACTATTTCTATTAGGATGTTAACCCCTGCTACTAATTCTACTGGAATGTTAACCCATGCTACTACTTTTACCGAAATTAACTGCTACTACACTAAGTTATTGCAATCTGCTACTGTATTACATTTACTGAAAAATCTCAAAATGAGATACTTTTCACTTCTAAAAGCATATTTAATTAGTGTAGGGTTAATTTAGTAAATTAAATCATGACACATGGCATGAAAAGATTGTCCTTAATTGTTAAAAATTGTCCTTATTTGTTTAACAACAACACAAGTGATTTATTTGTGTTTCAAATCCTTTTAAAAGATGTATATGTGATTTGCTATAAATAAAATGAAACGACACCACCTTCCAAACCGCAGGATCATGCTTGTCATTGCCCAAACTTGTTTCTGTTTTGTTGGCACCTCCATTGTTCATCCTGAAGTATAGAGAAACATTATAACAACAGCTGAAACTAAACTGAGGGTAAAAGCATACAATAAAAACCACAAAAGATGACTACTCTAAGGGCATCTCAAGGTACTAATCTAAGCAACCAGGTTCCTAAAAGTAGACATCAATCAGATAATTTCAGTTGGAATTGCATAAGTTAAGGACCATAACAGAAGAATAACAAGAACAATTAATTAAGCTAGCAAGGATTTGCAGTAGGGTTTTAGAGATGGAGATGAATGTTTTTGGTTGTTTTTTTCTTTCTGTTTTGGTGATGGTATCATGGGTTTAGCGTTTAGGGTTTAGGCTAACAAATAGTTTATGGAATGAAAGTGGAAATTGGTATGCAAGGGATTTACCTTACTGCTGCTGTGCAATCGATCAAACTTGCGGTGCCCTTACCAAGATGATAGATCCCATTGGACAGGATATGAGCCCTAAAGCTGGGGTGACTAGAATCAGCGTCCTCCTGGACATGGAGTACAAATTTGCACCAGTAAAGCTGACACCCGGATTCATCCAGAGATTGATGAACAAGAGCCAACTTGGGAGAACCCTCGTGGGTTCCTATTTGGAGCAAGTATGTCTTGGCAAAAGTAAGTTCGCCTAAATCAAGACATGTTATTTTGGGACGGGGAAGGATCTCCCCATCAGTTGGGAGGCCTTGTACTGGTCCAGGGAGCCATCGGCGCTGCTTAGTATCATAAACGTATATGCCCGGAACATACTTATTTATATAGTCCTCCCCCTCCAGCCACTCCTTTTCATACTTGTAAGCACACAAGTACCTTTCGTCGTAAGGGATATATGCCTCAACCCCAATAGCAGCCGTAGGATTCCCGACTATGTCAAAGCTGCCCGATTGCAGATCATAACAAATCATGTGATCACGTGTCCGCATGTAAATGCGATTCTTAGTAACACCAATGAGTTGCTTCCATGAATTGTCCATAAACACGGCCTCGATGCTGGGATATTGATCATCATCATCACGGATACGGTGTAGTGTACGATCATAGTTCAAAGCATACATACAATCATCTTCGCCGGCCACTGCTTCAATAAATTCGCTATCCTTCCAAATAGATACCCATTCCAATTTGTCTTCGTCTTCAACGCCCAGGTCCATGACCATAGGTCCAAGATCAGAACCTATCCGGTACAATTTAGAGTCTACGGCCACAAGCCTTTCTCCGAAATCAAACTCCTTACCAGGAGGAGGTATTCCTTTGATTCTGTCCCTTTTGCTTTCAACGACCACAGAAATCTTGTCCTCACCCCATTTTGATGAGGCTTCCTTTTGCAAAGTACCCCTTTTTTCCTCAATCACGTACATGGAGAAGGGCTTGTCTATCACCTGCACGTAGATCGGCATATCCACGTTGTCAGCCATCGCCGCCGCCGCCGCTAACCCTTACGAAAGTCTTTTTTGTTTTTGTTTTTCCGCTGCGGCTTCTCTCTCTATTTGTATATTCCGTGGGCTGGGCTATGGTTCGCTTATAGATTGTAGATGATGATATAACTCGCTCTGAATTTAGTTTAAGTACGATGCAGGCGTTAAAGAGCACGGTGAAGCAGCTGAGCATGATCCACCGGTACCGTATTAGAACAATGGGGGCATTTCGATTACTGCAAGTTCTTCACATGTACGACGTCGCATCTGCCTGATTTCAGATCATATATATATAAAAGAATACCTGCTCTCATCTGCATGTGAATTAATGTTCTTCTCAGTACGTAAGACCAAGGAGACGCTTCAACGAGTCCTGTGGTACCAAGTACTAACAACTTAGTACTGACTTCACTTTTGTCCGCCCCCAAATATGATGATTTTCTGGCATGGTAGATTGGTAATAGTAGTAGTAACAATGGGCCTATGTGCATGATAGTATGTCTCCTATATTTATGGATCGATTCAGTCAAAATACGTCAGCTATGAAATTGGGAAGACGACCAGATCTCTCGGTTTTCAGATTTTTCGTGCTTAATGAGGTTACCAATGCTTCTCTTTTTTTTTTTTTTTTTTGATGAAATACCAATTCTTCTCTGTTCTTCAACTTTTCTAAACAGGATTTCAGTTTGTTATGCCCATCAATATAGCTCTTCGTTGAAATTTTGATCCACTGCCAAGCCCATATCATGTTAACGAGATTTTTCCATATGAATGAGGGCATGTTTTGAACCATATAAAAGGCATAATCTGCATATATAAATTGGTTCCGTTCCAAGAAGTGGTTGGGTATTAGCAATATAAACGAGTGCACTGCACTATTCTATAGAAGTAAATATTAATTAATATCATTCATGAACTTCAAGGGAATTGTACAAACTTAAAATTTCGCCCCATCTCGAAAGGTTCTGGTATTGGTATATAATATAGAGTGCGGTTATTAGTACCTTTAAATTTGCTCAATATACCTCTCATTTTCTCTACATCTCTATCTTACTTTTAAATTCAAGTGCTCATTAGACCTCCTTTCAAATTCTTAAAATGTCAAGACCCACCCTGAATTTCATCCTGAAACCCGGAGTAAGTCTTGCGGGGTCCACCTCCAAGAAAATTTACTAAAGAATTCGGTAAACCTCCCTTGCAAATGAACAACCCTAACCCGGAAAAAATCACGAATTTACCCTTTTAGACGAAACAAACAACTTCCACTTCATCAAAATGAAGATAGCAAACATCATCCTTAGAATATTTCCCAAATTAATAAATAAGGACTTAGCACACAACCGAAAATAATATTATACAATATCCTCAAGAGAAAATCAGAGCTACTAGACACTAGAGGAAGCAAGAAGAACACTGGTAGGTTAAATAGGTAACCTACTGAGGAAAAGTGGTGGAATGCGGGTGACTATGCCTCGCCTTCTACTAGATCCAATCCGAACTCTGCAGACTGGGCATTTTAAAAAAAAGGCCCAGGGGAAGACATTTGAAACCGTTAGAGTGAGTGGACAAAAATAATTTTAAAAAGAAATAAATCTTTATGCTTTCCCGATTTAACTTATGTGGAAAAACAATTAACGGCATCCAACAAGCTCAAAAGCTTTTAAAAATTTACCAAATTTATCGAAACGTGATTAGCCGCACTAGTCACCAACACTTCATAAAAATAGAGCCTCTCAGGCTAAAATAAAATATGTATGTATTAGACTCGTCATATCCCTTGTATGAATTTTATGAAGGAATAAGAGAATAGAAATTCACACAAAGCTACAACGCTTGCGTCTAACACTCACGTCGCGTCATAATAAAATTTTACCTCATTATAACAGAAAAGACGGTGTGTGTGTATATATATATACACGCGCATATCCTCTCTATATATAAATTCTTATATTTATATAAGGCTACGACGATTGCGTCTAACGCTCACGTCGCACCATAATGAAATTTTTCCTCATTATGATGGAAAAGCACGTATAGCTAGCTAGCATTTCGTTATATACATATTATTCTCATAATTCATCCAAATATGGATATATATATATATACTCACCGAAATTCTCAATTTCGGTTATTCTCTAACAACATAAATTATTTCGCATGCACATTATTTAAAATAAAAGTCCACTCACAAAATAGGCCTAAGCCTGATGTCGATCTGAGGCCTCTTCTGCTCGAGCCTCCTCACGTCTTGTTCTAAATATACAATTTAATTACCAGCCAAAAAAATCCATTACTTACTCAAAAATAGGCAAATTAACATGAGCCGTAACCACGCTCATTCTCGCCTAACTTCGATATTCTTAAATCGAAACGATCCAAACTTTAATACCATAATCGAGAGCCGAAAATACAACCTCCCCCAGAATAACGACTTAAATCTTACGGCTGGATTTTACATTAACTAACCGCAAAAAAATACCAAACTTCAGAAATTCACAAACTTATCTAAAACTCATCCAAAAATTCCATAGTTCACATCAATAAACACCCTTTAATAATCC
Source organism: Fragaria nilgerrensis (assembly GCA_010134655.1). Taxonomy (NCBI): domain Eukaryota; kingdom Viridiplantae; phylum Streptophyta; class Magnoliopsida; order Rosales; family Rosaceae; genus Fragaria; species Fragaria nilgerrensis. The sequence goes on from CM020978.1 coordinate 32,565,648, forward strand.
ACATTTAAAACCATAAAAATCTCCCCACCAGCGGCGGTCGGAGGCTGACTCTGGCGACCTCCAATGCCTATGAAAATTTGACAGAATCTTTCTCTCAACTCCCTCTACTACTTTCCTAACTAGCACAAACATCAATTCCAAGCCTAACTAGGTCAATCGAGCAAAAACATCATAAAAAGCCCTAAAACTTCAATTGAACATCTCTCCTTGTCAAGACCGAATGAAGTCGATTCATTTTGAGGGATCACTAACCATGATGAGAGCTACAACATGAGTCACAAGTCTCGAGCTATGGTGGCCGGAGGAGGGAGTTCCGACGACGAAACCACCACGGCAGTCGGACCTTTCGGGGAGAGAACTCTTTCACGGCGGAGCTAGGGTGGCTCTCATCGTCCTAGAGTGGAAGCTGGGACGGAGGCCGACCGTTTCGGACCGGAGCGGCGGCGGCGAACGATCGGAAATTCTGGCAGGGAGAGAGGGCTCGGGGAGCGGGAGAGAAGAGAGAGAGAGAGAGAGAGAGAGAGAGAAAGTGTGGGTGTTGGGCTTCTCCCACACCGGTCCAGCTTAAAACCCATTCCACAACAAACCCAACTCCAAAAAAATAAAACACCCCGAAAAATAATACCCTAATAAAAATTACATTTTACTAGCTAAAATTTACCATTTTTACAGTTATCACATCTTTCTCCTACGAACAAATTTTCGAAAAACCGTCCCGCAAAACTCCTCTAGAGACCAATTAAACTATAACCTCATTGACGGAGACGGTAAAATTCTTATTAACACCAAGCTAGTAAATAAGGTAAAAATTTAAGGGTCGGGATGTGACATAAAATAATCTTGTTTATGTAATCCACATATAGATTAATATATTATTCATTACACCTCTTATTCACTCATTATATCTCTAATTCTTTTTTTTCTTTTTTCCTTTTGCATGCGAACATCCATTCCCGACTTTCATTCTTTAATTTTTTTCTTTTTTCTTTTTAACGCAAACCTCCATTCCCGACCTTGATTTCTTGATTTTCTTTATTTTTTGTACTTTTTTTATTTTGCATAAAATGTCATTAGACATTTATTTTTTGATCAAATTGTAACCTGTAAGAAATAATTTTCAATGATATCAATTTTCAAGAAAAGTTAATTCAAATCATGAAGAATACTATTCTCTTGAAAATTAAAAAAAAAGGATTGTGTCTCAATTTTTTTTATCGATCATCAAAAGAATGTTCTAACATGAACTATTCAATATTTTTGTTACTTGTATTTCTATTTTACATATACTATTTTTTTTGTAAGTTTATATTTTTGTTTTTATACCTCATGATGATAAACTATTTTAGTACTTATTTATTTATTTTTTAATAATTGATAGGTCATAATTTTTATAAAAATATTTTTTCACTTTTATACATGCATGTGACATGTATGATAATATAAATATATAAATGCTTTAATAAGTATGTGGTAAAACTAGAAAATAAAAACCAATGAGGAAAATAATAAAATTCAAGGGCCAATGATAAAAAAGTACTTTTAGAAGTAACAAATATTCATTGATGATAAAATAGTACACTTATTTAATCTCTTAACCGTTACACATAAAAAAAAAATATTACGATCTATACCACAGACAAAAACAGTCGAATCTCTCTCTCTCTCTCTCTCTCTCTCTCTCTCTCACATCAGTGGCACTACATCTTCTCTGATCTATGGGTCACGCCCCTTCCTCCACGTCTCCGACGTCGCCGTCCTCGCCCAAGCTTGCAACCGCGACGAGAAGAGAAGCTTCACCGGAATGAGGATGTGGGCCCCCTGGCCGGGGTGCTCGTGGCCGTGAAGGACAACATATGCACGGCGGAGATGTCGTCCACGACGGGGTCGAGGGTTTTGGAAGGGTACACGTCTCCGTATGATGCTACTGTTGTGAGGAAGATTAAGGAGCTAGGTGGGATTGTGGTCGGCAAGACCAATTTGGATGAGTTTGGAATGAGCAGCACCATCGAAGGCTCCGTGAAGTTGTGGATGAGTTTGGTCAAAATCATAAATTCAGTGAAGTTGTGGAGATGAAGGATATTTGGAGGATGATTCCAGCAGCTGGGTTCACATTAATGGAGTTTTCTACTGGATTTGAATAATGCTTTGAATTTTACCTGATAAGAAGGTTAGTTGGTCCTTTGGAAACTTTTAAATTGTGCCAGTATCTGTTCATCATTCGTAAATGATATAATAGAAAAGTGGTGACCTGCATTTGGTTGCAATTAAGGTAAAGATCTATAAGTGAGCATATAGTATCCAAAGGGAACTGGTTGAGAGTAATGTTGATCAAGTTTTGCTCCTTTTGGTTTGTTAAGTGAATTATAAGGCATGTCTGGACAAACGCTTCATGCTCTTTGGTTAATTGAATTTTTTGGTTGATTGATTATAAAACGTAGAGCTAGAGAAACTGAGTGGCTCTAATAGTTGAACAAAGTTGTATTATTATTGTTATTATGGTGAAGTGGGCTGGAGTGTTGGGTGTCCTAATAAATTTAGGTACACCAAATATAGGAACTTGTATCAATGGAAAAAGTCGTAGATATTTTTTGGTCAAATTTTGGTTTGGTTCTTGTGACCTTAAGCTTATTTGGTATTGTGGAGGTAACTTGAAATTGGAAAAAGCAGTAGTAATGATATTCAGTTATGAGCCATGACAAGTTGAGTGGATTAGACAAAGCTCAGTATTCATGTTTGGCATATATGTTAAATGGTTACAATATGAAAGATGATCATAAATCCTTAAAGGTTTCATTGAATATGGGAGATAATTTCCAACTTGGAATTGTGGTAGTAAAGAATTATATTGATCTCGATCAGCTGTTCCCAACCAAAGTCATCTCACTTCATCAAGATATTGAAAGAACAAACCAACTTAGTCTTCAAGCCATAACATGTCCCTTAATAAATAGTTACATGGATAGTTACATAGATGCATAGTTACAAGGATAGTTACATAGATAGTTACATAGATAGTTACATGCATAGTTACATAGATAGTTACATGCATAGTTAGATAGATAGTTACATAGATAGTTACATAAATAGTTACATAGATAGTTACATGGATAGTTACATGGATGGATAGTTACATGCATAGTTACATAGATAGATAGTTACATGGATAGTTACATGCATAGTTACATAGATAGATAGTTACATGGAAAATTGAGAGACATCAGTTGAACCCTCTCGTCCCCCTATAGCTATGCCTTTGCGCATCGACACAGCAGCAAACCATCAGCCGCCATCACCACCACCGCCTAAAAGATCGATCAGGAAAGAGAGAAGTGTAAGGATGTCCAAGTATAAGTTAACCGAAGCGAAAATGTAGTCATTTTAAAACTTTTTTAGTAACATAGAGTTTGTGTTTAATAACTTCATATCCACCATTTATGTAGGTGAAGACTGATGCAGGACGTTCACATTATAGATAGAAAGAGAAGGCTCAATACTAGATAATATATAAGTATACTTGGTCTTTACTAGTTCCTACTTTCCAACTCACTTAAGTCAACAAATTCCTCTATTAACTAACCAATTTTGGCAAAGCTACTTAATATATATAAGCAAGTCTACAGAATCTAGGTACCTTTAACTTGTGGCATCCCAGTCAGATGTTCACATTTGAAACAGAGAAGGTAAATTGTAAATCAACAGCAATCTGAGTTTTATTGGTAATAAATCAGACCTACAAGTATTCCATTTAAACATCTATGAGTAGTTCGTCATGACATTGACAATTTTACCTAAACCATAACTAGGATCAGCTGCAGAAACGAAGGCTATCTAAGAATTAATATGAGTAAAGCAACAAGTTCTCAGCTTTTAAGATATAGCTGGACTCCAACTATAGCTGGACTGCAGCCAACATGTACTCATCATACTCATGGCGCTTGATCAGCTTATCTGTGTCGTAGACAATGTAGCCACACAAGATGAGGCATCCCACAAGAGTGATTATCATGTGACTGGTTTTTCCCAGAGGATAGAAAATCTGCAACAAACAACATACGCTCATCAATATATGATACCCAACAAACCGAAATAATGAAACGCACGATTCAGAATGCAAGAGTTAAAAAAAAAAGCCTAGCTAGAGGCAGGGATAAAAGCAGTATCAAAGCCCTAAATAGAGAATTCAAGACAAATATTATACCTGAATCAGGCTAAACCCAATAAGAACGGTCAAAACAGCAAATAGAAAAGGACCAAGGAAGCTGAAATCATAGCTTCTCCTTGCAGCCCAAAATGTGTAGTGTCAAGCTGATGAAAGTCACAAGTGTTATACCATAAGCCTCCAAAAGTACCTTCTCTGTTTTCCATTTCATCAAATTACACAATGTCAGCAAACTCGACTAGATAGTAGATACCTCCAAATCACTACACAGATCTATGTACCAATTCATCAAAATGCATCACTTACAAGAATCGGAAAACCGCTTACAAATTCCAAAAAATTGTATCAAAATTTAACATTCACTTTAAGAAAAAAATTACCGAATCACCACAATTAAGAAAAAAAATTAACATTGACAAAAAGAAAAAAAAATTACAGAATCAAAATGCAAAAACAAAGACTATGATTATAGGTACTAACCTTCAGTAAAAACACAATGCATTCCAACAATGACTCAAATCAAGACAGTGAAAATCCCCATCAAAATGAAATTCACCGGGTACTTCTTGCCGCAAAAGCGCAATACAACTACCACTGCAATCAAGTCAAACAACAGTCAAACCCTAATTAAAGAAGTAGCCATCTTTACTGAGAAAAAGTTACCGGCGAGGGCCAAGACGAAGTCGGCGATGAGAAGGCCGAGGCCGGCGTAGGTGTCGACAAAGAAGAGGGTGATCGGGCGGACCACGCCACGGTGGCGGTGAGGAGTAGATGGACCGTGAGGATGGTGTAGACTTTGCGGATGAAGGCCAAACGGAGCGTCGGGTTCTCGGTCATGGAGGGGTAGAGTCCAGGTTCGTCTCCGATTAACTTGAAAAGAAAAAGACGATCGAAGACTTGAACGGTGATGAAGAAGAAGGACCAAGCCGGAGATGGAGAGGGAGAGAGAGATGCGGGGGCTGAGCGCAGTGGAGAGAAGGTATCAGTCGCCGGAGCTCCGATGGAGTTAAGAAAGATAGTGTGTGTGAGAGAGAGAGATGAAGAAACTGAGATCGATCAAAAACAGGTTAAATGAGAGAGATGAGGGTAGAATGGTCATGTAAAAAGAGTGAAAATAGATCTCTATAACATTTAAGATGTTTTAAGGTGACCATCTTATCATGTAACATGTTTTGATGGTGACATTTTTATCATGTAGAACATTTAAAAACTATTTTATCATTTGTATCTTCTTTTTTTTTTGACGTAAAAGCCATACGGCAAATTCATTGATACTCAAGCTAGAATGACACGGATACATGTCTTCCCTTGCCAAACATTTGGGCAAGTTAAGGACGTGTCATGCTAGCATAATTCATTACAAAGATTCCGTTCACTTATTTTTAGACAACAGAAAAGAAATATTTGAAAACTAAACAATGCTAGGTCTCCTAAGAAGGAGCTTACTGTTCTTAGATTAACTAAAAACTTAGACTAGGGAATGAAGTAAAATACTACAGCCATAATTTGAGGCCTAAAAGAAGATCCAAAAGAAGATGCTCACAATACAAAGCCCAGCAGGATATGGCAAGAAATTAGCCCACTACCATCTCCACAGTTTGCAGCTCTCATGCGAGTGTACTGACCTACCTTCCAGTCGCCGTCGTCATGCCATGTCGTGACCCAAAGCCAGCCAAGACACACTGTCGCCGCCTTGCGCCCAAGCCACCATAAGTTCACACCTTGAAAACAACGCCCCAGCCAAGTTCTTTTGGAACCGACCCACACCGACGCACAAAGGCATGAAACTCGCCAATGCCCTAGACGTAAGCCATCCACCACCACAGAAGCCACCCCTTTTGAGAGAAAACCATGGACCATGCCCAGCCATCCGCTAATCCATGAGTCGAGAAGCATCCCTCTAGATCTCTTCCGAGGCAAGGACGAGGCCAAGAGGCTCGCCGAGGCGTTCGGGCGCCACCGGACGAGGTTAGATCAGAAAGTTTTGGGAGCTTTATCATTTGTATCTTTAAATAGTAGTTTAGTGTTAAATACCCAAAATTTTCAATTCATTATTATTGAAGTAGAAAGTTTAGAGAATAAATGTATTACTTTTTGTTTAATTAATGTCATTAATAGTTATTATGTAAGAAGATAAATATGTCATTTAATAATTTATAGTAAAGTGAGGTCAAATAAGTAAATTTGAAGGCCTCGTCTCAATAACCGCACTCACAACTATATGACCAGCACTTGAGTAACTCTTTAAGTTTTTTCATGAGCAGTATACATAAGGTATGGTTTTATGGTGTTATGGTATTGAGATCGATCTCATGAGCACGGATATTTTGTTGTTGGAATAGTGCTCACACCAGCACGATCTATTGACAGATCACTCTTATCTCGAATTAATCTTGCAATAATTTTGGAATTGACATGGCAACCGCAAATTAATCAACCTATTTTGACAGCTCGTTTTTCGATCTGGAAACTGAAACCTAGCTAAATATATAGCTAATTTCCTCGATTATAATGGTCAAAATTCTTCCAATAGTTACCAGAAAACAACAGGCAAAATAGAGTGCTACGTACTACTAGTTTGTCGTCTGTGATATTATGTTGTTGTTCGATCTGCATTCACTTAATTCCAGATTCCAGAACACTCCAAATCCAACCTCATCATACATATATACTCAAGATCAAATAAATCAAAATCAATTAAGCAGAAGAAAGCATTAATGGTAAACCACGACGTTTTGTATCGTATGAATATAACCCATCAAGCTGTGCGCCAATTACAGTTGCTTAATCCAAATCCTGATCGATCACCTAATGAATTTGAATCTAAAAATCTTACAAAAAAATAAAAACAAATTTCATATGAAGAATCCTGTACCAAAGAAAAAGAATGGAGAAATTGATGATGTATCAATGTGCTTTAACTTGTAGAGGACTCGGCGGAGCCATGGTTCTTCTCTTCCATAGATTAATCTCTTTCCTTGGCTGCAACGCCACGTCACCTCCCGGCGACCCGCCTATCGTCAACGGCGCCGAGAAAGCGATTTTCGTATGCTCACGCTCGTGATCTTCATAATCACTATATTCTCCATCTTCGTCCGAATGATAATTCCGGATGTTATCGTCATCGTGACGTGGCGCCACCTTGGCCAGCGGCGCTTGCCAATCAAAGTTGGCAAAAGCCTGCCCTCTTCCGCTCGCAAACCGCCGCATCTGACTCAACGACGGCGCTCTATCCGGAAGCCCCGCCGCCTTGGTTTTAGGATCATCAACGTCGGCATCGGATTTTCGTCTTGAATTCGCACCGCTAAACATCCTTCGAAACGCAGACGCGTGCTTCTTTACTTCCCTGCTAGGTTTTGTTTCCATTGAATCCTTTGATTGGTTTCTAGGAGGCAAACCTTCGCGTTTTGTCTTCTTGATTTGTTGGTGTTGTTCTTTCTTCTTCTTGATCTGTCCCATGCACGAAACCTTCGGCGATGTGGGTTCGACTTCTTCTACGCTCCCGAAGCTACTGCCTCCGACGTTGTTCCTCGGCTTTCTCCGAGCTTCGTCCGGAATAAGCGGGCCGGAGAACCCTACCCCCCGACCGCCGTGAGTTTGTGCTTAGGGCTGTAAGAAGCGCCGTGAAAGTAAACTGCAGACGCTGCTTTGGGTAAGAATTTCAAGATCTTGCTTCTGGATTTACTTTGTTTCTGAAGTTCCATTGTAACACGAATCGAATCGTCTTCTAAAATCGAGTAAGGGCTATCTGACCAGTACCTGTATATATAAGGGTGTGTTTTATGAGGTGTGACAGCTTCAACAACGGAAGGAAAGGCTGGTCAAACAAGGTGGTGTGACCTAGCTTAACCTTATTTATTTCCTCTTAAGATTGAATTATATAATACAGCTTGCGTTTCCCACAGGTTTCCGGATTTATCTCGGCCAAGGTTTTTATCCTTTTAGTTTTGGGTAAGCGCACATTCAACGTTTTAATCAGAGTGGCTAAATTTGAATTGATAGATTTACGATAATTGACTTTTTTTAGGCATGATTGAGGGTTTTGTCCAGTTATGACTTGTTAAACCCTAATCGGATCGATCATTAAACATTACACGTAGGTATATAAGATAGTGATGAGTTGACAGAGTTATTTAGATGATGAAAGGATGCGTCATGAGATATTGAGATATACGGTAGGTTAAAAACGGGATTCAAAAAGATTTAATTTGTTTTTCTTGCTAAAGGGAAGATCAAGTAGCTTGCTAGGAATGTTTGTTTGTTCTTGGACGCACTGGACTTGTTGGAGAAATGGGATAAAGAAATTGAGAAGAGGTAGCATCTCCATAGTATTGCTAAATTGGAAATTTATCAATTTTTGAGGTGAATTGATGCTCCAGCAGAATACATAAACCATTGTTAAATAACCATTGTTAAATAAGATAATTGCTAAATAAAATTGACAAATTTGTCAATGATCCATGCATAACTAAAACAATTGCTAAATCTTTTCTCTCTCCTCCCTTGCCCACGTGGCACTTTACAATTATTAAAATATAAAAAATAACAGTCACTGATGAAGTAACATTATTAAATCGATACCTAAATTTTAAAATATTGTTAAATATATAAATTTTTGAATCTCACTACTGGAGATGCTCTATATCAATTCATTTCTAAAGATTAATTTACGAATGGTATAACCCATCTATTAGTTCTACTGCTTTGGTTTGATCATGTACAAGTAAACGTCCAAACTAATCTTTAGTTTGGCAAAGGTTAACAAGATGAGGTGTCGTTTCCTCTCTCACTTTTAGCCATTAGAAAAGAGTGTTAGTAAATATAACATATGTAAAATGAAAAGTAAATAGTACAATTACAAATTACAAAGTAGTAAAACATGTTCTCATGAAAAGGGAAGGAAAAAAAAAACGTAGTCTTTCTACGTATATTGTTTTATTCAGTGGGGGTGGTCGATCCAGTGGTGACTAGCCTGGTAACGCATCCTTAAATTGACTGATCCACCGTAATTTTTAACATTAATACTTTGATTGTAAGATGACCAATCCATGTTAATGTGTTTTGTTGAAAATGTCATTTATCATTGATTGGAAAATCAGGATACAGGTAATTTTCATTAACCTGTTAGCTAGCTAGGGTTTGAAAGCTTGACGTGGTCTCCGCATGATGTTGAAAATTGAAGAGCTTATTAAAAAAATTTGGTGGGAGAAGGTAGCAGATGTAATCGTAATCGGGAGTAGCTAGCAAATTATATATACAGAGAGTTTTGGGTAGCACTAGTCTGACTTCCATTGATAAGGTCAAATACGTAGGGCATCAACATCGCATGGCATCTCTGACGCCGGCGTTCATGTATTCCGATCATTACCATACGCACACACACGTATATTGTATTTACCTTGTTACCAAGTAACGAGATTGCAGAGAGCGTGGTTACTGGTTAGTAAAACAGTAAGAAAGATTGAGTTTTGAGATGTAATACATAAAAATGCGAACGAAGACGAATAAAATAGGTGCAGATGATAAAATAGAGTGTTTGAAATAGATGGGTGATGTATACATTAGCAACTGGGAAGCAAACTAAGTCAGCTGAGAAGTGTCAATATAGAAGTTGTTAATTCCATGTGGGTATGAAAACTATGATGAACTCAATGTTGGACTTTGGTTCAATTAGGAAGCAATTGGTGAATTGGATATATATGATCGACGACGAACAAGCTAGTATAATAGGAACTATGAAGCTTCCTCCACATACAAGTAAGTCTTAAATATACGATGTGAACTAGACGTACAACCTCCATCGCTCTAATAATGTGATGTCCTTGTCTTCTTGCCCATTCCATCTTGCATGCGTACAAGAATGGTACAACAACAACATCGTGATTCATCTGCCGCTCCCAATTAAGCTTGGATTAGTAATTCCATTATTCCTATATAAGCATGCCTTTTACATTTTATGTTTGAAAAATCATTTAATTAAGATACTTGCTTGATTGAAGCTAACATCTATAATAAGCACACTGTTCTAACACTCTAAAAAAAACAAATCACAATAAACACAATCTAAACCTAAGACTAGTAAACCACACTGGGTACACGTCTAAATAGACAATTTGAAATATAATGTAAATCAAGAACTACGGTCGATCTACGGCTTCAAAGCTTAGAAGATAACACTGCAAGATTTTCTTATTTTACTTGGGACATAAGCTTTGTGTTCCCCCGGATTGTTTGTTTTCCGATTTACCATTTGAAGGATCTTGATTTTTTTTTTGATAAAATAAGAACATTTATATGGAAGATGTTACAAGTGATATGAATAATATAAACAGGGCCACTAATGAACCACTTATAACAAATCTCATACCGAAAGACCCGAAAAATGACTTCCTAAAAAAGGTACTAAATGACCGAAAGACCGGAAGATCTCGACTTTAGAAGGATAAATTTGCTTTCTGAGATCACTTGGAAGCTTAGTATGGTTTCTAAAAGTGTGAACCGCTGGGACGCGGCCAGGGATCATTCCAAAGTATATGGCCCAACTTATATTTTGGGCCTAGGCTGAGGCCCATTAATCGAGCACCTCTGTTGGATCCGAAATTCCGAACTGAGTGTCCTTTAATCAGTCACCACTAAGCTCCAGCCACCGCCAAATCCCATCGTCTCTTTGCCTCCAGGTACGCTTATATCTTAGTTTGAATTTTCTTTAACTTCACTAAGTCAGTAATGATGCAATTATAAATTTGTGTTTGCCTGTATATGAACCACGAAGAAACCGTAGGTTCGTAGCTTTGATTTGATGAAATCGATTACTACGATGTTTTGGAGGTTTCGACTTCCATGATCTGAATTGGAAATGCAAAATTAATGTATCGATCAGCTGAGTATGTTGTTTTGTGTGAAATTACGAATGGTTCATTTAGCTGAGTGTGTTGTTTTGTGTGAAATTACGAATTGCTTGCTGAATAAGAGGGTTATTTGGCTCTCTATTGTGGATTAGTGTGCGATTCTGACATGGTAAATGTGTGTTTTTGAAGAAGAGAGCCGATTATGGCTCTTGCCTTTGATTTGCAGGACTTCCTTATCCGCGCTCGAGTCTTGAAGCTGTACAGGCAAGCACTAAGGGTTACTCGAAGAGCCCCTGTTGATGCTAGAGGTCAAATTCCTTGCTTTAAGCAATCCGTTTGTTCAATTTGATTCAAGAAACAGATTTCAAAGCATTCTTCATTTGCATTGCTCATTTTCGTTCTACAATGCCATTGCTATATTTGTGTAAGCACACAAACACCTATGGTTGTGCTTTGAATGTGTTTAGAGATGTAGGAAAAATCACATTACATATCAGTTTGTTGATAGTTCTGACTTCTGAGGAAGTTATGGCTTTATGTTCTTTTGTAAACTTCAAGATACATCCTGAATGGCGGTTGATGTTTGCAGGTGAACTTAGAACGACGATTAGACAAGAAATGGAGAATAGTCGTGACTGCAATGACAGGCAGAAGATTCGTTATTTACTTAGTGAAGGACGAGAGAGATTAAAACGTCTAGATGAGATGCTTGACATGCAAGGCCGTCCTGAGTAAGGAAGAAGGAAGAGCTTTGTATTTGTATTCTGTAAGTTGTTGAATTTCTGAATGCTTAATTTTCCATTTTGTATTTGCACATTCACTGTTGTCTAAATCTTAGCAAGGTTCCAGAACTTATTTCATCTTCTAAATTTTCATCATGATTAACCATAGTGACCAAATATTGTACCAAAGTTAGACTGGCCAAGTCGCCTCAGTTTGTTATCAAACGGTGTTTCAAATACAATACTGGCTGTAGCAAATTAACCCAAGTCGTCTGTAGCCTGCACAGGGAATGATTCAATGAATAGAAATGGTCTTTTGACATTGTCCTGTACAGTATATGCTTAAATGAAATCGTAGAACATTTCATTAAGATGGAAAGGGTACACTATCAAAATTCTAAAGAGAGCCGCCATTCTATAGCTCAGATATGAAATAATTATATCTGCTATGGAAGTTTACAGGAATCTCAGATATGTTACAATGGTATGGAAAGAAAAAAGAAAAAAGAAAAAAAGAGCATCAAAATTGGTATCCAGGCGTACTAGCATAACAACAATGAAACCTGCAACCAAAATTCATAAAAACACTATGAAGAATGTTTCATTACTAATACAAAAAACAAAGCAGCCACTGGTTCATTCTAGACTGCCAATGGCCGGGTAACAAATCCCCTGTCAACCATTTTTTCCACCAATTCCTCATGTTTCTTCAACTGTCCTGCATTCCTCAACTGCTTCAGAACCATCTCATAAACAGGCATACTCGGTTTTAAGCATTTCTCCTCAATCATTTCCCTACAAAACCTGTAAGCATTGTTCCAGTGCCCCATTGCACAATACATAGAGATCAAGACCTTATACGTGTTCACGTTAGGCTCCACTTCATTCTCATCCATCTCCTTCTTCAGCTTGAGCACCATGTCAGTAGACTTTGACTCGGCAAACATCTGCATTAACACATTGTAGGTCACTGTGTTCGCCTTGCAATCCAAATCTTTCATTGTGTTATACATCCTGTGAGCACCATTCACATCCTTCAGCTTCGCAATGCACCGAAATATAGGATTGAAAGTCGATGCATTAGGGCTGCAGCCTTTCTTCACCATCAAATTCAGCACCTTAGCAGCCTCTTCAACATTCTCATCCTTACAATGACACTCTATGAGAAAATTATAAGTAATAACATCCGCATTGCATCCCAGCCTCTTCATCTGATTATAAACCTGCAACACCTTTTCTGTTCTTCCAGCCTTCACATGAACTCTCATTAGATTGTTAACGTGATCGAATTCGGATTGCAACCCGCATCAATCATCTCCGCAAACACATCATGAGCGCGAGTAATCTGTCCGCACCTACACAATGCATCAATCACAATGCTGTAACTATACACATTCGGCTCAATCCCCGCAGCCTTCATCTCATTAAACACCCTCTCTGCCTCCACAATATTCCCAGCCCTACACCAACCATTAACCAAGCTAGTGTACAGAATCACATCAGCCTCAAACTTATGCTTCAAGCTATCGAAAAACGCCTGCGCTTCAGTTGCCCTTCTCTTCTTACAGAGAATCCCGATCACAACCGAGAATGCAATCCTATCCGGACTGACACCATACTCCTCCATACGGTTAAACGCGAGCACCGCCTCCGCAGCCAATCCAGCCCTCACGTACCGCCGCACGAGAATCGAGAATGTCTCCACCGTAATCTCAACATTCCGAGCCTTCATCAAGTCAATCACATGCCAAGCCAAATCGAACTGCCTCACCTTTCCGGCGAGGTCGACCATTTCGTTGTAAGGCTCCGGATTATGCTCGAAGCCGTCGCGTGAGGTGGCCCAGTTGAAGAACGCGACGGCCTGGAGGACGGGGATGCCGTGGCGTACGGCGCCGCATTTCTCGAGGACGCGGCGGACGACGGCCGGAGACACGGCGGCGGCGGAGAGCTGGGAGAAGTCGGAGGAGAGAGAAGGGATGGTGTAGGTAGGGTTTGGAGGAGCAGGGTTGGGATTAGGGTTAGGGTTGTTGCGGTGGTGGTCTTTGATTAGGGAGTGGAATGTGTCGGCGATTAGGGTTTCTTCGGCGGCGAAGTTGGGGGTAGTTTGGGAAGTGTCGTCGTCTTCTTGGAGATGAGGCTCTGGAGCTGAAGAGAAAGAAGAGGGATTGAGAAGTCGGTGGGATAGAGGAGAGAGAAAGCGGCGGAGAGGGAGGTTTGATTTGGTTAAGGCGGCCATAGCTGCTGCTGCTGAGTTTCAGAAAGGAGGGTACCTGGGAATATTGGCTCCGAAAAGAGCCATAGTAGATGGGCCTCAGTCCAAATGTATGGGCCATTGAGCCCAATAACGTTGTTTTTCTCATTGTTTGTTTGTTTTTGGTACAAAGAGAGTTAACAATACAGATTGTAGGTTCAGCTAAAATTGCAGAACCAAATATCTGTTGTCCAAAAATACAGATTGTAGGTTCAGGTGATTATACAGTCCTCTTACTTTTGCTCAAATCATACATTTAGCAAGTGATATTAAATTCCATTGCTTTTTGAACAACATAGAGACATACAAGTATGTTGAGTGTTTGATTATGAATGGGGGAGAGGATTCTACACCATTAATGTGTAAGTACTCAAATCGTCGTATAAGAAGATCGAATGAATACTAGAGACTTTAATTCTTTCCTTTTAATTTTATTTTTGATCCGATCAAATTAAATGTTCACAATAAGAGTATATATTTTCGATCTAGTGTTTTCACCTCCTTAGTTTGAAACACTTGGGATAATTTTTTGGCTTTCAATTTTGTTAACGGTACTAGTATATATGCATGTAGTGACGTAGATGGCCGGATCAAAATATTGCATATTAGTTGCTCAGTTCACTTACACCGTGGTTTATAAAAGAATTTTCGTATGAATGGTAATTTATTACAAGGAATGCGCTTATGGTTTCTGACTTTGATGTGTCTGTTATGATAGTCCATCCATCATGGCTATTACTACAATCTCTAATGTAAGTTGCCTGTTGGGTTATCAATTGTAACTCCACATTCTAAAAAAAAAAAAAAAAAAAAAAAACGAACATACCGAGAGTACTTATCGACACAAACACATACATAAGTAACAAATTAAGCCCCCAATATATTCAAAAAACCCTAAAGCCAAACCAATTAGCAACCCCAACTCAACACCTATGATCTTTACACACCTCTATACAAAAATCTGCTCACTTTGTTTCATTCTGGTCCTTAATCGATCTAGTTTTATGGTATGGATCATACTTTGGTAAGCTCAGTAACTCCCCCAAACTCTTGTCAATCCATTGATGGACTTTCTTGATCACCCACCTGTCTATGAAGTCAAAGAATCCCTCATGATGAATTCCAATATTTCCAACATCTTCAACATCTTCCACTGTAGCTTTTGCTACCCAATAGACTCTTTCTCCATTTTCGATCCTTGGCTCTTTCACCTTTACATATTGATCATACGGATTTTGCCGGAATGGTGGTGGCGGAGTCCTCCATGGCTGCAAGGGTATCAGTTCCTTCAACGAGGTTAAACTCGGCGACTCATCCTTACGAGCCATCTAGTTTAACCACACAGTGAGAGACTTGAAACTGAAACAGAATGAAATTGTCAGCACCCAGCAATATAAGGTATGTGAAAATCGTTGATTACGCAATTCAATAATTACAGCCTTTGTCTTGCTTTCATGATTTTTAACCTTGACGCGCAATTAAGACTAGTTAAAGAATTATCCTGGTTACAAAACCTATTAGGAAAGGATTAAGGAATCTAAGGTGGTGTGCATAATTCTATTAGAATTCCACATCAACGTGAAATCACTGTTTAACCTAATCAGTATTGAGCCAACAGAGTAATTTGAGTGTTAGTAGTATTCACATGGTCACTTCGTGACTAAGGAAATCATGGTCAATCACCCTTGGATGTAAATCTAAGGTAGATAGTATTATTTTAAAATTTAGTTATTTTATTTTCCATCAGATTTACATCAAGTAATTGACCATGAAACTAGATATAAACACAGCTGATTTTCGTCTTTCCCAAATTAATTGGGCCCATTTAGATAAAATATCCACAACAAATCCCAATATTCAGGCCCAATTGTTTTGTGTATATTTCACTTTGGAATTCACCGAAACGGTGCAAAGATGACGACGAGTCTCCAGAAATGGAGAGTCCCTCTGAGCCTCCTCCGTCGCTACGACGTCGTTTCCCGGCGGCTATTACACGAAGGCCCGGACACGGTGGAGGAGCTTCTAGAAAGACACGTGGTGAGGAAAGAGAAACACCTGGACGACGAAGAGGAGGAGCGGCTGAATCGGCGGCGACTGACCACCACGCGCCGGGAGGCGCTGTGTCTTTACCGAGACATACTCCGGGCGACGAGGTTCTTCATGTGGACGGACTCTCGAGGCGTGCTTTGGCGAGACGTGTTGAGAGAGAACGCGAGGAAGGAGTTCGAGGAGGCTCGGTTCGAAACGGATCCGGAAGTTGTGACCCGATTGCTGATCGGAGGTCATGATGCGGTGCAGTCGGCGTTGGATAAGCTCGCTGAGAAGCAGCGGCAGCAGATTCAGAAGGAGCGAGGCGGCGGCGGCGGAGATCAACTGTAGAAGGTGTGTGTTAGTTTTCTTTATTTGGTTCTGAAAATGTGATTGAAGATGAAATGTTTCACTGAGTAAAGGTTATAAGTTTGAATGGGTATTTGTAAATGTTTTGCTGATTACTGGGGATTATGCATGATGCATTTGCCAATTGATGATTAGCTTTCTAGTATAAAGGTTCACCTCTAGCAGAGTAGCAGAATTAATAGATTTATTAGCAAGACTATTTATGGCCTCGTTTGTATTTGATTGGTTGTTGATAGTGATAGGACTATAGTTGTTTAGGTGGTGATCCAGTTGGAAAGCCAGAATGAAAAAGTCAATTAGCTAAACAAAATAGATGATCCTTGTAGCTGTGCAGTATGAGTGATTTCAAGAAGACTCCATGGATAACTGTGGTTGAGGGCATCAGAACTGAGGTGATCATCATTAGTGCGACGCATTAGAAGTCCTCAATTTAGACTGGGTAGTTTAATTTGCTGGCTTTAAGGGTCGGAAGGGATTCATGGGAGATATATGATGGGATGCATTAAGCAGCTAGTGGGTGAGTGAGAGAACAAGGAACAGGTTGCTACTTGCTACTGCTTTTTTTTATAGGGTTTCTTTGCCTCCACCTCCCTTAACTATACGCCAGCTTCTCCTTACCTAGTTGAGTTGTCCTTTCTGATCAGCTCTAATTTGTGCCGTGATTTTTCTTTTTGTTAGTTGAATATGAAAATCTGTGACAAAGTAGAAGGCATTCAGAAACAGATTTGTTCTCCTTCGAGCAGCAGAAGTTGGAAGTTTCAAGTTTGCCACAATGCCACCCCCTGTTCATTCTTTGCTTTCAGCAAAGGTTTAACTTTATTCCAATGGCTTTACCAATTTTGGACTCCATTATAGACCAGCCTTTCTCTGTTCCCAGCTTCGTCCAATTGATCTTATGGGTGTATGTATCGTAGCTTCTGCTAATTGCATTTGTTTTTGGGTTGTTGGAACTTGTGATGTTATCATGAAATGTAGTTTTCTTTTCATCAAGTGCTAAATTCGTTCATAAAAGGTATGTGATTTATCATCTTATTGATTTCCAAATCCAAACAAAGGCAACCATAGCTAGAGTGCTTGAAAGTTGAAAGTTTACCTTGATCATTTGCATTTCTCAAGTATTTTCCGGTGACAGGCATTATAGATCCCAAAATCGTCCGTCATATCCGACAATATTTTGGAGTAGTTCATAATAGGGATCTCATTTAAGCCTACTAAACTTTCAAAGTATATAGTTTTCACCTGACAAAAACAAATTTACGACCAAATACACGATGCAAATAGGGAAGCCAATATTTCTTTCTTTCTGTAATAAATGGAAGGTAATTTTGTATGCTAAATAATCATAAATGAAATCAATTATAACATAATCTCAACCAGAGAAGGAAAACAA
The DNA here is from genome assembly GCA_010134655.1 of Fragaria nilgerrensis. NCBI lineage: Eukaryota > Viridiplantae > Streptophyta > Magnoliopsida > Rosales > Rosaceae > Fragaria > Fragaria nilgerrensis. Next base: position 32,583,415 of record CM020978.1, read on the forward strand.
TATCCAAGAAATTAAAACAAAAATCAAGTTGGTAAGTAGAAAAGGGGGGAAAGAAGACGACTTTTGAACATTTTGATTCTCCGACTAACCGAGTCTTAACCAATGTGCAGCACACAACACTCTTAAACCTGCAAACGGAAAACCACCGTATCTGAATTACCATATTACCCATGGTCATATTCCCAGTCTACTTCATTTGGAGAAAATCCCAGGGGCAGTTTAGTCTAGGAAAACTATTATAAATAACAGACACGTTTCAAAACGACTCAAAGCAATCTCAGATTCTGAAATCCCCGAATCTCTGAGAAGCCAGATTGCAATTTTCAGTGAGGGAGTGTTTCGTTGTGGAATGCCAATTAGGTTTTGGTTTCCGATCAGAGGCGCTTTGAGTTTCCGAGTTCGTGGCTCAACAATGGCGAAGGGGAGGTACGGCCGGTTACGGAGCTCGAAATGGTCGACCTTCACGCTCGTCTTGTCGATGCTGTTCATGCTCACCGTCGTGCTTCTTATGCTCATGGTTTTCGGCATCGTTTCGCTTCCGGAGAGCTCCGACGACTCTCCGCCCAACGATCTCAGCTCCTTCCGCCGCAGGATCGTCGAGAGGTACGCATCTACGGTCTAGATTAGTTTGATATGCTTGGAATTTGAGCTGATTTGATTTTTGTGATTTCTGGATTGAAATGTATGTGTAACTGACTGTGTTGTTGTTCAGAAGCGAGGGATTGGGGAAGAGAGAGAATCAGTGGACTGAAGTGATCTCTTGGGAGCCTAGAGCTTTTATATATCACAATTTCTTGGTTAGTTTCTTTCATTTTGTGCTATGTGTCTGTTTAAATCAGATTATGATGTGTTAGTTTTGGCTTCTGATTAGCTTATGTAATTTGTTTCCATCGCGGCTTATGTGACATCACGAAAGCATTTCATCCACATAGAAAACCTTTGAAGATTTTGTATGTCAAGAATACATGTCCATGTTTCATTATACTGAGATTAGCAATCAGGTTAGTGGAGGTTCTGATGAAAGTTTGACCTATAATTTTAATTTTTCATGTCCTATTGATCAGTCCAAGGAAGAATGTGACTACTTGATAAAGCTTGCTACACCTCATATGACAAAGTCGACGGTTGTTGATAGCAAGACCGGGAAGAGCAAAGATAGTAGGTACTATTTCTAAGTGTTCTATCTCAAATCATAGACCACTAGCTTAAGATTTGATCTAATAAACAGAACATGGTTTCTTTTGGTCTGTAAGAGGATATATATCTTGGCATAGTTTCCTCTGAAATTTCTTCTGATACCAAGGGATGCTCCTCTGCAGGGTCCGAACGAGCTCTGGCACATTTCTTAGGAGAGGACGTGATAAAGTAATTAGGGATATTGAAAAGAGAATAGCAGACTTCACTTTTATTCTGTAGGTTAGTGACTACTACTACAGTAGATGTATTGTGCACACCACCTGTCACTCTCATTTTCTCAATTACTTTTGCAACAAAGTAGTCATTTACTTGAAAGAAAAGGTTCCACACGGCCGTAATCAAATGCTCATTTGGAAAAGAGATAATATATATTTGAAGACATACATTCAAATATGCATAATGCTCTATTTGTTTTTTCCCCAGATGTCACGTTTCCTTTTATCATAATTTTGTGTGTCCATCCATTTGATGTACTTTGTGCTGATTGTTAACCCAACATGCAACTTCCAGAGCATGGAGAAGGACTTCAAATTCTTCATTATGAAGTTGGACAGAAATACGATGCTCATTTTGATTACTTCCTTGATGAGTACAACACCAAGAATGGAGGCCAAAGGATTGCCACTCTTCTGATGTATCTGTAAGATGGTTTCCTTTCCCATAAGTCCAGTCGGTATTTCATATGTGGTTTCTCATGAGTCCAGTGTATTATGTCTCATTTTCAACATTGATTCAGGTCGGATGTTGAAGAAGGTGGTGAAACAGTGTTTCCTGGTGCCAAAGGGAATATCAGCGCTGTGGCATGGTGGAATGAGTTATCTGAATGTGGTAAAAAGGGACTTGCAGTGAAACCTAAAATGGGGGATGCATTACTATTTTGGAGCATGAGGCCCGATGCTAGTCTAGACCCATCAAGTTTGCATGGTTAGTTACTAACTTACTGAGCATTTTTTTTCTTTCTGAATTGGCTAAAAGCGTTATTCTGGTGTGACCTTTGTTATACTGTTTTTCTCATGTTTACCTTAATTCTCAGCCATCTAAGTTTGAATTCCTGTCATGGTTTGTATAGGTGGATGCCCTGTGATTAGGGGTAACAAATGGTCGTCTACAAAGTGGATGCATCTTGAAGAGTACAAGGTCTAAGGCATTATTTTCCCACATACCTAAGGGTACTGCTTCCATCATAACTCATAGATATGAATAATTTGTTTGATTTCTTTTATGTTCCATGTTTCTGGGTGGGTGCACGTGAGACCATATAAGATGGTTTTGGTAACCTTTTTGGAGGGATGTCACCAGATGGAACTGGCTTTGATGGCTTCTTGTGGAATCATATAAAAGAGCGTTGTATGCTTGACTTCTCATTTGCGCATATTGATGTTTGATTCATCAGATAGCTCTATTCTCCCTATCTTGTTATACCCTCAAGCTTTGACCATATTCCTACATCAAAATTCTGTGCTTTTTCTCTTTCAATGTCTTTTATTAAGCCATTGCTCAAGATGTCTAACAAACATCTACCTTACAATTTCCTCTATTGGATCATGATTTAGAGAGCCCCGATTCCAATATTCCCAAAACTCTAGCATTTGCTGGGATTTCTCTGCATTATCTGTAATAATACAACTTCCTAGGCTATCTAACTTTGGGTTTGTTGTTAGTTGGTTATTTAAATTGTCGTATACATTATCTTCCTCATTTCTTCTCCATTTTTGATTACTACTTAGCATACAAAGTCGTTGCTAACTTTCTTTGATTATTTTATTTGGCAGGACATGAAGAGAGAGATTCGCATTATGCAAATAGCAGATTTATAATCACTGACAAATCAAAGCACTTACGATACCCTTTAGTTCTTACTACAACCAACATAGGAGCTGCTCTGCCATTCTCTTGATTTGCTAGCCTCACGGAAGGGGTCTGTTCTTCCCTACTGATGACATCAATTACAAGTTCGTTTAGCTGTTAAAATTTAGTTACTTTTCTTTTTTTATGTTGCTTGTAAAATTAAAAGATAAAATGAGAGCATACAGTCTTAGACTCTATGGATTTTGCTCTTAGACTATGGATTATGCTCCGGCTTGAAATAGGGGGTTTAGAAGCATCAGCTCTAAATGGATTTTGCTTCTGCAATTAGTAAACCAAGATTTACATTTCAAAGAGAAGAATATGCAAAATTGCCCAATCGACCTTAATGAATCTCCCTCGTTCATCTGTTCTAGTGTTCTATCTGTTTAAGTAAAGAAAGCAAGGGTCGAAAGTCTTAAGAAAATTCACAACAGGAAAGAAGCACAACAACTCAAGGTCCCGGCCAATATTCCATTAATCCATAGTCTAAGAGCAAAATCCAAGAACGTGAGCATTCAAAATGCAAACCAATCAATACACCGACGAATCATGGACCCTCTATAACATCCAGGATTCGATAAAATTTTCCTAAAATTGAGAATCAAAATGTACAGAGGGTGTATATGTACTTTGTAATCGCCACTCATATCTTGCATTTTACCAAGAAAAGAGTAATCAAGGTTTCGTGGTGTAGTTGGTTATCACGTCAGTCTAACACACTGAAGGTCTCCGGTTCGAACCCGGGCGAAGCCATTTTGCGTTTTGTTTCAGTATTTCCATGTTTTTTTTTTGCTGAGTGGCGACTTTTTGATTCAAAAACTAAACATTTTTGGAGGGAAATCTGTGCAGACAAACCATGACCAGGCAAGTCCTCAATCTCTCTGACCATTTACACCACAAACTCCTCAGCTTCTTAAACCCCTCGCCTCCTTATCACAGGCCCACCAAGCCCACGCCCAGATCCTCAAGACAGGTCTCTCCAATCACACCAATCTCACCACCAAGCTCCTCTCCCTCTACGCCAACAGCCTCTGCTTCTTCGAAGCCAAACTCGTCCTCGATTCGATTCCGCATCCCAACCTGTTCTCCTTCTCCACCCTCATCCACGCTTTCGCCAAACTCAACAGCTTCGGCAATGCGCTTTCCTTGTTCTCCCAAATGCTATCTCGGGGCCTCGCCCCGGATAGCTTCCTCTTCCCCAGTGTCGTCAAGGCCTGCGCCGGATTGCAATCTTCGCAGTCCGCGCAACAGGTCCATGCCATCTCGTTTTCTTCGGGTTTCGCTTTGGATTCGTTTGTGCAATCCTCTCTGGTTCACATGTATATTAAATGTGACCGGATTGGGGATGCACGCAAGGTGTTTGATAGAGTGCCTGAGAGAGATGTGATTATTTACAGCGCCTTGATTTCGGGGTATTCTCGCCGCGGGTGCGTGGATGAGGCGATGAGGCTTTTGGATGAGATGAGGGGTTTGGGGTTTGTGCCGAATGTGGTGTTGTGGAATGGGATGATTGCCGGGTTTAGTCAAAGCAAGTTGTATGCTAGTACGGTTGGGGTGTTTCAGAAGATGCACTCGCAAGGGTTTGAACCCGATGGGTCTAGTATTTCTAGTGTTCTTCCTGCTGTAGGGGAGTTGGAAGATTTAGACATTGGGGTTCAGATTCATGGACACGTGATCAAGCGGGGGCTAAAATCGGACAAGTGTGTTGTTAGCGCACTTGTCGATATGTATGGGAAGTGTGCTTGCACGTTAGAGATGTCTCGAGTTGTTGGTGAAATGGATGAATTAGATGTTGGTGCTTGCAATGCTTTGGTTACAGGGCTTGCTCGAAATGGTCTTGTGGACAATGCACTTGAGGTGTTCAGGCAATTTAAGGGCCAAGGAGTGGAACTCAATACTGTGTCTTGGACCTCCATAATTGCTAGTTGTTCCCAAAATGGGAAGGATATGGAGGCTTTGGAGCTTTTTAGAGAGATGCAGATAGAGGGTGTGGAGCCAAACTCTATGACTATCTCTTGCTTGCTTCCTGCTTGCGGCAATATTGCAGCCTTAATGCATGGGAAGGCAGCCCATTGTTTCGCTTTCAGAAGCGGGATGCTTAGTGATGTGTATGTGGGTAGTGCATTGATTGATATGTATGCAAAATGCGGGAAAATCCAATTATCTCGGCTTTGTTTTGATAAAATGCCAACTAGGAATTTAGTTTGCTGGAACGCAGTTATGAGCGGATATGCAATGCATGGAAAAGCCAAGGAAACTACGGAGATTTTTCATATGATGCAGAGGAGTGGACTGAAGCCCGATATTATCAGCTTCACCTGCGTATTGTCTGCATGTAGCCAGAACGGTCTAACAGAAGAAGGATGGTATTATTTTAACAGCATGTCGAAAGAACACGGTATAGAGGCTCGAATAGAACATTATGCTTGCATGGTCACACTACTCGGTCGTGCTGGAAAACTTGATGAGGCTTATTCCATGATCAAAAAAATGCCATTTGAGCCAGATGCTTGTGTTTGGGGAGCTTTACTGAGCTCTTGTAGAGTTCACAACAATGTGACTTTAGGGGAGTCTACTGCAAAGAAGCTCTTCAATTTAGAACCGGGAAATCCCGGGAACTACATTCTTTTGTCCAATATCTATGCTTCAAAAGGCATGTGGACTGAAGTAGATAGAGTGAGAGACACAATGAAGAGTCTGGGGTTGAGGAAGAACCCTGGCTGCAGTTGGATCGAATTCAAGAACAACGTTCACATGCTTCTTGCAGGAGACAAAACACATCCTCAAATGCACAAAATTATGGAAAAGTTGAACACATTGAGCTCGGAGATGAAGAAATCAGGATACTTGCCCAGTACTCATTTTGTATTGCAAGATGTGGAGGAACAAGAAAAGGAGCAGATTTTGTGTGGTCACAGTGAGAAATTGGCAGTACTGTTGGGGCTTCTTAACACTCCTCCAGGGTCTTCCCTTAGGGTAATAAAGAACCTCAGGATCTGTGGTGATTGTCATTCTGTTATCAAATTCATATCCAGCTTGGAAGGGAGAGAGATTTCAGTCAGAGACACCAATCGCTTTCATCATTTTAAAGATGGAGTTTGTTCTTGTGGGATTACTGGTGAAACAAGGGCTTACTCTTCAAGAGGAAAGGTGTTCCTTCAAGTAAGGTTCTGACTTGGGATGATCAATATCTCCACCTACTTGAGAGAAAAGCTTTACTGGTGTTGATGATCATATCGTCGGATTACTTGAAACCATTAAGCTTTTATCCGAAGAAGAGGAAAGGCAAAGTCCAGTGCTATACTCAAGCGGTTCTTGACTGGTACTTAGAATGAAACTTCAACCTTGTTCGAGATTCGCATGAAGAACAAATTGCGTCTGGGATTCCTGTTTGAAATGGTTCGGACTTCGGACTCCAAGTATACTCTTTACAAAAGATGACCACGTTGCATACAAACTCTGTTCCATTATTAACTGCTTCTCGCATTATTTTTATTACAAAAAAAAGGACTGAATCTTATTCACATGGAAGTTACAAAGACCAAGAGGCTATCTGCTGCTATAAACATCAATGAAGTAGGAAACAGATCTCGGATTTCAGAGTTTTTGATTGATCATCTGGAGTATTCAGGTAGAACAATCACCCTCTCTTTGCCATCGGAATCTAGAGCTCCCCTTGTCATCATGGCTACGAACTCCTCGTAATTGATTCTATCATCCTACAAATATCCAATCATGATTATCAGTCAGAACGTAGTCATTTAGTCATACCAAGAAAATATGCAATACATGAAAAGGTTGATTACTTTATCAGTATCCACATCATCAAGGATTTCATCTATAGTAGCCTCATCCCCCATTCCGTATTCAGTCATTGCTTGTCTTAGCTCCTCTCTTGTGATAAACCTGCTCAGCTTACACCAGTCAATAAGGATTCCACAAGAGTATTCAAGTTTTAGAGAACAGTAAACAAACCCGCTGTGATCCTTGTCAAAGTACTGGAAAGCCTTGTGCAAGTTTTCTTCCTTCTCCAGTTTGTGTCGATGCATGGTTGCAGTAATGAATTCAGTGTAATCAATAGTCCCATTATTGTCAATGTCAGCCTATTCAGAAAAATTGAAAATCATAACTTGTAATGTTCAGAAAAGTATATGGCTAAACTAGTCTGGATGAGTTTTATAGTACTCACAGCATCCATCAACTGCTTTATTTCTGCTTCTGTAAGCTTAGATCCCAGTCTTGACAATCCAGTTCTTAGTTCTTCAAATGTGATATTACCACTACCATCTGTGTCGATGTTGTTGAACATTTGTTTGAGGCCATGAATTTCTTCTTCAGAAAGCGTTTCTGCTATGACCTTTAGGCAATTCAAATTTCAATAGTGCTTAGACATTGGCAATGTAAATGAAAACGTTTGGAACACATGCAGATAGAGCTAATCAAAAACCGGTTATGGAGTGCCTTTGTTCCTTACTATCCTCTCAAAAACTGAAAATGGAGGTGAAAAAAAATCATACCTTTAGAGCAAGTTTCTTCAACTTGTTCATTGCTCTAAATTGTTTCATCCTAATCAGCACAGCACTATCAATAGGTTTATCAGAGGCTTCACCATCTTTCTTCATCCATGGATGCTCTGGGTAAAATGTACAATCCAAATGACATTAATGGACAACTCCCATAAACTTTGATGTTGCAGTTTCACAAACATTCATGTGCTTACCAAGAACATCAGCAGCTGTAATCCTTTTCTTAGGGTCCTTTGTTAACATCTTCCTTATGAGATCCTTTGCTGCATCAGATATAGAAGGCCACGGCGCACTTTGCAAGTCAAGTTTTCCTTCTATAATGGAATCAAATATCCCTTTCTCGGTCTCTGAAACAGAGTTCAAACAGATATATCAAAAGCACATAATTGAAAATTAAATAATTAAACAAAGAATATCAGGGCAAAAGATATGTATTACAAGCATGAACAGTTTCCAGACCACTAAATATTCACCAGAATACGGATGAGTATTTTAAAGCTGAACTGCTCAAACAGTAAGAATACTCAAGCTCCCTTAATAAACACATGTTCATGAATGTTTCTTCTGGGAGTACCTACTATCTGGCAATTATAACAAACAAGCATCCAGTTCAAACTTCAAACACCAGGAATTCAGAATTTAATCAACCTACTCTGTTAATTTTTCTGCGACTCTAGATCCTACTTGAGGTATGTACTTAATTACTTATATATTGTTCGTAGTGCCTATAAGATTCTAATATGTTACTACTGGATTTTCAGCAGGTTTGCAGACTTTGCTCTCATGCAACACCAATTAAAATTAAAATAAAAGTATGCAATTCACTAATTTAGATACGCACCCGCCCAAAATGGAGGTACTCCACTTAGAAGAATATACAGCATGACTCCAGCACTCCAAACATCTATCTCCTTCCCATAACTCCGCCGCAACACTTCTGGCGCCACATAGTAGGCACTCCCAACAATGTCCCTGTAAACTTTGCCTGGAGAGTTGTTAACAGGCTATTCAGTATACATCATATTCATTACACTGAACTCCACAAGCAATATGTCAAGAGCATATACAAGAGCTTACAGTAACAGTTTTTTTTTTTTTTTTTTTTTTTTCATGTTGTTTTTCTAGTTTCCATCAAACAGGTGACTCCGTGTTTCTGTGTAATCATTTGATTTAACATTGCAGTATTCTAAATTCTAATCATCACTGCAGCTCTAGAAATATTGTTTCAGTAATGTCAAGTCTTGCACCAAGTCACCAAGAAGTCTTTGCTTATTCTGGAGTGAAACATACGTCCGCTCTTGGATAGTTTGATGGTGATGTGATTCAAAGGCCACCAACTCATGTGTGTGAAACATGTTTGCTTTGTTTTCTGGTTTTCTGTCCCCTACCTCTTCTTTATAACTAAAAAACAAAACTAAAATGTTGACTTTCTTGACCTATGATTACACCATCCCTAACACATTGACGCGGTCTTCTTGACCCACAAAAACAGTGGCACAAGTCGTTGCAACAATTATTTCATCCCCAATTTCATACTATCCGCTATCTCTCACTTGTTTCTTGTCACCTTTGGTTGAATTGTCTATACCGAATCTCTACAATGACTTTTAAATCTTTTCACATGTTCAAGAATGAAATAAGTTAGCAGATGTTCTAGCTAATAACGAAACAACTATGTCTGAGCAGTTATGGTGAGATGTGCCTCTTTCATTTATCTTATCATATTATAAGCGTGATCTTTTGAGTCTGCCACAATTTAGGTTTTGTTAATTCGTTTGTTTTGTTTTATTAGTTTTTTCTCTTGGTATTAGACGATTTTTGTACTATATAACTTGTATTGGCCTAGTTCTCCAGCTTATTTTACCTTTTGTATTTTTTCAATAAATTTTTCGTAGGACACGACGCTTACCCAAAAAAAAAAGTGCAGAATAAATTAATTCGACTACTGGAAATTAATCAATTCGATCAGAAATGATAGAGTAATGACAAATGTAACTAATGTAACTAACCTTGTTCGATGAAGACAGAGAGTCCAAAATCAATGGCCTTTAACGGCGCATCCTCATCCTTACTCACAAGCAAGAAATTCTCAGGCTTCAAATCCCTATGCATAACTCCCATAAAGTGACACACGTGAACCACATTCACAATCTGCCGGAAAATCTTGGCCGCCCCACGCTCCGAGTAGCTCCCTTTGGCAATAATCCGATCAAAAAGCTCGCCACCGGTGCAGAGCTCCATAATCAAATGCAGATTCTGGCGGTCCTCAAACGCGCCTTTGAATTCAACAATGTTGGGCTGGCCCGTTAAGTGCTCCAGAATAAGAATCTCTCTTCTCAAGTCTTCTATGTCCTTATTCGTCACGAGTTTTCTGCACGACACGGATTTGCACGCGTATTTCCGGCCCGTGGATTTCTCGGTGCAGAGACGTGTGACGCCGAACTGGCCCCGGCCCAGCTCCTTCTCGAGGGTATAAACGGAATTTACGTCGGAGTAAGGCTTCCCGAGAATTGGTCCGATTTGGGAGGACGAGGGGCTCTTGCCGAAGGAGGCTCCGGAGTATGGGGTGGTGGGCTTGGGGTGGCTGAACGGGTCGGGTTTTTTGTTGGGTTGTGGTTGTGGTTGTTGGAAGTGGTGAGGTGGTGAATCTGAGGATGAGGAGATTGGGATGTCATGGGTGTGGGATTTTTTTGTGAAACAGAGTCCCATCTCAGAAAACAAAAATATCAGAGACAAAAGGGTTTCAGTTTCAGTTTCAGTTGCAGGTTTCAGGGTTTGGAAGAGTGTGAAATGGGTTTAAAGAAGCTTAGAGAGAGAGAGAGAGAGAGGTATATTACAAGTGTGTAGAGGAGGAGATTTGAGGTTTGCTTCTTCTACTTCATCTTCTTGTTCTACAGTTGGATATGTGCTTTATTTGGTGCTTTGCTTTTCGTCCTTGATGGTCATGAGCATCATTCTTCGTTTGCTTCCTTCACTCTTTTATTGGGCAAGTTATTAAAAGTAGGAGACGCTTTTACAACGACAGCTGAGATTTTTGGGCGACGGTTTTCTCTCTTCCGGCCGATTGCTTATGTCACGTGCCCCGTTTTCGATTTTATGGGCTTTGATCCAGTTGCTGTTTTGGACTTTGGGTATGAAGTCCGGGTTTTGAGGCCCAATAAACAGACGTGCTCTTATAGAAAATGGAGAATACTTGATTCGAACTAGTATGTGCATTCAAGTATTTTGTTTTCATACGCTTAGCAATGTATCTATAATTTTAACTGTTACAAAGTTGAATTACATAAATTTAGAGAAATCTAAACCAACTTGTTAAAATCATTCCAAAAATAATAAATTTTCACTTGCTCCTCCCTCTTGTTAGGCGGTGGCAGTTGATTTGAAAACATGCATAAAGTCTCATCAGTTACTTGAGAGATCGAATAAGAACCATATTACATTTTACAAATTGATGATTCAATCTCAGGGAATCTTAATCCCTAAAACTATATTTAGAAACAAATATGGATCCAACAAATATCGCTTTGTTGACATATAGAGCACACACAGCACAGCAGTGATCAATTTAGTATAACTGATTAGCTAATTGATTAGCATTCAAAACGAATCGATGAATCACGTAGTGACTGCAGCAGTAGCAGCTGCAACACACTTGGGGTGCACCTCATACCCACATTCAAGACACTGATATGCCCAACCGCATCCTTGTTCATCACAGTCACAACATATAAAGGGTCCTCCTCCGTTGCCTTCCGATACCAGATTCAGCTCATGCCTATGCCCTCCATGGTACACCGACCGCGGCAGGTTCTTCGCCTCTTCATCCATTTTTTTCTCCAGCAATTCCAACTTCGCATCGGTGAAGGGATACGCATTTTCTTTGTACAAATTTATCAGATTTCTACCCTGCCTGGTGACAGTTTTACCATCCGGCCCCAAAATTACCAAACAAGGAATACCTTTGACATCAAAATGCTTCACGAGCTCTTTGATGTTGGGATCATCAAAGGGCAGTGCCAGCCATGGCATGGCGCTAAAGTAGGCTTCAAAGGATGTTCTGTCACGATCACTTGAAACAAACACTATCTCGAAGTCCTCTCCATCTTGTTGTTGATCACCTACCAGCACTTCCTCTTTAATCTTATTGTAGATTGAAACTAACCTAGGGGTGAAATTAACGCATGGAATGCACCATTGAGCTGAAAAGTAGAGTCCGACTGTCTTGCCTATCAATGAAGCCACGGGCACCTGTACATGCATGTAGATAATTAATTAATTTCCCAAGTGCTCGAAATGTTACATAGCTAATTAGTTACCTAGTGAGGTATTTCTATGAATCAACTACGTAACAATCGATAATTACCTGATTAGGCGTCCGATGGCCCAGAAGATAATGCCTGTCATTGTTCGTTAGTAGATTGGTCAAGCTCTGGTTCTCATGCTTCTCTTTCTCCTCCTTCTCCAACTGTTCCAGCCTCTGTTTAGTAAAAGGGAAGGCTTGGACACCATAGCGATAAATGATCTCAACTCCATCACGCAACGTAGCCTCATCACCATCCTTGTAATCACCAGGTTGCAGTATAACCAAGCTCGGAATTCCCTCTACCTCAAACTTGCGGTTCAGCGCTTTCTTGGTCTCCAAATCCGAAAACGGAATCGCCAGCCAAGGCATGCAAGCATGGTAGCTGTCGAAAGCATCAGAGTCTTCATCAGATGATATGTACACAATCTCAAAGCTAGACCCAGTAGTGCTACTGTTCTTCAGTTGATTATAGATGCCAACGAGGACTTGGTTGAAGTTCCAGCATGGCGGGTACCAATTGGCCGAGAAGTAGAGCCCTATTATCTTCTCATCAAGATCAGAAACTTTCACCTGCTATGCACGGCGCACCGAACCGGTAGTTATTACGTGAAACAAATCAAACAGCTAGCGACGGAGATCATTGATCGGACATTATTTCCTACGTACAACTGGTTTCAATATGAACTAGGACAGTGATGGGTCTAATGGCCGCTTCGATTATTCCGATATAAGGCTGCCGACCATTCTGAGCCCAGCCAAGCCGAAGCCTAGAATGCGATGTTCTACCAATATTGCTTTTGTAAGGAAGATAGGTGTTGGTGCTAGCTTGGGCCACGTATCAAACGGTGACGTTTATGTGGGATGAGGGTGACAATTAGGGCTACGTGAGGTGATGAGGATAGCATTTTTGGCACGTGAATCCAGTGACAGCTAAGCAATTATATGATTTTTTTTCTTTTCAGAATGTTAAAGAATTATATGATGATAACATCTGTTATGAGGAACCTTTAATTTTCTTTTTCTTTCGAATAGGGAGAAAATAGGGAAAGAATAATTTTTATTTTATTTTTTTATACGAGGGAAAAATAAAATGTTGGTATTCAATTTATGTTTATAACAAAAAAAAACAAAATTTTAAATGTCTTAATGATAACCAAATTGATTACAATTTTGCAGAGATCATCTATATATTAGTATCTAAAATCTACACCGATCTATATATTAGTATCTAAAATCTAGACGGTGTAGATGTGAAAATTCAATTGAAAAATAATATAAAGTAAAAATCCACATCGTAAAAATAAATACGAACATTCGCACCTGAAAAAATCTGTATGTATATTTATTTTATTTTATTATACAAGGGAAAAATAATTATTGCGATTTTTATTATTGTTTAAATTAGCGTGAAAAATAATTTTTATATAAATTATTTATTGTTTTTTTTAGTTCAAATTAGCGTCTTGATTACCTTCATCCATCATTTTCTTTTTCTTTTGCAACCGCTTGAAATCTATCTCCAAAGTTGGGCCAGTATACATGTAAGTTTATGCATCCATAGATCTAGCTAGCTAGACAGATCGAACGACTGTACGACAGCAGCGAGATATATAGAAATTAAGGCAGCTAGCTAGAGAAGCTGGAAGAAAGCTGCAGAGATCACCAACCTGATTTCCATGTGGAGAAAAAAGATAATCACGATCTGGGAGGACAGCAGAGATGAAATTCTAGAGCTCGAAACCCTCTCAGCATCAGCACCAACAGCACCAGCACCAGTTCCGTTGCTCAGAGATTGACCATGGCCATTCACCATCATCTCCTTCATCATCAACCTCTCTCTGTTCTCTTTCTAGGAGTTAGCAGACTTGCTGGTGCTTCTGTCTGAAATGAAAATAGCTGTAGAAATACAGAGAGACTTGTTTATATATATTCTGAGAACCTATTCGTTCCCCACGTCACTACTTATGTATGTGTATACTTCTAATTGAGCCCCGTCATATATACATCAAAACCCCCACTCGAAGCTTTCATCTTCCATTCGCTTGTACTACTACACTGTACTATGACGTACCCTAAATCCGGTGCTTCTCACCAATCCATCACCACCACGGTTTCTATCAAATCCTGAGCTAAAATAATTAGAGCTAGCACAGTGCGCCACATGTTTAGATAATTGGATTGGAATTGGTGTGAAGCATGATTTGATGGCTACGTTTAGGTCGTGGCACTTGACAATATGGGCGATGCAAGCCATAGCTAACCAGGTCCGTGTTGCCATAAAGAACTCTTTTTGAATTGATGGTTGTCACTGATTTGTGAAAGCCCAACAAACGGAGGGGACACATGTCGCAGCCACTATCGTTCAGTCTTTCGTCAACTATAAGCAACTTTTTCATGGAAAATAGGATAGGTGAGCTCAAACTTTATAACATTATTTCCACAATTTTTTGCGTTTTTTTCAAAAGTTTCTCTAGACGCATAAACTAATCCGTAATAATGTCGGCCTGATCATCAAGAATCATTTAGAGTTTAACTTAATTAGAGTTGATGAACTTTTAACCAAAGTATAAGGTTCCACGTCTAAACTTTTTACTCACTTGATCATATATAGTGGTTACCTTTTTGTTAAGAAGAGAACATGAAGGAGTACTTAGGTAACTTATTTAATTTCTTATTTTTTGCTATGTATTTAAATAGTTGATTAAAATTGAAGTGTAATCTTGTATTTCACACAAGCCTAGCCTCTTGTACTTCGATTTTGTTTGTGGTATCAAAACGGGTAAAGCAACCCCACATTAATGGTGTCTTTCCAAACTTTGCCTTGCCGAAAGCAAAGCGAATAGTGATGGCCTTCCTTTCGGAAGGACGAGTGATCCTATTCATCCTAATATCGTAAGCTGTCCAAACTCCAAACATGAGTCATTAGCGAGCTAGCTAGCATTTCCTTTAAAACGATAGCAACCAGCAGAGTACGTAGCTAGTGCCCAATATCATTTCCTACTTTAGGGTCGCCACATCGCCGTTATCGTTTCTAATATGTTAGCATGCACTTTCACACACATCTGTGATCGGGTAGGAGAGTTTCTTTGGATTCAAGCTAGCTAAAAGAGTTGATTACTCAACTTCTCAAGTATCGTTTATACGTAGAACTTGTTAGTTTTACACTTAAGACGCTAGAGACAGTGTTTGTCGTTTTCCACCTCTTGGGTTGTGCTCCTACGAGGAAACGACGAAGATTGTCACCACAGATCATGAACAAGTTTTAAATCTTCGTGAAGCAAACTTCGTGGCCAACGTTTTAGCAAAGATGAGTCATGGACCACTATGGTCTTTGCACTTGGGATGTTAATTTTCCTCATGGTGTTGTTGTTGTTAGTTTCGACCTTTTCGACACTGGTTGCCTGAGAGACGTTTTCTTTTAGTTTGTTTAGTCATATTTCGTGTCACAAAAAAAAACAAATCTTAGATCGCCATGGAGAAGCTGTGGGCTTGGCGTGTTGCTCGGATCTGCTGTTTTGGGCCCTTATGCTAGTTTAGTTTCTGTCCCCCTTTATGGACCAGTGTTGTTGTTCTCAACAAGGCCCATTTTTAGGCCTATAATTTCTTCCACTCTTCAATCGGGATATATGAATCGCTCTCACCTGCTTGATTACGGTAAAAAAAGTAAGAATTTATTATCAGATTCGTCGATTGGGTTACAGCTGCGGCATTCCCTAATCTAATTGACACATTTATGATTAATTTACAGCTGGAGATCGAAAGAAAGAAAGTTAACTGACTGATACATAGGATCTGAGTTACTTCGATCAACAGCTAGGAACGCATGAAAGGAAAGCAATCGAACCACAGTAATTACTTGCGTAGAATTTAAAATCTCAATTTGAAAGTCATAAATGAACAAATAACCCTTCCCCCAGATATTTGCATATACGTACAGGCTAGCACACCATTCTAGAATACCTGTGCGGCTGCAAATTCCTCATAGCCGATGCACCGCCGTATTGCCACCAAACCACCCCATGCACGCCGGGGACTAAACGGTCATTTTAACACACTTGCGCCTGTTAACTGATTGGGGCCGCTTTGGTACTTGCGCAGTCTGTCACAAAATACTACATATGGTTGGCTGCATGCAGCTGTAATTGCACCGGACCTTAAATATAACTCTTATTTTGAACTGAGAAAAATCTGATCGAGATATTGAAATTTCATCAAATCATGCATGCAGTACCAATAGATTGATACTAATATACAGTGGAAAACGATTCGATGATTTTAATAAATCAAATAATGAAATTAAACGAGATCGTACACATGCCATATCAAAACCCTACCTAGCTCAGTTCTATATACTTTGCTTTCCTTTTTCTCGATCTGAACTAACATGGATTGTCATCAGAAGAAGCATAAATCTGCTGATGAGGTTGGAGTTTGGCTCGACAAACCGGACAGCACGAGTTCTTAGAAAGCCAGGTATCGGCGCATTGGAGATGGAAGCCGTGGTTACAACCGGGAACCACCCTGGCCGGTTGCTCAGGCTCGATCTCGTCCAGACACACCGCGCACTCCGTCCCCCGGATCAGCTCTTTCCCGCTAGTTTTCGGCAGCTTTTCGAGATCGGATGCCGATAAGCCCTTCTCGGAAACCTTCTTGACCGGTAATTGAGGGGCTACCGCCGACCGGGAATTGGAGGCGAACCATAAGAGACAGATGTAGACCACGAACACAGCGCTCATGCCTACGCAGGGTAGGAAGAGCGCAAGGAAGATGAGAAGAGCATTTTCTGCTGTGCTCGATCTTAAGTTTTGTGAAATTGATACGAGCTGTATATATATGTACAAGAGAAATTAATCTCTGGTGAAATAGGGTGGCTTACTTTGGAATTAAACTGAGGAGTAAATGAAGGTTTGGTGTAGCTGTAATCTGAGGGGAAGTGAGGTGGGTTACAGCGGGGAGGGCATCAACCGAGGTGACGTATATTTGATGGGGTGTGAATTATGTAACGGCCATTTTTGGTAGTGAGGGGTTCGTTTCGTTTTGCAGTTTTTGTTTTTGGGGGAGTGAAACGTGCGTCGTATTTCAGAGGTTGGTAACTCTTTTACTGCGTCGTGGGTCCCGTAAGGCGTTGGTGGACAGCTGTTGCGTGAGAGGCTTCGAATTCTATGAGATGGGCCGAGCTAATATCATGGGCTGCATGCCTGCATTATTAGTACAAGAAAGGCCCAATTTATTTAAACGGAAGGATTAAAAGACGACATAATACAACTACTATACAAATACATGCAAGAATTTTTAGGGAACGTAGACTATATTCAAAAATGGCGAGCTACACCGGTCCAAATCGATTTTGACATTTGGATATCTACCTTTAAATCTCTAATATTCTCACATTTTGATCCAATAAAAAACACACAGAAGGAGATAGAGACTAGAGAGATAAACGTAGAAGAATATTCATGGTTGATAGATGATTATGATGTTCGGGGTGACTTTACCTTAATTGCAATAGTCCATCCGAAGAAAAATGAAGGAAGCAAAGCGCAGAATGGTGATGATACAAACAGCTTTACTGTTGCTGTTGGTTTCGGTTTTAAATGGGTATGCACAGACCCTGCCCCCTGCCAAGTACGATGGGTTCTTATACGAGCATCGCCGAGTTGACTGGGATTCGATTCTGATCGAAGCCTTCTTCGACCCTGTCTGCCCTGACAGTAGAGATGCCTGGCCACCCCTCAAGCAGGCCCTTGCCTACTACGGGCCTCACGTCACTCTTGCTGTTCACCTTTTACCGTTGCCGTAAGTCGTTTTGTTTATGTTGCTGGTTGATCAGTTTGAATCGATTACATGTTTGATTGAACTTCCTAAATTGTTGTCTTGCTGTAAGAAGAGTGATGTTTTGGATTGGAGCAGATGTAACCAATTGACCTTATTGAGAATCATGGTTATGCTCTGTGGTAATGGAATGACGGAAATGGTGTTGTTTTTTGAAACTGCAGTTACCATGACAACGCTTTTGTTGCTTCTCGTGCTTTACACATTGTAAATCAGCTGAAACCTTCTGCGACGTTTTCGGTGTTGGAGTGGTTCTTCAAGTATCAGGTATACTTTCATCAACTGTTATAGTATCACATTCGTTTGCACTTATTAGCATTCCACCTCTTTGTGTGTCTGTGTGTATGTACTTAGACTTAGTAGGCTTCATTTGTAAATTGAAAAACAGGCATGAACTAATCAAGCTATTATATTCCCACAAAATCTATTGGTCTATTAGTAAAGATTGAATTTGGTGGAATGGCTTTACCATCATGAAGCAGGGTTTATGAAATTAACCCTGCTAATTTGCTGGTTTTCAAGCTAGTTTTTGTCTTGTGATACATTTTCCGTCTTTGTATATCAGTAGATGATGGAATTGCTCATAGTAGTTGATTAGCTGAAATGATCTGGTGTTGTTATTCTTGTTCGAGTTTCTTTTGTTCTCAACTTGTTTCAAATATTGAACAGGAGAGGTATTACACTGCTCAAACCCGCAACATTTCTCGAGCTGCTATTGTAGATGACTTAGTGAAGCAACTGACATCTGTACTTGGGAACTCTTATCATAGTTCCCTGGAATCAGGTTTTACTGACCAGAAAACTGATCTCACAACAAGGGTTTCCTTCAAGGTAATTTAGTATTAGTTTACACATGCCTCAATTACTTATATTCAGGCGATATATATTTGCACTGAATTAGACAATCTTTTGTTCTTTAGAATAGAAATTACCTGTGGTTATCAGCAAACTACCTAAAAGAACAGCACTTGTATTTGCTATTGTTAATCTCGAATTCTAATCAAGAATCTCATGTTGAATGTTTTCTGTCATGCAGTATAGTACTTCAAGAGGGGTATACGCAACACCTACTTTCTATGTAAATGGATTTGTATTGCCTGATGCTGGCAACGCACTAGATCTCAACGGATGGAGAAAAGTGCTTGATCCATTAGTTACGGCGCCAAAGAAATAGGAAAATCTACATTTCTTCTTGTAAAGGATCTTGCTAATGGTTCATGTTCTTCGTTAGCTGAAGAATGAAGTCCAAAATTTCAATGCTTATACCTGGCCATTAGGCCATGGAATAAATGATCTGTAATGCAACACACTGGTGAAAATTGGGTCTGGTATGCTTAAGAATCCTCTCTTATAACAGTGTTGCAATTGCGCTTGTATTTCCAATTTTATGAATTACACCAAGTCACAGTAAACTTAAAAAGTGTTATAAACCATTAATCAACAAAGACAAGGAGGAGGATAACCGAAAATTGAGGCCCAAAATGTTGAGGCCCGGGCCCAAGGAGGATAACCGCAGTTAGGGCAAAGGTAACCAAAAGGGAGAGAATGACGGGAGAAAGAAGTAAAGCAGGTGGTTAGGGCAGTTTAGGATGATTGGGTTGGTATATAAACCAAGAGACACCGCTGTGTGCGAATTAGGGCGTAAAAGAAAAAACGAAGCCGTAGAAGAGGGCTCTTCTTTGTGTTGTGTGGAACGAGCCCTACTTATCCCTTTTTCAACATCACCGTATGCTTCCTTCTCCTTCCAGATCCGTCCACCCCTCCCCCTCCTGTTTCTCAGCTCTAAATTCCCAGAATCAATTATTTATTTATTTTTTTTTAATTTCACGGCCTGTTTGGTTGTGTTTCTGAGTGTTTGGGACTTAGGTGTGGATTGATTCTGATGCATGGCTCTGATGAGGTTTTGGTTTTCTTGACATATAGAGCACACACAGCACAGCAGTGATCAATTTAGTATAACTGATTAGCTAATTGATTAGCATTCAAAACGAATCGATGAATGACGTATTGACTGCAGCAGTAGCAGCTGCAACACACTTGGGGTGCACCTCATACCCACATTCAAGACACTGATATGCCAACCGCATCCTTGTTCATCACAGTCACAACATAAAGGGTCCTCCTCCGTTGCCTCCGATACCAGATTCAGCTCATGCCTATGCCCTCCATGGTACACCGACCGCGGCAGGTTCTTCGCCTCTTCATCCATTTTTTTCTCCAGCAATTCCAACTTCGCATCGGTGAAGGGATACGCATTTTCTTCGTACAAATTTATCAGATTTCTACCCTGCCTGGTGACAGTTTTACCATCCGGCCAAATTACCCAGGAATATTGACCAAAAAGCTTCACGAGTCTTTATGGTGCATCATTCACGAGCTCTTTAGTTCAAAGGGCAGTGCCAGCCATGGCATGGTGCTAAAGTAGGCTTCAAAGGATGTTCTGTCACGATCACTTGAAACAAACACTATCTCGAAGTCCTCTCCATCTTGTTGTTGATCACCTACCAGCACTTCCTCTTTAATCTTATTGTAGATTGAAACTAACCTAGGGGTGAAATTAACGCATGGAATGCACCATTGAGCTGAAAAGTATAGTCCGACTGTCTTGCCTATCAATGAAGCCACGGGCACCTGTACATGCATGTAGATAATTAATTAATTTCCCAAGTGCTCGAAATGTTACATAGCTAATTAGTACCTAGTGAGGTATTTCTATGAATCAACTACGTAATAATCGATAATTACCTGATTAGGCGTCCGATGGCCCAGAAGATAATGCCTGTCATTGTTCGTTAGTAGATTGGTCAAGCTCTGGTTCTCATGCTTCTCTTCTCCTCCTTCTCCAACTGTTCCAGCCTCTGTTTAGTAAAAGGGAAGGCTTGGACACCATAGCGATAAATGATCTCAACTCCATCACGCAACGTAGCCTCATCACCATCCTTGTAATCACCAGGTTGCAGTATAACCAAGCTCGGGATTCCCTCTACCTCAAACTTGCGGTTCAGCGCTTTCTTGGTCTCCAAATCCGAAAACGGAATCGCCAGCCAAGGCATGCAAGCATGGTAGCTGTCGAAAGAATCAGAGTCTTCATCAGATGATATGTACACAATCTCAAAGCTAGACCCAGTAGTGCTACTGTTCTTCAGTTGATTATAGATGCCAACGAGGACTTGGTTGAAGTTCCAGCATGGCGGGTACCAATTGGCCGAGAAGTAGAGCCCAATTATCTTCTCATCAAGATCAGAAACTTTCACCTGCCATGCACGGCGCACCGAACCGGTAGTTATTACGTGAAACAAATGAAACATCTAGCGACGGAGATCATTGATCGGACATTATTTCCTACGTACAACTGGTTTCAATATGAACTAGGACAGTGATGGGTCTAATGGGCCGCTTCGATTATTCCGATATAAGGCTGTCGATCATTCTGAGCCCAGCCAAGCCGAAGCCTAGAATGCGATGTTCTACCAAATATTGCTTTTGTAAGGTAGATAGGTGTTGGTGCTAGCTTGGGCCACGTATCAAACGGTGACGTTTATGTGGGATGAGGGTGACAATTAGGGCTACGTGAGGTGATGAGGACAGCATTTTTGGCATGTGAATCCAGTGACAGCTAAGCAATTATGATTTTTTTTTTTTTTCAGAATGTTAAAGATATTATATGATGATAACATCTGTTATGAGGAACCTTTAATTTTCTTTTTCTTTCGAATTGGGAGAAAATAAGGGAAGAATAATTTTTATTTTATTTTTTTATACGAGGGAAAAATAAAATATGGTATTCAGTTCATGTTTATAACAAAAAAACGCAGTTTTAAATGCTATAATGATAACCAAATTAATTGCAATTTTACAGAGATAATTTATATATTAGTATCTAAAATCTAGACGGTGGAGATGTGAAAATTCGATTGAAAAATAAGTATAAAGTGAAAATCCACACCGTAAGAATAAATACGAACATCCGCAACTGAGAAAATCTGTATGTATATTTATTTATATATTTATATATATATATGCATAGTAGTTAAACCTCAACAAATATTATATGTTAAATATTATACGTTGTAGATATCACTTGCACCTAATGTTGGGGCCGGAATGCGTGAGGAGGGTTAGTTTTTTTGTTTTTTTTTATTGAAACCAAACTTCATTGAAACATAGGGAAACATGAAAACCAATACAGAAGGAATAAAAACAAGAAACAAACGAAGATTAACTAAAAGACAGCAAACTCCCACACTCCCATAACCCCACAGATAGGATCTACGGAGGAGGGTTAGTTACATATGGTGGAATACTGGCGGTAGATATGAGTTTTCAATATTAATGATTCCTGCTGAGAATAAATATCTCACCAATGATCAATGATTATTTCGATCGTTCTCGAATGACTGAATTCTACGCCCATGTTAAACAAAAAGGTAGAAAATCCATAGATACACTTATGAGTAATTACGATTCTTAATTCTAATCTCAAATGTTAAAACTATGTTATTTATCATTAGGGTTAATTCAACAATTCCTGCTTGCATGAACTACTTAGGGATTACATAGATCCAGATGTGTATACTGTGAAAAAAAAAAAAAAACTAAAATTGTAAATACCATATGCGTTCACATATTATCGATATCAGATGTATAGACGACCACCTATGAAATGTTAGTTTGATCATTTGTCGTGATTTGATCAGCATGAAGTTACGTGTCTGTGTGTGTGTATATATTGTGTATGTATATACATGCATATATAGTACGTTGATAAATAGGATTTCAGCGAATTATACCGCCAAAATATCAAAAATAATGATCTAGAGTACATACATATATAGTTTATATAAATTAATTATTGTTTTTTTAGTTCTAATTAGCGTCTTAATTACCTTCATCCATCATATATATACCGCTTGAAATCTATCTCCAAAGTTAGGCCAGTATACATGTAAGTTTATGCATCCATAGATCTAGCTAGCAAGACAGATGAACGACTGTACGACAGCAGCGAGATAGAAATTAAGGCAGCTAGCTAGAGAAGCTGGAAGAAAGCTGCAGAGAGATCACCAACCTGATTTCCAGTTGGAGAAAGAAGATAATCACGATCTGGGGAGGCCAGCAGAGATGAAATTCTAGAGCTCGAAACCCTCTCAGCCTCAGCACCAACAGCACCAGCACCAGTTCCGTGCTCAGAGATTGACCATGGCCATTCACCATCATCTCCTTCATCATCAACCTCTCTCTGTTCTCTTTCTAGGAGTTAGCAGACTTACCGGTGCTTCTGTCTGAAATGAAAATAGCTGTAGCCATACAGACAGAGACTTGTTTATATATAATTCTGAGAACCTAATTCGTTCCCCACGTCACTACTTATGTATGTGTATACTTCTAATTGAGCCCCGTCATATATACATCAAAACCCGCACTCGAAGCTTTCATCTTCCATCGCTTGTACTACTACACTGTACTATGACGTACCCTAAATCGGGTGCTTCTCACCAATCCATCACCACCACGGTTTCTATCAAATCCTGAGCTAAAATAATTAGAGCTAGCACAGTGCGCCACATGTTTAGATACTTGGATTGGAATCGGTGTGAAGCATGATATGATTGCTACGTTTAGGTCGTGGCACTTGGCAATATGGGCGATGCAAGCTATAGCTAACAGGTCCGTGTTGCCCATAAAGATCTCTTTTCGAATTGATGGCTGTTACTGATTTGTGAAAGCCAAACAAACGGAGGGGACACATGTCGCAGCCACTATCGTTCAGTCTTTCGTCAACTATAAGCAACTTTTTCATGGAAAATAGGATAGGGTGATCTCAAACTTTATAACATTATCTCCACAAAACTATTATTTTTTTCGTTTTCATCTAGATAAACGGTTTCTCGAAGGTTATTTTAGACGCACAAACTAATCCGTAATAATCCTGGTTATTAAAAATAATTTAGGGTTTAATTTAATTATAACCGATAATTTTTAATTTGAGTATGAGGTTTTACGTCTAAATTTTACCAATTTAATCAGATGTGATGGTTACATTTTTGCTAAGAAGAGAACAATGAAAGATTACTTAGGTAACTTATTCAATTTCTTATTTTTTGCTATGTAATTGAATAGTTAATTAAAATTGAAGTGTATTTCACACAAGCCTAGCCTCCTCTTGTACTTCGATTTTGCTTATGGTATCAAAACGGGTAAGCAGCCCCACATTAATGGTGTCTTTCCAAAACTTTGCCTTGCCCAAGCAAAGCCGCCAAAGCGTATAGTGGTGGCCTTCCTTTCGGAAGGACGATTGATCCTAATGTCGTAAGCTGCCCAAACTCCAAACATGAGTCATTAGCAGGCTAGCTAGCATTTCCTTTAAAACGATATCAACCAGAGCACGTAGCTAGCTAGCATGGGTCGTCACATCGCCGTTATCGTTTCTAATATGTTAGCATGCACTTTCACACACGTCTGTTATCGGGTATGAGAGTTCTTTGGATTCAAGCTAGCTAAAAGAGTTGATTATTCAACTTCTCAAGAGAACTTGTTAGTTTAACACTTGAGACGCTAGAGACAGTGTTTGTCGTTTTCTACCCCGTGGGTTGTGCTCCTACGAGGCTACGACGAAGATTGTCACCACATATCATCAACAAGTCTAAAATCTTCGTGAAACAAACTTCGTGGCCAACGTTTTAGCAAAGATGAGTCATGGACCCTACGGTCTTTGCACTTGGGAGTTGGGATGTTAATTTTTCTCATGGTGTTGTTGTTGATCTTAGTTTCGACCTTTTCAGCTCTGGTTGCTTGAGAGACTTTTCCTTATTTCCTTGTGTGTTTAGTCATTTCGTATCAGAAAAAAAAAAAACAAAATAACAATTTTAGATCGCCATGGAGAAGCTGTGGGCTTGGCGCGTTTCTCTGATCACCTGTTGTAGGCCCTTATGCTAGTTTAGTTTTTGTCCCCTTTATGGGCCAGTGTTTTGTTGTTCTCATTGGACTTGGAACAAGATCCATTTTCAGGCCTATAATTTCTTCCAGACTCTTCGATCTCGCTCTCAGCTGCTTGATTACGGTAAAAGAAAGTAAGAATTTATTATCAGATTCGTCGATTGGGTTACAGCTGCGGCATTCCCTTATTTGATTTCAATCTAATTGGCACATTATGATTAATTTACAGCTGGAGATCGAAAGAAAGAAAGTTAACTGACTGATACATAGGATATGAGTTAACTGACTAAACGGTCATTTTAACACACTTGCCCCTGTTAACTGCTCGGGGCACTTTGGTACTTGCGCAGTCTGTCACATAATACTACATATGGCTGCAATTGCACCGGACCTTAAATATAACTCTTATTTTGAACTGAGAAAAATCTGATCGAGATATTGAAATTTCATCAAATCATGCATGCAGTGCCAATAGATTGATACTACTATACAGTGGAAAACGATTCGATGATTTTAATAAATCAAATAATAAAATTAAACGAGATCGTACACAATATCAAAACCCTACATAGCTCAGTTCTACATATGATCATCGCTGATACTAACATATACTTTACTATCATTTTTCTCGATCTGAACTAACATGGATTGTCATCAGAAGAAGCATAAATCTGCTGATGAGGTTGGAGTTTGGCTCGACAAACCGGACATCACGAGTTCTTAGAAAGCCAGGTATCGGCGCATTGGAGATGGAGGCCGTGGTTACAACCGGGAACCACCCTGGCCGGTTGCTCAGGCTCGATCTCGTCCAGACACACCGCACACTCCGTCCCCCGGATAAGCTCTTTCCCGCTAGTTTTCGGCAGCTACACTGATCCAAATCGATTTTGACATTTGGTGACACGACCCGCCCCGAATTTCACCATAAACCCGGAGTAAATCGTGCGGGGACCACTTCAAGAAAGATTTACCGCAAAATTCGGTACAACCTCCTTTGAAAATGGACAAC
Source organism: Fragaria nilgerrensis (assembly GCA_010134655.1). Lineage (NCBI taxonomy): Eukaryota > Viridiplantae > Streptophyta > Magnoliopsida > Rosales > Rosaceae > Fragaria > Fragaria nilgerrensis. Next base: position 32,609,066 of record CM020978.1, read on the forward strand.
CCTTCCAATAAAAACCTGCAAACACTTCTAAAGGTTCCAAATCCAACCTTAACTTCTGGAGTCTTCGTGCTCCTCAAAAACAATCATCACCAACAGGATAATAAACATTATCTAAGATAATATACATCATCCGTCAAATATTCTAAAATATAAACAAGCCTTCACCACAACTAAAAATATATACATTAAACCCAAGTATTCAGAGCTACTAGACACTAGCGGAAGCAAGAAAAAAGACAAGTAGGCTAAACATGTAACCTACTGGTGAAAGGTGGTGAAATACGGGTGACTATGCCTCGTCTCCTACTAGATCCAATCCGAACTCTGCAGATTGAGCATTTTAAAACAAAGGGCCCAGGGGAAGACATTTAATAATATTAGAGTGAGTGGACAAAAATAATTTAATAATAAACTATTATGCATTCCCATTTTAATTTCAAAGAAAATATACTGCATGCGGCAGCTCAAAAGCGCTCAATTCATAAACTGATAATTTCACGACTAGCACTGGCTAGTCACAAACTCAAATAAAATGAAGCCTCTCAGGCTAAACCATATATATTCATATATTCGTATGTATCTACACTCGTCAGACTCCTTGTATGAATCCTAGAAACAATTCAGAAAAATAGAAATTCATACAAGGCTACAACGCTGGCGTCTAACGCTCACGTTGCGCCATAATGGTATTTTTCCTCATTACCGAAAAGAGACGGTGTACATATACGTGTGGACTCCCTATATGAAAACCTAAATAAACTGAAAAAGAAAGAAGTTTTCATATAGGGCTATGACGTTTGTGTCTAACACGCACGACACGCCATAATGGTATTTTACCTCATTATGACGGACCAAGCACGTATGGCTAGCTAGCATTTATATACATACTATTCTCATAAAATCCAAAACATATATATCCACCGAAAATCTCATTTTCGGGATCTCTCCAAAGGAGGAAAAATTATCAAATGGCGAGAAATCAATAATCTCATCAAAATAAACAAATGATTAATAAAATCATTCATCGCATGCTTTTTATTTAAAACAAGGTCCACTCACAATTAGGCCTAAGCCTGATGACGCTCCGAGGCTTCTTCTGCTCGGGCCTCCTCACGTCCTGTTCCAAATATATAATTAATTTACTAACTGAATTCCAGTATTTATAAAATAGGCAAAATAATCGAGAGCCATAATTACGCTCATCATTGCCTAAGTTCGATATTCTTAAATCGGAACGATCCAAACTTTATATCATACTCTCGCAGTCGTAATAAACAACTTTTCTCAGAAATTGATTTAAATCCTATGGTCGGATTTTACATTATTTAACCGCTTAAATACCAAACTTCGGAAATTCATAAACCTATTCAAAACTCGTCCGAAAATTCTAAAACTCATTCCATTAAATTTCTCATAAAAATCTCCACCTAAAACAATTTTTCCAGCGGCGGCCGGCGACCAGCTCTGGTGACGTCCAATGTCCACCAAATTTTGACAGTATCTTCCTCTCAACCTCCTCTACAACATTCATAACTACCACAAACTCCAATTCTAAGCCTAACCATGTCAATCGAACGCAAACACACAATAACCCTAGAATTTCAACTTCGAATTTCTCCTTACCGAGCTCAAGAGAGAGATCGAGCCTTTTGGAGGGGTTGTTGCACGGGAGGAGAGCTTCAAAACCGTACCAAGCTTGCCCGGATTGGTGGCCGGAGGAGGGAGTTCCGGCGACGGAAAGCTTAAGGCAGCCGGAACTTCCGGGCGACGTCTCTCCCTCACGGCGGCGCTAGAGAGGCTGCCACCGGTCTAGAACGGTAGCTGGGTTGGAGACCGATCGATTGGGACCGGTGCCGGCGAACGGTGGCCGGACGGCGGCGGACGGCGGAGAAGAAAATCCGGCAGGGGGGAAGAATCGGGAGAGAAAGAGAGAGAGGAGAGAGAATCGGGAGGGAAGAGGAGAAAATCTGTTGGGCTTGGCCCAACTGGTTCCAACCCAATATAAACCCAATCCAAAAATTTAACACCCCCAAAAATAATACCCTAATAAAATTACATTTTACTAGCTAAATTTACCATTTTTACCGTCGTTACATTTTTCTCCTACGAATAACTCTCCGAAATAATCGTCCCTCAAAACCCCTCTAGGGACCAATTAAACTATATGTCAATGTCGGAGACGGTAAAATTCTTATTATAATCAAGCTAGTAAATAAGATAAAATCTTACGGGTCGGGATGTGACATTTGGATATCTCCCTTTAAATCTCTAATATTCTCATGCATTTCATATTCTATTTTTGATGAAGGTTCCAAAATCACTATTAAAAAGGAGCAATAACAAGTACCAGTCAGGTGATGAAATATTACATAAATAACATACAAACTAGAGGTGGCAAACGGGTCGGCCCGGCCCAGCCCGGTCCGCCTAATCGGGTTTCGGGCCGTGCTTGAGCCGGCCCCTACGGGCCACTTCTTAACGGGCTTGGACCGGCCCATTTACTCAAATGTAAGGCCCATCCCGACTCACAACCCATCCCATAACGTGGTGGGCCGTGCTCGGGCCGTATCGGGCCCATTTCGTGCCGAAAATTGAAAATGGTCGAGGTGAATGTCTTACCGCTTCTACTCTTATAATCTCAACTTTTAATTATACATGATACGATTACAAACTAAAACTAATTTATACAATCTATCGATCATTTTTTTTCTTTATTAACAAAGTAAAGAAATAAATGATAAATGCTTATTGTTCACAATTAATAAATTTTTAGGCAAAAACTTATAAATTCATACTTAAATAAATAATTATTAGTATAAAAGTATATTGTTCACACTCAAAACTAAATTTATTATTTATAAATATGTCATCTTCATATTAGAAATTAAAAAATATATAATATATATATATTTTATAGCGAACCAGGCCGTGGGTCTCAAATTATCGTGCTCGCCGGGTCCATTGGCTCATTTTTCTAGGCCTAGCCTGACCCATTAAAATAACGTGTTTGAGCCGGGCCGAGCTATTAACGGGCTTAGACCGTGCCGGACCGCTTTTAATTATGCCGTGCTCGTGCCGTGCCCATGCTTAGCAGCCCGTTTGCCATCTCTAATACAAACAAATACAAACAAAGGTAAAAGTTACCATATTGAGTTGAACAAGGTACCATTATCAGGGCACATACATAACCATTTGTTTTCTTTTTGTTACTCGGCCATATTCACGGGGTTATACACAATTTACACAAGCCAATATAGTACTGGCAAGGAGAAATCATTTCGAGCAATACAGTAAAATTCTGATCCTATAATAAAATAAAAAAAACACAAGGAGATAGAGAGAGAAACGTAGAAGAATATTCGTGGTTGTATAGATGATTACGATGTTCGGGGTGACTTTACCTTAATTGCAATAGTCCATCCGAAGAAAAATGGAGGAAGCAAAGCACAGAATGGTGATGATACAAACAGCTTTACTGTTGCTGTTGGTTTCGGTTTTAAATGGGTATGCACAGACCCTGCCCCCTGCCAAGTACGATGGGTTCTTATACGAGCATCGCCGAGTTGACTGGGATTCGATTCTGATCGAAGCCTTCTTCGACCCTGTCTGCCCTGACAGTAGAGATGCCTGGCCACCCCTCAAGCAGGCCCTTGCCTACTACGGGCCTCACGTCACTCTTGCTGTTCACCTTTTACCGTTGCCGTAAGTCGTTTTGTTTATGTTGCTGGTTGATCAGTTTGAATCGATTACATGTTTGATTGAACTTCCTAAATTGTTGTCTTGCTGTAAGAAGAGTGATGTTTTGGATGGGGGCAGATGTAACCAATTGACCTTATTGAGAATCATGGTTATGCTCTGTGGTAATGGAATGACGGAAATGGTGTTGTTTTTTGAAACTGCAGTTACCATGACAACGCTTTTGTTGCTTCTCGTGCTTTACACATTGTAAATCAGCTGAAACTTCTGCGACGTTTTCGGTGTTGGAGTGGTTCTTCAAGTATCAGGTATACTTTCATCAACTGTTATAGTATCACATTCGTTTGCACTTATTAGCTCCACCTCTTTGTGTGTCTGTGTGTATGTACTTAGACTTAGTAGGCTTCATTTGTAAATTGAAAGACAGGCATGAACTAATCAAGCTACTATATTCCCACAAAATCTATTGGTCTATTAGTAAAGATTGAATTTGGTGGAATGGCTTTACCATCATGAAGCAGGGTTTATGAAATAAACCCTGCTAATTTGCTGGTTTTCAAGCTAGTTTTTGTCTTGTGATACATTTTCCGTCTTTGTATATCAGTAGATGATGGAATTGCTCATAGTAGTTGATTAGCTGAAATGATTTGGTGTTGTTATTCTTGTTCGAGTTTCTTTTGTTCTCAACTTGTTTCAAATATTGAACAGGAGAGGTATTACACTGCTCAAACCCGCAACATTTCTCGAGCTGCTATTGTAGATGACTTAGTGAAGCAACTGACATCTGTACTTGGGAACTCTTATCATAGTTCCCTGGAATCAGGCTTTACTGACCGGAAAACTGATCTCACTACAAGGGTTTCCTTCAAGGTAATTTAGTATTGGTTTACACACGCCTCAATTACTTCTAGTCAGGCGATATATATTTGCACTGAATCACACAATCTTTTGTTCCTTAGAATAGAATTTACCTGTGGTTATCAGCAAACTAGCTAAAAAAACAGCACTTGTATTTTACTATTGTTAATCTCGAATTCTAATCATGTTGAATGTTTTGTGTCATGCAGTATAGTACTTCAAGAGGGGTGTATGGAACGCCCTTTTTCTATGTAAATGGATTTATATTGCCTGATGCTGGCGACACACGAGATTTTAACGGATGGAGAAAAGTGCTTGACCCATTAGTTACGGCGCCAAAGAAACAGGAAAATATACATTTCTTCTTGTAAAGGATCTTTGCTAATTGGTTCATGTTCTTCGTTTGCTGAAGAATGAAGTCCAAAATTTCAATGCTTATACCTGGCCATTAGGCCATGGAATAAATGATCTGTAATGCAACACTGGTGAAAATTGGGTCTGGTATGCTTAAGAATCCTCTCTTATAAGTTATAACAGTGTTGCAATTGGCCTTGTATTTCCAATTTTATGAATTACACCAAGTCAAGTAATCATGTTATCACTTAAAAAGTGTTATAAACCATTAATGAAAACATCTTCAGTACACGGTGTGTATCTTTACATACATATGGATAATCAAGGATTAGAAGAAATAATATAGAAATATGATGCTCAAACATATGAATTGTTATAAAATTGCGTCGTGTAAATACACGTATGTATGTGTATAAAAGAATTTTCAATCATTAATCAACAAAGACAAGAAGGAGGATAACCGAAAATTGAGGCCCAAAGTGTTGAGGCCCGGGCCCAAGGAGGATAACCGCAATTAGGGCAAAGGTAACCAAAAGGGAGAGAATGACGGGAGAAAGAAGTAAAGCAGGTGGTTAGGGTAGTTTAGGAGGATTGGGTTGGTATATAAACCAAGAGACACCGCTGTGTGCGAATTAGGGCGTAAAAGAAAAAACGAAGCCGTAGAAGAGGGCTCTTCTGTGTGTTGTGTGGAGCGAGCACTACTTATCCCTTTTTCAACATCACCGTATGCTTCCTTCTCCTTCCAGATCCGTCCACCCCTCCTCCTCCTGTTTCTCTGCTCTAAATTTCTCAGAATCAATTTTTTTTATTTTTTATTTTTTATTTCACGGGTTGTGTTTCTGAGTGTTTGGGACTTAGGTGTGGATTGATTCTGATGCATGGCTCTGATGAGGAGGTTTTGGTTTTGTTGTAGATGGATCGGTACCAGAGAGTGGAGAAGCCAAGAGCAGAGACGCCTATTGATGAGAATGAGATTAGGATTACCAGCCAAGGGAGGATGCGCAACTACATCACTTATGCCATGACCCTGCTTCAGGTATCATGTCTAAATTTTTTATTATAGAAATGGTACTTGTTCGGATTTCGTAATGATATTACTCGGATATCGGAGTTTCTGTTGATGAACCCTGTTTGGGAAACTGGAACAGTTGTTGAACTTGTGATACTTGCTATCTTGTTAGCTAGCTATCGACATATGCAATTGGTGTGGTAACATATACTGCTTATGCAAATCAAAAATACAATTGTTGTTGTGATAGGCTTGTCAATCATGTAGTTTAGTGATTTGTGATTGTCATGATATCTTTAGTATACTTGGTTTGGTACAATAATGTCTAAATTTCGTAATATATTGCAGGACAAGGGATCGGATGAAATTGTTTTCAAGGCTATGGGAAGAGCTATCAACAAGACTGTGACGATTGTGGAGCTACTTAAGGTTAAATGTCTCATTGTAAATTGCTTTGCTGTATTGTTGATTGTTCAGTAGAATTAATAGGCTGAAAAGTTAGTCTTATTTCTGTTATTCTAGAGAAGAATTGTTGGTCTTCACCAGTATACTACAATTGGATCCACCGACATAACTGATACTTGGGAACCCCTTGAGGAAGGCCTCCAAACGTAAGAGTTGCTGAACTTTATCTTGAGCAATAGTTGTTTATTTGATGTACCTTTATCTCTTATATAGCTTATTAGTTTTGGCCTCATAGTGTTATTTTCTTTTCTACAGACTGGAGACAACAAGGCATGTGTCAATGATCGTCATAACGCTGTCAAAGAAGGAAGTCAATAAATCTACCATTGGGTGAGGTTTGAGTCCTTTTATAAGTTGCATTTATTTCTTCCCAATCTAGTGGCACCTTAGCCTTAGATTATGGACTTTTAGCATAAATTGATCTAAAGCTATAAGAGGTGTACCTGGTTTGCACTGGTTATGTTGATATTGAGGACGATTGATTTTACATTTTCATATCTGTTGCATAGTTAGATTTTCTGTGGTGAACTTTAGTTGATATCTGTTGCATGTATTTGAGATTATCTGATTTACATGCCTGAATTGTAAGCTATTAAACATAGAAGAATCTGTTTGGTTAACTGTTCTGTGAATATAGAGATTTGTTGACATTATAAATTGATGTTATCATCAGGTACCAGCCCCCATTACCTGCTGAATTGGTGAAGGCATCTGCAGAGATTGATTATGAAGGAGGTAGTTCCATATAAGTAGCAATATGTTAGTTATTTAACTTGCTTCTATTTGTAGATTCTGATTTGTTCATTTGTTTAACTTATCTGTATTTTGCAGAGGACTCACCAAGTGGTCGTGGCCGTGGCAGAGGAAGGGGAAGGGGGAGGGGGAGGGGGAGGGGAAGGGGCAGGTTCAGAGGTAGTCCCTGATACAATTTGTTCAATATTTCTTCTATTGTTTTCTAAATCAACATCGTGAAACGTTTTGTTGCATTGCATCTTTACTTTATCTGGTGGTCTGTTAACTTTATTGCATAGAGGTTCTATAGATACGCGGTGACTGTTTGATGCCTCTAGTAAAGATTTTTGATAAAATCAATTATGTTGTAATTGCAGGAAACAATGGCTTTGTGCCTGAATATGATGATGGAGGTTATGACCGCAGCGGGGGTGATTTCAGGGGCAGGGGGCGTGGCAGGGGTCGCAGTTTCCGAGGCCGTGGAAGGGGAGGTTACGATGGACCCCAGGCCGATGTGCAGCAAGATGGAGGATACAATGAAGAAGCACCTCCTCAACGTGGCCGTGGTATGTGTTTCACTAATTTCTTCCTTACATATGCATATCATAGACATTCGAGTAATCACATTCAAATCAATTCCTTTGAACAATGTGTTTGAATTGCTCTGTGTAGGTCGTGGCCGTGGCAGGGGAGGATATCGTGGAAGGGGCCGTGGCGGCTACAGGTCTAATGGGCCGATCCAGGCACAGCTGCTTGAGTAGCAATATGGACGTCATTGAACATCCTGCAAATGGCCAGTGTCTACCGATGGGAGCCTTTATTATCCAATCTATGTTTTCTATATTATCTTTATGCATGATGATGATTGTAGAGACCTAGTTTAGAGTCCTTTGAGGTAATCCCTTTTGTTTTGTCGTGTAGATGTAGGTGACATGTTTTTAACATCTGGATTGATCAGCGCATTCTTTTATTATTATGGAGAATTTTGTTGTCAAAGAAGATTTTCGTTTACCTCTATCAACACTTGATTCGAAGCATATTTAGCATAACAATCAGCTTTGCTCATTAGTTTCCGGAAGTGGTTCGTCTTGTCACTGTAATGCGTTACTTAGTTACAAACTTGCTACATATTTGTGTTGTTCACCCATTTTCTGATGTGGAACTCTACAAAAAGACAGAAGTCTTGTTTGGACAAATGAAAAGCTCCTGTTAAATGACAGTTATAAACCTAATACTGAATTGGCTTTGCCATAATCTAACCTGAAACCTGAGTCACAAAGATAAGATCTATATTATTAAGCCGGTGCTCGAGAAAAATGCCAGTTTTGTGCTTTATAGTTCAGAACTATATACTCCTGAGGTGCTTCTGCAGATCACTTTTGTGCTATCAATGTTGCAAAAGAGTTTGTTAGCATCCTTGAATGAAGATCCTAAAGCAGGACATATATGACCTAATCTTGCAAATGCCTACTGGTGATCAAAGAAGTTCCAGCTGGTGCTTGGAGAAGGTGCTCATGGCCCATCGCTGATATATTTGTTGAGGTTGTCCATTGGTGTCGTATGCCTCATGGAAAATTTAATATTATAAAAACTTAAAATGCTAGAACTCTTTTAAGATAGACCCATACATATTTTTCTTTTATTTTATACCCACTCCACATAAGCAAACATACAATATAGAACAAATGTCTATAATTAATAGTTTTCTTCATTTTTTGGTTTCTCTAATTTGCCCTTCAGACAGTAGAAAACTAAATTTGGTATATTTCTCAATTTTAGCATCAATTTGAAACTCAAATACTAGCTAAAATTTAGTTGGATTTAACTTTGTCATAATCAATTACATTCTTTAATTTCTTACCTTGTTATTACTAACTTGAGTGTGTGTGTATATATATATATATATATATGTTATATACAAAAGTATGTCATTTGTAATAGGATGATACTTTTCATTCATAAGCTAACATTTGATGTCTCTTTATATAGTCGAAAAAGGTCTAATTGTAAGGTACACGTTCTTGTTCTTTGATTAATTTTCTTCTTTTTAGATATATTATTATATCATTTCTCATCCTAATCGAGAGAACATTTTACTCTTTACTACTTACGTTTCTAATGTACATATTAAGTAGGGCATGATATGATAATATACCTAAAAGAAGAAACCCGAAATTGGGTTTAGGGTATAGGGTTAAGGTATAGGGTTTAGGGTTTAGGGTTTAGGGTTTAGGTTTAGGGTTTAGGGTGTAGGGTTTAGGGTTTAGGGTTTAGGATATAGGGTTTAGATCAGATATCTTATTATATTATATTTTACCTTATGTATAGATTAGAGAATGAATTCATTTAATCTAGATTTTTTCATAAAAATAAAGAAAACTACATGATTCTTGCAAATTGATTGAAAAATGTAAGAAAAACTCATAATCAAGGTATTTAAGACAATATCAATTAAGCTTATTTATTATATTAATATATTATAGTTGAATGGTGGCAATTGTGTAAAATTTTTAAAAAAATAGGACATAATATTTATCATAACTGATACATTTTAGATAGGTGCGTCTATTGCCACCCCACAAACCACGTTGCTCACCTCACACGTTATTGATTTATTGAAATACCAAAATACCCATAATGTAAAATTACAGCAAGGGACAATAAGTTGTTACAAATTAAATTTTTTATCTTTTTCTTTTTTATCTCTTTGTTTTGGATGAACACAAATTTCATAACTCTAACCAAATTTATCATATTTGGTTGTGAGTCTGAAGACACTAGCATTTAACCTGAAGATGAGGTAAATTGTTTGTATTTTTTTTTTTTTGTGTTGATGATTCTTCTATCATTTTACTCATTATTTCTCATGTTGACTTTGTATATAAATTCTCATGGACAACTATTAAACTGTATTTATGAACAACAGATAAATCAGTTCAAGAAACTTAGAAGTATGAAAGGCGTTGCTACAAGAGATACATTTTTTTTAAATTTATTAAATAACTCACACACCTTATATATGTCGATGAAATTTGAACATATGGCCTCAAAGTTGTTAGTTAACCTCCTTACCAACCAGACAACGGCTCATCGACACTACTAGAGATACATTTATAGACATTGTGCATCTTGATATCAAATGATACCATTGAATTGTTAAATTTGAGAGTTTTTTCTTGTTCTTTAACTTGGATTTATACTTTCATGTGAATTTTTGTTCACTTGGTGATTTTACTTACCTTGAGAAAATCTAAATTTGACAAAATATATAAAGATAATGTAGGGTGAATAAAGTAGAATTGAGAAAAGGGTTTTTTAGGTATTGTTAATGGGTGAACAAAGTAGACTTACAATTAAAATTATATGAGTGAGGGTGTGAAGAGAATGTGGGGTAGCAAAGTGGTTTGTGGGTGGCAATAGACGCACCATTTTAGATGTCTATCAGATATGAATATTATGTGAGTTTTATTTAAAACCACTCTTTAAAATTAGGTATATATGAAAATTCCCTGTCGTTAATTGGTTTTTGGAAACAGTGATGCATAACTTCTGTGTGTCTATCTCGGTTCATAATGGGAAGAAGCAAAGTTCTGTTACGACAAGGCCCTCCAGGCAGACCCAATGCTAAGTTGTATCTGCATCAAGATAGTATGCAGGCTTTAAGGCAGAGATCAACAGAATGCAAAGTGAAAAGGGAGTCATTAGCCGGGTGGTCACTCATGTCCTGTACTTCTTTGGGTGCTTCAATATATAGCTAAGAGAATTAGATCAGGGTAGAAAGAAATTGAAACACGTTTGTATGATTCTTGGTCTGTATAATCTCATGTGGTGTTTGTTGAATTTGGTCAAATTGAAAAATTCTTACCACGCTTTACTGTGCATGGTTCTTTCTAAAGCAATTCTTATCTTTCCTTGAAAAATCAGTATGGTAATGTCTATGAGGTGAGATTTCATCAGCTTCTGTTTATTTTCAAGAATCTGTTTGTTCTCTGGCACAGTTCAATTTGAAATGATGCAATAGAGTCTTCAAGCACCAACTTAGCTACCTTGTAAAGTATTAAGCACTAGAAGTGGGCCGAGCTAGAATAATAAGTCTAGGGCTGAGATATAAAATATGAAAAAAGATATATTGTTGTAAATATTATAATATATATGGATGTCCTTGTAAATATTCATTAGTTATGTTCTTAAGATATAATCATACTCATATATAAAAGAATCTAATGAGAATGAAAGTAATACTTCTTCCTCTCCCTACATTTTGTTCTTCTCTTTTCTATCTACGTATTCTTTAGTTTATAACATGTTATCAGCACGTTTTCGTTCATTCGTTCCATAAACCCCATGACGATCTATGAGATGTTGGTGCAACTTTTGTTGCTTATTATCCATACTCACGATCTATGAGTTCACTTCTATTTTGATTATATCTTGTCTACATATATACTTTGTTTATATTACTCAATTCTATGTTTGCAATTGCTTATATTAGTGAGCTTGAAGTTTCGCTAATAATTCTCAAATATGAACTTTTTGAGATTATGAACCTGAAGTTCAAATATTACAGTAGATTTGCAATTCTAATTGTTTCATAACCTGAAGTTTTGTGCATTTACATGTGATCCATTGTTCACAAGATTTGAACCTGAAGTTTCGATATTGATATTTATTTCTTATGGACATGAAGTTCTAAACAACATAATTGGATCCATGATGATCGATGTGGTCTTGACAAAGAGTCTGAAAGACAAGTATCCAACGGCGCAAGATCCGCTTGAGTTTTAATATGGATCGTGATATGGCTATAGTTGTGACTATGATAACCATTTTCGGCGCATTTGACGCATGTCCTAACATTTAGTGCCAATTTACAAAGCCCTCTCTGAATGACAATAAGACTAAAATTAATTATATTAATCAGTCTCTTAGGGAAATCTGAGCTATTAGTGGATGTCACATCACCCAAGTTGACAATATTTTTGTGGCCAAATTGCAATGTTAAAGACATAATCAATGGAGGTGTTCTTAACACCGATTAATATTAAGCATATCATAACACTATTCTAGACACCGAATTATTGTGATTGATATGAGTGTCTTAATTTAACGTTATTATACGAGTGAATATGGTTACCTTACTTCCCAATATGTGCACACAAATATTTTTCAGGTCATAATTTGGCAATCAAAGGTCATTGTTCACAATTATGTGCACCATTTACGACCATTTATATTTACCAAATTTTAGCTATTAATAACATGGAAATTCATCGGTTTCTTTATGCGGTTTTGCCCATTAACAGCCCAAAAACATCATCATTCTTAGGTTTTGAATTGTATGTATATTAATTACATTTTATTGGTTTCATTACATAGTCTGGATGGATGTTTCCATAATAAGTAGTAATTTTAGAGTTTTATGACCATTGATAACCTCTATTTATTGATTTATCAATTCAGGTCTAGTAATCGGTTTTTTACAGCCTATTTGTTGTGGTATTGGTCTTTCATGAAACTTATTGTTTCCATAATATCATATTTATTAAAGGGACTAAGGTATGCATTTTTTCATTTCATTATTTGAATTTAATCTATTCATTTCACGACATACTTCGTTTTATGAATTACAATGAACTCGATAATCGAGACCTAAAACCTCTTTATCCAACTATAGAGGGCATGGAGTTCCTCACGAGTAATATGATAAGTGGGGAGATGTAGTGTATCATGGTAACACCATGGACATAAAGGAAGGACATAAGAGGTGTTCCCCCGTGACCATGTTTCTCGGTCCTTTGTAGGCTGAGACTTCCTCGCCTTATACTTGAGTGGAAAGATTAGAGGTTCATATAGAAAAGGGCACATATATTGTTGTCTTTCCTCTACCATGCATCTTTTGTGATGTTGTCTAGAGTATCTGACTATTGGCAAGATGTTTTTGTCAGTAATCTGACTACCGACATTTTTTCTGATTACTCATCTTGTTGAAAGATAGTCCTTATACATATTTATGAGAATCAGAGGAAACACTGAGCTATTTAAGCTCTGTATGTACCCATTGCAAATACACTCATTATGCAGGTCATGAGAATATGACTAATTCAACCCACATATATTGAAGAAGCAATATTATGGTATGAGATTATGAAATTCAAGTATGTTTTATTTTTCTTAACCTTATTCGGTTTTGTAATTAAAATTGATCGAAACCCGGAGTTTCTTAATCAAACTATATGAGGGTCTGAAGTTCTTTGAAAGTGATATTGTCAAATTATTGAAATGAAGTTTCTCAAAACTTATGTAATCAACAAGGACCAGAAGCTCCTTAGAGATATACAATATGGTTTTCTTGTGATCCCTAATTATATAAGAGCATGAAGCTCCAATTTATTTTGATACAATGTTATTGTGAAATTAGAGGAGAGAAACAAGATTATCATATTCGTGAAGGTAACTAGACCAGAAGTTCTTGTACTTCTTCACCAATCGAACTATAAGTTTCCATTCTCACATTTTACTTATCCTTGTTCCTTACCATTTTAGAGTTTGTTATTGTTACTCATACGGGCCAACAACTTTATAGCACGAACATATGAATTTCAAATGTCATGTTTTTGAACCAGAAGTTCAAATTACTGAATTATAGAACATAAGTTCTAATGGTAAAAGCTCAAGCCGAAGCTGAGTATGTAAATTAAATTAGTGAATTTGAAGTTTCAGTTTAGTTATCTGGAACCTGCAGTTTTCGACACCAAATTTATTTGAATTAGAAGTTCAACATATGAAATCTGAAAACTTGTAGTTCTAACATTATAAATTTAAACTTAAAGATTCGATTACACATATGATTGATGGCTCTGGAAGAGCACATAATATCCCCTCTTTACAAGAAGTGGCTTCAATATGGTTCCAGAATATGTATTGAGATCCCACATCGCCCGAAGGAGGGGAGGAGATGTGTTGCAAACATACCTCCCCATAGTGAGACTAATTTTGGGTTGGCAACTCAAGCACAAAATTGTAGAGCGAGCGAGATCCAAAGCGGATAATATCTCGCTATGTCGCCTATTACGTGTGTTAAATTCTACAATATAATGAGACACATACTGTCATGAACCAGAAGTTCATTGAACAAAAATTAATTATTTTGACATGACTAGTTACATCATATTTTACCTACAATGTTACTTAAAATCAGTAACAACTTTTGATGCCTGCTAGCTAACACTACTCATAGCAAATTGTTTATTTGCTGCATATATTTTTTTTGTTGGTTTGTCACTTTAATGAGACACTTCTCTTGTTATGAAAGGGAGAAAGATTGTTTTGAAGAACAACATGAATTGTTGTGGAATATTTATCTATTGTCTCATTTTAGCTTGAGGAATATCACAGCTAGTGACTTAATAAAAACTATTGATGACAAAATTATATGCTAGCGGAAGAAAATTTACTGGGTAAAATCCTTAAAACCAACATATTAACAAAAATAACCTTGCCCCCGTTTGATTTGTGGGAAGAATGAGTATCTAAGTGACATGATTCTCTTGACGAGAATGTCATTAAAATGTCCGAGTTCCTAATATGGCGGCTACAATATTACACATACTACAAAGGTTAAAAGTACACCATCAGAGGATGATATCTTGGGTGATACAATTATACATCAATATGGTTGATACTCATGAATTTAATATTTTTTATCTTAAACTTGGTTTGGGTTCGCCACTAGCCAATGAACATCTTCACTCGAAAGGAAGTGATATACATTTAAACGCATTTTTATGCATGGTCATAATAAGACAGTGTTCCCGCCGTTAGGGGGAGAGAAAAGACTACTGTCATTTGAATAACAGCGTGAATTTAGAGTGGAATGTATCCACCAGGTCTAAAGTTTTAAGCTCCTGAAAATGGAAGATTATACATGTCCTATAATGTTTTATGGTATTATGAATATAGATCCACATTCGCTAAATATAATTCATCTATGAGAGATGTTTGTCGTAGAAGTAACAATATTTGCCCCATAAGTGGCATGGGTACCCAATATTAATAAGCTCATAGTAGCTATTGCATGCATATAAAATGTGTGGGATCTATGAATGATGATCATCGATGAAAATTTATATATGGTAGCTACTAAAGACCGTTACGGACTGTATGATGCAATACCACATTTCATTATGAATGTCGACAAAATATATTTATATTGGTCAAATTGGATAGAGGCAATTCCAATGAACTGAATATATGAAACGTGATAAGATACTTAGACCTTTAACCTTACATGATACAAAAGGGTATTAATCACAGTCAAAATAAATCACTATATATGGCATAATGTCTACAAGACACATGAGAATTACGAATATCTTTCCTTATACTTGACAATTTTTGTAAATACAGTGTTACATATATCTATTGACGAGAGACTTACGGCATGTGTCATCGTATATTATGAGGATCTTAAAAGACTTTGTTAAAAACAAAATCTCAAAAGTAAAGCGTCATTATAAGCGTATCGCTTATCAAATCCTTAAAAGATCTAAGTACATGAATGATTCGAATGTAAATCGATCCACGAATACTTGAGAGAGTCTGAATGTGAGATTCCTTATCGCCTAAGTGAAATGATGTAATGTGTTTTATACATGCAAACACAATTCTCATTAGTGAGATGTGTCTTGGGTTGGAGCCCAAGAAGAAAGCCATGAGGGGGAGGCCTAAAGGCGAGCATATCTTGTTATGCTGGGCTGTTAAACTAAAGTTAACTCATGCAATCGATATTCTAAAGCTAGCTCATATATACTTATTTTGTTATAGTTAACGTGATCAAAATTGCCTCAATGAGTATTGTGATTGGACTACAAAACCGAATTCGGATTATGTTGCTACATATTCTAACTTTCGCGAAGTTATAAATTGCTTAAAACTCTTGAAGAGCATATACGAGATGTATCAATAAACGAAGATATTGATATGAGTGGCTAGATATGCCATGCTGATCTTCCAATGGTTTTGAACCATACATAGTAATGTGTTAATTAGCTTCTACTGCTTAGTTATTACATAATGTATGAATTTGAACATGTGAGATTGTTTCTAACATTATTACATGAGGTAAGACCTATTAAATTGTATAGCTCTGTTGGTATTGTCTTCACTTTGCAGGTATGAAAATCTTGTGATGAGCCCATGTATGCAAAACGAACAAGATCTCGCTTCAGTGATAGAAAAATCAAACCGTTATTTACTGTACATGAAGTTGCAACAATCAGGGGGAGAATCTCATCAGGAGGAGCATCCAGAAGTAAGCATCCAGAAGTATGCTACCTAGGACATATGCGCGTTGCACTTTTTTTCTCCTTCGACCATGGTTGTTTTTTCCCACAGAGTTTTTATTACCTGGTAAGGTTTTTAACGAGACAACACTAAGCGCGTCCAACATCATATTATTAATGGACATCCAAGGGGGAGTGTTGTAAATATTATAATATATGTGGATGTCCTTGTAAATACTCATTAGTTATTTCTTTAAGATGTAAATCATACTCTTATATAAAGGAGCCTAATGAGAATGAAAGTAACACTTCTTCCTCTCCCTACATTTTGTTCTTCTCTTTCTATCTACGTATTCTTTAGTTTATAACATATATAAAATTTTAAACTGTCTGTCAAAATTATGTGTTAATTAAAATTGAACTTATTGTTTTTGTTGATGTATAGTTTCATTTATGTACAAGTAAATGATTATATATTGAAAGTTTACATGCATGTAAAATGATTAGTTAATAACTAATCAATTATGGTGATGAATATGGCAAGATGTAACAAGGAATGAGATTATATAGTCTAAAATATCAAACTAATCAAGGCCAGATCATTACAATTATATATAATTGTAACCATTTAGTCTACAGTAGTGGTGTAATTGACTATCTTCAAAAGGTTGGGGGGTTGGTCTTAGTGTAGCTCCGTCAGTGACAAGAACTTGTTCTTTCCGCCTGGAAATCCACTTCGGCAGCCTGTGGTTTTCGATTCAATGTCACAAATGAGAGCATTCTAAGGTTTTCGTTTCTTTTCGTGTAAAAACAGGAGAGAGGATCATGTTTATGCAGAGACAAATGGACATAGCTGAATGTGAGTCTATCTTAATTATGAGAACTGAATGACCGACTCGAATCATTGAGGGACTACTTGCGTAATCAACAACTAAACTACATAATAATTCTATATTACACCAAGTCTAAGAAACTAATCGCTAACACTTGTTATCAAACCCAGTGTGAGATATTTGTGGATACGCTTATCTGTTCAAAGCCTGACTTCTGATGAGAGGTTGGTGTTATGTGCAAGAATTGACTTCCAATCATTCAAAACCACCAACACCAAATTCTCCTAACCATTCTTTTACGTAAACTAGCTACCTTCATTATCCTCCGCCTGAGAATGCGCCTCAGAAACTTGAAACTACCTTCATTTGTGTTTATATTTATGCATCAACTAGCAGAAGAATACTAAGAAACCCTTTAGGTAGGTCTTCCTTTCTTATCAAAACATAAACTCCAGGACTTCATATGATTGATTTCCAACTTCTCAATCTCACTAGCTAGCGGTGGTTAATAATAATGGCCAGCTCTTTTATTCCCCTTGATACATAAACTATTGCAAGTCCATGGACTCTTCCAAAATGCTTGACGGTGCTACAAATCACATGGCAACTGTAACCTGCAGAATAGCTGTACTGAATGAAACCGCAAATTCGCTCAAGTTCCAAATTCTTACTTAAAAAATAATAATAATAATAATAATAATCAAAGACAAAAAAAATGGTTTGCTCTTGGCAAAGGTTAGGATTTGGCTAGATCAATATCGTATGATTCCCTCCAAATGTCGGATCAGGTTAATACACAGGTTAGTATATGTGCGAAAATCGACGGTGTGGAGGAGATGCTTTCTTACCTATTGTAATTCTTCATATATTCATAAACAAGTAGAACTCATCACATTCAGAATCTGATTAGTATCACGACGGGTGAAAATCATGTGCATTACACATGAACAGTAGTATGTTCAAAAGAAATACCATGTGAACCTGTGTGATATGATCCATCTCCAATATATATTCCACCATATACAAAAAAAGCTGCAATATATAATATTTTTGTAATTTTATCTTCGAATAGCAACAACCTCTGCAACCTGCAAACCCTTGGGCCATTTTTAAAGCAGCAAGAATTTGGATTTATGGATTTATTTTTGTGATTTATTCACGGTTCTTCTGTTGGGGACGAGCATGTGGGTGTGTGAGAGAGGACTATATAGAACATTAGAACGTGGGAATAATTGACTGAAACGATTCAGACTTTGCAGAGATGATGAAGTTTGGATTAAAATACACATAAAATCATATCATTTACGTTCAATCCGGCTGCCATGTGAGCCTGTGCCATATTTTGCTTCATCTGTTTCGTCCGGTGCCTTATTTAAACAGAAACGTCTTGCTTAGAAAACCCAGTATCTGTAAATACAGCAATCGATCTCAATCAATCGGCTCTGAGCTAGTTAGCGAGAAGTGATACTAAGAATGGCGGCCATGGCAAAGCTCATTTCTGCATTGGCAATCTTGCTCAGTGTTTTCACATATGTTAATGGATTCAAAGCATCTGGGTTCACTAGAGGTCACGCCACGTTCTATGGAGGAAGTGATGGGTCAGGAACTATGGGTATGTGTATTGAACAGTACGATCAAGTTGGTTCTGTAATCTGTGTTTGATATTGGTTTCACTAAAATTGAGTACTATTGCAGGTGGAGCTTGTGGATATGGGAATCTGTACTCGGCAGGGTATGGGACTAGGACTGCTGCTTTGAGTACTGCTTTGTTCAACGATGGAGGTTCATGCGGGCAATGCTATAGGATCATCTGTGATTATGCATCAGATTCAAAATGGTGCATTAAGGGAGCATCTGTGACTATTACAGCAACCAACTTTTGTCCTCCTAATTATGATCTTCCTAGCAACAACGGAGGCTGGTGCAACCCGCCTCTTCAGCATTTCGACATGGCTCAGCCAGCTTGGGAGAAGATTGGGATCTACAAGGGTGGCATCGTCCCCGTCCTGTTCCAAAGGTACAAAAAAAAATCACACACTTTAGTTTTGTAGATTAATAGGTGGTTCATCTAACATTATTCATTGTGTAACCGAATTTGATCATGGGTTGCAGGGTTCCATGTAAGAAGCATGGAGGAGTAAGGTTCGCCATAAATGGGAGGGACTACTTTGAGCTTGTTCTGATTAGCAATGTGGGAGGAGCAGGATCTATTAAATCTGCCTACATCAAAGGCTCGAAAACCGGTTGGATGGCAATGTCAAGAAATTGGGGAGCAAACTGGCAGTCCAATGCCTACCTCAATGGCCAATCTCTGTCCTTCAAAGTCACCACAACCGACGGAGTAACTAAACTGTTTACAAACATTGTGCCCTCAAGTTGGAAATTTGGCCAAACCTTCTCCAGTTTAGTACAGTTTTCTTAATCACTGAGCTTTCCGGTTCAGCTGGGTTTCTGATTTGGTTAATTTGGAAAGCAGCAGAGGCGTGCTTAACATATTTTACTTGAGCAGCCCGCCATATATTTTGGGTCAATTATGTTCGGTGTGAAATTTTTACACTCGAACAAATTATCAGGTGGTTAACCCATGAGCTTAAAAGGGTATTGCGCATTTTGAGCAAACCTATCAAGTATGGATTTGTTGTTATCTGTTATAGCAAATAAGAAGCGCGGTGAACATGCAGCTTAAGCTTCAACATGTAGAAATATATTTACCTTGTACTACAGTTTATAATGTTATATATCAATAGCATGAATCTCAATTGTAATAGTTACTGTGTTGGGATCATTTTGCACAATGTTATATATCCAGTTGTGAGAACTTTCTTTAGTTTTGCTTGTGGAACTACTAGAGTCAAATAAAGCAAATACCAAATAAAATTTAAGTTCTGTTCTCAATCCAGTTTGGTTACAGAGAAAATTGCCAGAAAAGTCGGAAAAAAAAAAGGAAAAGAAAAAAGATCCTTTAGAGCTGCGAAAGTGCTTTGGTTCTTCTAAGACAAAAAGTTGGGTGGAGACGACCAGACGGCGGCGACTTTCAGCGTTTAACCAAGGGTACGATCATACAGCAATAATGCACCGGTACCTCGTCGAATCGAATTCTGTTTTGAGAGGGAGCCAAGGAGGAGTACAGAGTATGAAGCCCACGAGGTAATGTGAAATGGGCCTTCTCTTGGTCTAGTTTTACTTAGAATTGGGCTACTCATCTTTGTTATTCCTCTCATTTGGGCACACTCTTTCATATGGTTCTGGTTACAGAATTAGGCTTGGGCCTAAATAAGTGAATTTTTGGGTCTATTCTTCAATTAACACCTGTAATCTTCATTAAAAATTTGAAATCAAAATTGGGAACCTTAGTATGTGGTGCAAGTCAAGTCGTCTGTGGACTTCCACAAAACTACTCGCATATACAATTTGTTATCTCGTATTGGGTAGTCAGTTTGAGATAAGCTTAGTTGATTTCATGAAGCAACAATAATTGGATTTTGCTCACGGCCAAAGCTTGTATATATCATTGAAATTTTGTGATCACCACGCCTACTTCCCCAAAAAGCATGATGATGATGATCACAAATAAAGAGAAGAATTCTGAATCACTTATGTGTTGCCAATATTTTCTTGAAGTACAAGCCTTCTTGATTTGTTGATCGTCAGCATACACAAGTATACATGTTCTTCAAGCTCCTCCAACTGCTCCATGAAGTTAGAGTCATGGACATGAAATTCTCGCACAACCCCCTTGAATACTTCACAGTTAATTCCATTCTTAACACACAAATCTGCAACAGCTTTGCGGTGTTCTACCTCATCCTGTAATCTCATGACCAGCCGACTCATGGTATCGAAATCGTTGATCAGTATGTAAATCCCTTTGGCTGCAACATCGAGTTGCTCCCCGTGAATTTCGTGGACGTCGAATCTTGACTTGAGCCACTGCTCTCCTGACTCCATTTTCTTCTTGCACAAACCTGCAGAACAAGCCATGATTGCCGGCGCTGCCACTATTCCGATCATGCTATGAAATGCAAAGACTAGCAAACCTATCAAAAGTGCACTGTGTGACACCACCAGTCCAACTCCTCCAACTTTCTTCAGAATCCTGTTACGCTTTGCCCTACGCCGAATCTTCTGCTGTCTTGATGTCAGGCTATTGAGCAATGCTGAGTAGCTATCGTGAATGTCACGGAATTGCAGGGGGCTGATAATCGACAACGGGTTTTTGAGACGTGCAAACGTTGTAAGCTCCCGGAAAATAGCCCGGCATTGCTCGTCGGTGTAAATGCTCCTTTGGCTTAGCTTCTTCATCACTTTCTTTATGTTGCGGTACTCTGCGTGCGTTTGATGGATGCTTCTGAGGAGTAGCTCGCATATATGGCACGCCTCTAGGCTCGCTTCAAAGTAGTCGGTGAGAAGGTGGTGCACGTTTTTTCCATCCTCGCTAATCATCTCATTCAGGGTTTCTTGCCGCGGATCGAGCAGATTTTCTGATAGATTCACATAGAAAGGAACTGGTGGAGAAGAAGATAGTCGATTAGGGTTTGTTGTTGGATGTTGTACCGATCCATGAACTCTGTCCCACATTTCTAGATATGATTTTGTTCTGAAAACTTCCAGGTACTCATCGTTCACACTTAGCTTACTGGAAAAGCTACCTCCACCGCCTCGGTCATCAACTTTCCTTGATCTGCTGCCTGAAGAACACCATAACAAAACACATCAGAAACAAATCAAAATGACCGATCATATATAGGTAAAGAAAATGAAACATGTTTCTAAATCGGAACTCACCTGGTTTCGAAAACATAGATCTCAACCCGGATCGTAGACTCTTCCTCATCTTGGACATGTCGATATGATCAGATGTATGAAAGATGTATCTATGTTTCTATTAATTCTACTTCTCGATCGCTGTCTCGGATAACTGGTCGAGAGGGAGGGATTGTTATTAGAAGAAGGCTAAGAGAGTAGCGTCGTGCTGTATATATAGAGCAGCTGGTTAATTTCTTAGACGGATCCACCTTAGTTATAATCCAGTTGGCAGTTAGCACCGCTTTCAATTTAGTTATGGATAAAAAGATTGCTTAGATTTCACGTCAGAGTCCCTCACACGCTGTGTTCTTCTACGTGTAAGGCTTTGGAGACAAGGTGAGCGTTTATGGAGAAGAAACAATCTGCCAAATTGCCATGAAAGCGAAGATTACAGCAGAATCATCACTGGTGCTATCAATATTATCATAATTTTTATTTTATTTTTCCATCAAATTAATCCTCATACAATAAGCCATAGAAAGACGAAAATCAAATCACTCGTAATTGATTATTTTTCCAACTTTAATTTTTGAGTTAATGTATGATCTAGACTTTATATAACGTGTTTCGAATGCGCACCGGAACGTGAATTTTCTTTGAAATGTCATATTAAGATAAAAATTCCAAGTCATGCATATGTGGTTTTTTCTTTTGAAAGGTTGTGTTAAGATAGAAACTCCAATCATGCAAGAATTCTTTTTTTTGATGCATGCATGGATCGATTTATGATAAAATGTAGATAAGGAAATATGTGTTCAGGCAACTCGATCTTAACTTTTTCCTTGTAGTCAAATTAAGACAGGAAAACGTGAATGCTGAGAGTTTGCTTCTGCCCAAACCTGAGTTCTAACCTAGCCTTCCTTTTCTTCGGCTGTATTCCCACAAGAGTGAACCAAAAGATGAACATATTCGAGCACGTTGTCTTGATTATGTGGTGCCGTGATTTTTAGTCACATATTAAGGATACTGAAGCAATTTACATAGTTTCCAAAACTCTACTTCATAGAATACTCTCGTTCTTCAGTTACTTCTTTCTTTGACGTCGTCAAGTAAGAGTCTTCTGTTAGCGATTCATAAGTGAGATTTGTAACATTATTAATCAAAGAGGCGTAAAAGCATATGCAAAAGAATCATGGCATGACTAATATGTAGCTGGTAAGACAAATTAAGGACGCTAGCTAATGATTGATCAATTAGGGTTGGCGTGGCTTGCTGGAGAAATGACGACCGATCAAACTGTGGCTATATTTCAAAACATAGGATTTCATTTTCATTCTGTACGTAAGATAGGTGATGTCGATGACATCCAAACCACAGTGAATATAGCTTAACCTAATCTCACACATGTATCACTCGTTAATGTGCATTTTCATCATTACAACAAATACATTCATTTATATTGTTTGTTGCTTTACAATGTGAAAGAGAACAGAAAGCATATTGTGGTTTCAAATCGATTGGTGTATATTCATCAACGTTATGCTTAACTTGTGATTATCGATCATTCGATTCGCAAAGCAATAATTTTTAATTCTTAATTAAATGGATAAATATCATTGTGACAAGACTTGAAAAACTATGCACTTCAACCAAACAACTTGACTCATTCAACACAAATTGACGAGTATAAACTGAGGGTTACAAAAGCAGCAACCATGATTCATGACTCCTAAAGTTTCTTCAACAACCATCTTGAAGACTTGACCAATCTCAAGTCACACAGCTAATTAAATAAGATGGAGATTACAATATATGGTACAAAGACGGCAGCCATTAATTTTAGGTGACTCCAGCTCTAAAGACTGGAATAGATCATTTGATCATCATCAACAGCAGCAGCTGGGGAATTAGCAACGTCGATAACAAAACGATACCTAACGTCATTCTTCGCGACGCGGTCGAAGGCTTGGTTGATCTTGTCCGGCGTTGTAAGCTCAATGTCGCATGTAATGTTGTGTTTGCCGCAAAGTTCCATCATCTCCCTCGTCTCCTCCATCCCTCCGATCACACTGCCCTTCACTGCTCTCTTCCCTGCACCAGTAACAATGCGTATATGAGACTTCGATCTAGCTAGGTGAATAATTAGGGCATGCACAAGGCTCTAATATTACTTAATTATGTATTACCAAATATCAGAGGGAATGAAGGCAAGGTAAAGGGCTGGTCAGGTGCACCCACAACCACCATGGTCCCGTTCACTTTGAGCAACTCTAACAGTGGTCCGAGACAGTGCTTAGCTGACACCGTGTTTAGTATGAAGTCCAGGCTCCTCTTTCCTCTCTGTCATATAAATTTATAGAGTAAATCAAGGATAAATTAGTTTATAATACGGATGTTAATGTATATTATTCCATGCAAATTAATTACCTGCATTTGTTGCTCATCAGTGCTGACTATGAAATCGTCTGCACCCAAGTGACCTTTGGCCTCTTCCTCTTTGGAAGGAGAGGTGCTGATGACGGTGACGTGATGACCAAAGGCCTTTCCGAATTTCACCGCGACGTGTCCGAGACCGCCGAGGCCGACGACGCCGATCTTCTTTCCGGGTGTTTTGTGTAGGTCGTGGTCTCTAAAGGGGGTGAACACTGTCACTCCGGCGCACAATAACGGCGCTGCAGCATCCATCGGTAGGTTTTCTGGTATGCGCACCACGTACCTAATTCATCATCAACCATCATGTTTACCAAGTACGTTAATTAACACCACGATTAACTAATCACTCTGCTTGAACTTGATTAAACCAAACACATGCAAGCTACCAGAGCTAGATTTGTATATAATTATTTGACAGCTGCAAAATATTCTTATTAATATTATGCAATGAGCCAATGATCGATGAACTACTGCTGCTATAATTAATCTTAGAAGACGACAGTCGATTACGACATCTTTTTGTTCCTTCTCTTCTTTATCTGCTTATTATTAAACCCTTTACAACCACAGAAACCATATAAAGAAATATGGACTTCAAAAGTTCAGATCCCACATACCCTGATCTACTCCAGCTTTACCAAAAGAACGATCAGGAAGCTAGCCATCACTACTTTCAAAAGATAATTGCATAAAAAAGAAGCAAGGAAGGATAGGTATGGTGTTGACTGGCTGTTCTATTATACGCTCCGAGTATTGAAATTGAAAACTTAATTCTTCAAATTAACTTAATGATCTGAGACACACAGAATAACATTGAGTGATCTAATGGTAAGTTCTCCAGAATTTCAATACTGTAAATTGGTTATAGAGCTTTCAGGTGCCGAACTATATTACATATTGGTTATATATTCTACCCAGTTAATGTTTTAAGGTAGTAACATGGTAGCTAGCTAGGTTCGAATACTAAGAACAAATTATATGACATACCAACCAATTCTACGTCGTCTTTCCACCCAAATAGGAAAAATAAAGAATTGAATAATAAGCTGGCCTCCACTATTCCTTCAACAGAACTTTCCACGCCATATTTAGAATTGACTTCTCAAAGAACAAGGCCAAAAACCTAAATCAATTGCTTTTATTTGCATCAAACGTGGAATGACGATGACTAATTGTAGACATGATGAGATTTATGAGCTTGATTAGTTTAGTTGATATACACTTGTAGGTAACGTACCTATGATCGGCGACCAACATTTTGGAGTATCCACCGTAGGTAATACTACCATCCCAGAAGACGCCATTGTAAGTAAACTGAATGTCCTCGCAGTAGTTCTCCTGGGATTCCTTGCAGAAATCACACTCCAAACACGTCGCCGCCAAGCACCCGACACCGACTCTATCTCCGACCGAGAAGTTCTTGACGTTGCTCCCAACTTTCATGACCAACCCAGTAATCTCATGACCAGGGACAATAGGATACATGGTGATACCCCAATCATTCCTAGCTTGGTGAAGATCAGTGTGGCATATGCCACAGTACAATATCTTTATCGTAACATCGTTGATCCCGTTTTCTCTGCAGCAGTTTTAGTATAAGATACATGATGAGCGAGGCTGCAAACAAAATTCTAATGATCGAGTATATATCATATCAAGAGCGAACCTTCGTTTGAAGATGAAAGGGGTAATCTTGCCGGAGGGATCGTGCGCTGCCCACCCAGAAACGATCTGTGTGTGATTCGGAGTTGTCTGAGCCATGAGAGCGATCTAGCTACGTACTAGGCTAAGAATGATCGACTTGGTTTGAGAATGTAGGAGCAGCTAGAACTCACTTCAATAATATCGACTACTGGAGTGGTGGAACTCGATATTTATAACCGTACAACTAGAACATATATATATATAAGCGAAAGTAGGGTAGGTATTGACTCGGACTAACTACGAAAGAAAAACTTCGAGGTTTGAATGAAAAGAAATGAAATACATTTTCACAGTGACTTCCAAGTCATTTCGATCTGAATATCAAAGATATATATGTTGGAACAGAGTGTTCACATTTTATAATTCTGTCATTGCCTGGTTACGCATGGAACGTGAAAATTGCTAGTCTCGATCATAGAAAAAATGTTTAGAAAATAGTATTAATATATGAGATATTTGGGTGCACAATATCTCAAAATGATTCTCAGTGTTCTCAATGATAGCATTTGAATTCGAAGAGTTTCATCCACCATTGCCGAATTCCATCTTAATTACTAGATTAATTCTAGAGATGCTCATTTTAACACTAATTAATATTATGAAGGACAAAATACTAGTTACTTCTTTTATTTTTGAGGTTTCGACAGTTAGTTATATTTTTCTCAATTTCGACATGTCACTCCCATTAATTTTCAATATCACACGATTAGGTCCAACCGTCTACTTTCCATCTAATTTCACCGTTAAGTTGTTGAGCTGTCATTTCTCTCATGCCAAGTTAGTTGAATGAAAGGTAAAATCACTGTAACACCATTTGGTTTGTTTTCCCACTTCTCTAGCAAAAGAAGGATGGAAATCCCTCCAAAACAAAAATTGGATGATGTAATTTTTGTTTTCGGTAAAGTAGCACTTTATTGATTGACTTGATAATTTTGAAGAATATGCAATGTATTTTTGGTGACAATAACAGGATTATGAAAGACCTATTTATATGAATATAGGTAAAAAAAAAATTATTCAGTCTCCTTTAGTTATGCTTCAGTTCTTTTTTTTTTTTTATAAAAGTTATGCTTCAGTTCTTGAAGCTTAAATTTTAATAACTATCTTGCACAATGATTTTGGAGGGAAATAGTTTTAATTTTGGAGGGATTTCCATCTTTTTTTTGCTAGAGAAGCCAAAATGTGTTATAGTGATTTTACTCTTCATTCAGCTGACTTGACATGAAAGAAAATGACAACTCAACAACTTAACGGTGAAATTAGATGGAAAGTAGACGGTTGAACCTAATTGTGTGACATTGAAAAATAATAGGTGTGACATGTCGAAATTGAGAAAAAGATGACTAACTGTCGAAACCTCAAAAATAAGAGGAGTTGCAATATTTTATCATATTATTTTTCTTTCTGTGCATAATGTTGTATTTGGCACTCAACTACTCACTCAAATGGCATATGTACAAAAGCCATGCATGACACTGTATTAAAAAAAGACCTAATGATGATCTTCCTACATATAATTTAGTACTTGACGGACTATATTCACTAGTTCTAGTTCGTCTAAGGGTTATGTGTAAAGATAAGGAAAATGATTCTAGGCCGGCCTATTCTTGATAAGCAGTTATGGAGGCCGCAAAAGCTAACTCCTGTTTGTTACGGTAAACAGTAGCTAATAGCATATTATTGCTGTTGCCAACCTTCAATTCATGAATCATAAAAAGTTTTAATTATATTGTTTTCTTGTTGGCAACCACAAATGTTTGTTGGGTCTGTGAATTCGTCACTTTGTGGGTGAACTATACTCTCAACATCTTTTTCATCAGAACAAGTGTTTCATGGAATCTTTTATATCCACATAGCAGCTTCATGTATTCTGATGTCATGCTTAGACACTTGCGTAGGAACAATATTTAAATTCTTTCTCACCATCCAGATTCCAACACTAACAAATATGAGAACTCAATTGTTTTTCATAATTAACTTTTTAATCCATGCATTCTAGTTAGTAAGTAGTAAACGCATAGATACACGGAAATATTGAGATCGTTTTAGTATTCTCAAATCTAATCTAAATTGCTCATAATCATTTGGTCTAACGGCATATTCTTCTATTAGTTCGACTTACAAAGTTATAATATTTACCTGATAAAAATAATCTAAAAATTATTTGTGTGTTTATGATCTAACCAAGCTCATTCTGTTTTCCTAATTAATTGCAGAGTCCCAACTCCAAAACCCCATTTTGTTTATAAACACAGTTGAACCGGTCGTGGAAATTTTTTTTTTTCTGGGGCCGGATACTAAAATGCGATTCGAGTCCAAAACATACGGGCATCAAACACGTTTTATGATCCATCTAAGCATCTGACTGGGTCGATGCTCATGTCTTGAAATAGAAAACCCTAATGGGCTGGAAGACCCAAAGAAACAAAAACTACAAGACACGGGTCGCTATCAAGGCCCAAACAGAAGCCACAGATTTGATTTTGATAGGTCAAAAAAGTAATTGCCGCGAGAAAGTAACAGAAAACCCTTAAAATCAGTGCAGGAAGGTACGGGACACTAGTCACACAAGGCAAGAAATAAACCGCAAATAGAAAGAAAGTGATCGAGAGCGAATAATAATTATTAATTAATTCGAATGAGGGGTTTTTAGTAATTGCGGGAGTTCGATGAGAAAAACCTTGCAGCCCCTGTGTGCTGTAGTTGAGAGAACACAGCAAAGTAGAGGAGAGAAAGAAAGAAAGAGAGGCCGAGAAGGAGAGAGAGAGAGAGAGGGAGGAGAGTCACACCGTTTGGTTTTCTCCGAGAGAGAGAGTGGGACGGTTGCTTGTGCTTTCCACGTGCAAGATCCGTCGTCGGTGTTTAATCTATCGCCAATTAACTTGCTGCATTTTAATTTCTATTAGAAACAAAAACAATTCCTTTCTGTTCGAATCGTTCTGCAATTGGTGTTGTTTTTGTTTGTGTAATTAGTTAATTGATTGATTTTTATAGTGTGGTTTGATAAATATACTGATCAGAGTGAGTTTTGTGGTGTGAAAACTTGTAACCCTAAATCGGCATGGCCACGGCTGCCGATTCCTCTTCCGCCAATCACCACTCTCCTAGGCCTGATTTCGACGGCGGCGGCGTCAATAGACGAACCACTCCCTGGGCCAAGGTCGTACGAGGGGATTCGGAGTCGTCTTCTTCGATATCTCCCAATCATCAATCTCCACCGTCGCCGCCGCCGCCTTCGACCTCTGTGCCGGAGCAAAATCCCGCTTCTGCGACGGCGGCAACGGCTCGTTCTTCGCCTTCTCCGCCGCCGCCAGCGGATGCTTCCTCAGCTGCTGCTGAGAGCGCCGATGGACAAAACGGCAATGCGGCTCGGGGAAAGAAGCCAGCTTGGAACAAGCCCTCCAAGGACGTCGTTGAGGTTGGTCCGGTAATGGGTGCGGTGGCTTGGCCTGCTTTGTCTGAGTCGGCTAGGGCTTCACCTAAATTGCCAGCTGATTCGTCTTCCAAGACTGTCACTGATGTCTCAGTCCCACCGCCTGTATCTCCGGTATGGTTCACTTCTTTATCTGTTGAAATTGTTAAAGGAAAATAATTTTGATTCAGCTGTTCATAGTGTTAGGTTTGTTGGTGACAATATGATGATCTAACTGAATTGCAGTAGCTATTTTTATATTCTCTGTATTTTATCTGCAACCAAAATCAGTAAATACTATAAATTTTGCTCAAGGTGTAGTTAAATCGAAGTACTAATGATCATCTTTTGTGCCCGTGATGATAGGGACCTGTTATAACACCTTCACCCAACTCCAAAAAGCTCCATGGTAATCATGCAAACACTAACCCAGCATCAACTCATGCAATGCCAGCTCGACAAAGACCAACAAAACGTGGTGGCGGGAGCAGCACGGGGGGTGCAAATGCACAGGCACATCCACACGTGGTTTTGCACACCCTCCCCTACCGCCACCTCCGCCACCATTCCCTGTTTTCCCTCTACCAAATGGCTATGGTACTTTGGTGCCTGCCATGCCTGATCCTTCTCCAAGAGACCCCTCTTTCCGTGGCAGCAATTGGGACGCTAGACCGATTGGTATTGGGCATCAAACACACCAAGTAAATGATCCCAGGAATTCTTCACGCAGGGGAAATTTTGGTTCCCACACGCGTGGAGATGGTTCTTTCCACAACAATTATGGGAGCAAGCGTGATCAACAAGATCGTGGAAATTTTATGAATGGCAGAGATGTCCAGATGCATCAGCTGCAGAGACCTCCTCCAAGGGGCCTTGTAAGACCAGTACCACCAAGTAGTGCTGCATTTACCCCTCAGCCGGTAAGACCATTTGCCAACCCCATGGGTTTTCCAGGTGAGTATGCTTACTTATGAGAATAATTATTATCATTTGGTTATATGGGAAGTAAACTAATATCTCTGTTTTTCTTAGAGTTTGTTTACATCCCTACATTGCCTTTGGATCCAATCAGGATGCCATTCATTCCCCATGCACCACATCCTGCAATGTTTATGCCTGTTGCAGAATCCCCTATGCCTTCTCTTCCTTCATTGATAGTCAACCAAATAGATTATTACTTCAGGTACATTTTATACGGTTTTCAGCTCTAATTCATTTCCAGTTTGTTAGTTAGATGATCCTTTATCTTTCTAGCTATCTTGAAAATTAACTGCACATGTTGTATTGTTTGCCTATTGCAGTGATACTAACCTGATAAGAGATGAATATTTGCGGTCAAACATGGATGCTCAAGGATGGGTTCCTATATCTCTAATAGCAAACTTTCCTCGAGTATGTTATATATAGTTGTTTTAGTTTAGTTTCATCTGTTATAACATTATAGAAAGTTAGTGAGTAAAACATCACCATATCCTTTTAATAAAAGACATGCCGACACAAGTCAACTCTTAAAGGAAATGTTAGCTGGTGAAGTTCTAAATTTGCTTTCCCTATGCTGACAATGATTAAATGGTAACAAGTTCATGTTTGACAACCATTTTAACTTTACATTATGTATGGTCTTTCTGTACTAAAAAAAGGGAAAATCAAATCATAATAAACAATAACCTTTTGAGCTAGTAAATCCTTGTTATAATTCATATTATCTGCAATATATCATGTTAGTCCCATGTATATAACATATTCTTTACTCTTTCTTGATCCTTCGAAGTGAGGTGGTGAGCAAAATTTTGGTTCTCTGTGTTAACAGTTGCCAAATATTTTATGCTAAAACTATGGCTATATACTTTTTCAATTGTTAATATACTAGAAATTTTGATATGTGTACGAGTTTATTGTTTTAATTCAACTCTTGACAAGCTCCAATAGTTGAAACCTTGAGGAATAGTTTTCTTTTTCTGTGTGGTTCAATGTGGAGAAGATACCAAGAGTGAGTTAAAGGAATAAGATCTTAAAGAAATGTTGTGATTGAAATAGATTAATTGTTTATTTGATAGTAAGCTTTAGCTTGTTTAACTATCTTTGATTTTCTTGTTGCTCATCAGGTTAAGAGTCTGACAACCAATGTCCAGTTGATAATGGATTCCTTGAGAGCTTCAAGTATTGTTGAAGTACAGGTGACTTTCTTATAGGTTTTCCTGGTACTTTTGATGAACCCTGTTTTTGAAGAGACTTTTTTCGCCTGATAAGACTTTTAGTTTATAGGGTTAATTGGAGAAAATGACTCACTCCAGGCAATTTTTATTCCCCTTAATCGTATAATTTTAATTGGAGGATATGACTTGCAATGGGCACTTTTTGTTCCCATTTTTCGTTTATGTTAACTAGAGGAAAGTTAGGGAATGACTTACCCAAGACATTTCTTCCTTTGATTTAATCTGGCAACCTGGCTTGCAATTGACATTTTTATTAACTTAGTTTGATTGTCATTGTGACTGCGACAGGATGACAAGGTTAGGAGGCGTAACGATTGGACAAAATGGATATCAACTAGTGGTCGGCTTGCATCCGAATCAGGCTCATCGTCCAGTGACGTACAAAGTTCTGACATGCTTTCAACTTCTTTTCAAAAGATGACAGTTGATGATGCGTCTACGAGCCAAAGTAGTATGGCTGGTAACCCAGATGCGAACTCTAAGGCTACTCCACAGAACTTTTCAACCGAGTCAGCTGGAGTGTCACAGCTCCCCAACGGGGATGTCACTCAAAACAATAGTTGAAGTTGAAATACATCAATATGTACCACCAATACATTCAAGCAAAATCCAGGCGGAAAGTGCACTTCTGATCTTGGAAGGGTTTGTTAATCAAACGAAGAGGAAGGTTGCTATAGTGAAAGCCTGCAATTACCATTTCTTTATATTCTGTTACTTCGCCTAGTTTTGGCATGTTTTTGAGGCTAGTACAGAAACAAATAAGAAATAATCGTAAATTATTCTTCATGCACGAAGAGGGGAAGATTGACATGGAGCAGAAAACAGGCAGAATTTTGAGGTTATTGGGTTGTGTAGTTTGGATTTGGCGTGAATGTTTGTGGTTGCTTATATTTTTTGGGGTGCATTTTGATGGCATATGTAGACAAAAATCGATCAGAGCTTTGAATGCGATGTTCTTTTCAGGGGATTAGGGTTTGGGACAGTAAGCTTTTGGGTATGCAGCGCAGTTCTGGTGGAGGTGATGATTGAAACTGAAGTGCACTGCACTTATGTTTGTTTGCCGAATTTGGTCGGACCATGCTTGAAATTTGGCAATTTTGTACTCATAAATTTTATCAACGTTTCTTTTATAGTTTACTTTTGCTCTTTTCCTTTCGTTAGTTTATATGTCATTACAGGCAGTCAGGCGTCACTACTGCATTCCATCGCACCTGTTGTTGGTATTCTTTCCGGAATCGGATGTGTTTTAGAAGCAATGGGCCTTTCTGGAGTAACAACTCATTTGACAACTGACATATTTGGGTCACATTTTACAATTCAGTAGCAAAACATTTTACATTTTACCGAATGTAGACCAGTACAAAAATGCGTGGGGTAGGTTTACAATTAAATAACAATGAGTTTAGTTCAATAATATCGGTAGACTTATTGACGAAGTGATTAGTTTAATAATACGAAGTTAATAATTACGGGACTTTTAGATGAATTAGTTAGTTTCATGATATGAATTAGTTAGTCGTGTTCACTTACTCAATGACTTATTAAGAAATTCGTGGTCAGTCACCATTGAATTTAAATTTAAGGGTGGAGAGAATTATTTTTTAGTAAAGTTGTTTTGTTCTCACCCTTAGATTTGATGTAAATTTAATGGTGACTGATCATGTGAACATTATTCTAATTCATGCCGCTTTTTTACTTCTTACAAATTTGGACCTTCTCTGGATGAGTAAGATTCAAACTATAAAGTACTTATTTTTTTTGTTATGATAAATCGACCTGAAGTGTGCCAATTCTCAACCCAATATCTGTAACTTTGTAAGTCCTTTTGCATTAGACCAACAACCTCATCATCACTAATGGAAAACAAAGTGGCTAATTGCAGGGACTTGCTGTTGTAATACACTAGCATAATCCCATCCGCTTGTAGTGGAGGTATATATGTTTGTGGTTTGACAATATAAATAGTTATTAGTGAACTTTAATCTATGTTGTATGGAATAATCTATGTTGCATGGAATCGGAAGTGGAGAATGGAAGCGAAACGTTTAGAAGCACATAAGCATTTTTTTTCAAAATTTATTGGAAACACAAACGTTTTGGAAGCGTTGGAATAAAATAATATATATATATATATTTTATTATGACAAAATAAAATATATTTACAGCATTTAATTATAAAATACGAATATAATCTACATAAAAAGTTTTTGTCTACATTTAATGACTTATAATTACTTTTATGAATTGAGATAATATTGTTGTCGGTGAGCCGTGGCTTGGTTGGTTAAGATGTTTAACTGACAACTTTGAGGTCATGGGTTCAAACCTCATTAACATATGTAGGGTGTGTGAGTTATTAATAAAAAGTTTTTAAAAAAAAAAAAATTGAGATAATATTGTTGTTAGTCTTCGTAATAATATTGTGATCAACTCCTTAATTAACGTGATTGACTAACATGATCTTAACCTCTCAGATCCCATATTCTCCATGTCCCACTTTTCTCAACATTTGTGGTTAAAGATTGGCGTAAATGAAATGTTTGTGGTTAATCTTACGTCTTATCCACATTTTTTTTCCTTATTCCATGTACCTCCCTTTTACTTGGGAATGTGTTCAGACATATTCTCCATGTTCTTCTATGCTTAGTTATATATGCTCATACTTGAGGCTTCCCTTTATTCGAGTGTTATTCAATACAAATACAATGATATGTTTCAATTCTTTGGTTATTTATATTTCTGCATAGCCATCTATTACGATAATACTGTTGTTCTTTTAGTAATGGGAAATATGTCGGAGCTAATTTGGCTCAATTGGACCAATGGTGCAAGAAAGCAACAGATGAGACTGTATCATGAAACTATTTCCCCATTTGCCTTTTTATTATTTTAACTCTTACTGAATAAACATATAATTAAATTTAGTTTACCCCCCAAAGCTTTAGTGGCAAAATCAGTTCAGTTCTACAACTTTCTTTTAAATAAGTTCGCCCTTTTAACTTTCGTAAACACATCAATTAGCTCAAATTTTTGAATTCCTCTTAAAATATGACATTACCAAAGCTGTTGGAACTAATAAATGGGCCCATAATTTTAGATATTTCGTTGAAAATGAGGGGATAAAGCTGAATTATAGGTTTCATTTTCAATTCCAACAGTTTTGGTGACGTCATATTTTGAGGAGAATTCAAAAATTGGACTTAACCGATGTGTTTATGAAAGTTGAAGGGACGAACTGATTTAAAAAAAAGTGCATGACTGAACTGATTTTGCCACCAAAAATTTGGGAGATAAATTGATATAGCATTGTAAAGGTAGATTACTTCACAACATAGATTACTTTTCAGCAAGATTTTTCTGATTTCAGAGCTCTTTAATTGGCAGGAAGGTAGAGCATTATTGAGAAGATATGAACATTGTGAAGGAGACAAAGAATTTGAAGGAATAAATATTGCTGAGCGGGCAAACATTGTTAGATCTGTGTCTATAAAAGCTCTCAACTTCTACGTATTTCTGAAAGCAAAGTCATTGCAGACTCTTGGGAGGGCTATCACATTTAGTAATATAATGGCAGTGCCAAACCATATGGACTGGAAAAGATTTTTGAGAGGGAATCTATGAACTTGCTACCTGTTTAGACACCATTGCATGACTGAATTTATTTATTTTGTCTTGGTTGCAGAAGTTGACATTTGCAAAGATATTCCGCAAACCCACAATTTAAGTATTCAGAAGGCAATGAAGAGCACTCAATGAAGGCAATGATAATGTGAACTAGGATTTTACTCTGCTAAAAATAAATGATCTCTTACCAGTCGTAAGGATTATTATTAATTTTTTTTTCTTTCAGTTCTCATCAGTAATTGAACCTATAATTTTTTCTTCAAACATATATCACAATCTAACGTATCTTACCTATGAACCTAAAAATCCCCGCGCGGGGACTATTTCTAGTGGAAATCTATTTAGAGCATATCTTACGTTTCACCTAATTAGAATTTTATAAAATTGCACCACATAAACTGACACGTAGAGAACTCTAAATGGTTCAACAACAAAATAATCGGAGATTCTTCAGTCCAGACGGTGATGGGTCACCAACGGTTAATTAACTGTGAGTAGGATGCACGCGCTAACGAGATTTAACAAAATAAAACACAGCCCAGTAACGATTGGTTTTACAGATCTCCCAACGCCGCCTGCAAACTAGCAATCAGTCTAAGCTCAAATTACCATCTCTCTCTCTTTTCTCTCCTGCAAAACCCGAATTGGATCTCCTAATTAATCAAATCTTCCACAACCCAGCAACGCCTTCTGTGTTTTATTTTTTAGATCCTTTTTTTCTATGTTTTTATTTTATTTTTTAGATCCTCCTTTCCTCCTTCATTTGTACAGAATCTGGGTTGAATTGGGAGGCTGGTCTCCGACCTCGTGAAGAAGACGAAACAATTTTTTTTGTATTTACTAACGTTAACAGAAATATTTAGGGGTTAGTCAAAAGTTGTTCTTGACTCAAACATGTGGTTGTGTTTCTGCCGCGTCAATTGGTGACCCTTCGTCATGCAAAATAATTTGACCCAAAACAGTAAGCCATCAAAAGTTGAGAAATTCTTTAAGTCTTATACTACCAACCAGTGCCAAGCTGACGTATCAAATTTTTCCACGTGAGCTGCCCCTCCGTTGCTGCCGTCGACGACACAGCTTTCTTCCTTCGTTTGAACTCCGGCAGCTCCTCGCTGGGAGCTTAGAACCGATCTAGAGATATGGCTTGGGATTCCGGGGAGGGCTCCTTGTTTCGGATCGGGAATTGGTGTCGCTCGCCAAGTTGATTCAGTGGAATAGAGAGAGAAAGAGAGAGGCTTCAGAGAGAGAGATAGAGAGAAACTTCAGAGAGAGAAAGCTGAGAGGGGAGGGGGATTAGATTTGATGGTGCCGGAGACGTCGGCGGAGCTTGGGGATGAGATACAAATTTGCACCCCACCGTTACTTCCTCGCTCACCTAAATGCATGTTCCACCACGCTGACCTAAATGCACCATACATATTTATTTTTATTAACTCACCTGACTGTAGTTAATAATATAAATTATTATTTAATATAAATTTAAGAGATTAAGCATTTAGATTTTAAGGTTTTGGGTTTTAGGGTTTAGGGTTTAGGGTCTAGGGTTTATGGTTTTACTTAACTAGAGTTTAGCTAATCATGATAAAAGAATAAGCCTTAAACTCTAAACTCCAAACCTTAAAATTCTAAACCTTATATCTTAAAACTTAATACACAATCTTATAAATTTAAATTAAATAAATAATTTTAAATTTATATTGTTAATCACGGTTAAATGAGTTAAAAAAAATATAACATGCATTATACATTCAGACACATTTAGACGAGTGAGGATAAAGTCAAGAGAAATAAAGTGGGGGAGCAGATTTGTGAGACAGGTGGAGGGGAGAGGACTGGGTTTTGGTTTTGGCTGCTTGATCGGTATGTGATCTTTCTGGTTTCATTTTTTTTTTTTCCAGCCATGCTAAGTGGATAAAAACTACCCATGTGTCGCTTTCTGAGTGGACGGTCGCACAGGTAATGTGGGGCGGCTGTGCACCTAAGAACTTCTCTCAAAAGTTTGCCATTTTTGATCATGATCCAGGTTCCTAGTCCTACTACCGATTTAGTATCAAAAGGTGCTCTAATCCCATGTGCCCCTTAATATAATACCAAGTGGATTTTGGAAGCTAGACAAAAACAAAAGGCTAAAAGCCTAGCAATGCTTGCAACAATAACAGATCCAAAAAAAGAGAGCCGCCCTTCTATCTTTTTTGCTCTACTTCTAAAACCCTTCATCTCAATCTGTCTGAAACATCATCCCCCTGATTCCGATGACGATGGAGGATGTGTGGAAAGACATCAGCCTAGCTTCTCTCTGTGACCACAGCTCACCGGCTGCTGCCGGCAGCTCCGTTTCTCGTAATGACCCTGCAGGTGTTCGTGGCTTCATTTGCCAAGATTTCATAGCGGCTGCTTCCACCAAACTCGCTCCTTCTTCTCTTGCTACTGATCTAGCGCCACCGCCACCGGCCACTCTCCTCAGCTTGAGTTCTTCCGGCTCCGATCATTTTCAGCAGTACCAAGTTCACAACTCTTCTGCTACTATCAGTACCAATACTAGTGCTCCACCAAAACTAGCGAAACCAAACCCTGATAGTAGTACTAGGCCTTCATCTTCTTTGATCTCTTTCTCAAACAAGTCCGCCTTGGTGGCTTTGGATTCTCCCCATATTGCAAGAAAAGGGCCGTAGAGGAAGAAAATGGAGAGAATTCTAGGCATGTCCGGCATAAGCGGATGATCAAGAACAGAGAATCGGCTTCCCGCTCCAGAGCTCGAAAGCAGGTATATATGTCCTTTCTGTCTAAGACTAAGACTCTCTCATTCGCCAAAAAAAAAAAAAAGGAGAAGACTCTCTCTGCTGTTTGGTGACTTCTTAATTATCGATCTGTTACTGTTTTGGGTCAAATTAAAGTTTTTGGAACTCGGTGCAGGCTTATACAAGTGAGCTGGAACTTAAACTTGAACTTTTGAAGGAGGAAAATGCCAGACTCAGGATGCAGCAACAGAAGGTAAATGTTCTTAATTACTTAGTTGGTAAACTAGTTTCTGTTAATTACTGATCTGGGTTTTGTTCATGTGGGATTTGCAGTTCTGCTCAGCCACCCCTGTAGCACCAGCAACAACTCTAAAAAGGGCACACTCTATGTAGCAAAAATATGCTGGGCATCCAAAATAAGCCACCACTCGTATATATATATTTTTTTTCTCTTCATTTTCCTTGTTCTTGTACAAAGAAGACAAGATTGGTGGTAGGCAATTAGGCATATTTTGGATAATGGATGGGACATGTTTGGCTAACGCTGTCAAATCTAGTTTTCCTTTTATTTTCCAAACCTTATCTTACACTCGATCACCTGCTACTCGTTATCATGTAGTCTTTCTTTCACTTTAATTTCCTCTCTCGCATTATTACCTTACCCTTCTTTCTTATTCTCTGGGTATCTTTTGTAAAAATTCTTGGATTTTCTGCACTCTATGATCACCGTATGTAAGTATGTAACCATGTTTTTATTGTGAGCAATATCTGTATAGACTAACTGGCCTGGGAATTAAAAAGAAAATAAATTAAAATATATGAATTTAAAAAAGACATGAAGTTTATACTCTTTAAATTATAATTCACATTTTCATATTTTGTTTTTATTCCTCATTTTTATAAAAAGATAAAATTAAATTACTAAATATAAAATTTAACTACAAATAAAAAATAAGAATATAAATTACAATTTAAGCAATATAGATTTATTTTCCATTTAGAATTCTTTAAATTTATTATAAGTTGCAACGTGTAAGTTGTGTTAATAACGTAAAATAAAATGTCATCCTATTTATTTATTTTTAAGCAACTTGCAAGAAAATGCGCATTATTTATTACTTATCTTACAACTTGTACATTTCATGACATTATCTTACCGAGGCACACAAAGCTGTTAAGTATAAGAAAATGTGATGATACAAAACCTTTTTGAAAATTATATTATCTTACTTACTAGTTATGTGGAGTGAAATATACATTGTATAAAAAAATAATATTTATTTGTCTATTTCGATGACACATGAGTGACATGACAGCACACATCATTCTTATACGGGATCTTGTTACTATAATGGTAATGCCAACTTGCCAAGTGCTTGTGGTTTTTTTTCCAATTAAAGGATGTGATTAGGAGACATAACGGAATTAGGTAAGGTCAAAATGTGATTAGTGTAGGTGTATTGTGTACTTATTACTTAATCAATTAATTAATCAAAAGATAATGCTTTGTGACTTTTAATTATAACTATTTCACCTTCTTTTTGTTACGCTGTATTGAACTCTTAACCCTAGAGAGCGCCGATTTCAATTTCTTGCATGTCCGGCTGCGCCACGGCGCCGGTGATGGCGTTTGGCCTCGTCGGTGCTACAGTGGTGTGGCTGGACGGGAGTTGATTCGGTTGTCCTCAGATCGGGAGGCAGGGGCCGGTTTCTTGCTCGTCCTTCGCGGATTGAAGGTGTGACTGGGTTGTCGAGCGAGAAGGGGATTTGAGGTGGTCTCGACTGGGTTCGACATCAGAGGGCGGTGGCGGTTGATTTGGTTGGCGGCGGCGTCGAGGGTTCCGCTCGGATTTGGTTGGTGGTGGTTGAGTGTCAATCTGGAAGAAGGCTCGGGGTGATCTTTTTTCGGTTGCGATCGCCTTTGAAGGCGGCTTCGGCGTCGGGAAGGAGGTGCTGGTCCGGCGCTGGTGGTGGGCGGCGGTTGTGGTGGCTAGGTGGTCCGGTGGGTCAGTCTTCGGGTCGTGAGGGATGGTCTTAGGCCGGCGCCTGGGTGTAGCTTGTAAGCTGGAAATTGGGCTAGGGTTTCCTTGTTGGGCCCTGGTCTATATTTTTAGTTTTTTTTTTTAATTATTCTTTTAATTAATAATTAGACCAAGGCTGTTTGCGAGTTGCGAGTCTACAACATTTTCTTAGTTATTAGTTTCGGCTTTAATTAGTGTTTTAATGCTTTGGGGTAGCCCCTTTATGTAGGGTGGTCCCGGAAGTAGTCAATAATGATATGTTGAGGACTTGTCCCTTCCTTCTTGTGTCTTTATGTCTCGGTGACTGGTTATTTATTTCGTTTGCTACCACGAAAGATTGATCATAGCGCTTCATCACATAGTCTTCAGTATAGAGATTACTTGGTGTCTACTATGTAGTTTTGCATGGTTCATTTCTTACGTAGCCCTTATAGGCGACTCATGTTCATGTTGTTAGACATATTCTCATGTTGTGATCAATAAAACTAACGTCTTTGGATTTTTTTTTTTTTTTTTTAACTCTCTAAACAATAACCTCACATTCTCAACCCCACCATTAAGATTCATGAGATAACATTTATTTGAATCACCAAAAAATAAAAAAGGAAAAAAAAAAACAAAGTCCAAGAGCTTTTAGGTGAGGGGACGGGAGACTAATGTGCGCCTGGGGTTTTTTTCTTTTTTCTTTTTTATTATCTTTTCTTTCTAATTTTGTTTTTATTTTTAAAAGGAGTTGTGTGCGGTGAGGACAACACGTGACCCACCATAGCTAAAGTGATGTGATTCATTTATCTAGAAGATTAAGGCCATGCTTCGTCACTTCAATATCGAACATTTTTGAGAGGTTATGCTCTAGGTTAGATAGAATTTTAAGTGTGATTGATTGGTTTTTAGATTTTGGGTGGTGCATATGAGTGTGGATTTATCTGGGTTTGGTTTGGAATTTAAGAAGTAGAATACAAGGCAAATTTCCCAACTCTTTTGTTCTCTTTTCTCTACGAATTGAAGAAGTTGTTGAAGAAATTTGGGATTTGCTTTTTATATTGGATTATTCGATTGGGCTGGCATAGTTTTTCGGTCTGTGCATGTTTTAATCGTGGTCGGATTTCAGATTTGGAGGCATGTTTTTGGTTTGTGTATGTCTTAGTAGTTCTGATGTTTTGTGCATGTTCTATTGTTCTATATTTGATTCTTCAATGCTTGGGTTGGACAGAAATTGAGAGAGAGAGAGAGAGAGATTCATGTATAAGTTCTGCCTACCAAGAATCAGCTCGAGGAGCAATTGATACAATATTGTGGGAAGAGAGATGAATGGTTATGGCTTTTGACAAGTATACTTTATCGATTTGGGGGGTTTGAAGAAATATATCTTTGAATGAGGTCATATTATTTGGTCTAAGTAGAGCTGTTGTAAGCTGTGATTGTGTTAAGAAGAATGATACTGAGTTGCAAATTCTTTAGTAATGAAAATTGTATGAGTTGCATGATGGTGATAGAAAAACTCTATCTCTATTGAAAGGAATGAACAAACATAATGTCCAATTTAAATTTACTATATTACAATCTTGAATGTGTTTTCCTATTTAGTTCTTCAACTCATGTTACGTGAGCATGAAGGCTAGTATATATATAAGCAAATGTGGTTTTTACTGTTTACGTGAACAGTAAACAGGCCATCCAGCTCTTATTTGTTCTTTCATCACTCTGTTCTTTTCTTTCACTTTCTTCCTGTTTTTTTCGTGTCCATTCTCTGTCGCTTATGTAAGTAAAGGACTTTAGGTTTGGTCAAAATACGAAGAAAGGGACTTCTTTTCTGGTAAAGAAATTCAAAGTTTCAATCTTTGTTACCAGGATTGCAGGTAACTAATTAATGGTAATGCGCCTCAGATTCAAATGTTCAAACCTGTTCGTCGTCCTCAGAAATCACTGCTACTACATGGCACCACCCCAGGTGAAGTGATAGGTGAGTGGGTCCTTTTCTGAAAAAAACAAGCTCAAAAACCAAGAGTGACAGACAGTAAAGACTAAAGGAGCGTAGGAGAACGAGCAAAGCCTAAAAAATCAACCTCATTTTCGATTGGGGTGTGAAAACTGGAAAGTGAAAAGTAATCCTTTCCCCCCTAGCTAGCTCCTTTGTGTGTGTGTGATCGGTTTCACAGTTTTAACCATCAAAATAAATGCCACAATGTGTAAACAGCTAAGAATCCACAGCCAGCAGTGACCAGTGTTGCAGTGATAATTGTAAGAATCTTTCACACAGTGACACAAGCAG
Source organism: Fragaria nilgerrensis (assembly GCA_010134655.1). NCBI lineage: Eukaryota > Viridiplantae > Streptophyta > Magnoliopsida > Rosales > Rosaceae > Fragaria > Fragaria nilgerrensis. The sequence goes on from CM020978.1 coordinate 32,651,460, forward strand.
GAAGAAAAGCAGAGTCCAAATCCTAATAATAGGGAGAAATTTTGATAAATAACATATTTTAGGTTATTGAGTTGATTTTTGATCATATTTTTTTAAATTATTAAAAAATAACCATATAAAGGTATCAAAAATCTTAAATATTCTTATTTAAATTTCTCTCATTTTATCTAACCTTTATCATTCGTTTATTCAAGATCAATTCAAAAACTAAAACACACAAAATATATTCCTTTCATCTCCTCCGCAAAGGCTTTTGTTCAAATCTCTCGTGTAGTCATTATTGTCCAAGACTCTATCTAGTTGAAAGTGTAACATGTATATTTGATTTCATTGTCTCATATATGACTTAACTTGTAATTGTCGAAAAAAATCAATAGTCCGTATACAAAGTCTGAAAATCAAGATGTATGCTATGAATTTCCAACTGCTAAATTGGTTCTTAATGCAAAAAGTAATATTGACACCTCATGCATGGATTGTACAGAACTTGAGATTTATGTTATCAATGTCTTCTCTTCATTCTTTTAGTAAAAGGAATTTCATCAAACACTTCACCACTAGATTCCATAATAATATTACCAGATCAATAAGAAGAGTGACCAAGCACTCAAGAGCTCATTAGTCAATGCTAACATCAGTTTTCTCTCTTATTTGAGAGAGAAAAACAAAAATAGCTTCAGATCTTTCATGAACAAGCTTCGTTAAGCATGTTCATCATTTGTATCATTAGAAAGCCCTCCCATAAGAGTGGCACACTGGCATGTCTATAAATTTCTAGCCAATATACTACACTTTCGTCAAACGCAAACTCTTCAACCATTTAATTTTCTCTAAAGGGACGCGAAACAGCATCATCATGATCTGGGAAACAAATCAACTCGTTGTTTGCAACCCCATATGCTAATGTCTTATTGCTAACTGATGTCAATATATATATATATCAGTTCTTTGGTATCAATGAGCTTAAGCCTTTATAATATATCACTTTAATTAATTACTCTATCAAGTTAACCACGTTATGCAACAAATTGGTCTTGGATGATTTTTTTCAGGGTTATGAAGGGAGGAAAGCATGAACAAAAATGAAGAAGATCAAGCAATTTACAGATAATGGAATTGCGAATGTTAAAAAAAAAAAAATTACACAAATTTAAATGAGTGTAATTGAGACTTTTGATCTTTTGATATGGTTATTTTTCAATAGTTTGTAAAATATGATCAAAAATCAACTCAAATTATTTATCAAAATTTCTCAATAATACGAGTAAGCAATATGTTTTTTCCTGTCACACAATTTTAAACTCTCTCTACTCTCCCAGATCTTCTTCTCTTTACTTTCCACAGCCTCATAATCATATTTACTCTGCCCCTTTCTCAGATTTTCTCTTTCCTCTCCATAGATGGTGTGGTGAGAAAATGAGTTATGGCCTAATGAGGGTTTGTCAAGTCTGAACTACCATTCTCTATGCTCCTCTACTGTTTCCTTTCTCCCTCACTGAACTTCACTTCACACCCACCACCATGTAGATTGTAGACCCTTTCTCCTTCTCTGAAACAAACCCAGAACATTCACTCTGCATTTTCAGCTCCAAGAACCAATCACCAGCTATCATACTCTCTCTCTCTAACCATCTCAGTGTCTCCAAAGTTTCAAACTTTTGAGTAAAAAGACACTTCCTTTTTCCAATGGCAGCTCTCACTCTCACTCTCTTCATCTTCCTCCTCCGCTTCACCGCCACCACTAGTATATGAGAAGGAAACTGGAACTTGGGGGCTCAGAGTTTAAACACTAATCTAGAGAGAGAGAGCTAGAAATGGAGACTAGAGAAGATCATAATGGAGACGATACAGTAAGACTGTACCACGCATCAGTGGAAGGATCAATTCCATCACTGAAAAAAATGATCCAAAAGGATCCACTGATTCTCAGAAGAGTTTCTCTGACTCCCTTGAGTGAAACCCCATTGCATGTTTCAGCTTTGATTGGCCACCTTGAGTTTTCTAAAATCATTCTCACTCATAATCCAAGACTTGCCACCGAGTTAGACTCCTTAAGGCGGTCACCCCTGCACTTGGCTTCGGCAGAAGGACACAAGGAGCTCGTACAAGTTTTGTTGCCGGCATTTCCTGATGCATGCTTGTTACGTGATCAGGAAGGGAGAATCCCTCTGCACTATGCTGCCATGAGAGGACGCATTGAGGTGGTCAAGGAGCTGATGCGTGCAAAGCCTCAGTCCATTGCTCTTGCGGTTCTTTACAGATCAGGAGAAACGAGTCTGCATTTATGTGTTAAACATAACCATCTGGACTGCTTGAAATTTTTGGTGAATGAAGTGGGAGAGAATAGCGACCTACTCAACTCAGGAACTGGCTCTAATGAGAGCATGACAATCTTACGCTTAGCTGTCATGCTAAGGCAAACTAAGGTATGCCGTTTTATAAGACAATTATTGAGGTATGCATATACGAATCTTGTTATGCTCACACATATATAAGGACCTCCATGTATCTACACATAAGTAAAACGTTTAATGAAGACTCTGAATTCTATTATCTTCTCACTGTTAGTAAAATTTCTCACTGTTTACTATTATCTTCTCACTGTCAAATTTCTCACACATAATATTTCTATTAACATCTTATTTATGTAATCCTTATTATTATTTTTACACCGCTTTCATGACATATGTAGTGCATCGATATCTTGCGATATCATCTAGTCATGTGGTTACCTCCTATCATAGATACGGTTATGCATCTTGTTATCATTTATTGTTATGTATTTTAGATGCACATGTGTATCTTGTTTTGCTTTATCGTTTTCCCGCTGATGTAAGTGACTTTGTCATTGCGTCTGTATGATTTTATAAATAAAAACTTATCGTCTTTAGTCAAAAAAAAAAAAATCCCACATGGATATCATTTGCATCTGATCTCTTATTTGATTAAAAAAAAAGACCTATCTCTACTACAATAAATCAAGGCGTTTAACAAATTCACCAAAATATGAACTGCCGATTTCGCCCAGCTATCACATTATCCTTAAAACCAAACATGAAGGTTATTACGGTAAAGAGATAAAAAAACAAAATAAAAAAAAAAGATAAATGAAAAAGGAGATGATTGAGGAGAAAAAAGTGGGAAAAAATAACTGCAACGGTAAGAGTTATAACTGCCAAAAACTCCACAGTCCCTATTACCCACTAACTTTACAAAATGAAAAAAAAAATTACAAATGAAAAAAAAATAACTACGTATTGAAAACATTAATACACGCGAGTATCGCGGGTATAAAGGCTAGTATAAATAACTGTAAGATTATGAATAAATCTAGCTAACTGTAGAAATCTTTGTGCAGACTGTAACATATTTGATTTCACTAGCTACCTTCTATAAGAAAGAATGTCGTAAACAATGTGGTCATGGACGCCTTAGAATGCGGTCCCAGAGACTTTAGAAGCCTAGAAATTCAACAGATTTTGATGGATGCTTGTATCAATAAAGGCGAAATAGATGAGTACCAGCAACAAGTATTCTCAGCAAAACCACATCTCCCGCCACCATCAGAATCCACTAGAGTGAGTAAGAGAACAATTGAATGGTTGTGGATGAAATTAATGCAATGTTTGAACTGCAACAAGAGTGATCGTTGGTTTGAAGATGAACGCGGCATGCTGATGGTTGTTGCTACAATGATATCAGCCATGACTTTCCAAGCAGCCATTAACCCACCAGGTGGTGTATGGCAAGAGAATAAGGAATCAGCCACCATTGGAGGAGAAGTATACTGCTCAGTAAAAAACTTATGCTATGCAGGAACTGCAGTGCTGGGATATGTGTGGGAGACAAAGATGAAGGAATTCACTAAGTACAACACCATCTCTTTCGTCGCTTCTCTCAGTGTTACCATTTTTCTTATCAGCGGATTTCCTTTGACAAATCGGGTATGCATTTGGTTCTTATCAATGGCCATGTGCGTCACTATCACATTTGCGGGTCTTACTTACATAATTGGTGTTGACTTGGTGATGCCATATAATCTTGCGGATCGTGTTGGCAGTACGTACGGGCCAGTAGGATTTTATCTTTGGGTTGCATTGCTTGCTCTAATTGGTCTCTTCCATACTCTTCGTTTTCTCACTTGGGTGATGAAGAAGATGAAGAAATCCAAGTTTAGAGAAATGAGGGTTGAAGAAGGTCAACTCCAAGTTTAAAGATATGAGGGCAAATACCATGTCCATAGAGAACACATGGTAGAGTGATCGGATTCCATATGCAAGAAGAATGGGATTTCTAGCTGCTGCGCCCCTCATTGTTTTCTTTTTATGATGCTGGATTGTGTTTAATAATAATGTATTACAAACTACCTATACTTGTGATTCGAATGCAGATGATGCAGAACAACTCCACCGACTCCACTGTGTTCTCTCTTTGGTCTATCAAATGATTCAAATCAAAAACTAGCTTTACCCCACAAACTAATCATCAGAAAAGCATATCACTGCGAGAATTGGGTACTATTCACTATAGTTTCACTATGTTTTGAAGTTAGATCTGGATTTTGGAGAGATCCAAAGCTCCTCATGATAATTATGATTCCTGCAAGGTAGGAACTGAATTTTACTAAGCACAAAGAGAATGGGAAAAGGTTGGTAAACCGTTTACCACAATTTAGGCTCAAATTGTTCACAACAAAATGGCGTGCATCTTAGATATGTTATTCAAAACTAGATGGCATTGCATTTTGCATTCATCTAATGACATGATGTCACAGTAAGATAATCCTCCACCACCACCGCACCCGCCTCCGCCACCACTCACATATCCACCGCACTACGGCAGTGGGATTGAGTGGAAGTATAGTTTAGTATGGTATTGCTGCCCGTTTTAGTGTATGCAGCTACGTGTCTTGGATTTGAAGAAAGAAGCGTGCTAATACCCACCAAATAAGTACCCCAATTAAGCTACTTACTAGCAAAGCTCATCGTCTTCGATCACCATCAAAATGCCTAACCCAATCCATCAGTATCTTGTCCTGCACATATAAAAGCACTCGATCATTAGCTTACTGATCATCAATACTTCAAGCCTTCAGGTGTTTCATTCATTCAAAATGAGCATGAAAGGCATCTTAATCTTCTTGGCATTTGCGACTCTCTTCCTTAGTAGTAGTAAAGCTAATACTGATCAGACTAGCAACAGCAGCCGAGTTTATATTGTGTACATGGGATCTGCAGCTCCAAACTCTTTAACCAGCACTACAGCTTCCTTGAGGACTGACCATGCTCGCCTCCTTACTCCTCTGACGAGACGGTAATTTATTCGATATCTATATATAGTACTAAGCTTTCTATGTACAACATGGAAGATCAAGTTAAAACAAGTCGATCATATATGATTGTCACAGGAAAGGAAATGCGTTGGTGCACGTTTACAGGCATGGCTTCTCAGGATTCGCGGCCCGGCTCTCAGAGGAGGAGGCACTTCTTATGGCTCAGAACCTGGAGTCGTATCTGTCTTTCCTGATCACTTATTGAAGCTCCACACCACTCATTCCTGGGATTTCCTCAAGTATCAGACCGAGTTAGAAATCGACTCATTTCCCAACAGCATCTCCGAGAATAACGATGCTGCTGGTGATGACACACCACCGGACTCTAAAGGATCTGACACCATAATTGGTATTCTAGACACAGGTAGAGCTTTCTATCTGTTATGTTCTTCAGATTCGTAGGGTTAACTAAGCCTAGCCTGACTGCAAAATGTGTGCAATGATGATATCATAGGTATTTGGCCGGAGTCGGAGAGTTTTAATGATAAGGGTATGGGTCCAATTCCGTCAAGGTGGAAGGGAACGTGCATGAAAGGACCTGATTTTACTTCATCCATCTGTAATAGGTAAAGCCCCTGCAAGAATAATACTAGTGCTCAACAAAACCAAGTTAAGACGATTCTCAGTTTGACAGAAGATCTGAATTTGGTGTTTGGGTAAATTATCAGGAAGCTGATAGGAGCAAGATTTTACAACTCCGACGAGCTGATCGCAGACAACGATTCACCAAGGGATTTAGTTGGGCATGGAACACATGTTGCAGGCACAGCTGCAGGGAGTGTCGTACCGGGTGCATCCTACTACGGCTTAGCTGCTGGGACGGCCAAGGGAGGCTCCCCAGGTTCAAGGATCGCCATGTACAAAGTATGCACAGCACAGGGTTGCTATGCATCGGCGATATTAGCAGCATTCGATGATGCTATTAGTGATGGGGTGGATGTTCTATCTGTGTCCCTTGGTTCGACAAGTTATCAGCCAGATTTGAGCAGCGACCCCATTGCAATGGGAGCTTTCCATGCAGTCGAGCGGGGGATCATAGTTGTGTCCTCGGCAGGAAATGATGGACCAAACCGTGAAACAGTTGCGAACTTTGCACCTTGGCTATTGACTGTTGCTGCTTCCACCATTGATCGGAACTTCCAGTCTAATGTGATCCTGGGGGGAAACAAAGTGATCCAGGTGATTCACATTGCATCAATTTTCAAACTTAAGTTTTCTATAAATGATATATGATGGATAAGACCTCGACTGAATTCCAAGATCATTGTGAATCTCAGGGAGAAGGCATAAATTTTTCTAGCCTCCAGAAATCTCCTGTGCACCCACTGATATATGCACTTTCTGCGAAGACAGCAGCCGCTGACGAACCCGAAGCAAGGTATTTAATCTATCTTCGATTCTCTTATGACATGCATATTCACGCAATGTACTTGAATGTTCAGAAACTGCGACAATGGATCATTGGAGGAAAAACTGATCAAGGGAAAGATTGTTATCTGTGACACAGATGTTCCTTTCTATACTACTGAAAACCAAATTGAAACAGTGAAGAGTCTTGGCGGAATAGGTGTAGTTTTTACCCGGGATGATCATATTGGGATAATGGCTGACACATATGGAGCATTTCCAGCAACAGCCATCAGTTTAAAGGATGCCAAAGATATCTTCTCCTATATCAACTCAACCAGGTAAACAAACAAACAAAAACCCAAATTCAACCTTTGATACAATACCGACTGACAGAAGACGTATTCAATATCTGTGAAGAAGCCCAGTTGCAACGATCTTACCAACAGAGACCGTGACAAAGTATAAACCAGCACCCACAGTTGCATATTTTTCATCCAGAGGCCCCTCAGCTGCGACAAATAACATACTCAAGGCAAGCAAACTGTCAAAGCAGGCTTCTAAATTTTATGTGAATAAGTCACCAAAACTAGTAAACAATCATTTCTAATCTACTTCTACGCAGCCTGATATTGCAGCACCTGGTGTGGACATTCTTGCAGCTTGGATTGGCAATGACACAGCGGTTACTCTAACCGGAAAAGAGGCCCCAAAATTCAATGTGCTCTCAGGGACCTCCATGGCATGCCCACATGTTTCCGGGATAGCAGCCTCTGTCAAAACTCAAAACCCCGCATGGAGTCCATCAGCCATCAGATCGGCCATCATGACAACAGGTCAAGGACTAAAGATCTACTAACAAACAAAATGGTATTCCTAAATTTTACAGGCTCCTTTACCCTCCCAAAACTAACTGTCAAATCTATTTGCTGCAGCAACTCAAATAAACAATTTGAAAACCCCAATTACTACAGATTCAAGTTCAATAGCCACACCATACGACTATGGTGCAGGGCAAGTCACATCAACCGGACCACTACATCCAGGCCTGGTATATGAAACTGACACCATTGACTACTTGAACTATCTCTGCTATTATGGGTTTGACACTTCCAAACTCAAAACCATTGCTAGAACTATTCCAATAGGTTTTGCTTGTCCCAAAGACTCCAAGGCTGATTACATATCCAACATCAACTACCCATCAATAGCAATCTCCAAATTCAACGGAAAAGAAAGCAGGAATATAAGCAGGAAGGTTACAAATGTTGCAGGAGATGGTGAAATGGTTTTCACAGCAAACGTGGATGCACCTAGAGGTCTAAGCGTCAAAGTGATTCCTGACAAACTAATTTTTTCTAAGGACAACCAGAAGCTCAGTTATCAAGTGGTTTTCTCTGCAACCACACCTGTTCCCAAGGAAGACATGTTTGGGTCTCTTACATGGAGCAATGGACAGTATAAAGTTCGAAGTCCATTTGTTGTAAGTATTTGATAACTGAAAGGAGAGGAGTATTTTAGTAAGTAATGTCTATTATAGACAAACTGAGCTAGTAATAACATAGGGTAGAGCTGTTTCTGAGGATGACACAAGATTAAACTGCCAGCAAAACATAGCTACTTAAAGCATAGAGGCATTCCATTTCATAATCAAAGAATGACACCCTAAGAATAACTTCTGTGCTGGAAAATGATAGCTTAAAGAGAACTGATATATTTCAATAATTCAGTCCCTAACTTCCATAACCAACCACTAGTTTCGATACTATCAAGCTCAATACCAGTTTTCGCCAATCATATTGCAGAAGAGTACAAACTCTTCACCCAACTTAAGATGCAATGATTTAAAAGTCAGAACCAAGAAACTAGAGCACTCAAAAAGCCCTAAGGGGTACAAGCAACTGAACAGAACAAGAAACAGAATCACATTTAATATAGCAAAAGAGAACTGAATAACAACATAATTTGTATATCACAAGGGCAAAGGGGTAACATGAAGCAAGGCAATTATTGTCTAAGAAGAAGCATATCCAACGAAAAGCAGTTCACTAAGCAAAGAAAAAACAGTTCAGTAACACAGACCGCAGCATTCATAAACAGCAACAAACAAGAAAAACAAGTTTCTTCAATATTTTTATGACCTTCACTCAAAAGCCCATTGGTTCTCCCTGCGGACTTCCTCCTCTTCCTCTGGTGTAAAGTCATTCTTGATGTTGAATGTCTTGCGAATCTCCTCAGGCGTTTTCCCCTTGATCATGTCCGCCACCGTTTGGCAAGTAAGGTCGAGCAGGTTCTTGATGTTCAAATAATTCGCAGCCTACAAACAAAAGAATTCGAAGATAGGGAACATATATAGATCATAATAACAACATTTCCACACCACATATTTCTACAAATTCATTACAAAATCAAACCACCGGTGCTCACAAATCACACGAAACTAATCATAAGCGTATGAATTATCAACAAAACAATTAAACCAACTAATTCATGAACCGAATGTCCTAAAACCTAAGAAATCCAATTTTCTACGATGAATTAACAAAATTCAAAGCCAATTTAAAAAGTAAACTAGATGATTAACAGGAGCGGTAAAGTAAAATAAGAGAAGTAAGTAATACGGACCAGGATGAGATCGAAGAGGGTGGCCTGGTCGACCTTGACAAAGTCGGCGTCCCAGTTCTTGAGCTCTTCGTCGCCGGAGGAGGAGGAGCGGTCGTCGGACTTAGGGGCAGCGTCGACGTGCTTCTTGCAGTACTCGATGACCTTGGCGAGGATCTTGCTGGTGACGTTGGGAAGTGGGATCCCATTGTCGGCGCAATCGTCCTCGATCATGTGCTTGATCGTCTGCGACTCCAAAGCCACCGCCTCGTCCACCTCGAACGACTCGCCGTCGGAGCTCTTCAGGGTTATCTTCCTTCCGGACGACATCGTTTCGATCGATTTACTGTGTGGATAGAATTGAAATGAAATGATTGAGAGAGATGGAGGAGGTGGAAGGGAATTGAAAGAGAGTTTTCTGTATTAACCCGACGCCCGGTTACGAGCCTTCAGACGCGTGTCTATTTTAAAGACATGTTTATTTATAATTATTGTTGATATTTGTTTATCTCTCGTTAATTATCTCTTATTAATGTTTGTATGACCATAATTGGTCACCCAGTTATTTCTTTATATTAAACAGCAGAAACAAAATCAGCAAACACTGTGTTTTCATCTAAAATTACTAAAATACACCTAGTAATTTTTATTTACTTTTCATGCAGTTAAACCATCTTTTTTTGAAAGTATCATCCGGTTAAACATTTTTCCCTTTTGGTCTAGTGACATAATTTTCTCCTTATTAGTAAGAGATTATGAGTTTATAAACTAGTTGTATCATTTGAGTTGCTAATCCGATAACAGAAAATAAAATAAAAACTTAATCTCCGTGTAAAAGAAAAGCGCCTCTAATCTCGAGCTGAATTCAAGCTCAAAAACTCTACATATTTGGAGAAGGCCATCAAGACTCACCGCTATCAAATAATTCTGAAGCTTCTTTAAACTAAATACCATCACTCACATTCTCGAGTTCTGAGATTTATACTATAGAAAACAATTATGCAATTCACCAATGACACAAGTTCCTGATCCATAAATGTCATTTTGCATGAACATGATCACCACTAATAACGCATCGCCGAGTAGGAAGAAATGCTCACACTACATTAAAGTTGCGTTTACATTATACAGTGCATATAAACATAAGAGGCCAAGTACTGTTCAGAAAAGATAAATGTGCTGATATCCTCGGATCAATTTGGTTCAGTGACTAGCACAAAAAATGAGTCTTCGATCACTCAGAGGAACCAGTTAGATCGAAGCATAAGAGCAGTCATTCTGGGTTTGCCATCCACAATATGCGTTGTGATACCAGGCTTTACACTCAGTCTCTTACCCAAGTTAAGTTTCAAGTAGGATTCAACCTGGAAATGGTTCCAACTGTGGGGACCTTCAACTCCCAGACCCCCATTTAAACTCAGCCCCCATCCAAAGGAATCTTCAGAGTCATCAGATACAGTGACAGCCCATTCTATATTCTTGGGATTTGATTGCTTCATCTCAATCCAACCTCCAATCTTTGTAATCTCATCAATTTCGGATTCTAGCATCAGAGCAATGGATCCGGTTGGTCCAGTTGACACATTTCCCTGTGAGCTTGTTCCCAGGGGTGGAGTATATGCTTCAACTGTTGTCTCAGGGGATAGATGTTGCACCAAATCACCTAATCCATAGTTAGAAGCTACATGATTGACATGCTCACTAGATAACTTGGGCACTTGGTGAAGACCCATAAGTGAGAGCTTTGTTCTTGCAGGGAGTTGACAGACAACTTGCCCAAAGGTGCTGAAGCAGCGCCCGACTCTACTAGAACCTACTTGTCCAGAAACAAACTGTGCCAATGAAGCAACAACATTTGATTTTTTCACCATCAAGCCAATTGCACTACCATTGCGCTCATTTAGAAGAGGTGGTCCAAATGATGAAAAATGAGTTAGGCCCTTTCCCTGCAAAGAACAAAAATAAAGAACTGTGATATACAAAAAGGCCATTACGGAACTGACTGGTGCTTCCAGTGAAAATTCAATGAGAAAACACGTTACGTTGTTATGACCAAGTATCATTCTCTGTGACAAATAGTACATACAAAGAGGAACAACAGAATGTGCAGCATTCTCCACGAAAGAATGATGTCACTCAACTAAAAAGCCAAATACATGTCTCACCAGAATAACACTCCTGCATGTGCAGCATACGCAATGAAAGGAGTTTAGATCACTCAACTTAATAAACCAAGCACATGTCTCAACAGAAATAACACTCTTGCAACGGATTGTCCAACTGACCCATTACTGTCTTCAAGCAATAGTAGCATGAAATCTAGTTTATGACTCCTTACTGTTATGAAAAAGAAACTGAACACTACTCAACCACACCATACATGTATGCAATTTTTTATTATGAAGAAAAGAAAATGAATAGACCAAACAAACTACGCAAGCTAATTTAGTGCGAAGATTTGATACCTGATGAGAAGGATTTGTAAGAACAGCAACATCCCTACATTGAGCTCCCACCGGGATCGCAATTGCAGATAACCAATTACTAACATTCGCAGTATACGCCACTTTCGCCAGAGAAAGCGAGCACTCTGAAAGATCAGAGAGATCAATCTTATGCTTCTCACTGGCCACAAACTCCGCCACAAGCGTGTCATTTTCCCGAACACTTGTTTCAACACTGAACCTTGACTTAACCCCAGTTAATATTCCCGCTTGAGTAAGAGCCTCGGATTCCTGATGAGACTCGTCATCATTATGCATGAACGATAACGCCCCCAAGTGATCAAACTCTCCCCTGATAAGAGTGCTGGCCTCCTGGAATGGACTCCCTTTTCCTCGGGAAGTCCCATACAAGGACACAATTTTCTCCACTTTATCCTGCCTATCCCTCAGTTTCATCAAGTCCGAAAACGCTTCTCGTTGCAACCGCTTCAATATCACAATCTGAAAATTCCACATACATTTAAACCTTCATCTTATAGCTCACTGCTACTTAACTCTTACCTAAAAATTCCCAATTGTAATGTTCTATACCAAACCGAGCAATATAAGAACTAATTTTTCTCTTCTCTCTGAGACTAAATAACTGAAGGTAAATGTTTGTAACTAAATTAACACAAAATTAACTAAACTAACACAAAATTAGGGCTAAATCAAGTAACGAATCAGCAAGATTATGCGTAATGATAGTTAATACCGGATTATTATTGCGGCGAGGTGGAGGTTTGGGAGGTCCATTGATGAGAGAGTCGAAGAAATCCTGGGTGGATTTCGTCAGAGCTTTACACTTGTCAGCCACAATAGCTTTGGCTTCCATTTCCGAACCCAATCGAGAACCACTGAGCCGGAGCACGACGAGTAAAGAGTACTGTGATCTTTGAATTTCAGCTAGTTTGGATTTCAAAATCCAGATTCGACGCGAGGAGCGGCAAGCTGGTAAAAGATTGGTCTACTGGAATCTTCTGCGTTTCTAAATTTTTTCTTTTGGATTTCTTTTGTTTTGAACGGTGCGGTGTTTGTTGTCAGTATTCGGTTAGCAAAAGCCCAATGGGCCCTTCAACCTCCGCTGATTGTGTCAACCAAGAGCCCATATTCTCGAGAACCCATTGGGCCATTTCAATTTTCCATTTTATCGACGTTTATTTTGAATTGTTAGATGACATTCCATTGAAGATTAAGTATTTCCCGTTAGTTGTAATTAAGCATGGATGAAGTACATATATCCACAAAATCTTATACACCAAAACACATTTGACGAATCGATTGCGTCAAATACAGATCGATTACATGAATAGATTAGTAAGGCCGGCTTGATTGATGATCACCAGCTAGTTGATGATCAGCGAGCGACATCAATCAGGCCAGCCTAGTTGATGATCAGAAGAAAGAATGAATTGTGTTTTGAAGTACTTGATGACTAAGGATCTGATATGCTCTTTCCGTAGGATGATAACTGTCCCAAAACACATATGTCGACGCGTTTGTACATGTTTTCGGTGACCATTTATTACAAAGAACGGTCACCTCTAACATCCCTGTTCCACAACACCCTTTATTCACCACTTCAAATCCTGCATATAGATATGGGCATCATGCATATTTGATGACTGTCTTATAGAGATCGATAAATGTGTAATTGAGAATGGTTCAGAATAATCCTAGCAAAATTGGTTACCATATTTGTGTATGTGTTGAATGATATCAAGGAAAGGATAGTATGCATCCATGTAGACGACTCTGGCATCTGTTAGGTTACTGGTCTGGAAATCCGCCATCGCTGAAAGCTTGGTGTTGAGTAGCTCAGCCGCTTTGTTGTACTTGACGGCGCACCGTCTTTCTTTACCTCCTGCTAATGTTCTCTGTGACGGCACACATCCAACTGGCGGCAGACCTATGATCCCTATCCTCCGTGCCCCCAATTCATATAATTTCTTCATTGTAAAACACAAGTTGAATACTTGATTAATTGGTCTATATGTTTGCAATGCTAGTATGATTTAGTGAATGAATGAACTAATTAATCACCTGCACAAATGATGAAGCCTCCCTGAGAAGGAGATCAGTGTAGGCATGAATATCGTACTGAAAGAAACGTGTAGGTGTATGATAGTAGGTATTCACAAGGTCATCACTTCCTGATTCCAACATGAAAAGGCTGTTGCTTATAATGTTGTTCGCCTTCTCATCTCCGACGAACTTGTTCAGCCTCTCAATGCATTCCTTAAACATGTCTAACTGTTCTGATAAGGGCATCACTTGCTGATCGATGAAGAAAATTACATTCTTAAGTAAAACATTGAATATATATCAAATAACTAAAGTACGTAGCGTACGTACAAGTGTCATGTAGACTTATAAGTGTATCTTGTAGTAATTATGTACTATATTGTTACCATAACTATAGATGTCAAGGGATCAAACCCCGAGCCGCTGGAAGCAAAGTTTACTCCAGTAAGCAAGTCCGTCTCTTGAAGATCTGGATCAAGATAGGCTGGTAAGTACTCTTTGATCCCCAGTTCCTCCACTGCAAAATAAAATAAGACAATAAGCAACAAAAATCCAGAATTCTAGAGTGATTTCGATTTGTAGTTGATGAACTATGTATTATACATACCGACAAAGTCCGATGGAACCTTGCCGTTGCAAAATCTTCCGGTTGGAACCCCTCCAAGAAAGTCTCTTCCATAGGGAGGGAAGTTGCTCTTCAGAAAGGTCCTTGTTAGGTTGTTATTGTTTCCTGTGTCGACTATCGAATCTCCGAACATAAAAACAGCAGGAACTGTTACATTTTCTGGTAGCTTAACAATAGCTAGGGCACAAGTAAATATCAGATCCAGAGAAGGAAGCAACCATAGAAAGTTGGATTTCATTGCCGGCCGTTGGATTAATCTTCACTTCAGGCAGACTTCTCCTCAGTATCACTGTGAAACCCAGAGGAATGGGCAAAAGGAATGGAAATTATGGTCATAAGTCATGAGATCTTCGTGTGTACGTATGTAATGTGATCGACCAACCTAATGAATATCAATTGCTTGCACGAAAGTTTCTAGCAAATGTGCATGCAATACTATGCGTGTGAAATTAAGTGCAAGCAGTTCCATATGCAATCCCATTCAAATTTGGCTTAGTCGAATTCGGTATGTTGGTTACAATCCATGTTTATGAAACTTGCGGATTGTAATGTTGGCGTTAGATATTCAGGAATCAACGCTTTGTTTTAGTAGTACTCACTGTCTCACTGTTGCTGGCGACGATGCCGACATCAATGTTAGCATGTATAGTCGGAGAGTGTGGTAGATTTGTTAGTGTTGTTATTGTATTGTATTTGGTTGTAGAGTCTAAGACCCATAGGTTAGCGAGCAGTTAGTCTCCTCTCACTCTTTCTAGTTTGATCGAGTTGGAGACCTATAATCTTTGTTGTTATTAGATTTTGGTCTCGTGTTTGCAGACTTTATAATTAAGGTTGTCCCTTGATTAATGAATTATTCATTTCTCTTAAAAAAAATTTGAAACTTGCGGTTGGTTTTAAAATGGTAGTAAATTGAGCCATGTACCCAGCCTAAAAATAATTGACAAATCACAAATGTTTTCGCAAGATTTGCCTTTTTCCAACATTTGATTAATTTTATTGATCCAAAACTTGCCAAGACAAGAGAGAGATTGATCCCGATGTCAATGTGCACATACATAAGTGAATAAATTTGTAGAAACAATCCCCAGGATAAATAATTAGAACATAATTATATATAATTCACATATTTGTATAACAGTAGGAATTATTTAATCTATACTCTGCTAGTGTCTGTTTCGATCAAAAGAAGCTGCTTGCATATTTGGTTAGAAGGTGCTGCACAACGATCATGTATGCTCTTTCAGTTGGATGGTAACTATCCCAGAACACATACTTGGAGCTGTCCGTACACGTTTGGTGATACTGGTTGCACAGTTTTGTTACTTCCAGCAAACCAGTGCCACAACACCCTTTGTCTACAACTTCAAACCCTGCTCATCATGTACAATACATATCATCTTTTTATCCTCTGGTCTCTGTAAATATAAATTACATTAGCACGACATATAGCAATAGTAGCTAAATATTTACCGTATTTATTAGGGTTTTTGATGATATCTTGTAGTGGGTTGTAGACGTCCATGTAGGTGAACTTAGAGTTGGGAAGTGTATGTCTAAGGTGATTCATCTCTGCAGATAGTTTGGAGTTGAAGAGCTCCGCTGCTTGGTTTTGATTCTCGTCGCAATCTCTTCCGATGCCTCCTCCAATTGTTCTTTGAGATGGAACACACCCAATTGCTGGTACACCCAAAACGGCTATTCTTCGTGCCCCAAGTCGATACAATTCCTAACATACATACGTTTCATTAATTTATCGAGTATTAAATACTTGCAATATGAACTTAATCGGAGTATGTGTCGAGGGTAGCTGTTATGCACCTTGAAGAATTCGGAAGCATGGTTGAGAATGAAGTCGATGTAAGAAGGAAGATCAAATTGCAATTTCCTCGCACCGATTAGAAAATAGGTATTGGAAATGTCATTGCTTCCTATTACCACAAAGATCATACTATTTGATATTATGAACTTTGTTCTCTTTTCTCCAACAATTCCTTTCAGCTTTTCTATGTACTCTTTGAACTGTTCCAGCTGATCGGACAGCGATTCAACTACCTACTTAATTTCATCATTTATCAAGTATAATCATCAATAAGTTAATCTATAAGAAAAGCTATAAAAATTATGTGAAATAGTTGTAGGTACGCGTACTGCGAGTTTTGATGTCAACGGGTCATAACCTACACCTCCTGCAGCTAAGTTAACACCGGTAAGGAGATCATTAGGCTCTAGGGATCCATCCATATAGGGCGGCAACAGCTCCTTGATTCCAAATGCTTCAACTGGACAACAAAACAATAAAATGAGTGCATACACATACACATTAATTTCGATCTTTCGTAGCACATTTCTCATGTATTTGATATCGTTGATCGAATAGCTAAATCATTTCTCAGTTTGATCTCTCTAAAGGGTAGGACGAACGTACCTAAAAGATCAGCCGGAACTTTTCCATTTGAGAATCGTCCGGTTGGAAGTCCACCTTCGAAGTCTCTGCCATAGGGGAGGAAATTGCAGCGAGCAAGTGTCTTCATGTTGTTGTTGTTGTTGCCCGTATCTACTATTGAATCGCCGAACACAATCACTGCCGGAACACTTACGTTCGCCGGTAGCTTAAGCTTCATCGGCTTCATGGCTAAACCCTCATTGCACATCAGAATATAACAAAGAACACACAGTACTATTGCTCTTGCTGCATCCATTCTGAATCTGGTTCTCGATCTCCAACTTAGAGTTAGGTATATATATATATATGTAAAAAAAAAAAAAAAAACCTAACCATTGCCTGCACTCCTGCTGGTCTCACTAGCATGGCATTCCTGTTATAACAAACTCTATGTGCCGCGCAATAACTAATAACATGCATATATCGAAACTAAACCAGACCATCCCGTTCTCTCTAATTGTGATGTGCTTCACATAGTAACGTGAAAGGATGACATGAAATTAATCACTGTCGGCGTGGTGGTTAATAAAATGAATGGCTGACTTGATGAACTTAGACGTATTAGATTTGAACATTATGAATATGACGGATGTGTTATTCTTCTATGCATGTGCTTCTTTTAATTCCCTGTATGATTAGGTATGTATGGTTGAGTTGATTGGGATCTCTACGACCCAACTGCACAGCCAGAACCAATGAGCTCAAAGGATTAGATGTCCTACAATTAGGTCGATCATCCAGCCTTGAATCCCCTTAATTATAGCATACCAAGCAGCTCCTTAATTAGTTAAGGCCATTAACTTACGACTTTGAAATTTTAATTACTGCGACACTGAATAATCATTAATATTGCAAAGTAAGATCGTCTTGTTTCTCTTGGTCATTATACTTCTTCTCCACTTATATCAATTATATGATTTAATTGTCTTCCCCGTTCAATGTCCCAAGCGTTTCATTTGAATCAGCTGAAAATGAGAATTGTAATTACTGAAATATTATGGGTAGTGCTAGAGGGCCTTAATAAAACTAAAGATTTGTGGCCTTAATCTTATGTGTCATACCTAGTAAGTAAATAAAAATACTTATTCCCTATTCCACATAATATATATTGTCAAATCATACTAAATAGGAAAAAACAAGCAACCCTACAGATACATAGCTAGCGGTTCTCCTCCCGAACCCTAAGAGCGGCGGCTTCCACTCTTGAACCCATCTCGTCCGGTGGCCAATCTCAGTTGGGGTCGGCCTCTGGGCCTTGGCGACGTCGAGTTGTGGCTGCCGGACGGGATCTACAAATTGCCAAGTAAGCTTTCTTCTATGGTTTTTGGCTTGAGGTTTGAAGCAAAGGGATCTCGGCTTGTAGACTTGTGCAGGGAAGGTGGTTGTCTCTTCCAACCTTTGAGTCGCGGCGGTGGCACGATCCTAAAGTTCTTCGGTCCTCCGGGTGTCAACGACAAAGCAAGTCAGATTGGGGCAGATTGATGAAATGAGTCGTGGCGTGCAGTCATGGCGAGGAAGATGTTGGATCTGTCTTATTCGGTGCGTAACGACGTGGATGAAGAATTCTATGGCTTCGCGGTGGTCGTGGCGGCGACGTGCTCGACGGTGTTGCGCGGTGCTGAAGGTAGAGGGTTTTAGTGGATGCAGGCAGGGCTACCTTGTGTTTTTGGGCTTTGGGCTGAGTCCATTTAAGGGTGCTTAGGCCTAAACTTGGACTAAGGCTTTTTACTTTAGTCTAAGTCTAAGTACTTTTTACTTTAGTCTAAGTCTAAGTATTTAGCTAGTCTATTTACAGTATTTCTTTTTGTTATGAACCTAAGCATTTATGTGTCTAGTATTTCTTGCTTTTCTGCTAGAAATAAGTGAACGAAATCTTTGTAATGAATGATGCTAGCATGCCAAGTCTAGCATGCTAGCATGCCAAGTCTAAGTACTTTTTACTTTAGTCTAAGTCTAAGTATTTAGCTAGTCTATTTACAGTATTTCTTTTTGTTATGAACCTAAGCATTTATGTGTCTAGTATTTCTTGCTTTTCTGCTAGAAATAAGTGAACGAAATCTTTGTAATGAATGATGCTAGCATGCCAAGTCTTTAACTTGCCCAAATGTTTGGTAAGGGAAAGCATGTATCCGTATTATTCTAGCTTGAGTATCAATGAAATTGCCATATGGCTTTACCTGTCAAAAAAAAAAAATATATATATATATATATATATATATATGTCAAATCATAAGATTGCATTGCCAATCTTACCATTTCTATTTCTTTTAGATTTTAAGAGGATGAATCAATGATATTGATGAACTTTATTTAAATAATGAAAACAAATACTACGTATTAATAACAACATTTAATTATGTATAAATCTAAGGAATGTTTCTTATATATTGAATTAACACATTATTAAATTTTAGTTAGTTTTATCAAATAAATTCTAAACTCTAACCCTAATTCGTCCAAAAACACTATTATAAATTCGGATTATAATTATTCAAAATCATCTATAATTTGTCCAGTAAAAATTTATATACAAATAATTCCTGTAAATGATTTACATAAAGACTATTGTTTTAATTCATCTAACAAAATTATATAATACATTCTTTGTAAATATTATAATATAAAGTTATTTTGATTTTATATATTTCTATTTAATTAGATATTTAAAAGAAGAAAGCTAAAATAGTTTGTTTTTTAATGAAAAACTAAAAATTTAGAGTTATTGCTCGTAATGGTAAGATGGTTTTTTTACTTAATTATTATATGACATGAGATTTTAAATATGTGATGTATCTAAATAATTTGATATGTCATATGTTTAAAGCCTAAAATAATTTTAAGCTTTATTAAGACGTATAATCATTTTTCAAATATTATGTACGTACATTCCAAAATCCAAATCACCACGGACATGGTGAATATCGAGTCAAATCATGGCGTACTTTGAATATTGAGTCGGCCCACACTATCGATCCAAGTACTATCCTCTACTAGACTCCACATTTCAGGTCTTGAGGGAGAAAGCTATAAGCTTCGGCCAAGAGCCCCATACCCAGGCTAAGGTACATTAATAGACTACAAATACACTACAAGTCTACAACAAACTAGTTTTGGCATTCTGATCATCATCCTAGCTAGCACATTCCACACATTTACAACAGTTAGATACATCTTTGGGTAGTTCGCAGGTACGTACTGCATGTTAACCAATTAATATGCAACTCGCTCTCTGCCTATGATTCCCAACCGATCGAGATCGAATTCAACGCCAACTTATTGCAATCGATAAAATAAGAGATGCATGGATGTAAGCTAGGGCGCGCAGAAGAGTGAGTAAAGCTAGTGGTGATGAATACATGCATATATATGCAAATGGCAGCTGCTGCTGTCCCATTCGATCTTCATTTCCAATAAACTTAATATCCCCGATCTCGATCGTCCTTCTTTCCTCTTTAATTCTGTCGTCCCCATACATCGATATCAATTAAGATCCAAGGGGCTCACTTCTTTGCTATTGTGAAAGTTTAATGCCCACATGCATTCTTAGCTTCAATTTTTAGATCTCACACACCCCACCATATATTCCGATATATATCACATGCCTACTCCACTTCAAATTATGAACTCCAGCTTATAGTTCAAATAAGCAAGTATGCGGATCGGTTGAAACCTCAGATATAGTTTTGATATTTAGTAAAATCGAATTGCCGAAGTTAACAGTCGAGCAAAGTTTGTCAAAACACGTCCAGTACCATTTGGTCTAACGATATAGTCTCCTCTTAGTAACTGAGAGATTGTGAGTTCGACTCACGAAGTTGTAATATTTAAGTTTGCCAAAACACACTAATCAAAAATTTCCATACTCAATTCGCAATTTGTAAGCGTCCTGAGTCTCTTTTAATTCTAGATTGAATGTCTAGATTTTTTGTTGGTTTGTTTTCGGTGGCTATCAAAAGGAAATAATAGCTGCGTCTAAACTCGAAACCTACATCTTATGACTATTTCTTCACTCAATAAAATTATGTGGAAAATTAATAAACATAAACAAGTAAACACAGAATTAAAGATGATCTGTCGAGTATGGATGGTTTCGTACGTTGAATTAAACTGACCTAACACACTGACTACGTAGTAATGATCAGAGTTAAATATATGTATGTAGGTAGAGGCTGACACTGACGTTACAATACGATATTTAGCTTTCCCTCAATATATGCATGGGCTCATTACAAGGGGATATCATGTGATGCATGAACCTAATTTTTTAAACTTCACATTGGGAAGCAGCTTCATTTCATCTACAAAATTATGGCATCTCTTGCAACGCATTTTCTAATTTTATTCTTGAATAATGAATCATGTCTGGACAATGCGTTTAATCAGTTTTTGATTGATATATTCAGTATGTTATTCAAAAAAAAAAAAAAAAGTATAATATTGATCTCAAAGAATCACACAGATGATTTTCATCCAAAAAAAATATATTCGAATACATATAAGGAAGAGGGAAACCACATTACTGTCCGGAGAAAGTAAAAGTTGTAAACAACACAGGTCGATAAATTAAGCCTGAATATTGGGTTCATGGCGCAACTACAGCATATCAGTCTTCTTCAGAAGAAGAAGTCGTTTACGTATTTCTGGAGAAGTGGAGGAATGAGCACACTGTATGCTTGTTCGGTAGGGTGATAACTATCCCAGAACACATGATCCCCTGGATTTTCACACGTCGGAGACAATTTGGTGCATAATATCGCCACCTCTAGTACCCCTGTGCCGCAGCAACCTTTATTCGCCACTTTAAGCCCTAAACAAGTTAATTAACACACACCAGAACAGATATTAACCCTCCTGATGACCGATCAGCTGAGGTTAAAACATGGATAAATGTAAGAAAGTTTTAACTACTTAATTACCGTATTTCGTAGGGTATAGAATGATATCAAGTATAGGAGTGTAAACATCGATATAAACCATTCTACTATCGGGCAGCTTTGAATTTAAGGACTTCATGTTTGCCGACAGCTTAGAGTTGAATAGCTTCGCTGCCTCGTTGTAATCTTCTGCACACTGTCTTTGAATTCCTCCACCTAGAGTTCTCTGCGAAGGCACACACCCTATTGGTGGTGCACTGAAAACACCAAACCTTCTAGCCCCAAGTGCATACAGATCCTGCAAATTAAGTACCAATTAACACTAATTAAACTAATTATTAAGGATCTTCACCAGTGAGTTATAAATGATTTGCATGTATTATTACCTGAAGGAAATTAGTGGCGGAGTTGACCATAAGATCAGTGTAAGCAGGGACGTCGTACTCGGCCTTTCTGATGCCAATAGTGAAATAGGTGTTGGCAATGTCATCGCTACCGGCGACCACTAGAAAGAGACTGTTGGCGAGGATAAAATTTGTTCTCTCCTCGCCAAAATTAGCTTTCAGCTTCCCTATATACTCTTTGAAACTGTTCAACTGATCCGATAGCGATATAACTGACTGCGCAGTTTATATGATCTTGTAAATCGTTGAGAGAGAATTAAGGAATACATGATATGAGGAGCCAAATTGAACTGAAAGATTTCAAGTTATAATGTTATATGCAACATTTAGACTTACTACTAACTCGGGTGTCTGAGGGTCATATCCGGTGCCACCTGAAGCAAAGCAGACTCCGGTGCTGAGATCTTCAGGAGTTAGACTAGTATCCGCATACGGCGGCACAAACTCTTTGACTCCCAATTCTTGAGCTGATGATCAACCAGGATTAATATTAACTCAACTAGAAGTTACTTACTAGTTTTAACTATGAAGATCAAGCTAAATCAAAATACTGAGCAGTGCTTAATGTGTAAAAGAAAATAATAAAGCGTTCAAAATTAAACTACATATTTACGTTCACTGAAGGTGTTTGCATTGTCTTTTTTTTTTTTTGGGTCTGAGTTTGCATTGTCTTAATGATCTATATATATGCAGCAAAAAAAAATTACAGTAAATTTCATGTTGTGGAAATTGAAACCATGCAATCTTTGTCCTATGAAGGAATTTGTCTGATATATATAGTTGTATATATAGTATGATAGTTATACCTATGAAGTCTGAGGGAACCTTTCCATTGCCAAATCTACCAGTTGGAACTTTTCCAGGGAAATTTTGACCATAAGGAGGGAAATTGCATTTGATAACAGACTTAAGATTGTTGTTGTTGCCGGTGTCCATGATCGAATCACCGAAAATTATAACCGCCGGCAATGACATTCCCGGTGGTATCTGCACCCGACACTCTGTGATTCTGGGGCAGTGCCCTAAAACCATAGCAAGACTACAAACAAAGATCAAGAGCTTCTTCGAAGAAGACATCAAGGCACCAGAGGAAGAAGATGATGAAGAAGAAGAAGAGAGGATTTCTACAGATAGGAATCCCATTCTTTTGGAATTTCCTCCGGTCCAAAAAGGAAAAATATATACGAGAGAATTTGTAAGTGACAATTGTTGGCGTTTGGATTCAGGTGGTTCTCTATATAGACCGGTTTAACAGGGGTGCTATTCCCAGTCATTTATTTCACACAACAAGAAAGCTAAGAAGATCCAAGCTGTCCAAAATTAGAAAAGTAGGTTTGAAAATGTGTCTTCACCTGCCATCATCAATTGGTTTCACTGCTTCGATCTAGTAGCAGATGCGTTGCTTTCGTAAAACAGAGCTATATATAATTTTGTGTAAATGTATCTAACTGACTATATTTACACTAGTAGTTGAATACTTCCGAAATAATCAATATCTTCATCAAAATGATTGATCTACATTTCTCTAGTATAAGAACACCAGTACGTTTGTGAATTGGAATAAGGACCCCAAAATATTATTGAAAGACTGGTGAGGAAGAAACATAACAGTAAAAGGAAGGAAGATAATAGATGAGAGAGCAAAGGATAAATGGTCGACACTTGTTATCTCGATCTGGTTAGGGAGCAACAGTACGTAGTACTGTAGTATCAGAAAGAAAGAAAGAAAGAAACTCGATGGCGTGGATTGGACTCGTAGGAGCAGATCGTTGAATCAAACAAAGTGTGGGTCCAAATCCCAAATGCTCTTATCAGCTTCGTGGAGCAATGCCATTATTATTATTATTATTATTATTAGAGTGGAGTTAGGTTTATCATCTACCAGCTTATCCAGAAGCATCATTTATCTGCTTAAATAAGTAGCCAACTGGCATGGTGGTCTGTGAGAGAACTTGATGATGGCAGCAACCCAGAAAACTCAGAACAACATCGACGACTGGCTTTGTGTGTGGTAGGTGTCTGCATGAGATGTGCATGGATATACGGAGAGTGACGTAACCTCAAGATTAACGTTATTGAACTTTCACCGGACCGGCGAGGATATCCGATCTGAGAGAGGAGAGGTGAAGGGTGTGCTTTATTTGCATTATGGTCATTATTGCAGTGTTTAAGTACTCAAACTGTTTAATAATTTGGCGACAAGACCAGCGAGCCCAGCAAACCCTCCTCACTGTATTCACTATAACCAACAAGCATCACTCATTCCGGCTGCTATCAAACATAATAGGAGCTTGCCCAATATAATTCCACTATATATTAAGATGTGAGTGTGACATCTTACTTACCTACAAGCTTTGTCTGGCTAGCTGGGCACTTCTAATTCGTCACAATTTGTAATCATTTTCACTGCATGATGCATTTGAAGCATTAAGGTTAGGTATAGCTAGCTACATGTAGATGTAGGTGTCTTGAAGTTTAAAGCATGCAACACATTGCAAAAGCTCTGGATACGTACTCAGTGAATAACCAGAAAAAGTAGTACTGGTGGTAATCTGCATACGAGTAATGTAAATATGTTAGGGTTTAGTCTCTTAAGCCTCCCCAGAAACTAGAACTGTGGTGTCCTAGTAGATTTCAACACAGAAACATCGTTCATATGTGGTATGTATGCGTCGTACGTAGCAAGGAAAAAGAAGGAAAACAATGCAGGGAACCAACCTTGAAGGTTGAAGCTATCAGATCTCAATGTCTACTTAAGTATGATTTTGAAGTCTATCTGTCTCTCACATTCCCAACGGTTTACTAATTAATAGACTCCACTGGTCATGAATGAACTCATGATCACCGAAATAGCTTTTCCGTTAGCTAAGTAGCTCGGCGTCGTTGGTTACTCAGGTTTCATAGCAATTCAACACCAACTTGACTTCGTCTTTGCTAGAGCATCAAGTCCAACCAGACTACACTCAAACATGGTGGTACCAACAGTACATGCTTGTTTTAAGAGACCAAATAAGACAGGGGACAGTGACAACTGCATGCAAAGTTGCAAATCTGGTAGAACCAATTGAGGTGGTGGTTAATGCGATGGACAGATTTCACTTCCGAGACAACCCCAGAAAAAAAGGGGAAACTAAGGGCAGCCAGAAAAGCAAATTACAATAAATTACTTCAACAACCAGATTCATGGAGTCTTAAGAATGCTTTATTGCAAGAGGCTTTACTTCCAAAAAAACAAAACAGAAGAGGGAAACTGACTTGTGGCAGAAGAAAAACTGAAACAGTTCAGTTCACTAAAAGAAAAGAATTTGATAAACCAAAAAAGTAAAGGAAAACAAAAGGCACTATTTACCAATCGTTTATAATTAATTACTTCCCTTTTAGGGATAAAACAGTGAAACACAAAGAGTTCTTTGCAAACACATGTGATGTTAGACACATTCTAGGTTCAACGCTTCAAACTGAACCAAGCAAAAAAATGCAGATATGGGACGCGTAAAGGCATCAACCAAAAAACAAAAATGCGAATATACGATAAATTCAACCAAGGAAAACATGCTTTGATCAAAGAATTCAAACCCTGCGTTCTAACATATCGAAAGAAAAAAATATTTGAACTTTCCAAGCCAACACAAGTACACAACAATGGCCCGCTTTACATACTAAGAATCTGTACCACTAATTTCCTGTCCATGGAACATACGGCGTACTCCCAGGAATAAAGTATCAGATCCGAACCCTATAATTGGAGCATCAAATACTTAAAAATTCAAATGCATATATATGAACATCAATGTACACAAAAGGCATGACCCAGTTGATGGTGTTTCCAAATAATATAATTCATATACAAGCTACATATTAGAAACAAGCTGCCATCACCTCAATACAAACCAGAAAATCAATTGTATGTAAAAGCTCTTCCAAATTATTAGGAAACCAAAGAAAATCCAAATCGAATTAAATAATATGAAGCCAGGGACTTCATACTGGGAGATTTGGGTGCCGTCAGTCAAAAGATCTGTTCGTATCAGTGAGCACTCACAAGGAATGGATGCTGGCAAACCCCACATTCGATTGTCTCTGAACCTGAGCTAGGAACTTGGACCTGCAACAATTCCATTACCATTGTCACCAAAAGGAAACAAAATATATACAATGGACACAAATACGACACAAACCTTTGAAACAAGAAAAGTTCAACCTTATGTATCTTTCACAGATAGCATGTTAAGAAACTAAGTAAAATATAACTTGCCAAGTACAGCATACATGTGTATATGTGTAGAAATTATGTAATGAATTACTTCTAACCTGCAAGTGGACAGTGCATGTAGGACAAGCAACTTCTCTCATCCGCCTTCCAGATGCATCGGACTTTGAACCTGAGAATGAGCATGCAAATGAAGGAGTGAGGGGCAAATTTGTATAACTCCCTCATAGAACAATTACCATGTTGGCTCACGCTATATATAACGTATAAGGTTGGCCCAAAATTTAAAATTCTCATGGAAGGCCGATTCAAACTTCTACAATTCAATCTTCACAAGAAATAAAAACTACCTGAAGATTCTCTGCGGTTCTTCTCCATCTCCGCCTGACCAAAAATAAGAAAGAGATGTCAGTTCACACCCCAGACATATCACAAACCCATGAGACATTCTGCTTATGATTACATTCAGTGGAAAAGTTGCATACATTATATATCTAGTTTATCCTGACTAAACTTTGAAGTATAAGCATTATAAGCAATTTTACCTGAAGCTTCTTGGCAAGATCCTCATGACTATGCAATGCTGCAGGTTTACTGGATGCATCCTTGGCATTACTCAGCCTTTGAGTCACTTCAGCCTGCAAGGACAATGACATTGTCATTAATCAACATTAAGAAAGGGCAATTTTTCTGTGCTGGGGATAAAAAATACTAAATAAAAAAAAAAAAAGCACCTGTACACAAAACTACCTCTATGCAAAGAATATAGGTTTCCATCAAAACAAACAATGAAAGTGCATATACAGATTGGTATGAGAAGATATTCAGCACAAATTTAATAGCAAACCATACAAGAACTTTGTCAAATATACTTTCACCATGGTTCTAACTCTAATCAATGGTTGCTTATGTGAGACTACCCAAACCAAAAACTGTAATTTCTTAAGGTGACTAACCCTGAATGAGGGAAAAAAAGAAGAAGAAAAAATGAGTCAATCTTATAATCCCAGTGTGACTGAAATAAAAAAATAAAAATAAAAAATACCTGATGAACTGACCTAGTTCCCTGAAAATAAATGAAGAATTCAATCAGAAACTAGGTACATAACTAACCCCCTACAACTTTATCAATCCTTCTCTCAATGAAGTCCATGGCTTATTCATCCTAATAGACTAAATCTGTAAATCATCCCAACAGGGCGAAGATAAAGTAGAAATCAAACCATAGATAATACTCCATTAGAGTATATTATAGCAAAGAACGAAGATCACTGCAAATCTAATTGGTATCACAACCCAAGGGTTCTGAGATGTAAATTGGAATGACAAGTACTACGCCAAGATTTTCGAGACATACCATGCACCGATCACAAACTCGAACCTGCGGAGCATTTTCCTCAGCAGTTAATGCTATTCTGCCATGGGTACACTTGTCACAAAAGATATCTCCACAGTTCCGGCAGTGATGCTAAAATGGAGGAGAAATCCATAAGTTCGAAGGAAACATGCATGCACAATAACAAACTCCAAAGAATACCACATCAAATTATACTTACCCTACGTACAAAAGCCCCAAAATCTGTTCCACATGCTGTACATTTTGAAACAGCTTCATCGGGGACCTAAAGAAAAAGAGATGTAATGAAATAAGCAAGAGTCAATATTCAAGACAAATATTTTACTGCTTTAGGGAAAGGCTGCATACATTTGTATTCAAAAATGTATAACACTGCAACATTTATGTCGGTCCACCCAAAATAGAAAGGGGGAATAGTATTACCCAATGATCTTTTTCCTCATTTCCTGGCTTTATAATGTTCATCCAATCGGTTAATCCTTTCTTCCTTTCTGCAGACAGTTCTGTCTTCAAAGATTCAGCTGGCCTGGTACTGCCACCCATCTCCTTCAGCTGAATCACAATTGGCAAAAACAGAGCATTAACAAATCATCATTCAAAATTTAACACATGATAACATGGAAACTGTGTCAAGAATATATAACATGATAACTATATACTGCTTCCAAAATTGCAAGAAACGCGTATACAGTCCATGCATTTCAAATCCAACCTGTACGGTTGCAGCAGTCACTGTATCTAAGAGGGTGTTTGTGGTGTAACTATTTGACTGTAATCTAATACGTCTTGGTTCGATGTCCACAGTGCTCTTTGACCAAAATGCAAAGGTAGATGAATCTGTTACCTATAAGAGAAGGGAAAAAAAATACCGAGTTATTGTGATAGCTCAAGCCAAAGTTAACAAAGTACCGATAGATAATCTAAATAACTTACTTCACATCTAGTGATTGTCTCGAGGGGATATATTCTCAATGTCCGACTGGTAGCAGGATCAAGCATACGAATACCATCCAAACCAATCTGATAGAGAAATGTTGATCAACCATTGTCCACAACACAAAACCGATGCAGAAGATTTATACTCAAATAAAATGGTGATGTAGTAAACACTATCAACTATTTAAACCAACGCAATGATTAAGAGGAATACTATATGCAGCTTATTTGATTCGTTGGATTCTGAAAGATAATGAATTTGCATGTTGCAGCAAATGGATATTTTCATTTTTGTTTTACTGGATAAGGAAGTTTAAATAGTGAAGATCAGCAAGTTCAACCTTAAGAGTTCCACTCCGATTCTAAATGTTCTTAAAAGAATATGTTTGAGCACACTATGGAGTCTTATTTTTTTCGGAATATAGCTTATGCACACTAACAGGACTCAAAGTGGTGGCTGATCTCAGTTTCATAACAGCACATCTCAGAGCTGATATATAAATCCTTATTTAGCAGGATAGAGGAAAAAAAAAAGATGCAAAGAACTACCTAAAGCTAGTGAAGAAGGTAATACAAAAGACCAGAAAATGATTTCACAAATTAGAAATATTGAAGCCATGGACTACCTAAACCTATTTTCCATGTTCTTGATGTAACATCAATGCCACCACTTTGCATCTAATAACGAACCTTCAAAACCATGCGATGACAAAAGTGGTTAAACTCTACTGCTATGAATATCCAGTCTAATGCTACAGACCGGTAGTTTCAATTTAATTAGTTTTCGTATCTAAGATTTATGTTCTGCATCTAATACACACATTAAAAAAACAAAGCAATGATCTAGTAACTCCGAAAAGCACCACAGTATAGAAAACTATAACAATACTGATCCCTTCCTAAATATAAGGATATCCTGCAAACGATCTAGCAACTACACAAAGCTACACAATCGTAAAGATGATAATAGACGAAATAGTATTACTCCGAATAGCAGCACAATAAAACGATATAGGCACAATGTGTCATACCTGGGAAATAACATCCATGGTGCTCTGTCCTCCACTCTCAGCCAAAAGCTTAACCCGAAACTTCAACACCCCACTCTTACTGTCATCTTGAGTATCTGCCTTGGGCACAGCCCTCACAATCTTACTCGAGCTCACAGCCGACTCTTTACCTGAATTAAAACTGATCGCCCTCCCGTAATCATCAAACAAAGCAGAGCTCGACGACTTCGGCGCCGTGCCTCTAGCCCCATACGGCTCCGGCGCCTTGTCACCTTGGTAAGCATAAACACCGTCGCCGTAGCTTTCACTGCCACCTGAATCATACCGCTTCCCGTACAGATCGGATCCCAAATCGGACTGGCTCCGGTTGTAGCCGCCGCCGTACCGATCACCTAGATAGGAGCCGCCGCCCCCGCCGCCGTGGTCGAATTTCGGCAAATTCTCGTAGGGAGGAGTCTCGTACGGCGGCGGCGGCGGCGCGGCGGGATTCGAAAACGGACCTGGATAAGACGACGAGAACGGAGACGTAGGGTTGGAATTGGCGGGAATCGACGGCGGGAGAGCGGCGTAGCTCGGAGCGGAGTGGTGCTGATCGTAGGAGGGGTGATAGGACTGCGTCGGCGGCGGGGGAGGAGGCTGGTAAGGCGCGTGGGACTCAAACGAGGGGAAGGAAGGCGGTTGCGGCGTGGGGTTGAAGGAAGGAGCGGTGGGAGGGGCAGGATCGGGATTGTGGGAATAAGGAGGGTAGGATTGGGAATAGGGGGAGTAATCGGATGAGGAGAAGGGAGGGGCGGAGGCGTAGGGGTTGTGGTGGGGGAGGTCGGTGGCGGGGACGGGGTTGGGATTAGAGTTAGGGTTTTGATGAGGTGGAGGGTATTGATAGTATGGAGCGGAGGAGTAATCTCCGTGCTGCATGGCTCTGATCGGGAAATTAGAGACGAGGAGTTCGGAGTTCGAGGAGGGAATCGGGGTTTGTTGCTTGCTAGATGGTTCTGTGGTTTTTTGGGCAAAGGAAGGAGACGACGAGTAAAGCTGGTGAGGTGGGGGCCCAGGGATTATTGGGTGGGGTTGTCTGTGAGCCATATGTAGTGCTACACGTGTGGGTCGGGAGATGATTCGATGAGTGAACGCGTTTGGGCCGGTGGGCCGGTTTTTGCTTTTAGCATTTTGGGCCGGATGAGCATCAACTTATTAGACATGCATTTTGTTTCAGTACTTGACGCATGGATTTGAAATGGCTACATGGCCCAGCAGGTAAAACCGCGTTCTCTTCTCACCAAAGATGCACGTATCAAGAGTCCATACCACCAAAGGAGAACACAAACTCGTGTGAGAATGATGGTTGTGAAACTCGTGTGAGCACCCACGCTCACCTAGATAAGAGAATTTCACTTATGAAAATCACCCATGGCTAGCAGGGACAAAATCAGGAATTAAAACCGGTTGGGATTTGGACTTTCTATTTAAAAAAAAAAAAAAAAAAAAAAAACCTTGACGGTGCGAGAGAGCAATTTTATAGTTTGAAAAGAAATATACATCTAGAGGTGGGGAGGGGGTGGCTGATGATTGTGGGTGGAAATGGAATGGAAAATATGGAGTTGGATGGCGAGGTGCCGAGGTTGATTTGTCGGTGGACTCTCAATCAAATTTGTTTGTCGAAAATTCCAAAGAAAGGGGGGAGTCTCTATCTCTCTAGAATTTTAGGTAAAATATTATAGGAACCGGCTAATTTAGGGTTTCCTCAACACGAGACATACTTAGTTCACGATGTTATAATGAAGCCACCACAAGAATGAAATTATTTTTAAGTACTATTTGTATGTATGCACCTAGTACGTGTGCTCTTATGGACCTCTACAATCTTATTCATTTATGTACCTCGGTCAAAAGATGAATGTGGTGTCAATATCGATTTAGTAACTGACACCGACTGATTAACCTAATGATTATTTGAGTCGTACTATATTAAAATCATCACATGAGGTCGAGTTTGTAAGAGTGCAAGTATACATATGTAAGATCGAATCTCGTCTAAGCTATTTCGAGTTAAATCCCAACATGGATTTGATGACCATGTCAGAGAAATTTTCTCTATGACATGATCCATGTTTACGAATTAGTCTTTTTTTTTTTAAGGGAATAACAAATTAATGTGTATACATGAATATATTGTGAAATATGATGAGTTTGGATTGTCTGGTTTTAGATCTTGCTCTCGTTTGATGGTTGCACAGAAATTTCAATTACTCTTTACATACTGATACAAGAGAAACGTACTAAAGATCAAGCACTTCGTTCGAAATGATTTCGAAATGCATACTGATACAAGAGAAACGTACTAAAGATCGCAATATAATTTTTGTAGAAGTTACAGCTCTGATCATAGTCTTATAAAAAATATATCTAAATTCAGAATTCCCAACAACTTTTCATTTTTCTTTACCATCTTTTCATTATAGTTTTGTTTCATTCTCTGGCCTCTCACGAGTTATTGAAAACTCTTCTTTTTAAGACCATTGATACGTACTGATACACCATAGAAAAAGCAAAACATCACTTGTCTACAAAGCCAGTGCTGATCAGTATCGGAAGAAAAAGCCAGTGCTCTGTGCAGCTGTGCTAATGAATTGAACAAGTTAAGGCTGTGCTGTTTAGTTTGAACATTTTTGTTCCTTTAACAACGAAAGAGGCAGCTGCTGCTCCGCTGACTCTGCTAGGTAAATTAAATTTACCCATGCCCATTAAATATTACCCCATTCGCGTAAGGATTCACTTCTCGAAATGGCTATTTTGGTACGAGACCCCAAGCAGTTCTACCTCTTCCTCCTCATCACAGCAGCACCATGGTTTTGTGGGACAAACAGAACTTGCCATATCCAACAGTAACGACAAACCCAACCATGACGGAGACCTTGTTCCAATGTTCCCCTCATTCAAAACCCAGAAGTAAATACATCTCAGCCGTCCATCTAATACTTGCAGCTTTATAAGTAAGATCAACTAATGCAGTAATGCCCAGACCAGTTGAGAAGTACAACCCCACTGTGATGTTCATGTTTAGAGAGAGAGAGAAGAAGAACCAGCTAAGCTTAGGGTTGCGATTTTCCATGCAGATCAGAAGATCTCCGTTTCTCGAAAAAGACCACATCATCCTCCTCCTCCTCGCCCTTGTTCTAGAAACGGTTGTTTTGTTCGTATTCATACGCCTGGTTTGTTTGCATGACCCATTTACATCGCGCGGGACCCGCATACCGACTAAAACTCCTAACTAGGGCCCCACGGGCTCTCTTTCTTTCTAGGACCTCTGATTGAGTCATGTCCTCATGTCCCATGTCCATTGGTGATGGGCTCGAACCCGAAAAGCACCTTCGCTTTGCGAATACCAAAGGCTCATGATGGCTTTTACCCTGTTTAACCTTTCCTTTTTACCCCACGCATAAACCAAGGTGAAAAATAAATTAACTTTTTTCCAACTTAATGGCGCGGTTTGGCATCGAAAGCATCGTAGCAAGAGATTTTAAGTGGCGGTGGTGACAGTGGTGCGGTGCAGGCTAGGGCTTCGTAATCTTCATCATAAACACGTCAAACTTCGCTTTCAATATCATCTTTTCTTTTT
Organism: Fragaria nilgerrensis; assembly: GCA_010134655.1. Classification (NCBI taxonomy): domain Eukaryota; kingdom Viridiplantae; phylum Streptophyta; class Magnoliopsida; order Rosales; family Rosaceae; genus Fragaria; species Fragaria nilgerrensis. Next base: position 32,684,723 of record CM020978.1, read on the forward strand.
CCCTCCCCTTTTGTCAGTTACGAATTTAGAACGGGGTTACACTGTTACGGCTAAACGACAGCGTTAGCTGGCCTGAACGTGTTCTTGTGAGTAGTGACCACAATAAAAGAACCCCACTGGATCAAAACATCAATTCTCAAAGATTCGTTCTTAATCTAAAACAGGTAAAGATAACATATTTTACATTAACTTACCGAACAGAACAACAAAAGGTTAATAAGATTCTTGTTTTTACCACATCGTGATGGATTTTCAGTACAAAAAATTCCGACTACATTGACGGACCGGGGAAGTACTGGTGTCAACAGTGTACAAACAAAGAAGAGGCAAGTTTTTTTTTTTTTTTTTTTTTTCCTAACTTTCTTTTTGCGTTTTGCTCGGTGCATTTTGGTGTTAGACCAAAAAGACCTCCATGCTTGCCTCCTTGGTCGATTTACAAACGGGGCAATAATCAAGAAAAGCTTCACAGAACTTGCACGAACAGAGGTGTCTGCAAGGAAGAAAAAGCACGCACGACCTTCTAGCATTACAGCTTTTACAATCCAAACCCAGCTTTTTGTTGTGAACTGCTTTTTCTGAGAGCACTTGTTGCTTCTCGCACGATGAGCCACAGAAGGACTCTGCATCATCGGTTTCATTGCTGCAAAGGACCCTTCTCTCTTTGATCTGTTCGAGCGTGTTGTTGAGGTCCATCACCATCGTCTCGTTTGCTTTGGCCAATCTCTGCCACGTCTCCGTCTCCGTCTCCGCCTTCCTCAAGCAATCTTGAAGCTCCATTGCTCTCTTTCTCGCTTGTGACAAGTGCTCCTCTTTTTGCCTGATCAAACTCGACGTCCTAGACTCGAAGTTTCTCAACAGGGCAGCCAGCTGCCGCTTCCTCTGCTCTTGCAAAGCAAATCTCAGCTTCTCATTCTGCATTGAAGTATTGGTTAATTTACTTTCAAATAATAAAATCTTAAAACCCATGAAAAATAAAAGTTTTAAGAATAAAAGTTGTCACCTGCAACTGAAGAATGCAATCTATCTCCTGCCTTTGTAAGTCGAGCTGAGCGGTGAGAGTATCGGAAAACAACGTCGTGGGGAGGAGGCTATTGCAAGTGGAATTAGGAGAATTCGAAACAGAAGAAACTCCTAGATTTGGATGAAACTGATGAACTTGTTGCTGCTGATGAGTTTGAGAGTTTGGAATGAGGCCGGAGAAGAAGTCATGATCAAACCCGGAATCGGAAAGAGGAGGTGGGTTGATCAGAGACCAATCTTGTTGCTGCGGGAAGCCAATCATGCCCAAGTTTTCTGAGAAATACATGGTCTGAGCTTGAACTGCCATATTTTGAGAATAAAAGCTGAAAACAAAACCAAAACGTCTCCGTGATTTGGTCACATATATATTTGTTCAGGGAGTATTAATAAGAGAGAAAGGGTCCAGAACTGATGATGGGGATGATGAAAGGAAATGGGGATGAGGTGGTGGTAGGTTTAAAGCTAGAGGAGGGTTCATGTTGTTGTTATATCAGAAAGACGCATGACCCTTTCTTTCTCTCCTCTATCTAAACGCTCTTCTCTCTCTCTGATGGCCTCTCTTTATTGGCATAACCTTTGCCTTCTTTGTTGCTGTGGTTTCTGGTTTAACTGAAAGAGACCATTATGAAAGAAACCCGTGGGTGGTGTTTGGTTATTATATATATAGCAGGAAAAAACTGACGAATCTTTCTTAAATACACACATTCAATATTTATCAATCTAATTAAACGAGCGATTATTTTTTTATGGGTCTGTTTGATTCTATTTGGCGTAATTAAAGAAACTAAAAAGGAAAATAAACAAAACGATTCAGGGCTTTAATAGGGAGTCTTCCCCAGAAGGCTTCAAAACCAATAAGAAGCCATTGATCGAAAAGAGAGAGAAGAGTGGCGGGTAAACGACGACGTACACATGCAGATATTGTGACAGGAGGTCACAGAATTATCGGGTCAGATTTTCATAAAGAGAAAAAAAGCAACAAAATAAATAAATAAAGAGAGAGGTGTAGGTGAGAGAGAAATTCACTCAGTTGAGACGTGAAAGGGTCAGACGGTATAGATTACAGAATCAGGAATAGAGAGAGATGTCAGTTTGGTCATTGGGAAAGGCTGAAGAATAGCATTTTCTATTTCCTATTTTTGAACGAATCACATAATTTATTACTATTTCACATTCATTGTCGAATTTGACTAAACCCTAGCTACATGCCTCAATGCTCTGCTAATGCTACAGCTACTATGGAAATAGTTACAGACAATGCAGTAAATAGTAGCGAGTCAGTGATTGACTGAACCGATTGATGAAACAAGGAAGAAAGGTAAGGCCTATTGGGAAAACTTCGTTACGTCTAGCTAGCTTAGTACTTTTCCAATAAAAAACGACAGCAGGTTCAACGTCGGATTTTTATTACAATAGGGGTCTTTTAAAATCTAGCCACGTAGGCACTCATGACAAAGAGGATCATGTAGTAGAAATTGGATCCCTGATGATAACGCTTTTAGATAAAGAACGCTAAGTTCAATGGATGTGGTGTAGTGACGAGGGCTTGCCACGCAGCTGCTACGAGACTAAGAAGGTCACGATTTGAGCGTATTGAAGCTCCATAACGTGTCAACAAATGTTGAGCTGTGCTCGATCTTGCTCCCCTAACAACGAACTTGATCCTTAGTAGGACTAACCTAACAAGATCACGTTAGTTGAGTAGGAACAGACAAAGTTGTTGAAGATCAAGCAAAGTACAGAGATCAGGTTCTTTTCGTAATCCGGCCCCAAAACTTTGGGCCATCCAGCCCAATTAGTTCAACTTGACCCACTCACTAGACCCGAACGAAATCCCATGAGCAAAACACAAACAAAAACAACACTGAACTCCTAAAAAGCCTTATTGTGATATGATGTAATACTGCTAGAAGATATGTGGTAAAGTTGAAACACTTGGTGACGTTTCATTTATTCCTCAAGACTTGGAGAACCAATGGCTGAAAAGTCGAGTCAAATATCAAAATTCTGAAGCAACTGATTTGTTCCCACCTTTAGGCATTGATTCTAGCAGACTCTCCCACTGCACTCTCCATTCGACTATACCATTCACCGATCCGGGTGTTCTCCACCATTTCTTTGCCAGATTTAAGGTGCCGAATCGGCCTCAAGACACCAAATACAGAAAGATCAGCCAAGTTAGGAGTTGACCCACCTGTTAAAAGACATGATCATCCAATCAGTATAGTTCTAATCATACAATTATTATTAATTGATCAAATATCAGATTCTGATGAGCTGACCAAGAAACTGCCGGCCCTTCAGAGCATCCACCCAAGTTTCTGCAGCTCCATATAAAGCTGCACGAGCATCGGTGATATTGTGTCTCTTCTTCAATTTTTTTGATACAAAATACATTGCTGCAGCTCCACCATACTTGGCTACTAGCCTTTCAGATAAACTGAAATTCCCTGCAAGTAAGAGGATGTATAAGAGATTTGAGAATAGTTACTGCCAAATTAGATTAAAGGAGTTGACGTTAAGGAGTGTGGATGTGCTGATAATGAACATAATGTGCCGCATTCCAGTGCTATCCAAAGGTGCAGTAGCCAGCAGCAGATACTAGTAAAGGAAGTGTTATGTCCAAAGTGAAATGAATAGAAGAACTGAAGGCTTTTGAGAATGTAGAGCTTCCACAGATTTTGTTTTGTACAAGAAGTAGTTTTACAAAAGTTATTTGAATCTCAATAAAAGCTTTAAGAAAGGAAGTAAACATATGGTTTGTGACACAGTGCATCTATCGTTCTTCCTACTGCAATTGAGCAATCATAACCATCCAATAAACAATATGTGCATAGTGAAATAAGCCAAGCGTAAATGCTTTTCATGAATAGATGTGCATGCATCTGTTCTTGCGAAATAAATCTGTCTGAAATAAAGTAATTGAATTCAGGATTGGTCTGAGATCATACCGTGACTGGTGATATAATCAAATGACTCGAGAGCTTCTGAGGAGTTCGATATATGTTTGGTGATAAAACATGCACCAAGTGATTATCCACCCACCTGCATCACATGCAATCAGTAATTAATCATGCCGAAAAACACATCATCACAATGCTTGGGAAATATGAACATATGCATCCAACAAAGAAAACAACAAGTTCAGCCACTCCAACACCTAGTTTTGTCTCTTCTAAGATTAGTACCACACATAAATGTTTACAAGTTCAGTAGTGGAAGGAATCGACTTACTGGCGCCATTTCTTTTCTTCCTCATTATCTACAACATTGTTCTCGGGATTGATTCTCTGGGATAGCTTATCAATTATATCTGCACAAAACAAAACTCGCAAACTTAACAAAACACAATGAACTCAAAATATATAATTTAAAGATCACTGATAACAGAATGACTAACTACAAATCGATAAGGGAATACATAATAACCTGAAGAATCAACCATCTGTTCATCATCAACCTTCAGTATCGGCACCTTCTTGTAATCAGACCATTTGATCTCCTTTTTGCTCATGGGATTAACCTCCATAACTTTGTATGGAATGTTATTATAGTCCAAAAATGCTGACATACCAAAAAATTTAGAGCTTCAAAAACAAGTGATTCTGTCTGTAAATGTAATCAAAGCAACCAAACAAGGTATCACGTAACGCAAATTCAAATTTCAATTTCCAATTCTTACCTCTAACCTTGTTGCAGAAAGGGCAGGCTTCATACTGGTACAGAACGACGTCGTTCGGAGCGAACTTATCGCCGGAGACGTGGGAGTGCACCTCCTGAGCCGCAGTAGTAGAGAACCAAATCGCGCCTCCGGCAGCCGTAGACGGTTTTGATAGGCCAAAGCGATCGCCGGAGCTTTGACTGAACCAGAGCGGATTCGAATTCGAGCACGAGCTTATCGTCGCCGCTTGAACCAGCCGCTGTGGAGCTGCGCCGGCGACTCTGGTGGCGCCGCCGAGACCAGCGGCGGTGCGGCCGAGCAAAGCGAGTCCGTTAATCCTTCTCATCGTGATCCAATTTTGCTCACAAAGTTTTCAAAACCCTGCAATTTTGGAGTAGTTGAAAACCTGAAGTAGGGTTTAATCAGGGTTTTGGGGCTGGGAGCACGCAAACGTTTCGTTTTTTTATTTTTGGTAAAATATGTTTGATTTGAAGTCGACGTATTTAATTTTTGTGGTTTTATTTTAATATAAATAAATAAAGTTATAATTTTTTATTTAAATGGTGTCTTTATCAATTTTTTCTGATTGATATAACCGTTAAAAATTATAATATTTTTAACGTTATTGTAACAAAAAAAATTAAAAAAAATTATTTAAATAAAAAATCATAGCTTAAAATTTAGTCGTTAAACAAATTTCAATTATTATTTTTTTTAAAAGCCTCTGGAAAACTAAACAGACTAACAAAAATCTGTTAGAATCGGGTCGATTCGGTAAATTGTAGATATCTATGAGGGTACTTTTGGCATTGGAAAAAGCGCGGAGTCGGTCAATCTAGATCTATTTATATAGCATGAGCTGTTGAGAACAACTATCATTCTGTTATATTTGCGAACTCGCGTTTTGCTCTGCTAGGGTTTTCAATTTGGGGATTTTGGTTACTGCTTATATAGCAGTCGGAAATTCGCCGTTGCCGGAAAATGTCTCGGTGCTTGCCGTACACGCCTTCCGTGAAGGCGGCGAATAGAGAGGCCTTGCTCGAACCGATTAAGGTTTGTGTGAGCAATTTTGATTGCTTTTACTTGGCGTCTCACGGCTATCAGTTTCTGCAACAGCATGTGAATATGTGTCTGCGGTTGTATTCGATTGAATATGGATTGAGTAGGTTTTCGTGGGTTTTATGATTTACTTGTAGAATTGTAGGCCGATTTCGTGTTTGAGATCTACTCATAGACCTTTGAAAAACCTAATCTTACACTGTTTAAAGATGAGTGATTTATAGTTTGATGGTTTGTGGGGTTATTGCTTGGATAATCCAATTGCTCAAGTAGGTGTTCGTTGAGTAGATACTGTTTTTTGATAGGATTCGAGTTCAGGGTCCGCTATTGTAGTTTTATCATCTTTTGATATTAAGGTTGGACTCGAGGGTTATGATTGTGTAGGATTTGGTGGTTTTGTGAATATGTCAAACTCGTTTCTTCATATGGTCCTAGCTGTGCTACATAAGCGAGGGATCTCCCTAGAATGATGGGGTTTGAACTGTCATGCCAAGCCGCTTTGTGTTCCCCAAGTATGGTATCCTAGATTGATCAAATAGTTAGGTTTGATTGTTTTATAGGATTTAAGCTAATCGAGAGAGGTTTAAACTCAAATTTGAACACTGAAGTTGACACTTCATCTAGAATTAGGAAAAGCTAGTGTCGATGATTTCATGATATGACTAGAGTTAAGTAGATCAATATTTGAAAATGTGTGCTGTAACATGAACTTGGTATCATTGAAACTGTGGGGTATGTCCTTGGTCCTTGTTTTTGTTTTTGTTTTTTTTTATGTTTTGGTTTGATAATCAATTGTTTAACTATGCTTTAATCATGCTAGCTCTAAGTTTTTTCACGGTTTAGTTTTCTGAATCTCTGAGAAGTGATATTTGATCTCTGAGTGTGACAATTAGACAATTGAACATGAAGTGGCTCACTTGTGTTCTCAGTATAACACAAAGCATGATGATTGAAAATTAATCATATCTGTCGTTGTTCACCCATCCCAATCCGCATCTCTGCTTCTTTGCTTTGAACATATATGATTGGCCTTCTTTCTTCCGACTTTATTCACTTTTTATACTGGTGCTTCAAAAGCTCCCAAGAGAATTGGAGAAGAAAGCCAAGATACATAAGAAGAAAGTGAACAGAGAGAAGAAGGAGAAGAAGGTGAAGAGTCAGAATCGAAAAGGGCATAAAGAGAATGAGTTATCTACTTGCGCTACTATTTGGGGAGCGGATGCAATTGCAAGGTATCCCCAAGAAGTAGAATCTAATCAACTGGAGAAAAGTGACATTACAGAAGAACATGAACTACCAACCTTGTCTGAGAATATGTCTTACTTGTTTGATGACACCCAAAGCGGCGCAAAAAGGAAAAGTGAGTTTGTTGGTTTCATCTCATTTAGATGTCAGCTTACCTGAAGCTGATTAATATCTAGTATCTCCTAACCTTTATTTTTAATATGTTCTTAAAACAGGAACCATCATTCGCTTTAAATCATTGTCCAAGCGCAGTGATCCAGTGTCCTCAGATGCCTCTTGTTCTGAGCCTACTTCCAGGAAGGCAGATTTCAAAACAGATCTAAAGATGACTGAAATTGTTCATGCACCTAGTGCAAAGACAAATGTTGAATTGAGAAAGCTGCTTCTACTTTGGAACAAAAGGTGTTGACATGTGACCATGCGGGATATGACTGCAAGCGCAGTGATCCAGTGTCCTCAGATGCCTCTTGTTCTGAGCCTACTTCCGGGAAGGCAGATTTCGAAACAGATCTAAAGATGACTGAAATTGTACATGCACCTAGTGCAAAGACAAATGTTGAATTTGAGAAAGCTGCTTCTACTTTGGAACAAAAGGTGTCGACATGTGACCATGCGGAATATGAGCGCAGTGATCCAGTGTCCTCAGATGCCTCTTGTTCTGAGCCTACTTCCGGGAAGGCAGATTTCGAAACAGATCTAAAGATGACTGAAATTGTTCGTGCACCTAGTGCAAAGACAAATGTTGAATTTGAGAAAGCTGCTTCTATGGAACAAAAGGTGTCGACATGTGACCATGCGGAATATGTACTGCAGCAGTCCCTGATTCTTAATTGGGTTCAGCCTCTATTTCAATCAGTACTTGATGATTATGGTGATCAAGATTGGCTCTTTGAGACAAAGCGGGAAAATAGCCATGGTTCTAAAAGATTCAAAGCTAGCAATGAGGTGTTGTCGGGTTGTACAAGTCAGACTTTTTGGCCACAGGCACACTGGTTGCCTGAGTCTGGCTTATTAGCATTACCCTTTACCGTTCCATTTTAAGGGACGTATTCAATTCAGATTTTAAAAGATTTTAATCCATGGAATTAGCTGTGGATTCTGCTAATTCTATTGATTGTTTTAATTCCATATGGAGTCAACCAGATTTTTTTATTAGATTGATCTGTCAGTATTTCATTGGATTTCATTAGTTCATAAATAAAAGAAAACATTGGATTTCATTAGTTCATAAATAAAAGAAAACATTCAGCAAAACACAAAGGATAGATGACTTTCTTTGATTTGGTGGGGAACACACTTGATACATGAGGTCGAGGGAGATTGCGACTGGAGCTACTAAGCTAATACATTCATCACATCTCCCTAATACTATGTCATGATTACATCAGAGTGAAATATACCAGTTCATAACATAAAAAGATGATAGACAGCTGACCAAACATTCACCATTACATGATCACATTTGTATCCCAATTTTGGTACACTCTTTAACCATGTAAAAGAAATATATAGATGACTATAGTTTTGATACATAATACTTAAAAAAAAAAAAAACATGTGGACCTTTACAAAGTTTTGAATGCTTTCTGTATCTGGTCTAGTAAAGCAAAAGCCACAGTGGAATGCTAGATCAGGTCCTAAGCCATGAAGTTCTTGATCGGGATATGTGGCATACCAAAAGCTCTCGGCGCTTCCTGTCCTCATCCAATTTTCAAAAATGACCACGAAGAAACAATAGGCAAAAACATTAGAAGGATTATAATCTCCATAACTTTTCTCCTAGATGCAGGACAAAATTGACTATGTAGAGATTTTTCTCCCATAGCTATTAGATCATGAAGACCTGATACCAAGCGATTTTATCCTTAAACTAGTCACTAATCAATCAATCCTACAGTAAATTGGAAACCATTATCATGTACATATTGAATCTTTTTAAGTCCTAGATTACACAATACAAATGAGATAGAACAATTAAAGCAGAGTAGCAAAAATACAACACATTTGTACCTCCTGAGTGGCCTTTAAAAGAGCCTCAAGCTTTGCTTCAACCTGAGCTTCAAGTTTCTCATACTCGAGTTGTGTTGTGAGAAGAACATATTGTTCTGCAAAAGAAAATATTTCCTAAATATTAAACCATAGGCCTGGTGGTTTCAAATTCAGAGTCACATCTTCAACAAAGAGAATTGGGTACCGATTACCATCAAGCATGGCTGAAGTAATGCACATATAGCATAGAACTGATTCAACACCAAATGTAAGAATATGCATCTCCGAAGATCAATTGCATTACATACTTCAAAAGTATAAACAGAAAGGTTAGTAAAACGTATAGAAACAAAATGACGAAATTATACCATGAAATTAGATTGCTAATTTACCTTACAATTACCACGGTTTGTGAAGCCAAATTTTTAGTATAATCACTGTTTTGCGGGAACCATAATTGCTCAAATACCTGCAAATTCAAAGAGAACCACAATACATAATCAATTAGATAGGAAAAGGAGTTCAACTGAGCAAAGGAGTTCAATTCAGCCATCTACACATGAGTTGGTAAGCTTATTCAATTGAAATTGTAAGCTTCCGCCATTACAGATAAAGCTGGAACATGAAGTTGAATCAAATCCTATGCCATCTACTCCACTTACCAAGAATCTAATCAAACTAATAGACAAAATCAAACTGACCAACAAGAATCTAATCATATGCCATCTACTTCATTCGATTAAAGTTCAACATATGTTGTTGCCTCTCAATTCAGTAGCACTCAGATCAAAAGGAAAGATGATTTCATGGATAACATACCGAATTGTAGACATTCATTTCATATATCGTTAGAGTCGCTAACGGAGGCCCGATTGCTTCGTTTCGGACTGCCGTGAGTTTGAGGTTTTGCTGAGCAATTGTAGTATTGAAGCCGGGACCTGCAAATCGAAGCAAACAAGCTCAATCGAAGAAATTAGGGCACAAAATGCACCATGCCAATGAAGAACCCAAAGAGGTATATGCTTGAATCATCACGTCAGGCAGATAGAATGACCCAAATGACCAATTCCCACTTTCAACCAATTGGGAACTTGAGATAAACGAAAGACGTCGAACTCTGACCTACGCAGTTGGACAAGGTTGATTGATCGTCATTCTCCAGATTTGTACATTGGGTTACGAACGTTTACATAGTATCTGGTTCAGTTGATATCATCTGTTCGTCGTCTCCACTTGCTTGAGCTCTTTCCATCTTCAGACAGAGAGAGAGAGACGAAAACGAAATCGTTCAAAATCTCACCTCTTGAGGCCAGATTTCAGATTGAGTTTGGTATTTATACCAAGCCTCATCATCTCGCCCTTCGGCCCTAGCGCCCTGCCCGGCCCTCTATTAGGGCGGGCCGGCCCGACCCTTTAAATAGGGTAACGCAAGGGTTAAGTAAATGAAATCCGGTCATACCGTACGACTCTACCTTGTTGAGCCATTTAAGGTCAAGCCCGGCCCATCCCTAAAAATCCGTCCCTTAGGCCTTAAAAATTTCTAATTTTTTATATATAATGCAACTAATCTTCTTTTTTGTAATTGATTTTCTAGCTTTATTTCTTTGATTTTCTTTTGCTTCGTTGAATAACGATTGTATTTTGATGATTTAGATTTTAAAGAGATAGTTCATGAGATATATAAGTATAACCCTTTAGATTAATATTTATTTAGATTAATATTTATATATAGATGTCATAAGTTAAGTATAATGTATATGCATGTATGTTAAATATGACTACAAAATATGATGTATTACATATAAGTAATATAATCATTGAAGATTAAGCTAAATTGTAAGAAAAAGAAAAGAAAAAAATGAACTAGCCCATCTCAGCCCTGTTCCCTATTTAGCCCTATTTTAACCCTAATGAAATAGGCCGTTAGGGCGGGTAAGGGCTTGCATATTCCTCATCTCGGCCCTATTCTCTATTTAGCCATGTTTTAACCCTAACGAAATAAGCCACTAGGGCGGGTAAGGGCTTGCATATTCAAGCCTCGGCCCTACCCTACCCGGCCCTAAATTTTGTTGATTTTGACGAGCCTTACCCGACCCTACCCTAAACCCTAAATTTTAGGGTAGGACCGGCCCTAGCCCGACCCATGATGACTCCTACAGTCAGGCATCTACTAAATTTTTTAAAATCAGTAAAGTTTCGAATACCATCAGATTTCTAAGGATATTTTAAAGTCTGAATTGAATACCACAAGATTTTAAAAGACTTTTTAAAATCTTGATTGAATACCGGTAAACTTTTAAAATCTAAAAGAATCTAATAGACTCTTAATTGAATACACCCCCCTTAGTTCTTACCAATGCTTATTTTGAAAGTATGAAATGACAAATTTAATCTACCAAGTGCATGTTTTGCTTTTGTGTTTCTGGTATGGTTATGTGTCTCTCAGTAACTTAAATTTTTGCACATAGTTTTCTTAGGCAATGCTTATTTGAAACTATGAAATGACAAATGTAGTTTACAAAGTCCATGTTTTGCTTTTGTGTTTCTGGTATGGTTCTGTTGTGAACATACCTTTTCACTGTATAACAAACTTATCTTTCATTGGTTGCTTCAGCATGTATTAGTTTTAAAAATACAACATTATGTGTAGATGTAAACTTTGCTTCTGTGCAAAAGATGTTTGGTAATACACTTATGTTTATAAGGGATACATTTTTCAGTGGTTACTTAAAACAATCTAATTCTTTCATCGAAATACCTACTGCTTTCTTTATTCTATCTTATTTCTTACATTAGATGAAGCACTTTCACCTTTTACTGCCTGTTTAACCCTCTATAATTTCAACCTCTTTGGATTTTAGTGCTCATTCAAGATGGGTGAAGGAAGCAAGAGTAAGCTAAAGTCAAAGCAGGAGCGAATGGTTCTTTTGCAGGCAACCAGCAATAGTTTTGCCTACCATTTTGTGCAAGTATGATCGATTGAGAACGTCCAAAATTACAACCTTTGCTGTTATAATGTATTAGTTGGTAGTAATATTTTCATGCCTTATGGGGTGTGGGTTGTCATTATTTTTTGGTTTGATCACCTATGATATGCAGAAGATAGGTCTACAACATGTGTATCTATCATAGAGAGTATTGTATTCTGATCTGGGTTTTGATACAATCATGGTTCTATCATGTACAAAAGATGCAGCCCTTATATGTATATTTCATATTATTCTAAATAAATCATTCCTGTTATTGACTGTATTTGTGAGCTATCGTCGTCACTTAACTTAGACCATCTAAATAATGCTGTAACTTATTTGTCATCCATCGATAACTATCATTGATGATCCCGACCCGCGGCAAAGCGCGGGCAGCCATTCTAGTAAGACAGAGTTCAGAGGTACAATGATAAAACTCAAGATAGAGGATTCAATCAAAATCTTTCCCAGAAACTAAAGAGAAAGGATTCAATCAAAATCTTACTCAGTGGCTGGTGTCGTCCACCTTGAGGAGAAACCGCAGTCTTTTCCACTACCCAAAAAATGTGAAAGAAAAACATGAAAACAGAGAGAGAGAGCGGCTGCTTCGACATAGAGGGAGAGGAAAGAGCGACGAAAACTAAGAAGAGGCAGGAGGCTGCTGTCGCTCATATCGTGGAGCAACAACACAGAGCCACGCAGCAAAAGGCGTACCGCTGTTGGCGTAATCCGTCACTCAGAGACGGAACCGAAGAGAAAGAGAGAAGAAAACTGAGAGAGAAAGCGTCTTGACCTCTCTTGGGACTGGTGTCTATCGTCGTGGAGAGAGAACACAGTGACACGAAGCAGAAGTCGGCCGAGGCCCTTTAGTAGATAGTTAAATTTGTATACGGTGGCTTGTACAGTATAGTTCCCGCTGAGCATCAAGAAGATTCGAGTTATTCTTGTAGAAGAGGCATCAGGACCCTTTTGAAATCCTCTTGTAATTGAATTATTTCACATATATCAAAGTAATTATAATTTTTTTTATCATTGTGTTCTTTTTGTTATGCTACTGCTTAATGTTGGGATTGATCCACTGGAGATTATTTGTTCCACTGCAGTCTCCTGTGTATCTTTTCAATACCTCATATATACAACTTGATTTGTTCAATGTACAACAGAATGATCTGGTGGCAAAGCAATCAGAATATGCACCACCCTAGAAGCATCCCAAAATCAAAAATCCAAATTCAAAAATGATGGTCATGTATAGCTAAGTAGTCCCTCAACTTAAAGCGTGGAGTTATTCCTGCACTGGATGCTGTATCGGTAGAACTTGATGATGAAATTCTACCATCCTTTGAATTTGATGATGAAATGCTATCATCCTTTGTCTCGGACATTTCGGACACTGAATTCGAATCAGCTTCCAATAAACTATCATCTTCGGCTTCATGATAGTCTGACTCATTGGCATCTGTCTCCCCTCTTAAGAGATTCAGTACCTGCCTCATATTTGGACGAATGTGAGCTGACTGGTTTGTACAAAGACTTGCTGCCGACGACATGCGACGCATTTGGACAATATCATAGTCCCCTTTTAGCTTGGGATCCAGCAATGCTGTAAGATCTCCAATCTTTAGTAGCTTTCTTGCCTGAATCAACAAAATGTGACAAGCTTTAGGATGTGAGAAGTGAACAGAATTTGGTATATTTATTGACGGACTAGGTTAGTGTTCTTACCCACTTGATCAAGCTCTCTTGTCCTTTTGGAGCCTCGACATCAACTGGCTTTCTTCCTGATAAAAGTTCAAGGAGAACCACACCGAAGGCATAAACATCAACCTTGTCACTGACCCTCCCTTGCATAAAATACTCTGGAGCCATGTATCCGAAAGTTCCCACCACATCATTACTTATTACATAACTAGAATCCACTGATCCCCATATGGCAAGCCCAAAATCCGATAACTGCGTACATTGAAACATCCGAAAGACGAACTATATCAGCATTAAAATCTTCAGTATGGTGCTGGAAAATGAAGTAGGAAAAGCATGACATATATACCTGTGGCTGAAGATCACTTGAAAGAAGAATATTTGCAGATTTTACGTCTCTATGAATAATCGGATGGGGGCACTCATTGTGTAGATAATTTAGAGCCTCCGCAACTACAACTGCCACGTTGAATCTCACTTCCCATGGCAGTACAGAACCATCATGACAATCTGCTTCAAAATCAAATATATACAGATTTTGTTAAGCCTTCAATTCAATTGTTTTTATAGAAAGGAATAACTACTGAAGTTATATAGGACTGCAGACTGCTTACCATGCAAGTTCTCCTCCAAACTCCCCCTAGGAAGGAGCTCATATACTAAAACAAGATTCTCATCTTCCACACACACACCAATGAGAGATGCAATATGCTTATGCTTGATTGAAGACACAAATTTGGCTTCCAAGCAAAAATCATCCCAAGCTTCCTTGTATGCTTTCAAAATCTTCACTGCCACGGATATCCCACATCGAAGAACTCCTCTGTATACACTGCTGCACCCTCCCTCGCCAATAAGATTCTCTGTTTACAAACACCAGTTCTTCAGAAAAGCAGCTACACAAAAGAATATAGATACCAACTGAATGAAGATTCTAACTGACCTGAGGAGAACTGAGATGTTGCAGTTCTAATTTCGGCGTAGCTAAACATCCTGCAACCTTGTGAGTCATTCTTAATGAGGAACTTCAATTCTTTAGCAAGCTGCAGATTTACAAACGTTGTTCGATTAGGAAGTCCCATCACCCACTCGACTACAGACATCTCTTTAGATTCGAAACTTCTAGCAGGAGTACTCATGGTTTCAGAATTTGCTACACGAAGGAGAGACCAACCAGTCCTTGACAAAGGTGATGCATATTCATCTTCTTCAACCTCCCAACTCTTCGAATCATTAACCGACTTTTCACAAGCTTCCCCAGTCTCAATAGGAACAGTTACTTTCTGAAGGGGCCAACCAAAAATTGATTCTGACATATCGCAACTTAACCATTCTCTATCAGATTCCATTGATGAATTCCTCTTCCTGGTCCTCATTATTTACACCTGCAAACTCAAAAGCTTTAGCTTCAGCGTCCTTGAATTTTTATACTCAGCATAGTAATCCACAATAGTATTCATGCTTACATACCTGTATATAATAACAGAGCTCAGCCACCTTGACTATTCGATAAATGATTTTCACGTTGTACTTGTTTGTGGAATTTACAATACCTAACAGAAATATTAACGTATATCATAGAAGACTCCCAGGCACATTATTTGGAATATTGTCTGCAAGTTCATCTTTTATTGGTTTTCAAGAACAGAGACAAATAAAAGCAGTATTGCATTATATATTATCAAAAATCAAGACAAGGAAGTTGACCCGGATCTTCATCATTTTGAAATTCTGGACGGCTTATTATTCTTGCATACAAATCACATCTAATCCACCAACCTGACCAACCCCCTGTTTTAAACTACTGAATATTGCAGCCAAATAAGTACACCTAATGTGACTAATCTCTCCAGCAGGTCAAACTTAATAGGCATTTTGACCATGGTAGCGGCTACCTATCACATCGCCATCACGCTTCATTGTAAATTTGAGACTCAACTCGACTTGCTGAAAAACTCAGCTTCCTGGAGACAAGCTACACGCAAATTATATATAGAAACTTATAAACGATAGGATTCTATTAATTTAAAATTTCATTAATCACAATTTCTATCGTTTGGTTAGATATACACTGGACGTAGAACATTTAGTACATTGAGTCGTTTAGAAATGAATCATAAATTAAAAGAGTTTGGTCAATGGATATTCTTCTAATTTTACAACGAGAAATTTATGATTTTCAAGTTGACAAAGTAATTGATGTATAAGAAATAAGAAATCATCTTGTAATAACAGTTTTATTGTACTTATCTAGTTATCTTCATCCACACAACTTTAGGATAATTATATCAATCGGATCAAATCACACATTATGAACATAATTTACTTACCTTCACGATGTTGGTCTATAGTTGTAACAGAAGTCGGATTTTAGCCAAAATTTATCTTTCACAAGAAAAAAAAAAAAGAAAAAAAAAGGAGAGGAAATCCACCTGAAACATAAGAACCAATCAAAGCACACTAGTCCAGGCCGGGTCGGGTCGGAAAGGATATTCGGGTTTGTCAGAAATTTACCAGAGAAATCAGTTTTAATTTGTTCGTGAAGTTGGTGACCTGTATCAACTATCAGTCTATGACGCCAGATCACAGACTTGAACTCATCTCACCATAGCTCAAATTCAACGTCCAAATTTCCGAGAGAGAATGATACTGGACGGAATCGTAGACGAGGACAAATGGCTGGCCGAAGGCATCGCCGGCATTCAGCACCACGCTTTCTACATGCATCGAGCTCTGGTACTCCCATTTCGTGTTAGATTCGTTCAATTTCCCAATCTCTCTGAAAACCTAATTTCGATTTCAATCTTTCTCAGGACGCGAACAATCTCAGAGACGCTCTCAAATACTCGGCTCAGATGCTCTCCGAGCTCCGAACCTCGAGGCTTTCGCCTCACAAGTACTACGAACTCTGTAAATTTTTCCTTCTCTTCGCTCGGTTTGATTGATTTGGTGTTTGTGGCTGTAATTTTGATCTGAATGAGTTTTGTGTGTTGGTGATCGATTTGCGCAGATATGCGAGCTTTTGATGAGCTGAGGAAGCTGGAGATGTTCTTCAAGGACGAGAGCAGGCATGGCGTCTCGATCATTGATCTCTACGAGCTTGTTCAGCACGCCGGCAACATTCTACCGAGATTGTAAGTCAAAATCCCTTGACCTGTTCTTTAATTCATAACGAGCTACATTGTTGAAATCATGAAACTCTTTAGAGGCCTCTAGTTAGGAAAATTGTGTAGTTGTAGTTAAGAAATCAGAACCAGCAGTGAGAAATGAACCGAAAGTTTTGCGATGAGATTCTAGTTCATATGTTTATTTAGTTGTTCTTTTTGTAGCCATATGAAATAATCAATGCATTATAGAGCTGTTGAGTGAGATGCTTGTTGTTTCAGTTATATTGTTATTGGCGGCGCGTATGAGGTTCCTGTTGTGTATTTAACAGGTACCTCCTATGTACAGTAGGATCTGTGTACATCAAATCAAAGGAAGCACCTGCCAAGGACGTGCTTAAAGACCTTGTGGAAATGTGTCGAGCTGTTCAGCATCCGATTCGTGGGCTGTTTCTAAGGAGTTATCTTTCTCAAGTCAGTAGAGATAAGTTACCCGATCTTGGTTCCGAGTATGAAGGGTGAGAATCGTTTGTTGGCTGACGTTGTTTCCGATAACCATAATCAACGATTTATGCTTGAGATTGGAAAGATATATGAATGCATTAGATTTGAATCATGTTGCACTCTCTTTGCAGAGGTTCTGACACTGTTACTGATGCCGTAGATTTCGTGCTACAGAATTTTACAGAGATGAATAAGCTTTGGGTTCGAATGCAGTATCAGGTCTGTCCAATGTCTATGAAACTTTATCTGCTCTTTTATCTTGACACGCACGGCACCAGAGTACTTGCATGCCATAGAGGTAAAAGTGAGTCATGAGGGCATGATTTTTGGTCATGCAGGTGTTATGGTGCTTATGAATCATTCATACTCTTTGAAGATCCTGAGTTGAGGCCTTGTTTGGGCTTTCTGGTCTGCAGGGACCTGGTCGGGCGAGAGAGAAGCATGAAAAGGAAAGAAGCGAACTTCGTGATTTGGTAATATCAAAGTTCTGAATCTATCAGCAGATTAAATAGTGTATTATACAACTTAGTTTGAAGTTACACATTTCCGAATTTCCATGATAGGTTGGGAAAAATCTCCATGTTCTGAGTCAGATAGAGGGTGTGGAACTTCAAATGTACAAAGACACTGTTCTTCCCAGAGTATTAGAGCAGGTTCTTCAATCCGCTTCACTTCTGAATATGATTTTTTGTTAATTCTAAACATTTTTCTTTATGGAGCTATGTGATACAGCGTTCTTTCTAATTTTCTTCAAACTTCCATCCACCTGGTTTGCACAGGTTATCAACTGTAAAGATGAGCTGGCGCAGTATTATTTGATGGATTGCCTAATCCAGGTCTTTCCAGACGAGTATCATTTGCAGACACTAGAGACGTTATTGGGTGCTTGCCCCCAGCTTCAGGTACTTAACGATATCCCTCTCAGTTGCCAGATGAAGCAGCTTGTTGACTAATTTCTCCTTCTATGATATTCTTTTCAACTGCAGCCAACAGTGGATGTCAAGACAGTATTATCTCAATTAATGGACAGGTTATCAAATTATGCTGCTTCAAGTACAGATGTGAGTTATCTAAAAACTGTCGTAATGTTCACACACCCCACCCCCCCCCCCCCCCCTCTTTTTTTTTGCCCAATTTGGGTGCTGCTTCTTCTTGGCATGTTTTCATGGTGATGATTGTGTACTATTTTTGTTCAAGGTATTACCTGAATTTCTTCAAGTTGAAGCTTTCGCTAAATTAAGCAGTGCTATTGGAAGGGTAAGCTACCTTTCATCAGTTTGGTTCTAATCTAGATACCGAACTTCCTTATTTCAGCATATTTAAGCTGTTATAATTGTTTATTTATTGCTGAAAATGAATCGTAAATTTGTGGATTTAAATTTTGTCGAACTTTTGAAATTATACCAGACATATTTTGCTACATTCTGGTATACATTGTTGTTTAACTACTCCCTGGGAAGAAAGGGTACAATTTTGCCCACTTGAATGAAAAGATAAGTTAACTGTAATAATCAAGATAGAATGTAACTTTGAGTTCTACTTCTCAACTAAGCTCTTACCATGTTTCTTTCTTCTATGAGAATTAAAAAGCCCAAAAGAATCAGAATTTTCTGTGAACTTCCTAATATAATCCCAAACATATGCTAAGAGGTATAGAAATTAATTACTCAGACGGGAGATAATGAGGCAAAAGGAGATGGTTTGCTACTCTCTACTCTCATGATTGAATGTTTTATAATAATGGACAGATACTATTAAAACCCTTGGTTTGATGTGTAAACTGCATGATATAATAAATCAGCTAATGTAAATTACAGGTGATAGAAGCTCAAGTTGACATGCCTATTGTTGGAGCCATATCTTTGTACGTCTCTCTTCTTACATTCACACTCCGTGTTCATCCTGATCGTCTAGATTATGTGGATCAAGTACTGGTAAGGACTTCAAGAAACTAAATTGAGTGTCTTGTTATCCACTTTCCCATGCTATTTGACTTGGACTACTTGTCTGTTCCCATGGGCACTCAATATGGGATGTATCTTCTTCAAGATCTCAGTTGCATATGATTATCTGGGCCATGCTAAACCATGAAGTTAAAAAGAGATGGTTTTTCTTTTTGTATCTTTTTGTTCTCCTCTTTCAGGGAGCATGTGTTAGGAAGTTATCTGGATCCGCCAAGGTTGAAGACAAGAGAGCCATAAAGCAGGTTGTCGCACTATTAAGTGCTCCTTTGGAAAAATACAATGACATTGTCACAGCTCTCACACTTTCTAATTATCCTCGAGTTATGGATCACCTTGATGATGGAACAAATAAAGTCATGGCAATGGTTATCATTCAAAGCATTATGAAAAACGACTCTTGTATCTCAACTGCTGATAAGGTAGATGCTTCTTCTGTTTGGTCTATTTATTAATTTCTCGTCTAGAGAGTTTCTTATATCTGTCATTTCCAGGTGGAGGTATTGTTTGAATTAATCAAAGGGCTGATCAAGGATTTGGATGGTACTTCTGATGATGAGGTTCACCTCCCAATTGTTACTGCAATGGAAATAATTATTCCTTTATCTCTCAGTAACATACTCTTTAAGTCTCTACATGTTTTCTTTTGATACTATGTTTATATCCATTCTAGACACTTAAGGTTTTTCTCTCCTTTCTTTTCCTATTTCGTACTTACAGCTTGATGAAGAGGATTTTCATGATGAGCAAAATTCTGTTGCTCGCCTTATACACATGCTTTATAATGAAGATCCAGAAGAAATGTTCAAGGTAAGTGGTATTTGGAAGGTTCTTGTGTTCTTCCTGATGGTAATGTTACTCCATTTGGAAATTTCTTTTGTCAGTCATGAGAGCATGATAATCCTAAGAGCCCGCTGTGAGTCAGACTCTTCAGAACATGATATTCTTATGAGCCTACATCCCATTGGTTTTCTGACTATTTGACAGAATTGGGCATCAGTTCATATCTGAATTGCAGAGTTATGCATTTAGCTAATCATTGTCTAGAACCTTGTGTATATCGTCTTATTAGAGTTTTAATGCATAAGAAAAGAAGCATCTTGATTTATTAGGGTAGGCAACAGTTTTAAAATGGGGCATCATGGCAATGACAAAGAATCCTACGCAATGATTTTCATTACTTATGTGTTTAGGTGGCTGTCCTGTTATTGTATCTTCCGTTAATTTTCTAATTATATGAATTTCAGATCATATGTACTGTAAAGAAGCATATAATGAATGGAGGGCCAAAACGCTTACCTTTTACTGTTCCTCCTCTTGTATTTTCTTCACTTGGGGTATGTCTCTTTGTGCTTCTATTGTGGTACATTATTATATTTCATTTTATCTTTATATGCATAATGGAGTTCATTAAATTGATGTCATACTGAAGAGCTCACATGCTGGTTGTGCCAGTTGGTTAGGCAACTGCAAGGCCAGGAAGGGGAGGTATTTGGAGTAGATGTGCCTGCCACACCGAAGACAATTTTTCAGTTTCTTAATCAGGTTATACATCAACACACTTCCATTGTTGTAATATTGATGCAGTTGGTCTTGTTTTGGAAGATTATGTGTAAATGAATTGATAAACAAAGTTGGTAATCTATGTTGACTTTGGTTTTTGAAGTGTTATCCGATGGTTTAATTTCATTACCACGATCTACTTTTGTGTGTTCCTGTTACCCATGTGTGTAGTTCTCTCAGTGGCAAAAGTGTTTTACATGTCGTGCGCTTGTCTTTTTCCTGCATTATGTGTGGTCATCATTTACTGGAGATCTCATCCATCTGCATATTGTGATGTTGTCTGCTTTGTTTCAGACTATTGAAGCTCTTTCCTCTATTCCGTCACCTGAACTGGCATTAAGGTTGTACTTACATTGTGCTGAGGTATGCCACATCTACATTTTAGGGAGAGTGTGGTTTGCAGGCTCCTGCTGTTCAAATTGTGTTGAGTGCATATATCCTGTTTTGATGTTAATTATATCAATATCCCGCAAACCTTGAATTCTGTTTGAGGTCGTTGCTGTAGACTAACTTCTGGTTTTGTTCCATAAATAATAGGCTGCCAATGACTGTGATCTTGAACCTGTTGCTTATGAATACTTCACTCAGGCATTTGTACTATATGAAGAAGAAATTGCGGTAATTGTTTGCCAGTCTTGTATTTAAATTTATCAGATATATTTTCAAGTGGCTTCTGTGCTTTCAGTATTTCCATAAAGAGAAATCCAGTGTTGCATTAGCCTTAACAGTTCTATTGCATAAATATGTACTTGATTTTAGGACTCCAAAGCTCAAGTGACTGCAATACATCTCATCATTGGGGCTCTTCAGAGGATGAATGTATTTGGTACTGAAAATAGGGATACCTTAACACACAAGGCTACAGGGGTAATAACGCCATCATATTATTTGATTCATCATTTTTCCAGACTGTCATAAAACCCCATAATAACATATGTGCTTCCTTGTGTCAGTATTCTGCAAAACTTTTGAAGAAACCTGACCAATGTAGAGCAGTCTATGCATGTTCACACCTATTTTGGGTTGATGATCAGGATGGCGTTAAAGATGGAGAAAGGTAAACGTAGCAAAATTCAATTATTATACTTGACTTCTTGTATCAAAGTCACAACCGCTAATGCTTTCTGTTACAGGGTCTTGCTTTGTTTAAAGCGTGCGTTGAGAATTGCAAATGCTGCTCAACAAATGGCCAGTGTAACTCGGGGTAACAGTGGGCCAGTGACACTCTTTGTTGAAATACTAAACAAGTAAGTAGGTTACTCTGCCAAATAGAAGTCTTTCTTCTGTTTGTTCTCATATTGTTTGATGAATAATGCCTCAGGTACCTCTACTTTTTTGAGAAAGGAAACCCCCAGATTACCAGTGCTGCAATTCAGGGATTGGTGGAGTTAATTACAAACGAGTTGCAAAGTGACTCTAGTAATGTGAAACCAACCTCTGATGCATTTTTCACCAGCACATTGCGGTATATACAGTTCCAGAAACAGAAAGGTGGGGCAATGGGTGAAAAATATGCATCTATCAAGGTGTGAAAGACTCATGTTTTAAGGTCTTCTGCTTAAACTTGAGGACACGCAAATTTGTTTGGGTTGAAATGATGGTGAGTGACCGCCAGATGAGTAATCGAAGGCACAAAAATGCCACTGCACCAAAGTGGCAGCCAGAGCTTCATGTACAGTTCTGTTTCTCTAATTGATAGGACAAGCAACTATTAGCATGGTGAAGTTGTAGATGGAGGTTTTGTGCCATTGTTGCTCTTGGAGCGAAGCTCATTTTAACATTATTCTTATTCATTTGGCCCGACATTTCTAAGTTTGAAGGTGGTTGGAGTTTGGAGGGTTTTCTACAGTCCGTGAAAGATATGTTTGATGCTGGTGGTATATTTGTGTAGGGTTGGGAACTTGAGACGATACAAAATAGTTGATTGTATTTATTTGACACCGAAACTATACTACAAAGTTACTACTAGACCATTTGGTGACGATGAAATTCCTAACAAAAATCATACATAATTTTAATTTTGGAATATCAGGCATTATATTTGATAAATCTTAAAACTGCTAGATCTAAAATCACCTGCTTTCGAGTTGAGAAGTTGTAACTTAAAAGTGGTCAGACATTGTGTCGTGAAGAAACTGGAGGGGGAGTCCGGGACAATTTGGACTAGAGAATCTTATCTTGGCTTCAATATCCCAATAAGGGCAAGACGGGGAAAGAAAGGAAGGAAAAAGGAGGCCCATTTGCTTGGTTTTTGCTACTGTCTAGTTAGCTTAGGTAAGCAGCTTTTCAACCCCAATTTGACCCCTCGACTCTCTCAGAGTCTCAGAGCTGCTCTTCTCCGTTTCCTCTCTCTCTCCCACTCTACCAGTTACGGCGCTTCTCTCAGCAATTAGGGTTTCTCACCAAGTAGAAACACTAAGCAGGAAGAGAAGAACCATTTGAGCTGGGTTAAGATCTGCTGCTGCTGCTACTTCTTTGCTGTGAAAGAAAATGAGCGCCTCCAGGTTCATAAAGTGCGTGACGGTCGGCGACGGTGCCGTCGGGAAAACCTGTATGCTGATTTCCTACACCAGCAACACCTTCCCTACCGTCAGTCACTCATTCACTCAGTCCCATTTTCGTAATTTCACGCTCTTTCTTTTTCCTCTCTCACATGCTTTCGTTTTACAGGACTATGTGCCGACTGTGTTCGACAATTTCAGCGCTAATGTTGTGGTGGATGGAAGCACAGTCAACCTTGCCCTGTGGGACACCGCAGGTGATTAATCTCTCACCACTCTCCTTTTTTGTGTATCTGAATTCCTTTTTTTGTTACTATGATTTTTTTAATTAGAGAGAGTTGTATATATGATCGTTGTGTAAACAGGGCAGGAGGATTACAATAGATTACGACCCTTGAGCTATCGAGGTGCAGATGTTTTCATACTTGCTTTCTCTCTGATTAGCAAAGCCAGCTATGAAAATGTTGCCAAAAAGGTTCAACTCTTTGATAGTTGTTGTGCAATAGTTTTGTTATACAATGCCTTCATTGGTGTTTCGATGATTGATTTGGTTCTGTGTTTCCGGTTTCAGTGGATTCCTGAGCTGCGGCATTATGCACCTGGTGTTCCAATTATTCTTGTTGGAACCAAGCTTGGTAAGTTCTTTTATTATCTTGTCATGATTAGTTGTGATGGTGTATGCTCTAGTGCCTTAGGGAGTCAGGGTCTTAGGTCGAGGACGAAGTATTGCTGATATTATTGTATGTCACTGAACTAGTAGCTTTGATCAATAATTGGCCATGTACTGCTTGCATTCAGTGAATGTTATATAGGGTTCTCATCTTACTTCATGGAATGCTTGTGGTGATGTGCATTCAGTCTCAAGCCCTATTGTCATCAATCATTAGTTACTACTAAATTTTCTAACCCTATGAACGACTCAACTTAACATTGCATGTGCAGATCTTCGTGATGATGAACAATTCTTTATGGACCATGCTGGTGCAGTGCCCATCTCCAGTGCTCAGGTAAATACTGTGGCTTCTCCTCAAAAGCTAATCTCTGTTTACTTGTCTATGAGATTGATTTTCTAGTTTTCTTTTTTGTGTAAAGGGAGAGGAGATGAAGAAACTGATTGGAGCTCCTTCGTATATTGAGTGTAGCTCGAAAACACAGCAGGTATGCATATTATCTTCTTCTCTTCTTGACAAATGCATCACTTGTCTTCACATCTTGTTACTGATGGAAATCTGTGTTATTGTGATGGCAGAATGTGAAGGCTGTCTTTGACGCAGCCATTAAGGTGGTGCTCCAGCCACCAAAGCAAAAGAAGAAAAAGAGAAGGGCACATAAGGCTTGCTCAATATTGTGATTTCAAGAGATATTTACTGGCCAGATTACCTCTCATCTTCTTCAGAAACTCCTTTGTACTTAGTTCCTCAGGAAGCAATGTGTATAGTAGCGACTGACATTCTAGGGATTCAGGTGAAAGCATTAGATCGTTTGTTTCAGACTGGTTTGAAGGAAGAATTAGCTGATTAGCCTTGTTAAAACATGTACAACTCATGTATTAACCAGATGTGATGAAGACCCCTATTGTGAAAGAAGTGCTTCCTGGAGTGAATATTGTTGTATTAGTAATCGGCACTCCTAGATTTCACTGTTTATTAGTGTGATCGAGTATGGCCACTTGCATTGATCATAAACTTGGTGTTAATTTGAATTCTGCATTGTATCATTCATTTGGGATATGAGTATTATGAGCTAAACATGGTTTCTTACTGTATCCAGATATGAGCTTTCTCTTGTTTGATTTGAATATTCTAGGAAGGAAATCTGGTATTGACGGACATGGTGGTGGTTTCTTATACAGAAATTGTGAAAGCATTACTGTCTGCAACCAAGCCCGGCACACATGTATAATGATCTTATTAGGTCATCCCCAGAAGCTGCCTATTATTGTACAATATACATTATACAACGATTTTGCAAAGCCTGTGATTGAAAAGAGTGATCAGGTATAATGCTTTTGTTGGCATATTTAGTTTAGGCTTTTCAGAGATAAACATGAATGTTGGGAGGATTAAAAGAATAATGTGGATCAAAACATAAGACTAAACAAAGAAGAAACACTAAAAATAAGAACATAATATGAATGGAGATGTGCAGCCCGAAGGCATGCACAGAGCTTCTAGGCTATCAAGGTGACTGCTCATGCTCATGTTGTTGCTCATGCTGTTGCACCCACTCATCCATCCATGGTTGAAGTTCTCACTCCTCTGACAAAAAAAAATAAGTAGAGCCTGATGAGTCTATCTAGTATTAGAATAAAAAAAATAAAAAAATTTGCTAAGTCTTACCTCGCAGCTGTCCTCTCAATGCAATCCTGGTATGCCATGCCCGTTTGCACGACGAGAAAGCAAGATCATCATCAAAGTTTACAATACGAATTGGACCCTTGGTTTTATACGGAATGTTGACAAGGTCAAGTGTAGGAACCGATTCCGGATCAATGCTTGCGAAACCAAACTGTGCATAGTTACGGTTTGGTTCGTGAGGGGCGATCTTCTTGAAATTGATGCAATAGGTCGTTGAACAAGCCAATACAAGCTGGTTGCCACAGTGTGCAGGAAACCTCTCATACGGATTGATGATGCACTACAAAAAAATATGACAAGTTTAAGTACAAATACTGAAGTGGTTAAAAAAAAAGAACAAGTATCTAAAAGGTTTCAAAATGAAAACTTACTTCGTTGAGCTCAAGGTTATGCAGAATGAAGCGATATCTTGCTGCATTTTTGTTCGTGTTCCCATTCAAAGCTTTCTTTAATAACCGGGACCACAACAAAAGTAGCGGAAACCTCATCTCTTCGTCTTCCGGCTGATCCTGGGGCTGATTAACCAGCAAATCACGTAGTGGCCGTATGCGCATAATGGTAAAGAGCTAAGAGGAAGAACACATACAAACTTTATTAGTAAATTGTAAAATAAGTACAAAGTTTATTAGTAAATCATTCATATGCACAAGGAAGGAAATGGAGACGGAAGTTAAGAAAACAATTATTTACCATCAAAGCATATGAAAAGCCGTTGAATGTACTGATTTGCAAAGAAGAATGCATGGTCGCCCATCCAGCCGCCCCCCAAGCATAATCTTCAATAGCTTCCATATCATTCATCAAGCTCAAATAATGGAGCGACACTACACCTGTGCTCGCGTCTGGAATGATATACGTTGCAATGACGTGTAGGAAGTATGCCCTACGGTATTCTGTCCACAGAGGACTGGACTCGTCCACCACCCTATTGGCAAAGTTATTCTTTAGCCAACTTAGTCTAATCTTGCCCTTCTCAATAGCCCCTTCCGCAGAAAAACTAGAAACGCCTCACGAAAAAACTGTTCAGGGCGATCTGATCTACCTAATACTGGTTTTCCTTAACTGGCAAACCAGTAAGCATATAAACATCTACCAAGCTAAAGTAATAAGAATTGTCATTAAAGACAAAATATTGTTGATCCTTGCTATAAAACGTTTGCACAATCTCGACGAAACATCTATCTACCCTTAACTCAAAAGAGATCCTACTTATCCTAACAATAAAACCGAATCCTGCTCGGTTAAGCCAACTATCTAATGCCGGTCCAACAGACCAAGTCTTCAGATTGTTGAGCGGTTCTAAAGGAGCCTACAAAAGAAAAAAAAAAAAAAACTTTTATTTAATTTCAACCAATAATAATGACATAATTAAAAATTAAACACTCACACGATTTTTTTTCTCCCCGTTGTGTCATTCTGTCAATTAAAACCATATAATCATCAAAGAAAGAAAAAAAAGGAACAAATTACATTTTCAATATACTAACAAAATCTTGATTTCTCAGGTGTTATTCAGCAACCTCCGCAAACATATGATACATAAATTTTGCATCTGGTTACAGTGTATAAAGGTATATTAATATTTGCATCCATTCTACATGACCCTAAGAAGTCAAAAGACACTACAATGTTAACACAAACAGCCGCGCTGCATAGCACAGTGTACATGCATGTGTTGTGTCAAAAATAGGAACACGAAAAACCAACTGCCAGAGCTTCGAAACAACATGGTTTGATGCTAAACCAGGCTTGGCTTGGTTTGATGCTGCATGACCTACAAATCTCTCGAAGCTTCGAAAACAGCGGCATGCAACTCACACACAAACTCAAACACAATCTACAGGCGCACGTCAAATTCAAACCCCTAATAAAATGCTAACACGACTTGCCGTATAAACCATCAGCACTCAATCACAATGCATTACACAGAGCAAGAATACGAAACCCTAATTCGATCTTACGCCCAAATTCAAGTTTACGCCCAAACACAATCTACAGGCTCAGAACCTAAACAGAGAGAGGAGCGGGAAATACCTGAAATTGGGATTAGGGGAATCGAAATTGGGAGAGAGAAGAGGAGAAGAACGTCGAGGTGTGGAGGGAGGAGAGATTGCAGAGAGAGGAGCAGAGCGTCGGAGGTGTGGAGGGAGCTCTTGGTGGTGGTGCGCCGGAGAGTGGAGGTCGGACGGCGGAGAGTCGAGGCTTGGTGCGCCGAAGAGTCGAGGCCGAAGAGGAATTAACAGACGATCGAGAGGAAGGGAGAGGGTCCGTTCATAGAAGGGAACAGACGATCAGGATTTTAGATAAGAAACAGAGAGGATTGGATTAAAACTTGATTCAACTTCATACATTGAGTGGAAGATTACACCATCCTTATATAGGCTCAAGAGCTGCCTCTAGCTCTCCCTAACTCATAAACAAACAACCTTTTAGCAATCAAATGATAACTAAAAGACTCATAACGGTAGCAACATAAATCCTAGACTCTAAAAGACCATAACTGAAATTCTAATTTATTCTGAAGAAAACTAAAAGATAATTTTGGTTTAATACTCCTTCATTTTTGAATTAATCAAGCACTTGTTCACTCTTCTCTTGCTGTAGTCTGACTAATTGTTTATACAGACTACCGGGTGTTCCAATCAGCTGCTCATGGCTGCCCATTTCCACCACCCTACCATTTTGCAGCAGTGCAATCTTGTTTGCATCACGAATAGTTGACAATCTGTGTGCTACCAAAATGGTTGTTCGGCCTTCCATTAGCTTATCAAGGGACTCCTGAACCAGCTTCTCAGACTCTGTGTCCAATGCACTTGTTGCTTCATCTAAAAGAAGAATCGATGGATCTTTCAGTATAGCTCTAGCAATTGCCACTCGCTGTTTCTGCCCCCCAGATAACTGTACTCCTTTCTCTCCAACCTGAGTTTTGAACCCTTCAGGCATTCTGCTTATGAATTCATGGGCATTTGCTGCTTCTGCTGCCCTCATTACCTCAACTTCGGATGCTTCCTCATTCCCATACTTGATGTTGTCATACACTGTTGTCGAGAACAATGCTGGCTCTTGCTGGACTAGTCCTATTTTCTTCCTCAAAGATTTCAAGTTTAAGCCTTTGATATCATGTCCATCAATTATAACTGCTCCGGAAATAGGGTCATAAAATCTCATTACTAGTGCAATCACAGTACTCTTCCCCGAACCACTTGGACCAACAACTGCAAGACTTTTACCTGCTGACACCCTCAGATTCAAGTTGTCGAAAATGGTGATATCAGATCGTGCAGGGTAATGAAAGCTTACATTTCTGAATTCTATGTCTCCTCTGATATCAGCAACCACCTTTGTTGTTGGATCATTAGAGTGTATGGCTGTTTCTCTTTTGAGTATTCTAAAAATTGACCCTAGTGCTTGTGACCCCTTTACAATGTCTGGAGCAAGAGCAAGAGTTTCTGCTATGCACAGTGCAGTGACAATCAACACCATAAAGGACTTCATGATGTCTCCAAAATTGGAGATGTTGTGCTTGATTAGAACTGATGCATACCAAAGGCCGAGTGCATAGGAACAGAACGCAAAAAACTGTGATAGGCCATAGCAAAAACCGGAAATGAGACCTCGAAGAACTGCTTTCTTATTTGGCCGGATTAGCTCTGATGCAAACTGAAGTGATATCCGATCCTCAGCCCCAAATGCAGCAACAGTACGTATGTTGGCAATTGCTTCACGAGCTAGGGAAGTTGCTTTAGCATAAGCAGTATTGTAGTCTCCTCCAAACCCCTTAAGAAACAGTTGCTGCACATATGGAATTCAAGGACATCAACATAAACATCATTAGAGAAATGGAGTATGTGTAGACTGAGTTTTGACACTGACCTCAGTAATGGAAGCTCCAACTAGTAGGGGGAGGGTGGCAACCACAACAGCTGCAATACGCCAACTTAATGTGAAAGAAATAACAAATGCAGTTGCTGTCAGTGATATATTCTGCACTATTATTGATAAACGGTCAGCTAGAGCGCTTCGGACTAATGTTGCATTGGCAGCTAGGATTGATGTCAGTGAACCAGTGTTGTTCTCATCCAAATCAAACCACCCAACTTCGTTCGAAAGTATAGCTGAAGTTGAAACAAGAACGATCTCTTAGATTTGATCTACTTTGGGAAAGCTTAAACTGTTAAGTAATGATATGGCAAGTAGAAAACAACCTGAGAACATTAATAGGCGCACACGACTTGTGAGCCGCTCCCCCATCAATGTGTAGAAGTAATGCTGCAACAGATATACTGGAACAGTAATACCAGCTAGTGCAACAAACATGAGAGTTACCTTGTCAACTTCATGTTTGATTTCAGAACCAGTTGGAGAATAAAATGCAGACAAGATGTGAGTTAGTCCAAGGGCAAAGAGAGGAGCTTCCATTCCTGCCAGAACTGCACCAACTGACCCGAGTATCGCATAAGGCCACTCAGGTGCATTTAGCTTGACTAATTCCCATATTGATCGACTAGGAGTAAAGCTATTTTGTGACAACTTTTGATCCTGCTCTCTTGTTGTGATTGACTTACCATGCTGCTGATTGCTATCCTTGGTTTCTCGAAAGCTTGTATGTGTTGAACTTACAGACTGAGAGAGTGAGCTAGAGCCTTTGACATGTTCCAATACCTGCAAGCTCACCAGACTTGCATACTCACCTTTCTTACACATCAGTTCTGAGTGGTTGCCACTCTCAACAACCTGACCATTCTTCAGCACAATGATTTCATCCACATCGCGGATAGTGGAAAACCGGTGAGCAACAATGATTGTAGTTCTATGTGACATAATTTTATCCAGTGCCTGCTGAACAATTTGTTCTGATTCTGCATCTAGAGCACTAGTGGCCTCATCTAAGAGCAATATTTTCGGGTTTCTCAGAACTGCTCTAGCAATAGCTATTCTCTGTTTCTGCCCTCCTGAAAGCTGAGTTCCTCCCTCTCCAGCCTGAGTTTTGTAGCCATCAGGTAAACCTTGAATAAAAGAATGTGCATTGGCAGCTTTAGCAGCTTCTATGATCTCATCCATGCCGGCGTCTTCTTTACCAAACAGGATATTATCAGCTATAGTAGTGGCAAACAATGCTGGTTCTTGACTTACCAATCCCATCTGTTCCCGTAGCCATCTCAGTTGTAGAGTTGAAACATCATTTCCGTCCAACAGTATTTTACCTATGAAACGTTGCCGCATTAGCCACAGTATTTGCATATACACATGGAAAGGATTGTTGTATTTGTGATATGTAGTTATATACCTGAAGAGGGGCTGTAGAATCGTTGAACCATGGATATAATGGTGCTCTTTCCTGAACCACTGGGACCAACAACTGCAAAAGTCCTGCCAGCACTAATCGAAAAGCTCAGGTTTTCGAACACCATGTTGGGTCGTGATGGATAGGCAAAAGAAACATCACAAAACTCAATCTTCCCTGTTACTTTTGGCAACACTACTCCCTTGTCTGATACATTAGAGGAGTTAGAATCTGATTCAATCATGTTCATGATATTTGCAGCAGCAGCTCGGCCTTTAGAAATGGCAGCCAGGTTTGGAGTAGCTTGACCAAGAGCACTACAAGATGAAAGGTTTGCTTTAAAGTGCGGACGAAAACTTACATTACATATTGCCAGTAGAAAACTTACAATCCGCTGAAGATGACATTGATGATCGTTGTAAATGCTTTGCCTCCATTTGTGTCATGATGTCTTACAAGTATGCCAGCATACCAGAGAAGCAATGCCCACGCAGAAAACAACAGTCCATATGTAAAGCCTACACCTACTCCCTTTGCAACCCCACTTTTCTTACCAAGTTTGAGTGCCTTGTTAAGTGACTCAGAGTATGTTTCAATAGCTTTGTCCTCTCCCACAAATGAGTACACAGGACGAATCTGTGAAATCACCTGGAGGAGCACGCAGAAGGTGTAGAGGAAAATAAAAAACAGAACAAGATACACAAAGCAGTTTTGAGTATGTACCTCTTCAGCAACTTTTCCGGCTTCAGCGTAAGCAGCTTCACCTTTTTCTGATAAGGTGGACATGATTATGGTATAAGCACCCCCTGCAATAGCTATCAGTGGAACCACAGCTAAAGTAAGAAGCGTGAGCTGCCATACAGATGTAAATCCAATGGCGAATCCAACAACAAACTGAGAAAGGTAACGCAAAGTGTGGCCTGTCTGCATTACGATCATACAAGATGTAAGTGCGCTCCTTTCGAAACATCTCACTATATATGGTTCTAGACAGGGGCGGAGCCAGGATTACTGGGGTCCAAATAAAAAAATTTGTTCGACAATAAACTACCACTATCTAATGAGAGAACAGTGCGACTATTGGGACCTATAAATTTGCTCAGTATACCTCTCATTCTCTCTATACCTCCCTTTTACTTTTCAATATAAGCATTTTCTTACTAGACCTTATTTCAAATTCCTAACATAACCTTACTTATTTATTTACATATATTTCAATTAATTACTTACTTTAACTCTTATTCACTTAATAGACCTCTCATTTTTTTTTTTACCTTTTTTTGTTGAACATCCATTATCCCTACCTTCATTTTTTTATTATTTTTTTCATGCAAGAAAATGTTTTATCATAAACTATTCTATATATCTTTTTAACTTTTGTTTTTCTCTTTTGTACGTGTTATTTATTTTATTTTATTTTATTTTGAATAATTTGATCTCTATTTTATACCTCATAATAAATTATTTTAATAAATATATATTTTCTATAATTAATATATATATATATATATTTTTTTTGCAAAAATATTTATGCACTTTGCAAGTATATGCTTCAACATGTATGATAATACAAAATTTTATGTCACATGATCGATATTTGATCATTGTTTTAGCTCTTATGAACTATATATATATATATATATATGCTTTAATAAAAAGAAATTAGAAAACGAAAATATATAAGAAAAATAATAAACAATGTAATCAATTATTATTGAATTAGAAAGTCTAGAGAGAATAAATATAATATTTCTTTTTGTATAATTATTGTCCTTAAATAGTCATTATGTATGAGAATATATATGTCATTTAATAATTCACAATAGAGTGAGGTCTAGTGAGCAAATTTGGAGGTCTCAATAGCCGCACTCATGAGAGAATATAAATAAGAAACGGAGGAGAAAATTTTATTACGCTCGTTAAGGAATAGATCGACAATGAAAAATAAACAAATAATCATTTCAAGTTTGATCTATTAAATACAATATAACACAAAAGGAAAGAATTTGTCGATTATTTTCTAGTAAATATTGAAACAAATATGCAATTTTTTTAATCTGGGGGGGTTCATTAAGGAATTTGAACAACAATTAAGCTAAAATGAAGATGACTAATGATGTTTGCTTGGATTGTTTAGGAATGCAAGGGGGTC
Source organism: Fragaria nilgerrensis (assembly GCA_010134655.1). Taxonomy (NCBI): domain Eukaryota; kingdom Viridiplantae; phylum Streptophyta; class Magnoliopsida; order Rosales; family Rosaceae; genus Fragaria; species Fragaria nilgerrensis. The sequence goes on from CM020978.1 coordinate 32,717,793, forward strand.
CGGACCCTCCCAAGCCTTAACTTGGCTCCGCCCCTTCTAGATCAAGTATAGACTAAGTTTCTGTATATTTGTTACCTTGTCTCCTATTGCATCTTGGACTAATATTGTATCACTTGAAATGTGGAAAATGATGTTAGCATCTCTGGCTTCAGTGTCGAAAAAACTTATATCCTTTCTTAGAACTGATTGAAGATACTTCAATCGCAAACGAGCTGTCTGCCTCTCACCAGTTCGCGTCCAAGATGCCACACCTGAAGGATCAAAATGTGAAAAACAGTATAACAGCATATCTCAAGAGTTGTGCTTTTGAAATTGAAATTATGAAACATACCTATCCATGCTGATATAAAAAGAACAATTCCAAGATAGACCACGTACAAAGCATACTGCAAATGAATCAAAGGTACAGCTTTAAAGAAATTACTGCTAACATGTTGCAGACGACTGACAACCGTGATTAATTAATGGGGCTGATTCGTGTACAATCAACCATGCGTAATAAAACGTCACTGGAAATTCGATCATTTTTGTTAGCTGTGTTGTGTATGAAATGTTTTACCTCAGAAATCCTGGAAGATATTTTGTTAGGATGCATAGCCATATGCCCCAAAGAATCAATCATCCGACCAAACAAGATAAAGAATACAGGAAGTGCTGCACCATGGATACACGATCCGAAACTTCCGAAAAGCATTAAGATATAGTCCATTTGATCAGCAGCAGCAAAGAGGCCAAGAAATGAAACACTGCCCAGGTTCTGCTTGTTTGAATGCATTGGTTGGGGCATTATCGGATGTGGGTTTGTGCCCGAAACCTCACTTGAGTTGGAGGCAAGCTCTACTTCCTCCATTGTATACCAATTAGCCGAAGTTGTTGCTCAGAGAAGAAAAGAGATCGAAATTGGAAAGATTAGCAAAAACTAGTACATTGTTTCATGAAAAATTCATGGAAGGATTGCTGTCCATTCCCGCCAATAAATGCAGAGTACGTACGCATGTCATAGAAGTAGTTAGGCTTTCAACTAATTACCACAGCTAATTTATTTGCGCCTGATTTCAGTTGTCGGAGATTTGCTGCATGCATGACAGAAACGTGGGAAGTAAATCACCTGTTTCCGAATTCCAAGTGCCAACCCTGTGCCTTCAATATATCTTGACATCTGGCAATTACTTTACAGCAAACTAATCATTCTCCTAGGAAAAAAAACTGGACCTTTGTCTTGCTCTCTTTCTGGGTTCATCTCCTTTAGAATCCATTTCTTCTGTTCAAAGTTATCTTTTCCATTATATAAGGGTTTTCTGGTTCAATTAGAATACAACCAAAGCCCTTGGATCAGATTGCCGCGAACTTGGCCCTCTCCTCCTCACTCATCCTCTGATGATTCAATTCGTATTTTTTGGATGATGATTTTGGGAAGAGAATGATGATTTGTTTTTGACTTTTCATTTCCCTATTTTTCCAGATGAATGAAACGTCATCTGTATTTGGTTGATTTGGTTTCTCTTATAATCAATTAAGGAGCAAGTCGATTAGATGGGTAGAGCGCTGTAGATTTGCAGATCTAAAATGAGTTTCATGAAATCTTTGTCTCCTTGTACAATCATGGTATGAATTACTTGCGGTTTGCTATCAAAGGGAAAGACTCAACTCTTCTTGTTCTCATATAATCTGATATATGATTGATACAACGATAAAACTGGAATTGATCTCCCTTTGTGTTCCAGAGCTACATTTATGTTTGTCTGAGATTTGATCTGTTTCAATTGAACCAGCAGAGAGAATTTTTATGAGGAATTGAAACCGATCGAGAGGACTGGGGAATATGAGAGGATCCTATGAGAAATGCTCGTTTTTGGTTAACTGAGATTTTGTTTTTTCCTAATGGGGAAATAGAGTGTTAACAGAGTCAGAGGGTGTTAAGTTTGCAAAACACGTGGCGAAATGTAATTGAAGGCACATGGTTGGCACTGGGAATACGGGAACAAGTGATTTACTTCCAGAAGAAAGGTATCTCTAAAGAAGTAATTGCAGTCATCTATAGTTTTTTAGTGTTCTTGGCTACCATGCACAAAATATCTCTACAATAAGGAAGCATCTCTCACACGGCTTCCTCCAAATATCTCTAAAATGAGTTGTGATTGAATAGTTTTGAGGTAGAGTAATCTTTTAGCTTACGAGAGGGTATACAAAGGGTATCCTTTTAGGTATAAGGGTTTGGGTTTAGTATAAATTAGAGCGGTGTAATATTATACTTGTGTAATTCTCTCACTAGTAAAGATGGTACGTTCTTTCCGAGGTAATTCTCTCACTAGTAAAGGTGGTATGTACTATCCGAGGATGTAGGCTTGTTAATTAGAGCATCTCTAACAGTTTTTTCAAAATATCTCTAAACTGGAGAAGCAAAAACTAAAATCTTTAAAAAAAAATATGCTCAAAATCCAACAATTTCTCCATTTTTTAGATTTCAGCATTTAATACAACAATAAAATATATTATATCATCATTAATTATAGCAAAAAAATATTATATATTTTATTGTAACAATAAAATACCCAATAAAATATTTTATTGTTGTATTTTTTTCATTTGAGCACGTGAAAAATTAATTTTAGAGAATAAAAGCTTTGCTGCAAATTTGGGGAATGCAGACTTTTTTTCTTCTCCATCCCTATTTTAGAAAATAAGATGGAAAAGCTGTTGGACTTAAAAAAGACTTAATATTTTCTAAAATCGAGAAAATCGAGAAAATGAGAAAGCTGTTGGAGATGTTCTTTGCTTCACTAATTAGATGTTACGATAGACCTAAGCTAGCTCCCAAGGGATATACTTTGTCTTCATTCGGTTTACAATATTGTTGTAGCATCTGGATCGATGGAGATTAGTCAATTCATGTCACCAAACTTTATATCATCATTTCTCTCGTTATTACTGGTCATAATCTAAACCCTAACTCCTTCTTCTGATTGATACAAGTCGTTACTCTTTAAATCTTTTCAATCTTCTAATTGGCTAACAAAATAAAACAGACGTAAAATGTAAAATGTTGGTAACGTTAACAATGAGCATATATGTGTTTCTTTTTCTTCTTCTATTTTAGCTATATGAACATACATATTTTTCTAAATACCGTCTTTTACTTTCTACTTTCATTTTATCTTCTTAGATTCCACGTTTTAATTTATTGGATATCAATCAGCTGATCAATTACGTACTATATATGTGGGTATGTGGATATCAATCAGCAGATCAATCACTATATGTTTGGATATCAATCAGAAGATCAATCACTATATATGTGGGTACAAAAGTTAATGCATGTGGATATCAATCAGCAGATCAATCACTATATAAGTGGGTACAAAAGTTAATTCATGTGGGTACAAAAGTTAATGTATTATGTATAGACATGATGCAATGGATATCAATCAGCAAAATTTCTTCAAAACATCTGCCCCATCTCCAATACACATGTCGAGAGTGTTATAGCATACCCAGTATAGCAGATGTACCCTATATGTGGGTACTAAAGTTAATGTATGCAATGGTAGAGAGAATGAAGGACTAGTGGGGGCGTTGGATTTTGAGAAAGGGCTGATATGATGCAATTACATCTATTTTTTTTTTTTATAATCGCGCAAAAAGTATTTTTTTAACATATTCTACTTTAAAATCGTCGAAAGTACATCTTCTCTCTTAATCCATATTGTCTTTTTTCTTCTTTTTTATTTTTATTTTTATTTTCGTTTTTATCTGTATCAGTTTTAGTTTGATCTTGCAGATCATATTGTCAAGTACTGCATCTTTATCATGACATGTTTTATCTGAATAACTAGTTATCTATATTTAATAGCTACTGTCTTCTACAATTCTACTATCTTGTGAATTTTTGAAAATTTGTATTGGTGATTTGGAGTTGAGATATAACAATAATCATTTGATTATAAATTGAACGATGATAACCAAAAATTTCTAGCAAAAATTAAACGAAATAATATGTAAAAAGAGGTACCAAATAGTAAATATATATTAATTAATTAATAATGGAATATTTTATAATTAAGTTTTTACGCAGTTTGGGATGTTATTATATAATACTGATAAAAGCTTATTGTGAATTTTGAAAATTTTGTATGGTGTTTTGGAGTTGAATATAACAATAATCATTTGATATAAATTGAACGATGATAACCAAAAATTTCTAGCAAAAATTAAACGAAATAATATGAAAAAGAGGTACCAATAGTAAATATATATAATTATATTAAATAATGGAATATTTTATAAATTAAAGGCATTTTACGCAGTTTGGGATGTGTATTAAGTATATACTGAAATGAAAGCTTGATAGGTGGTGTATTAAGTAAGAGGTGTGTATTAAGATATTAGGGGTGTGTATTTAAAATTTCTCAAAATATAAAAGTCTAAGTATTACCATGTAAAGAAAAAATAATAGTCCCACACAAAAAAGGAATACTAAGAGCATCTCCAACCTTTGTCTAAAACCTATAATAGGTTTAGGATTTATAAAATCTTATTTCCAACCTACTACCTAAGTTGAGCTAAAATATGATTTACCTAAATTCCTAAAATGTGTCATATTTTGACTCAACTAAATATGACCAAACTTATAATTTATGAGGGTGAGTGGGTGTCACTACCAGGACAACCACTTTAGACAAACATTTTAGCGGACGAAAATGTTTCGTCGACTTTTTAGCTTAATTCGTCGGCTAAGATCTTAGCCGACAAGCCTTCGTCGACTACAGTTTCGACGGGAAAGGGTCGTCGGCGATTACTTTAGCCGACAAAACTAGAAGACGTCGTCGGCTATTGTTCCAGAATTAAGCCAACGAATATCTTAAATGTTTCGTCGACCATAGTCTGAGACTTTAGCCGACGAAACATATATTCGTCGGCTAAAGTATGTAATAAAAAATTAAAAAAATAACTATAGCCGACGAAATATAGTCTGTTTCGTCGGCTTTAGAGGGGTTTAGTCGACGAAACATGTCATAATTCTTCGGTTAAACCTTATAAAAAAAATAAAAAAAAATATAGCTGACGAATATCTTACATGTTTCGTCGGCTATAAGTCCATTCCAGTAAAAAAAACTGAAATTTCTAAATTACCATTCTAAGTAACCTGCAAAATACACCAAAATAAATTGCAATAGATCAGCATAGATTGATCATACTAGGAGTACTATACAATACAAATTGCAATAGAAAACTTATTCAACAAATTAGAGCCCCATTATAAAACTCTAGGATCTACAATATATGCCGCAATGCAATTTAAAAAGCAAACATAATTCAGAAACCAAGCAGCATATTCACATGCCAACAATGCAAACATATGGAAGAGTAGGATGATTAACACAAACCTGGCCATGACGAAAAGAGTTCTCTAAAGCAGGACTCCCTGTTGAATCAAACAAAGAGTGCCATAGGATTAATGACTACGGGTAAGCAAATAATAAAAAACCCAGCAACAGATCGAATACCCATAACTCAAAACCCCGCAATTCTGATTCCAACAATTACCTTGAGAGAAATATCTTCAGAAAATCAAAGCTCCAAGTCGTATTGTAGTCACATGCATCAAAATTGAAACCTTCAATCATCGAAATCAAAAACAATTTATGAGAGAGAGAGAGAGAGGTTAGAGCTGAAATCAAAATCGATTTATGAGAGAGAGAGAGAGAGAGATTAGAGCTAGCTAGGGCTCGAGGAGGCGGTGGAGGCTGTGGAGTGCAGTGAGAGCTCGAGGAGGCGGTGGTAGATTTTTTATGGTTTTTTGGAGCATTGTGGAGGCTGTCGAGCGCTGGGTTTAATTATATACCCTATACCTTTAGCCGACGAAATTTTTATTTCGTCGGCTAAACCTATGAAATTCGTCGGTTAAACATGTTAAACTCGTCAGCTAAAGTAATGAAATTCGTCGGCTAAACCTGGGAATCTCGTCGGCTAACGTACTTTTAATTTAATATTTTTAATTTATTTGTTTTATTTTATTTTATTAACTATAGCCGACGAATTTTCAATAATGTCATCGGCTGTAGTACTTTTTATACATTCGGCATATTGTGATTGTGATGATCAAACTTGAGAAACGAAAATCCGACCGTCAGATCTGACCATCATCATAAAATACATGTATGGGAAAAAATTCAACTTGATCCGACAAGGTTAAGGGCTCGATCCAGACGGTTAATCCCGTAAGTCAAACCTCTAAACGCACGAAAAAGGTCATTGGACTGTCTAAATTACGTATTTTGGCCGGACCTTCAACTGAAAATAGTTTCAAATTGATGAGACGCAACAAGTGGTATAAAAATTTTACGGAAAATAACCACCGAAGATAGGGCTACCCATAGAGAGAAAGAATGGAAAATTGCATTGACCGCAACTATTGGCACCGAGACTTTACCGGAATACCGTGATTTTTCAGCCGTAGGCGTATTTCACCATTCTGGTCATATCTTATCTCACGTCTTTTTTGCGTTTAAAGGTTCTATGTTGTGATGATCAAACTTGAGAAACGAAAATCCGACCGTCAGATCTGACAATCATGATAAAATACATGTATGGGAAAAAATTCAACTTGATCCGATAAGACTAAGGGCTCGATCCAAACGGTTAATCCAGTAAGTCAAACCCCTAAACGCACAGAAAATGTCATTGGACCGTCTAAATTACGTATTTTGGCCGGACCTTCAACTGAAAATAGTTTCAAATCAATGAGGCGCAACGAGCCGTATAAAATTTTTATGAAAAATAACCACCGAAGATAGGGCTACACATAGGGAGAAAGAATGAAAAATTGCATTGACCGCAACTATCGGCACCGAGACTTTACTGAAATACTTTGATTTTTCAACCGCAGACGAATTTCACCATTATGGTCATATCTTATCTCACGACTTTTTTGCGTTTAAAGATTCTACATATAGTTTGTTTTTGAAACGGAGCATTTACTTAACACTTGGTAAAGAAGTTATACAACATTAGTAGTCATGTTGTGATTCTGATGATCAAACTTGAGAAACGAAAATCCAACCGTCAGATCTAACCATCATGATAAAATACATGTATGGAAAAAATTCAACTTGATCTGACAAGGTTAAGAGCTCGATCCGGACGGTCAATCCGGTAAGTCAAACCCCTAAACGTACGGAAAATGTCATTAGACTGCAGGGGCGGAGCCAGCTTAGTCTTGACTAGGCTGGAGCCCAGGTGAGATTTTGAAGCTTGAAAAAATTACTGGTGCTAGCTTACTGTTGTAAGAGTTGTTGTTATGTTAAACAACAATCACTGTTGTGCCCAATGCACGAAGAAAAGAGTTCAATATGGGATATAATCCAAACAATACATAGCCATGTGAAATCGTAAACTAACTAAATCGATGACATAGATACATAGAGAGAGATCAATCTTCTGTCGATCTCAAACAACTGAGAAGAGACGACGGTTTCACAATTTTCAAAACATGATTGAGCAGCCTCTATATATTCGGCAATGCTAGACAAATAATGCGGTATAACCATTGCCTACACAAGAAGATTAACACTATGAGTGTTTGTTGTTGTGTTATCAGTCATGTATATAAATTAAAAAGGAAAAGTAAATGGAAGTTAGTTGGTGTTGTTAATGAAGTAAAATGTATCATCTTTTGCAATTTAACGTTTGGTTCTTGCGGGTTGCGGAACAGCTACTTGCTGGGTTTAGTTACGATCCCTTCGATTCTATATTTAAACCATATTATATGACTTCTTTGCAAGGTCTAACCATCCAAGCAAAAAAGGAAAATATTTGCAGTGTCAGTGTTCTAACTCTAAAACAGCTGTATCATCCAAAATGGATTATCAGCTAAAGCTTCAGCAAATATGTTGTCTTCTTCCTATAACTTCTCTCCCTTGAATATTGTATGTTACATTGAAATTTTTTTCGTCCGGTACAATTAGCCCAAGTGAAAATTTCATCCTAGCTCCGCCACTATTAGACTGTCTAAATTACGTATTTTGGCCGGACCTTCAACTGAAAATAGTTTCAAATCGATGAGACGCAACAAGTCGTATATTAGGGTATTCGTCGGCTAAGGTTTAGGGTTTAGGGTTAGGGTTTAGCCGACGAAATATTTGGGTATTCGTCGGCTAACTGCATATTTTTCTCAGAAGAGCTGCTGTCCAGATCTGCAAATAAAAGAAAAATTTCGTCGGCTAAACATTTAAGATTTTCGTCGGCTAAAGTTCACAGACTAAAGCCGACGAAAAAAATTCTTAAACCGACGGAATTTTAGTTTCGTCGGCTACAGTTGACCATAGCCGACGAAGGAAAATTTCGTCGACTTACGTGGACTTTAGCTGACGAAAAAATAATTTGTCGGCCTGGTTTTTTATTTTCGTCGGCTAAACATTTCTTTTGGTAGTGTGTGGGTCATTGTCAGATTTTATTATTTAACAATTGAGTTTCACTTTATGTATGATATAAAATGATTAAATATGTTTGGGTTTTGCTTCAATAGGTTGGAGATGCAAAACCTATATGAATATTATATGTTTGGGTGGCCTAAAATTTGAATATACATTTTGAATTTAGACCAATTATTAAAAATGCTCTTCAAAGCTTCTCATGTACCTCGATCATCAATTATAACCTATTGAGAAGCCCAACTGCCCAAGTATCAAAGCCTCTCAGTTACCAACGTTGAGATTCTTATAAAAATTCCATTAATTCACCACTACATGTATAAACTAGTGAACGCAAAGCATCCAATTCAAGCTAGGGATGTTTGAATTGGAGTTTTTTCATATCTAGAAACTGAGCTTGAGCATTCATTTATTATTAGATTTCTCTGTGTTTGGTTCAATAATCATACCCTCACGGATATATTTTTCTCCCTCCGTCACTGAATGTGAGTTCTTGTACTTATTTGAGTACAATCTACAAGATTTATAAGAAACAAATTAGAATTGAAACTTTAGCCTTAGGCATTTGCATTTTACTTAAAGTCATAAATAATAAACATCTGGTGACCAACAAAAGAAAAGGGAAAAAAAGTAAAAATTAAAAGAAAATACTTGGGCATTCTCCTAAGCCTAATTACATGCTGCATTTCCTTTGTGCACCCCAATCAAAAACCCAGGTGGTGACACAAATCTGCCAAGCATGAGAGGGATCTATATGTAATTATCAGATACCCTCTTCCTTGATATGCCTTTATTTACATAAACAAACCAACATGGCCACCAATCCCTTATACTTGTATTAAGAACGATTTCCAAGCCGTTCACCGGAGACGTAGAAGACGGCAGAGATTGTCCGTTGCTCCGGCATCAACTCCCACAGCTTCTGCCTTGCATCGCCTCGCCGGTTTCAGAGAAAACCTCGGAAGGGGCAAGCTACTCGGAGGTGGTGCCAGAGTGAAAATGGAACCTGAAAAATTGTCCATGTATTTTCCAACTCCAACACTACCAATAACAGCAGTCTCACCTGATGATGATGACAACATCTTAGTCACATCTTTAGGAAGATCTTTTGGATCGGGTCCCAAACGGGTGGTGGAAGGCATCACGAAGCAGTCTGTAGGCATGGAATTCATGTCTTCCTTCTTGGATTGCTTCGACTTTGGCTTCTTCGGAGTGAGGGATTGGCTTCTGCCGTTGTTGGTCTTTCTGGCGGTGGGAGGGCGCGAGAGGCTTCGCGTACGAGATGGGAGAGAGGGGAGAGACTGGTGCAGTGGCTTCGAAACCGGCAGAGGAAGCAGTGGTGGCTGCTGCTGCTGCTGTGACTGATGATGAAGAAGCTGTTGCTGCATATAATGATTGAAGAGGGAGGGGTTAAACGAGGAGAACGGGAGAGGAGGATGAGGAGCCTGCAAGAGACCTCCATGGATGTTCATGATTGGAGCAACATTTTCAGAAGAAGTAGGGAAGCCTCTTCTTCCCATCATTCTAATTTGTTTGCACGAAGAAGACATCGACCTGTTTAAAGCAACAGCCTCCATAGCCATCTGAATAAATAGCTGATCCTAGCTAGGTCTGTGTTTCAAATCTAAAACTAAAGATCGAGCTAGCTAGTTGATAACAGAAACGAAAGCTTTAATTCACAATAAAAGTTTTTTGAACAGGAATAGATTTAGATCAAAAGAAGCAAAGTCTCAAGGTTTGTCTTGAGTTTGGGGATGAGAAAATCAGATCAGATCAAAGCAAATATATCATATATAACCAAAATTTCGAATTAAGTCTGAGATGACTTATAAATTAAATTTTCTGGTCCAGAAATAAGGATCACAGAAACCCTGATTATTCCAAAGGGGTTGATTAGAAGTCAAGGGATTGGATATTTTAGCTAGCTTTGTGCTACCTTCTTGGAGGTTGCTGTTAGCTCTGCACCTCCGGCCTCCTTTTATAGAAACAAAGGCTCTCTCCAACGGCTATTTTATTCCTCTAATTTTATTTTTATAATCTTATTAAATTAAATAAATAATAGATTTGGTGGTTCTGATAGACAACCGTTGCAGACGGCTACCCCTTCGTCCAAGACCAGAAATCCACTGTAGGGCGGCAACCGCCATTTCGGTTTCGGCCGTTGGATGACGCCGATTGAAACTGCCGTTAGGGAGATCCTGACCGTCGATATCCTCCTCCGGGTTCCCCGTAGTTGGTCCGGTCTATGTGGGCACTCCTCAAATCAAAGCCACACACGTTTCCGTCTGGTGGGTCCCAGCACACTCTGATGACCTCACGTGCAGGGAAGGGAAGGAGAGATGGGGCTATTTTACACACGTGGCCTCGTTTCAGCCACAGGCTGCCTTCAAATCTGCGAGAGCGGGGGATAGGATGGGAGCGAGGTTTGTAGTCTTATGGTGAGGGCGTGACATGCAGAATTATTCGCATGGGACCATTTTTACCGACTGACCAGAATCAGAGGGCAACTGCTAAAGCTCAAAGGTTACGTCATTATTATTGGACTGTTAGGTTTTTTATAGAGAGAGAGAGAGACGCAGATTCGACTGCAACCACCGAAAGGTGGTTCGGCTTGGTTTTGTTTGTGGCTGTTGCACAAATGACGACTATATGTCCCAAAATTTATTCTCATTTGGTTTTACTTACTCTGAGCTGCCATGCACGACCGTACGAAAAGTCTGGTGTATATTTTCCGATACGTATATAGAAATTGAGGTTAGGAGAGGATCTGGATCAGTTCTATATATGTACGTACGAGTGTTTTTTCGGATCGAAGATTCTAACCTGCGATACCATAAATGTCTATCTCAACCTTTACCTGGTTCTGAATTTCTGACATGAAGTTTTGTGATGCATTACTGGGTTTCTGATCGAAATGGTTATAAGAACTTAGAACTCAGAAGAAGTATAGGTGAATGTTAATACGTACAGAGCTTGTGGTAATCGATGAGAGATGAAAGGTGAAACAACAGTAGTGCCATTACTTGAGTGCGAGGAATGAATGAGTGTAACCTTTAGCGAACAGAGATCGAAAGAAGATCAGAGATGTGCGGTGTCCATATCCGATGATCCACGTACATGATTTTCACTTCAAGTTTCTTTGATTTCAATTACATCTTCACCTAACACTCATAATTGCCATCATGTTCGTTCGCAATTGTAAACATAATTTTTCATGGAACATAATACAATTTACTATATAGAATAAGAACGAGATTAATGATTCTCGGTCCGATTCTTCAAATATTGTCGTCAAAACTTGAACTAACCCTAAGAGCTTCAGATTTCATAATTCTAAACTATATTAAGCATTGCGTGTCTCACGCTTTGATACATTGATAATGACGTCAACGGATACCACCGACCATAGGATAAGAAATTCAGAATTAATCAACAATCCTCTCGTTCTTTACATGTTCCAAAATATATTAATACGAACGAGTAGCCTAGCTAATCAACACTATATTATATAATGTGCGTTTGGTTTAGATTTTTGAAGGCTAATCTTTAAATCATTGATGTCTATAATATTAACTTAGTGGTGTTAGCATTGTCACCATGTATGATTCATGACGAGGGCTCACATGCCCCTTTGCGTAGATATTATCAATTTTATGTAAAGAAAAGGCCTAACATTAAAGTAAAGTATATGGTTGCTTACTCATGACATAAGGCCATCAACTATATCGCCAAACAAATCAATAGGTGGGTTTCTTAAAAGAATGGTCAACTCGTTAAAGTATTTCATTCTAAAAAAAATATTTAAAAAAAAAACGTTTAACTGTTTAGACTATATTATAAGTAGGAGGTGTGAGTATCATTCAGTCTAACTGTATAATCTCCCCTTCATAAGTGAAAAGTCGTGAGTTCAACTCATAAAAAACTTTTCACATTTAAGTTGTTTAACTGATAAAAAAAATAAAAAATAAAAAATAAAAAATAAAAAATGTGTTTAGACTCCCTTTGAGAATGGATCCAGATCAGAGGAACAGGCAGAGCTGCCTAGGACCGGGCATGGACGGGCTGCCTTTTGAAAGAAATTAAAAGAATAGCCAAAGTAGGCCCAAGCGGGCAAGGTGGAGCGGATGCGGGCCTAGGCGGAGTGGGCCTTTGCGGAGTGGTCAACCTTTAATTTGAATCTTTTTAAAACGAAATATCAGGGTCTTCGTGAAACTTAAAATCCATATGTGGGCCTTCTTAGTAAAGTCATATCTGCATAGTAAGCCGACCCACAATGAGCCCAAAGAGGGTGCTATTGGACATAGATCTCTTAATGGGCCTAAGCATCACCAATTCTGAACCGTCCTCAATAGCTTCCAAAATTGGATGGTGTGCTGTTTATTCATCTGTTTCTGTTGCCCACTATGGAAGTCGACCTGACATCCTTGATATCTTTCTTTCTAATAATATCGAAGTGTAACGCTAACATGACCACAGAAAATTCAATAAGCTTTTCTTTGTGTAACTATTTGAGGGTCGTGCTAAGATTCCCTCACGATGTGGCAACCAAACAGTCATGGTCGACTTTCCTTTCTAGTTTGATTAAGATGAAGAAAGATTTTTTCTTTGATATAGAAAATGATCATTAGTCATATATATTATTGATGGAGCTGGCTAGAAAGGATGTGGCACAAGTGGGTCTTGATGTCGATGCGCTTGTGATTTGGTAATGTTTGTTTGGATATTTGGCCCCGCAATATTACGTACCAAAACAAATTGTTAGTGTTTGATGGGTTGGGGCGTTGGAGCCCATATGGCAGACGTTGCCATCAAAAGCGAGATGGTGGATTTGGGTGGTTACGGTCACACTAAGCTTCAATTTGTAGTTAATATCAATATCTTGTATTGATAATTGAGAAGGACTTCAACCACGGTATGATGTTTGTTTGTGAACGTGTGGTGATCTGGTTACATGTGTTCTATCCATAACACCAATAGGCACCAATATGATCCCACCTTGCAAAGCGGTTACTTCAAAAAAATTCACCCTATTTTCAATGCAGAGTCATGCCTACTTTGTTGTCCATTTTTGTGCTATTTGTGTAAAAACTGACTCAAAATATATTTTATAAATTCGGATAACCGCATTTTTGTTGTTTATGAAAATTTTATGGTATTGTTTTTATGATATCATCATACTTTTATATATTTTCTTCTTGTATTGCATTTTAACGATCGAAATCATAAACACGTGATAGTCTGAGCCGCATAATTACTCAAATAACCGTAGTAAAAATAAGAAAATGAGGTACAAATAAGGAGCCAAAAAAGGAAAGGGAAAGTTACCGTAAGTCGGCAGCTGTAACAATTGCGGGTATCCAACAATTGATAAAGAATAACGGAGCCAAAGCCCAAAATAGAAACCCTAATCATTCATCATTACCTAACCTTTTTTTGCCCCCAATCCCGTAACGCTGTAAGACAGGTCCCCCAAGTATTTAGTACAAAATAAAGTCTCGGAAATTTCAAAGCAGACAAAAATTAGTGAGAGAGAGAGAGAGAAGAGCCACTTAGACGTTACCGACAGTAGCGACGATACCCCACGCCAGGCCAGCCAGGCCAGTTTGTGAATTAACTCCTTAGCCTTTGCCCCCAAGAATAAATGCCTCTCTCTCTCTCTCTCCTCTCTTCTCTCTCTGTTTTTTGATTACAATCTTCAATCCCACTCCTATTGTGTGACCCCTTTGTTCCTCCTCCTCACACAAAGAATGTGATTAGTCCACTATTTTTCTTTTTTTCTTTTTGGATTCAAGTTTCTGTAGTTTGAAGGCAGATTCGAGATGGGTATTCTTAGTTCTATTCTGGGTTTCTGTGGCTTTGGGATTGGTACTTCTATTGGGATCGTGATCGGTTACTACATGTTCATCTACTTCCAGCCTACTCATGTCAAGGTTCGTTTCTCTCTCTTTCTTTCTCTTCCTTTTAGTTTTCTTGGTTTCTTAGTTTGGTCTAATTCTGTTCATTGTCCATAATGTCTTTTGTTAGTTGTGAATTATGAAAGCAAATTAGTCTAAGCTTGTATGTGGAAGTTATGAGATTTTATGACCTAATTAGGGAAGTTACATTTCCTTTGTGAATTTCTAATTGCTGGTGGATGTATGTATGTATGTATTCAGGATCCTGTGATTCGTCCTTTGGTTGAGCTAGATACCAAATCGCTGCAACGGATGCTTGCGGATATCCCCTTGTGGGTTAAAAACCCTGACTATGATCGTGTATGTTCGTGTTTCGAATCTTAGTGTTTAACATATGTGTGATCTATGTTTAACTTGTGATGTTTGGATAGTATGAGAGAATGATGGTAGTTTTGTTTCTGTGTAGCTTGACTGGCTTAACAAGTTTGTCGAGATTATGTGGCCTTATCTGGACAAGGTATGTGTTGCATATCTCTGTTATCACTAATGTTCAGGGATTCTTTGGTTGACTCTGTTGAGTGTCGCTTACTGTTATGTACTGGGTCAATTTGTATCAGGCGATTTGCAAAACTGCAAAGACCATAGCTAAGCCTATTATTGCCGAGCAAATCCCAAAGTATAAAATTGACTCTGTTGATTTTGAAGTACTTACACTGGGCACCCTGCCACCAACTTTTCAAGGTTTGCTTCATCCTTCTCACTAAGAGAGTCTTTTCTGCTCTCTAGGATGTGCATAGACAAACAAACACAATCATGCACACAACTTTACAATTGTTATCCATCTTTTTGATATCATCTCTCATTGATATGCTTCTTATCACTTTCTCTGTTGTTTTTTTTTTATTTAAAGAATGATACAAGATGTCATGTCTTAATTATGTTCGGTTGTTTTACATTGTTTTGTTCTCTCCTGCTCTGAATTCTATTGTTACTCATATTGATTTCATTTATGCCAGGAATGAAAGTTTATGTCACTGGTGAGAAGGAATTAATTATGGAACTTTGCTTGAAGTGGGCAGGAAATCCTAACATTACTGTTGCAGCTAAAGCATTTGGTTGAAAGCCACAGTTCAGGTGCTTGACTGTGTGAAACTAGTATCTTTTACGTACGTGCGCGCGCGCGCACACACACACACGTACACGTACAACATAATACTTGTGGGCAAAATAAGGAGGAGATTGTTTGTTGAATCAAAGGTTTGAATGGAGCACTAATTCTTTGGAGTCTCTCAGGTGGTTGACTTGCAAGTCTTTGCGTCCCCACGTATCACCCTGAAGCCTTTGGTTCCATCCTTTCCTTGTTTTTCGAAAATCTTTGTTTCTCTTATGGAGAAGGTAATTATTCCAGTTTCATACTTTTAATACTTGTTGAATAGCAGAAAAGTTAGTTGTTCGCGAGAGATGTCATATGATTATAAATCTGCATATGCAGCAGCATTATCAGGAGTCAACAATGTGTAGTGTAAGATTGAAATTAGTATCATGAGTAACCTCATCTCAATTTGGTAGGCTTACTTCTTATAATACTAAGAGATCTATGCTTGGATCTGTTGCTCAAGATCCAAGATCTTGCACCTTAGAGAACCTCTGGAGTTATTATTCTGTATCTGTAATATGGCACTGCTTACTACTATCTGTTTTATGTGATTCTTTCCCTTCTGAACAATTTCATTATGATTGTGCAGCCACATGTTGACTTCGGACTAAAACTCCTTGGAGCAGATGTAATGGCTATTCCAGGCCTGTATGGGTTTGTGCAGGTACCGGTTCTAACTTTTTGCATGGTTAAGCATGGACTTAATTTGTTCTTACATGATTTATGTCCATGTAATCAACATGTATAATTTTTTAATGCTCTTATTAGTCAGTATCTTCGCTGTTTCTGTAACCCTTATACAGAATGTAAGATGCATTTATAGTTTTCGGCATGGAACATCATTTTCGGTTTCATTTTCCTGTTGCAGCTTCCTCACTTCTGTTATTGGAAATTATGTTTTATTTCCTCAGGAGCTTATTAAGGAGCAAGTGGCAAATATGTACCTATGGCCCAAATACCTAGAAGTAACTATCATGGATCCCAAACTGTAAGTGGGTTTTCCCGTTTCATTTCAAGTAATTGTCTCCACCATTTGTGACTTGATATCAATTTTGTTTAATTCTATCAGTGCCATGAGGAAACCTGTTGGGGTTCTCACTGTAAAGGTTCTGAAGGCGACAAAACTTAAAAGAAAGATCTATTGGGAGGTGCAGATCCTTATGTAAAACTCAAGCTGACTGAGGACAAGCTTCCTTCGAAGAAAACAACAGTGAAACACAAAACTTTGAACCCTGAATGGAATGAGGAATTTCATATGGCTATTAGAGACCCCGGAACTCAAGCATTGGAAATTATGGTTTATGATTGGGAAAAGGTATGGTTCTTTATTCCCACATCTCAAAAAAGTAGATACAGTTTCCCTTTTAGCTTCTTTCTGCTTGGTGCATTTTTTGTACTTGTATACCTCCACTTGATTTGTTTGAGATGTTGATATTGCTGGAATTTTACCTAGGTTAGAAACTGATGAGCAGTATTTCTCTCATTCTCAAATTTTACCTAGGTTGGCCGACACGATAAGATGGGTATGAATGTCGTTCCCTTGAGTGAGCTTACTCCTGATGAGTCTAAAGTTATGACTCTTGAAATACTGAAAAACATGGACCCAAATGATGCTCAAAATGAGAAGTCGCGTGGACAGCTTGTTGTTGAACTGCTCTACAAACCCTTCAAGGAGGATGAGATGCCTGAAGATAAGGAAGATTCAAATGAGGTACAAAAGGCTCCTGAAGGAACACCTGAAGGTGGTGGTATGCTTGTAGTTATCGTCCATGAAGCTGAAGATTTGGAAGGAAAGCACCACACTAATCCACATGTGCGATTACTATTCAAAGGGGAGGAGAGAAGAACCAAGGTATATTAATATTAATGTCTTTTGTTGATGTCCCCCTGTCATTAGTCTTCTGTTTGCACTTGCTGTATGTTAAATAAGCACAGAGAAGAATGGAGGTATAAAATCACATTTCATCTGTCAATAGTTGCTGTGAAGACTTAATTGCTGTAGGATTAGCAGAGAAACCCCATTTTAACTAGTTTTAACCATAATCATAGAGCTTATTTTCTATGAAGAAGACCAGCAAGTCAGTAACCATCTTCAGTGCATATATCAGTTGATTGTTGCATTCAATGCAAAATTGTAAAAATATGCACTCTCTGTATATAGCAGCAATGTATCTGAAGATGCATGTGCATATACTATATTGAAGTTCTCAGGAAGTTGCTCATATTCTGCTGTTTGAAAGTTTGGAAACATAGGGATTTACAACTATGATGCTGATGCAACAAGAAAATGCTATTAATTTATTTGATTTCACACTTTCAAAGTTTACTTGCTATGGTAATTTGTATGTTACCTGACAACCACGTTTGGAATTTTCTCAGCAAGTCAGGAAAAACCGGGATCCAAGATTTAATGAGGAGTTTAACTTTATGCTAGAAGAACCTCCTAAAGCTCATGATAGGCTTCATGTTGAGGTAGTGAGCACTTCCTCGAGGATGGGCCTGCTGCATCCTAAGGTACAGATAACTACCATAATCTTGCCTTCTATTTTTTGGCAAAAGATTGCTTCATCCATTAAAAGGCTTAAACCTGCAAAGATTCAACTGATCTGAATATGGACTCGTGTTTATATTCAACCAACCTTTCAAAAATTGGAATTATGTTGTTGGTTTAATATATATCTGGTAAGACCTAATATGTTTGGTAAATTGAATTTTAAACAAAAAGAGTTTACTGGTCCGAAATTGGAATTATACAAGTGATGCAGTAAGACTGATTCTGATGCATTTACATCGAGCAGGAAAATCTTGGATATTGTGATTTAAATCTAGCGGATGTTGTTAGCAACAAAAGAATCAATGAGAAGCACAATCTGATCGACTCGAAGAATGGAAAGATTCAAATTGAGCTGCAGTGGCGAACAGCTTGAGGGTATTGCAGCTGCAGATGCATAGAGGAAAACAGTCGAGTTCTTTAGGTTTGTAATGAATGTAGGTTTCACACAAACTTGTTGGCTTTAGGTTCAATTGGTTTCTTGATATATAATTCCAGGCTCAAGACATTTTGTATCTAGTTGGGAATTATTCCGTGAGTTTATATTCATGTTCAGATCATGCCCTCTGCCATTGTTTCTGTGAATTGTCACATACCACTATTTGGAATACATGTGAATTTGGCATGGATGTTTTTAAATTACCATCTTTCCTTGGAAACTATGGATTTGTAATGGCAAATTTCTTGTTCAAGATCAACTGGCTCTTTTACCCTTTAGACCAAACAAGTAAAGAAAATGCTCACAGCGGATGTGACCTTTGGCTAACTTCACACTCTACTGCCCTGTTTGATTGACACTGCAGAGTGCAGACTGGGTAAGAATATTTCATCATCATGGAAATCTTGAACAAAGATTTACCCTATATTTCAAGGACGGTGGCTAATCACCATTCCTCCATCCATCCATCATTCCTTCCTGATTCCCTAGGTAAATGTAAAATGTAGCAAAAGTCCGAAGCCTATATAGGCTTTTACCAAAACAAGTAAAAACTAGGCCATCATTGCTTCACTCCTTCACCCATCTCAAGGCTAAGAGATCCTAGAACCCCCTGACAAAGAAACGAATCGTGATCATGGAGATTGGCAGATTGCTCGAGGGCTTTTGCTCACTGGTCACTACTAGCTAAAATATCCATTATACAAGTATTGACATTAACTTTTATATGTTTCAGGTATTAAATATTTAGTATATATTTTATGGAACATATAATTTTTATATATTTTTTAATAAAATTTATATTAATATTTGATATTTTCTTGATATATCATTGAGATTTTTTTTTTTTCGAATCAATGATATTTCTGTAATCGTTAATGTTTTAGTCATTGCTACCAAGCAATATACACATTTCAGGGTTTAGGAACAACAAGAAAATTATAGAACCCTCTACCTTACTTATGATCAAAATCTGCCTCCTAAATCTGATTGAACACCATGAATATCTGATACTAATAAGTTGGGGGAAGGAAGAAAGAAAAGTTGGCCCAATTTGCACCAAGAAGAGACAAATATGAAGTTTCGTTATAGCCAAGCAAGCATGTGCGTTTGTTTGTATGGACCTCTATGCCACTCAAACACGCGCCTGAGATCCAGAATGACTGAATCTGTTTGCAAAAACGAGTCCACCCTTTTAACCTCTCAGGCTTTAGCCAATCCTGGTACCCTTAACATCAACCTGTTCTAGCACCAAGACTACAAGTACATAATATAAGAAGATGAAGATGGTCCTCTCTGCCTGGTGGGGTTTGCTTCTAGCACAGCCAACCATTCTTACAAAACCGACCTCCAATTCAAGCTTTTGGAAGGAGAATCGGGTTAGAATTAGATTAGTTTAGGATGTCGATCCTATCTGGTTTAACTAATAGTTAAGACTTGCGTATAACGATGAGTTGCAATAAGGAGGCTTTGTTCCTGGCTATGTGCTACTAGAAGTTGACAAAAACGAAGCTTTAGAATTTGTACTTTAGAACAAAAGCAAAACGAATCCTAGACTAATATAATCATCAGCCACTTAAACACAATTACGTCCTAGTCTAACCAGGAAAGGAGCAATTGCCCTTCCTTTTGAAATGGCCCAAAAGGCCTTTCCATTTTGTTGGGAATAATTGGCAATGCTGTTATAAAAACAATCATCTTTATTCTCTCAATCACTCGCTTAGATATTCGTCTAGTTCAGAATTCACCCACTAATGGAGAATATGAATCTGTTCTGAAACTAGTGGAATACTAAATACTAGTGAGAATCAATACCTCTGTCTTTGTCAAACCAATCTTGTGCGGCGCTCCAATTATCCAACCCACTCCAATTTTTTTTTGGCGAACAACCCACTCCAATTACCCCCATCAACATAAGCACCATAGCACGAAACTACGCCTTTCAATTTTGGCATCAAAATCACAAAAGAGGTACATATCCTCCATTAAACTCAGCTTTTCTTGCGAAGTCCTCCCTCCGACATATATTTGTTTAAACAAAGTCCATTGGCCACAAGTCCACAACACATAGAAACATTATATAAAGAAAAAGAAGCGATCCATAGCCCGGGACCATAAAATAATTTTACAGTCATTTACCATCTTACCGTTGTAACAAATTTAGTATATTGAATCTATGTATTGACAGAGACTATGTTAGTGATCCCTTCTAATGAGGACCCTTAAGTTGATGATTAGTTGAAATTTTTTCGGTTTATAGTTTAAAATACATATTTTTCGATCACATCTTGGCATCTCGTCCGTTCAGTTTTTAGGTCTATATGAGTACATCAGTTATACAAATTTTCAGCCAAATTAGTGATCATTAAGGTAACAAACTAGATCAAATTAATGGACGAACAAAATCTGTCAAACGTGAACCGTTCAAGTTCATAATTGGTAAATCACACTTATGAATATCTTAACGATTTTCAGTATAGCTGAAAATTTACATAAATAATATACTCATAAATATTTATAAATTGAACGATCAAGATGTGGATATAAGATCAAAAAATAGGATAAGCCGAAAAGTCCTAAACTTAAAAATCCTCATTAAAAAGACTCTATTGATTTCAAATCTAACACGACCAAGAATCAATATACATGCAACGAATTATCACGTTGAAAGGCGATGGAACTTTCCGAAACATAGAAGGGCGATCGTGTAGTTACAGATATTAAGATTGCAGTAGGGTCTGGGGCTGGGTACTGAGGACTGGGACTGAAGGATCCATGGATACCGGTGAAACAAAACAGAAAGAGGAGATAAAAGACAAGAGGGCAAAGAGTGGACTTTTGAGCTCAAGGCCAGAAGCCAAAAGGAGTCAGGGTTTACCTTGACCGTCTGGGAAAAGACACAGTCAGTCTTTACTCTTATCCGGGCCCATCTTTGCTCCCAGCCAAAGCCCATTTCCATGATCCACATCGGCTTTCGTTTAATCATTTTCTCACCACTGCTCCAAGACAAATTCGCATTTATATCGATCACCCACCAAAAACCTAGCTATGGGAAACGGTAAACAGTAACAACGTAAAAATAATCAGGAGAAATTACCACGTGAAATCACAACTGGCGGAGCTGACAGGTGAGAGAGCAGCGGATAGAAGAGACAGCTCTGCCACTGCTACCAACATTATCACGCCGTCAGAAACCATCACCCTATACTCATCGAGACCAGAGACTACCTAACTCCGTCAGGACTCTAACGCACCTGTAACCCGACCAACCATGCAAGTTAAGTTAACACCGTGAAATAGTACCGTCGGATTAGGACCCCATCCCAAACTGTGGTCTTGTTTTGACAGACCCTATAGCAACAGCTAGCTTTGGACTTGAAAGGAAATAGAGCCTCACCCTCTTTCCCACTCTCTCTGTTTTTCAAGTTGGATAGATAGATACAGGTTGGATTCTCCTCCCAGACTCTGCTTCTTATTATAGGAAAAAGCCTATCCCACTCACCGATCGCATATTAATACCAGTACTTGCTTCTGTCTGAAGAATCATCAACCCCAGTAGTAACTGAAGCAAGAGAAACGTACACACAGCTATGGTAATGTCTCCCATTATTCTTCACATTATTCTCATCTTCCTTCTCTGCTCGACTTGTTGCGGAAATGGTGATCTTGAAGCGCTGCTGAAGCTGAAAGCCTCCATGATCGGGCCGAAAGGTTCCGGCCTTGATGATTGGAAAACGACGTCGTTGTTGTCTCCCTCGGCTCACTGTGTTTTTACTGGTGTCACATGCGACCGGGATTTTCGAGTGGTGGCTCTCAACGTGAGCGGTCTGCCTCTGTTCGGCAAAGTCGGGGTTGAGATTGGGCTCCTCACTAAGCTCGTGAACCTCACAATTGCCGACAACAACTTCACGGGAAAGCTTCCGGCGGAGATTGGTAACCTGACGGCTCTGAGGCATTTGAACATTTCCAACAACGTGTTCGTCGGGAAATTCCCCGGAGGAATCATGCGGCGGATGACGGAGCTGGAGGTCTTAGACGCCTACAACAACAACTTCACCGGCCCGCTCCCTGTCGAGCTCGTCCACCTCAAAAATCTCAAGCATCTTCATCTGGGCGGGAACTACTTCACCGGCCCGATTCCCGAGAACTACTCCGACATTCTGAGCTTGGAGTATCTGGGCCTCAACGGACTCGGGCTCACCGGAAAGTTCCCGGCCAGTCTGTCACGTTTGAAGAATCTGAAAGAAATGTACGTCGGCTACTACAACTCTTACGACGGCGGAATTCCGCCGGAGTTAGGGTCGTTGAGTTCGTTACGGGTTCTCGACATGGGTAGCTGTAATCTCACCGGCACCATTCCGATTAGCCTCAGTAATTTAAAGCACTTGCACTCTCTGTTTCTTCAAATTAACCAGCTCACCGGTTTCATACCTCCTCAACTCTCTGCCCTGACTAGCCTCATGTCTCTTGATCTTTCCATAAACCTTCTCACCGGAGAGATACCGGCGACGTTCTCGGAGTTGAAGAACATTACCCTCATCAATCTGTACAAGAACAATCTCTATGGCTCCATTCCCAGATTCGTTGGCGAGTTTCCTCATCTTGAGGTGCTTCAGATATGGGAGAACAACTTCACTTACGAGCTGCCGGAGAATCTCGGCCGCAGTGGGAGGCTGAAAGATCTGGACGTTACTGGGAACCACTTCACCGGGCTGATTCCTAAGGATTTGTGCAAGGGAAGGATGTTGAGGAATCTGATACTGATGGATAATCACTTCTTTGGCCCCATTCCTGAAGACCTCGGCCAGTGCAAGTCGCTCATCAAGATTAGGATGAATCGAAACACACTCATGGGGACTATTCCGGCAGGGATGTTCAGTTTGCCTGATGTGATTATGATCGAGCTCAATGATAATTACTTGTCTGGCCAACTTCCAGCTCAAATGTCTGCAGGTTTACTCGGAATCCTGGGACTTTCCGGGAATCAAATTTCCGGTGAAATCCCACCGGCCATTGGCAATCTGAAGAATCTGCAGACAATTTCTCTCGAAATGAACAAGTTTTCAGGTGAAATTCCGATGGAAATCTTCAGTCTGAAATCATTGGCTAAGATCAACATCAGCGACAACAACTTGAGCAGTAGAATTCCGGACACAATTTCTCAATGCTCCTCCCTGACTTCTGCTGATCTTAGCAGAAACAACTTGGTTGGAGAAATTCCCAAGGGAATTGCAAAGCTGAAGGTTCTGAGCATTCTCAATTTCTCTCGAAATCATCTAACCGGTCCAATTCCTATGCAAATCCGCAACATGATCAGTCTCACAACTCTTGATCTCTCCGATAACAATCTCAGCGGCAAACTCCCATCCGGCGGTCAATTTCTGGTGTTCAGCAACTCGTCCTTTGCCGGAAACCCCTTGCTCTGTTATCCACACAGTGTGTCATGCCCGGCTGTTCGAGCCCACAAGTCATTTGGTACCTCCAGGGTGGCTCTGATCATAATCGGACTCTCTACCTTTCTGATATTCCTACTGATCACAGTTTACAAAATGAGAAGGACGAAGTTCCAGAAATCCATGGCTTGGAAGCTGACCACATTCCAGCGGCTCAATTTCAGAGCAGAGGAGGTGCTGGAGTGTTTGAAAGATGAAAACATCATAGGCAAAGGCGGTGCCGGAGTAGTCTACCGCGGCTCCATGCCGGACGGCGTTGACGTGGCAATCAAACGGCTAGTGGGGCGGGGAACAGGACGAAACGATCACGGATTTTCCGCCGAGATAAAGACATTAGGACGGATCCGGCACAGGAATATCGTTAGGCTGTTGGGGTTCGTGTCAAACAAGGACACGAATTTGTTGCTGTACGAGTACATGCCTAATGGGAGCTTGGGGGAGGTGTTGCATGGGTCAAAGGGAGGACATTTGCAGTGGGACAGGAGGTACAGGATCGCCGTGGAAGCTGCCAAAGGGTTGTGCTATCTCCACCATGACTGTTCTCCTTTGATTATTCACAGGGATGTTAAGTCCAATAACATCTTGCTCGACTCCGACTTTGAGGCCCATGTTGCTGATTTTGGGCTCGCTAAGTTCCTTCAAGACGCCGGAGCTTCCGAATGCATGTCTTCCATTGCTGGTTCCTACGGTTACATTGCCCCAGGTACTTGAGCTCTCCTTCATCTCCCAAGTTTTATGTAGTTTTTGGTTCGACATGAAAATGGTACCTTTTAATTTGTGTCAACACTTTTAATCAAAACGGTACATGAAATTTGTGGTTCCACTAGAGATTAAATTGATTCAATCTGATGTGTACGATATTCATTTTGAATGATACAGAGTATGCATACACATTGAAAGTGGACGAGAAAAGCGATGTGTACAGCTTTGGAGTGGTTCTGCTGGAGCTAATTGTTGGGAGGAAACCTGTAGGGGAATTTGGTGATGGTGTTGACATTGTAAGGTGGGTGAGGAAGACTACATCGGAGCTCTCTCAGCCGTCGGACGCAGCAGCAGTGCTCGCGGTGGTGGATCATAGGCTCAGTGAATACCCCTTGGCAGGGGTCATACACCTGTTCAAGATTGCAATGATGTGTGTCGAGGATGAAAGCTCTGCAAGACCTACAATGAGGGAAGTGGTTCACATGCTCACTAATCCGCCGCGCTCTGCTCCAAACCTGCTCAACCTTTAGCAGTTTAGCTACATTGGCGCTCTCTTCCACTTCAATGCTTTTGAGCAAATAAGAAGTCTGCAGAAAGTAAAATAATTTTGTGCTGAGAGTGTAACAAATGGTGTTAAACAACCGTTTTTGATTGATATGGCGACCTAGGAGAATGTTGGTTTCCTGATTGATCGGTTTTTCTTATGTTCACTTGTAAATTACTGGTTTCTGTGTTAATAAGAAAAATGTAGTATAAATGTGTTGTTATCGACGTGCAATTCAATCAGGTGTAGTTGCCTGCCTAACAAGGAGAAAATCCTAGTGATTGATTTTGTGATGTTAACTCAATATTGGTATTTATTATTCCAATAAATTAGGAGATATTCCCAACCCTAACAAACCTCTGCCCCTTATAAAAAACCCTACTTCCTATCACACTGCTCATCAACCCTAAACCTCGCGCCTCTCTCCCCTTGCTTTCTCTTTGTTCTCCTCTTGTTTATCAGTCATGGAGGCTGATACTATGATAGCAGCCATTGATGCGAACATCGAATGCTATTCAACTGTCATTTCTTTGTATAATGGTAACAAAAACTTATTCGCATGATATGCAACTTCATTGAATCTCTATAGCTTTGATCTGTTTGTTCCTTACTGAGACTCTTTTCGCAGGTGTTCTTACTCGAGTTCGGGCCAATGCATTAAGGAGTTAATTTTAGCATTTTTGGTGTAGATCTTCGACATACATATTGAGCATATTGACTTGAGATCATTATCATATCATCATTATTAGATATTTAATTTTAAAATCGTAATATTTATATTTAATGAATGGTGACATGATGATGATCTCAAAAATGTCATTTGTCGGTATCCGTAGATATGTTGTGATAATGTATTTAAAGTGGTTAGCTAGCTGCATAACTAGAAACATTGTTGGGGTGCGGAATTTGTGCAAACTAGCCTCATCCTTGGAGTGGCGGAATTTGTGCAAACTAGCCTCATCCTTGGAGTTGGTCTGAAAGCCAAAGCAGAAGGCATGGTTGAAGAACATCAATACAGTCAGAATTGCGTGTTGTATGTCTATTTTGCTTCAATAGCATAAACATGTATACGTTCATCGCTTGAACTTCACATTCTATCACATTCTATCAATGGAATTGCAATTTTACTAACACATCTATTCAAACTTGAATAAGTTGGTTGTGTTCTTCCAAATTAATTTTATGTTCATAAGAATGTGTGTCTGTGTATATATGTTTAGTTGAAAATTAATTAGGGTTATATGAAATATTTTCATAAATCTTTAAGTTTGGATAAAGTAATTTCAATTTCCATAAAAGTTTTAAAACACGAGAATTACAATTTCATGAATTTAAATTTCATTAATTAAGAATTTTATTGTTTGGATTTCATGATGTAAAGTTTTAAAATGAAAAAAATTTGTATTTAGACTAACCTCAGTTAAAGGAATTGACAAATGACACATATTTTGTAAGAAATTGTGAAAATTGTTAATTTCACGTAATAAGAATCTAAACGGGGGAAACAGTCCTAAAAAATTAAGAATTTTTTATTTTTAATTAAATTTCCGGGAATTTACTCACATCCAAACACACTGCAATTGATATATAAAAACTTCAATTCAGTTGATTAATGCTATTTTTTGGTACGATATGTATTAATATTTGGAAGGAAAAAAGCTATATCATCACCTAATTCTGTATGCAAAAAACATTCCTTAAATTAATACGGCTGCTATTAAAACGTAATCTATTTGTTTTCATCACCTAATAAAGTGTACTAATGACATTGATTCACCCATTAAAATCTGATTGCCTACCTAGTGATTTTGATTTTGGTCTTGATTTTGTGATGTTAAAGCAGATCGATTTACGATTGTGCTAAATTGATCGATATTTATTATTTCAATAAATTAGGAGATATTCCCAAACCTAACAAACCTCTGCACCTTATAAAACCCTAGTTTCTGTCACGCACACTCTGCTCATCAACCCTAATCCCCTCGCCTCACTCGTCTCTCCCCTTGCTTTCTTCTCCTCTCGTTTTATCTGTCATGGAAGCCGATACAGTGATAGCGACGATTGATATGAACATCGATTACTATTCGACAGTCATCTCTTTGTATAAAAACGTGGACAGGCAATTCAGGTAAAAATAAAAGTTATTGGCATGACTCAACTTCAGTTCAAACAATCTATGGCATTGATCAGTTTGATTCTTTCATAGTTACATATATGAGTGTTTCCGCAGGTATTCGTTGTCCTTCATCTATGGTCACGACATCATCGGCGAAGTCCAGTCTTAGCCTGTCCTTCATCTACGTTTACGACATCATTGGCCAAGTTCAGTCTTTGCCTGCACGTTTACGTCCCCTCTTCCTCTGCTGAACAATGTAAGCGTGCAAGTTATAATTAGTTTAGAAACAGATTTCATGGGATAAATTATGAACTTTTATCTCTTTATAAGGTCGTTAATAAACTTTATCTCGAATATCAGGTTATAAATCAATTTGAGCATTAAAAGAGGATCAAGGATAAGCAAGTGACTGATATGGAGGAGGAGGCAAGGATTAACTGATGTTGCAGAGCTCCAAGTGGGAAGTTTAATTCTCGACTGTATGACTGTGAGATAGCACAGAAAGGTTTCTTATCGGTTGGGTTTTTGAAGGAGTAAATCCTTCTGTGAGGAACTTTGTCGAGTGATCTCATGATTTTATTTATATATTGTTGTTTGGTGTAATGTTGAAGAGCTTATGAAGATCTAGCTCTCTCTGGACTACAAAGGGAAAACAACTTAAGAGTTGTCATGTTGCACATTCCGTTGGCCACCTTCGAAGTCCTTATAGCTAACACTGGCTGGAGCTTAGAAACATTGTGGGGGTGTGGAATTTGTGCACAATTAACCACGGGCTTGGAATTGGCATGATTGAATAACATCAATAGAGTCTGCAGGCACGTCTGTGTGAGATGATGTTGCAGAGGTGGCATTCGATGGACCAACATCTGAAGAAAATCAGACCTCAAGAAAATCAGACGACATTACAGAATAATTTTTTTTTATTATTAACAATTGTTGAGCCATACATGAATATAAGTGAAAAATGGTGCTTTTGATGTGTATTGTACTCTTTTAACGGTTTAAGATGACGGATTATCTATGAGCCACAAGAGTCCATCTACTATTTGCAAAAAAATTGTATTGTTTAGAGAACTTAAAATCTTGTTTTCAAAAAAAAGAAAATGAGAACTTAAAATATTGTATCATTTCATTATGTTGTCAACGAGTTGACAAACTAATAGAGAGAATGAAGGATTACAATACTTCATCACTGACTCTCTAAATAGCTTAAAAGACTCTAAGGGCTAGTTTAATATTATTATGTTTTTAAAAACAAAATTGTTGCTGTATTTTGAAAATAATTAGTTATGAATTAAAACAGTTTTACGTTTAATAAATATTAATTTTAAAAATGCTGCTAAAACAAAATATATTGATTTCTAGTGTTTTTGATGAACAACTTCTAAAAGCAACATTCTAAAAATTGCTACAAGTGACCTGTAATTTCTTAAAAAAAAAAATTGTTTTTCTGTAGTTTATCAAACACTATAAAATTTAAAAGTTCATATGGAAACTGATTTTTTCAAAAACAAAATTATACCAAACAGGGCCTAAATAGTCTGAAATACCACCATAAAACTATTGGAAATACCTACAACAGGTCAAAGCTAGTAACCTTTTGTCTTTTTTTTTCTTCTTCTTTTTTCTTTTTTTTAAAGCATATATATATATATATATATATATATGTATGTACACACTTTTTGAACATTTTCATTCGGTGTCAAGTTACTAGTATAACCTTTATACATTTATTTAGAAATTTTCATTTTCATAACTTAATAAATGGAGGACAATTTGAGGTACTTTGAAAAAATTAACCTTAAGTTCTATTTATTTTATAAAAAAAAAAGACATTAACCCTTATCTGGTGCCAAAATTTCACCAAAAATTTAACTCCCCATAATGCCCACGACAGTGATTAAATTTAACGGAAGTAGAATCCTAACCCTAATAGATGTTTTGGAATCCCCATATATATTGCAATAAATTAGGAGATATTCCTAACCCTAACAAACCTCTGCACCTTATAAAACCCCAGTTTTTATCACACTGCTCATCAACCCTAATCCTCTCGCCTCTCTCCCTTTGCTTTCTATTTATTCTTCTCTCGTTTTATCAGTCATGGAGGCCGATATAATGATATCGACTATTGATATGAACATCGATTACTATTCGACAGTCATCTCTTTGTATAAAAACATGGAGAAGGAATTCAGCTAACAAATACTTATTCGCATTATGCAACTTCATTGAATTCAAAACCCCAAATAATCTATTCTAGCATTGATCAGCTTGTTTCTTACTGAAAATTTTCTGGCAGGTGTTCTTATCAAAGGCATTGCCTGAAAACCAATGAAGAGGGCATGGTTGTGGAACAACAACAACACAGCCATAAACGCCTTATGACTCATTTTCAGTGATGTGAAACATAAGTCACTCTACTCTTTGGCCCTCGATGAGTTTCTCAATTATAACGAAGATCCATATGAAGTTGATGCTGGCAGTAGCTTGATTTTCAGCTGCATGATAAATAGAGATTCATCGCCATCGTCCATGTGCTTGTTTTCTTCCCACAAAATATGTCAAACGACATTGCGGATTTTTCTTTTTCAATAATAATTGTTGAGCCATACATGAATATATGTAAAAATTAGTATCGCAATTCCATCAGTTGTATTCTTTAATGATTTATGATGATTAATTATGAGCCGCGATTGACCATCTAAATTTTGCAAAATCCAATATTGTTTAATGAATTTAATTTCTTATAATTCATGTTCATCGATTTTATAAGTATCGTACCAAATTCCATCAATCGAATCGTTTTTTTGAGAAATACGACTTGATAAATATCAAGTGACAGAGGAGGAACACAACACATATTTTGTTATCCAAGTAGAAGATCTCCGATTACGTCTCTAAATCTCACGCTTCTATATTATGACCATCTTATATGCGTTTAAGCACATAATCAAATATATAGTCATAATCTCAGTATTGAGGGTGGCAAACCGGCAATCCAATCTCCATAGATCCATTTACATATTTTTGTTAGACATTTATATCATTTGGTCTAGTGACATTAGTATCAATTTGTAAAGTATTTGTATATTTTTGTTAGACATTTGTATCATTTGATCTAGTCACATTAATATTCTTTTGTAAAGCATTTAGTATCTCCGGGCCTATATTTCTCATTCGGTACAGCCCGGTCTTTCTTTTTGGGCCCTTCGGCTCAATTGTGCGGACCACAAAGGGGTAAAAGGTAATTCTGCCATTCTCATTCCCGTTTCGCCAGAACCAGCTTTTCAATTTCAAAACCCAAACACTTTTAGCGCTAAGCGCAAAACGAAGAAGGGAGAGAGAGCGGTGGCCAACACCGATCGGCGCCAAAACTATGGACCCCACAATCCTGGAGCAGTGTCCATCCACGGTGACGGTGCGGCGTAACCCTCACCGTAGAGCGAGGCCGTTAACTACTCCGGCAACCGCAGCCGCCGGAATTCCAACTCCGTCATGTACTGTGCCTAAAGTCCCTTTCCCGACGGAAGAGATCCTCTCCATGGACATATCCAACTCGAAACCCGACCCGGAGAATCTCCGAGTCTTCCTCCGAATTCGACCTCTGCTGAAGCTGTCGGACAAAAGGAGCGGCGTCGCCGGAGATTCGAAGGCCAGATCCAAGAACGTGTGGCCGCAAAACCCTAGGAACGCGGCGAGAGAGCAACAGAAGAAGAAGAAGAAGAAGAAAAGCCCTAGCGCCGAGGTCTGTGTCAAGGTGAACAGTGCTCGCTCGGTGACGGTGTCGCCGCCTCTAGCCTTGCAGGAGCCTAATCGGCTCAAATCTGAGGTCTACGATGGCTTCTCTCATGTATTCTCCCCCGATTCCTCTCAGGTTTTGCTTCTCCGACTTTTATCATTTCCGGTTTTGCTAGATTAGGAGTTTGATTTTTGATTTCAGTAGCTTTTTTTCTTATGGAGATGATCAGCATTTCTTAATTTGTGTGATTGGTGATAGGAAGAGGTGTATGAGACGATGGTTAAGCCTCTGGTAGAGGATTTTTTGAGGGGAAAGAGTGGAATGTTGGCAGCAATGGGGCCTAGTGGCTCCGGCAAGACTCATACAGTCTTCGGTTGCCCCAGGGAGCCCGGAATGGTACCCCTTGCGCTCCGACACATATTTAAGCGAGCTCCGGGTAGCATTACCGAGTCTCCGAGGTATTAGGTCTTATTAACATACTATTAGAGCTTTGACTCTATTTGTTTGATTCATTGCATTACTAATTTGGAATGTTTGCTTAATCTTGCTAGGTCATTTTTCATATCAATGTTTGAAATAAGTACTGAAAAAGGTAAAGCAGAGAGATGGATTGATTTATCTCCGAATGGGGGTGAAATAACCATGCAACAATCTAATCTGAAAGGCCTACAAGAGGTTTGAGTACTGTCTTTGATGTTTGTTTGGCTATGTGGTTGAATGTCTGAATGACCAGCAGTTAATTTATTTTGTGAACAGATAGCCATTTCTGATGCTCGACAGGCAGAATCCTTAGTTGCTCAGGCAATGCAAAAACGTGCCACTGCAACAACAAATTCAAACAGCCAGTCAAGGTGCATGATTGCTATATTTTAGCTCTTCAGCATATAGAAATCTTTTCAAGAATAGACTTGCTATGTTATTAATGTGCTTAGTGATACATATTATCATATCATGTTCGTTTATTTCGTACTTTCTTTCATCTCTGCTAGCCGGTCACAGTGTATTATTAACATTCGAGGTGTTGCTGACAAGTTTGATGGAGGGGACAACAATAAAGCAAATGAAGTTGTCCTGAGTATTGTTGACCTTGCTGGAGCTGAAAGAGAAAAGAGAACTGGGAATCAGGTTTTTTTTTTTTTTTTTTTTTTTTCATTTTAATATTTCTTCAAACTAAGGTCGTTGTAGAATTTTTTTTTTGTTCCTTATTACTATTAAATTTGGTGCAGGGAGCAAGGTTGCTAGAAAGTAATTTCATCAACAACACATCAATGGTTTTTGGCTTGTGCTTGAGAGTATGTAACCTTGAGTTGGTTTTCTGGATCTTCCTTTTCATGTGTGCTTGATGATAACCAATGTATCATTTTCTATGATATGAAATTGTCTGCTGGAAAAGAATATCGAGACCTTTATTTGTTTTCTTCACTCTGTTTCTTTCTTAATATCTATATATGTGTGTGCCTGTAGTCATTCTCCTCTTATTTTTGGTGTTTCAGTCCTTATTGGAGCATCAGAAGAACCCTAAGAAGCCAATGCAAAAGCACTTTCAGAATTCATTGGTAAGATTTCCTCTACTTGTTCTATATTCCTTATCAGTAGTCTTTCATTAACTTTCGTTCTCTTTCATCCTTGGTGTTACCACACCCAGACACATACGCATATTAGGATTAGATATGGATGACATGTGTAGTTAACTCAATTGTGCATCTTAATTGTATCCATATAGGCTTAAATATACCAGTGTTGGTACTGAAAATGTGAAATAGTGCTAGACATGGTCTTTCGAGGCCTTATGATATCTTTGGTAAAATTTTAGGATTACTGTTACTGATGCTATGATATCTGGACAGTTGACCAAGTACTTAAGAGACTATTTGGAAGGCAGGAAGAGGATGTCATTGGTAAGTTTTCTCTTTTTTCCTTCTCTTGTTAAGTTGTTTTTTTTTTTTTTTTTTTTTTTTTTTCAGAAACCTATTGAAAATCAGTTTGCATTTTTCTTTGAAATTATTTCATGTTATTGATTTTTTACTATTACAGATCTTAACAGTCAAATCAGGAGAAGAAGATTATCGTGATACATCTCACCTGCTAAGACAGGCCTCACCTTATATGGAAATCAAGTACAACTTTACAACACCCTGAATTTGTCTTTCAATTTATTTTTCGCATGAGTTGTTAATTTTGCTATACTATATGTCCAGGTTTAATAATGCTGAAGACTCTTCAAATATTCCTAACAAACGGCATATACAGACTTTGTCTAGAACTGAGCACCATAAAAGAATGAAATTAACAGGTTCTGAGTCTTGTATGGTATGTCTTGTTTTTGAGTTGTTCACTTATTTATATCTTGTAATCGTTCTCATAATTTCATTGGCCGCTTTAGAATAATTTTTTTTTCTTCCATTATGTTCTTTAAATGATTCCTTTGAAATGGCAAAATCCCAACATATTGTTTGTTGGCTGGGTTTCAGATTGAACAAGAGAAAAGCATTGAAACTGAAGCTGGAGTAACCAAGGAAGGTACTTATGTGTGATAACTTACATTGGTTTACCTTATTTTTTTTCTTCTTCCTACTCTGTAGCCTTATTTCCTAATTATCTTTTTGGCAAATGCTTAATACTTGCTTGTTTTATTATAGTGGCACAAAGACTCTGCAAGTCGGAAATGAGTGGTGGTCCAAAACCGTATTATGTTGATGCCGCAGATAGAGAGAGAAACCATCAGATTATGCAGAGTTTTGCTAAAACTATATGGAATGTCTTGAAGGAGTATAACAAAAAACTAAAGGTAATAGAGAGTCATACATTCAATTCATGTAGTTTGTTAGTAGATTGCTTTCCTATCATTGAGTCCCTAATTTTGATGCTCATTTGTTGATCAATCTGAGGCAGTGTTCATTCTATACTTTGGTGCCTTTCCTGACTAGCTTAATTTTCATCAATTATTTCCCAAAAAAACTGTACTGTACTTATCAATTCTGGTCATTAGCAGGTGGCGAATAACGAAATCAAGAATCTCAGGAAAGTCTCATGACTGAAAAAACAAGACAGCTTGAGCTGGAAAAAGAGCTGACAGATATCAAGTCCTGCTGCACATGCTCCCTCATAAAATCCAATGTTGATCAGGTATGATTTTATTGTCTATTTAACTGTTGGCTTCCGCATAGAGTTCATTCTCATGCTAGAATAGTACATATGGTGTGACAACTGTTTTCTGCATGCATTGGGTGCTCAGGCTTCCTACTCAGGCAGATGTGACAACAATGGCAGACCCAAAAGATTGGACTCGACTTCAAAAGAGGATGACCAAATTTTCTCTGAGGTGCAGGTACAGAGCCTTCTTATATTACCCCTTTTATAATATTTGGCGAACTAAACCGAACCAAGTTGGTTCTGTCTATTCTAGTTTGTAAACTACATCTTTTGAAGGAAATGTTGGAACACTTTGGATCTGCATTTCAAGCTAAAGATCATAGTTACTTTGATCTTTGGCTGTGGGCATCAAGGTGTAGATTTATCTGGTACCTCTATGTTTCCTTTTATAGATTTTCAGAACCTTTTGTTTTGGTTTTAACTCGCAGGGCATTGGGTGTGTTGACAATGAACCTGATGTTAATGCCGCTATGATTCAGAGCCATACTGATGAAAAACAATTTGATGCTACTGTAAGCCAAAGATAAATTATACTTTTAGTTGTCTTATTTTAAGGTAATGCCTTAGACTGAGTGGCATCTTCCTGATAAAGGTGAAAACTTTGGATGTTGGCGATGATAGTAATCCGTGCCTTGGACCTGGAAACACAGACCACTGGAATTACCAGGTACAACTGACGAGAGAAGATTATAATCTTATTGTCTTAGTGACTGACATTGAAGATGATTGAAAGTTAACATAACTGTTGTCTGATGAATTAAACAGATATGCGAGGGCCTCTCTGGCAGTGGACATGGTGTGGAAGATGTGTGTGAGCCTAAATGTGTACGAATAGAGGATAGTTATTCTAATGCAGACATAGCAGGTTAGATTTAAAGAGTTAAGCTAGAAATGCATATCATTTTGTAACCGTAGCTTCGTGTATGATTTGAAACATCATAAATCTGGAAATTTGGACACATAGATTCTCCGATAGTCTGATGCTGCTGGGCCTGGAGTCATGTTTGGGTTTCATCAAAAGAAAACTAACTATTTTGGTCAGGAATTTTTCTTTGAGGGATTTTGAACTAGAAATGATTCAGTAATTAAAACATTAATGGCTTTCAGTTATGCCTTTTCTTATTATAGGTTTGTGAAACATATTACTTATCTCAGTTTCTTATTGTAAAGGTTATTTTTCAAACAATCATGATCTAGCATATCAAAATTCATTTGATACAGGGATGTAATGATCTACTTCTGGTATTATCAGATTTGGAAATGATAATCCTAGACTCCTAGTGGATCACATGATTTTGCATACAAAATGTCCTTAATGGCCCTTGTTTAATGGCAGTGTATATGTCGCTTTGATTTTACCTTACAGATATCAATTCATTATGGTTTCTATCTTTTAGTTTACATGCTTAACTCTTGCAGGTCTTTTGGTGAACTCTTCTGAGTCGGTTGTTCTTCATAGAAAGGATAGCTGCTCATCAGTGGAGCTCGATGACCTGCTGAGTGAGGAGGACGAGGTTATACTTTTGGAATATTTTATAACTCTTCATTTTGTTTTTCTGCAGTGATATGTAACTTCTCATAACTTATTTCATACTTCTATCTTTTGTGTGTACAATTGTATACATGGTCTTACTATTTCAACCAATTTCAACTCTTTTAGTTTATTTACAACATAAAAATTGTTTGCTATATCTTTGTTTTTGTAAATAGGAATCATCGGATGCTGTATATACTGAACATTGCACTAGCGCTGACGGGTCTAGACTTGATACTTCTTCTGAGGCTTTGCATATGGACAAGTCAGAAAGGTTAGTTATTGGGATGGGATTTCATGATTGTTCCATAGTGTTCTGCCTTTTTATCCTCGTCTTTTCTGGAAACATATGCTTCAA
Source organism: Fragaria nilgerrensis (assembly GCA_010134655.1). Lineage (NCBI taxonomy): Eukaryota > Viridiplantae > Streptophyta > Magnoliopsida > Rosales > Rosaceae > Fragaria > Fragaria nilgerrensis. The sequence goes on from CM020978.1 coordinate 32,753,861, forward strand.
ATCGATTTCCTTTACAGGAATGCATGCATATAAGAGTAAATTATCCCTAATAATCTTTGGATATTGTTGTGCCATCAGGAGAGTTTTGCCTGTTTCATCTCTATTGCGAAGTTCTAATGTTAAGAATGAGATTGAGAAGTCAAAGGTAAGAGCTTAGCATTATCCTCCCTTTATTTCTGTTTTATAACTTAAGCTTATAATTTTCACTTGTCTACACATGATTTCACGTAAATTTGGTGTGAAATACCACATTCATTCATCCTTCACTGCTATCCCTTTGGCATGCCATCTTCTGCTAGAGATTTTCTTTGGTCTGGTCTTTTGGTAGAGTTTAAAGTTATCTCTTGCTTACTTAACCATCATTTTAAATATCTGTTTACTGTAGCAATTTATTGGCCCCTAAAATTAACTAATGGGTCTCTCTCTCTCTCTCAATTTCTTCTTTGGATTCTTCCTTTTCTCTTAGGAATCATTTGATCTGCCAGCATCGCCGAAGGAAGATGTTGTTTCAACAAAGGAGTGTAACATTACTGATGTGCCTGATAGTGAACCAAGAGATATACCTACCAAGCCAGAGAAACCAAAAAGGTATTTTCAAAATGTTCACCAAGTTTTCCTCCGGATTATTTCATGATAAATCTGCTTGATCTTGTTATGTTGCCATAACCAGGAGACTTGATTAATCGTTTTATTTTGCAATAACCAGGAGACTGTTGCCCGCCTCAGCTACCTTATTAAGAAATTTCAGTACCTTGGACCCTGAGGATGATAATGAGAATCCAAAGGTAAACTTTAAACTTGTTAGATGTATGTAATGAGTTTCTAAAACCTCTTTCAGAGGGCGGAGGACATATCCTCTGCAGTAAAAAGAAAAAGAAAGTTGCACTGTTCAAATTTTTTGGACTATAATTAGCCGTGCCAGGATTAGTTAAAAGCAGGACAGACCTTGTTGAATGTGAAACTTAGCACACTTGAAATGAGTTGCTTTGCCTAAAGTTTACCGAACTTTGCAGGGCGGAAAGAAATCGGCTGCAGTAGGAAGAACAAGAACGCAAGGTAGCATCTCTCTTGTGCGCTTGCTTCAGAGCAATCTCCGTATTTAGTTACACTCATTTGATAGGTCCACATTTTGGTACTATACGGGGGGGGGGGGGGGGGGGGGGGTCGTTTTTGTTTTTGGACCCTTGTATAGTTATAACGTTAGACCGCATGTCTAATTTAAGGTCTGGTATGGTTGATTAGCGCCAAGCTGCAATCAAAATGTAGAAAGAAAGGGTGTGTAGTTAGATTTCTACATGATACTTGTGTTGAGATATCAATTCCACATCGGAAAGATGAGACCTTACCTGTGAATTTATAAGCGTATGGGTCACTCTATTCATTGTCAATTAGTTTTGGATGTGAACCGAGACTACTTTATCAACTTGAACATTTTGTATGTTGTGGATGTCACTTTCCCATGCGGCCATGCCATTAGAATATACTTAGGTCAGGGTTTGTGACTAATGACTGTGATGTTGGACTGAATCCCAAGTCCCAATCTCTGTTGATTAGCATAAACTTTTAGAGCCCTCATCCTTCATCTCTAAATCATGATGTTTGTGCACTTCTTGTCACCAAGAGGAAGCATCTGGTGCTCATATTCGTAATCATCACATTATCTGAAGCCATGTTTCGAGGAAAAAGGCCCTTTTGAAGCCCATTTGAATTTAGCCTCGGCCACAAAATAACCAAGTGGGAAACAATGAGATGCTAGGAAACAAGAATCCAGGAAACAATGGGGGAAGCAGGGCTCTGGTCAACCTTTGACCGGCGTCACTTGTGTTGAATGTTGTTAAACTGGTCAAAGTCGTAGAGATGTGTTTCTTGGAACCGTAGAAGACAAGTTTAGAGATATTTCAGTACACGTATATCATATATGTTTCACGGGTTCTGTAATGTCGAACAATTTCGAGCGAATTTGGTGGCCAATGTTTTGTGCTTCTCATTATTTTGGTTGTACCAAAGAGTTATGGGAATTTGTTATATCTCTTTAAGGTTGGGAAATGTATGTTGAAGTGTTCAATCGTTCTTCTTCTTTCTCATAGACATTACAACAATTAATTGGTGTATACTAACTAATAAGAGCTGATAAATGTCACCAAAAGAATGATAGAAACGTGAGTTGATATGCAGGGCCATTCATTAACTGAACTTTCATAACTATAAAGTTTCATATTTACTCCTTGATACATTTGAAGGAACTCTCACCCTTCCTCGTATTCCCTAATCAGCATGAGAGCAAACATGATCAAACTAGGCTCGTAATTGAGTTGAGACATTGTTGGTTAGAGAAATTTCGAAGAATAACCATCTTTTGGCATTGAAATTGATTTTTAACCATGATTTTTCAAACTAACAAAAAAGAGTAATGCTAGGTAAACCACCTTTTGATGAACCACCTTAAAGCCCACCTTAAGTGGCAACTAATGTAGCATTGCCACGTTACCAAAACATAATTTACTAATTTTGTCTTTTTATTTTTCTTAATTATGATTGTTTTTCCTTCTTTTTTAGTTTCTTGATCTTATCCTCTAAACCCTATCTTTTTCTTTTCTGATCTTGTTTGCATGACATCTAAAGATGCATGTTTGTTCTCCTCTCGTCTCATCTCCGTCCTCTCAGCCTTCTATTACCTCGTCTTCAATCAATCAACATATTCTCAATATGATTTCAGTTTCCATGCAAGTATCATTAATTGGCAAACACTATGGTCACTCAATATATCAAAAAGTTGGAATGATCTCACGCTTTTAAAGGACTCTGAAAAGAATTGTTAGAAGCATGATATTTACAGTACTCTAATTCTACAAGTGATTGTTGGTTGGAAGTTCAAATGACATAGAATATAGAGTTGCTAAATAGGCCATGTTAAATGAATTAGCGTGAATTAAATCTAGTAGAAATTAAAAATGCAATGTACGTAGAGTCCATAAATTGAATTGGTTGTAACAATTTCAATGATTCAAATTCACTTCCCCAAACCCTAATTATAAACATGCTATTTGTTTTTCATTCTCATGAAGAGAAAAAAAATAACCACAATTAGAATAGCAGAATCTTTGTTAGGAAACTATAATCGTCAGAGCTGCATTTGAGAAGAAGAGAGAAAAATGAAGATGGCATGGTAACATCAAAAGCCAAAAAAATAGGATTAAAAAGATACAATCAACAAAGAAAAAAAACGAAAAAAAAAAACAAAAATGATAAGTTGATTATGTGGCAATGCCACGTCAGCTGTCACCTAAGGTGGTTTCTCAAAAGATGGTTCACCTAGCATTACTCAACGAAAAATAACCATACTGAGGGATGAAAAGTCCTTATTGTCCTTATCATATCTCTAATTATGTTCCACCGTGAAACCTCCTAAACAGAACCGAGAGCGGAGAAAATGAGAAAAGAGAACCCAAATCTTCAGATTGCTTGACAAGAGTACTATTGAAGAGTGCCCAAAAGAGAGTGTTAAAGCAACAATGGTGGAAGTGAAGAAGGCGGAGATGAAAGCCCAAAAAGAACATAGAAGAGAGAAGGAGAAGCAAAGGGAATGGCAGGACTCTGGCGAGCTTAATTAAGGGAATAGGAGAAGCTGAAGATGATAGAGTCCAAAAGAGGTTGATGAAAGAGAATGGATAAGAGGTTAGAGGATGATCTTGATAAGGAGCAAGATATAAATTATTAATTAGGAAATTGGTGGATCAGAGGTGGCAAACAGTCACAATGAAGAACGCAGAGGCCAGAAGAGCAGGAAAATCTGAACTGCAAACTCCCCACTGGTCAAGTACTTGAATATTATATGCAGCGACACTCCCCATTGGGCATTCTGAAATGCTTCTATCTTCCAAGTGATTTGATTGCAAGCAGTCGATGAATCATGAGAGTAAATTCAACAAGAAGAAGGTTTGAAAAAAGTAAAGAGAAAAATAACGATTAATATGATATGAAAGCAAAAAGCTCTATGCTGCTAATTAATTAATTAATCGTCCTTTCTTCGAGCATGTACCGTTACCTGAAAAAATAATAGGTTGCTGGTCGCAATTTTTTTTTCTTGTCAAACAAGATGAGGAGAGTTATGACTTTCCATCCCTTAATATGGTTATTTTTTATTAATTTGAAAAAATATGATTAAAAATCAATTTCAATACCAAAAGATACGGTGATTCTTTAAAATTTATCGGTTAGTTAGCTAGCTTAACTGACATCACTGAAGCTTAACTGACATCACCGAGTCATAAATTCATATAAAGATGATATGTGTGTGGTACACGTGATTAGAGCCCATGAAAACGACAATGAGTAGCCGCTCTCGTTTTCCGTATAGAGAGCTATGTTAGACCATGTCCACCCCACTCCTTTCATCAAACCTCATTATAGAACAAGCCCCACAAAAGAGCTGCTTCAAAATTGACAGTTTTGGTGTTTGGTGCACCCACCTGTCTTTTTTATATTTCCCCAAATATATATTACACACCCCGGTTCATCCTCGGCCCGCGCACGCGCTACACGTGCCACCTATGCAATTGCCAATTGCGGGCTAAAAGGGAATGAGATGAAAATGAGAAACCCAAGCTCAGACTAATTCAGAATTTCAGAAAAATAAAAATAAAAAACAAAAACAAAGAACTCTCTCTCTCTCTCTCTCTCTTTCTCTCTCTGCTTCTTCGAGCGAGGGTTTTGCGAACCAAGCTGAAAAGGGAAAATAAAGCCCTAGGGCTAAGAGAGCAATCCCAAATCTCGGATAGAGCCTCGTCAATTGCTACTGCGCCGGAGCTAGGGTTTTCGAATTCGTCGACCAAGGTAAAGTTTACGATTGAAATTGCGTTTTGTGCATTATGATTTTTGTGTAATTGGTTGTTTTCCGGTTTGGGTAATCCGAAATTAAGGCCATATCTCGCCGCATTAATTCTCTTAATCTTCAAAAATGCTTGTGTTTCACTCCATTTCTCACTCCACGGAGCTGTGAAAGTCTGGGCCTTTTTCTTGCTTTTAGGTTGGCTAATTTGATTTCTAGGGTTTCATATTATATCTACAGCTAGTCACAGCTCTTTGCCCCATGTTTTTGACATAAATTTGATGAAATTAAAGAGTTTTCGTATGTGTGTTTATTGATGTTAGTAGTGATTTTAGTCTCCGGCTTATTCTGAGACTTTTTGTTATTGTAATTTATTTTGAATTGATTGCCTCTTTGTTTTTGTACAGGATTGGTTATTTGACTCAATTTATTGCCTCTTGGAGTAATTTATTTGGCGATTGTGATTTGAAAGTTGCAATTGACACCAGGTACATATTCTAACTTGTCCTCCTATCATGTAATTTGAATCTGAATGATCTTTGAGTTTGTGTCATGAACAAGTTTGAGTTGTGAATAATCTGAATAGTTCTGCATATGCACATGATGTTCTGTGACATACTAGAAAATGTGATTTATTGTAAACTTGAAACTGCTTTCTTCCTGGTAGATCTGTAAACGTAAAAATTTGATTGTATTGTGATCTGTTAGAAAATGTGTGTTCCTTGTAAGACGGCTTGTGATTTTGGAATTGCCTAGTTCATAGGGAAGTGGAAATGTGCCAGGTGTGAATATCAATGCAAATACTTGACCACACTCTTTTACTGCCCTTTGCAAGTAGAGTTATGTAAGAGAGGAATAAAAAAAGGTACAGCAACTAGATTCTGAATTGGCTTTTGTAGTAAGAATCATAATAAGTTGATCTTTCAGTTATGGTGAAATGGTGAATCTTGTATCCAGATTTTGGTATATGAGAGTCAACAAGACGCTTCATGTGACTTTGGTAGGAACATCAGTACATAGTTCTACTAGGCTTTAGGAGTAAAGTTCTTATACAGAGGAAATTGTTAATGTGTGAAACTGTGGGTTAGGATAGTCCTAACTGTGAGTCGATATTGGTTTTGGTAGACCTTGGCATCGGGTAAACAGAGCTCTCTTTATCTATAGATTTATAGATGTTATCGTCTTATGCCAGCATGAGTTGTATATCAGCTCAATATTTACTGCCTTGGGGATTCACCAAATGTTATATGGGTTCTAATCATAAGCCAATTTCAACTACTTGCACATCACTGTTTATTTTTCTATTGGATGTTTTGTACTCTTTAGGAGCTCGCATTGTTGAAGCAAATGTTATACTTGCAGTACTGGTTCATCTATTATATGATGAAGATATAATCTATTCTAAATCAAGTTCTTCCCTATTAAATATAATCGCAACCTTCCATGTCATAATTCCAGCTACACTAGCTTATTGTACTATATAGGTTGTCTATTACTAAATGTTCAACTGTAATCTTAGTTTCAGTTTACCTGCACTGCACATGGCACATTTTTCACCAGACCATGTCACTTTGTACAATTTCAACCACACTATCAAACAATATTCAAAATTGCACTAATACAGTTATAATTTTGTTATAACATGTTGTTGGGTTACTGTTCCTAAAACTATTTATCATGGGCTTAAAAAAGTTGGCGAAACTAGTGATTAAGGTCGTAGAATATGTTTGATTACTGGAAATACCTAATTGGTGCTTCAAGTTGTTTTTTTATTTCTAAGTGGAAGACAAAAGTGGTAAGTACTGAGAAGTGAAAACTATATTTTCCACATACTGGTGAACATTTTGTTTTCTTAGTACAGAACATTATTTATGAGGAAAATTGCAGAAATGGAATATTCTCGAGATATTTATGCTTGGTGGCTGCACACTGCATGCTTACTAATTGATGTCACTTTTGCAGTGCTATTTCACAAATATTATCCTGAAAGTCTTCTGCAGCTCAATGGACATCATGTACATGGACTTCTTCAGCTTTAAGCATGTTATGTAAAACATCATGACACTCGAAGATTTTTTCACCTTAACTGAGATGAAAGATGGGCTAACTGCTCCATCTCGAGTTGAGGAGCTGGTCACGTTAATGCGGAGTGAGAAAGATTCTAGTGTGAATAATGCTGGTGAGGCAACCCGGCAGTGGGTTGCAGTTGCAAGTACAATTGCTGCCACAGAGAATAAAGATTGTCTTGATCTTTTTATTCAATTGGATGGAGTCTTGTTTGTTGATAAATGGCTGAAAGATGCTCAAAGTTTAGTTACTGATACAAATGAAAGTTTTGTAGAAGATTCAATAACTGCTCTGTTACGGGCACTTGAAAAGTTGCAGATTGACAATAAAAGGTCAATATCTACGGGGATCTGGAGTACTGTTGAGAGACTTCTTGGCCACAAAAGCTTGAAGGTTCAAGATCTAGCAAGACTGCTGTTTGATAGCTGGAAGCAGGATGGTGATGCAGTTGACCATGATATTGAGAATACTGGGGTTCTTTGTGGTGATGGTAGTTCTGAGCTTTCTATACAAGAGTCCAAGCCATCTGCTTTAATTATTTCTTCTTCAGAAGTAGTTTCTACCAGTGAGAATCACCCATCAGGTACTGCTCAAGTCGAAACATTGCCGTTAAGCAGTTCGGAGGGTCTTCAGCCAGAAAGTGCTGATGTACAGATTTCAACATGTAACAAACAGTCCCCACCCCACAAACTCTTAGAGATTGAAGACAATAAAGATAGTTCTCCGGATCCTTTGGGGTCTGTTATTTTGGAGGCTATTCAACCAAGTCCTATAAAAGATGAATCCTCTGTATGTTCTTTAGGAGAAAATGCTTTAATTGGAAGTTCTAATCTTCCTGTTGCAAAGATGAGCAGTGCTGATATGTCAGACGACCCAAAATTGAATGAGGTGCCCAGGAATGAAGAACAGAAGCACACAGTCGATGGTTCTCCAAAGAACTTAGGTGTGACTGACATCTCTTCTGTGTCCGGACCTCCATTGGAATCTGGGGTTGTTTGTTCAGAAACTGATGCTGCAACTGCCCAGGTTTTTGTGAATGATTTACAAAAAAATTCAGATGCCAAAGAGGATGGTTTCTGTCAAAAGCTTGATCCTCTGAGTGGTGATGGACAATACAAGATCTGTATATCTGATCCACAGGTTGTGAGGGACGATACAACAGCTGTGGCGGATGGAACTATGGTTGTGTCAGACGATACAACAGCTGTGATGGATGATACAAGAAGTGTTAATCATTGCAACACTGCAGTTCAAGATAGTGACTGTTCAAACTTACCTCAGGAGTCGTCAGGTAATAGTAGTTTGTCTGGAAAAGTTGAAGATATAGAGACTTCGTCCAGGATGGATGACCTGGGTGCTGTTGACGAGGATGAAGGGCAAGCAAGTGATGAAGGGCAAGAGAGTGATGAAGGCGATGAATTGACTGTTGCTAGTGTTTTTCCCAGCAAAGTTGTTTTTCCTAGCAATATATTTGAAAAGAGAAGGTCTGATATCGATGTTGAGTATGGGATGGTTGATGCTCTTGAAGTTGCTCGACAGGTTGCTCAAGAAGTAGAAAGAGAAGTGGTGGATTACAGAGAACCATACTGCAGTTCATCTTCTGGGAAATTGTCAGGGGGTGGACTCAGACAACCTGGTAGCCCAGACTCTATAAATGAAAAGCAAGACCCACTAACCGAAGTTGCACCAAAGGATGTGCCGGTTGAACAAGTTCATTCTGTAGAGGCAAATCCTGAGAAGGACGTAGTTGAGTCGGAGCATCAGGAAATGGTACCTGAACATTCCATTCATGACATGGAGTCATCTCAAGTGACTGAAACAGCTCAAGAACCAGAAGTTAACTCAGAAAAGGGTCTCTGTGGTTTTGATCTAAATGAAGAAGTGAGTTCTGATGAGATGGATTGTTCAACAAATCCCGTCTCTGCTCCAATTCCTTTTTCCAGACCACCACCAGCTGCTGATCTACCTGTGGCCCCCTTGCAGTTTGAAGGGGCAATTGGATTGAAAGGCTCTCTTGGCAATAGTGCTTTTCGTCGAGCATCTCCTCGCAGGTTTTTAGAGTCTGAGAAAAATCTTTCTGCAGGGGCCACCACTGATAGCTCAAAGCAGAGGCCAGACTACCAGTGTTTAGATTTGAATGTTGCTCTTGGAGGAGATGATTTGGAAAAACAAATTCCATTGTCGTCTGGCCTCCCTTCTGGGGAATCTTCAGGGGAAGTGAGCCAAAGTAGACTGGGTAGGCCCAACTTGGATTTGAACCGTATTGATGATGATGGTGATGCTCTTCCATTGAACTTAAGAGTGGAAGGGCAGTTCTTGTATAACCGAAATCCCCGTCGCAGCTCATCTCCTGCTTCATCGTCATCATCAATGCAGCCTTTGATGAGGAATTTTGATTTGAATGACAGGCCTTTTTTTCTTAATGATTCTATTGATCAAGGGCATGGTAAGTCTCCTCAAAGTGCAGCTGCATATAGAGGGCAGCTAGATGGTTCAGTTATTTCTATCATGGGTACCAGAGTGGAGATTAAAAGAAATGATGCTCCTCAAACCTTGTCCCTATCAAATGGCAAGGGTATTATTGAGACTGCAGGAGATCCCAACTTGGCAAGAGCGGGAAGTCTTTTAGAGTTGGGTTCAAGGGTTTCTTACACCAACTCTCCTATTTTTGGGTACAATGGACTGGCTGCAGGGCCCACAATGTCTTTCTCATCAACCATGTACGGACCTGGTGGAGCAATCCCCTACATGGTGGATTCAAGAGGATCCCCTGTTCCGGTTGTGCCTCAAGTTATGGGCTCTGCATCAGCTGTTCCACCTCCATTCTCTCATTCACCATTTCTCATGAATATGAATGGCGTGCAACCGGCTCTAAATGGTGCTGGGCCGTCGCGTCCCAGTTTTGATCTAAACTCTGGCTTCATGGTTGATAGTGGCAATAGAGATTCGGGCTTGAGGCACCTTTTCATTCATGGCCAAGGTGGATCTATGGATGAGCATCTCAGGAACAGCTCACAACCCCCTTCTAGTTCTAATGTTGGTGGAAAAAGGAAAGAAACAGAAGGTGGTTGGGAACCTTACCCGTTTAATTACAGACATCAGCAACCCCCATGGAGATAGAAATTCTCAAGTCTTAACCGCATGCTGTCCTATCTTTGCAACAGTTTCATAAATCCAACCAACTCCATTGATACACTCATCCCAAACATGATCCTGAGGTAGGAGAGTTCATTCGCGTTCATTCGCTTTTATAGAACTGAATAAAGTTGGAGGTAATTATCGATGTAACATCATTTATCATAAGTGCTGAAGGAAGAAAGTTAGGTTGTTTAATTTTAATTTTCTTTTTTTTCCTTTTCTTCTGTGTTACATACAGGCCTTTGCATCATAGGAGATTTGGTACGTGTAGCTGTAATTTCTTTGCCTATGTATATCACAGAAATTATAGGAACAAATCCTACATTAATTTAGTGGTGCTCGCTGATTTGATAAGCAGGTTTACCTGATGTTAAAGAGAAAAGTCTTTCATGACTTGAATTCACTTCATTTTCATGCACTCGTCGCCTCGTCGGCATACAGTTAGTTGCAAAAAGTGCCATAACTACTGCTCATTTTCCATTTTTTAGTTGGTATCATCGCATCACTTTTTCACTGCAAGTGCAGTAAAAAAATGTGATTTTTGCAAAACAATAATGAGGTTATAAAGGTCCAACCCCATGGGCATGTTGCTGAATTTTCTCCTAACTTCATTTTTTTTTGTTTAAAAACTCGTTTTTCATCAAAATCTGTGGGGACTATAGCACACGTTTTTTTGGTTAAAAACACAGTTTTTACTTTTTTTACGCATTTAGGTCCTGAATTTTAAGCACTTCTTGAACTGGCAGAGATGAAAAAACTGGAAGGTCAATTTTTTTATATGGTTTTTCAAAGTCAATACAAAGAGATGGCATCATTGCATCACTTTTCCACCCGCAAGTGCAGTAAAAAAAAAGGTGATTTTTTCCAAACTCTAGTGAAGTTATGAATATCCAAACCCATGGGAGCATTCTGCTGAATTTTCTCCGACTTCAATTTTTGTTTAAAAACTCTTCATCAAAATCTGTGGACGCACACGTTTTTTTAGTTAAACACGCAAGTTCTTATTTTTCACAAAAATTTACTTCTTGAACTGGCAGAACCAAAAATTCTGGAGCGGTTTTTCTATATGATTTTTAAATATATGAGAAGTAAATATGGGGAAGTAGCATCATTGCATCATTTTTCCACCTGCAAGTACAGTAAAAATATGTAATTTTACCAAAAGCTACGTGAAGTAATGAAGATCCAAACTCATGAGAACCTACAGCTAATTCATCCATTTCTAAAATTAAAAAAAAATGTCAAAAACTCTCGTATAAAAAAATTTTAATAACACAATCTTTCTATTAAGATCTCTTTTTCTTTTTTTTTGCCTTTCCAAAAACATCAGAAAGACTTCCTAGCGACGCGCAATTAGAAAGCTTTTCTTTCTGAAACCAGACGTAAATGGGTCAGAAAGTTGATAAATGGGCATAACTGCCGCCCAATCTTGAACGTCAGTTTATGAAACCTTATACCGGTCTAAACAAATATAACGAAAAAGATGAAAACATTACACAGAAATTAGAATATAAAAAAAAACTATAGAAGATAAAATTACATTAATGGAATACACCATTCCACCAGTGAGGTCCATGGAACTATCTTCGTTTGTACCTGTAAAACAAAACAAACAGAATTTAGGTAATACATGAATATCAGAGTATTCTGATGCGATACTCTTCTCCTATGCACAAAAAGTCATTCATTTCTTTTCTTTCTCTCCTTTTGATTCTCAAAGAATCTCCAAATACCAGACTATTGCCTTGTGTCAGGCATTAGACCATACAGAGTAAACAATGCCATGATCACCAAATCACTCGCAAATTTGATTTAAACAGAAAGCCTGTTTCCATAAAGACTTTGCAATAACAAAAGGACTTGAATGGAGTATGAATAAAATAATCATGCGCTAAAAGCAAACAATGAGTTCCATTTAAGGCCATCTGATGAAAACACAGACTGGTTATGTATGTAACATATCACAAGCTAAAGTGCTTCATACCTTGACTTGCTTTTGAAGGAATTCTTGGACTTTTTCTTTCCTGTGCCACCACTTTTTTGGTTCTGTTTCCCTAGACTCATATCACTCTGGAATAGGTCCTGCATCTCCTCGGTCCTTGACTGGGTCCTTTGTGGAGGACGATTAGATTTCTTGCTGTCCTTCTTTACAATCTTGCCAGTATCCAATGCCTTATTTGCTGCCTTCACAGCTTTTGCCCGTCGGTAACCCAAGTCAACAAGTTTCACTCCCGTCTTCTCCTTGGTCGTTCCACTACCCTGCAATTGTACATACTAATTATTGTGCGCTACTAGACAAAATATATCTGATCACGAAGGTCCTTCCAAATTTTTTGTTTTCATTATATGAGCACAACAACAAAACATTACAAAAAAACAAAAACAAAACAAACAAACCAGATGAATGCAGCTGTGAGGTACACAGGAGAGATAATTACTGATGAATTTCAACCAAGGTCAAAGCCATAAAAAGGTCAATTATATCAAAGTAAAAGTTCGTCTGCTCAAGAGGTTTACTTTTAGTGACCTTCATATGGATTCTAATGCCATGAATAATCTGATTTTGATCTGGACTTCAGTATAAAACAATTCTCATCATTTGCATATATTAACCGGACAGTTCGCCAGTTCATCCAGAAAAAGAAAAGGAACTCTATAATACTATGACTCATTTTCCATATAAAAAAAGGAGCAAACATCATATTGCAAGCATCAATTCTGACATCAGCGAACCAATAAGTAATTAATATACTTGAAAATATATATAGATACACAACATGTATACAAAGGGAAGAGAGAGAGAGAGAGAGAGAGAGAGAGAGACATACTTCTGACTTTCGATTTTGATTTTCTTCCTCCAACATTTCTCTAGCAGCTTCCAAATTTCGGCGCTTCTTACGCGGTAAATTTTTCTGCTCCACACTCGTTATGTTATTTTTGCTTCACCCCAAAACAATCAATAAATAATCAGATAAAACAGTGCTAGACTGTTTTATTACCTCACGCTCTCGTTTCCTCTTTTCTTTCATTTTCAGTTCTTCCGCTTGTTCGGCACTGATCACCTCGCGTCCAGAATGTTTTTCTCTTTCACCAGATGCCTATCAGTTGATGTCATAAATCATTTTCCTAAAGTAGAAAAAATATATATACAATAGGAGCAAAAACGAGTGGTTCATGGAAAAAATTAAGTCCATGTTTTGAGGATCTAAGAAGAGTAGCCTTTGAACAATCCAAGCATATACCAGGTACCATGTCCCAAAAAATAACTATACAGACTCATCTTTTTACCTTAGATGCCTTCACTACCTCCTTCTTCTCCTTTTCAGTCACAATCCATGTCCTTTTAGGGCGTGAATAAATTTCATCTCTGTGTGCAATCAAATTCTCTACCTGTAGTAAAAGTTACAAGAACCAAAATATCAATGTCGGTAACTACGAAATAAATAACTATACTAAAGCTGTCTGATTTTAGATTATTCTCAAAATGTCACACATTATATAGCTATGGGATAGCTTTGCTAAAGTACCTTTGTTGCTTCCATTTCAGCTCTTCTTAGTGCTGTCTCTTCGCTGCACACATATTTAATCTATAACAGTTTTACAAGAAAAATCAAATAAATAAATATATATGATGTGAAATAGTAAAAACCTCTCTTCTCGAAGAATTGTGGCCACTTGATCTTCCATTTGCTCAATTATCTGAGACCACTTAGTAATTGACTGCTCGGCAACAATTCGACTCCTCAGCTTTGAACCCGCTCTTTTTGCCTATCAAAATAAATTCACCCGAAGGATGGATAGGTTAACACTTTTCGTTACAAGAGAAGTCAACATGTATACAAAAATCATCAACTCTAAAACAAACTGTTGCTAGAAGAGCTAGAATACTTGATGACAGGTAGAAAAACAAAGAATGGCATGAGAATATGACCACACTTATACTCACAATTGCTTTTAACAGAGATCGGTCAGTATCGGTCACGAAAGTCACAGCGCATCCTACTTTTCCAGCTCTTGCTGTACGACCCACTCTATGAACATAGCTGAGAAAAGACACAAAATGCAAGAAACAAATGAGAGATATTTACATATGCAAGCACCATATATGCAAAAACAGTATATGACTGAAATCCAAGGGAAAGACTGGTGAATGGACAAACATGTTATAAAAGAAGCAATTACCTTGTAAGATCACGTGGACATGCATAATTTATAACTGTTTCAACACCAATTATGTCAAGACCCTACAGAAAACAAACCAAACTGTAATGCCATATAGGCGTATAGCAGCATATAACATATATATATAAGAGAAAAAAAACTAAGGCACACCAAAAAAGAGAAACATAAATAGGTTCTTACACGAGCAGCGACATCTGTGGCAATCAAAAAGTCAACCTTTTCCCTCCTGAAAAGTTCCAATGCCTACACCAACAATAAAGATAAGTAGGTATAAGGTAACCATAGAAAAATATAAAGAGTGCAAAAAAAGTATCCAACACATAGGGCCTTTTTTATACCACTATATATATAAGAGAAAACTTCACCAACCAATAATACAAATATATGTATATATATTTATCAATGTTCATGTATGAACACAGATTACTCACATCTAGGCGCTGGACTTGAGTGAGATTTCCATGAAGCTCAGCGGCTTTCAAGCCAGCTAACCCAAATAAGATCTTCAACCTATGTGCAGCTTGTTTTGTGCCACTGCAAGAGAGGGGAAAATGAGCACAGACAAGTAACAACAGATATCAGTCAGTCTGAACCCTAAAGGAAATAGTACAAACCTGAATATGATCACTCTTTGTTTGAATGTCTTTGTGCACAGTGCAAGTAGAACTGCTTCCTGGTTTAGTTCACGCATACGTCGTATCCGAACCACCCTAGATAATAAACAACAGCAAATTATATTTTCATGAATGAATTGCTGCTGAAATTGATGAACATTTTGAGTATAACTGAATGGCTAAAAAGTTGATCATTACTCCTCAGTTAGTGTCACTGGCCGTTTGGCAGATGGGTCAGCTGAAAGGCGTAGTGGTTTGTTGAGAGAAAGCTGGACAAGTTCATCAACTTCTTCAGTCATCGTAGCTGAAAATAGCATGGTTTGTCTCCTTTTGGGACATACACGAAGCTGCACACAAAGTATAAGGATCAGAAATTGTGCAAATGGTTTATCAAGACAAAACAAAACAGAATAACTGTGCACTTCGAGAAATGAGCAATATCTCAGTTGTTGGCAAGCTTTCACCAAAAGGGCAAGAACATACCAGCTCACGAATTTCAGCACTAAACCCCACTTCCAGCAGGCGATCTGCCTCATCAAGAATTAGAACAGCAAGATCATCCAAATCCACAGACATAGAATTTCGTAAATGATCTACAATGCGTCCAGGGGTAGCCACGACGATATCCGGCATTGATCTCAAGGCTGCCTCTTGGACCTGACAAATAGCATCGCCTCAATATTCTTGCAAAATAATGCAAAAAGGTAATATAAAAAAACATTATGTAATGAGACACATGACAGGCATATAAGAATTAACTGCTAGTTGGGAATACAAGGATTAAAGCAATGTGGTTAGGTATCAGATAAATCCCAATTTCCCTTAGAAATTGCCGCTTTTTCATTTTCTGTTTCACCAAGCAACTAGTGATAATTTATCACAGATAAAATAGAAAATAGGAAAAGGGGTGAAAACACATAAAACCAAGTGACCAAGAAGATATGAGCTCAAGGGGGAAAAGAAAAAACAAGAAAGAAAATATACTTTGGCTTCTATAGAAAGGCATTTATTAAAACAATGCAAGTATTCCACCTCAAACCGAAATCTTATATTTGGTGAAAGGATGTTAAGAAATAAAAGTAAATCAAACCTTTAGTGAAAGGCCTCCAACAACCAGGCAACATCTGATATCAGTAAATTGAGCAAGTTTCTCAATCATACTATGAACCCTGAAAATGATGTGGAAAAAAAAATTAACAAAAAGCAAGGAGAAAAAAGATGAAAAGTTGAACTGAAGGAACAAAGAAAACTGTTTCTCAAAAGTATTCTATTATATTTGATCAACTGGCAGGAGATAATGAAACCTGCCATTATAAGAAACAATTTTACTGTCTTAGACCCAAAAACACAACAATAATCGCAAGCATTGATGGCATATAGTTATCAGCATGAATAGAAAAATATACCGCATAAGCAGAGAAAATTAATCAATTTGTATATAATTGAAGTGGTTTCAATGTACAGGCATATTCAAAGTTTTGAGCATAGCCAGATTATAGAAATGTATACACATGATATGCATATGAAACAGAGATATTGTAATAACATAACCAGGAAGGAAATTTGAACTTACTGTACTGCCAGTTCTCTCGCAGGAGTCAGAATAAGGACTCTTATGGCAGGAACCCGCTTCGGGCGAAACAATAATCTCTCCAGTGTAGGTAATGCAAAAGCAGCCGTCTATACAAAATGATAAAAAACCTAAGTTGAAATACAAACAACAACGATGACAATCTTTCATCCAACAACTCAGAATCAAAATGTACCTTCCCCGAACCAGTAATGGCACTTCCGCATATATCACGTCCCGACAAAGCCAGCGGAATGCACGCTGCCTACATCATCATACAAAACACTACAAATTCAGTAAAGCGAAAATAGCAAACAAGAAATGAAATGTTTAGTGGAAAAGGGTTCCGAAACCTGAATTGGCGTGGGCTTGGCATAGCCCAATTTCTCGCAGGCCCGGAGCAGAGGTCTCGACAAATTGAGCTCCAGGAACGAATTCGCATGAAACGACGTGCCGTCCGACGAAGCAAAGAAAGGCTTATTCTCAGCGGCATTCGTAGCACCGTCGTCTTCCTCATCTTCCGGTTTATAATCTTCCTGAATAATCAACACAACCGATTTATGAAACATTTAATCACTGAAAAATTGAACTGATTGAAATTGCTAGGGTTTAGATAGTTACTTGTTTATCGGATTCGGATCCGGAGCTAGAAGCGTCGTCCGGGTCGGGGAGAGGGACGGCGAGTTGCTGGCGGGCCTTGGTTATCTTCTCGTCGACGGAGGTGGTGCTCCGGCGAGCGTGTTCTTCGGCGACGGTTTCGGAGTAGGCAGCGAAGTCCCATGGGGACTGAGATGTGCGAGGACGCGAGGGTTTTAGAGATGCTTCTTCTTGTTCTGGTTGTTCTTCTTCGTCTTCGTCTTCGGCGTCGGAGTAGTCTTGCTCTTCTGGCTCTGAGTATTCTTCATCGCTCGGAGGTTCGAAGACGAAAGACGGGGCCATTGAAATGTGAGGGTCTCTCAGACTCTCTCTGAGTTGAGTCGAAGGGTTTAGTGGAATTCTGGGAGGGATTCGATTAGGGTTTAGACAATTGTCTACGACATGACGCTGGAATGGGACGGCGTCGTTTACCGCTTCGCTCGAAGAAATAAAACGACGTGGACGACCCAAACGCCTAAACTAAAAGGCCCGTAACGAGGCCCAATAGGTTATTTTTCTTATTTCTACTGTTCGTTTCTGAGATTGAGACCAAAGAAGACGACTTCGCAACCAATGGTCTTGAAGTTTATTTGGCAATCCGGCTCGAGCATGAGAATATGTAATTTGGTTGACAGTAACATTGGGTGTCCTTATCAATTTCAAGGATTTGATTTCATTGACTTGAAATGATTCATCGGCTACTTCAACAATAAAGATTTGGTACGAGGGTCAAATGTGAGTCGTAGAACTCTAAGAGCAGAAGGATAAAGATTTCAGAAAGCAAGTCGTTGTGTTACTAATTTTTCTTAACGTTGGATTCCAGTAAGATGTCTCGAGTAACCTTTTTATAAATTGATAATTAGGTTATTACTTGAAATCAATGTTTTGTGTGCAATTGAGTGATTAACTCTTGAATGTTATAGCTAATCGATATAAGCATGTGTAGTCATTAAGTTATATGATCGATGTTATTGTTTTCTGTAAAAGCATATGTTGGATGTTATATTACGCGCATCGATATTTGATTGCATACATAATGCATTGTAAGGAATTGTGAGGATAATGAGAATTATGATTATGGAGAGGAGAATGAGATTATTAGTACATATACATTTTGTGTGGTTGAGTTTCCCCATGGGGACTTCCAGTAGCTATGATCAACCCATCTGCGCAAATGAGTAGGGAATGTATGCTCTTTCGACGTATGAGTCGATAAAACGATCTTTCGGGTTTCGGGACTAAAGACCATGAGGTTAACAAAAGACTAACAAAAGAGGTATTTGAGTTTATATATTACTGATTTGTTAGGTCATATATTTGAGACATCTACACGGTATGGGAGGTGTAGGTATATATGTATTGGGTGTATGAACTAATTAGTCACTAATAGAGTGGAGGGAGTGCATTAGCATTTATGCATCGATTTGTTGTTATATATGACATTGATTGACAACTTGATTGTTTGACATAGTTAAGTATAACCTAAAGAGGTTCGACCCTACTGAGCATAAGCTTACCCCTATGAGTCTTGTTCAGGTACTTATGAGGACACGTATTTCGGGAAGTCTAACTGTTACGCTTAGCTAACGTGTATGAGAGTACAAAAGGATACGGAAGATTAGAAGTAAGTTAGACCTCAAGACCAGTTTTATCTCTGTAATTGTTTTGTTATTACAATTTGTTTTGTTTTTAACAATTTATGGAAAAGTATTTGAATTTGTATTAGTATTATTTTATTTTATTTTTCCCGCTCACGCCTCAGGTTTTGTGTTGAGTGCTTGAAAACCACCGATACCGGGTCCGGGGTGTGACAATATAACTTTCTGTTTATGAAAAATTTAACCCTAAACTTATAGAGAAAGTGAGAGATTAGATGCAACTGAGAAGGGGTTCAAAATGAAATTTTTTGAGTTAGATGTTTAAATGGTATGAATTATGAACCAGGATGAAACTTGTGTGCTACTATAACAGCTTGTGTCAGGTTGGTAGAGTTTGCCAAGTAACATTTATTCATTTCAGATTTTTGCAATTGGTTGTCATTGCTTAGCATCTAGGAGAATATGAACACAAAGTTCTTATCAATATTAGTATCTCAATCAGTACATGTTGCCATACGATTTATAGCTGGTCTCTTTAAAATTATTGATAGGCTGATAAGTTGTTAACTTTATCAGCATGTCTGTGTGATTTAACGTAAATTAATATTATTATTTTTATCAGTGTAGCCATGTTGCTATTTGTATGAATTGTCATACCATTGAAACATTGAGTGGTGTTAAACTTTGAGCCAATCAGCTAGGGCTCTCTGTCAATGTATTAGTCAGTTGCTTGTTGAACTTTCTAGTTGGAACATTGAAAACAGTGATATATAGTCATGGTGCTCTTATTTTTAGATGAACCAATATATGATTCTCTTTCTAAATTTGTATAGTTATCTTGCATAAACATATACATCGATATTTTATTTGCTGTCAATAATTACCAAAATCTATGTGCTACTAAATGTAGAGGGCAAAACATAACATCTAATTGTATAAGGGATGAGTGCAGCATGAAACTCTGCATGTTATAGTTAGGGTTCTAAAATTCATCTATCTGATATCTGCTTGAGTTTAGTTGAAGGGTATTATAGAGAGGTAAAGAAAAATCAGCTTCTGAGCTCACGATGTGGGTTTATATAATGTCTTTTTAATACAACAAAAGAAAATGCAACACTTTGCTTTGAGTTTTACATTTAGAAGAAAAGTATGTGTTTATTCCTTACTTGATAGCATAAAAGAAGGTCAGACCCCTATTTGCTATTAAGCTTTAGAATTGGATTTATGTGGTTTTGAAATAAGGTTGTGGTTTTTCACTTCATGAGTTATGTCTTGTATAACATTACAACACAACCGATTACAAAAAATGATTTTTGTTGCTTGGTTCCTCAAATTACCCGGTGATAACCTTGTTTATCTATTCTTAGATATGTTCAGGCCAGGGGTGATACCTTTGTAGATGTATGTATTGTATGAGCACCACACCTTTTACATTTCAGGATAAACTTTAAATAATAAACCTTTTGTATTCTCAGTGTGGATAAATCTCTAAGATAGATATGACCGCCTAGTTTTAGTCTTAGTTATTATCTTTTTTTATGACTCATTGCTCGTTGAGTTGCGGCGCTCATCTTATATCTCTTTGGTTATTTTGTATTACCTTAACATTATCCTACATTATATTTCGTTGTTTTGGTATATGCTTGATAGATTAGTGTGATTTCTTTTCCCTCAAATCATCAATGGATATATTTGGTTATTATTTTAACCCTTTACTTGTTGGGTGTAATAAAGTGATGATTGTTTGGTTCATGGAAGGAACTGGGTCTGGCATTCAGGTTGCCTTGTGAATGATTATTGTTGTTACTGTATTCAAGTATAAACAATTCATATTGTTGGTCTATGATATGTTACACATATTGTTGGGTGTATTAAGTGATGATTGTTTGGTTCATGGAAGGAACTGGGCCGTTGCCTTGTGAATTATTACTGTTGTTACTGTATTCAAGTATAAACAATTTATATTGTTGGTCTATGATATGTTACACATAAAGTTCACTAAGGAATTTATCTCGTATATAGTGTACTAATTAAATTCCTGACAGTTTCTGCACACAAATAAAACTTCCTCTGCATTTGAGATTATAAGATACATCCTTTGACCGTATGTTCTTGCGTCAAATGATTGTTATTGTATTTGCACTGAAGATTTTGTTGTTATCTGGACCTTTGGTTATATGGAAGGATATCAGTTGTGCTAACTCAGTAGACTGAATCAAAATGCTATATTTGCATTTATTTTATGAGGTCTGGAAACTCAAAAGTGTATGAATCAGTTTTGGGCAATAACAAATAAACGAGCTCCTAAGTGTAGGGAGGGCTAGTATATATTCAAAAGTAAAAGTAAAAGTAGCAGAAGTAAAACTAGCAGAGTTTACTTTCCAAGTTCACTCAGATCAACATCGACTTGGTTGGGTGAAATGGATCCCCCAGGTTATAAAAATCAGATTCAGATAATCACTGTAAGGAAAACTTGATATTATAATTTTAATAGGCTAGTGTTATTAACACACCCTTTTGTGTTATTAACATACCATATCTATAATGAGAACTAATCATAAAATAAATTCAAATGACAAGTTTGTAAATAAAATTGAAATGTATGGATAGGAAAATAGATAGGGTGTGTTAATAACATAAAATTGTGTGTTAATAACACTAGCCATTCAATATCTTGATGTTGCATAAACTTCGAGGAAGAGGTTCTCATCACGGATTGAAATCATCTGTGCCGAAAAACCCAAATGCTAAACTTGTGTCGCCTCTCACATAATGACACCAATCATACGAAAGGAGAGTAAATTGAAATTTTTTTACTTGAATATCGGATGCAAGATGCGAAGGATAACCCATAAGCTATAACCCACCTCAAACTAAATCCAACAAAAAATTTGGTTTCCCACATGCTATTTGAATCCCAAAGCCACTGTCTTATTCATCGCAGAGAGTCGGGGTTTGCATTAAAAGGAATATCCTTGACATGTATGGATCTAATTTGCAGGTCTGCAGTGGAAAAAAGGAAGGGAAAAATATAGAAGAAAGAGGATTAATTTTCTTTTGTCTCTTACATTTTGATCTGGACATCTAAAAAGAAAGAATAGATCTGTGAAACAGGTGTTCTGGGGATAACATGAACACCAGAACAATATTAGTTGTAATTGTCATTTTCAATTTTTGGTGAAACAATATTAGTGATGAACATAACAGTGTTGTGCTCTGTTAAAGTTGAAGCCAGGTGTCATTATTTGAGAGGCGGCACAGGTTTGGCATAGGGTTTTTGGGCATAGGTGATGTCCTTCCTCTCATCACAGGGTCTGTAGAGTTTCGAGTGAGCATTGGAATCATACTCTTCTCGAGCTTGATCCAGGAGTGCCTTGAAGAGTGGGTGATTGAGCAAGGGGAGGTTGATCACAACCCTCTTGTGGTTTTCACCTGCATAAACGACAAGTGACCCCTCGTAGGGCTTTCATCGGTATTGTTTGTGATACATATACACAATTCAAACCTCGGAAAAATATGAACAAAGTGCAGTGGAGATGACGTATTAAATAATCCAGAATTCCATTGCGAAGAGCAAAGTACCATTTCAGTACTAATCCAAAAAACAATCGAAGGCAAGCATACCGGTTCTGGAGGCAATAAGTCAGCCTCCTTGAAAAGCCTCTGTGATTAGTCTATTTTCTCCAGTTGGGGAAATAAACTAAAAGTTATCTTTGTCTACAGTCTACCTATACAGATCGCATTCGAAACATCTACTTTCCTTTTGATATTGAGAATGACACGGCATTGAGTGTTGCTACCATGGGCGGAGCTAAAGTCAGGTCCGAGATGGTCCAGACCCCCCTAGCTTCTTGAACAATCTAACCAAACTTCATTAGTTACCATAATATATAATAGCTTATTTCATGGTCAAATTCACTAATGATCCCCTATAAATTGACAAAAAGCACATCTGTTGCAAAATAGGATAAGAGATTAGTCATCAGTTCTTTCCTTTGATGTTACATATATCAAATTTGAATTTGTAATATCTCCAAACACTCCTTAATAAGCATAATAGTATTTGTCTTTCGTTTTTTTCGAATCATGGCCGGTTTGAAGAGATTACATATCAAGTTGAAGGATCAGAGAAATGTCCTACAGAATCAGGTCCACCGAGAACATCAAGCCAATCAAGCCATTCTGATGGTTTGCAGTACGCTGATATCTGGGCTCAACGAGATGGACCTGAGTCAAGTTCACAAGGTTCAAGAGAGATTCCTTGTGATGAAAGTCATGAGACAATGGATGTGATGAACTTTGGAAGGGAAGAGAAGATTATAACTATGGACAATGAGAGGAACTCCAAAGTATGAAACCTTCCCTAATATCCTTACCTTCTAGGAAGCCTTTCAATTCATATTTTCCAGTAGATGCAGAAAAGAAACATTTAGAAAATTCAGGTGACCGGAATAGTGGAGGCAATCAACGAGGCTTACAGTCCAGAACAATTCATCACTGCAAAGATTTTCTACATAGGAGCATTGCTTCCTCAGTCTCTTCATATATGGAGCAACCTCTCTACCAGTGGATGCTGTAGAGGTCCTGCCAACTTCTCAATAAATACTAGCTGCCATTTTTTTTTCTTTTTCTTTGCACTAATGAAATTATCATGATGGATATTACTTGTTCAAGAGATGTAACATATAGGTTTAACATGCATTATTGGAAATTACAAGTAAGGGTCGTGTAATCTTATGCAACTGGAGATGCTGTGACTAATTCTTGTTAATTCTATACAAAAAATCAACTAATTAAGTTATGAAGTGGAAACTACATTGAGAGATGCATGTCATAATGTGTTTCATTTTCCCTCAACCTATCTCATCTTCAATGACTTTACAACGTTCTGCGCAAGGCAAAATGTATTTGTGATTTATATGGTCTCCATGATCTAATTCATACCCTAAAAGAATCTTTGCGTAAAGTTGTTGCATGCTTGCGTAATCACAGTTGGAAGACTAATCTTCTATCGCAGGCACACGAACCTAAACGCCTCATAATCATCTTGCTGATCACAAACTAGTGGGAGCTGAGACTCGAACTAGTGGAAGCTGAGACTCGAACTCTACATATAGGGTTCCACACTAAGCAACCTTATATCTAAATATAATTTTCACCTCATCATCATCTTCATAATAACTTAGTTAATTGATTTTTTGTTCATTATCTAGTTAATCTAAATTAGGTTATGGTTAGAAAACTAACATGGTGGAACTAGAAGTCTTAAAATATACATTTTACCAAACGATAATTGCATAAATTCTAATGATTACTTAAAGTGGATAACTAGAGACATTTAGTCAACTAATTTATCCAACTTTGATAATATAGTAGTATGAACTATGGATCAAATATATGCATGCATGTTTGACTAATAACCAAGTAACAAGAACATAACCAAGGATCCCAATTCGAAAGCTGTTTACTCTCGGATACCAATTACAATAAGAAAGAAGTTTAACTCTCGCTCTCGGATACTAATTCCACTTCGAGAGCTGTTAACTCTCGGACACCATTTCCGACTCGGAAGATGTTAACTTGAGGTTAATTGTCTCTATATATAAACCCATCTTCGCATGCACAATGTACGTATCACCATTCACCAAGCTAGTCTATTCTCTTACTCTTGATCATCTTTTCAACTTTCGTGAGATCTTAACCCAAGAGATTTTGCAACAAGCAGAAGCCATGGGATGGCATGGAGTGGCAAATGGAGGCACAGAATTCGAAGCAAAGATCACTCCGCTCGTGGTAATTTCTTGCTTAATGGCCGCTTCCGGTGGCCTCATGTTTGGCTACGATGTTGGCATATCAGGTATGTGCTTGGCTCACTCGCTCCCAATCTGTTAGCATATGTGCTAGCTAGAAAAAAACAAACGTATTAATCAATCTGAACTTGTTTGATGTAGGGGGTGTTACATCGATGCCCGATTTTCTGAAGAAATTCTTCCCAACGGTCTATAGAAATCAGCAAGTTCCAGGACTTACCGGCAATTACTGCAAATACGATAATCAAGGCCTACAGTTGTTCACATCTTCATTATACCTCGCTGCTATAATAGCAACCTTGTTTGCGTCATACATAACCAAAAGACTCGGCAGAAAGATGTCTATGTTGATTGCTGGGATTCTCTTTTTGGCTGGAACAATTTTGAATGCTGCAGCTGTTAACCTTGCAATGCTCATTATTGGGAGGCTTTTACTTGGTTGTGGAGTTGGTTTTGCTAACCAGGTATGTTAGTTATAACCATTATCTTATACGTACTGCTATGAATTTTTGTTTATTTCGCTCTAGCTCTCAAACCCTAAACCTTATTAATCTGCGTACTTTTGTTTATATTGCAGGCAATTCCATTATTTCTTTCTGAGATTGCACCCACACGAATTCGTGGGGCATTGAACATACTCTTCCAGCTCTTTATCACCATGGGCATTCTCCTTGCAAACTTGATCAATTATGGAACAGCCAAGTAAGCTCGCTTATCCCTAATTCTACACTACATGTTTCTTTTCTTTTTCTTTTTTTTACTATCTTAAATTTTGTATTTATTGTAAGAATTTCAAATTTAAAAAAAAAAAAGAAAAAAAAAATAAGTATCGTTGATTGCAAACTAGAGGTGAATCGATTTTTTTTACTCCTAATTAATTGATCTTAATTTTGGACTTTTAAGTTTTTACTAGTGACTAACATGTTTAATTTTATGCCGACCAGACTTGCAAACGGGTATGGATGGAGAATATCATTGGGTTTGGCTGGGGTACCCGCACTTCTGCTCACTGTCGGGTCTCTTATTGTGACAGACACTCCTAACAGTTTAATCGCACGAGGTAAGTTGGAGGAGGGAAAAGCAATTCTGAAAAGGATTCGTGGTGTTGATAATGTCGATCAAGAATACAATGAAATTGTTGATGCAAGTCGTGTGCTGCTACCGAAGTGAAAAATCCCTTCAAAAATCTCCTTAAGCGTAGGAACAGACCTACTCTGGTCATTGGAATTATGATGCAGGTAATACATTTTAATTTCAATCCCTTTTTGTTAAAACTCATTTATGTTTATCATTGACATGGTCTCTAAAATTAACGTATTACATGTTTATGTTAATTGGTACAGATCTTCCAACAATTCACTGGCATCAACGCTATCATGTTCTACGCTCCAGTTTTGTTCCAGACTTTGGGATTCAAGAGTAATGCTTCCCTTGTATCAGCTGCTATAACCGGATCCGTTAATGTCGTTTCAACCATTGTATCAGTCATCTTAGTAGACATAGCCGGTCGCCGAATACTCCTGATACAAGCTGGTTTCCAAATGTTCCTTTCTCAAATGGTAGTTGCAGTCCTGATGGGACTCAAAGTTAAAGATCATTCTAACAACCTCGGGCATGGCTTGGGAATTCTAGTGGTGGTTCTCGTGTGCAGCTTTGTGGCATCCTTTGCATGGTCTTGGGGGCCTCTTGGCTGGTTGATCCCTAGTGAAACATTCGCCGCTGAGACTCGATCTGCTGGTCAGAGTATGGTTGTTAGTACCAACATGTTGTTCACATTCGTCATAGCACAAGCATTCCTCTCCATGCTATGTCACATGAAGTTTGGGATATTCTATTTCTTCTCGGCTTGGGTCCTTGGCATGACACTCTTTACGTATTTCTTCATTCCCGAGACTAAGAATATCCCCATTGATGAGATGAATGAGAGAGTGTGGAAGCAACACTGGTACTGGAAGAGATATATGGAGGACTTACAGGATGTACCAAAGGCCGAGGATCAAGTTGATGGATCGTGATGACTTTCTTTTCAAGGAGCTTATAAAGAGCACAATATATCATTCTATCTGAATTAATTTTTAGGAGTTTTTCTTTCATTCTCATGTCGCTTCACTATAGCATATGACAAAGGCTTTTTATTGTTTTAGTATTTGTAATTTTGTTATCACGAACGTCTGTTAGTATATGAGTTTCCATTCTCTCATTATTTGATTTCTACAATTCTTTAGTTCCATTAAGAGACATCTTGTTACCAATGGCTAGCTATCGTATATATGATGTGCATGCTAAACTTTAAAGTTTGTTTTTGGAATTTATTGAGAATCTATGTTCTTGTTTACTGTTGGTAACTTGGTATTCTCTTGTGTCCAGAATTCTGTCCAGCTAGATAGATCTAGAAGTTTCCAGATTATTCTCTAGTCTTATTATCAAAAATACTATTAGCAGCAATTCTCTTAAAACTACATAAGCTTTCTTTCTCTCAAAAAAAAAAAAAAAAAAAAACTTGAACTAGTGTTTCACCTTTTTTTTTTTTTTTGGGTAAGCGTAGAGGGACTAACTCACCGTCCCTCCATTTATTGATAAAAAAAGGTATAAGAAGCTGGAGGACTAGACCAATGTCAGCCTACAAATAAGCTCTTTTGTAGAGAAACAAGTAATTACATAGAAAACATCAATGAACACATGACAAAGACATTAACAAATTCGAAAATTCGGGAGACCAAGTGCATCTCGCCGGCAATGATCAACGATGGAAGGAAGAGGATCATCCCACCATGACATGTCAGTCAATGTTAACCCAATATTAGCAAGCGCATCCGCCACTTGATTACCTTCTCTGAATATATGAGAGAACCGAAAATGCATATGTGATATATGGTGCAAGCAATTACTCCAGGCCACCCGTAACCGCCAAGGAACAAGATGAGGATCCTGAAGATAATGAAGGACAAGAGTCGAGTCCACCTCAAGCCATATATGTTTCCATTCTCTAACCCAAGCTAACTCAATAGCTTGGATTACTGCCATGACCTCAGCCTCAACGGAGCTAGGAACATCAAGATTAGACGCAAAAGCACCAAGAAAAGAAAAGCACCAAGAAAAGACCACGAAGAAGGGGATCACTAAGCTTTTCCCCATTCAGGTAATTTTATCATTTCCCCAGTTGTATTTGCTGTGCTAATGTTTATGAGAGAATGATTAGGAAGTAAGAAAGTGTCTAAATTTCGAAACTTTTTTCGGGTTTATTGATTTTTGTGTAGAGAGCTGTGTTGGAGCCAAAAGGGGACGGAAGTCGGAATATGACGGAGATAGAAGATTTGAATATGACGGAGGTTCACAAAAACATTGAACAAGATGTAGTGGAACAAATCCTGTCAACTCTGCCTCCCAAATCTCTTATGCGGTTCAAGTGCGTTTCTAAAAGGTGGCGTGCTTTGATCACCGATCCCAGGTTTGTGGCCAAGCACTTCTCCATTTCCAAGCTCAACAACCGCTCTACTCCTTGCGTCCTTTTGAAGCGTTTAGTCCATAAGAAGACAAACACTGATAGTGAGACTCGAGAGGTATTCTCATTGCTTAAATTTCGCAACAATATTGATACTAAAATTGATAATCATGATGGGGGCGATGAGCATAGCTTTGTTTCGAGGGTAGAGGACATTGACATTCCTCCTTCTTTGAGTCTAAGGACCACAGCCTCATCGCTTCACATTGTTGGCCACTGTAATGGGATCATCTGTCTAGTTCCAGCCGTTTCCGGTGAGGTGATTTTATGGAACCCGGCAATTCATGAATTTAAGCCTCTCCCCCCTCAGCCATACCTTCCTGATTCCCCAGAAATAGTTGGGCCCCCGTTGCCGGGTTGGCCTGAAGATGTTCACTTGAATATACATCGCGAGTACATGGATAGTTTGGGATTTGGCTATGATCCCAGGTCTAATGACTACAAAGTTGTTAACATTGGATTTCCTGGTGTTGAAAATTCTCCTGATGGATATGATATTAATCTTCCCTTGAAAACAGCTGTTTATACTTTGAGTAGCGATTCTTGGAGAGAGATGAAGACTTTTTCTTTGGAAACAGAATCCACTATCCTTTTCCCTGACCGCTTCCAATTGTACTCCAAGGGAATGTGTTATTGGTCTGGACATGAGTTGCATAAGGAAGTGCATGCGATAGACGCTATGTACGAGGGATTCATTAGGAAACTTATCATTTTGTTCGATATGGGTGAGGAGGTATTTCATGAGATGCTGCTACCTGATAGTCTATATGATCCATCTGTGTATTGTTTAAGACGTTGTTCACTGTTCTTGCTGCAGTGTATGTCTTGGTCTTAGATTCAACAATCAGAGTACGTATAACTATTTCAGGACATGCTTCTTATTTCTACCTTTTATGACGATGGGGTTTTTTCTTTTAATACTTGCGCTTGAAGGAAAGAACGAATGAAGGAAAGGGAAGCTCAGGAAACAAATTTTGATTCAAGTGGGTTTTACTTTTAAGGAATTTTGTGCATTTGGACATTTTTCTTCTTTTTCTTTTTTTTTTTCTTTCGACAAGGGGAAAAGGGTTGGTGCATGTATTGGACGCTTGTGAATTTGTGCAATAGATTAATAATTATTCCCAAAATTACTGCTAGCTATCTACCTGATTGAAATGATGATGGTTCATGGTTGATGCAGAACGACAAGTTTGTTTATGTGCTGAAGTGAATGAAATAAAATTACTATATGACTAAGCATATCATTCAATCATAAACATATTACAGAAATGATGACAGTAGAATTACAATATCATTCTTTACCAATTACATAAATATATTACAGAAATGGAAACTATATATTATCCGACATCCAGTTCATTTCCCCTTATTACACCCATTTGTTCATATTTCCATTATTGTATGTAAAATCAGTAAATATGATATACAACTACAGCACAATTTGTGTGTCGACCGCAACGGACGACATTGTTTCCCAATTTATCAAAACAAATTATGACTTCCTTCAAAAGCAATAAACAATTCTACTCACTCTTATCTGCCTGCACATAAGCACAGGCTGGTGCTGAGTCACTCGTTGTATGGCATTTTCAAGTTGAGTGAGTGAGTATAATTTTCCAGGGTAGATCGGTGTTGGAGAGATTGCAAACAGGTGATATGCATTGTAACGAAACCACAGCAAGTAAGCTTTCCTGAAATATTCCGTCTGGTGCAGATTGTTCTCGGAGCAAGTACCGTGCTTATTGTATTCTTGTTGCCAGAAAAGTCCATATCAGAAAAACGAGCTATCGATTGGGGCCATGCTATCGGCAGAAAAAAGTGTCTCAAACCATGGTTTGTGGTAGATGACATCTAATCACCGGTAATGAAAACCTTATTAGTATCCGTCCGAGAAACACGAAAACAGATATTAGAAATGAAATTAATAAAAGGATCCATTGTAAGAACTAAACGAGTACCTCAGCTCGACTAAATGGGGTGCCAACGCATTTTTGTCCAGGAGTGGAGTAATTACTGGGCCATAGCCCGTGCACCGTAAAGAAACTCCTCGGGGGATTTGGGATACAATCTCTTTTGCCATAACAGAATGTAGGCGCCCATTGCTGGACGAACCGCAAATAATCCTAAGTATTGGCTGCATCAGCAGTCCCCCAGGCAGAGAGAAGAAGCAGCACAAGTATGATCGCCATGATAATTTGATTCCAAGTGAATACTAACTCAGAATTTGATTGATTGATCGATCATCGACTAGCTAGCTACTATATATAGGCGCTCAAACCCTAAATGGTAGTGCAAGTATGACGTTCTCTTACACAAATATACATGCACCAAGCAACATATTATAGGGGCTGGATAACAATAACAAAAGCATATCAGGTACGAGGCTGCAGCCAGAGACAAATTTAGATTCAAAAAGAGTAAGTTTTGATGTGTGGATCTGGGTATTCTATTGCTTTCACGATCGATCAAACAATTTAAATTAATTCATTACCAAAATAAGAACAAATATAAGTTAGTCTAAGGCTTACGCTTCAAACTTTGCCAAAAGCATGAATCCAATTAGCTAGCTCTTACGTAACATCTTTAGTCTAAATTAAAGGCGTGAGTGATCTAGAGTCCAGAACGTTTTCATGGGCTTAATTTGCTCCCCTTCGGCCACGAATCAGTGTGCGTATTGCTGTTAGCGACGGTGAAGAGACAATTCAGGTGATTGTGGCGTTTGATGCTTGGAAGGCACTCTCTACGTTGGCTTCGTCACCTCCAATCCTGATAACAAGCTGATCAGCAAGGTCTTGAACAGGGGAGATGTGTTTGTCTTCCAAGTTGGTCTCATTCACTTCCGACTGAACATAGGACCCGTTAATGCGCTGTAGCACTTGCTGCTCTTAGCAGCCAGAACCCAAGAGTCTTCACCATAGCCAGTTTGATGCCTTGGCCATTGATATATTGGGAGTGCTAGCTAGGCTCATGCTCAGCATTCAAATTGCTCCACCACAAGTCCACAACCGATAGAGTGAAGAATTGTTGGCATATCAATGTTGTACGTTTTGGATGATTAATTTTCCCCATGCATAACATGTTTTAGCCTTTAGGTGATTGCAAAACAGGTGCTACTGCCAAAGTAGATCACTAGTCCCGTTTGCTTGAAGACCTGATAGTCTAAGAAAAATATTTCCATAAGCCCCAGAATATATAAGACTTTATATATTAGACTACCACAAACTAGATCACTAGCAATCTATATTTTGTGATATATGGATCACTAGCAAACTATATTTTGTTTACTATCAGTACTATGATGATGGGTATGGTATACATCCAACAAAGATGTGATTGCATCACTTGCATGTGCTTAAGGGGGTGGTGGGGTACGAATTTTGAAGAGGAAGGAACTTGGCAGACCAGACCTGTTCAGCTAGAGATGACCCTGGCCACTCATATAATACCACGTGTTTTAAGGCTGTGGGAACCATATAACGGCAACAGACGGAGTCCTCACTCTCTCTGCTCTCTCTCTCTCTCTAATCGTGGCCTCTGTTCTCTTTCTCGGTTGGGTGTTTATCTCTTCCGTTAAAACCCAGTCTCTGTGTAATTCTCTGAAAATTTGATATTAGTTTTTAATATTATTTGAAAATTTTCGAGATAGAAGTTAGTCTGTTTTTAAGGTTTAAAGAAAGAACGGAAGTGTTCGGACGCATAAATTACATAAAAATGTCTAATTAAAAGGTCATAGAATTGACATTTTATTTGTTAGGTTTCTCGAGAAACTTCCTTCACGAAAGTCGTAGAGCACGATGATACGAGTTCGTAGACACATGGCAAGTGTTGAACGAACTTCGTATGTTGAAGTTATGGTTAGCGGAAGTGTTGTGGCTTTTTAGGAATTTTTAGAATAAATAAGAAAAGTTCCTAGGGTTTCCATTCTTCATTCACTTTCTCTTCCTCTTTTTCTCTCACGCCTCCCCCATTCAGTATCAGATATTTCCGTCTGACCCAACCCGTACCGACCTAAACGCCTGCGTCTAGCAATAATCAATTTTGATACCGGTGCATATTTCCGGTGCAATTTTGATACCAGTGCAATTTTCTTTTGGTGGAATTTTGATACCGGTGCATATTCTGCATCAACCATCTGTTATATTTTTGTCCGATCCGGCGTCTAGTAATAATCATGCTTTTTTGTGTGATTTTTTGCTACCGGTGCATATGCTTTTAAGAGACACAGTTCAAGGTACCGGCACCAAAGAGTGACCAATATTCATAGAAAACCCAATTAAATTAAAATTGACAAACAGATCAAGTCTAAATAGTTTTGGTATTTGTTTAAAGCTTTTGATGAATTAAGAACTGAATCAATCATAAACTTAACGGCATAGAAGAGACATAAGCTTTTGATAAATTAAGCTCTTTACAATTGTATATGCTGTCCAAAATCATATGAATAGAATGATCATTTTTCAATTACGACCCTAGCTGATAGAATAGATCCGACCCTAGCTGATAGAATGGCTTCAATATTAAGTTAGAAAAGAAATCTAGATAGGAACCTTAATATAATCAAAGCTTTACCTTTGTGACTCCCTCTCTGAATCAAAGCATATTACTTCTCTCAATTCTCTTTTTTCCTGGATGTAAGAGACATTTAGCAATAATCCCTTGGAGGGAACTGTACAAAGAAGAACAGAGATATATGAGAGCACAGTAGGTGTAGTACTATATGCTTCCCACCCTAAAAGACCCACAAACGAAAAAACCTCCAAGAATGTAGTTTTATTTCCAACAAATCTTCCTTGATACACTGGAGCAACTCTTCTTGAAGCACTGACCTCTTTCACAAAATATTTGGGGAGGTCACACTGAGCAATGCATTCACCAATTTGAGCCAACCTGTTAGCAGAGAGTCAGAGACATTTGAAGGGTTTTTTTTTTTTTTTCGTGGAGAATGTGAGCAGTTGGGAGACGTATAGAGGAGGAAGATAGATGAGGAAGACTTAAACTGAACAACTGATTTGTTTTGAATTTTAAAATTGTTATCCTAAATGAACTGCTTGTTAGGTTCGTAGAATTCTCTTTATTGGTGGTTTTAATTCTCTATTAATTAAACATTTATTTAGTTTTGATTTGGTTGTTTACTGTTTTAGCCTTTGTTAATGTAATCTGATTTGATAGGTTTAATTTAAGAGAAGGGTAATTTCAGGGTTTATGAAAATTTAATCAAAAACAGTTCCATAAGTCAAATTGCCTTAATTAATAGAGATATTGTGTCATATTGTTTATTTAATGCTATTTATTTACAAACTAAAATCATTATTCACACTTAAAATTGATTATTTTAAAATTAATAAACAGTTACTAACACGTGGCAGACTAGTCTGATTTCCAAGTTCCAACGGGTGAACTCAACTTTTTTCAAGTAACCCAGAGTGACACATCTAATGAACCAGATCACATAAGTCAAGTGACCCAACAGGTGAATATGCTCTTAACGTAGCTCACCATCATCGTCACAAAACCGCCCCAAGTGGCGATTACATCATTGGTCTGACCAAAACGTTAATCCTTAAGCCAAGTACACACCGGAGAATCCAAAACACCAAAGCCAAGTACACACAACAATCTGACATTGTACCACTCTGTAAAAAGGGAAAATTTTAACAATAGTACATGACAAATAGGTCACTATAAATTTTGGTACATTAACTTTCAGAAATATCAAAATAGTGCATGAGTTTTAAATCTCAACCCAAGTTTAATACATGGTGTCAATAACTGATGTAGGACAGATGGCCGAAGAAATCGAGGAACAGATCGATCGCTGCAGGTCCAAACCCGGTTTGCTGCAGATTTGACGTTCGGTGTCCGAATAACTATTATTATACCTTTTTGGAAGCGGAACGGCCCAACGAACAAGACTCGTCGTTTTGCTAAGACGTATGGGCTTTTTCGACCATCCGAGTTTGTTTTCGACTTCAAATCAGCATTTTATTAGTTTTCGGGATTTTTATGTTTCCTAGTTGTTTCGGATTTTGTTTAATTCAATCCTTGGGCTTTTAGGTTTGGTTGTTAGTCGCCCTAAGGGTTTTTTTTCCCATATATAAACACCATTTTGGGTAGCTGACATTCAGTTTATCAATTATAATTCAGAATTTAAGAGTTTTACTCTTAGTCCCTAGCGCGCTCCAGGTTTTGGTCCTATAGAGCTCTTCGCTTGAAGGCTCTCCATTTATTGGGGTTTAGCATTGGTTGACCCTCCATACTCCTGCTGCGTCAAGTGGTATCAAATGCCGAAGAAATCGAGGAATAGATCGATCGTTGCAGGTCCA
Source organism: Fragaria nilgerrensis (assembly GCA_010134655.1). Lineage (NCBI taxonomy): Eukaryota > Viridiplantae > Streptophyta > Magnoliopsida > Rosales > Rosaceae > Fragaria > Fragaria nilgerrensis. The sequence goes on from CM020978.1 coordinate 32,788,129, forward strand.
AATCCGGTTTGCTGCAGATTTGGCGTTCGGTGTCCGAATGACTATTATTATACATTTCTGGAAACGGAACGGCCAAACGAACAAGACTCGTCGCTTTGCCACGATTTATGGGCTTTTTCGGCCTTCTGAGTTTGTTTTGAACTTCAAATCAGTGTTTTATTAGTTTTCGGGATTTTTATGTTTCCTAGTTGTTTTGGATTTTGTTTAATTCAATCCTTGGGCTTTTAGGTTTGGTTGTTAGTCGCCTAAGGGTTTTGTTTCCCATAGATAAGCACCCTTTTGGGTAGCTGACATTCAGTTTATCAATTTTAATTCAGAATTTAAGAGTTTTACTCTTAGTCCCTAGCGCGCTCCAGGTTTTGGTCCTATAGAGCTCTTCGCTTGAAGGCTCTTCATTTATTGGAGTTTAGCGTTGGTTGACCCTCCATACTCCTGCTGCGTCAATAACACAGTTAAGCTCATGTAATTATTTATTTTTCAAAAGGTATTTTTGTATTTTTAGCTATTTTATAGATATATGATCTCTTATTTTGTTTTTTTTTTCTTTAAACTCGAAATCTACCAAAATATGATTTTCTACGAGCATTCTTGTGATATCAACAAAAACAAACAGCAAACACAGTAATCACCTTGAATCAAGAATATACATTTGTCTAAATCATGCAAAGATAAAACAATATTAACCGAAAAGGCACACCTTCTGGATCCCATTAGCGCAAGTCCTCAACTATCTCTAACTCCCCCTTGAAGTCTCACCTTTGCAATTCAACCAATCTCAACATAATTAAACTCCTCTGCAATATCAACTCTAGCCAAGTGACACACATCGTCATATCTCTCTCTTTCTCTCACTAAGATCACCAACCACCTCCTCATTCACCAAAGGTAACAAATTCCCAACACAAAACTATTCAATCGAAACCAGAAGTTGATGTCTTTGTTTTACTCACTCTGTAGAGTTTCATACTCCTATGTTCTCTTATCTTCTTCTTCTTTCTTCTCCTCTTCCTCCCTCCCTTTCCCGGTATCAAGGTTTGATCTGGGCACTTAATTAGATCTAATTTCTTCTTCACTTCCTTTCTTCCTCTTTCATTTTCTTTTGTTTTTTTATTATTATTTGAAGAGACCAATTTGCCCTTATAAATGTGACAAAAATGACATTGACTAACGGTAAAAATAATGACATACACCAATTTTAGGATGAGATTACAACTCCATGTACCATATTGATATTTTTGAAAGTTAATGTACCAAAATTTAGAATGGGTGTGTAGTGTCACTAAAATTTTCCCCCGTAAAAAAGACATCCAAGCCTTACAACCTCCTCCATATTCCGCCACGTGACCATCCGACGTGTCACCCTCACTGCCGTCAAAGCACCCCGCGCAATCAGATTTGGAGGGAAAAAGAAATAAAACGGAAAACCTAGAAAAGAAATATAAATACAGAAAGAGAGAGAGCCTGGAATGGGTTCTCTGTTTCTGGTATTTACAAAGTGCCCAATTTCATAAATACTAATATACACACGCACAAATCCAGACCTAACCCATCTCTCTCTCTCTCTCTCTCTCTCTCTCTCGCGATTCGGGGAATTGCGTCGGCGGCGATCGGAATCGCGGAGGCTGTTTCCGGCGAGGTAAGATTTCCGTGAAGCCTTAGCTTTCGCCGTACGGCATCGTTTTTGATACACGAGCATTTAGGATTTGCGTAGCGTCAGATCTGGTAGGTTTCGGGAGGGTTAGGGTTTATAAGCGTCGGATTTGGTGAATTTGGGGATGAATTGAAGGGGTTAAATGGACGAAGGAGTGAGATCTGTAGGTCCGTCTGGGGTGTTTGATTGTGAGGAAGAAGCCGGATGCGATCAGTGGCGGCGGCGGTGGTTCGGGTTCGAGGAAGGTTTTCGAATCGAAGAAGGAAGGTGGGGCCGGAGACGGTTCGGGTTTGTAATGCATTGGAGAAGGGCATTGCGGAAGGGAGTGGGAAGAGGGATAGGGCGGCGGAATGAGTAGGGTTTGATGGGGGAAGGACTAATTTGGAGGTGTTTGAGTTTAATGAGTATGATGGGGTTGAGGGGCAGACGGTGAGGAGGAGCCGGTTCGGTGATGGGGTTATTGGAGTTGAGTATGGGGAGAGGAGGTATGGGGGATCTGCCATGCAGGTGCCACGGACTGGGATCAAGAGGGAGTTTGAGACTGGTTCGAGTAGGCATCTTGTTGACAAGAGGAAGAGCTTGTATCATGAGAGGACAGGGAGTTTGGGCCGGGGAGATAGGGGTATGTATGGTGATGGAGGTCAGCTGCCGTTAGCGAGAGACAAGTTTGTGGGTGTTTCGGATGAACCTATTAGGGTTCAGGGTAAGAATGGTGTTTTGAAGGTGATGGTGAAGAAGAAGAACAATGTGCCTGGGCCACTAGGGACCTATATTTTTCCAAAAGCTGAAGGCATGGAAAAGCTCCGAGAAGTGAAGATATCCCCAAGAAGAATGCAATCATCCCTCCATTTTTGCTGAACCAAAGCCTCTTGAGAAACCTATACTCGAGTTATAAGAACAAGATCTGCTTTTATATATTGCCAAAAAAAAAAAATTCTGCTTTATATACCAGAAAATAAAACCAAAAGGATATTTGAACCTCAGACCAGTACATGTTTTCAAACCGGGGAAATTGAAAAGATTATGAAAATTCAAAAGAAACTTTCGGTGCATTTGTGCGCGCCTACCCGGCGATTAGCTGTGTTTGACTGCTTTTGATCAGAATAAGATATAAAAAGCATGATGCTGTGTAACGAGACACCCTCACCACCCTCTTCATAAATCATCATCCAAATGATTAGAACAATGACATTAGTGATATTCATGTTCAGGCAGTTTTGCTTTCTATCGATCGCAAAAGCTGTGCATAATCGACATGCCATTGCGCCTATTATGAGTCTGACCGACAAAGAGAATGCTGAGAACACCAGTTTGGTACCTCACATACAGTATAGAAAGCAGTGGAGACAGAGAATGCTGAGAACACCAGTTTGGCACTCAACAAACAGTATAGAAAGCAGTGGAGACCGATATGAACTAAAGAGCACTTACAAATTCCATGAACATGCAGCCACTTTGCTTGAAAATGCACCTCTAAAAGATGATGTCATTGATCATGAGAAGTGTTGTAGGAGTTCTCACTCCCATTCAAATTCAGAAGACATGGTATACATAGATAAAATAGGTATACATAACTACATAAGCAGATAACCAGATAGCAGAAACAAAATAACAACCAGAACTTTCAGGTTGTAGTATCACTCAGCAATGATATTCACAGTTTCACATTGATAAATTGAAGAAACCACCAGTTCCTGCATTATTGAACTGACTTGGTGAGACTTGATGAAAACCAACACCTAAACTTTTATTGATGAAATATTGTGGCCAGAGCAAACAGTGAAGATGCAAGGTTGTGAAGCAGAAAGCAGATACTGTAAACATGTAAGGTTAATGGCCTAACAACAGAGGAAAAAGATTACCATAGTTTTTATAGAACAAACAGCAGGATGCACCAAGGTTTTATTAGACGAAGGCAACTAAAGGACAGCTTTTTGTGCCTCTCAATCAAGAATAAATGGAACATAGAATCATGTGCAACCAGTGCACCACAACTGAAAACTATCAACCACAAAATATGAACTTATACATTGAGTACCCTTCTTGGTTATCTTGTTTAGCTAATATAAATACTTACAAACCCATGATCTTAATTCATAACTAACAGGATGAAGAGAAGGCCTCTCTAATCATGAATAGCAGAGATACTAAATGAACATAATTCTGACCCAATAAGTTCATTTCATCTACGACTCAAGAGAAGAATGGAAAAGCAACTTGCAAGGGTAAGTAGTATAACACATACGATAAACAGGACGAGACATAATAAGAAAGGGTATGCCTCCCAATAATTTGTATCACCGGTAAATCAACAAAACTTTGGGAATTCAAGAAAACTAAAGCATTCTCCCTTTTCAAAAACAAGGCCTTGACTAAATGGTAGCTTGCAGTGTCTGCAAGTCATACTTTCAGGCACAAAATAAGTTCTTACAGAAAAGTAGTGACCACCTTGCTTAAAATCAGCCAAGCTTGAACCACATTTAATATCTTTTCAATTAATTCCTTGCTCGGTGTTGTTCTATATGGATAAGACCAAATGATTTTAAACATGAGCAAACACCAGCAACAGTTGAGTTGAAATGTTATTTACATCCAGAAGAAAATGAAAAAAGATAAAAACAATCTCAATTTCTTCTTCTAATCAACTACTAACTAATAAACAACCAAAAACAACATAAATAGATTACAAATTAGAACAAAAATTTAAAAAGGAGACATTGCATAGAATTATAATACCAATTCATTTTAGCCAGAGACTGAATTAGCTCCACCAGAGCCCGAAGCTCCGGCACTCACATTGACAGCATGCTTCTTCCTCTCCTCCTCGTATTCAGGATCATCGGTGGGCAGCTCAAACCGGCAAACAGGGCACGAATTCCTAGAGCTCAGCCACGGCACAATGCAGTCACCATGATATCCATGCCCACATGGCAGCTTCTTTGACATTTCATCAACATTGACCATATCCTTGCATATGGCACACACCACAGCCTCATCAACAGCTGGTAATTCCGATACGACGGCTTTGGAAGCCGGTGGAGCTCCTCTCCTTCCACTGCTATCGCTCTCCGCCAGGGTCTGAAGCAAAGCTTCATAGCCAGCTGCGTCGACGTAATCCTCAGGATTGCCTACGTAACGATCCGATTCCGGCATCTCGAACCGTAACTCGATGGAGTTGTCCTCCAGGCCCATCAAGATCTCGGCCCAGTCGAGAATCTGGTTCCTCCGCTCCGGGCCCGCGTCGCGAAGTCTCTGATGCGGAGGCGGAGCACATCGCGACGACGTCGTCTCAGGTCCTCTTCGTCACGCTCTTGATTCTCGTCCTCCTCGCGATCCGATCTGTCCTCCTCATCTTCCTCCCCCTCCTCCTCCTCTTCCGCCTCCTCGTTTTCCACGCCGCCTTCGTTGTGAAACTCGACGCTATGCGCGTCCTCGTCCTCGTCCTCGTCGTTGTCCCAGCCGTCAAGCTCAATCCTGAGGAAATCCTCCTCCGAGGTAGGGTCCTGAGGCAGCGGCGGCGGTGGCGCGTCCTCTTCACGCGCCGCCTGCGCGATCAGCCGGAGCACCTGGAGGAACGGAGATCCGTAAGGATCGCTGGACTGATCGGACGGCTGCGAAGGAGGATCCGAGCGGGGAATGGATTCGACGAAGCCGTTCTTGCAGTCGTGGCAAACGATGTCCGGGAGATTAGCGACGGTCTCGACGGAGACGCGCTTGTCGCAGTGATAGCACCAGTACTCCTGCGGCGTCTCCTCCGTCACGGTTTCCGTTTCGGAGACGGAACGCGGCGGCGGCGACGACTGGGATGGAGTCTCGGCCATTGAGTTTCTGGTACGGCGGAGAGAGAGCGACCAGTGAATAGAAGAAAGAGCGAAGAAAGTGCGGGGGTGGAGATTAGGTGCTTGAGGACCTCTAGCTGAGAGTGTCGATTCTCTACGGGACTTGCCTCGGTGTTTCTCGGTGGTTGTTTGTCTTTCGCTTTCAGCCGCTGGATGTGATGATGTGTGTACTTTGAGGAAGTAATGGACGGTTGAGGAGCATAGAAGTGGATAGTAGTCGAGAAAGGTACAAACAATGTTGCTTTGGTAATTTTTAATTATTTACGGCGTATAAAACGGGAAGCATACTCTTAAGTTGAAGTTGAAGACTTTTTAAAGACTTTTTGGCTTATCCCACATTTCGATCTTATATTCATATTTTGACCGTTCAATTGATAGGTATTTATGAGTAGATTATTTCTTTAAATTTTCAGTTCTATTGAAAATTGTTAAGACATTCATAAATGTGATTTATCAATTAAGAACTTCAACAGTTCATATTTGACAGATTTGATTCGTTCATTAATTTGATTTAGTTTGTTATCTTAACGAACACCAATTTGGTTAAAAATTTATATAAATGATATACTCATATAAACTTAAAAACTGAATGAATGAGATGTCAAAATGTGATCGAAAAATAGGTCTTTTAAACCATAAACCGAAAAGTCATCAACTTAAGAGTTCTTATTAGAAGGACTTCTAATAAAACAATAAATATTGTGCCACGAAACAAAAATTAGACTAACACAAGGCTTATCGTATTGATACATTATATTAGGCAAAGCTTAACTATATGAGAGGCAAACTTAAGGTTTTGTATCTCACCTAATGACAGTGTTATGAGGTAATGTGGTTAGGCAAGTGTGACATATATATGTGTATATATGTAAAAAGACTTCACAACTATCACGACATTCTTGTTTAAGCTATCTACGCTATTTTGATTACGGAATGACTAATGATATACAACAACTATCGTTTATTTTTTATATAATACACAACAATTGCTATGAGTCGAACACAGACATTTTAACATAATGAATATTTATGTTCTTAAACGAAGAATTATAACGGTGATTACGTGTTTTTTTAAGTGAATCTGATGTAGACATGTATAATATATGTTGTACGTTTCTCTTTTCTCATAAGACACATGGTCAATGACCTCAAGCATGCTTTATTGCATAAGCCATTGCACACCTATCAGGCCATTAACAATTTTCATAAGTCGTATCAGAATCTCTACTCTTATTATATCTACTACGGTGAGAGTGTGAGACTAGATGTCATCGAAACCGATAATGCTCTACTTAGATTCCCTGATGACAAATTCAATGAGCAGCATATTCATCCATGTATGAACTCTATTGTTGTCATGTATTTTATGTTTTCTTATAATTATACAAGAGTCTACAATTATGATCCATGTTATAAAACCCTCATCGTTCAAATCAAAATGATATTCTTTAGGTTTGTCAAAGCATGCTTGTTCATATCTTTGCTCCATTCGACGTCGTTTTATAGTAGAGCTCACAATTTGTACCCCTCTTCTCCCCTAGATTGTAACCAAAGAAGAAAAAATCGATATTTTCGCCGAAATATTACTGAAAATATCGTTTTTTTTCACATACCGAAATTTTTTTCTCACCCCAAAAATTTTGGTCCGAAACTATTGATATTTTGCGATATATCGTGATATTTTCGATATCTGGCCGAAACTGTTGAAATCACCTAGAAAAATTTCCCAAAAGAGGCGGCGCCGCCGTCTGTTTCCGGCAGCGGCGCCCGGCAACCCCACTCCAGCCACCTCCAATGCTCACCAAAATTTAACACAATCTTCCTCTCAACACGCACAACAACTTCTCTAACTAACACAAACATCAATTCCAAGCCTAGATAAGGTAATCGAATCAAAATAGTAAATTAAGCCATAAAACTTCAACTCACCGATTCTCCCTACCTAGATCAAGAGGGAATGAAACATTTTGAGGTTTTGTTGTACGGGAGGAGAGCTTCCAAATGAGACCAACCACGCCGTTTATGGTGGCCGAAAAAGGCAGTTCCGACGACGACTCCGCCACTGTGCAGCCGCACCTTCTCGGTGTGATTCCTCCCTCACGGCGGCGCAACCCGACCAATCACCTACCTAGACGTGAAGAGGATGCTCAAAGCTTCATTTCGACACCTAGCTCGACCCTATCTTGGCCGGACGGCGGCGAAGAAAATCCGGCAATGAGAGAGAGACTCGGGGAAGGAAGAAGAAGAGAGAGAGAGAAAAGAGAGTTTGGCCTTCTCTCTCAATGATCCCAACCCAACTCCAAAAATACCCAACACCAACAATAATTCACCTTTTCCATATCTAAAATTTATCTTTTACCGCATTCAACAATTTCTCTAACGTAGAAATTTTACAACAATATCTCAAGGGACATTTGAAACTATAAATCTATTACAAAGATGGTAAAACTCTTATTAACACCATGCAAGATCGATGTTTAAAGTAAACTTTTAAGAATTATTAACAGTTCAACACTAACATTTTCACCTTAACTTACTACAACTCCCTATAGATCAATGTTTATTCAAGGTTTTCATTTCAAATATACTACATAATATAGAAAACAAACATCTCTTAAAGTTTAGTTTAAAATTTCCTTGTTTTTCTTCAAATTTCTGTCAATTTTCTCATTTTTTTACTGTAATCAATATTTCTCTGAAATTTCTGTCAAAATTTCTGTAATCACCGAAATTTTCTTGTTTGACTGTAACAAAGGAGAAACCCGATTCCGGTCTAACCACGGCGGTGGCCTTGTTAACCTTGTTTGGTTAGAATTGGATTAAACGCCATGGATCCTGTCAAGTCAAGCATGGTCCTCCACTCCCCCATAATTCCAGAAAATGCAAACCGACGTTTTATTTACAAACACGAATAATTCTCTTGGATTATTTATGTACAATTCATTTCTGTTCCTCCCTAACAAAACAAAAAAATCAAACAAACTCCCTAATCTTATAATTCAAAACTAATTAAACAACAGAGCAAACCCCTATCTACCTCCATGTGTATGCATCTCGTAGGCAAAGCTCAGCTCGATCGAGTCTACTCCACTCTGACCAAACGAAAACGAAGACTCAAACCACATATTTTACATTGTTCAACACCATAAAACACAAAGCCATTTCTTCACGAAGAGCCATAACTAACAAGCTGTTCGGGAAGCCTAAACCGGACCCGAGAAGCCGACGAACGGACGGCGACACCATGCCAGCAAATCCCACCCTTGCAACTCTCGTGGACTTCGGCATCATCGCGGGAAGTGACAGCATAAGTGGCTTTGCGCGTCAAGTCCCACGTCAGCGTCAGGACCAGGATAAGGCAAACCACGACGGTGGAGGCAAGTAACACAAAGAATCCGCCGAAGCTCCGACCAGACACCACGCCGTAGGCCTTGATTCCGGCGATGACCGCCACGTATATCGTCGTCAAGTTCCCCACCACCGCGTCAGAAACCGCCATCTGGCTCGAGAGAAAAACACAGAGAGAGCTCTTAATTTGACTCCGTTTAATTGACGAGTCGTGCTTGGCGGCTATTTAAAAGAGATTAGGAGTTGAAACGGGTCCACTCATGAAGTGAATTAAGCAAAGTTTTGCTTAAGACAACGGCAAAAAATCTCAAAGGATTAATTGGAACTTGGAAATTAAGGCTATGATCGAGTGAATGAATCTTCTTGGGAATGTTTTGGTATTTATGATTATCATAGTGGAAATGACGAAAACGACATCGTACTGATGATCTGAAGTCGGGTGTCAGATAGCTCCTTTTGGCTACTCTTCTTATCTTGTGAGTCCTTGGGAGAAGGGAATGTGGAGCACATTGGTGTCGTACACACCCGCCATATTGTTTTATGATCACATCATGAGCCAGATTGTAATTAATTATGTTGGAGAGTTGGAGGTTTATAGAACTCAATTCAGGGTTGGAAACTATTAAATAGATTATTCTTGGTTATTAATGGTTTTTATCAAAAATATTAAAAACTAAGATCCGATAACAAGTATCGGATTATTCAATTTTAATGATTTCACACAAAAACGAAAAGGGACATGAGTGATGGTTCAACGTTATGAGATATACTCTTTTCGATTTTTTATATAGGTCGTTTTAGGTTTTGAATTTTGTTTCAATATATAAGTCGTTTTAGCTTATATTTTCTAATTTATCTCTGAGCCACAATAATGACATGATGAAGTGAAGAGTAGCAATAAGGCAATGAAACCTTAAATAAGGGTTAAATTGTCATTAGAATTGTTTCTTAATCTATGTGCAAACTCCTAAAACGACCTATATAAAAAATCGGAGGGAGTATTAAGTTGCAACCTAAAATAATCAGTCGTGCACATTTTTATTTGTAAGTGGTTTCATCTTGCTTGGGATAGTTTTTTCTTTGGTTATCATCAACTATTTTCTTGGATAGTTGCTGTTGCTTGAAGTGTTTCTTTGTAACCACTCTATAATTACGACTATGAAACGGGACTAAAAGGTGATTACTGATTAGTGCATAAAAACGTGATGGGGGATCTGCATATATATTACATAATAGTTTCATTTCTTCAAGCAAGTAGACAGTAAACGAGATGGAAGAGTGTGATTCTCCTTCTCATCATAAACATGTCACTGACACTTATTGTAAGGTAGGTTCTAGGTACTATTGATCATGCATTTGCATCTTGGTAGATGGATTATGAGATGCAAGGAATTGAGCTTAACGATGGAACCAATTGTACCATTCTTGAAATGAACAAAAGGCTTCCATCACTTGGATCTAAATTATTTGTTAAATTCAACCACAGCTAATAGACCAAGTGGAAGAACTGCCAATCTATTTATCCTCAAAATCAAACGGAGGAGAAAAGAACACCTCTCGATAAGTGATTAGGACCATTACCATCATGTTGAAGCCCTCGTTTGTCCAAACTCCAAAAGATCCAAATGAACATACCAAGACTCTTCGGATAGATTATGCATATCCAATTATCCATGAATTATACAGGGTTGTTCCGATAGAGAATCAATATATAATCGTAGTAGTCATTTGTTTAGGACCACAACCATTAGGCTTCAAGACAGTTTTAGCGTGGCAAAACAGCGACATCCCTAATAAAGTAGATCTTTATTGAACTCCTTAAGCTAAGTCAGGAAATGGTTCTCATCACTAGTAAAGTTTAATAAAGATTTCGGAACTAGTCATTTAGTCTAGTGACATATCTTTTTATTAACAAATAGAAAGATATAAACATTTGTGTTGTTTACCCGATTAAAAAACAACTTAAGATTTAATCAGATGGGAAAGTCGCGATAACGGGCCCAACTGTAAATGGCCTCTTCATTTTAAGCTTTTGGATCGTGGCCCACTGTAATTGGTCTCATCAGTTTAAGCTTTGGGCCCAACACCGCTTTCCCACAAAAAAACAGAGAGAAAATAATTTGAAAAAGAAAAAGAAAAAAAAAAGATGGACCAAGAGAGCTTGAAGCACAATTAGATGGAAACACATTGTATTTGCAAAGAAAATACATGACATAGTCCCTGAAACTCGTTAACTAAAAAACTGGAGACAAAATTCAGGCTATATGATTACAGTAAACCTATTATCTAAAGTCTTAAAACTTCAACAAAACGGAATCAAATTGAGCAATGAAAGTGATTTCCGCTTCTCTAAAGGCTGGTGAACCATGAAAGGCCGTAAAGCTCAGTAGGGGTGTAAGCATTAAGAAACCTACAACTCGTCCTTCAGTGAATCTGCATCAGCAGCTTCAGCCTCAGGGGTACCTTCGTTTGCAGGAGTTTCAGCCTCAGCTGGATCTTCGGTATCATCTTCCTCCTCAACTGTTGCGTCAGGGTTGATGTTTAGGCTAGACTTCACTGAACTGTAGATGCGGGACGCAAAATCCTTCGGGTCAGGAAGTACAAAGCCACTCTCCATGAGAGCAGTCTGGTAGATAAGCTGTGCTGTATGCTTCACACTCTCATCCTGAAATAGCAAGGCACTTGATGATTAAGATAAACAGAAACAACAGAGCAAAACTATAAGCATAGACTTAGATCACCTGATATGTTTCTGAATAATGTAAGTGTAAAAGGGGAAAGAGGCCTAGAACATACCTCAGGGTTCTTTACTACTCTCTCCCTGAGCTCCTTGATGATTGGGTGCCTTGGGTTAATCTCAAGTACCCTCTTGCCGCGCATGTATGCTTGCTTGGCAGAATCCGACAAAGTCTGAGATTGCATGATCTTCTCCATGTTTGCACTCCATCCAAACTTTGAAGTAACAACCACGCATGGTGTGTCAGCCAATCGGTTGGAAAGCTTCACATCATCGACATTGTCACTGGCAAGAGCACCCTTCCACCATTTGGTAAGTTCCTTGTATGATTCCTTGAGTTCCTTATCTTTTGAGTCTTTTCCGAGTTTCAAACCCTCCTTTGAGACATTCTGGAATTTCTTGTCTTCATAGTCCATCAAGTATTGCATCAAATACTCATCAACTGGATCGGTGAAAAAGATAACCTGCAATAATTGAATAAAAGGTAAATACAGATGATCCAAAAAGAACGACTGGGAAGAGGCAAAAGGACTGGAGGTATATTTGCCTACCTCGTATCCTTTCTTCTTAAGTCGCTCAAGGAAAGGAGAATTATCCAATTGCTCCTTGCTGGTTCCAGTAAGATAGAATATGTCCTTCTGCCCAGATTTCATCCTTGAAATGTACTGATCCAGTGAAGTCAGTTTGCCATCTGACTTGGTACTGTCAAAGAGTTCAAATTAGACGGTCAGCCCATGCAAGGACTATAAGGAGAAGGGTTCTTAGAAACTAAATATTGGAACTAGCAGAAAACAAAATATTACATAGCACAAATACCTTTCAAATCTTAGAAGTTTTGCCAAACGGTTTCTGTTGGCCGCATCTTCAATAATACCAAGTTTAATAGACTTGCCAAATTCATTCCAGAATCTTGTATATTGGCCTCTCTTCTCATCATCATCGGACTTCTCAACATCTGCATCCAAAGCAAAATTTAACATCAAACAAAAGTGAACTAATTGTCTGTCCCAGGTATATGTATAACACCAACGGAGCATCTAGCTCAGATTTTCTATACAAATGATAATGAGTGCAAGCAGTCTATCATTGACATGATAACAATACAGTATTATACTCAGATACCATACCTTCTTGGCCTTGTCATTGGACTCATCAGGATCTTCTTCAGCAAGTTTACGGATCATATCAAGGGCTTTCCGGATAAGCTTTTTCTTGATTGTTTTTAAACTGCCGTGTGCTTGAAGCATTTCTCGTGATACATTGAGTGGCAAGGTGTCAGAATCAACAAGACCCTGATCATAGAGCATAAACCATATTTTAGTAAGCATTTGCAAACAAACCCATAGACACAAGTGAAAAAGAAATAAACATATCAAATATTACCTTCAAAAAGCTCAGATACTTTGGCAAAAGCTCATCAAATTCATCTGATATGAAAACTCTTCGCACATACAACTTCAAATTGGATTTGTTGGCATTATAGTAGCTCTCATATAGATCATGAGGAGCCTTAGGAGGAACAAACAAGACAGCCTTGAATTCTACATCACCTTCAGCGGTAAAGTGGCTCCATGACAAAGGCTTTTCCTCACTGAAATCCTGTGGAAAAAATTATAAAATGAACAATTTATGAATGATGATATGACAAGTACGATGAGCGGTTTTTTTAGCTTCTAAAGATTCTGTCATGCAACCAGTAAGTTACCTTGGCAAGGGTCTGATAAAATTTGGCGTACTCTTCTTCAGTCACCTCCTTAGGATTGCGCAACCATATTGCTTTAACATCATTTAGAAGCTCCCACTCCTGACTAGTTTCCTTTACCGTCTTTGTCTTTGGTTTCTTCTCAGCATCTTCATCTTCATTTTTCTCAGCGTCCTCTTCAGTTTCTTCCTCAGAGGGGGTGCTTTCAGCTGTTCACAATGGTTGAGTAAGAGCAATTAGCAATTATGTGCAAGGATATGAACCAACATCTCGAAGCTAAGCTTCTACAATAAAGTTTGCATACATGATTCCTCTTCTTCCTCATCAGCAGGGACTTCCACATCAACCTCTTTGGTAGACCAGATATAGATGGGGAAGTTGATAAATTCAGAATATCTCTTCACCAAGTCCTGCAAGAACAAAAAAAATTATCATGAGAAACATCTTAGCCTCACCAATAATTTTACAGGGAAAAAATGATGGGCCTTTAACCAAAAACAAAGCACCAACTAATAGAGATACAAATGGTATTCAGTATGATAAGCGTAAAAATATGGGAGTGAAATGTTTCTACTACGCTAATAGAAGCTAAAAATGTAGGCAAACCCACATGAGTAATGGTTCAAATGAAACTAGATAATCACGGTTCAAATATTTTTAAGTTCACTCACTTTTAGCTTGCTCTCTTCCAAATATTCCCCTGCTTCTTCTCTAAGATGTAATCTAATTTCAGTACCACGTCCTAGTGGTTCATTAAATGTATCCTCGGAAACTACAAATGAGCCATCAGCCTTGGACTCCCAAACATGCCTGAAACACAAGAAATTAATATGAACATTACTCACCATAAGCCATTTAATTATTCTCAAGCAAAACAAATTCAATTTGTAACAAAAGTCTTACTGTTTGTCATCATTGTGTTTGCTAATAACTTCGACATTATCAGCAACAAGATAGACGGAGTAAAACCCAACTCCAAATTGCCCAATGAGATTAAGATCACCACTTGTTTGCATCTTCTCAACAAACGCTGCACCGAGAATTACAATTTCAATCAGTAAACCCAACACTTAATGCACCGGAAACTTTGACACTCGATATAAATGCTAAAGATACCTGAAGTTCCAGATTTTGCTATAGTTCCCAAGTTCTTGATCAAATCCTCCTTTGTCATACCTATACCTCGGTCACGAATAGAGAGGATTCTCTTCTCTTTGTCTAACTTAATCTGCATTATGTATTCGCAAATCAGTGAACAGAGTTCAGTAACACATCATTCAGTACTACTAATAGAAAAGCAAGCAACATCAACCAACCTGGATTTCGAGCTTAGTGTTATCACCTTCACCCAAAATTTCCTTATCTGTGAGGGAAAGGAACCTAATCTTGTCCAACGCCTGAAATTCACAATAATTTCCAATTCAGTACGAAATCCACCACACATTTCTAACAAAACATTGATCAAAACACTCAAAAAGTCGACGCAAGCTTACATCAGAGGCATTGGAAATCAACTCCCTGAGGAAAATGTCCTTGTTACTATAAAGCGAGTGGATAATAATATCCATGAGCCTAGACACCTCAGCCTGAAACTCAAACTGTTGAGCGTTGCCACGTCTCTTTGACATCGACTCCGCCTCTCTGAAATTACATCCATTCACAAATTACAACAAACTCCAGCTTAAATTTTCGAAAACCTCTATACAAATCATACATCAGATTATTCAACAAGAAGCTCTAACCTCTTAGCGACATCGGAATCGGTGGAAAGCCCATTCGGAACGGCGCCGATCTTCTCCTCAACCTTCGGCGGATCTACAAGCTCGTCGGAGTTCGCTTCTGCATTCGCCTGTAATTTTCTTCCTGAAAAAAAAAAAAACAAACAAACAGATCCTCAAAACCCTACCCCTTCGGATACAAACTCAAAAAGAAAAAGCAATACACGATCTCCGATTCGAGATCTACAGAAATGTATGAGAGAATAACATAGATTGAAGACGAACCTTGATCCGGAAGTAGAGAGAGAAGGCACAGCAGTAGCAGAACGGAAGGGATCGTCCACTTCCTCATAGCTATGAAGTGTTTCTAGTCACTCAGATTAGTCTGCTCAAAATTGTGATTGATCTAACCAACGACTTGGAGATGAGTATATATAGCTCCGGTGTGTAGTGAGAGACTGGTTATTAAACTTGAGCGTCATTTTAACGGCGACTTAAATCTGGATTGGCCGGGTTTTGCCAGCGTGGACGAATTAACGGTAAGTGATTTGGTTTTGCATACGTGGCGGAGTTTTAGTGGACGGTGTTTGTTCGCTTGACGTGGAGAAACGGAGGAATGCGGACGGCCCTACCGACGACTTGGGACTTTCGAGTCGCGGTTCACCAATGTGGGGAGAGCTGGTGTTGCAGCGTGGATGATCGGACGGCTTGGGATTGGTTTGGGTGACATGGCAGCTTCTTATTGGTAAGTTGTTTCGTACTCGACGTGGGGAAAGCAAATGAGATGGGCTGATTATAAATTCGACTTTCAAGCGAAACGAGAGGGAAGGCCCATTGTACTTGATAGGCCCAGTCCAGTGAATAAGATTGGATCTCCCAGTGTTCATAATGAAATATTCAAATTAGTCTTGTAGTTCTTAGGCTCAAATGGTGAGGAAGGGTTGAGAATTTGGTTAGATTAAGAATTTGATTATCTTTCAAATATAACAGAAAACTAATAATCATATATTGTACCATGTTATTAAGCTAATTAGGCATGTTTACGCTTACAAAGTATCTAATGGAATCAAAACTCTTATAGTAGATATGTATCGTAGCATCATAAATGTTCACCTGATCATCAACTAACCAATAAAACAATGTTAAACCACCCTTAGATTTAGGGTAGAGAGAATTATCATTAAGTTGTGCAGTTGTGATCAACGCATCTTGGACCGATGGGGCGTGAATAGTTAAAATTAGTCCTTCAATTAAAGGTGCAAAAAAGTTATACTCAAAGCCCAACATAACCTAATTTAACATCTAACTGCTTTGATTTTTAATTGAATACACATAGAGAAAGATCTGCATTCTATTGATACATGTTCTAGACCACTGAGTAAAGAACAATCTTGCTGTTTATTGTTTAAGCAAAGTCAAATCTCAGCTCACCAACTAAAAGTTACCTATGTGTGGCCATGGAGGCCGGCTATACCAGCAAGATTCAAAGTTAAGCAACAAAACACATGTACAATCAAGTTCTAAAAAATCCCAAGTAAGATCTTTGAGCAATATGAACTTTCCTTCTATTCGAAAAGGTTAGATAGCAGCTTACATTGAAAACTATAACTGTTGTAATCTAAACACGCCAAACCTAAATACGTTACAAAACTTCATGAAGGAGATAGGCTGCATTTCACATGGCTATAGTCCCCTTACAGATCAAACCAATAGAAAATAAAACAAGATTGATGAAGCAGCCATTGCAATAGAAGCAAGGGCGCCGCCCTTGGATGCGTCACTACTAAAACTCGGTGACGAGCCAAAATAATCCATGGTGTATCCACCTCCACTCCCATCAGTTGCCCTTGTTGGCGTTGCCGGCGCTGTTGGTGTCGCCGGTGTTTCTGTTGGCGGCGGCGGAGGTGTCACCGTCGTTGTTACTGGCGTTGGTTGTGTTGACGTTGTTGGTGGTGTTAGTGATTGTGTCGACGTTTTTTGACTCGTTGTGGACGAAGGGCAGAATGTTATGGCGTAATCAGCTCCACTGCATGTGAACGTACTGGTGCCATCATCGTACGCATAGCTATACGCCGTCGGACACGCCGCCTTAAACATCTGCGAGTAAACCGACGGCTTACACGTCGAGGGTGAGCCATACGCCCCGCTGCAGCAGTACTCCGGCGTCTGAAAAGCCTCGCAGGCGCTCCTACACCCTGCACCGCCTCCGAACTGTAACTCACTAGGACATCCCTTGTTCAAGTTCACCGAGCACCCGGTAACAGAACAGTCACCGGAGCCACCACTCGGTTCGACCAACATAGGCAAGTTGAAGCCATCAACTAGGCTGACGTCATAGAAGTCTTTTGTATCACCGGAACCGATTGTGAACTCGGCGAGAGTGGCGGGAGGGATTGCACCGGCACCGTTGCACTGGAGTTGGTTGGAGCCGCAGTCGGCGGTGGTGCAGGAGCCTTGGCCGGTGATGGGGTCGAAGTTGCAACCGGTTCGGCCCCAGAACCTGCCGGACCAGCTTGGTGGGGCTTGAAGTGAGCGAGACTCGCCGGGCTGGAGCTGGAATCCGGTGGTTTCTAGTGGAGGGCTGGAGGAACCGGAGAGAGTTCCGGGATAAACAGTGTAATCGCACTTGTTTATGAGTGTAAAAGTTGTCGAATTAACGCTGGTTGCAAAACTTATGAGCAAAACAATGAGAATGATATGTAGAGGGGAACGGAAGATCGAGATCGACATTGCTTGGATATGAAGGAAGTAATAGCAGAATTCTCTCCTAAAAGCAGGGAGTATGGAATTCTTAGAACTGCGATGAATGGGGTTGCCTGAGGTATTTTATAGGAGTGGAGAGAAACAACGTTTCTAGTTACAGCAGGAATCCAATGTGCTGTTATTGGGAAAGAAATAGGAAAGTAGAGAAGTATTCCTAGCTATTTGCCAGCCACATGAGGAAGGCGGTGATGCTTCTTTACGTTTCCCAGCTGAGATTGGACTAACTTCACCGACGAACAGAAGGAGGTAATTTATACTTTGATGGTTGGTTTCATGGTGATGAGAGAACACATGTCTCTGTTTTATAGAATAGAGGAAGTTTTGTACAATGACAAAAGGAAAAAGTGCAAAGGTAGCTCACACGTGTTATTTCCGAAGGTCAAATACTCCATCTCAGCAACCATATATGGGTAAAGCTAAGATATTAAACAATGACTGGTCGAGTGACTTGGTTATTTAGTTAAGAATGATAATATCAATGTTTGTTGATCATTTATAGGAAGTATATATTTCTCACATTTACAAGATTGTGTATGCTAGATCTAGTGCTACATCAATCTTAAATCATATCAAAACAGTATAAAGCTTAACTGTGGAACATGTGAAGATCAAACTAAATTGATCGATTATATTTATCAAGTGTAATAATAATTATTGAGAGGATTTATTTCTTTTTATTCAATAATTTTTTGATTTAGTATGCATCAACAAACTACACCTAACAAACGTGTTCAATGTAAGCATCTCAAATACATTGCCATGAGGTTTGACAACTTTATAAATAGAATTAGATTCTCATAATATGGCAATGGCTACACTTTCTTCTGGCTAAGTTTGATGGAATCTGAGCTCATAGAGAATTTCAATTACTTTGTTTCACAAGTTAAATGAACTTAGAAGTGAAGTGGGGAGGAATCGACTTGCGCGTAGGCTGTAGCATAGTATGCAAATCTAACTTTTTGAGTTCTTTCCTATTAGCAAGCAAATATATTACTTCTTATGAAAGTGTATATAGTTAATTGCAGCAGATTACATCAAATGTCAGGATGGCCGAGTGGTCTAAGGCGCCAGACTCAAGTTCTGGTCTTCGAGAGAGGGCGTGGGTTCAAATCCCACTTCTGACATAATTTATTATTTTATTATTTTTTCCATAACAATACTGTAGCAAGACAATAAAACAGTCGAACTTGCTTAAAGTATGTCTCCTAGATCGATAGCTAAGGATCCTCAACTCCTCGAGTACATTAGTCTAAAGCAGAGATCAGTCGGATATGTGTTTAAATCTGGCTGTGGTTTTGATGATCCAATTATATATCCAATCGGATTTGTAGCATACCAAAATTCGTGGTGGTTGTGAGTACTGAGAAAAAAGGGGAAATCTAAAGCTAATAAGGGGGCTATCCATCAACAATTCGCATCAGGATGACATGCAAAAGTGAAATGTCTACGCTGCATGCATGTTGGAATTTGGATAATCGAAAAGTAAACATATATCTATTGCAGCTTGTGCAATATCTACTGCAGCTTGTGCAATATTCTGGGGTGTATTTGGCTTTAGAAAAGAGAAGAAGGAATCATATATGGGAGAGGGAACGAAATACTTGGTGTCTGTTGAAAAGTCTAATACGTGCCTTATCGGCTTATCCAATAGCTTTAGAGTTTGGAATCTACAACTAGCTAGCAGAAATGGACTTCTCATAATCAGAAAGAAACACACATTCACAGTCAGAGCTTAGGCAGCTAAGCATCCTTTACATGACTACAACTGAAACAAAGTCATAAAATTGAAGATTTTTTCTTCGAAACGTTTTTGCTTCTTTAATCACTAAGCCGCATGCATAGGTTCCCTGATTCGGATTGGAAAATATAAATGGATCTTATACAGTCAAACGTATATGTCGTATCATAGATGCTCATAGTCTTAATTTGCCTCCCAAACAAGTTGATTACTTGCATGCACGTAGTCAACATATTTGAGCAACCTTAACATGTTGATCGACTCTCATTTTATTTTCCAGGGGCCTAGCTGTTTGCACTATGCTTGTTTTTTCTGGGGAGCAGATTATTATACCAGTAATGATAGAGATGCCTGAACAGAAACTATTAATTAAGAGAAATATTATTGCAGGATAGGAGATAAATAGATAGCTGTTGAGTATAAGCCAGCAGCCAGATCGATGGACTCTGATCAAACATCTCACTCACAGTGACTAGGATTCCAAATCTTGTTGGGTCCTTGATCAAGATATGTGTCATGACCAGATGCCATTTTGGCGCGCAGTTGATAGAACAACTTTCTTGGCGGACAGTTGCAGGCACTAGTTGGTAGACACCGGCTTCTGGGTTTTGACTTATAAAAAAAAAATTCAACCAAGGTACGCATAAACTAGATATGATAAATCGTGAGGGGTGGATATTCTTCTGTTGGTGACTTGGTGGCGTGGACAAGTCAGGTAAGCTAGCTAGCCCATGATCGTGGGTATGAGTCATATCGAGGAAGAGTACTGGGCTACCAATTAATCGCCGGCCAGACTTTGATATAAGAAAGAAAGCATGAAGGATCAAGCAAAGTTGATCTTATTAACAATTTATGTGTTTGAGATTTGTTGAAAGTATTGGAAAGGAATAAATTTTAAATCAGAAAAACAACAAATAAAATATAACTTATAAATAGATGAATCTTATCTAATTGTACCGAAACATTTTATAATTAAAACTCAACACCTTAAAAATACTTTAATTAGACAGTATCGATACAAAAATGATCCACTATGTTTAACAAGGTTTTTCCATTGATGTCAACCTCTGCTAGCCCCGTGGCCTATTCTAACCCACAAGTTGATACACAGTGCTTATTACACTGGTGCTGCTAAACTAGATAACACAACCGCACTGTATGCCTTAAATAATAGCATTTATATAATTATATGAAGTTTGCCTGATTAGGTGATGGTCTGATCATCTTGTAAAGTAGCTGAAAATTCATGGCCTAAATAGTCTCCTTATTATCTTATAAATCTTGTTCCTTCTTAGAGTAACACATCACCATGCAATCATGCATATTCAAATGAAGTATACCAATAGGTTTATGGCCGGACACTTTGTTAACTACGTTATCAAGTCCACTAAACACAGATCAATACATATGATAACATAAAGGACTTCTCAGATGTTTCTTTTGATGTAGTAGTGCTTGCATACCACGCTTCAGAGTTCAGCAAATTAAGTAAAATATCAAAGACACTCAAATCGTAATCGTTTAATGATTGTAAAAGACAGATGGAAATAGTAATCATCAAAACGTTGCTTGAAAGGACCATCAAGACCCATCAAAGTATTATGCGTGGTTGATAATGTGTTAATCAGTAGGCCGGAGTGTTGGACCATGCATATATGGGGCAGGATCTCATAATGGCATGGTTAGCTAGGATGCAATGCATAATCCATGTGCAAAGTAAGTTAGTACCAAACGTTACGATGATTATTATGTCTCCTAACTTGACATTGTAGTTCTCTCAAGTCCCAATCATGTACGAGTCATGGCCGAACATGCTTGTGTCGATGAGTACGAAATGTAAAACGTAAACAAACAGTAATTTGAGGATGGCCGGTGAAAGTTTTTAGTTAAGTGATTAGTTATAGAGAGATAAAGGCTGAGTTTTTAGTTGTCATTAAGGTCATCACAAGCATCACCTTCCACGCCTTAGAACAATCCAATACTTGTTTACATTATCTAGCACATTAAGATCATCAAAAATTATAATTCTCACTTCAATTATTCTTCCATTCATGTTTCATGTAATGCCAAATTCAATTAGTATAAGAATACAAAATGCTTGGTGACATGCTTCTTTCCAAATTAGGGTGGTTTAGTTTTTCTTTTCAATTAGGGAAAAGAAAACATACAAACTAAAAAACAAAGCCTCTATCGATTTTCATTTCCGAGCTGATCCAAATTGAACGCCGGGAACATGTCAATACGGTCGTTTAGTTAAATTACATAATCATATCTCAATTGAATCTCCAACATACGAATGAATCCTGACCCTCCATTTAATATAAAAGATTATTCGGATGACATGGTAAATAAATAAGAATATATATATATATTTTTTTTCCGTAATACTCAACCTAACAGCTAGCTAACCTAAGCTTTGGCTCCAAATTTCAGTAACAATCGAATTTCGGTTTCTGGAGATAGACGGACAACGACATCCCGTCTGCCTCAATAGATAGTGTCGTATAAGTAGCTGGCGGGTGGGTGGGCTTTACCCATCTTGCCTGACTCGATTCCGCGTCAGCCGGCCACAATATGGGGACCTAACGAACCCTCCAAATCACATGGCCCATGCTTCGGAAAAGGCCTAGACCCAAAAAGGCGCGGGGGCCCACGTCCCCGGTACCAGCCATATGGCAATTTAGAAGAGGTAGTGCTGCCACAATCGCCAAACAGCCACCGTGAAGCTGACCGCACCGGCAGTTGCATGCGATGCGAACACGTGGACGGACGTGGACGACGAAGATGTTACGCTTCCGTCAGCGTCAGAGGCGCCTTCATACACCATTGTGCTGTTTATCTCCGGCGAGTTGCTGGTCTGAGCCGGCTGTGTGGTTTGGCCTTGCGACGCCTTCTGACTGTAAAACACAAAATGACAATGAACGGAGCCAGTAAATTTGACCGTTAAAATTTTACCGTTGCGAGAAATAATGGCGGTTGGTTTGGAATCAGAATATCTCTATATTCTGAAAAGCCTAGGGATCTGCGTTTTCAGCGTGGGATATGCGTCTTTATTCGTGCATATAATTTTTAGTTTCTGTATCCGAGACCACATGGAAATGCTTAATTGACCAGCTAGAACATGGCACAGGTTGCCCAACCACTACTAAATTCTTAATCAATGATCTACTAGGCTAATATCTCGTAACCTGTATAGTTGGCCAGCCTAACTAATATCGTAAAATTATGAGTTCGTATTTCTTGTTAAAATGACATGATTAAGTGCTAAAAGAAAAAATAGAGTTATCAAAAGAATCAAATTACTCAAATGCCCAAATCACTCTGCACTAACGGCCCTTTTTTCACCCCTCTAACGTTCATATTGGCAGGCTTTTGTCAGTATGTGCAGGCAAATTCACCCTTTTTAACTTTAACGTTAGTGTGAAAAAAACGAGGGTGGAGAGTAATAAAACGTAGTAGGGATATTAGCGTAAATTTACCTGGTGTTAGGGGAGGGACAGAAGGTGATGGTGTAATCGGCATTGGCACATGTGAAGGTGCTGGTCTTATCGTCATATGCATAACTGTAGGCTTGAGGGCACGCTTTCTTGAACACCTCCGAGTACGAAGACGGCTTGCAAGTGTCGGGTGTAGCGTACGCGCCGCTGCAACAGTACTGCGGCTGCTGAAACGCCTCACACGCGCTCTTGCACGCGACTGCGCCTTGGCTTCCATCATCGTTACTCACCTTGAGCTCCGACGGACAAAGGCCGTTGAGGTCGACCTCGCAGCCGGTGTTGGTACAGTTGGTGCCGGTCCCGCCCTGGGGAACCACCAGCATGGGGAGGTTGTAACCGTCTACGAGGCTGACGTCAAAGAAGTCAAGGCCGCCGGAACCGTCTAAAGTGAACTCGGCGAGTGTTGCGGGAGGTGTGGCGCCGCTTCCGGAACATTCTAGCTTTCCGGAGCCGCAATCGCCTGTGACGCAGGAGAATTTTCGGTGGAGTCGTGGGAGCAGAGTGTTCGGGCCCAGAAGCGGCCTCCCCAGGAGGCGGGGGCGGTTAGGGTCTTGGTCTCGCCTTTTTCGAGAGCGAAGCCGGTGGTCGGAAGCGGCGGTACTCCGGCGTTGGAGAGAATGCCCGGCCATACTGTGTACTCGCATTTGTTTACCATTGTGAATGTTGTTGACAACACTCCTGTATAAAGGGAATTAAACTCAAACTGGATTACTAAACTGAAATTGAAAAGTTAAATTTACACAGAGATGAAGTTAATTAATTACCTGATGTAAATAGAGCGAGAAGGGTGAATAGAGAAAGCGAGAAGGTTAAGGTAGCCATTTGAGGTCTGCAGCTAGCTGGAAATGGAGGGAGGAGGATGAGGATGGTGGGAAGAAATGTGAGAATGGTTTGTGGTTGGTGTCCCTCCAGTTCCAGCAAATGTGATGAGAGAGAGAGAGAGAGAGGGAGAGAGAGAGAGAGAGAGAGAGAGAGAGAGAGGGAGAGAGAGAGCAGAGGGGGAGATAAGAGGTTCATGGATTTGTGTATTTATAAGGGAGTCTCGGATTCTAGTGAGGGCCCAATACGACCAAATCGGACGTCTTCATTTTCACGGTAACCTCTTGCTGGCTGCAGGGTTATTTTGGTCATAAAAATAGAGGGTTCATAGCGCAAGCTCGGTTCTTAGATCATATATGCAGGTGCCTTTGTGCTGAAAGCGTGAAAATGCTTCGATTTTCTTCTTTTTTTGGATACAAATGCTTCGATTTTCTTTTTCTATTTCGAATGCAGTTTCATCGAAATAATGAGGTAGCAAGCTAAACAGATTTTTATTTTTATTTTTATTTTTTTCTCACATTACACATTGGTAATTTCGTTTGTCCATCATTTGAAGGAGATTATATATCAATGACAATTTTCAGCGAAGGCTCTAACCAAAACCCAGGAATGTGGCCTCCAATATTAACTAGCTTCACAAGCAAGTAAAACCGATAGGAACATGGACTATGAAAGGATTGAAAGCCAAAATGAACAGGGGTAAAGTAAAGTCTCGCCTTCTAATTTTGAGCAGCATTCGTAGCAATAATGAAAGAGGAAATTTGCTTCCAAAAAAAAAAAAAAGAGGAAGCATAAAGGGGTTTCCAGGTTCTAACCGACCTATTTTTGCATTTATTTTAAGTGGTCCAATGATCAGTTAAAATAGTATAGCATCATTATCGTTTCCTGAATGGAATTGAAACCACCTAAAAAATGTATACATCGCCTCGTTCTCAAAAAAAGGAAAAAAAAAGAAGAAAAAAAAAGAAGTTTGCATAGCCTAAAAAAATCTGAGGAAGTATAATGACAGTTGCTGAAGCTAATATCTAGCCAACAATCTGACCTTATATTTAAAAAATCTAACATAAATGTGCAACCAACACAAAGAACTTCTGAAAGTTGTGAGTTGTACTTGCGATTACCTAATGGCTTTTTGCTTGAAAGGGACTTCGATCAATCACACTATGTAAACTAGTCCTGAACGAAACCCTTTCTTCACAGTGAATCATAATCTGAAAACCCCGAAATTCCAATTCAGAAGGAAGCGTATACAACTTAATGAAGGACATCACTTCTCACCGTTCTCATCTCTAGAATCACATCATGTTTACGAGCAAATCAGCAGGAAGTTTATTCTCCTGCGGCAAGTGTTTCATATTTAATTTCATGTTGAAACACCAGGAAGTTTATTCTCCTGCGGCAAGTGTTTCATATTTAATTTCATGTTGAAACACATCTTTCAAATTTTGGTTATTAGACTTCTTCTGTGAATAGTACGGTGACCGGAATTGAAATCTCACAATATCGGCCAGCAGCCTCGGTAGTCTTTCTTGGCTTTTTACTTCCGTAATTAGAACATGTTTCTAATACATGTTGGGATGTTGCTTGCTACTGGTTAATTTATAGCTAGGGTCAACAATGCCACCAAAATTCTTCTGTTTAGTTGACCAGTTACTATAATAAACACCAACATAGTCTAACACAGAACGGCAAGAAAATATGGTTAAGGTTATTCAACTTCTCCAGACTGCTGGAAAAACACACTATGATTGTTTATCCCAACTGCTTAGCTTTCAGAATATTCAAACAAGTAGAACTTGTTCTCTGAAATATGGTCTCACCAGAAAAACAACTACCTCGACTCCGTAATCTAAATAACCTTTTTCTCCTTTGAAAAGATATCAGTAGCAATCTCAATCAAGCAAGCTATTATGATTAATTATCTACCAAGTAGCAGGCCCAGCAAGTTAGCAGCCACCCCCATAGACTAGCTGAATTAGTTGCACATCTTTAATTTATTATTTTTATTGCAATTCTGGAATACAAAAGAGAGAGAAGCAAACACTCAGTCATGAAGAACCACAAATTAACCAACGACACTATTTACAGTTTTTTTTTCAAACAGAATCGACTGAAAACCAAATTGCATGAGGCAGCAGCTTAGTTTACCTAATTCTCTTCAGAGACTCCGACAACTACAAGTGATATTAGAAATTGAAAAAAAACAAAATTGTCAACAAAGAAAAAATATGATAATATCTTATGTTCGTAACAAGTTTCTAAAGTTGATAGGCCAGAGGTTGTGATCGAAGAACTAACTTGTATAACATCATTGATCAATTGATGTATACAAATAATTCAGACTTGTTTTAGTGCCGAGTATTGTATTACTCTTCTGGTCGTATTGTCAAAGGCACTTATCTTATCCCATTGTCCCTCACATAATGCTCATTGGTATTCTGTGCAACATGTTTCACTAGAGTCAAATTCGAATGCAAAACGCACACAAGCACACAATGAGACCCAGACTTCCTCTCCAAATTGAACACCTATACCTTAATGGTCTGAAATCCTCCTCAAATTGGAACCAAACCCCAATCAATGATAACTATGATCTACAACCAGTCTGCCAGATTTGACGCCAAATCTATGTTTGATTTCCTTGATACAAACTTCCCAAACATCAGTAGTATGAACAATGAAGAGTCTCAACTCCATCGCTCTCCATGTGGACCACCACAGGATATCAAATTCAGTTTCGTCACAAAGCATTCTACCTTTCCCATATCATTGATTACAATAAAAAAGTAGCAGTGCCAGGCCAGCTGGTTCCCCAAACAGTAGGAAAATGACATTAAAATATCTTCATATAAGCTTAAAAGATCAGGCTATGTATAAAATATGAATACATGCATGTCAAGCTGCTACAACATCCTTTGCATTTGCAAGTGAAGTTCTTTTAGAACTCCGTCCAAGTTGGTTTATTACTTTGAACACAGCAAGAAATACTACAGGAAGGGTCTCTTGGTCAGGGAAGAATGAGGACTCCAAGTGATTAAACAAGAAACTATATTGAAATTAACAAACAGATGTGCCTGCCTATTCATACTACATATTTCGAGCCAAAAACAGTCAAGTCATAAGTAGATTTTCCGTGTGACAATGTCAATAAGAGAATGAGATCCTTTCTCAGTTTATAGTTCACACAGTTTAGTCGGGCATGAGAATAACTTAACAGCAAATTAAACATACCTTAAAAGAAACAATGGTTTTGTAATCAATTTGTTAAGTGAGTATGATAACAACTTGCAAACAACTTCCATATAAATGCTCAAATAATACATCAAATCAGCTGATGCAAAAGGCTAGTGAAGTTGGTTACACAGAACACTGCGCTGTGCAATTGCTAATTTAGATGACACCCAACTTTGTTGTTGTCTACCACGACAAATCTGCTACTGTCCCATTACCACATTCACTTGGAGTTTAGCTTCAAATTTGTATTACCCTAGGGCCTAGGCTGACCCAACTAGGAATTTTTGTCTTTTCCTTCATTTTCCCCTTTCCTTTATCATCAACTACTTGATCAGTAATGACCAAAGCAATTCAAATTGTGTAAAAAAGCACCTTATATCTGTTATTTTCAAGAACCAACCTCCCTATAACTGTTTAGTTGTTCAGAACATCAAAATGTGACTCAAATAAGACTAAACGGTTATGAGAAAAAAAACAACAAAAAAAGAAGCCCAAACTTGCAGGTTAATCTGTGGCACAGTCAAGCCCTATATGCGGTAAACACACAAGGTCTTTTAAGCCATATTGTCTTTGACTACATTAAAAGACGATGCCCACTCTAATCCTTTTCTTAATTGGGTTGAATGACTAGGTCCAGGCCTATCCAGTCTTCATGGATTAAATAGTTTTTAAAAGAAATTCCTCAAACCTTTTCTTAATCCTCTTTGGGCAAACAGCTCAATTATAAAAACTGAAATAATCTCTTCTCTTGGCAATTAAACTGAAATAAACTTAAAATGAGCCACAAGGTAGACTGGTAAAGCCAACCTAAACTATGACTACAAGTTCATCTTTTTTTTTTTTTCTTTTTTTTATAAATATAATGGACACTAGGAAAAAGTATCAATCAAAAGTAGTCTATGAGATACAATGCACACATAGTTTTGACAAATTTTTAGGTGCAGGCAATGAACAAAAATGTTGGCATCAACCTCACAATAAATGAACTTCAACTCCTTTGCCCGAGGTGACCAACTAGTTACTAGATTTACTTGACTGATAAGAGCTACTTGAATTATTGAGACTCAAAACCATGAACTCGGGAAAAACAAGGGCATGCTTCAAAATTATTAAAGATGATAATGTATTGACTAGAAAATAACGATACAAATTAAGTATTATAGATTGATCATTAGGCTGCTTTTAGCAAGGGCACGAAGGAACCTGGTGAGTGATTTTTTGGCACCCGCTACCGCTTCATCAATCTTTTCCTTGTTTTCCTCAGAAATGCTTGAGCATTCCAAAGCCGAATGTACTTTCCGGACAAGTTTACGCAATTCCTGTTATGTGAGGTTGACATTAGTAAACAGACAAGATACAGAATGCAATGCTTCCTGTTGCAACAGGAACATTTGTATGAGGCTTATTGGCCGCGGTTCAAAGAACACAACACAAGCAGTCGTTCAAGTGCATGCTAATTGCCCTCCATGTACGGACGTAGGGAATGAAATTGCATAGCTACCTCCCCAAACAATATAAACTCAAAAAGGCATGCACAACGTAACAACTTTTCACTTGAGTTTGTAACCACATTTGTATGATATTAACAACACGGTGAAACTCACCTGACGATCAAACTCAACATCAGAAATTGAATAAACTTCATTGGTGATATCAACATCCTTATTGATCATACCCTCAACCCATCTGGATGCTACCTCAATGTGAGAACCCTGCAACCAAAGATCAAAACTGAAGTAAGATGGCCTGTGTCAGCAAACCATCAAATTGGTAGTGTTTCAGCCAAACTAAATTTAGCATACCTCTTCTTCCTCGTTATCAGATTCTTCAGCTTCTTCTTCTTCCTCATCGTCAATGCTCAACGCCTCCGAACCACATAAGTCTTGCAGCTTCTTTTGGTCACTGTCTTTTGTAGCCCGAATCAAAGCATCCATCAGCTCGGTGTCCGCATCTCGTAGCAGTTTTGCTAAACACAAAATTCAAAAAGATAAGAACATACAATAAATGAACAAAATGTAGATAATCAGACATGTGATATTCTGGTGATAATCAGACTAAGAAATAACTAATACTACACTCAAAACTCTAGCTACGAAAACAAGAATAACCAAAAGGAATTCCAATTCATACCAATATAATTGTACTGCCTTCGCTTTCCTTCTCGCACATCATTCCCAAATCTCTGCGGCAATAACACAAACACCTTAGCCACAACCACGAAATGAACAACCAAAACTCATTTCGACAGTAAAGAACAAACTAACCACAAAAGTTCAATTTACAGTGGTGGCACCTTCACTAACATAACAGCATCCAATACATCTTCGTCCAAAGACGCCACTCTACCATTTCCAAAGCAAATTTAACTCAGAAACTCAAATCCACACTAAAATAGCTAATTTGAACGAACAAAATTTACAGAAACGATTCGAAATTCTAAAGCTACCTGATAATCAATTTGAGCTGAGGCGTAGAGAAGGAAGTGAGGTCCATAGCCCAACGCACGGCGCGCCGAGCGTCGCGCTTCAACGCGTTTCGGCTCTTATACGTAATCGACTCCGAATCGGAGCCGCTACTGTTACCGTCGAGATCGAACGGCGCCGGAGGAGCGTCCCGCGGTCGGAGTCCGCGGACTAGTTTATGGACGCCGCGAGTAGCTAAGTAGATTACCGGAGAAGAACCGCGGCGGGGATTAGGGTTTGTGCTCAGTGGAAGCGAGGTTGAGAAGAAGAAATGATTCAGTGCGACGCAGGAGCAGCACTGGTGCTGCAGCGCCGGGCATTGCCTTACCAGCAGTCTTCCCAGTTGAGCCATCTCACTCTCTCTCTTCAGTCACTTCTTCTCTATTTCCTCTATCTATTTGCCTTATGAATTTCTCAATTTCTGAACCAGAGAAGTGTTAACAATCTCAATTGGGCCTTTTCTAAGCGGCCCATATTTTTTGTGGTCTATTAAAGGAGTAGGCCCATGAAATTGTGGATTATTTTAATTTACTGTCTTCCCGTGAGAATCAATAATGGGTTCAAATTTCAAATTCTTAAGGAAAATTTGATGTAAATATGGTCGAATTTGGCAGAAAAGAACAGAATTATATTAATTATGCATCATCCGAATGGAGATTTTACATGAAAAAATTACGGGAAGTAGTGTAAATTCCCATATGAAATTTCAGGCTGTAAAAAATGGCGCCTGTAGCTCAAATCAAAGATCTGGAGCTGTTGAGTAGATTGTACTATGTACACAAACGCGCCACAACAAGCTGGCTTTTCTTCTAATCAATCCAGGATTAACTAGCACTCTTCTAGTTAATTTCTCTAATGTTTTAATTAGCTACCAGCACTGATCGGTTTCCCATCTCCTTCCCGACGACGACGACATTGAGAACGAAGAGCTCATCGGCACCGGCCGCCGGAAAATCATCCGGCGGTCGTAGTCGGCGCGCTTCTGGGGGTCGGAGAGAGTGGCGTAGGCCTCGTGGACCTTCATGAACTCGTCGGAGGAGGATTGACCGTTAGCTGCGGTGACGTCAGGGTGGACTGTTCTAGCCAATCTGCGGTAAGCGGTCTTGATTTCCTGACACGTGGCACCCGTGTGAATGCCGAGGACGTCGTAGAGGGAGGGGTTTGATCCACCAATGTGGATGCGGGGCCTGTCGACCGTTGATGCAAATGAAGCGGAGATGGTCGCCGGACGGAACTTGACGGACGAAGGCGAGGTCGGAGCGTTGGTGAGGAGTGTTTGGCCGGAAAAGAAAGACGAGGAGGCGGTGAACAATGAAGAGGAAACGGACATCATTGTGTGATATTGAATTTAAGGTTTGTATGGTTAATATTGTTGGATGGAGATTTCTGACGGAATGAGAGGTGGGGTTTGTGATTTATAGACAAAGAGGGATTGGGCTTGGTTTGGTTAACCTAAACCGTGGTTGGGTTAACGAAAACCAGAGGCTTATCCATTCCAAATGTACAAGCTGACTCAGCGAGACGTCGGTGTCGACGAAGACGAAGGCACATGAGGGTTTCAGGCTTAACGTTGTGATTAGCTTGTTTGTTTCTCACTTGGGTTATTTGACTAATAATTATGTGAGCTAGTTTCCGGTGGATTAGAGAAAGGTAAAATGACGGAAAAGGACGTGGAGGTTATTAAAGTAATGAATAAACAATTTGGGGGATTCGCTGTAAGGGGCAGGGCAAACACGTAAACTACGGCTGGCATGTGGGATTATAGAAACCGACGTGCCGCAGTACTAGCAGCAAAAACAATCGGCTAGTGATGGGATTGGATTAAGGGGGTGTGTGAAAACAAGCGGCCAGCCACATCACGCGCTTAATGGGACAGGTGTGCTCCACCGGTCGGATAATATTTCGATTTCGGTTTTGGTTTCGCACCTATGCCGTCTCGTAGAGCAGAATTTTCCTAATGAGAATGGATAAGATGAATCAAGAGGAGAGGAGGTGGACTGGACTGGACTGGTGTGACCTGGAAGATCCGGTCCCGCCCTCTTAACTACTCGTTAGGTCCATCTGCCCGATTGTTTCTTGGACTGTTCTCAACTCTCCAAAGATGATTCTAGAGCATCTCGATGACAAAAATAATATCACGATATTATTAATTTTTGTTGAGGCTTTGAGGTAAATATCTTGATACTTTTCTCAAGAAAGAGTTGATTTTTCATACCGACATCTCCCTATTTTGTCTATATGGTGAGGGCTCATGTATGACAAATTTTTAACTTAATCATGAACAGGGCAGGTCTAGAAAACTAGAAGGAATAGCAGTAAGATTAATTGAGAAACTGAAAAATAAATACGTAATCATGTATAAACAAAGAGAATATTCAGTCTGGTCGGGAAGTCGGATGAGTTTGACTGAAGAAAAATACATCTATCAAAAACAGAAAGACATAATATACCTAATTTTTTTTTAACTCTAAAAAACTTGGTTGGGATTGAACCCTACCACTCATTGCTTTGGCTCCGCCACTGATCATGAACCTATAAAATCAGATCATAATTCCACTATTTTATGTTTTTTTTACTTGATAATTTGATGTTAATCGCAATGAGTGATATGATCTCACCAAATGCGGAGGTTTAGTGAATTATGACACAAGTAGTTTGCTTCATCCACATTCCAATCAATCAATAGTAGTTCTTGGCTATTACGAACAATCGATTTATACATACTCGAATCTTAACTTTTGATGATAATAAAGTTAAATCTCAATCTATTTTTAATAATTATTTTTAAGAACGAAACGTTTCGACATGATATCATGACTCACACGTATTAATGATCTATCTATAAAGTATTTGAAAAAACTGGTGATTTTGATGAACGATCCTATATCTCGATCCTCACAAAACATAAACCAAAATAAAAAAAAAACCGTTTTAATGATCCTAATCAAAATTCATATGTTACTTCAATACTTCTGCCAGGGTTAATTACGGTTTACGTCTTGAAAAATAAAAAGAAACATTCTATTGCTTTTGAGCTCGACATTACTGTACTGCAAAGTTTAATAAAAGAATGCATGAATCTGAGATCTAGTGGGTGCTGCATGGTCGACAAGTGTTTCATTATCAACGACCGTAGTAAGCATGTAAAGCTAGCCACGCGTCGAGTCGCCATAGAATGGGCGGTGGAACAGTGATGGAAACCCTGACACCAGTTTTGGTTTTTTGAAAAACTGAATCTGACGAGTCTGGAATTTGAGGAATGCATCATGGATCCCTCAACAGCAGGTCCCCACGTGAGCCCCAACCCGACCCGACACCGTTCTCGATCTTCGAAAACAATATAGCCGATCAGCCATTCTGCCTTGTTTGGCGCTCTGATCCTTTTTTTCTGTTTAATTTTCTCTCCGATCAATTACGTGGTGTCTCCTCTGCTAGGGTGCACGGTGTGTTTATGTTTCTGCGATCAAATGTTAGATTAGACTAGACTGGGCAGTTCTGGGGGGGGAGAGTGGTTGAGACTTGAGAGCAGTGCAGTTAATTTTATGTTTAAAGCTCAACTATTTCTGCTCTGTTCTTAAAGTCTCGGCGAATTATATTACTCTGTTTGCCTTGAACAGAGAGGACCTCATCACTTTGGAAAAATATCTTCTGCTTGGGTTTGTAGTTTGCATTGACAACGTAGCTGGTGGCGTCTTTCCCAAAAAGGAGGAATCTTAGTTAAGGACGAGGGCACTTGTCCGGATTCAAGAGGCCAATCCGCCAATGGAATCTGTTATTGCTGGAACTGCTATTTTTGTTTTGTATAGTAAAAATGCAACTGTAATCCTATCTCATCTGACAATCTGACAAATGGAAAATGCAACCAAGTAACTGTAATCTGGGTGGATTGTAGATATAAGTCATACAACTTCGATTCGATTGCTCGCTGGCAGAATAAACTAACCATGTCTACACTCGCAGCTTTTAATTTTGATGATTAGTTTGTGTTAGAGACTTCTGGTTGTAATTCTTTTTTTTTATTCCTCTTGTTTATTTTGCTATCGAACAAGAATACTCTAATCTTGGTGAGGTCGATTGTGACGGGTTGTTGTCACTTTTCCGGATTCAAGAGGCCAATCCCGCCGGTGGAATCTATATTTGCTGGAACTGATATTTTTTCATAGTTAAAATGCAACTGTAATCCTCTCTCATCTGAACAATAAGAAATGCCAGTCAGCAACAGTTATCTGGCTAACGGGTTGTTTTTGTTTGGGAAGTGTTATTGGTCTTTAAGCCCAAGTAATGAGGCATATATGTCTAGATTAAACACTCATTCAAAAGATGAAACGTACTCTCAGGCTCTCAGCCTAAACACATTGGCAGAAGCTCGCAGGCCTGGCCCAACAACAAGCCTATAAGAGAGTTCTATGTTTGGTTCAGGTCACTTCTGCCCTGCTCAGTAGTTACACTACTTGATCTGAATCCCTTGAGGAATATCACCCATCCGATCCTCTGCAGGGAAAAAAGAAAATGAGAGTACCAATCATGCATAGCGGGATACTCCATAAGTTGCAGTCAAAACCAACAATATTATTATTAGCTCGATCTCTTCTTGTACAAGCTATGGTGTTCTTGGGAGCGCTGTTGTTTTCTTTCACTTCATGTATGATTTAACATTTACATTGGACTTAGGCTTATTGCAGGATGTTGTGTCTCTAAGATCATCAGAGGTTATGTGATTGATCAGAAGTCCAAGAATGCACCCTACATAGTATCTGCAAATGGCTCGTCTAGTCCTGAGGATCATCAAAATCATGACAATTCGCGTGAAGTAGCTAGAAGTGTTTATCTGATCAGATGCAAATTTCTATTTTGACTAGCTGACATAGAAGATTGGAATGTCATCTACTGTATTATGCAGCAGTGGGAGGGAAAACCAGCCTCTTATGTCACTCTGATATGTGAGTCCCTTCTTGTTGTTATATTGTGACTAGCTTAGGTTAGAATGTTTATGACTTTATATGATTCTTGAAATACGAACATTTAGGTTATTTGTTTCGTTAAGTTATCTGGTTCTAGATGAACCAACATCACACATGCACCAGCTCTGAGGGCCACCAGAGATGTCGGAGAACATCGTTTCCTGCTCCTAAGGTTAGTTTCTTGTTGTATTGGTGATCTAGCCTGTTCTTGTATAGTGGTTTTGAATCTTAGGCTTGCTAATGTCGGGTAGGAATGTTTATGACTTTATGTGATTCTTGAAATAGGATTATAGGAACATTTAGGTTCGTTGTTGATTAAGTTATGTGGTTTGTAGGTGGACGGAGATTACATAGGCACCAACTCTGAGGGCCACCATGGATCCTTGAAAGTTCAAATAACATTGTTTCCTGCTCAAGTCATCTCTGTTCCTAAAGTTATTTTCTTATTATTAATTGTTGATCTTGTTCTTGTTTAGAGTTTCTGAATCTTAGTAGGACTGTTATGTATTTCTTGAAATTGGAACATTTAGGTTAGTTGTTTAATATGTATGTTGGTTGTTATCCACATGTGAAAATGTAGGGCAAGTAGTGTAGGTAGAATAAGTGGATTAAGTGGTTAATATAATGATGCTCCTGAGTGACTAGTTTGAAGGTAATTTGGTTGTAGTCATCATCAGTGTTTCGCTTGTACTCCACATAGTTCAAACAAATTTTACATCAGTAGAGTAATTTTAGGATAATACGAGTGAAAAAGTTTTTTCCACAGTGCACCCACACTAGCCCCAACAAATTAAGGGTGTAAGTGTGAGTGAGATGACTAAAATAGTGTGTGATCACATTATAATCATGTCATAGCTTCATGATCACATTCATAAATTTCATTTTACGCATGATAGTCGTCTATGTTCTTTGTATGATTTTTTATATAATTTGGTAATTGATTCGGTATGTTGTTCATATATGTAAGATAATATATATTTTTCTTACATGACTCCTAGATGGGTGAGTCATGTGGATCTTCATTTACCGTCATGGCCGTTATTCATCCAATTTTCTTCGCTTATGTGGAGTGGACAGATGGAACTTACTGATAAATTTGAATTTGATGTTTTGGACGAAAATGTCATATATGTGTGGCGTACATACTACAAAACTAAGGTATGATTTTATGAGTTATATCATTGTTCCATTTTTCCTAGTGTCACGTTCTTTTTCTTCAATTAAGTTGATCATCGCTCGATTTTGTTCTTGCTGCTTCAAAACAGGACCTAGCCGATGATGAACGTAATCAGCTGAGTGGTAATCTAGCTGAGCACATGCTTGGAAGGTCTGTGGCTGAAACATTAGAGAGCATGATTCAAGATCCAAAAAAGAAGGAATAATGAATGGGTGAATTTTAGGAGCTTCTAGGGACGCTTTATACAATGACCATGTAACGGTTCGAATCTCTCCCCCTCATCTTGTGGATGCATCCTTTTAGGGACATGTACCATGGGGCATTCTGGCATTCTATCAATGAATTATCTTTTTTTGCTAAAACAATTTGTACATTGAATGACAAAAATGAAAAAATAGGAAAAGAATATGTGGCTAAAATGTGCGCACCTCCAATACCATTTGGTCTAATGACATCAGTTTCTCCTCTATAAGTGGAAGTCGTGGGTTCAACTCATGATAGACTCATTGTAGTATTTGATTTATTTAGTTGATAAAAAAAATGTGCGCACCTATTAATTTTTTGACAGACTATGCATAAATTGGACAAAATTAATTTGTATCGACATCTCATGTATGAAAGTATGTATTTGAGAACTACTAATCACCTAGTATTTTTCAAAACAATGCAAAACCATGAATCTTGAATCACCAAACTCGACGTATATAAATAAAGTGGACATTGAATGACAAAAATGAAAAAATAAGAAACGAATATGTGGCTAAAATGTGCACACCTATTTGTTTTGTCTTACTATGCATAAATTGGACAAAGTTAATTTATACCGAAATCTCATGTGTGAAATACCGTATTTAGTTTTTCAAAACTGCTTGATATATGTTTTTCAAAATCACGGCATGGCCCATGGTTTTGTTTTCAAAACCGCCATTCTATAATCATCCACACTCGGCTATAAAAGAGACTCAATACGACAATTGAGTTATTGTATCTGATTAGTTTTGCTTTGTTATTCAGTACTTAGAAAAACGATGAGCAATGTTTCTAAGGCCTCTAAAGGTGAGGATGATGAAGAAGATGGGGGGCAATTGAGAGGATCTATTGTACTTGACAATCATCGAATCTACAATTTACCAGAACGAGAGGTATAACATGCATACTTATTTGATTATGCTTATGATATGAATTCTTCGATTTGATTTGTCCAAGCTCACATACATACAATTAGTGTTCTTTTGAGTCGAACTCACAGTCTCTCGTTTATAAAGAGAAAACTTAATTAAAAAAATCAAATAATACAGTGACAAGAATCATATTTTGTTTTTTTGTACAATTTATAGCTCGTTTATTTTAATTAACTTTTTTAAATCTGTTTTACAAATCAATAAAAATGGATGTAAAATTCACACTCCATATATATATTTTTGTTTTAGTATCTTAAGTGTTTGTAGTGTACGAGGATTGTGAAAATGTGATGTTGAAATATCACAAAAAAGAAAATGAAATGTGGATTGTAAGATGAAAGATATGAATTTGATTCATCATCAATAAATTTGAAAAAGAAGTTCAAAAAATAAAAGTTCACCATCACCATCCTGCTAGATGCTTGATCACCCATATATATATTTTTTTCACACACTATAATTTTCTCTATATGAATTTCTGACTTGATCTCATACTTAACAGAGCAACCCTGTTTTGATGTAAGGCGTAACTGAACCCTTCAATTCTGTTTACTCATCCAATCATCGTCATTCGTTTGCTTTTCTTTTACGTACAGAATACCATGAAATACAACGATAACCGGTCAGATCGTTGGAGAGAACATAAATCGTCTACAGATCTCCGAACTCTTTCATAAAGAGCTTCACGTTCGTGATCGGCACCCACCTCCGCAGCATATCACAGCTCCACTCTGAAGATGGTATTCATCTCCATCTCCCTACTGCCACAGTCAAGGAAACATCTCCGGATTTACTCCTTGCACTGGAATGACCATGTCCAAACAAATTATATGGTCATTGGAACAGAGCTTGTCACTGCATGTGTGAGGAAAGAGTTCAAGTTTCAAAGCCTAGGCCTCTTCCGTTGAGAATCCAGAAGAGTTGGAGTCTGAAATTCCAAGGCGACACCGTACTGAAATCGGATACAACACCCCATGCTCTCCAACGAAGAAAATTGATGGATAGATTTGGTTCCCAAAGCACCAAATTTGGCAAAAATTTAGCTTCAGTGCGCGGATAAGTCGGTTTCCAAGCATCAAAGTTGCCCTGAAGTATACTTCAAGCAACTTTGACGCTTGGGAACCAACTCTATTTCTGACGATACATAGATAATTTCATGTGGGTTTTGTTTAATTTTATCTGGGTTGTGTTATCTTACAGCTCTTGGCTGGATCTTAATTGAAGTTGATACTCTACATTCAGTCATTCTATCAAGTTAATATGTAACTATAATATCATTTCAGAGTAGAACATGGACAAATATCAATAAGGATACAGATGAACACAATTAAAACCACAAATACTTGTAACATCTAGAACCTAGAATAACCATCGGTGGCCACTACACAAATATTTCTCACCGGCATTAGGCTCAACAAGGCTTGGCCAACCTCTACCAAGTACCACTGTCTTGCTTTTTCATTCCAAACATATTTTACTTGCTAATCACATTCATGAATACGAGGGTATA
This sequence comes from Fragaria nilgerrensis, assembly GCA_010134655.1. NCBI lineage: Eukaryota > Viridiplantae > Streptophyta > Magnoliopsida > Rosales > Rosaceae > Fragaria > Fragaria nilgerrensis. The sequence goes on from CM020978.1 coordinate 32,826,466, forward strand.
TAGATAAAAATCATTTCTAATGTGTAAAAATAATGCCAGGCAACATTCAAATATAGTTGTTATAGCTGCTAAAAGGAGAATAGATGTAAGTTAATACAACGTTATATTCATCGAGTCCAGGCAATACGCAGAAAGTAAGAAGTAATTAGGAACGTATGGAGCATATTCAAGAAGAGAATACACACAAGTTGAAAGAAAGCAGGAGAATATTAAACCAGAAGTCCAGACCTCATACAATCTAAATGACTTATGACTGTGCATCTCTCACCGGGCATTAGGCTCAGCAAGCCTAGGTCTGCCGCCCATCTGCTCAAGAAACTGAGTGAGATGCATATGCTTTGCAGACCATTGATCAGCCAACTTTTGCTCCTTTATTTCGGCATCTCTCCTTAGTCCTGCTATTTGTTCCTGTATTCTGCTTCGATCCTATCCAGAGCAGCCTTCTGCTCTTCCCTTAGAGCCTTAACCTTCGCCTCAATCTCGTCCATTTTCTCCCTCTTTCGACAAGCCTTCTCTGATTCCAATTGCAACTCTACCCTTCTTAACCTCCAAGACGCTTCCTTTTTATGTGCTGCCCAAGCACGGTGCACTTCCTTCAACTCTCTTGAGCACTCCACCAACTCAGATATCACATAATTTTCTCCACAAGGGACTGAAACAAGAGGAGGCAGATTGTTCAATGCAAAACTGTTTTCGGGTCCTCTATCAGGCTGCAGCCAGGGGATTGGAGGAGAGGTTCGAGAGGGTGCAACTGTAGGGGACAGACTCAAGGTAAAGAAGGAGATGGTGCTCTAGCAAGTGAGGGACATTTGAATTGAAAGCCAGGGAGGAAGCATTGATGGAGCTGGAGACGCTTCGTTGTGAAGAAAGGCCCCATTGGAAGTGGCCATGAGATATGGGGCTGGACACTCCTTCACTAGCTTCTCAGCGAAAGTTTCAAGAATCCGATCGTACTTGCCCTCCTCAATAGGCTGCACAACTGTATGTTGTTTCTTCTGTTCTCTCTGCTGCTTCTCTTTGAACACTTCCCACCACTTGCCTAATCTTTTAGCAGTTCGACCAGGGACTTCAGCAGCGATTTTCTTCCACTTGTTACCGTGTTTCTCTTGAAGGCAAATGACCAGACGCTGTTCCTCTTCAGTAAGAGACCCTTTCTTGATGCCTGGTTTTAGATAATTCTCCACCTTTCTAAGCAAGGTTTGGCATCCCTGTTTAGGGGTGTGCTCATGCGCTGTGATACAAGGTTCCACTCCCTTGGTCCATACTGTTTCACATATGCACGCAACAATGCATCCTCTTCAGGTTTCCAACGCTGCCTCTCCTTCATTTCCATGAGCAAATACCACTGTCCATTGCCTTAAACCGAAACTCTTCATAATGTATCTGGAATTCACATGTCAAAATATGATTCAAACTTCTACTATGACACCATATGTATGATGATTGTTAAGGGGAATGCCAATAAATAAATAAATAAAAAACAAAAAACAAAATTAAAGACACCCAACTGAGAGCAGAGTATGATCACATAACAAGCTGATAGAAATCACAAGGCATCTGCACCAAACCAATAAGAATCTTTAACATGGTCAAAGGTTCATAACAATTCAAGCCACAGTGGCTTCAAATTGCAGCAAATAAGTTGCATGCTCCTTTAGTTAGATCCAGCATAGCAATTTCAACAGCACTTCATATTTTTGCTTCAATGGCTAATAGCCAAATACAAGAAATCTACGAAATAAGAACGGGCAAGTGATCTCGTAGTACCATGGCTCAAAGAACCCAGATTTCCATCTCTTTAGCTACAGCTGATGGGATCTTGAATAAGAGAAAAGAAAGTGAAAAATAAAATAAAATAAGAATAATGCACTAAATTTACAGAGCAGAGTGTGTCACGACACACATGTTTATGAGAGTGCTCTTAGTAAGACACGCCTTCAGTAAGCACTCATTTGAATCACAGAATCAGAGAAAGCATATAAACACTTCCTCAGACTCACTGTTTCTCTTTCTCAGACTATGATTCCTCAAAATTAAACACCAATATTTAACCTTTATCCTACTTAAACTCATTCAAGCCAAAAAATTTAACCTCAGAAAACAAGACAACAATCACTAACGTTGCGTAATAATCATCATCAAAAACTCAAACCAGCTTTGAACTAAAACAAAAGGATAAGAAAAAAAACAAAAAAAAAACAAAAGGATAAGAGTTAGAACATTCAAACCAATCTGTTTCCAACAATCACAAGTTCGCAACCAGCATCATGTGCACTACTAAACAAGCTTGGAACACATATCAATGGCAGTCGAGAGAGACACAGAGACAGAGAGAAGAGTCCGAAGTAGATACTTACGTTTGTGCTTCAACTCCTCCACCTGACACCCGAGCTTCGTCTTCGACGCATCTCCTCCTCGCTCTAAAGACGTTGGGATAATAAAAATCGGAAAGAAACACAAAAACAAAAAAAAAAAAAAAAATGGAAATTTATATTCCTCTCTAACTGAATTAAATGCTAGAGAAAGAGAGAGAGAGAGAGATGAAAAAAAGAAAAAGGCTGGTGGGACGACGACTCAAACTCCAAGGCAAACCCTAGAGAGAGAAACCAAAAAAATCCTAACCTAGAGCGATTCCCTCTCACTCTCACTGGCACTATCGACCCCCGAAATAAGAGAGAGGAGAGTGGTGGTGGACTGGTGGTGGTGGCCTGTACCGGCCCCAAATACGACGTAACGTATCACTGACAGCACTGCCAAGGGGTTTTTGAGCGGAGCAGAAGGTCGCGTCTCCATCACACTCGTCTTCTTGTGCCGCGAAACCCGGACTACAGTTCCCCGACCCACCACTGTGGACCCCACCTTCACCACCTTACCTCACTCTCTTCTATCATCATCACCACCTCCGATCCTCTGCTCCGCCTTTTCCTCCTCTGCCCTACCCTATGAGCTTCCATAGACCTTAAAAAGGGCCTCTGTCTCTTCAGTGATCGTGACCTACGTGGTTGGGAATCTGAGTTTTTCATCCCTCCCCGATCGAGCTCGGAACCGACGGTCTGATTTAGAGCTCATGATTATCATTATTGCACCATCACACCCAGTATCGTTATCACACAGAACAAGCTAGCGTTTATATATCTCCAAGTCCAATCCCAAGTTTACTAGTTATGGCATGATTGCATGTTTAGGAGCTGGTCCCGTTGAAATGGAATCGCTAGTTTCTAATGGTAAATTTTTGTTGTAGATTATAAGCCTTTATAAGTAAAGAAAGACGCTCTTGGCGTTTATATGGTTTGTTTGCTCTAGGGTTTTTGGAGGATTCCTGTCACGAAAGTGTATATATAGAGTTTGAAAAAGCATTCGATCAAAAGTGAGATTAAAGTTCTTGGTGTTGTTGTATGATAATTCAAAAGTGTATTCGGAGGAGACCAATAAATTTGAGAATCCACTTATCCAACAGGCCGATAATTTTGTTGTGAATTGTGATTATCCATTCTTTCTATGTTTTAAAGTTTCGGATCAATAACATTCTTCCACAAACACAAACGACGCTTCTTTAGATTCATCTTCTATTAATCGCCTTGAAGGTTCAAAGATATAATTTTATTTTTATTTTAAATAAATAAACTTATTAGAATTTCAAGCAATGTCTTTTATCCTTCAAATGCCAGAGTAACAATCAACCCCATAAAAGAAAGGGGAAATGAAATGAAAGCAAAAAACAAGTAATTATGTTTCGTCCGTTTGACAGGGTGTGACCTCAGAATGTGACCCAAAGAAACAAGGGTCCCATGTATAAAAGACATTGTTCGGGTAAAGCGTTCGATCACCTAGACCCAATTGGGACAAGTGCATGACATGGCCCGTAACTCAATAATGCATAACAGGCCGTCACAATGGTGTACCTTGATTCCCCTGCCCAGGTGGCATCATCTTCCCAACCCCAATCCCTCCAAATAGAACCATCTGATTCGCTAAGACCTAGTCACGAACTAGCTCATTAGAACTAGAATTGTGCACAACTAAGAACAAATTATTTGGATCAAAATAGTAAGAATGGTCACGATTGTGACCTGGTCTCCTATTAACAGTAATAATGTTCACATGATCGGTTGTGAACAAAAAGATTATGCTAAAACCATTGCAAGTTGTTTAGTAGTAGAGAGTGTTACGAAAAAATGTCAAAGTGACCAAGCATTTGGCTCCAATGCATAATGGCTCGTTGAATGATTACATTTTTAGAAAACCTTAAAATGGCCTCACGTTTCTGATCGGATCAAAAAGGATCCCAATTAAAAATGATAATGTTAGAAAACAAAAATTGAGGGTTTCCATTCTTTATTCTACATTCGCATATTGAATCGGGTGACTTGCACATTGATGATGTAAGTGCATCTTGGTGCATGAAATATGCCCCCTACGAGTTGTTTAGTAGTAGAGGGTGTATGTCTAGAAACTCTCAACTTTGCATTTAAATTACGAAGATGTCAACATAACCAAACACTCATCAATCGCTCGTTAGATGATTAGTTTTGAAAATGCTCTTACGTCACCCGAAAAAGAAAATTATGCTCAACAACCACTTGGTCACAAATCAAATTGTGAAAGAATTTACCTTAAGTTACCTTAATTTCTTACCTACATAAGAATATCTTTTCTTTATTGTATTTACATCGTTGGATCAGGCATGATTCAAGAACATTAAACAGTGAGATGCCTTCGGTGACGAAAGATTCCACGTGTAACCGATTTAGTACTAATCGGAGAGATTACCCCCGCAAAACACAGGTTAGCCGGTTTGGCAGGTCCAAGCGAGGAGAGGGGACGCAATATAAGCACTGAAATCGAGTGTGTACCCATTAAAGCCAATCACTCACTCCACTCACTCCTCTCTCTTTCTCTCTCTCTCGCTCTCGCACTGGTGCAGCTTTTTCATGACCCTCTTTGTGTGAGAGAGACTACTTTGCCACCAGTGGTCATGGTGATGGTAGCAGACGTGACGTCACCGGCTGCTTTTGCCCCTCTGGCTCCCCATTCGCGTGCTCTTCTTTCTCGCTCACTGTCACTGTCAGATCTCTCTCTCTCTCTCAGTCGTCTAGTCTAGTCTCTTCTTCCGTTAAGTGCCTCTTTTTCTTCTTTAAAAATTCCTTTTTCAATTTGAGATTTTGTGATTCTGGGCACAACTTCTATAATTAAGATTTTCATCCCTTCTTAATTGAAATATTTGGACATATATTAGAATATGTAAGGTGGTGTTTTAGAATCTGGGTTCTTATTTTCAGTTTCTGCAATTTTGCTTCAGTCGCAAAAGAGAGTTATAGAATGAAGGCGAGTGACGTGACATGGGTTAGAAGAGATAGAAATCAAACGGTTGAAGTTGTGTTATCATTTTCATTTCCGTCTGGAAATTTCAATTTCACCAATCATTGTCGCAACTCCTCATTCTTCAACATTTCAATGTTTCCAGTCTCTTCCAACCAGGGAAGTGAGAGAGCAGCTCCCATCTTCGATCAATACCTCACCAACTCTCTGATTCAAGAAAAAAAACAATCTAGTTTTTGCATAAGCATCCATATAACTCTCCACCCCTTTCTTTCCATTCATAATCAACCGAAGAGCCATAATCTATCATATGGTTGAAATAGCCTTTGGATTTGAAACAAGCGGATGAGATTAGAAGTCAAGGACAGCCAAGCACAGAGCTTAGCCAAGGAGAGGATCCCGATTATCCCTTCTGTAATCTCATCTCGCCCCCACTGGGGAGACTCTGGCTCTGATCCCACCTCTGAATCCTCCTCTGGAAAAAGCCTATACGTTTTCTGCGGTGGAGAAACCAGAGAGAGGGAGGGAATTGCAAGCAAAATGCTTTATTTATTGCACTTGGTACTTACTACAGTTAAAACCAAGAAAAATACAAATGAAAAAGCTGCATATTTCGTATAGGGATCGGGGTGTGGAGAAGGAAGATGTTAAAAGATAATGAGTGAGGAGCGAGTGAATTTTACCTGAGTGGGTTTCGTTACTGTTCGACTGACTTGGTTCGGTGAAACGGAAACATGGAAACATCTCTCAGATCCCTTTCAACAAATTCGCTCCTTTTCTTCATCTGTTCTTAGTGTTCTACATAGTTCCTTTCTTTGCTTTTCCAAAATTCGAACCCAACAATTCCTTGCAATCTTTAATGTGAAATAAATAGAGGAACCTATGATGATTGCAACTTTTTATTATGAAATGTCATGAGTTTGTTTTTATGCTAGAAATCAAAGTTACAAAGAATAACTTCTACAACATCCTAAGTTTAGAAGATCAAACAAAACTGCAGAGGAGACTTGAGGAGGAACATCATTAGAACAGCTTCCGATATGAACATAATGATTGAGTCTTGCTAATGCATCTGTAACAAAGTTTCCATCCCGCCAAACATATGAGAAATCAGTTGCCCAAAACTGTGTCGTTAACAATTCATGAATATCCTCTTAACCAATATTGAATTCTGCAACAGAACTTTGATCTAGTTATAGATATCGTCTATAAGCAATCACCTTTGACATTTATCTCCATAATCTTATGGTAAAGAGTTGCAAAAGAAAAATGAGACCGACTCGTAATGCAAAAGCCTCGGCACATATAACATTAGACCACCCCAACGAGGGGCAGAGGCGCAGAGCTACAAAGAGTGCATGGCATGGCACCCCCGGCCCTCAATCATTTGCTCACACCCTACACCTTAGTGACCTTACAGACTATCAACAAGGGAAACTTTGCTATGTGACACCCCCAATAAGAGTTTTGTGTTTGGCCCCCAAGTCTTTATTTTCAGGCTCCGCCCTAGCCCTGATCGGCTATCTCTAATAACAAAGCCTGCTGAAGCATGTTTGATCTTGTAAACAACACAATCATAATTTAGTTTCATGAAGAAGAATGAGGATGATGCCATTTAATTAGAGCATTGGTACTTTTTGGCAGCTTAACATGGATATTGGTATCTCTCAAACGAATTATACAGCGCACCCGACATCTCCACCGTCTGTTTGAGCACGTGGACTTGGGCCGTTAGTTTGGCGTTTGCGGTCTGTTAGGTAGGCGCGAGTGATGGGGCTAGGGCAAGCAAGGATTAAAATCTATGCGATATATCTGATATATCCCCCGATATCTTCTTTTTTGGAGTAACCGATATATCTAGACGGGTAAATATCTTATCTTCCACCGATTCTGTCAAATAACTTCCAATATTTAGGAAATCTACAATAAATGTTTGATATATAAAGAAATATATGTAAAAAGTTTGGGCGTAAACAAGAATCACCATCAACAATATTCAAAAAGAGATATAAGGGGAACAGTTGACAGCTCGAAAGAGATATACAACTATCATATTCAACAGTACAATTCATAGAGTTATATGTTTTGGTTTGAATACAAGATTTTTGTGACCACCGTACCTCTTTTCAACCACTTGAAGTCTTTTTCTAGATGTAGATCAAGTTGATATTTATACAATTTATAAATAAATCTAATAAATTAAATATTTTAAAAAAAATTCGTCTCCAATTTCCATATTTTTTCTTCAATATCTTCGATATATCCTGTTTTTATAGTACCGATAGATATGCGGATATTTTAATCCTTGAGGGTAAGTAAGTGGATCAACTGTGGATGTGGATCTTTATGGTTTCGCCCATTATCGACGACGGAAGTGATCGTCTTCTTCTATGGAAGAGAGCCACATCGCAACCCCTTATCTCTTCTTGCTTAGAGTCCAGAAGATGGCTCGTTGTGTTCCAATTCCGGAAGACGAAGATATGACTCTGTAGCCTTCGACTGGAATCTCAAGGACCGAATCCTGAACGAGTGGAGATCGGCGTCTGAAAGGGTTAGGATCAGGCTGTGATGAAATTAAGGGTCAACATGCTTTCTTTGATGTGTAGTTGCGCACTACTAATTAACTTCTCATTCGTTTGATTTGCTTTAAGATTATTTTTACTACTCTTTAAATGTAGGGATGCTATTTCATGTACACTTCATTTCTCTGCATTTGGAGTTTGCTTTGAATATTGAGTGGTAACTGATGATGGATCCTGGTTCAAATTTTATCATTTCATCGATTAAAGCTGAAGCTAAAGCCTCCCTGTTTAAAAGGAATAGTTTTCCATAAGGGTCCAGTTATTTGCTAAGAAATGTTGTTCGATTAAATTGGAAGGAGCCCAGAAATCAAGAATGAAATTTAGCACAGCTTTTACTTTCTTTTAGGTGTTGGTGTTGGAGATTTTTGCTAACTAATGTCAGACTTTTCAGTCATGAAAGTTTTGGTTATGTAGTTTGTCATATCAATTCTTTGACGTATATGGTTTCGACTTACTAATTTGCAGTTTTGATGCCATGCAGGCTCATACAAAGGTGCTTCAAGAAGAAGTGAGGCTTTTAGAAAACCTTTCTCATCCGAAAATTGTTGTGAGTGGGAATTTCTGGCATCTATTCTAATTTCAATGACTTGAAGTGTTCCACATTTCTGACCCTGTACTTGGTTGGTTTTGGTTTCTTAGAGATGTTTGGGAACCGAGAGGGAGGATGAAACTTTGACTATGCTGTTGGAATATGTACCTGGTGGATCCATACAATCACTATTGGAGAAATTTGGATCTTTCTCTCTTCCTGTAAGCTTTTTGTCTACTAAATTATGGTAGCGTAGGTGTGTTCTGAATGCAAAAGTTATAGAAAAATCAGATATGGTCTGGTAGTCCCTTGATCTGTGTTGGTTATGTTCTTAGTGCATTTCGGATCTGAATTGTTGAGCAGGTAATAAAAAGATTCACGAAGCAGTTGTTGCTGGCTCTAGAATATCTACACATAAAAGGAATCATACATGGGGATATCAAGGTACTCTCTGCCTTACCTGCTAGTGATGTAAAGCATGTATAAAGTATAATGTCTGAAATCCTTCTCCTAATATTTTCATTGTGTAATCATGTATAATATGTACTGCTTATAAGTTTTCAGGGAGCAAATATCCTTGTTGGTGGTAAAGGGCGCATTAAACTAGCAGATTTTGGTACATCCAAACAGGTGCATATGAGTTGGTTTATACATTGCCTTGCATTTCGATTGTATAAGTTAGTGTAGTGTTCATTATGTACACCCCATCTAATTGTGAGGTGCATTATTGCAGGCAGCCATTTCAGGTGCAAAGCCTACGAGGGGTACACCATACTGGATGGCTCCTGAAGTCATTCGTGGGACTGGTCATGACTTGTAGGCATTATTTTACCCTCATAAGAGTGACTCTGTGCTAGGCATGCTTTCTGATGATACAATGAGATGTAGTTTTATTATGTTAATTTGATTTAGGGAAACATAGAGAGAGTTTCTTGATAGAGTGAGAAATTTACAAATAATTAAGGTAAAGAGGAATAGAAGTAACAAATATATATTCTCCAAGAACAGTGAATGTGAAAAATAAAATGTGATAATATAAGTGTGCCAGAAGCAGAGAAATAAGTTTTTATAACTCTAATTTGGAGATATAATCTTGCTAAGGACTGCTCTGTAGGAGAATAGTTTGGACAATCATGATTTTCAGCTTGTCCTTCTCTCATACTAACTACATAAGGTTCTTTTTATGAATATACAAGGTCCTTCCACTAAGGGATCTTTTTTTTTGACATATATGAGGGATGGGGGATTACACCAAATTTTCGATCGTAAAATTACATCTCCACTGTTCAATATGTAGATATAAGTATATCACTTATGCAAATTTTCAGAAATTTTGATGATCGTTAAGACATTGAAAACTACAATTTATAATTATAAGCATAAACAGTTCAAGTTTGACAGATTTGGTTCATTCATTGGTTTAATCTTGTTTGACACCTTAACGATCACCAAATTGACTGAAAATTTGCATAATTGATCTATATATAAAGACCAACAAACTAAACGGTGGAGATTCAAAAATATAATTGAAAAGTTGGTGTAATCCCCCATTCCTCATATATGTAAAAAAAAAAGATTCCTTAGTGGAAGGGCCCTATATCAGGCCACATATTCGTTTTGATTTTATCTAACGGCCTACAATTGTTTACATTGATTTGAATGACCAAATGATTATGGAATTAGTTGAAATTTTATAGACATGTTTCTTGCATATGAATCTAGAGGATCAACGGTTGAGATCGTTAAATGAAGTCATCTACTAATGTAAAATAGTAAAAATCCTCAAATTCTTAAAATAAGGAGATCCTCTTTAGATCCTATATATATATATAAGGAGGATCAGAGGCAAACGTCCGCATTTATTCTTACAGTGCTAATTTCCACTTTAGACTCACTTTTCAATCGAATTTTCACATCTCCACCGTCTACAAAATTTCTTATACCCACATACGGATATTGGCTAATCAAATGGTTAATTTTTTTTTCATTTTGGCTAATTTTGTTGGATTCATATGTAGATAAGTAACTAGGGAATATGTGGCTTTGATTGTCAAAATACATGCTAGAACTAAAAACATCCTTACTTTAAAAGTTTAAGGTCCTCTCTAGATCCAGACTATATACACACACACACACAGATTTTCTCAAGTGCGAATGTCCGTATTTATTTTTACGGTGTGAATTTCTACTTTACACTCATTTTTCAATCGAATTTTCACATCTCCACCGTCTAGTCTTTAGATACTAATGTATGGATCATTTCTGCAAAATTTCAGCCAATTTAGTTATTATTAGAGCATTCAAACTCAATTAAACCAATGGATGAACATAATTCTGTCGAACTTGAACCGTTTATGTTTATAACAGAAAAACGCAGTTTTGAGTGCTTTAATGATAATTAAATTGGCTGAAATTTTACAGAGATGATCCATACATTAGTATCTAAATACTAGACGGTGGAGATGTGAAAATTCGATTGAAAAGTGAGTATAAAGTAGAAATCCACACTATAAAAATAAATGCGGACATCCGTAGCTGAGAAAGATTGTATATATGTGTGTGTGTGTGTATATATATACAAAGCCGTTCAGAGGCGGACGTCCGCACGGTTCTTAAAGTGTGGACGTCCCTCCGTTCTCCACCCTCCGACGCCGACGACGGTACGCCTCCACCCCAGAAGACTCCAGCAGCGTCCCCGACTACTTTCCCTCACCGGCGAGTCCGTTTTTTTCTAGTTTTTTGGCGAGATCGATCTTGTTTGAAGTTTTGGGTGATCTCGCCGGAAAACAGGAAAAGAACGGACTCGCCGGGGAGGAAAAGTGGTCGGGGACGCTGCTGGAGTCTTCTGGGGTCGAGGCGCGCCGTCGTCGACGCCGGAGGGTGGAGAACGGAGGGACGTCCGCACTTTAAGGCCGATGCGGACGTGAGCCTCTAATCGGGCCTATATATACATATTTTCTCAGGTGCGGATGTCTGTATTTTTTCTTACGGTGCGGATTTCCATTTTATACTAATTTTTCAATCGAATTTTCACATCTCTACCGTCTAGTCTTTAGATACTAAGGTATAGATCATCTATGCAAAATTTCAACCAATTTGGTTATCATTGACACTCAAACTCAATTAAATCAATGGATAAACATAATTCTGTCAAACTTGAACCGTTCATGTTTATAACAGAAAAACGCAGTTTTGAGTGCCTTAATCATAACCAGATTGGTTGAAATTTTGCATAGATGATTTATACATTAGTATCTAAATACTAAATGGTGGAGATATGAAAATTCGATTGAAAAGTGAGTGTAAAGTGGAAATCCACACCGTAAGAATAAATGCGAACATAAGAATATATATATATAGTCTTTCTCAGCTGCGGACGTCCGTATTTATTCTTACGGTGCGGATTTCCATTTTACACTCACTTTTCAATCGAATTTTCATATCTCCACCGTCTAGTATTTAGATATTAATGTATAAATCAATATATATATACTGCCCAGGAGTGGCTCTGGACTTTATCTCCCGTCATTTATATTAACTTCTCAATCCCCATGTGGCGGACTACCGCCTATGAGTGGATCTTGAGTTGATCTATTTTCTTTACTTATTTTGTGAAGTGTTTTGATTTTTGTCCCTTAATTTTAAGGATTTCGATTTTATTTTCTTTTCCTTATCTTCTTTTAAGCCTGTTATTCTTTTCAACCAAACAATAAGTCCAGATCCAAACACTAAGTCCCAAGTGAGGCGTGAGAAGATGCGGCATGAGCGGTGTAGAGTGAGTAATAGTCTCTATAATCTTAAGCCAAGGATCTTAAATCCTCCTATCTTTTTAGTTTCGGCCCAGTTTTCTCTTCTCTTCCCAAAATGAGTCGACTATTTAGATCTAACTCAGTCACTTCTAGTTCGTCTAGGTCGTCCCTCAATAGAATCTCAGATATAGTCAATAAAGAACAAATAGAGTTTCAGTCAAACGATAACAAAGACATGAATGACTGGAATATTCCTAGAGTCCCTAGTCATGAAGTTTATAAGAAAAAATGGAGTCTTTCTTCATTCAAAAGTGAACACCATATTAAATCTCTAGAACAAGTTTATGCTTGTAGTAAACAACATGAAACTTGCCAACTTTTTAGTCCTGAATCAATTAAGAAACATATAAAAGATGGTCATAATTTCCTCCATATTTGATTAGTCCAAATCGGTGTCAAACCTTTAACTAGAAAGGGTCTTAATGCCTCTATTCTCTTATGTTTAAGAGATGCAAGATTTACTATTTTAATGACAGTACTCTTGGATTAATTGAGTCGAGTCTGTTTAATGATCCAGTTCATTTCAATTGTTTCCAAGATTTCACCATTAGCCTTAGTGACCATCATATCCTAAAAGCTTTAACCCTAAGTGTTAAAACTTCAGGTTATCATGTTCTTGAAGGAACCCAACATTTACCCTTAATATATAGGATCTATTATAAAGTCACTGATACAAATATGAATTTCCAAGCTATTAGTAAAAGTCCAAAAACCCACTCTCTTAATTCAAAGCAGTCAAGAAAACGCCAATATTAGCATTCCACACACAATCAGATGGTCAGATGTCCATGTTCGTTCTGAATGGTCTCTCACTGATGAAAATCAGCCATCCAATGCGCAACATATTCTTTCTGATTTAGACTGTATTCAACAGTTTAATGATGAGACGATAAGAATTAATTTTCAAAACTCCAGGATAAATCAAAATTCAAGAATTCAAGAAATAAGAAATTCCTCCAGACATTCCTTTGCTGGATCAACTATAACTGAAACAATGTCTAGACGAGATTATGATTTGGATAAAGAAATTAAAAATATTAGGATTAAAGAATTAGAAGAAGAATTACAAAAGCTCAAGATCAAAAACATCAGAACTACTTCCCAATGAATCTCAAAAATTTTCAATCACAGATGAAGATCAAACTTCTCCCACTACTTCTGATTTTTTAGTTACTCCCCCACTAAATCCTCAATTAAGCACTTACCCAACCTTTCGTAATTAACTATTCTAGATTAGATAAACATCTTGAATCAAAAGAAAATATTCTGAGGAGAAACCTCTATAGGATGAAGTTTCCTTTCATGGATCAACGAAAACAATTATTTAGTGATTGACAAACATTTATGCTTGAAACAAAATCTGAAATATTCTTTCTTCATTTTATAGATCAATTAAACAACCAAAAAATTATTCAAACATTAACAAAGGCAAGATGGAAAACCTCCACTAGCTCTATCGTTTCTAGTCATCATCCTGTTGAAACAATAGTAATTGATCACCTTAACAGTCCAATCATAGCCTCACTTTTTAAAATCGCTATAGAAGATCCAGAGACTAAGAAAATTAACCCAAAAACTAAAAAAATCTTTGAACAAAACAATTATACAAACCAGAGTCTAGTAACCATAGGAGCCCAGTCAGATAAAATAGAAATAAAGGTTGACAACATATCCTCTAAAGTCAATATTCTACCACAACCTAAACCAGAAACTCTTTTAGTTCATTTAAGTGAATTAAATAAACCTATCCTAAAGCCTACTTCTCCGATTCAAAAGATCGAACAGATGTTAGAAAAATTAAAAACTGAAACACTTGAACCCAGTAGAATTGCAGTAATTCATACCCAACAAACTTCTTCATCCATTTCATCCGAAAGCGATTCTAGTAATACTAGCCAAATTACAGAATTAAACCAAATACTTCAAACTTTAAATATAGAACCCTTAAAACAAGACATAATAGTTCATCAAAAAAAACGGCATTTTAAAACTTAGACAGAACGTCCTCTCCCTTTAGATATACAACTTAGTAATCATCTTAATAATCAATTCTCTGTTTATTCTGATAAAACTTATGAACTGAACATTGATAATTTATCAAAACAAGAAATCTTAAATAAATTACATCACATGTCTATGGCAGCCAATAGCTATGTCACTAATCATAATTTCAGCCAGCTGTAAATCATTAACATACTTTCCACAAGATTTACAGGAATGCTTCATTCCTGGTGGGAAAAACATCTCACTCATGATTCTAGATCATCCATTAACATGTCATCAAACGTGATGAAGATGAGACTCTCATCTTTGACGACCGCACATGAATGAGGATTTCTGATGCTGTTAATACCTTATTTTACACGATTATCCAACATTTCATAAGGACCCCGAGTCATATTACATCCAGAATTCATGATCAACTCAGTAACCTTAGGTGTCTTACCTTAAGTGATTTCAAATGGTACAAAGATGTGTTTATTTCTCGAGTTATGCTCAGAAATGATAGTAACCAACCCTTTTGGAAAGAAAAATGCATAAATGGTATTTCAAAATTATTTGCTCATAAAATCAAGCAAGTCTTTAGTAATGAAACATGTCACATTAAGTACTATTCTTTAACTTATGAAAATATAATTACAGTTATCCAAAAAGAACGATTAAAAATGTGTATAGATATGAAACTAAATACTCAAATAAAATCATATAAGAAAACAACTAAATACGAACTAGGAAATTTTTGTGAACAATATGACTTACCTCCCTTACCTCCTTCAAGGAGAAAAAAAGGCAAGCAATAAATTTTATTCCATATCATTCAAAAAGAAAATTTACACCTTATAAAAGTAACTCTGAGCCAAATAAATTTTATTCCAAAAAAAATTTCGAAAAAATTGGTCCAAGAAACCAAATCACCAACTAAAGAGTAAATCTTTCGATAAAAGTAAAACTAAATATTTTAAATGTAATAAGACCGGTCACTTTGCAAATAATTGTCCAGCTAAAAGTACTATTAATCAACTAAAAATCAGTCAAGAAGAAAAAGAGAAACTTATACATTTTAGAATTACGAAATACTGATTCAGAAAATGAAATGAGTGAAGATGACATCACGTTGATGAAATCTTCTTGCTCTGAATCCAATGAACATTCTTTCCCATATATTACTTTTGGGTGTAAGGATGCATGTAATTGTAAAACAATAAATGTTC
Organism: Fragaria nilgerrensis; assembly: GCA_010134655.1. Classification (NCBI taxonomy): domain Eukaryota; kingdom Viridiplantae; phylum Streptophyta; class Magnoliopsida; order Rosales; family Rosaceae; genus Fragaria; species Fragaria nilgerrensis. Next base: position 32,841,917 of record CM020978.1, read on the forward strand.
TTTCCAAGCAGGAAGAGAAAAAAGAATTATTAATTGATTTAATAGGTAAAATAGATAATCTTAAGCTTAAATCTGAGTACCTTAAAAAATTTAAAAAATTAATTACCCAAGAAAATGTAGTAAATCCTCCCTCACAAAAAATTATTCTTACTACAACTTTTGATAAATTTTCTACTTAAAAAGAAAATAACAATGCAAGATTTGCAACATAAAGTTAAAACAATCAAGAGTCCAATACATACTTTACAATAAACACATTTAGAACTTACAAATGATAATAAAGAAATTAAACTTACTAAAAATAAATAATCAATTTCTTAAGTTACAGGATCCCCCTGAAAATCCTTCTCCAAATCCTTTTTCTGCAAATAACAAAGCTGAAATTTCTGAGAACAATACTATTAGTACCATACGTCAAATACAACTTAAAAATGGTACACTACTGTCCAACTCAAAATAAAAGATTTCCAAATAACAATAACAGCCCTTATTGATTCCAGTACAGATCTTAACTGCATTCAAAGAAGGCTTAATACCTTCAAAATATTTTGAAAAAACAAAAGAGTCTTTACGTTCAGCCAATAGAACAAAAATAGATATTAAATATGAAATTCCTAAAGCCCATATATGCCAAAAAAATGTGTGTTTCAAAACTCCGTTTGTCTTGGTAAAAAATTTAACCGATAAAGTAATTTTAGGACTTCTTTTCATACTTTAATTAACACCGAATATGATGACATTATTACCTACCCTTTTAATGAACCAGTCAAATTTACTTTTCTTTCTAACCCCAAAATCCATACTCTAAAAGCATTTTAAGAAAATAATATTTTAAAAACCGTTAGTCGCATTCAAGCAACAAATAAACAAATAACATTTCTTCAAGAAGAAATTAATTTCAAAAGAATCGAAAATCAACTCCAAAACTCTTTTCTTCAGCAAAAATTCAAAACTTTTGGAAAAAATTACCAAAGATATATGTTCTGATATTCCTACTGCCTTTGGTATAGAAAAATCCATATTGTTTTCTTCCTTACATCAAAGAATTCAATGAGAAAAATATCCCTACTAAAGCTCGTTCCAAATGAGTCATGAAATAATGGATTTTTGTAAAAACGAAATTAATGATTTACTCAACAAAGATATTATCCACCTTAGTAAATCTCCTTGGTCTTGCCCAGCTTTCTATGTTCAGAAAAATGCTGAACTCGAAAGAGGAACTTCTCGGTTAGTTATTAACTACAAACCTTTTAACACAGTCTTGAAATGGATCAGGTATCATATTCCTAATAAACGAGATCTCATTAACAGGTTAAACAAATATATTATCTTTAGTAAATTTGATATGAAGTCGGGATTTTTTCATATCCAAATCAGTGAAGCTGACAATACAAAACTGCATTTGTCACACCCTTTGGTCATTATGAATGGAATGTTATGCCATTCGGCTTAAAGAATGCCCCTAACGAATTCCAAAACATAATGAATGACATTCAATCCTTATAGTCAATTCTCGATCGTCTACATTGATGATGTTTTGATTTTTTTTCACAATCAATTAATCAACACTGGAAACACTTGCACCATTTTTTTTCCATAATAAAGAATAATGATTTAGTTGTTTCTGCCTCAAAAATCAAATTATTCCAAACCAATATTCGTTTTCTTGGATTTAACATTCACCAACTCCAAATTAGACTCATTGATAGAGCAATACAATTTGCTGATAAATTTCTATATATCATTTTAGATAAAAATCAATTACAAAGATTCTTAGAATTTTTAAACTATGTAGCTGATTTTTAAAAAAACCTTAGAAAACACTGCAAACATCTATTTGATTATTTTACAAAAAAACCTTGCTCCCTAGACATCAGTTCATACATTGTTAGTCAAAAAAATAAATAGTCATGTTAAAACCCTCCCATGCTTAGGTATGTCTGATTCCCCTATAAGATAGTAGAAACTAATGTCTCTGAAATAAGTTATCCTCAAACAACAAGTTTCTCCCAATCATCCAGAACAAATTGTTCGATTTCATTCTGGAATATGAAACCCAGCTCAATCAAATTATAGTACTATTAAGAAAGAAATTTTATCAATTGTATTATGGTATTATGTATAAGTAAATTTCAAAATGATTTATTAAATCAAAAATTTTTGGTCCGAGTTGATTGTAAAAGTGCAAAAAATGTTTTAGAAAAAAATGTTCAAAACATTGCTAGCAAACAAATCTTTGCCCGTTGGCAAGCAATCTTAAGTATTTTTGATTTTGAAATTACATTCATTAAAGGAAGTGACAACCATATCCCAGATTTCCTAACTCGTGAGTTTCTACAGGGCACCAAAACATGAAGCCTAGCTCATCCAAAAGGAGAAATCTTGAAAAATCAGTATCTATGTTGTCACATCCCGACCCTTAAATTTTTACCTTATTTACCAGCTTAATTATAATAGAATTTTACCGTTTTCGTCAATGAGTCTATAGTTTATTGGTCCCCAGAGGGGTTTTGAGGGACGTTTATTTCGGAGGATTTGAGGTCAGGGGATTGGTTGATGATATTAGAAATTTGCTAAGGGATGTCATGGATCGAGCTCCACACCCTCATGCGGTGAAAAGGAGAGAAGTTTATGAGGCTGGAACCAGAGTTCAAGAGTGCCAAGAGACCCCTTGATGCTCACAATTGGGTGGATAACATAGAAAATGCTTTTGCGATCACTGAGTTACCAGAAGAAAGAAAGGTGAAGATGACAGTGACTTTTCTAGATGATTCAGCACATCACTGGTGGTCGCTTGCCAGCATGAATGTTGAGGATGCTCTGAGTATGTCGTGAGAGCAGTTTAAGACTTTTCTTGGGGCAGTATTTCAATCATGTCCACCGCAGCAGAATTCAGTCGGATTTCCTGCATATGACGAAGAGAGAATCATAGAGTTCCAGGAAAGATTCACTTCCATGAGCTACCATGTGTCATATTGAGATGTTCATTTGGGCACTTGGTGGAGTGTATGCAGACAAGATGGGGGTAATTTACCTGACTTTTATGGATGCAGTTGGTGCAGCCATGGCCATTGAGTCCAGGGGGACATATGGTGTTCGGCCCCGTGATTACAGTGGCTCTAGTCAGGGTCCATCCAAGAAGGCTGCTTCATCATCCGCCTCTGGGTCTTCTGCTAGTAGTGACAGTAGTGAGGGATCGAGCTCTGGTGCTCGGAACAGGAATATATGACATTTCAGGAGACCTTCTCGAAGTCATTTGGGTAGGCAGCAGTCTGGGCAGTATGGTTCTAGTGGCAGTTTCCAGGGTGGGTAATTCGGTAGCCAGACTTATTCTTATAGGCAACAACAGTTTTCTAGGTGCTTTGAGTGTGGTAGTCTGGACCACTTCAAGAGAGATTGCCCATTGTTGGCTCAGAGAACCACCCCCACCCTCACTCAGCCAGTTGGTTAGCCTTCAGCTAGAGGCTCTAGTAGTGGTGCCCAGGGCAGTGCTTCGGTCATAGGTGGCTCTCAGCGGGGCAGTGGACAGCGTGGACGTCCCATGACTCGCGCTAGACTGTATGCTATGACCCAGCAGGAGGGTCGTACTTCTCCGGATGTCATCATTGATACGTTATTAATTTTTGGTCAGCCTGCATTTACTTTAATTGATCTTGGAGCCACGCATTCATTCATGTCTAGTAGATTTGCTCTCCATGCCAATGTGCCATCATCGTCTCTTCCAGACGAGTGACATGTGTCTCTACCCTTCGGTGAGGTGATGAGAATTAATTGGGTGTTTAGTGGATGTGAAGTTTTAGTAGAGGGATTTAATTTCAAGGCCAATTTAATTCCTATAGAGATAATGGAGTTTGATGTGATCTTAGGGATAGACTTTTTAGAAACATATAGAGCTTGGTAGATTGTTTTCAGAAAGTAGTGGTGCTTCGAAGTCTAAGTGGATTTGAGGTTGCTTTTCAAGGGGAAAGATATGTTATTTCGAGTTGCCTAATTTCCGCTGTTGCTGCAAGAAAATTATTAAATAAAGGCTGTCAGGCGTATTTAGCTCATGTGGTGGATACAAGTATGAGAGTAGAAGATATTCCAGTAGTAAGGGAGTTTCCGGCTGTTTTTCCTGAAGAGTTGCCTGGTTTGCCTCCTGCAAAGGAGATAGACTTCTCTATAAAATTACTTCCCGAAACTATGCCTATCTCTCGGGCACCTTACAGAATGGCTCCAGCCTGACCACTGCTAGGTCATAGCATGCAGTCTAGCGCGAGTCATGGGACGTCCACGCTGACCACTGCCCCGCTGAGAGCCACCTATGACCAAAGCACTGCCCTTGACACCACTACTAGAGCCTCTAGCTGAAGACTGACCAACTGACTGAGTAGGGGTGGGAGTAGTCCTCTGAGCCAACAATAGACAATCTCTTCTGAAGTAGTCCAGACTACCACACACTTAAAGCACCTAGAAAACTGTTGCTGCCTATAAGAATAAGTCTGGCTACCGGATGACCCACCCTGGAAACTGCCACTAGAACCATACTGCCCAGACTGCTACCTACCCAAATGACTCCGAGAAGGTCTCCTGAAACGTCATATATTCTTGTTCCGAGCACCAAAGCTCGATCCCCCACTACTGCCACTACCAGCAGAAGACCCAGAGGCGGATGATGAAGCAGCCTTCTTGGATGGACCCTGACTAGGGTCACTGTAATCACGGAGCCAAACACCATATGTCCCCTTTGACTCAATGGTCATGACTGCATCCATAAAAGTCGGGTAAATTACCCCCGTCATCTTGTCTGCATACACTCCACCAAGTGCCTCAATGAACATCTCAATATGACACATGATAACTCATGGAAGTGAATCTTTCCAAGAACTCTATGATCCCCTCATAATCTTTCTTCGTCATATGCAGGAAATCCGACTGAATTCTGCTGCGATGGACATGAATGAAATACTGCCCCAAGAAGAGAGTTTTAAACTGCTCCCACGACATACTCAGAGCATCCTCAACATTCATGCTGGCAAGCGACCACCAATGATGTGCTGAATCATCCAGAAAAGTCACTGCCATCTTCACCTTTCTTTCTTCTGGTAACTCAGTAATCGCAAAAACATTTTCCATCTTATCCACCCAATTGTGAGCATCAAGGTGTCCCTTGGCACCCTTGAACTCTCTGGCTCCAGCCTCATAAACTTTTCTCATTTTCACCGCATGAGGGTGTGGAGCTCGATCCATTACATCCCTCAGCAAATTTCCAATATCATCAACCAGTCCCCTGACCTCATTGCCCTCATCGGCATTGGTCGAAGTAGCCACACGGGGTTGCCGTGGGCGCCTAGGAGGCATAATACCTGAGGAAGAAAATATTTAGTAGTCCATAAACAAGACTAACTCAACTATCACACATACCCAATAACACATAGCTTCAAAAGCATAAAATGTCAATGAATCCGCCGCCGACGGATCATCTCTATAGACACTACGTGCTACTTAGGCAAATATGATAGTGACAAGGAAGCAAATCTAGGATCCCGATCTGACACTATTGATTCAGGCACACCATAAAGCCTCACAATTTCATTCACATAAAGTTCCGCCAATTTATTCAATTTATATTTCTTTCCCACTGGGAAGAAATATGCAGACTTGGTGAGTCTATCCACAATCACCCAAATACCGTCGTGCCCTTCACGGGTACGAGGTAAACTGAAAACAAAATCCATGGTCCCACTTCCGCACTGGAATAGGCAACGGCTCGAGCAATCCAGAAGGCTCCTGCCTTTCAGTTTTACTTGCTGGCAAAGCAGACACCTACTCACAAAAGCTGCAATTTCCCTCTTCATGTTTGGCCACCAATAATAATCTTTCAAAATCCGATACATTTTTGTGCTACCCGGATGAGCAGCATAAGCGAAACTATGAGCTTCCTCCAAAATCTCACTCTTCAACTCTTCATTTCTTTTTGGAACACAAAGCCGATTCTTAAACAATAAAGTTATATCCCTTTTAACTGAAAAATGATCGGCTACGGCTCCGTTTAAAGTTCTTCCTATCAATCGAACTAGGGAGTGATCATTATTTTGTGCTTCCCCCGCACTCTATAAACCAAAACTGGCCTCACATGAAAACTAGCTACTAAGGCACCCACTTCATCCACCCCTGAAGCTCGCAACTCAAAAAGAAGTGGAACTCGAACCATCTTTATAATAGATAAAGATATTGAGGGATTTCGACTAAGAGTATCAGCTACCACATTAGTTTTTCTAGGATGATACTTGATAGTGCAATCATAATCAACTCCATCCACCAAACAGAAGATTAGCCATTCATGGTTTCTCAATTTTGATAGAAAATTCAATCGCCAATTCCCTAGGAATAATCATGGATGCCCTTATGACCTTCTCCCCTCAAATCTCCATAATGCAGTCACTAAATTCACTTCAGTTATGACCTTCTCAGAATATGAGAAAAGGTTTCCTCCTATTCTCCAATTCATGACTAAATATAAAATCCTTTAGATTTTCAAATGGCAATATAAATTTGAATATGAAAATCACATGGTCTTAAGACAACTCTTAGTCAAATGGTGGGATAAATTCAATACTGAAAGAGTTTTATCATAATTCAGTGAAGAATTTTCAGTTATTCCATCCAGTTCAAGAGCTCCGGTTTCTATTCAGCCAGCATCTCTGATCCCTCAGTTAAAGTCCCAGACTCCTCAGTCACCATCCTCTTCCAAGAAAAAAGCCTTCAGTTCATCATCATCCTCCAAAGCAGATGAATTAAAGGAATTGACCAAGTAATTACTACAACAAGCGGCCAGTTTATCCATAGATGATGAAGGAGAACACTCTCCATCAGAATCATCATCAGCTCCTAGTCATCAAGGTTCTCCCAGTCATCCAACCAGGTGGGCCGATTATGAAGATAGTCAAGATCTATATGCTGAGTTTGTTTAGTTAAAGTCTGGTCCAAAAGCAAGATCATGCCTATTAAACTCCCAGTCAAAATTTCCACCGAAAGTATCAGCAATGAATCAGTGGCAGACAAGTTACTATTCACCAAAAGTAAATATGTCCCAGTCAAACTAGACTTGACTAAACAAACTCAGCATATGGATTTTGAATATCTTCATAATCGACCCACCTGATTGGATGACTGGGAGAACCTTGATGACTAAGAGCTGATGATGATTCTGATGGAGAGTGTTCTCCTTCATCATCTGTGGATAAACTGGCCGCCTGTTGTAGTAATTGTTTGGCCAATTCCTTAATTCATCTGCTTTGGAGGATGATGAACTGGAGGCTTTTTTCTTGGAAGAGGATGGTGACTGAGAAGTCTGGGACTTTAACTGAGGGATCAGAGATGCCGGCTGAATAGAAACCAGAGCTCTTGAACTGGATGGAATAACTTAAAATTCTTCACTGAATTAGGATAAAACTCTTTCAGTATTGAATTTATCCCACCATTTGACTAAGAGTTGTCTTAAGACCATGTGATTTTCATATTCAAGTTCATATTGTCATTTGAAAATCCAAGGAATTTTATATTTAACCATGAACTGGAGAGTAGGGGGAAACATTTTCTCATATTTTGAGAAGGTCATAACTGAAATAAATTTAGTTTAGTGACTGCATTCTGGAGATTTGAGGGGAGAAGGTCATAAGGGCATCCATGATTATTCCACCAATCACCGAACCACATAGGGAATTGGCGATTGAATTTTCTATCAAAATTGAGAAACCATAAATGGCTAAAATCTTTTGTTCGGTGGAGGAATATTTTACTCCATGCTTCAATGTAATCATGATAACTAAATGCGAGTGTTTAATTTGTGAGGAGTAGAGGGGGAATCACCCCATTGAGATAATGAAATGATTCTGATTATGTAGAGGGAATGATATAATATTTTAGATAAGTCTTTTGGTTATGGATTAGTTTAATAGATAATGACTCAGATTTATACAGAATGTCTTTATAGAATGCTAAAGGTTTACCTGGAAGTTAATGAGAATTTGGGCCAAAATAACTTTTTACTAAGGAAATGAGATTTTTTCTATGACTCATAGAAGGTTCAATATAAACAGGAAATGTTCAGCCCTGTCAAAGTAAGGAGATGATTTTTTATAATTGACTGGAAGGTTGGAATCTGTTTTATAGGGGTCGTATTGGTTTACTAAGGCTGACTGGTAATTGGGTTTAATCAAACTGAGGGTGATATCAAGAGCACTATATTGATTGACTAATGGAATGGGGGAATGACCTGCATAAGGAACTATGTTGGGGTTTAACTCAGGTGATTCTTTCTTAACTAGGAAAGATGACATAGATACTGATTTTCCAGGATTTCTCCCTTTGAATGAGTTGGGCTTCATGTTTTAGTGCCCTGTAGAAATTCACAAGTTAGGAAATCTAGGATATGATTGTCGCTTCCATTAATGAATGCAATTTCAAAATCAAAAATACTGAATTGCTTGCCAACAGGCAAAGATTTGTTTGCTAGCAATGTTTTGAACATCTTTTTCTAAAACATTTTTTACACTTTTACAATCAACTCGGAACAAAATTTTTTGATTTAATAAATCATCTTGAAATTTACTTATACATAATACCATAATACAATTGATAAAATTTCTTTCTTAATAGTACTATAATTTGATTGAGCTAGGTTCCAGATTCTATAATGAAATCGAACAATTTGTTCTGGATGATTAGGGGAAACTTGTTGTTTGAGGATACCTCCATAACCTATTTCAGAGGCATCAGTTTCTACTATCTTATAAGAATCAGATAGAGGGATACTTAAGCATGGGAGGGTTTTAACATGACTCTTTATTTCTTTGACTAAAAATGTATGAACTGATGTCCAGGGAACAAGGTTTTTTTTTTGTAGTCTATCAAATATTTGGGCATTAGTTTTCAAATATTTGGGCTTTAGTTTTCAAATATTTGGGCATTAGGGCATTTTCCCTTATTATTAACCACAACAGCTAAAATTAGGCAGTGGTAATAGTAGAACTAAAGATGGGATCCCCTTGTCAAATCAGTATGTTTTTCATATCAAACACATTACATTTACATACCTTTTACCTTATTCCTGCAATCAATTCTAAGAATCTTTATGTACCATCATCACATAAGGCATGCTAGGAATGCACTGCAACCATCCCATATCATCAGATGAATCTCGCAATGTTCTCTGTACACAAGATGCGATGCTACAGATGTAAAAGGAAATCTGAAATTAGTGTTTAAGTTTACTACAAGCAATGAACAGCAGTGATACTCAAAGAAACATTTCAAACTGTGAATACCATTGATACTCAAAGAAACATTACAGATTATTCAGAAATGAAAAATACTTCTATATAAGATGTTAAGATCATATGGCTAACTGTTCACGTGTAACATGGATCTTTTTAGGCTATATCTATTGATTCTTTGCTATTCACGCCGTTACCAAGAGCTGCATAGACCAAGACATCCTCTTATTTCAGATCAAAGTCAGATACCCTACTGTAAAATCCATGTAGCTATGTTGATAGAAAAGATCTATATGAGGAGTACGCACCTAGCAAAAGGCTCATGTCTATACTCAACTCTTGTCTATAAATTTGCATGCAAAAACATGACATGTATTAGAGAAGCAAAAGGCAGGATTATACACAAACGAACATATAGCAAAAGTATGAAGAGAATGCACCTAGCATGTAAAGAGATTGTAAGAGCAATGTACCAAATTTTAATATTCATGAGCCCTCTCCTGAAAAATACAGGCACGGAATGCATAATATGCATCAGTATTTCATATTGTCATGAAGAAGAACAGCTACTGGTAAAGCAACAAGGGCTACAGATGCATTGATGCAGCTTCCAGAATATGCTTTAGTCTTAATTTCACTATATAGAAACAAATGCAAGCATACTAAGAATTGATTTTAATTCAGTTTACGTCATATGCATTGAATTGACTTGAATTCAGAAATGATTTTATTTAAGCTTTGACTATGAAAACAAGGTCAAGGTGCAAACAGATGTCTAAATTCCAAGTAAAATCTATGCTATGACCTGTGCAACAACAACAATAATATGGGGCAGCAATACTCTCATAAAATTAACAGAAGGAATACTTGATAAAAACATGAATTACTGCTGCACTTAAATTGATTGGATTCTACAGCTAACGAATTATACAAGTCCATGCCAGACTGTATAAATCAATGAACTGAATCAAGAGGTACCTCTACAGCCAGTAGCTGAAGCTGAAGCAAATTCGTAAGGCCAGAGATGAAGCAATTTCGAATGGCCTGGCTTCCATTAACGCCAATCGAAAAAGAGAAACGGAATCAGAGGGATTGATTAGAAATTTGAAGAGTGAAAAATCCGAAGCAGTAAACCCTAGAAAATCAAATCGGAGTGAGTAGAGTAGAGTGAGAGATCGTACCGACTGGAAGTGGCGGCGATCGACGATCGTTGAAGAGAGGCAGATCGTCTGATACGATTATCAAATGGTCTCTCAGATTTAGTTCCAAGGAGATAGGCACAAGAGAAAGAGGGCCACTATAAATCCACAGTCGCACAAACAGCGCGTGCCAACCACTCCCCGTTAACTTTTCCGGGTGCGCCTTGTTTACTTCTAGGTTTCCAATGTGCGCCTTGAATCCGGCTTTGTTCATATTAAGAAATAGTAATTGCATCATATGAAGAAACTTTGAAGGTCCAGTCCTCAATCGTTAGAGGCAAGATTGATGTGTCTTCCGTCTTCACCACTGGAATTGAACGGACAGATTCAACGCCGTGTAACTTGTTCAAGAAAAGAGAGCTAAGTTGCGCCCTAGTGATGATAAGAAAGATGAGAATGCGCATGGAGTCCCACATCGAGAAATAGGCAAAGCACGGGTCGAACTCGAAGGTATAGAATGGGGAAGCTTGGGCTTTAGAAAGGCATGATCCTTCAGGCAGAAACGGGATATGATGAGTGGTCAAAATCGTTTTAATGCGAGATGGGTGTCCGCCCCTGCCTGGTTACGACAATTGGGCATCCCCATCTTAACCATCTGATCCCCAACTCTTTAAATCAGTTCAACATTTTCCAAAAGAAAATCATTATATTTATTTTTTCTTATTTTTGGGGTAGTTTAAACATATTAAATCAGTTTAATATTTTTTTTGTTTATGCGGGATTGGCGGAGTCTTAGGCCGTCTAGGCGGAACCCATTTGTGCTCGGCCAAGAAAAAAATGGAAGAGATTCAGTTTATTATATTTCTTTTTATGCGGGATTGGCGGATTCTTGGACCGGCTAGGCGGTTCCCAGTTGTACTGGGCCCATCCACGTTTGTTGGTCACGCCTAAAAAAGTCTCAAAAACCTGATCCTTCTGGTTCTCTGTATTTATGGGCAGTTTTCATATTGGAATTTGGCATAAATTTTCTTTACTCTAATTTTCATCTTAGTGTTAATTTACTACCTTAGTTTTCATTTCAGGTAATTTGCTTTCTTAACTATTAAATCTGTCAATTTGCTAACTTTCTATCAAATTTGCTACTTTAGGTTTTTAAAATTAACCAATTTACTTATCAAAATTTCAAGACTAACTTTAACCTTCGATTTTCAGAATTAATTGATGTTTGGATGAAGAAATGAACAAAATAAAATGACAAAGAGGTAGCAAGTTGACTAATTTTAAAAACATAAGGTAGCAAATTGGTTAATTATGAAAAGTTAGGGTAGCAAATTGGTTGAAATGAAAGTTAGGGTAACAAATTAATACTAAGGTGAAATGTAGGGTAGCAATTTAGCTAAAAAGCTTGGAATTTGTTAGCAGACATATCAAGGTTAGTGATTGCATAACTATAGGGGGGCAGTGAAAACAATATGACGGATTCCAACTGATAAATGGAACAAAGCAAAAAAAGAAAATTTGAAGTTTCAAAGTGTTTTGTAGGGTAAAAGAATAAAGGGTAAAATATTATATAGTCTTTGTGTTTTAAAGTCAACATCTGTTTAGTCTGGTTTTATTTTAATCTGAATAATCCTTAAAGTCATGATATTTCATCCAAATAGTCCTTATGATCTTTAACTGAGAAAATTGTCGAAAAAACTATTTGAATAAAAAATCATGACTTTAAAGACTATTCAGATTAAAATAAAACCATAAGGACTATTTAGATGAAAAATTGTGACTTTAAAGACTATTCAAATTAAAATATAACTACAAGACTACACAGATATCGACTTCAAAACACAAGGACTAATGAAATTTCAATTCAAGAACAAAACACAGAGACTGAAGCCTTCAAAAGTTTTGTAAGGTTCAAACTCGTCGGAGCTGCAATGCCTCATAAAATCTGGATTTAAATACCAGTCATTTCATCACTGTTTCACAAGACAACATATAGCTCAAAATTAGTAATCAGCAAACTAAACTGCCGACTGTGGCGATAGACCTGAACTTTTACGTTTACATGGGATTTTTGGCAACTGTGCTAAACACTCTTCTCAGCTATCCAAACGGAAGACACCAGTAACAAGCTAGTTACTAATTCTTGTATAAATAAAGCTACCACCGTATAAGGGGATGTATATACACAATAAACCAATAACTCACCTGAAAATATATATACAAGAAACGCGATTTGAATACTGGACATATGGTTGTGGAAAAAATGGGAGGCTAAGTTTGAAAATTGAACCTAGCCTAACCCATCAATGACATCCAAGGAATTAGCTCTTGGCTGATCCTTTCCCCTTGCATTACATTCCCTTGGAGGGGAGCTTCCGGTGCTCTTGCTCAAAGCCCAAGCTTTAGTTCCTTTCTTCTTGCACATAGCAAATTCCTGACTCTTGCTAATTCCAGGAACCCTTTTCATCCTCCCAATAACATCATCCAGCAAATTTCTATCTTCTTCTGAAAGTTGTATTCTTCGGGTCTTATTTGTACTGTAATCCATGGATTGCATTCGCTGCATCTTGGAGTGCAAGTCCAGTCCCCTACGAGTTGGAGACCGTATAGGCAAGGGCTTTAAACCATGATCACAATGTCTTACAAGGTTGATTAGCTGGTGAAGCCACGTCACTAATTCAAGGATGTAAGCATCTGTCTTTTGCTTATCTGCGTGATACAGTGTCTGGAGGCGGACCAAGTGGCTTTCTGAGGGTGTATTTTTCCCGAACTCAGTACTGTAAAATGTAAAGGCAATATCAGAATTCTTTACATTAAAAAAAATAGTGTACATTGATATAAGAAATTGCATCTTGTCCATATAAATGATATTCAGAGAAAGAGAGAGGCTTGACTGACCCAGAGTTTGCCCATTCTCCCACCCACCCAAAACCTTGATGAGCTCTGTCACAAGACAAGAAACAAGACATTACTTTATGTGAAAAACATAATCACTCATCAAGAGAATGAAATCAAGCACAAGGAAAACAATTGATGACAGCTTCAAATTACTTGTTTGTATTTGAGGCAACAGGAACAAGCCAGTGGAGAGTCTTCTCCATTTCAGCTTTGACCTGAGAAACTATAAGCTGCAGAAAACATAATACGAAAATAATCAATAAAGGAGGTATGATCTTTCCAATAATATAAATCCAGGAGAGAACATTGAGATGTTGTAGACAATATGTATGTGTTGATGAAAATAAATAAACAGGGAATGAACCAATGTCAGAATTTCAGTTGTAATACCTGTTCCTTGGCATCAAGAGTTTGCAATCGGGATCTAAAAGCTTTCTTAACACTATCTGGCAACCCATGATATAAGTTGTCCCTTGTATTTGGTGGAAGAGAGGTTGGTCGAGACGCCTGTTAAAAATATCATGCATATACAATGAAATTCTATTTCGTAAGTTTGCACAAACTATAGGAGCCAAAGAAAAATGAACTCACAATGTTATCTATCTGGCTTATCATATTGGCATAGTGTAATGCAAGACCAGCTGCACCTAGTCTTTGAGGATTTTTGCCCTTCTCCCCTTTCGCGAGTGTTAAACCTGTCAAGTAACGAGCAACTATCACAAGCAGCCACCAAAGACACTGACCATATTGTGTTACCCACAGGGCCACCAATGAAGTCTACACACCCTAACTTCTATAGTGTGCACAACAGCTCTTGTGAAGAACAAAGCTAGAATACTCAGTTATATCCAGTGACAAATTTCTATCAGTGTGTCAGATGTTGCTCATACCATTATCACCAAATGCTTCCGATATTGATTGATGTATATAAGCAACAATATCTACAAGTTTCTCGACAATCTGCAAAGAGAAATATAATTTGATTACAATGAGTAAAATAAATCCAACAGAATTTTGTTGTGCCCTGTCAAGGGCAAATACTGAGTACTGGCCGCAATATCTTCCAATTCCTTGACAAGGATTTTCCATCATGCTATCTCTTAGAGAAATTTCAAAAATGGTTCAGAATAGTACCTCATCCAAATTTTTGGCCCAAAGAGATTTCTTTTTCAAGGTCCTCACAAGCTTTCTTTGTTGTTTTAATTCACTTTGTAACATTGTCAGACTTTCTCCTACAATTTCAAAGATAACACCCAATTAATATTGCTGCCTTCATGTTGTTTGTAGGTATCAACCAGGAATTTATCATGCACTGACATATAGAGAAAGCATTCAAGAAAAAAAATTAAGTGCTCAACCAAACAATGCACTTTGTCAAGTTAAAGAGGAAGTTAAAGATCACTAAAAAAATGAAATGTAAACAATTCTAATGGGGAACATAGGTCAACCAAAGCAAACTGTGATATGACAGAGCAAGAAAGAAACATAGGTTGCTTGATTCTGGCATTATTAACAATATCGGCAATGCTGTTTAAAAAGCATGCCTCTGTAGTAGCACATTGCATAAATAGAGAAAAGATGGGATAGAAGAAAATAAAAGAATCATAATATCGACTAATTGCTTAGAATATTTTGAATCTACACGCTAAACAATAAAGAAGGTTGGACAAGAAAATTCTCATGCCTAACCTCTAAGAGGGAGATGCAAGGCCTTAGCTTCCTCAAGCTTTCTCCTGTAATCTTGTTCGAATCTGTCCAAAGCACTAAACTCATGGTATAATTCCTACAAACATTGAAAAAAGTTAGCTTCCCCGAGTTGGCATTATATTGTGTGATAAAAACGTAATACATTGAAAAATATAGATATGCAACATACAGAAGTATGCTGAGCAATAGTGGTCAATTCCTGCATTGTCATTTCTGCCTCTGATCTTAGCATTTTGTGACCTGGATCCTCAGAATCTAATCTGAAATTCAATTATATAAACCATATATTACAGTTAGCATCAATTGGTACATATATTCTACCAAATAGTCTAAAAATCGACCCCACCTTGTGAAATATCGACTCAGGTTATGCCATTGTGGGTCTTTACACAGGTTGCCAAACCTAATTACTTCGCGTGAGAAAAGATCAAGTTCTTCCCTACATATCCCCAAGAAGCAAAAGTTTAGAGCTACCAAAAGGTAACAAAAACGCTACAAACACATTCACACTATTGTCTCTCAAAAGAGGAGAACCTTTTGTCAGCGGCAGCTATACTGAGCAACTCCCTCATATCTTTGGACACCAAATTTTGTACACCTTGCGAATACATAACCTCTCCCTTGAGGAACTGGATATTCTTTTCGGAAAGCGATTGCAACAAGTTTGCTCCCTTGGTGATTGTGTTAGCTACTTCAAACGATAGTATAGATATTCTATTGCCTCTAGAACCCCCGGTAAGAAAACCGCTATTGGTTTGCAAATTCGATACGCTACTGCCTAGTGTGTCCAATACTCCTACTGCCTTCTCCAGGCCTGCAATTCCGGCTCTCCCTATAAATGAGTTCCTCTGCGAAATCTACAACAGAACAAGAAAAAATTACACCAATAATGCCACAACAAATGCATCTAAAATTCAATAACAACAAAAAAAAAAATCAAAATTCCAATTCTGATAAAACAAACTAATATTATGAATTACCTTGGCAGCTCCACTCCTGGCCGGAGTCGACGGTTTCAGCTCGCTAGAAAACGACGATCGGAGCTCGCCGGAATCGTACTTGTGCGGTGTTCTGAGGGCGTCAATTTCATCGGAGAATGAAAAATTATCTTTCAGCCCGTTCACACTCTTCTTTAGCTTACCGGAAAACCCCAAATTTTTAGTATCTTGATCACTAAACCCGGCCGAGCAAACCGCCCCCATCGTTCACTAATTCACTTCACCAATTCACAAATTCAGCTAAATTTCAGGGAATTCGAACCAGAAAACCACGATTATTTCAATTTCTCAGCTAAAAAAATCGAGTGCAAATAGTCAGAAGCATTACCTTTAGAATTTCCAAGTCAGTGAGAGCGAAATGGATTGAAATTCTTGCCCACAAAAGTAGCAGAGGATTGAGCTGAGCAGGATTATGAGGACAAAGTCGAAAGAGAGAGAGAATTCGAGAAATGTAGAGAAGAAAAATGGGAGGTGTTTGACTGAAATACAAAAATGACAAGAGAGGAATTTTCTTTATGACTGATTTGGTTTGGTATGGAAAAAATAAGCAAATGACGCGTCTACCAAACGAGGAACGGAAATCTCGTGGGATTTTTTTGACTACCAGAGATGAGATTCATTTGCGTACGGAATCCAAATTTTTTTTTGGTTCAAATACACGATAATGTTTTATATAATATAATATTATGAGTCGAACTCACGCTCTATCTAAAATCTGATGTTACTAGACTAAATAGTACCGGTTACGGAGTGATTTTTGCTGTGTATGTTTTTTTATTATTATTATAGAGAAAAATTAAGTGATGGATTTTTGTATGAAAATCATAACCCGGAGGAGGGAAAAAGGAATGTCAAGTCCCCGCCTACTATGTCTGAGTCTTTACGTGGTGTGACTGACGCCAATTTCAGGGGTAAATATACGATGTTGCCCTTGGGGACATTCCTATGGGGATTGGAGGGATTTACTATGTTACCCTCTTGATTAGTAGCTGATTAAGTATGATTAGTCTACGGATCTTTTTTTTATTAGTCAATGGTTTGGAGTTTTGAATAGGGGTGGGGGATGGGATATTTGTGACTATAAAATGAGGAGGATTATGTAAGGTTTTTGACTTTTTTCATGTATGAACCAAAGACTTGGACTATAGATTCTTTTTTCTTTTCTCTTTTTTGGGTGCTATAAATTGACATGTTGCTTATTTTGTGTGTTTAGCGCTAATTAGCAGACACTTTGTCACTTTTCATTTGGTGAGGGGCATTTGTCATATTGGAGATGGGTTTTAGAATTTTTCAACATTGATGTTTGTCTCTTATGCTCAAGATTCAAGAGCCTGCAATTTTTGTATATTAACAAAAATTGGTATCTCTATCGAACAAAAAAAAAAATTTGGCATCTCTTGCCCTTATTGAGTGGATGTGAATAAGTTCATATAATCTCTTATTTGTGTGTATCTCTGGCTTTCGTGCTAGGTTACCAACAAAGCATAATTATTGTGATACACATATCCATGTTGTCACTATGAGGTTGCAATCATTTGATAAAGGAAGATACTCGTTGTCTACTTAAGGTGTGTAGCTTAGGGTGTGTAGCTCGAGATCAAACTTGTTGTGTTTTATCATGTAAGAATTATTTCTAATATAAAGCCACACGTTACTAAAAAAACATAAAACAAGAAAATAACAAACCAGCAAAAAAAGACCTCTTGCCCAAATTGGGCCTAAAACCAAGGGCGGAGTTAAAGCAATGACTGATAAGGCTCAAACTCAACCAAGTTTTTTGGAGTTAAAAAAAAACTAGGTATATTATGTTTTTCTTTTTTTGATATATGCATTTATGTTCAGTCAACCCCACCCGATTTCCCGACCAGTTCTGCATCTTCTCTTTGTTTATACATGATTACGCCTTTATGTTTCAGTTCCTCAGTTTATCTTCCGCTATTCCTTCTAGTTTTCTAGTCTTCTCCTCCTTAAATCTCAAAAAATTCAAATTGTTAGGGAAAATTTTGTTGGGTTTTCAATTTTGTCTCTCATTTTCAGAATTTTCTTCTACTTTAATTGATGTCTACTTTGTTTTGAAGACTTATTAACGTCTACTTAAGCTCTTACATTTATGAATTTGGACATAAATGTCAGTATTAGTTTAGACACAAATATTGTCTTGTATAACCGTTAAAGGACAACCAAGTTTGCATATTTTTGACTTTTTTTTTCCACCTTGAAATGTACGAAAGAGCATTATACATTTGTGATATATCATATATGTTCCACAGTTCTTAAGACTCCCAGTAGATGAACTTCAATGTTTTTAATTTTCATAATTAAGAAGGAAAATCGAATTGGAAAACATTGTCCTGTATTGGAAATTCCATGTCATCGATCCCTTTCTGATTACCTGTTGTAGAAGGGCATAATTGTCAGACTAAAAAGTGGAGTGCCACTGTGATGTTGCTGTTTAGTAGTTGAATAGAAACAGTCAGAAAAGCAAACAGTACAAAAGCCGTGAGATTGCGTAAGGTCCTGGTACTGTACACGTGGCGCCACCCCATTGGTAATATCGTAGTACTAAAGTGATACTCGATTGTTTTGCGTTGACATTATCATTTAGCGTGCCGAGGATTTTGGGCACAGAATAATAATTTCTTTTTTTTTTAGATTTCTTTATATATACACTGCGTGCAAGTAACGATGTAATTTTACCTCTTCTTATATTAAGAACCACGCATCTATATTTAAAGCATTATTAATAATGTTAGCTATTTTATCGTTAAATTTTAGTTAAAATAGTTAAAAATTTATTTTGACTGATCACTTTAAAAATACATTTATGCTAATACTTTATATTTCAACTAACTTCAACTAAAGTTTGATTTACATTATTAATTAAATAAAGAAAAAATAATTTAAATGTGTTTTTATATTACATAAAATGACTTAAAATGAATACTTTGAATTAATATAAATTATAGAGATCCTCATCTCGTTAGCTATATTTAAAAAGCGAGATAAAAGTTAAAATAACTAGTCACTTACTAATTTGCTGGAGCTGGTAAAATTGATAAAAAAAAACTAAACTTGCTATCTAAAATGGTTAAAAGAACCGATATATATGGAGTCTGCTAAAGATGTTCTTAAGTCATCGATCTATATCACCAACATGGTATTATGTATTTACACGAGCCGGAGTCCTTTGCCTTTGGAATGTCCTTAAATTTATACTTTTCAAATTTATCAGTTTCATTCTTGATAGGGAATTTATGATTCGTTTAAGGTCAACCTCATAATCTTGGTATCAATTTAACACTCAATTGCCTTCACTTCCAAATAATCAATTTCTTTAAGTTATTCGGGAAAGAATGCATCAATTTTTTTGTTTGTTTTCTACATTAATATACTATGCTAAAATAAATAGTTGCGGTTGTGGTTCGAATTTAGACAATTAAGTTGTCGTTGTTTAAGGAAATTATATTTTCGTCATTCTGTTATGTGTCTTGCCCTAATACATGTAGGATTGGTTAATCAAGTTTCCTTATTAGAATAGATTACAGTTGATAGAACTTCTAGATTATTCGGAAGACTATGTAATGCCTATAAATAGGCTTTTATATCAATGAATAAGTAGACCGTTATTCTTGTTATCTTTTCTCCTTCAACAGTCATACATTTTATCTTGTTTTCATATTTTCTTTCTTTTTAAAAATGTAGTATAATTTAATTTATTCGAACGAAAGAAACGCACGTTACTATCCATTTACTATGTTATTATCATCATAGTATTGGTATTGGCCATCCATCCCGGCCGTTGTTCACTCGTTCACTCCATGAACAACAATCTCTACCTTGAGAACACCATCTCCTTCTCATTTATATTGATGAATCAGAGCTTTTGTTATGTATATCCAGCAATTGTGCTCGAGAATATAAACTTATTCCAGTCACATATCGCTTCTGTACACACAAGCTGAAGAGACAACTATTGTGGCTCCAGTGGTTTGGACAGAGCGGTGAGCCCAAAATGGTCCCTGGCCCAATGGAGAAAGATTTGTAGCTATTCTTTTAATTGTTGGTTTGATCCGGTCAGTGTATGGAGTTGTCTAGACAAAAAACGCACAGAAAAAAAACATACATCGTCTTCTTGCGATTCATTTTTAAGATCAAAATCAAAAGATAACCAAAACAAAATATGATGCGGTAATTTGATCATCAGTTGCACCATGACCGACTGTTCATCTCATGATGACCAAGTCACCAACTGTTCTATATTCGTAGTGTTCATCTTAACTAGGTGGCATGATCCAATTATTCTCACTGGAAAAATAGTTCAACCCTTTGTTCATAAACTGATAAAAGATTATCTATATTCAAACATCATATCTCACCACCATTTCCTCATCTAAATATCCCTAAAAGAGATTACTTTTCGCTTTCTCACCCATGTATTCATCGAGAAGATTATTCCGATATCTCTGTCCTTGCCTATCATCTGAATATCCTTCAATGGGATTACTCTTCACTCTGCCACCTAGATATTACTCGAGTGAAGCACCATTGATCACTTGGATATCCCTTGATACCCCCACTCTTTATCCAAATATCTTACTAGGTGATTTTTTACGAGGTCAAATTTTATAGATATTCCGATATATCTTAAATATCAGAGAGATTAGACATGTTTAATAAATATCACATATACGATGAAAGATAAGATATTCACGCAACCTACAAGATATATCAACATTTTTTTTTAAAGGAAACTTCAGACCCCGATATATCGACCCTTAAAAAAAAAAATATCTCGAGGTATATCGTCTATATAACAGAGATTTCAATCATCGTATGCGTCTGATGAGCAAGAGAAAGGTAAATGCTCTCACAATCTATATTAAATTTGAATATTTTAAATCATGACGTCAGTACTATATAACTATGCAGTATATACTCAGTCCACGGTTTGCTTTGATCATCACCTCAAAGGCAACAGCAGAAAGCCTAAGCCGGCCGGCCTCTCACAGCTGCTACCAGCCTACTAGTCTCTCCTGTCTCCCCAGCAGCCGGCTTGTCTTCTCTTTCCATTTCTCAGAATAATCATACCAGTCTCCATTCGACTGAGCTTGCATTCAACAAAAAGAAGAAGAAATGATTCAATAAAATATCTACTAACTCCATTTCAGAGGCCACTTTTTCAATAAGGTAATACCAGTTCCATCTGTCTAAAGCTTTTCTTTCTTATCGTATTATTTTTTTTCACTTTTCAGTTTGATTCTTAATTTGCTGTTCTTGGGATTGAGATGATCAGAATTTACACTAGTTCTTGGTGTTTCAAATAGTTATGAAAGACGCATCCATTTTTGCATATGAAGTTACTATATGGAGTTGTTCTTGCATATGGTTTATATATGATCTGCAAATTTTTGACATGAATGACGATCAAATATACACTTACCAGAGAATAATCATGTTGAAAATGATAGATTGGTTGACGCTTTCTTGTATGTTTACAAAGACTACTTTTAACCTTTATGCATGACTAATTGCATAACTAGTTTCTGAGAAACCGAGTTGCAGACTGTAGAACTTCATGTTTTGTATAGTTCATCTAGACTAAACTAGTGTTCGAATAAGATTTTATATTTTTTTGAAGACTGCTTAATTTACTGAGCAGAGAAGGGAGAAGCCTTTCGGGATTGGAAGTTTGCAACTTTGCAATGAGGTGGTTTTGACCTGGAAGTTCACTTCACTTGGAAGTAATTAATTTGATTTGATCTTGGTATCTCTGAAGATGGCTAGAAACTATAAATTTTCGATGGACCAGAAGGACATTGCTAAGGTACTGATTACCACGGTAGATGGTTTTATCCGGGATCAGTTGATCAATAAAGAGCAGAGAAGCCAACACAGGGAACAATGTGCTGAGAGATTGGCAGCTGAAGATGGATCATGTGGTAAAGAAACCGAGGTTCGTTACTCCGATCAAGCAGTGCTAGCAAATCTTGATTGGGGCATTGAGGCTCTTGAAGAAGCGATTGACACTTCAAATGTGGAAACTAAGCTTGCAAGGCTAGACCATGCTGAAAAAATGTTGCAAGTTTGTGCCATGTTGAATTGTGATCAGAAAACTGCTGGAGTCCCCAACTTTTACCTCTCAGCTTGGGCGCACTTAAACTTAGCATACCTATGGAAACTGAGGAATAACATCCAAAACTCAGTTCTCCATGTCATTGAGATGTTTACAGTAGACCCTTTTTTCTCACGTATAGATTTTGCTCCTGAACTATGGAAACTTCTATTTCTTCCACACATGAGCTCCATTATTGGGTGGTATTCGGAGCAGAGGCAACGGCTTATGATTGAAGTAATTCCTGACTCTCAGGATCTGTCTTACACAGCTGATCTTGATCAATTTTTCAATGAGTCTTTTATCTATGCAATGAGGCCGGATCAGATAGATAAATTGCAACAGCTGGAGCAGCTATATGGTGAGTCATTGGATGAGAATACAAGGCTTTATGCCAAGTACTTCAAGGACTGCATGACATCTAATGCAACCTCCAGTAGGAAAGTGATGCCAATGATGCCAATTGCTGAGCCACCCATGACTCCATTGCATGAGGTTAGCCGCTCGATTCCTGATTTTGTCAAGTTTGGTCCTATCTTGCCCAAGAGTGCTGGCTTTTCTCCCATTCTCAAGTCTAAAGATGGCACAAGAGACGTAAACAGGTTAATTAGTCAAGGTTTTCACCCTTCTCCAAGTTTAGTCCATTTGTTGTGTTATAAATAGCTCTAATAATTGTTTACCTTTTGCACATTTTGTTCAAACAGAATGAATCTAACTTCTGCATCCACTCAAAATTTGGAGCCTGCAAGATGGGATCCTCAGGTAAGGCTTAAAAGTTGTTTATCATAAATGAAGGAAGTTTCCATGATTTCTGAAGTCTATGTTTTCTTTAAATTTTGTATAAACAAAGCTATAATGTTGTGCAATATTCTGCCAGCAATGTATCCCCGAGGAGAATGAAGATGATTCTGATTATGAGCCTCATGATCCTAATATGGCTTCTGATCATGAGAAGGATGAAGCTGGAGGAAAAGTACAGTCATCTGTACTTAGGAGTCGAGTACATAGCCCAACAATCTTTTCTCCTCTAATTTCCCCTAAAACTTCTCCAAAAGTTTTAACTCCAAAATCAGACAAACATGGTTCTGCATTGCGTTTACTGTCTGTCAGAATCACAGATTCAGCTGTTGCCACCTCTTTGCCTGCTTCTCCGGGAATGAGTAATGATTGCAGCATCAGCTCAGCAGACTCTGATGTGGAAGTGACAGTATGCTTCAAACTCTACATATACCGAGTCTAACATGTTTGCCTATCATTCACTATTTGTTTCGTTTGCTATATGGAATTGCTGGACTATTTTTGTTTACTGAAAATGTATATGTGATTAGGAGACTACCAAAAGTTGCAGGAAAGTCTATAGTCGAACATCAAGCATAAATAATGAGCTTGTGAAAATGTCGAAAAATAGGTAACAGCCTTACTTGTATATAACTCAGACTAGAATGTAGACCCATCAATACTGATACTGATTTCCCTTTTGCGTTTAAATTTTTGTAAATGTGTAGTCCACCTAATGAAAATGATCAAGGAGGCCAGAGCTGTGTTTCACTTCCATCTTCCGAGAGGATGACTGCTAAATCAAGACCACCTAAAGATTTTGTTTGTCCTATCACGGGCCAGATATTTAGTGATCCAGTCACTCTCGAAACAGGTCAGACATTTGAAAGAAAAGCAATCCAAGAATGGCTGAAACGTGGAAATACAACATGTCCCATGACACGGCAACCTATCTCTACAACTGCTCAACTGCCTAATACAAACTATGTTTTGAAAAGATTGATAACATCTTGGAAAGAACAGCATCCTGAACTTTCTCAAGAATGTGCATACTACGAAACACCTAAAAACTCATTCCAGAGCTCCTCTGTGAAAGAAGTCCCTTCTGGTACCACAACTCCACAAAGAATATGTGACTTCATGGGTCATAGAAACACCGATGATTATATCAGTCAAAGGAGCAAAAGATTTATGCAGGCAGTTGTTGCTACATCACCGACCAGTGTGATATCTCAAGCTGCAGTTGAGACAATCATCAATGGCTTAAAGCCTCATGTTGCATGTTTATGTACTTCAGAAAAACTACAAGAATGTGAAACCGCAGTGTTAGAAATAGCCAGATTATGGAAGGACTCAAAAGGTGATCCTGCAATTCATCCATTCTTATCTGAGCCGACCACTGTAAATGGGTTCATCGAAATTCTTTCAGCTTCGATGAATAGGGAAGTCTTGAGAACATCAATATACATCCTCTCAGAGCTAATATTTGCTGATGAGACTGTTGGAGAAACTCTTACCAGTGTAGACTCTGACCTTGATTGCTTGGCTGCTCTTTTGAAGAACGGTCTAGCTGAGCCTGCTGTCCTTATTTATCAGCTGAGGCCGGTGTTTGCTCAGATTTCTGCTCATGATCTTATACCCTCCCTTGTGCTGCTACTTCAGAGCAAAAATGAGGAATCAGATGATCTTCAATTAGTAATAGACCCTAAAGATGCTGCATTATCTATTCTTGAGCAAGTCTTAATGGGAGGAGATGAAAACAGCAGATCTATTAGTGCTATGAGTGTTATTTCTGCGAATGGTATACCTGTCCTAGTTAAGTATTTAGACAGGCCAGAAGGAAGAAGGTCCATTGTTTCTATTCTATTATGTTGCATGCAAGCCGAAAAAACTTGCAGGAACTTGATAGCAAATAGAATTGAGCTGTCTCCTGTTCTTGAACTATTTCACACTGGAACTGATGGAGTGAGAGGCATCTGTGTAGAGTTTCTCTCAGAATTGGTACAGTTGAACAGGTATATATATTTATTTCGATTAGATTAGACATATATGCTTATGTGAGTCGTTTACTGATTATGTCCTTCCTTAAATGCCTATGGTCAGGAGAACATTATGCAATCAGATACTGCAGATGATTAAAGACGAAGGATCGTTTAGTACAATGCATACCTTTCTTGTATATCTTCAAATGGCTCCAATGGAGCAGCAACCTGCAATTGCTACTCTCCTTCTTCAGCTTGATCTCCTGGTTTGCCTTTTTCCTCCCATCAACTACGGACCTACTATTATTATCTCTCAAATAGAGCTTTCCTGAGTAAACTATTGGACATAAACATAGATTATGTTTTGGATGTTTCCAGGTTGAGCCTTCAAAGATGAGCATTTATAGGGAAGAATCTATAGAGGGACTAATTGAGTCACTCCGAAGGAAAGACTTCTCGAACTCTCAAATGATGGCTCTAGATGCCTTGTTATGTCTTACTGGACGTATAACTTCATCCGGGGAATCATACACTGAAGTCTGGTTACTCAAGATGGCAGGGTTTGATCAGCCTTACAATGCATTAATGAGAGCAGAGCGGCTAAGGAAACATGACAATGATTTGATACAGACAATGGTGTGCTTTTCCTTCAATACTTGATCAACCTAAACCCTTCATAGGTTGTGACTCATTACATTTCTATGTGGTTTAAATCCTGATAATGAGTGCTTATTTGTGTACAGGAGGAAGAAGAGAAAGCACTAAGCTCTTGGCAGAAACGGGTTGCTTTTGTACTCTGCAACCATGAGAAGGGATCCATTTTTAAAGCCTTGGAAGAATGCCTCAAGAGTAATTCCATTGAGATGGCAAAATCATGTCTTGTAATAGCTACATGGCTCATACACATGCTTTCTGTACTTCCAGACACTGGTGTGAAAATCAGTGCTCGCAAGGCCTTGCTCGAAGAATTGGTAAACGTTCTTCAATCATCGAATAATTTGGAAGAGAAGATTTTAGCAACCTTGGCTTTGAAATCTTTTGTCAGTGAACCAGGTAACTTTGTGCAGAAAGTACTCGCAAACATTATGCATTCCAACTTGTCCACGTAAGTGTTTAGAAGTTAACCTCAGTTGCCAAATTGTACAGCTGCACTTGAAGCACTAGGAGCATACGCTAAATGCATCTATAAGACGTTGAGGAAGCTTAAGAGAAGCACTGTGGTGGCGAGTGACATAATGAAAGCCTTGATGAACTTGTCATCTGTTGACGTAGTAAGTAGGGTGATGCAGCATGAACATTAGTTTACGGTAATTTCAATGACAGATTACTAACTACTCTTAATGTTCTGGAAATTAGAAAGAGTTGTGGAGTTGCGCCGAAGTTGTTGAACTAGATTCATGCTCAAATGGGGAGGTTACATCTATGCTTCATCTGAACGGTCGCGTTTTAAGCAGCCATTCTGATGGAACTATAAAGGTACACACTAGGAAGAGCTCAACTTGAATACCTGCTTGTTTACAGCTGAGACTAATGTCTTTGTTTTAGGTATGGGATGCTGGCAAGAAGGTGTTAAGACTGATTCAGGAAGTCCGAGAACACACAAAAGCTGTCACATGCCTCTATATTTCACCTTCAGGGGATAAACTATATAGTGGTTCTTTGGACAAAACAATTCGGGTAAGCGATCATCTTAGCCTAGCAATGGCCTTTACAGAGCGCTTTCTGTATACATCAGTCCTTTCCAGAAGCTATTAGCTTCTGCAATAGAGAAAGAACTAACTCGATTCGTCGCAGGTGTGGGCAATCAAAGCAGAAGAGATCCATTGTCTTCAGGTTCATGATGTGAAAGAGGTAGTCTATGAATTGGTAGCGAATGCTAAAGTGGCGTGCTTCATTTCTCAAGGCACTGGAGTTAGGGTAATCAAATGAACATTACTCTGATATGCAGTATGAACAATTGTGTAGAAACTTTATCGCATTCTCACCCACGCTGCTGTTTGTTTCATGAAAGGTGTATGAATGGTCTGGGGTGCAAAAGCATGTAAACTTCAACAAAAATGTGAAGAGCCTGGCCATGACAGGAAACAACCTCTATTGTGGTTGCTCTGGTTACAGCATCCAGGTACGTAATTCACAACCACAAAACAGAATTCACTTGTTGTTGTGCTTGTGCCTATCAACTTAACACAAAGATAACATAACAATGCAGGAGATCGACTTAGGGAGACAAATATCAAGCACATTCTACTCTGGCACAAGAAAGCTGTTGGGAAAACAAGTGTTCTATTCCCTTGAGATTCATGATGGCATTCTATACGCAGGTGGTTCATCAGTCGATGCAACGGCAGGGAAGATATTTTCGCTTCCAAACAAGGCGGTGTTAGGATCATTCACAACCGGATTCGACATCCACCGCATTGCCATTAACAATGACTTGATCTTTACTGCCACCAAATGTGGGATAATTGAGGTTTGGCTGAAAGAGAAGTTCACAAGAATTGCTTCCATCAAAACAGTCAGCGGCGGACACGCTAAGATCACATCCTTAGCGGCAGATATGGATGGAGGATTGCTGTTTGCAGGTTCCTCTGATGGCAGAATCCAGGTAACTATCACAAATATATATCAACACTTTTGACAACAAATGCATTATTACTTTTCCTCCCTGTTAGTCTAATGGAGAGCTTGTTTTGCAGGTTTGGGCACTAGATTAGATGCCAGCAAATCCGAATTGTATCTATAAATGTACTCTTATCATATACAATTATTGTTCCAGGCTGAAGTTCCCAGCATCCATGCAAAGCTCATCACAAATCAGGGTTATCTTTAGGTTAAATATTCATGTAGATTGTTTCTTCAGGTAATAAAAGAGGTTATGTTTGGATTGCCACGAAATTTGGTAGTTTGAAGACTGTCTCCATAAACCCAAGATTATTGTCTCCATAAACCCTTTATATTTGGAAGGTCAAATTATCAAGATTACATTAGCTCCGGTACAAGGATTTAGGGATTTAGGGCAGTACTGCCGGTTCAATATGCAATCGAAGGTAACTGATATATTGATTCGGTCTCCAATTAGAAATGCAAGAACTACAACACTGTTGTAAAGCAAGTTGAATGGAATACTGCTAGCAAAAAGAAATAGAAAGACGAAGAACCAGCTAAGAAACCAAAATCAAAAGAGAAGAAAAAAAACCCAAAAACAGAGGCACTCAGAATGAAAAGGACTAATGATTTTGATATCACCGATACTTAAATCTCATGAATACCACTACAATTTGGATCCTCATTGTGCCTCTTTCAGGGTTGCAACAAACACAGAGAAAAGCTATGGGGTACTAAGCATGCAACAAAAAAAAGAACAAACACAGAGATAAGCCATGGCGAACTAAGCATTCAGAATGAGTAGGAGGTTATGTGATCCGCTCATGAATTAGTCGGACAAATACAATCCTCATTATGCTGCCGCCCCCTAAAAATTACTGAACAAGAAACAAACTTTGAAAGCTCAAATCAAACAAAACTGAGAATACAAAACCATCAGAAGCTTGGATCGTTTCAGCGTGGACGCACAAAAGCGTCTCAGACGACCGTCGTGAGATGATTAATCCAAATTCATCATCTGATTTACACCAAAAACAAAAAACAAACTCTAAAATGAGAGAGTGAGGTAGAAGAACGAAGAAGAGAAGAAGACCGCAGCTGGGTTTAGATGAAGAGGCTGTGTCTTTTTATTAGGGTTTCACACTTTCTCATTTGCCGATTTTGACCTTACCGGGCCTGGATTAGTACCTAATGGGCCTGGAGATGGTGCGGGTCTAGGCGGTCTCGATGTTAGTGGAGTGGGCCGGGCCGGGCCGACGGGCCCACCTTAAAAAATAAAATGAATATAACAAAATCGAAGACGAACACGAAGTTCATTCTCTCTCTCGCTCTGCGACGAAGCAACACGCCATGGCTTCAGAGACCTCTCCTCCTCTGATTGCAGCTCAGCTCAACCACCTGGTTCTCAACTTCCCTCTTCTCGCGAAGGTAATGCACGCGCTCCAACAAAACCCTAGATTCTTTCTCTGCTTCATTTCTAGTTAAATTCAAATCGCTAGAAGCTTCGAAACTGCCAAATTTGAATTTGATGGATGCATGCGTATGTGTATTTCACTGAGAATTCTCGCTTGCGATTAAGCTAAGGTTTATTGATTCGTTTAGGATAAGCTATAATTTACTGTGTTACGGTCTAGGGTTTTGATGAATTTTTTGCGTTGCAGATTGAGCCTAAATGGTCTGGTAGCAAAGAGTACAGAGGAGTTCTTGACCGGTTTACTTTAGTCATTTCTTACTGTCTGGACTTTATCAAATGTGAGTGATTTTCTTTGCATTTGTGATTTCGTGAATTATTCGCTTTTGTTTAGTGGCTGAGAGTTTGATTGTGTGGTAGGGGATGTTATATTCGATGCGGAGTATCCGATGTCTGCGCCGGATTTTATATTCGGACCTGACGATGAAAGTTTTCAGCAGTTTCTTGTGTTGCATGGTGAAGATCCAAAGTCTCCGTTGAACCGTTTGGGTGATTGGGATAGTCGAGATCCTACGCAGCTGATGCTTCTCGTTCAGGAACTGAGGTTAGGAACGTTTCTCGTTATAGGTTTTTAATGTTCGGTGATTTTTGGTGTTAATGTTGCTAACTAGTTGCGTGTTCCATTTTTAAGAGATCAATACATGGCCTACCAGAAGAAGCTTGTTGGAGAGGTTCAAGATGACCGCGTCAAATTTGAAATTAGCACAATTGCTTTTCGGGAGGTAGTGTTTTAATTATATATTGTTTGTCTTGCGGACTGTGAGGAAGCTGAATTTATATTCTGAGTGTGAGGGGCTGCACTAAGAAGCCTACTTTTGTGAGTTTTTAGTTAGGAACAGTTGAATATACTTTCATTTGTTGCTTTTAAAAGATGGAAAATTTGTAAATCCTGGCATATTGGTTATAATGACTGAGATATTAGTTATTGCTCATCCATTGAAGTTGGTCATTGTAGTATTTTGAATTGGAATGCAACATGATTTCAATCAGAAGCAATTTATCAATTGATTCATTTCTTTGGAACATTTTGACCTGCTACTTTATCAGATGATTGTTTTGATTCTATTCGACCTTCCTGCAGGGAATTGAGATGCAGTTGAGTTCCGGATTCGATAAGGTATTTGCAATTGAAAAAAGAACATGTTTATGATTTCCTTTTTCTATGAGAAGATGGGTGGTGACTATAGGTCTGTGTAGCTTCTGATTGTATCTGTGGTTCCTATGCCTCTGAATTTAGTGTAGCCAGAGGAGGTCAAATTTGCAGTGCCACTAGTAGATACAAACATTAACAAAATGGTGCCTGGATGCCCCTGGATATATCCACAGAAGATATACTTGCAGGTTGATAATTTTGTGCTCTCTCTCCCTCCCCTTTGTTCCAACTTGTTTTTCTTCCAGTGCATCATATCGATAATGTGGTGGTGCAGGTTATATATCCTGTTGAGAAAAAATATGTTTCTACTCCATCAGCTCCTCGTTTAAAACTAGTAGCTACCCCAGACTTGAAGACTCTATTTTCCATAGATGATATCAAACTTCCAACATGGTTGGCGGGGATGTATGTGTGTGTTCTTCCCTGTTAAATTGTTTGATTTTGTGAGTCCTTCAAATTTTACAGCTGTTGGTTCATTGGATGATCTTTTTTATATATTTCATTTTCCCAATAGGTGCATGGCCGAATATCTCCCCCCTCTTGAAGAGACTCTTGAAAAACAGGTTCGCTAGACCATTCACCTGGCAAACACCTGGCGAATCTAGTCAGTCTATAATTTACAGTTGTAACTGTGAAATGTATCATAACCATCAGTATATTTTGTCTTGTTATTAAGGTTTTGGAGGCAATTTCCTTAATTGATGTTAGAAGGCGCTTTATTGAGGCATTAGCCGTTCAATTTGGAAGACCAGTGGAAGCTGATCCGGTACGCATCCTAGGCACGCACTTCTGTTCCAAGTGTTTAAAATGCTGATAGTAACTTCTTCTTGAAATTGTAGATCTTTTGCAGAAAGGCAACGTTTATATCTGCTTCTGGAGTTTTCACAATCATGGTATGCACAATCATAACTGCATCATGATTGCATGTATATTCCTTTAAACCGTAGCCTGTTCTGGGCCATTGTTCAATGGACTTTATACTGCACTATCTTATTTCTTACCAGTTTTGCCTACTTGTTTAAGTCATGCCAGTTTTATGCAGTTTACTCTAAACATAACAACTTAGATCTTGTTATATTGTATTATTTGGTTTTACTTATGTTTTAATTTTAGAAGGTAGTGGTCTACAATTGGTATACTAAGCTCTTGTTGTATTTGCTGAATGCCTGCATCCTCGCACTTGATAGTTGATCTTCCACATTTAGTGACCAAGCTTATGAGAGTTTTGTTTGTATAGGTTCACTTGACGATTACAACTCAGTTTCCAAAGCAACCGCCAGCTATAATGCTTCAAAGTTGCCAGGCAAGGATATTTTCCTCCCAACATGTAGATTATTAATATTCTTGGATACTCTATAAAATTGCAATGCAACAGATCTGAATAGCTCAGATCTGAAATCTGAAACTCAGAACTACAAACCCTTGCTGATTTTGCAATGGACAGTATAGGACACATGAAAAACCATTAGTTCTTCTTTCTTGAGTTTTGCCTGGTAGCTGTCATCACCACCTTCAACTGTTGAGAATTCCCTACTGTATCTTATTCAAATATCTTAGTTCTAGGACTGATAAGATGGATTCTATTCAGATTTCTTAATTGATGAGTTCTATTCTTGCACTGATGTAGCATTTCAACGCCCAGGTGTGCCACTCAAATCGGTGTCGCTGACTGATTATCCTTTTAGCCCAAGATGGGAAGCATCGCTAATGGCTGAACGAATATGGTCAGTCATTTTATTTGTATATCTTCGGCTCTGTTGTCACTTTCGCATCATATAATGCTGATTCTGGTTAGTGTTTCAGGGACTTTTTGGCGGATGAAGCCTTGATCTTCAAGAAGTACTGCAATGAGCAGTATTAGAGGGTGAGGCTTTTTAGTTTGTTGTCAATGTTTTGTATCCTCGCTGGTACCATACCAATTGAGCCGTGTAAAGTTGGTCCCTTTGAAATCTATTGATTGTTTGATATTAGCATGGATCAAATAGATTATCACTTGTGTTAAGAACTGGGAAAGGAAAGTGATTACAACTGCACTTTATATTCTTGAACTTGAACTCTCATAAACTTCAACATTTGAAGTATCTATTACAACAACTAAACAAATACATATACCTCTTCTTCCTTTGAATCTTGATGGATAGTGTGTCATTATTTTTCCTAGTTATTGGGTATCACCGGCAAAATGGCAACAGATCTCGTATGGGCCAAGAGAACAGTGCTAGACTGCTAGTAGGGTAAGAGACCGAAATTTATAAAGGTTGATATATTGTGTTGGCATCTGAATTTGGACTTTGATCCAAAGTTTTCATTATCATGAATTTCTTAATCGCAATGATTATCTATGATAATTGAGTGCAGTCTGCTAAGTGACAAGGATTTATCTTTAGCTAATATATAAACATCAGATCTTGTCAGATTGCGAATACACATGTTACCATGTTACATACTCTACAGTGTATGTATTTGCGCAAGCATACATCGATTCTTGATACCCAATTATTGTGGTCTCTGCTACCCAAATAGTTTTACCTTGCAATGGTACTTGGAATCGGCGCATTTAACTATCTTGATCTTGTTATTAAGGGACGTAAAATCACATCTTTCTCATTGATGATATAATTTAGATTCCTGATCAAATCAAGATAAGTTACTAAACTAGTAAACAAGTACATTATAAACATTGAATCTTGCGTTATGACTCCAATCAAAACCTAAACCGTATAATCAAATTAGTAAAATTGCCACATTGAAAAGTTATCAATTTTGTCGTGCAATTATCAAACAGTGTCTAACAATAATCTCTCCAAACAAACACATATTTACCTTCTAAAGAAAACATAATAAAACCAGAGTTTTTCGTAGTACTTTGAAGTATTGAAATTTTAAAACTTGAAGCCGTTAGATAATCTCATCGGATTGGACATCACCGCAAACAACGCCCAATCTAACGGCTCCGGTGCACTAGAATTTTGGAGGAAAAAAAAACAAAAACAGAAGTCAAATATAGTTAAAAGACGATCAAACGTATTTACACCGTATTTTCTACTGTGCCGACGCCGGAGGAGAGAGAGAGAGATACAGATTAGTTGGGTTGTCCGTACTCACTGCCTGTCTGGCTGTCACACACATGCCACACATACATCATTTCAATTACATACCCAACAGCCACACTGAACATAAAAAATAGAAAATATAAAAATAAAAATCCCGCCATCCGTCTATTATTACCTTCCTAACCTCCGAATCTTCCTCCCTCCCATTTCCCCCTCCAATAAAACTCCCCACTCTCTCTCCCTAAATCCAACACCCCCTAAGATTTAGCTTTCTCTCTCCTCCCTTTTTCTCTCTCATCCCTCTCCGGCAGCCATGAGAGAGATCCTCCACATTCAGGGCGGCCAATGCGGCAACCAAATCGGCTCCAAGTTCTGGGAGGTCATCTGCGACGAGCACGGCGTCGACCCCACCGGCCGTTACAAAGGCGACGGCTCCTCCGATCTCCAGCTCGAGAGGATCAACGTCTACTACAATGAGGCCTCCGGCGGAAGGTACGTCCCCCGCGCCGTCCTCATGGATCTCGAGCCCGGAACCATGGACAGCATCAGATCCGGCCCGTTCGGACAGATCTTCCGCCCCGATAACTTCGTCTTCGGCCAGTCCGGCGCCGGCAACAACTGGGCCAAAGGTCACTATACCGAAGGTGCTGAGCTCATCGATTCCGTTCTTGATGTTGTTCGCAAGGAGGCCGAGAATTGCGATTGCCTTCAGGGTAATAATCTCACCGATTTACATTGCTTATTGCATTGCGAGTTTTTGATGCCTTGAAATCGAGTGATTGTAATGAAATGGTGATCGGTAAAGTATCTATATATATATATATATATGCATCGATGACTATATAAATTTGTGGATCCTGCATCAGTAAGTTGAAATTGTTACTATCCTCATCCGTTTTGATCATTAGAAAGCTAAGCGTTGCGGATTTTGACTGTGTTTTCTTACATTTGAACCGTAGTTTTTACAGCGTGGTTGTGAAATTTGTAGTGGCAGTGTGGCGGTTCCCTTTGTTTTTGAGCTCATTGTGATTGCATAGGGTTTCGGAAATGATTCTGATATTTTTGGTCAGGACCAGTTGAAGGAATACTAGATTGTTAGTTACTTTTTGTCTGAATTTTACTCTGGTGATGCGATTCTGGATCTGATTATTGGAGGTGAAATTGGCCGGCACGGACATGTGGGTTTTGGATTTATTATATTACTTTCTTGCTGTAGGGGTAAACTGTTGATGAGCTTGATTGCTTATATATAATGCAGGCCTGAGTTTTTGTGGGGCCCTTGTTTGTCTTGACTAGGCCAGATGAGGAGTGCTGGGGCCTTGATCTGCCTTTTGTGATTCTTTATGAAAAAATTAGCAAATCTTGTAGTTTTCTTTTGTTTGTGATCATGATAGTGATTTCCCAGCAAAATCGGGTTTAACCAAACCGACATTGTGATTCTTCTCTTTTCACCTTTACTGACGCAGTAAATCCTTTATGATAGCCTCAGTTATTTTACAAACCTTGTTTGAGTGATCATGATGTTGTTCAAAGGTTTTGGGATGCTGTTAGCTGAAGAATATGGATATGGAGTTACTATTCTGTAGAACAGAAAATTCTCATGATCACATCTTTGCTATTGTTTTGGATCCACTAACTACAAGTGACGAGTCATCCCTTTTGTTTCTGCATACATTTCAATTTTACTTGCCAATTTCAGGTTTAATATATGGATATGATGATTGATGATTCCATTTCTGGTCATGTATGTATCAGGTTTCCAGGTGTGCCACTCACTTGGAGGAGGGACTGGTTCTGGCATGGGAACCCTTCTGATATCAAAGATCAGAGAGGAATACCCTGACAGGATGATGCTTACATTCTCTGTGTTCCCATCTCCAAAGGTCTCAGACACTGTTGTGGAACCATACAATGCCACTCTTTCAGTGCACCAGTTGGTAGAGAATGCTGATGAATGCATGGTTCTAGATAATGAAGCTCTTTACGACATTTGCTTCAGAACCCTAAAGCTCAGTACCCCAAGCTGTGAGTAACAATCTTTTCTTGTTTCTTGTTTCAACTTGATTGTTGTAATGTGAAGCATCACCAGCAGAATGTTAGTCATACTATTAAACCGTTGCTGAATTTCATTTCTGGATTGCAGTTGGTGACCTCAACCATTTGATTTCTGCAACTATGAGTGGTGTTACTTGCTGCCTAAGGTTCCCTGGTCAGCTGAACTCTGATCTCCGGAAGCTGGCTGTCAATCTCATTCCATTCCCACGTCTCCACTTCTTCATGGTTGGGTTTGCCCCGCTCACATCTCGCGGTTCCCAGCAGTACATCTCCCTCACTGTGCCAGAGCTGACTCAGCAAATGTGGGATGCCAAGAACATGATGTGTGCTGCTGACCCTCGCCACGGAAGGTACCTGACAGCCTCAGCCATGTTCAGGGGTAAGATGAGCACCAAAGAGGTGGACGAACAGATGATCAACGTGCAGAACAAGAACTCTTCCTACTTTGTGGAGTGGATTCCTCACAATGTGAAGTCCAGCGTGTGCGACATCCCTCCCCTGGGATTGAAAATGGCATCTACCTTTGTTGGTAACTCTACCTCAATCCAGGAGATGTTCAGGAGAGTGAGCGAGCAGTTCACAGCCATGTTCAGGCGCAAGGCCTTTTTGCATTGGTATACCGGAGAAGGTATGGACGAGATGGAGTTCACTGAAGCTGAGAGTAACATGAATGATTTGGTTGCCGAGTACCAGCAATACCAGGATGCTACGGTGGAGGATGAAGGTGAGTATGAGGAGGATGGTGCTGAAGGTGAGTATGAGGACTAAACGACCTGATATATAGGACCGGAAAGGAAAAGGGGTTGTGATTTTATGGTGAAGGGTCCCGTCTCGATGCCTACGTTTGTTTTCCAAGTCCCCTTTCTGCTTTCATATTGTTCTTGCATATTGTCTCAGCTTGTCAAGCTTTATTTGGTCGATTGGTTAATAGAGTATAAGATGTTGTAAGACAATATTGTGTGGTTGTTCGTTTTGAAGTATGAAATAAGTCAATTTCGGTTGGGGATTTGTATATCGGTGTTGTGCTCCTCTTCATCATCTGTAAATTAAGATTCGGTTTTTATTTTTCCCCTGCTTTTAGGTGAAAAGTCAATTTAACCCCAGGGTATCCAAACGTATCCGGGAGAATCGATACGTATCCGGCCATAACCAAGACGTATCCGATGCGTTTCTGGCCGTTTCCGATCTGTTTCCTTTTTTTTTCTTTTCTTCTTTTTAAGAAACAGACAAAACCCTTATTTATAAGGCCTGAGTCTGGATATCCAGATGTTTTCTTCAACAATTTACTCGCAAGTGAGAACAAGGATAGCAAAGCTAAGAATTTACTCGGATTTTCTATTAGCAGATGCAAAACAATGGAAAAGAAATCCACAAAATAAAACCAGACACAGATAATAGAAAACAGTGGATTTCAGATGCAAGAATTGATGTTTTCTTTTTCTGGGATTTTTAGAAGAAAACTAAAGACATGAAAATGAGGAAGAAAGGTTAAAGATAGAAGTGCATCAGAGTCATGGAAGTATGAGGTGCAACATCGCCCGCATTATATTAAACTGCGAGCTTCTCATACCGGAATATTCTCATCATTTGCACAATTGCACCACTATTATATTCTATTATGATTTATCCCAATTCCAATATTATTATGCACACAGGAGAGAGAGAGGGTTAGAATTAACAATAGTATATGACAATCAATCAGAGGAAGATGGAACCAGAGAGAGAGAGGAAGGAGGCAGCTGCTGAAGCATTGTTTATCAAGAGTATTTATATGGAATCATTGGTGATAGGGTTTGTTTCGCGCAGCTTCTATGGACCTGGCGTACTAGTTTGGGCCGTTGGGCTCACCTTCGACTTAGGCCTGGTCTTTTGAGTAACTTTAACGGCACGTTTACTGATTTGAAATGAAAATTACCATGAATCGGTATCAACAGCAATCGGTATGAGAATATTTCATACCATTTTACTGTTTACTTATCATAAGGAATCAAAATATGAACGAAACTAATTACGATTGATGTTGTTTACTTACTATATGGAATCGGAATTAAAACTAGTTTGATTATTAAAATACCCATACAAGAAATGAATTTAAAATACCCCTAAAATATAATATATATTTTTAGGGTTAGGTAATTTGGAAATATTATAATTATGTGAGAATATTTTGGAGAGAAAAAGTTTATTTCATTACCTTGATTCTGATACCCATCTCCCCCCTTGGGTATCGAATAAGAGGTTTCGTAAGGAATCGATTCCTGATAAGCAAGTGAGACCTATATCTATTCTAATACCTTGACATGTTAGTAAACGCCGAAATTCACTCATTCCAAAATCAGTTACACTATTCTCAATTTCATTCCAGGTTAGTAAACATGCCCTAAGTTTCCGCTCAAAATAGTGAAAATACTGCATTTCCAATGATGTTTGTTGGTAATGCTTAAAGAGTTTTAACTTTTAGGTTAAGGTCTAGTCGATCCTGTTTTGGTTCATTTATACAATTGTTCATTTTCATCGATTATCTATTAAAGCAAAAAAAAAAAAAAGTACACCGAAATGACTAGATGATACGCCAAAAACAGTATTGCCTTAATTTTGCGATGTAAGGAGGATTTGTCACTGATTCACTGCTCACTAGAACACATGGATTTGTTGCTAAACTAACTACTTACTTCCCAATGCTTTAACATACACAGTGCATAGATCCATGAGGAACATTGTTTCATGGATTGGCTATATCAAACATGAACGAGTTAACCATTCCTACAATGGACACTACAGATACATCAAACAGCTAAACATCTCCGAAGGACAAATTTTCATTTTAAGCATATTATGGTCAAATATTTAACCACCAATTAGATACAATATATCCTAAAGCCGCAACTAAGCACCCGTTTGATGCTTCAGCAGTGCTAGAACTCTCCTATCCTATTTCCCTTAACCTCAAATCACCAATTTGGCTATCAACGAACAGGGTCGAAACACCAATTTGATGCCTCTGTTGCCCTTTCCCTTGACCTTGAATCATCTAAGTAAAAAAATACACCCCCATAACAATACTGGGGGCTGGAACTGAAAGATGCCATCATCCCATCTCATCCTTTTGCAATGCTAGAACTCTTGACTCTGCCTTTGACCTAAAAGAGAGGTTTTTTTAACCCTATTTTTCTGGTATCTCTCCTGCCTTCTTTGTGCAGACATAGCCTTGTAGAGATTCTTGGTAGCCAAAGAGGAGCTATGATTCTGGTTAAGAAAAGAAAAGCTGCAATCAGGGACAAGCATTGAGCCTCCATTGTTATTGCAGCTTACCAATCTCACTCCATTGGTTGAGGCCACTTGAGTGTTTGATGCTCGACACCCATGATTCTCACTAATTACTGCGCTTCGAGTTTGAGCCGTGTGATCAATGATCTGCATTTGATACTGATGAGGAGCAATTTGTTGATGATAACGCTCTTGTTTAACAACTGTAGGCGCACAAATGACTATGGAGGTTGGTACGAGTGTGGGTTGGCCTAATTGCATATCAAGATTCAAGTTTTGTTCCTCAATTTTCAATTGAGCTTCTTCCTGAATCAATCTTTGCTTCTTTAGCTGTCAGCACAGAAGGTAACCAAATTAAAACAGAGTTCAATTTGAACCATCCCAGCAAAAAATACGAAGAGACGAAAAATACCTCTTGATTCCTTGATTGCAATACCAGATTAAAATTAATCAGCTTTTCTTTATAATCCTTCACATTCTGTATCTCCTGTTTTGATTAGTTCAGATAAAATTGTCACTTTTCTTACAGCAATTTTAGAAAAACAAAAAGATAATCGGTACAGTAAATTTGGGCAAAAAGACAAAAACTTTACTCTAAGATGACCAAAACGACTCACTTTTTGTAGCAATTCTTTGCGCTTTGATAATCCATCTATCACCTCCAGCCATTCTTCTCTTTTCTACAGGGTCAAGCATCATGGAATTTATATCAAAAGTGCAAAAATAGCATATACCCAAAAAAAAAAAAAAATTACACCAAAAAAGAAAAGAAAAGAAGAAGATAATGGCGGCTACATCTACACGACCGAAACAGAAGTGGAGGGTTTGAAAGAAACAACAAGACGGCAAGGACCTACCCTCTTCACGGAGACCACTCTACTTCTCAACTGACTAGGAGGCTTCTCCTCGGACTCAAACGACAGCGGCGTGTTGGGGCTCGACCTCTCAACCTCTACAACATTAGTGGCCGGAATTTTCGGCGCAGGATTCGGGGAAGATGAGGACGACGGCAACCGAAGCCTGACCACAGTGGACGACTTCTTGGTCGGTTTTTGGTCTTGTACAGAGAGAGCAGATCTCTTTTTCTTGTGGCCCCACGGGACCCGAATTCGGGGTCGGGAGTCTAATTGGGAGATGATGTCAGGAAGTCCGACCAAGATTTCGGCGATTTCGAACTCGCGAGGTGAGAAGTACGAGGTGTAGTTCTCGAGGAAGGGCTCCATTGTTGTTGTGGGTTCTTGCTCTGCTTCATTGATCACTATCTCTCTCTCTCTCTCTCTCTCTCTCTCTCTCTCTTATCTCTCAAGTTTCTTTTGGGTCTGAAACTCTTTCTTCTTTGTGCGTAAAGATGGTTAGGGCAAAACGCATAGGGGATTAGAGGAGAGAAGAGATGAAGGGAGGGATTGGATTAGAGAGAGAGCGTTGCTTGGAGACGGGGTTTTTTTTTTTCTGTTTTTGTGTGTGTTTATAAATGGGGGAAGCGAGAGGAAATCCTCCCAGAGGAACAAGGGAGTGACACGTGTTGAATGGAGATGCAGATTGGGGGCGTTTTTGTTTTCTGTTTCTTTGCTAGGGTTTATGGACAATATGACGCCCCCAAATCCGAATTAGTGTAGGAATTGGTTTACCTACCTTTTTTGTGATTTCATTCCCTACATTATTTCACAAGGACAAAAAATAAATAAAAATTACTGCAGAAGAGGAAAGGTGCCTCATGTTTATATTACGAGGAAGTATGTTACACTTGTAATATAACTTGGGATCGTTTGCGATTTTTGTTACAATAGTTTTGTAAGCCGCACACATTCATTACAAACACTAGACCCATTTCCATTGTTAAATGTTCATTAGTTGACCAGTGTTCTTTGGTTCAATGTGGTTCATTTAAACATCGACCAAACTTGAAATCGATTATATACTTTGGCTTCGACTGCTATACAATTTGTATGACATACATCAAGCTATAAGCCGTCTGATCGTTTAGCAATTCAAAATTTAAAACGATTGGACGGCTCACGGCTCGATGTATGTTATACACATATGTATAGTAGGAAACTCCATATACTTTTGGTTTTGTTTAGTTAGACCTACATGTCTAGCGATACTCAACCGAAACAAGTTAATTTGTCTAATTTTCTCTACTTTTGAATAAAATGTTATGCACCATAAGTTCATATATAGTAACTTGTAGAGCATTATTTATTTATTTTGATCGGATTGTAGAGCATTATTTTAAAATGCGTTTTAATGGATCAAATGTTGTTATATAATGTGGAGTATCAATATATTGAATATAGCATGTCCACAATTTCGAGTATGAGATGATTCAGCCTTTCCTGTTGGTTACTAAAATTTCTTTTATACATGACGCGTAAACTTTCGAATGTTTTTCCCCAAATGGGGTTTGTTCTTATGCTTTGTGTTAATATTGATTTGGGTTGGGCTTATGAGAGTTTGCAAGTCCGCTATAGATAATTTGAGCCCATCACTCAGTGCAATGTATCAAGCAAATCCGCGAACATCCAATCCATAATAAGAATTCATAAAATGCACAGGATATGAATGAACTATTTAGGAACAAAATCCCGAATAAGGAGGAACACATAAAACTAGGGATTTTCATAGATGGCGAAGAAAGGCATAAACGCGATTGTGACAGGTACATGTGTTTCCAGGTATACGAGTCCATTGAATCGCCACGATGGATGGTTCAATCCATCAATCTCACCGATCTTATTACTTCTTCTTCTTCTTCAAAACCTAATCATATGATACGACAAGTGCTTCACACCGCCTCATATCTGAAAGTCCCATATAACGCCGGCTGCTGATGTGTCTCCCGGACCAAAATTATGTTCAATGGTGGCTATCAATACCTGGACCCCCGGGATCACGGTCGACTCTATGAAGTTTCTGATCAGATTTATGAGTTTGATGAGACCGATGAGCTGAAGATAAGCGACAAGAAATTTTCAAAGGAGAAATCTGATACCATGATGATGACTCTGAGCGATGGTAAACTCTATGCTCTAGGATTCCCCGAACCAAACCCAACACCAAACCTAGACCACAAGTACTTGCCGCTCTTTGAGGTATTCGACTTTAAAGAGCAAACATGGTCAATTATGCCAGACCCTCCATTTGATGATCTTGCTCCTAGTAGTTTCAATTTGAGCTATGCAACTGTGGACACCACCATCCTTCTCTCCGCTAAGAATTCGTGCACCTACCGCTTTGATGCAGCCTGCCTTTCTAAAGGATGGAAAGTACACACTGCATCACTCCTGCCGTGCTCTATTGGCAGAGCTTTAGTGTTGAACCACAACAGCGATTACAACATTATGTTTGGTTACGAGTCCTGTTATGGAGCCGACATCCGCAATTTCACCATCGAAGTCCATCTTATGGACAAAAATGATTACTCCTGGACACATATTGCCTCTCTCCTTGTTCTGCCACCTGAGATTCTAGCTTGGTTGCCTCATCACTTTTTTCCGGTAGAGCAGTATAGTATTGTCCATGTTGGAGGTCGAATCATATGCCTTGTCCTTCACAAATTCCTGATATTCGAACAGTCATGTGGTGGTAAGAGGAATCCTATTAGTGATACAAATATGAACAATATCTCTTGTGCTGTAGTCACACTAGAATTATACTCGCACCTTGGCGCGGTGTATACATTTTGGATACGGGTGAATTCTTAATTTCTTATGACGGTTTTCCTCGTTTGGATACTTATCTCGTGGAATTAGCAATTTTCACGGAAAAATAATTGTGAAATTTGGGAGCTTAAATTCCTGACTTAAATTTTTCACAAAATAAGTGTCATTTGTTAATTCCCGTAATTAAGGTTAGTCTGAATACCAATTCTTGTACAAACAATGAAATTCTCAATTAATGGGATTTACATTCATAGAATTGTAATTTCCATGATTTTGAAATTTCTATGGACATTAAAATTATTTTATCCAAAAACAACGTTATGAAGCTGGTAAATGAGTTAATTGATTGATGAAAATGTTTCTGATATGTACTTTATAGAATGTTATACATGTAAATTATACTCATTTGTTATACTGATTATATATTTAGGGTTAATGACAATATTATGGTTTCCTAAAAATAAAAAGGACAAAATGATAATTACACTGTTCACAAACACTATTCACACACTTGTGAACAGTCGACCAAACTTTGTTATACAGGTAAATTTGAATATCAAGACCATCAAGTTCAACATCGTGGGTTTCCGCCTCCTTACATTTGATGACGAACCTCCATGTGGAGCTAGTAGGTTTGGTGCCTTTTTGGTGGGGTCCAGTATAATATGGCAATGCTTTTACAGATTATGGTGGTAAATTCCCAAAAGCAACCAAGGACATTACCCTAGAACCAGGAGAAACACTACCCGATTTTCTTTTTGAAAGGACAACCACCTTTGCTGTGGCAACGATGACAAGTGTGGGTTGTATTCCAAACCAATCCTCCTTGGTTCCTGTTGCTGCCTCTCAGCAAAATCATTTCCCGTCTTGTTCACGTGGGCCTGAAAGTGTTCTCCCCTACGCTGATTTATTGTGGTAACAGTTATCAATATTCACAACAGCATGCTGGTCACTATCCTATTGTGGCTGAACCTGGCATTATGTATCCAAATACTCATGCTATGGTTGGACATATGCAAAGCAGTGTACCAAATCTTGTTCAGGTTGCACCGAGATATGTTTATCCAAATTATCATGTTGAGGAATACATGACAACTTTTTACTGAGGGTGACACTATGACTCAATTCGTCTGAGGATGAGATTATGACTACGATTCGTCAACGTCATTAGATGTTGATTGTGGAGAACCTGACTCACTGTGGGCCTTGCAACAGTATTGTATGGCATACTAATATACATGCTTTTCGGGGAATTTTAAGTGTTGAATGTTCTAGTTAAGTAGTTATTTTCCTATGGCTCCTTTTGTCATCTAAGAATATGATAAGTTTAATGTTTAGCTCTGCATGTCTTACTGGTATTGTGACAAAATATAGTCAGTATGCATGTCTTATTGGCATCTGCTATTTCATAGACTCTCAGATTCAGGGTTCATGTTGCTAAAGTACCAAATTTATAAGTTAAAGCATAATGATTGCCGACCAAGTTTAAGCATTGATTTGAATTTCGTCACAGCCTCAATAACATATTAGGTTGAGATTGTTGTTTTGTTTCAATATATAAAACCCTCTTTCATCAACCAAATTCTACTTTGTTTCAATGATTATGTTTCTCTTATTTTTTATCCTTTCCTACTTTGTTTCAATATATAAGAACGTATTAAGGTTCCCATCCTTTCCTTTCTATTGCTTAGAAAGATTTAAGCCCGTCACACATTATAGGCCTAGTTCACGCGTCTCTGATTCTCGAAAATATCTACTTCACGACTGTGCCAGCCACACTAATACTAATTGCCGATCATGCACGACGATGACAGCTGTGACAACTGGCGGTGCTCGGCGTTGAACAATCCGGTGCTTTATTTGGCCGCGGCGTTTTTGGCCGTGTTCCTTTTGCTGCGGCTGGGGCTCTCCGTCTGGATTTTCTACGAGAAGGGAGGCAATTGGTGGCTCAACGACACGATCACATAATATCTTCAGCTTCACAAGACGTGGAGACTAATGGGAGGATTACGAGTGGTATTACTGATCATGTTCAGCAAAGAGAATGGGAATTGGAGAGTGTAAATAGTGGCGGTGAGGCTAGCGATTGCAAGGAAGGGAAGGTTTCCGACGGCAAGGTTTTGGTGATAATGGCTGGGAATGACGGACCTACCTTCTTGGCCACGCCAATGTGACGGTGGCTGCTGACGCTAGGGGGATGTCTGATTAGATCCCTACCTCAATGCAGATGGTTTGTAGATTAGTTCTAGTTTGGTTGTTTA
The DNA here is from genome assembly GCA_010134655.1 of Fragaria nilgerrensis. NCBI lineage: Eukaryota > Viridiplantae > Streptophyta > Magnoliopsida > Rosales > Rosaceae > Fragaria > Fragaria nilgerrensis. Next base: position 32,886,313 of record CM020978.1, read on the forward strand.
AGGGTGAAAGAAAAATTCTGAATATTATGGGATGACTTTGTTTATTTGTTCTTGTTGTTCATATGAACTGCGCGCATTACTGCATTAGGAATTGGACACTGATTAGTTGACATTGTTGAGTGAGCTGCTTCATTCAACTCTTCTACAGTGGAACAGCAAATCTAGGCTACAACAGACATGATCTTACTGCATTAATGTAGTTGCATTGTATGACTTATTTATCTTTCATACATAGCTCTACTATTGTATTCCCCTTTCATACCTAGCTAGAGGTTAATCTGTACTAGTATAAATATTCTCCAGTTTGGAGAAGAATACATCTGGGAATTATACCATATATCTATTCTTGACAGACATTTGTTGGGTGCTCCATTTGAATTGAGCTACTTCAAAACAGGAGACCATATGTGTTGCAACACCAACTGCATTTGTTTCCAGCACAGATCTTGAATTACATAGATCTCTGACGAGTAGGAAAGCTGCATTATTAGACATTAGGATATGTAATCGTGTTATGTATCTATTGATCTTTCTATTATGTCACCGCTGTGACAAAGCAAATAGAGTCGTCATTAGAGTAGTACTTTTTGCTAGTTAGTGCTTGTTAGAATACAAGTACGTTGTAGAGATTCTCGATATTATTTCGGGTCTTTGTAATCATGGGTTTAAGCTTCATGTGCCCCCGTTTGTATTCGACGGTTTCATTAATGAAGGCTTAAGGGTAGCCGCACCAGCCCTTTATTCAAAAAAAAGTTCTCTAACGAGTATATAAACGCAAGACCGATACTTAACTGTAAGGATAGGTTGCTTGCTTGTGCAGGCAACCTATCCCGGTTTATGTCTTCATATATCAGGTCATATAGTTCTTGAAATAACTTTACCATAAGATGAATCAGCAAGTTTGATAACACTTGATGAGTAAATCAGAATACACACAGTAGCATAACAAAGGTGATAGGCTACAACTGCTTAATGTGAAATAAGATTAAGCTGCCTTCTTTTTCTTTAGTCTCTCGGATATCACAAAGTCTTCGTCTTCATCAGACACAAAGTCATCATCAGACTCGGTCTCTGAGCTTTCATCATCTTTCTTCCGGTTCTTAGACAGATTTGATGCACCTTTAGAGGCTGGTGTTGGCTTCTTTTTATTTGAAGACACCGGGGTTGATGTTGTTTTTTTCTTGACAGTAACTGATGTTGTGGTCTTCTTTACGACTGTTATGGTCTTCCTTCCAGAAGCTACAGGTTTACTTGGAGAACTAACTCTTTGAAGCTGACGACTCTTCTGCTTCTTCTCAAACACTTTCTTTGCCTCTTCCTTAGGTAACAAACCGGACTCCATCAGCCTGAATTTACATAGCAAATTTGAGATGCATGAGTTCATGAAGCAGCCTAGCAATAGTTAAGATATATAGTTGAATGCTGGTAGAGTTGTAACATTGGGGTAACTTCAATCATTAAATGGGAGGGTCTAGTACACAAGGTTCAACTCATTGCAGAACTCCAAGGAGGAGAAGAGCTGTTCCACATTTTGGACTCTTGAACTTTATGTTGCAAGGAACCAACATTACAACAGCACCAAGACTTGCTCCCTTGGCTTCAATTTTTGACATCCCAGATAATGTACATATTCCTATCCATACAATTATAAAGCAAAGCAAAACATAAATTATGCTAAGAAAACAAAAGGTTGGATGACAGACACTGTGGCTTCTCTATTGATTTCATTCAAGAACAAAGCACGGAATACAAAAGATCTGCATCAGAGCTTTGTATGCGTGTATGCACCTTTGCAAAGCAAGAGACTTTATCGATCAAATTTGGCCACGCGTATGAACTCAAATGCCACAGAAACATATAAACGGAAAGCACAGGCAGAAATCAGCCACCAAATTGGCCACTTGCAATATCAGATATTATTTCCTCTGGTTCAAAGCCAGTGTTTTAAAATGCCAACATACAAAGCTATCAGACAACATTGGTTGAGATATTTAAACACAGTTCCGTTACAAACTATGCTGCCTCAACGCAAACAGAAGAATCATATAACATAAACCACACAAATTATTGTATTCAGGAACAGTTTCTGTAAAGAAGTAGCATTAAACCCCTAATCGAACTGTCAATCTGAACTCATAACAAAAGTTACACAGTTACCTCAGCAAGCTATAAGAGTGCTGAAATTTCTGCCAAAAAAAAAAAGAGTGCTGCAATTAAGCAAGTAGGAGAATAACCACTTACCAGACCTGTGCCATTTCGCTATTGGGAACCTGCTCATAAAGAGTCTCGTAAAAAATCCTAAGTGGGTCTCTCTGAAATACCAAAACACAACAACACAAATCACTCATAACAATAATTACCAAACAACATCCCTAAAGCTAAAATCCAAACAATCAAAAGTTAACACAATGTACCTCTTCCGGAGGGTCTCTCTTCTGACCAGCCAAATCATACACCTTCTTCTCCCTCTTCTTCTTCTCCAGTGTCGCCGCAGCCGCTGCCACCTCTTCTCTCTTCCTCTTCACACTCTTCACACTCTTCAAACACCCAAAAACCACATTAACCAACAAAACCCAACACAAATTTTAAACCTTCACAAAAATTTAATAAAAAAAAAAGAAAGACAAAGTCTAAGAAACCTTATCAGGCTTAGAATTGGAGCTCTTCTTAGCTAGGGGCTTAACATCATCCTTCTCTTCCTTCTTTACCGGCGCTTTTCTCGGCTTCGCGTGACCAATCGGCTTCTCATCATCATCTTCAAAATCGCTTTCGCTTTCTTCCTTCTTCGCGATTGGCTTTCTGGGCTTGGGCTTCGGGTTCTCGAAACCGTTCTCCAGCTCTTCTTTCTTCACCTTCGGCTTCGCTACGGCGCCCCCGTTTTGTTTCTTCTTGCGCACCAACGAACCCAACGCTTCGTCGTCGGAGGCCATCGTTTAGGGTTTCGCGGCGGAGTTATCAGAATTTGGGAGCCGTTTTCACGCCCTTCCCAATTTGAATCGTTTCGATTAAAAGCCCTAATTCAAATAGGAGAGACACCAATTTCGGCCCAAAAGGGCCCATTATGGGATTGGGTTAGTTAGCTATGTTTGGCCTAAAACATAGTTGGTGAGTTTGGTAATTCCAAGTTCCACTTTGATCTTTTCATATTTGGATCACCTTTTGTTGTTTAAGAACATCTCTTCATACATACATATTGTCTAAGAAAATAATTTGTTTGATGTATTATGTCATTTCATGTTTTATGTATTAATCTAAACATATATATTAGTCGTTGTGAATAGTTAAATACAGTTTTGTCATGTTTATCTTTTTAAGTCGATTTCAAAACATATCGAATAAACTATTTTTGTACAGTTTAAGAGAATGAAGAATGGTGTTGGAAATGGTGATGCACTTCACTTTCCATCTCATCATTTTGACGATTTTGTTATTTTCAAGTCTGTTTATCTCCCATTGTTGCTACCCTTCCCATTTTCATTCCTAGATTACAAACAGTTGTAGAAATGAGCTTCCCTCATTCTCAAGATTTCCATAAGAGATGCATATACCGTAAAGCCTTTTGATTGGTCTGCAACTCTGCATCACAGCAGAGAACAGCATATAGAAACTTTCCTTGGACATCTGCAACCAAGAAAGAAGAATATATTCATCCTTCCCTGTCTACGCGTCACTTGTATAGTTGACATCGTTGTGAATCACCGTTTTCGTATCAATCCTAACTGGGTGGGCATATTTGCAGAAGAAAACTGAACGCAAGGGGCGGTTGTGGATAGAAATCTTCAGAAACAGAACTTATGCCAAAGCAGCAAATGCATTATTATCAGCTAGATATATTCATATATATATATATATGTGTGCACAAAAAGCTAAGGCTCTATTTCCCAGGTCGACCAGCTCACTATACTATATATACAACACCATCTCAAGTCGCATTTAACAGTAAACACTAGGAGAAAATCGAGCCTGAATTATCTTGGAGAAGTTAAGAGACATTTCATTTCTGATGGAGTCTGCTGTGACTGAAACAAGGGGACCAGGGAAGCTAGGGTGGAGAGACCAAACCTTAGCCTCCATGTCTGCACCTCCTTCTCCTCTGCTTGCCCTAGTTGGCATAGTCGTTTTGTTATTGTACCTTTCATCTTACTCAAACTACAAGGCGCAGATGCACAAGACCCAAGCTAGTTTCAATCTTTTTCTCTTGTTTTTGCCTATGATATTGATATTCCTGGCCTACTACATGACCAAGTATGGAAGGTTTATGAGTCCGGCGTTGAAGGAGACGGTGGTGAATGATCAGTCCGAAGCGTCGCCTTGGGGGGTTAGTTTGTTTCTGGGACTCATGCTGGTCTTGGTCTCCTATCATTCTTATTTTCAGTCCAAGTGGTGGTCGCCCTGGGGTTCTTTTTAGTTGGTTTACTATCCACCAACTTCACTCAGTCTGTTTTAATTGCAGAGCTAGCAAGTAGTTTTGAGGTTACATCCTCTTCATGTACTCTGATTTTGGAATTGTAGTAGTTCATGGTGTTAATCAGTGAAAACTTGATGTGCATGTAGTGTGTTACATGGATTTCCTGTGCTACACTGAATGCCCTCTTCTTGTGATATGACCTCAATTTGAACAAGCCATGAACTTCAGTATGGATCATGAAGCTTTAAGACTATATATCTAGTCTGCTCTCCATATCTTTTATATGGAAATTGTAACAAAAATGATATTAACAGAAGAAAGTTTGGAAAATGACATAAAACTAAAAACAAACTCATGCTTAGAGGCCTTTTCACTCCAAGGATCCAACAACTGGTGGATCCTAACAAAATCAAGTCATGGAATAAGGTAATGGAATAGCTGAGAGAAACTACGTAGTTGTTGCCAAGGTGGGAATTTACACCATAAAACGTGCATGACAACATATATAGATGAAACTACGATCATGTTGCATTCCTAATGCTAAATAAAATGTCTGTCATCATATGACAGATCCGAAAGCTACAATCTTACAGGCTGCAAGCTACCAGAACTCACCCTAAACCCTATAATCAACACATTCTTTACAGGGAACCAAAACCAAAGCAATGCCTACAAATGGATAGGACAAAACAACACAAGCCTTGGATTTGTCTGGAGTTGTAAATAACAAATCACAATACAATCTACCCCCCTCTGGAAGATAATGCCGCAGATTTTCTTGATGAAGGAAAATGACTCTTCACTTTTGGTACTTTGAAGCTGGACGTGAACAACTTTACAGTTCCCTCGGTTGTTATAACATCATCTCCATTTCTCTTTGAACTGCTCCTCCCCTAATTAACCAGAAACAAACAAATAGAGTGAGCTTAGGCCAACAAGCATACAAAGATTAAGAAGTAGCTTTTGATTTTCTAATATCCTGCGTGCAACAAACTTAGCAAAACCCCGTGTATGAAAAACATGAGCCAGTAACACTGAAGCTCCATCCCACAAACCGATTAAATTCAAGTAATTTATAATGCAGTGCAATAAATGATGCTTCATTCTTCAACTTAACCTTGAAAATCACATATAATAGTTTTACTGTTTTAGTGTAAGATTGTTTCTTCGATCAAATTTACCACCAAGTCAAAGCTAATACCAGATGTGTCACAGAAGCTAATTAATTTGAATGGATAAAACAAAGAAAGTTGACAGTAAAAGTACCATTTTGGTGTTCTTAAAAGGATGATCAGTAAGTTGTGCAGCAGATGGTTCTTTCTTGACTGTCACAATACTTCTATCCAGAGCACTATTTTTGCCTCTCAAGTTAAATGCTCTTGTTCCTGCTGAGCAGTGGTTCAAAACAGGAGTGCCGGGAGCACTAACAGACTTTCTTAACGACTCCAGTTCCCTTACAACTTTGGAATTCTCTTCCTTCAGCTTGGTGAAATCAGTCTCTAACAATACAATCTTATCATCCTTTTCTTTGTTTGCCGACTGTAATTGCTCCATACTGGCAAGAAGAGCCTGTACCTTTTCATTAGCCTGGTCAACCTCAGACTGCTTACTCTTTAATTCCCAACATAGTCTTTTTCCATAAGATTATACTGATTCCACACGAATTTCTTCTCCGCCAAGAGCGCAGAAACCTCAGTTTTCTTTTCTGAAGCAAGCTTATCATATTGCCCCTGCAACTTCTTTAGTTCATCATCCGAACCTCTAGAAAGCCACTTTTCTTCTGTAACACTTTTCGACAACTGTTTATTGCTATCATTTCTCCCTTTTCGTTTACTGCTCTCCCCGCCAACCTATAGACAATCAGGATTTTAGAACAACACTCAGACACAAACCAACACAAAACTGCAACATAAATGAGGAAGCTAGCGATATATACCTTTGGATCACAAGAGCCTTCGGCGTGTAATTTGACCCATGTTATAAAATCGTCCAAGTCCTTCTGTGTATCATCTGCATACACAGAAACATCAGTAAACAATGATAAAATCACACTCACAAACAAGTAGAATTCTCAATTTCGATGCAAACAAGATCGAAAACTAACCCAACTTAGTAGCTTAAGCAGACATTGTTACCACATTAATCCCAATAATCAGAACTATAATGAAACCAACAAAAATAAAAATAAAAATGTCACCTTTTTGAAATTTGACGAAAAGAGCCTCTCTTTCCTTCAAGCCCAGAAGCAACTCAAGCTTAGCCACCTCAACCACACCACTCTTCTCTTGCGTAACCAAATCCGCCTCCAACTACACCACAAATTACAAGAAAACCGCACCAATTTTCAGAATTCCCCCAAAAACCGAGAATTTCAAAACCCTAATTTTGAATTGGGGGAAATTGATTTACCTGGGCAATTTGATCCTGCAACAATCTAACGTTGAAGGCCCACTTGTCGTGTTCGGTTTGGATGCGATCCGCGAGCATTTTGCGCTCTTTGGCCATGGTCTCCAGCTGTGACTGCTGCTCCTGTAGAATCTTGACCATGGCGTTGAATATGTGCTCCCAGTTTTGCTTTTCCGGCGAGGATTTGGGGCGTTTCACGGTGGCCATTATTGAAGAGTGATCGGAGAAGATTGGAAGTGAAAGTTTGAATCTTTGCGTAGAGCGAAGAAGAAGAAGGAGAAGAAGACCGTTGGGGAGTAGAAGTGTCTTGAAGAGGGTTTGGTGTTTAGATCAACGGTCGAAATTTAAGAGTGAAGAGGTACGTCTGGTAAACAACTAGGTTTTTTGTAGTCTTTCTTTCTTTCTTTTTGTGTGTTGTGTTTTCTTTTGTTATAAATGAAATGGCCCGAAGTGAAGCCCACATGAATGAAAGGAGTTCATTGCAAACTTTAGTGATGATGGTTTAGGACCGAATCTTTAGAAATATCCAAAATTGATAAGAGAAAATTACATAATAGTATATGATCAAATTTAAAAATACAAAAATTTATTTTTAATATTTTTTATATAAATTAGGACATAAACCAGGTCCAAACTAATGGTACCAAATCTGATCTAGATTTTCATAAGTAAAATGACTAAAATACCCCTTTTCAAATAAATTTACGCAAAATGACACGACAGTAGCACGTCTCTCACCGACACGGCAGGAGTAACACCTTCCTACATGACATTAGCACCTTCCTACACAACAGTAGCACGTCTCTCGTCGACACGACAGTAGCACGTCTCTTGTCGACACGACAGTAGCACGTCTCTTGTCGACACGACAATAACACGTCTCTCGTCGACACAGCAGTAACACGTCTCCAGTCAACACGGCAGTAGCACGTCTCTTGTCGACATGACAGTAGGTCGACATAGCAGTAGCACGTATGCGGTCGACACGACAGTAGCATGTCTTTGATCGACACGGTAGTAGCACGTCTCCGATCAACACGGTAGTAGCATCTTCCTACACGACAGTAGCACCTTCCTACACGGTAGTAGCACGTCTCCGTCGACACGGCAGTAGCGCGTCTCCGGTCGACACGGCAGTAGCGCGTCTCCGGTCGACACGGCAGTAGCGCGTCTCCGGTCGACACGGCAGTAGCGCGTCTCCGGTCGACACGGCATACGGCATTAGCGCGTCTCAGGTCGACACGGCAGTAACAGGTCTCCGGTCGACACGGCAGTAACACGTCTCTCGTCGACAAGACAGTAGCACGTCTCTCGTCGATACGGCAGTAGCACCTTCCTACATGGCAGTAGCACGTCTCTGATAGACACGACAGTAGCACGTCTCATGTCGACACGGCAGTAACATGTCTCTCGTCGACATGCCAGTAGCATGTCCATAGTAGCAGTAGAATATGTAGTGAATGATAGTTTGGTAAAATATGTAGTGACATATGACATGTGGACATTAGTTTGTCCTAATTTGTTAATTTTTGTCTTTAAATGTATAAGATAATGTGTAAATGATGTATTTGTAAACTGAAATTTGGTCAGTAACTAATATGTAGTTTACTAAATTGATAAGAGATGATAGTCTAGGCTTTATGGTCTTTAGGTCGTGAATAAGATTACGCAATAAATTTACTTATTCATTCATGTATGTGAGCTCTTAACAGTTTTTATTATTGTTCTTCAAGCCATGAAATGTGTCTTACGTACGTACGGTAATAGAATAATTCTTTTAACTTTTTAAGTGACTGATTAACCAACTACTTTGTGTTATCTAATATAGATGTTTGACTATCTTGACAGTATTGTTAATTTGTGTGTACTTATTGAAAAAGAACAATCGAGGTTTTGGAAATGTAACCAACTCTTTTGAAGTCTAATATTGAAGAATATTACAAGGCGATTTGCCTTTTTCTTTTCATTCTTGGTTGGAAGGCAATTGCCTTTGCTTTAGTAAGAGGTTCACATATTTTCAATGAAAACACAATTGCAACATCATATTTTACTCTTACTTTCATCATTTTTACTCAAATCACGCAAATTGCAAACAATATAAAAAAATCTTCGCTCGATGTCTTTATATGCATAATTCTTGTATGCACAACGTGTATTTACATGACACAATCTTAACCGTTTATAACAATTCATATGTTTGACCATCATGTTTCTATATTATTTCTTATAATCTTAACCATCCACGTATGTATATGGAGATACACGTCGTGTACTAAAGATGCTCTCGTCTTTATATTAGAAAATGAAAAGAATGCATAGAACTATCAAAGGGAACTATGCTGTTTCGGGCAATACAAGACTGGATCGAGCAAGAGGTCAAAATTATGATCATAAAATTACGATATCCTAACTTTACTTAACATGCTATCAAAGTATCAATCACGGACGTTTTCTTTCCCCCCAAATTAATTCCACGATTTGACTCACAGAGTTCTTCAACTTTGCTAACCCTGCAATCCATATTATTCCCCGAAAATGGTTGCTTACCTCTTAGAGAAGCCAGAGATCGAGTTGAGAGATTGAAGAAAAACAGGGAAGCTACCTCTTTGAAGTGTAGAAAAGACAATAACTAATGGATATCAGTATAATTAAAATTCTGGATTTGTTTCCAATTCAGTGTCGGCTTTTGGACTTTTGTATTTTGTAGTGAATATGACTTAATCCACTGATCGGAGTTGGGATCAAAATAAAAGACAAAATGTGGGGAAAATCCCAAGCCGTCCTCGGATTTCCCAGATCACCAAGCCATATATATACCTCTATATTCAGCACCCAACTTCATTTCAGAAGCATAAGTACGTAGATCCTGTTACATCAATCTCTCTTATCTCTGGTAAGCGTATAAACTTCATTGAAGAATTTTAATCCATGTTTAGCTGAATATATCATTACCCTGATATCTGTTTCCTATATATTGATGACTGAAGTTCTGCAACCCTGAACCTGCAGAGATATATGAAAATCGACATGTCTCCGACTGCGGCAGCCGAGAATGGAAATGTAAGAAGTAGTCATGAGGCAGCCGGCAGCATCTTTGACATCGGAAACTCCGATTTTCTCAAGATGTTAGAGAGACCTAGAACAATAAATGTGGAGAGGAAGAGGTCCTTTGATGAAAGGTCATTCAGTGAAATGTCAAACATTGAACACCTCGAGTATATGTCCTCGTCTGTTTTGAACACTAATACGCCTAAGTCATGCTATGACTCGCATCTCATGGTTTCCGATGCTTGGGAGACCTTGCGGCGCTCTGTCGTTCACTTTCGTGGCCAGCCAGTTGGGACTCTTGCTGCCGTCGACAGTTCTGTTGAACAACTTAACTATGATCAGGTCAATCACTCTCTCTCATTTTTCTTTGATATGTAGAGGAATAGAATCTCAATCGGAGCCTTTGCATGAAAATATAAAAATCGTACTGAGTATGCATTCGACGTACATATACACCATGTTATCATAATGTTTCATTAAACGACGAGGCTATGTCATATCAGCCGGGAGCTATAGGTGGTTCCTCAAAATGTTGTTCATAAGGGTCATGGATATCTTGTTTTATGATTAATTGATCCACTTTTTATTTTAGATTTCAAATTTTGTGCCTTATATTCTCCCAATTACCATTTCATAATTTCGTTGTGCTTTCCTCAAGTGTCTGATTTTGTATGAGCAATGAAGTCAAGTGTCTGATTTTGTATGAGCAATGAAGCAAAGCATCTATTCTAAATTGACTTGATCAAATTGAACGGCAGGTATTTGTGAGAGACTTTGTCCCGAGCGCATTGGCCTTTCTGATGAACGGGGAAGAAGAAATAGTGAAGAACTTTCTCTTGAAAACGCTTCGCCTCCAATCATGGGAGAAAATAGTCGACGAGTTTAAGCTAGGAGCAGGGGTAATGCCAGCCAGCTTCAAAGTAGAGCACGACCAAGTCAGAAACAATGACACCATCACTGCAGATTTCGGCGAGAGTGCAATAGGAAGAGTTGCTCCTGTTGATTCAGGGTTCTGGTGGATCATATTGCTTCGTGCTTACACAAAGTCTACCGGAGACTCTTCACTCGCCGAATTGCCCGAATGCCAAAACGGCATTCGCCTCATCCTTAGCCTCTGCCTATCGGAAGGCTTCGATACTTTCCCAACTCTGCTTTGTGCTGACGGATGCTGCATGATCGATCGTAGAATGGTATGTTCATCAGCTACAATAAAACGCTTGAAATCTTAAACTTTTATACTATATGTGACTGCCAAAAAATGTGACATCTACTATGTTAGATGTCATGCAATGATCTTCGAATTCGCATTTCGTATAACTATTCTAGCATTGCTCTTTTACAAAACCTACAGGGCGTGTATGGGTACCCCATAGAAATACAAGCATTGTTCTTCATGGCTTTGCGATGTGCTTGCTTTCTTCTCAAGCAAGACGATGTGGGTAAGGAATTTGTAGAGAGGATAACTGATCGTCTCCATGCTTTGAGCTTTCACATGCGGAGCTATTTCTGGCTGGACCTGAAGCAGCTGAATGATATATATCGTTACAAAACGGAGGAGTATTCTCACACAGCAGTGAACAAGTTCAATGTGATGCCCGATTCGCTTCCGGATTGGGTGTTCGATTTCATGCCAAGTCGTGGTGGATACTTCATTGGAAATGTGAGCCCTGCGAGAATGGATTTCCGGTGGTTCTGTTTGGGTAATTGTGTGGCGATTCTGTCGTCTCTGGCAACTCCTGAGCAATCTGCAGCCATTATGGACCTCATTGAAGAACGTTGGGATGAGCTGGTTGGAGAAATGCCTTTGAAAATTTCCTATCCAACTATTGAAGGCCATGAGTATCGAATTGTCACTGGCTGTGACCCTAAGAACACCAAGTGGAGTTACCACAATGGGGGCTCTTGGCCAGGTCGGTTTTCTGTGTTATACGTAGTAAGAAAAATTATAACATCACATACTTCGGAGCATAAAGTTCATTGTTTTTCGTCGCAACTATACTTATGTTAATTTGTGATTGCAGTGCTACTATGGTTGTTAACAGCAGCGTGCATAAAGACTGGACGTCCCCTAATTGCAAGGCGTGCAATCGATCTGACTGAGAGCCGGTTATCCAAAGATCACTGGCCGGAGTATTATGACGGAAAGTCAGGGAGGTTCATCGGAAAGCAGGCACGTAAGTTCCAAACGTGGTCTATTGCAGGCTATCTGGTGGCGAAGATGATGATGGATGACCCCTCTCATTTGGGGATGATATCACTAGAGGAAGATAAGCAAATGAAACCCCTTATAAAACGATCGGCTTCATGGACATCTTAGATGTTTTACATACTTGTCTGATGTAGGACGGATGGCAGAACAAATCGAAGAACAAATCGATCGTTGCAGGTCCAAACCCGGTTTGCTGTAGATTTGGCGTTCGGTGTCCGAATGACTATTATTATACCTTTCTGGAAGCGGAACGGCCCAACGAACAAAACTCGTCGCTTTGCCACGACGTATGGGCTTTTTCGGCCTTCCGAGTTTGTTTTGGACCTCAAATCAGCGTTTTATTAGTTTTCAGGATTTTATGTTTCCTAGTTCTTTTCGGATTCGGTTTTAATTCAATCCTTGGGCTTTTAGGCTTGGTTGTTAGTCGCCTAGGATTTTGTTTCTCTTATATAAGCACCTTATGGGTAGCTGACATTCAGTTTATCAATTATAATTCAGAATTTAAGAGTTTTACTCTTAGTTCCTGGCGCGCTCCAGGTTTTGGTCTTATAGAGTTATTCGCTGGAAGGCTCTCCACTTATTGGGTTTAACGCTGGTTAGCCCTCCATACTCCTGCTGCGTCATTGTCAAACACAATATAGTTTCTATTTCAAACTTGTGAGCGATCAATTATTGACATGTTAAATTTTGGTACAAATAGAGGGGAACATCAGCCTTCACAATATGCTACCATATTCTTTTCCACATCATGCTACCAAGTGTTTTGAGCACTTATGGTGAGAATTTTTTATGAGAATTTAGAGTTCATGACCTCCTCTGTTGTGGGTTTAAAATGTTTCAAAACTCGGTCGGAATATTGAGTATATGACTTTGTCGAACTCTAGACATAACTTTCAGATTTGGAAGTTGAACTTTAATGATAGTTCAACTTTGGAAAAAAAATATCAATAGAAACAATAAATATTGTGACATGAACCCAAAACTGTGACGTGAACAACAAAATGTATGACGTGAACCCAAAAAACTAGGACATGAACCTAAAATTATGAGATGAACAAAAAACTGTGACATAACTAGACATACCATGGAACAGAAACGCATCGTTAATTAGAAGATTCATCTTTCGAAATATCAATTCTAGTAGAGGGGTAGTTCAGCCTTTTCAATCTATACATTGGGTATTTGGTTTTGTAGAACTAAAAAAAAAAGTGAGATACCTCGGTGCAAGAACAGATCTTTCTCCTTCCTTTTCACCCTCGCATCTGCATATTCATCTCCTTCAGTGAAACTGTGAAAAGAAGAAATGTGAAAGAAAAAGTTTCGGTGTCGTAGTCGTACGTAATCGGAAACACGTTGCCTACCCTTGAGCATTACAACTCCCTACCACCATGTCAATGTCAAAGAAGTTTAAACCGGAGAAGACCCACATGCCGCAACGTCAGCACCCATCATTTATGCAAATTGACAAACAAGAGACGCAGCAACAACCCAAAGACCAAAGATTCCAGGCACACGGAATATCCAAGCAGCCGGAATGGACTCTTTTCCGGTCCCGGACGAGATTGCCCTTAGGATTGCTTCGTTACTCGAGGTACGGTCCTTGACGGTTTCAGTTTCTTATAAGTTTTTCGTATTTTGACAGTCAGAAACTTGTTGATGTTTTTGTGGCTCTATTTTGGAAAAGCAGGTGTGGGATTTGTGTGCGTTGGCTTGTTGTTGTAGCTCTTGGAAGGAGCTTTGTGGGTCTGATTGCCTGTGGGAGTCTCTAGCAATAAAGAGATGGCCTTCTCTGGAACTCTCAGATGATTCTGAGTCTGAGTCTTCTTCTTCCACTGCAATCAAAAGGCCGAAGGACAAGGTACTTCATTCCTTAGAGTGTTCTGCACTTTGTTTTTGATTTTCTTGATGATGAACAAACTTTGATAAAGATGTTGACTTTCCAGTAAATTAGATGATTTAGTTGCATGAATATTTCAGCTTGTAGCGATAATGATAGATGCCTACTGAGATATCCATGATTGCTTAGAAAGGGGAACACTTCAATACTTCATGTATGTAATCATATTATGCACTACAGGGGTGGAGGCTTTTTTATGAGGAGATTCACAACCAGAAGGCTGCTATTGCTGCCGAGGTGATCGAGTATGTGGAAAAATGTTCAATACATGGATCCCTTGAGGTTACACATTATCAGAAAACAATTTGGGACTTGTACGCGATCAAATTTGGATACGAGGATGCTGTATTCTTCCTTTTGAAGCCGAGTCTGGGTGTGCAACTCAATCTACTTGGTTTGCACTATTGCCTGAATTGGCTAAAAGTGCCGGTATGTCTTTTACTTATGTGTCTGTCTACTTTTGAATTTGGTTTACAAATATATGTTTCTTAGTCTTTTATATGCTATTGCATTGCATGATACTCTGTTACTTCAACCTACGGTTGAAGAAAAAACTGATCACAACATCATCCAATCTCATGTTGTAACTGCTCTGTATATACATTTAGTTATTGAAATACATAATTGGCAGACCACTCGTGTTGTAAAAACACTCCCAAGAAAGAAGATAGCAGCACGGGAACTTTGTGTTAGATGGTGGACGCTTGGCAAATGGTCCAATGGTTATGGTATTCGCATGAATGATGAACTGCATTCTCATCAATTCACACTAATGAATGTTGCAATTGGCAAAAACGAGGAGGTTCTTGCAGCGCTTTATCGTGGTGCAATTCATGAGGTACTACGCGTTCAGATCACGTTCGGCTAAGCCCTCAAGTACACCATCATCTTCCTTGCGTATATTTTGAAGAGTCGGTGGATTCAGCAGGAATGACAATGTTTGTAGACATTGTTCTCATAGTTCTTGCATAATGTTCTTGATCTCTTCTGTTGTATGTGATGTGTATATACACATAACCTATAACTCTTTCACCAAAGACACTTTCTTGTGTACAGTATGTGTGTGTGCATAGTGCATCCATTAACTTGTATGGTGCCACTGATGTTAGTATGTACAATGATGTGTTTATCCTACTTTCTTCTGATTGTGTCTGATTATGTCTGATTGTCTGTGACGATTTATGAGTTCATATCAACAAGAGTAGAAGCTGATCAGTTTGGCCAATCGGCTCACAATACATGGCGTATTCAGTATTCCTAATCGAATCAGGTTAACATCATCGATAGTTAATACTGGGGGACTAATTTGTACATTTTAGCGCCATGAATTGTTCCAGGTTTCCCTTAACAGCTATTACCATGCCTTCATTGAACAAGTGGATCATCTACATAAAAATGGCAAATAACAAGAAAGAAGTTAATCATAGTAAACAAATTATTACTTTTTACCTTTGTCAAGTGCGTGGGTTTGTCCGAGGATGACACTTATGCTGTGCAACTGACGTGGCGCAACCCCATTGGATAAGTGACACCATACTACAGCCAGATCTGTGGTTGTTGAACAGCCGATCTAGTAGTTTAACTGCTCGAACTAAAACCCTCGGACTCGTTTAAGACATAACAAGTCTCCTTCTCTTCTTCTTTCTTTCTCTCGAACCCAAACACACTTCGAGTAAAATCCGAAACCGATGAAGGGAGGCAAAGGAGCCACCCACGCGGTTGCGACATGGGTCCGGCGACAGCCGCCGAAGATCAAGGCGTTTTTGGCGGTGGTGTCGGGTATGTCCGCCTTGGTGCTCTTACGTATGATCGTGCACGACCACGACAACCTCTTCGTGGCTGCCGAGGCTGTCCACTCCCTCGGAATCTCCGTCCTCATCTACAAGCTCATGAAAGAGAAGACCTGTGCCGGTAAACACCCATGTCTTTTTTTTGAAGTTAAAAATTCCGATCGGATTTCTGTGAATTTGCGTTGGTTGAGCTTAGAGGTTGTTCAATTTGGTGGGTATTGTAGGGATTTCACTCAAGTCGCAGGAATTGACGGCTCTGTTTCTAGCTGTTAGGCTGTACTGTAGTTTGGTTATGGAATATGACATACATACGATACTGGATTCGGCTACATTGGTGACCACGCTTTGGGTTATTTATATGATTCGGTTTAAGCTCAGGTCTAGCTACATGGATGACAAGGACAACTTCGCTATCTACTATGTGGTTAGTTGTCTGTTTCTTCTTTTTAGTCTGCTCTCTTTACTGTTATACATTTAGTTTAAGAGTGAAATCAACTGCTATATATGGCATTTTGAGTATGTCACTATGTTTCGAAATCTGAATCAACTTCCTAGGAAGATTTTACTCTTTTAGGTTTGATTCGTGTTGTTTAACTAGTAAGTGAGTTAGAAGAATGTTGCTGATAATGTATTTGTCAATTGTGCTGCTGAGAGCATTTGGTAGATATATTTGTTGTACTTGTAAAGATGTTGAATAGTATTCTTAGGACCCTTTTGTCAAGTTTTTTTTCTTTTATATTGTTCTCCTCACTTTGTTCAATATAGAATCAGGATTCCATTTCACCGATCTCCTTCTAACTGCTGGCTTCTTGATATTGGTATTTATTCGGTACTGAACATCGGTTTTATGTATCATTTTGAATTCACTGTTTTGTGATTTCTTACATTGTAGGTGATTCCTTGTGCTCTGTTTTCATTAGTTATACATCCCACGACACATCATTTTATTGTAAACCGAATTGGCTGGGCATTCTGTGTTTATCTTGAAGCTGTATCAGTACTACCTCAGCTTCGACTCATGCAAAACACTAAGGTATTACCCAAGGACCTCCATGCATGTTAGTTTGTTTTCTGAATGGTTGGTTCATGCAACTCAGGGAGAGTAATTTTAACAAAGGAGAATTAACAGTTGTCTTTTGAAATGTGATCTTTTGCACTGTTATTATTTCATCTAATCTCTTTTATCTACAATTTCAAAACTTTCAGATTGTTGAACCATTTACAGCACATTATGTTTTTGCCCTTGGAGTTGCACGGTTCTTGAGTTGCGCACATTGGGTCCTCCAGGTTTGTCAATCACAGATTATAACTCTTTTGGTATTGATGTGTGACTATCTTTTTGCAATGTGCTTCGGGAAGAAATGAGCACTATAAAGTAACTTTGCAACAAGCTCACATATGGTCCTCTCGTTCTCTGTTCCTTTAAGTACTTGTGATCCAATAATCAGAGCATGGATTTATGTTTGATCACTTGAAACTTGCATTAATTCTCATTAGGTTCTTACTGCAACAATCTTTGTTTGTTATATAGTCTGACTCAGTTGCTCCATTAGATGTTTGTTTACTTCATTTTGCCTTTTATATAATAATTAGCTTTAGGCTAGAGGGTTTACACTATCTCTAAAAAGAATTTCTTGGTTTTTAAGATTATTGCATTTTGATGATCCATTAACATTAACTTAGCCTTATATTCTTCTTAGTTGGAGTTGTTCTGTTACTACCTGACCAACAATTAGTATGTGGTTGTTGATTGTATATTTACATCAGTGTATAAGCAGTGCCTTGGTTTTTTTTTTTTTTTTTTTTTTTTTTTTTAAGATTTTCCCTCTCGGACCTCAATCTTCTATAAGTGTGTCTAATATTACTTTGTCTGCCTTATTTTGACAGGTAATGGATACTCGAGGACAGTTACTGACAACTTTAGGTTATGGGTTCTGGCCGTGTATGGTTCTTCTCTCAGAAATTGTCCAGACTTTCATACTTGCAGATTTTTGCTACTACTATGTCAAAAGGTGAGTAACTTCATATCCTAAATGAAATCATTTTGAGTTCTTGTTTTTATTGTCCAAGTTACTGGCAACACGTGATCTTTCTTATATGTTCATGATGAGCTTTCTCAAATTACTGCTATTTTGGTTGCAGTGCTGTTGATGGGCAACTTGTTCTACGCCTACCCTCTGGAGTTGTCTAAGTTTAAGCTATCCAGGGTACAAGATCAAACTGCATCGCTACTCAAACCTTTGAGAATGTAATTGCCTGGTTGCCCAAATCCTTTTCTTGGGCGGCTATTAAGAGAATGGCCGAGAGTCATAGAGTGAACTGTAAAGCTAGGGATGTTTCCTCACTAGTCAGGTTTACAATGTAGTCATTAGCATATACACTCAATGTTTAGAACATTTTCCTAGCAGACTTTTTGTGATTCTGCATTTAGTTTTGAAGTGTTATCAGTGGATGCTATTCTCTCTATGTTCTTTGCTGGTTTAACTGAAAAGAATGTGCAACTCTCTGGAAACGGGGTGGAAATGTAATACGACATTTTAGCATACTTTGTGATCTGTTCAGCTATCTCTGCTTCGTGATCAAGATTTTGTGTTCTAATACTGCAAATGCAAGTTGAATGGCCAATGGAAATGGAATGTTGTATGAGAATAGATTTTGTGTTCTATTTTTCTTCTTCTTGCATTGTATTGGCTCATGAAAACTACAGTTTGAAGGAACAGGACAAGTGAAAATTCAATCACAAATAATGCCTGTGTTGGCTTGTACAGGTGCAAACGCACTATAAATGGTCCATTTGTAACATTCTCCTTGCCATACTCGTTTTCTTCAGAAATCTTTGATGAGTAGAGCTGACTCCATCCAACCTTTAGCTCCTTTCTAAAATTGTAAGGTCGCCTATGTGCATCGTTCTCCTGTTTTGGTCCCCAACCAAACATAAAGGACAAAAGGGGCAGCAGAGAAAGAAACAGTTTGGGAAGCGAATATTGGTGTGGTTTTCTTTGTTAGTTCATATTCTTTGTACTTTTCTAGTTATCAATAATCCACCTGTATTTGACTTAACACTAACAGTGTTGCTAGAGTCCTAGATAGGGGTGGGCATAAAATCTCGTAATCCCGAACCCGTCCCGTCCCGTCCCATCTTATCCTTATACAACGGTACGGGACATGAGACGGATAATTCAAGTCTCGTTTAGACCCGTCTCGTCCCGACTATTTTAATAATTGATTTTTTATTAATTAATATGTGATTTTAAGCTTTTATTTAAGTGTTTTGATCTTAGCTCTTTATTTCTTTAAGTTAATAAGTTGTCTCCAATTCAATAATAGTGATGTTTAATACTTTAATTTGTTAATTGTTATAGACTCTCTTCTTGCACTGTAGTAGTGATGACAGGTTTAGAGAAAGTAAGCAGTATAAACTCTTTTATTACACCGTGTTGTACTTGTAAATATGTTACAAGTACTTGTTAATACTTAATAGAGTAAATAACACTATAAAACTATGAAGTTCTTTCTTTTACTTACAAATTTATTTTCAACTTTTTTTATCCGGCATTAGGCCCGTCCCGTCCCAACCGGGATAGGGCCCGGGTGGGATGAAATCTTAAAAACGCAAAGTCCGTCCTGTCCCGTCCCAATTTCAATATCCGGGACGGGCCGTGGGATTAGCTCTATCCCGTCCCATGCCCATCCTTAGTCCTAGATAGGATAGGACTATATAGAAGAAGTTGCCAAATTGTGATTTGGCGTTTGGTTAGAGTGAGCAGATTACAGCTGTTGAGGTTGAATAACTTAATTGTCACGTAACCTACCCCCTCGGCAATGAGTTTCATTCATTCAAGTTGAGAGTTGAGATAAGTTTCGATACTAGAGGAAGGTAGAGTTGCCATCAATCATCATCATCACCTTCCTTTGTACATACATATATTATAAGTGTGAACCTTTGGTCATGCCCTTACTCACCACACCCATCATAGCTTAGCAAAAAATAACCACAGTATATGATGCACCACAGGATAGTGGAGAAATCAGCTCCTAGTTAGCTAGCTTGGTAGACTACAGTGATGGACAGGGGAAGGGTTAATCCAATCCCAGCAGTACCTAAATGTATAGTTCCTGACTAAGAAAGAAAGGTGAGTGTTTGACTAACCTAGCCTGGCATAGCATAGTTGGTACTTGCATAGGTGATTGAATTGAAGCTTGAACATTTCTGGCATTCGATAAATGACAAATGAAACAGCTAGCTAATCCCAGGAAACGGCCAATATATCTCTTGTCATGTACAGTTGCAACGCACCACCTTATATGTATGGGTCGTCTAGAACATTCTCCCTCCATATCTCCTTGCTGCACTCCTACAGTTTCGAAGTCCAACCTCAACCCTTCGATGTGTAATGTATAACAAAATATCTAATTACTTCTCTAAATTCATATGGTTAGCAATCTACATTGTTCACCTGCTTTGGTCTCCAACCAACATAAAAGGGAAAAAAGGGGAAACAGAAAAGGAAACCGTGGTTTTGGAAATGAATATATGGCTGTGGTTTCCCTGACAATGAAAGATCACAGAAAGACTGTGGTTAGTATTCTTTCATCTGTAGCATTCTAGCTAATTAAACCAATGACTCTCACATTAGCTGCAATATCAATAATGCACCCACCATTGTGCTGCCGAAGATTTAACTTAACACTAACAGTGGTGCTGCTAGAATAGTCGGCAGGCTCCTAGGTCGGTCTGTATATAGATAGAAATGTTGCCAAATTAGGATTTTGACGTGTTCGATAAAATGAGAAGAATAATACAGCTGTTTGAAGTTTAACCTAGAGCAACTTTATTAGCACGTAAGTTAGTACACCAGTACTGCTGTGATGAGTTCCTTTCATTCGAGTTGAGAGGTGAGGGAAAGTTTCTGCAAAGGGCTTTAGAGTAGCCATCAATCGTCATCATCATCGCCTTCTTAGGTCGGTCATATCTTCACATTTTTTCTATTTCTCAGATCCTTGATATTTCTTCGATTCTTGATATTTTGATCATTGATGAATGATCAGCACTGATAATGCATCAGAGTACACAATATAAAACAAAAGAGATAGCTGGCTGGTTAGCTTTACTTGTTCCAGATGATTCCAAATGCTTTAGCTTTAGCCCCTCCATATATATGTATATGTATATCTACTTCATTATTAGTCTGAATTAACATGTATATTTAGCTTCTAAATGATTGTAAGTTGTAACTAATTAATAATTACAAATCCGCGTACATGCCACAAACCATGGTCATGATAGAGACCTACCTACCAACCCCCCTCCTCTTCTTCTCATCACTAAACCCACAGTAGTCATCTGCAGCCTATAAATAGAGAAGCCATGCATCTCAGTTTACCAAAACCAATCATAGTGCTCAATTAGTTTTGAGACCAATTAGCAGAAGATTATCAAAGAGTTTTGCTTTACTGTTTCTCGATTGATCATGATGATGAACTACTCCAGGCTTGTGTTTGTTTCAGTTCTGTTGACGATGATGATTTCCCTTCTTGTTTTCAACCCTGTTGAGGCTGATGGAGTAGAGGTAAGCTAGCTAGCTATATATAACTAGTTTAGCTAATGAAATATTTGTGATACAGTGTTTCTTGAATCACTTATATGCTTGGGAATATATTTGCAGGTGAACAACGGACAACATGCTTCACTCCTTGCCAAAATAGGTATATATATTCTTTTTTTGGCTCTTATATATGTACATCTTATCCTGGAATATGCATGATCAACATGTACGTATGTCGTTAACTGTTACAGACTGCGGTGGAGCGTGCAAAGCGAGGTGTCGTTTATCGTCTCGGCCTAACCTGTGCAAGCGGCATGCGGGACATGCTGCCAGCGTTGCAGCTGCGTTCCTCCCGGCACGGCTGGAAACTACGACGTCTGCCCCTGTTACGCTACCCTCACCACCCACGGCGGCAAACGCAAGTGTCCTTGATTCAACAACATCAAAACTACTTCAAACAAGCTTATAGCTATATAGCTAGCTTGATCAGATAGATGTGCCGGAGCTACACAGAGTGAATAAAATTGCATATATAAGTTTAAATTAAATTATCGAATAAAAATGGTCACTGCTTGTAATTTCTGCTGAATAATAAATCAAAAGTGAAATGTTTATGATTTCTTCTTCTTCTTCTTCGTAGAGGCTCTGTAATCAATTAGCATGGGCCGTACTTGCCAACCCATTTCCTTTAGAAATGGAGCCCAGTTCAGCCCAAAAACTAAATCATAATACAACTAGGGTAAGAGAGAGCTTCGAATGAGAACCTTATAATGAGGACCAAATGAGGACTTTTAAATGAACTGTTGGATTACATGCACATGAGAATTTGAAAATATCAATTAAAAGTTAAAACATTCATCTAACCGTTTATTTGAAAGTCCCCACTTAGTCCTCATAATAAGATCCTCATTAGAAGTTCTCCTACTAGGGTAATTAGCTTTTTTTGTTTTTATATATTTATTTGGATTATGACTTTCATCAATCACGACTGAAACAGCCGAAGAATAAATTCCGGTCAATATAGTGGTTGCTAGATGTATGTATGACATAAACTGCAATAGGTGCTTAATGACTAGTGTAAACTCTGAGCCAATCTACAAGGATTTGACATAAAATGTGTAGACTGATGAACATGTCTATAAATATCATCACCATTCTTCTCTTTAAATTCACCAATTCTCAATTCTTATACTGGCTACTAAGTCCACAACTTTCATATCTTAAATTCAAGATCCATGGCCAATATGATGTTCAAGGCTCTAGTTTCTAAAATTATCATTTCTCTTGTCGTCCTCCAACTCGCTACTTTTGAAGTTGATGTAAAAAGGGTTATACAGTCCGTCAATTTTGTTTAATTTTATTGTTTATGTTTTCTCTTATCAACACTATCTCATAAATATAAGAATATGACTTGTTTTAGGTCATCACAAAGTCAGTTGGAACTTTTGGTGGCTCAAATATATATATTGTTAACGTGATTATATATGTCAAATTGATTCATAAATTAAAGTATTATTTGTGATAGTAGTTAATTTATGAACTACATAGATTGTCATGGAGCGTGTAATGTAAGATGCGGATTATCATCGAGGCCAAACTTGTGCAAGAGGGCATGTGGAATGTGTTGTACTAGATGTCATTGTGTTCCTCGCAACACTTTCGGCCATTATGATGAATGTCCTTGCTATCGTGATATGAAGACTCACCGCGGCCAACCCAGATGCCCTTAATCACATTTGAGTTTTCATCTCGCAACGATGATCTATTATCTATAAATAAAATAAATTTTGAAAAGAAAAAAAAAACGAATAAAATGTCATCACTTACTAATGGCATTGATGGTGCACCAACTATGTGTCTATGTCTTGTATAATTGACAACCAGATATGTTTGTATGCATATACGAAAATGACCAAGTCCAACACAGGCTCTCCTGTAAAATTAAATTTGCAATGTCTTATATGGCAAGGTCATAACCAAAGTCATGAGTCATGACCATCTACTAGCAATTCATACTAGTCTCAGTGCATTGCATCACTCACCTGACCTCCTCCATAAATACCACCACAGATCTTCTCTCTAAACACACCAGTTCCAGATTCAAGCACAGACTCCAGCTTCCAACTTTCATTTCCTTCGAGGCTCCAAGAGATGTTCAGGGCTCTAATTCCTCAACTTCTCGTTTCTATTCTCATTTTCCAAATTGTTTGTACCGCTGTCCAGGTAAAGTTTTTTGAGCTCGCCGTTTCTTTTGATTCATGCAGTACAGTTCTTTTCTCTACTCATTACTAATCGGAAGAAGTAACAATGCGACATGTTCAGGTGACTAATCCTCCGGTTGGATCTCCTCTTTCCCCAAAAACAGGTATGATTTTTTTGTATGCTAGTTAGCTTAAACTCCATTTCAATTGTGTAACTTTTCGTCGGTCTACAAATTAACGAACGCAGATTGCGATGGAGCTTGCGAGGTAAGGTGCGGTTTATCTTCAAGGCCAAATGTATGCAAGAGGGCATGTGGGACGTGCTGTGCTAGATGCGGTTGCGTTCCACCCGGCACTTCCGGTCACTATGAAGCCTGTCCTTGCTACTGGAATATGACCACTCACGGTGGACAGCGCAAATGCCCTTGAACTTGAGCTTAAACACACCGTCTTCTTCATCATCTTTATTTCATTTTATTCTTTCTTTCTTCAGTGATTGTGTTTACCTTGTTTGATTTGAATTTATATTTCAAGAAAATGGCAAATAATGGTTTAGCTAATAGCTAGTGTCTGTGTCCTAGAATCATAGTTGTGAGTTTTTCAGATTTTATATTTTTGTTTTGGAAGAATCATTGTCTTGTTTGTTTTGATGAGAAATGAATCCATTCTGCGGCCCACTACAAGTACGGCCCATTGACCCAAACAGCTGAATGTTATTTGGTGGATTATCATGACCCAACCACTTCGTCAGATTTTTGATCAAATAGTGTAACGCCATCTGAGCCCAAGAACCTGATACACCGCTCTACAAAATAACACCATCACCATTTTCATGAAAGTGGCACAAAATCGGTACACAACGGTAGACTAGATTTAAATTTTTCTAGCGTGGAGACTAATTCGTACCGAAAAATATTCTCAAAAAACGTCCTCCCTCCTCGTCACCAAGAGTACATTGAGAATTTAAGATTTAGATCCAATTAATATCGGCTAGATTCGAACATAGATATATGAGTTTCATACTTACGTTATTACCAACTTACGCTATTACCAACTCAATTACCTATGATGATTGATAATCTTAATGATAATGGCAGAAGTCCCTTTAGTTGGAGGGCAGAATGGTCTTATTAATTTAGAGGAGCAAGTGTTGTTCCAATAATTTCACTGGAAAAGAACAAACAGACTCTCACTTCACGCAACGCGCATGAGTCTCTCTCTCTCTCTGCCACGCCCAGACTTGCAGAGAGAATATAACTCCAAAATTATCCCCCACGCTAAAATCGCCGGTTTACTCCAACCCCAATTACTCGCCGACTTCCCCTCCCTTTTCGGCATGGCGCGTGTAAAACCACCACTCCCCCTCCCACGTGCGTGTCTCCCTTTGGTTAGGCAAAACAGCTTCACGTACAATTCTCGGTTCTAATTCGCCGGAAAGCAACCCCTCTCTTTCCGTACACAAAATCCACGAGGCAGCTCATCTCACCGTTCCCGCCACGTGGTACGCCTCCTCTGATCATCCTACGGCCCTGAGTGAATCTGCAGAGCTCAGTGAAAAGCTTCGGGTTTTCCGTGTCTTTCCCGAGCGTTTGTGCTTCATTTTCATACAGAGAAGAAAATGAGATGCATCGATGACTTTCCTTCATTTTTTTTTTTTTAGAGTATTTATGATTTTTCGACTGTTGGATTTGAGTGGAAGAAGAATGGAAACAATGGCATCACGGGCGGCGTCTTCGTCTTCTATTTCTGTAATTTTTCTCTTTATTTACAGAGTGTGGGAGTCACACTATCTGTGCCTTTTTGTGATGACCAAAGCTCTCCAGTGAGAGAGAGAACCTGATCCCATTTCACCTTTAGCAACCTTTTTCTTTTTGTCTTTACCTCCTCGTCTTTTCATCTCCGGCAGTCTAAACTGAGAGATACCCGGCAACGAAATCGGAATATTTCTCTTTATTTGGAAAAAAAACCCGAACCCGCTTTTTCCGGTTTTCTTTCAGGCGAGCTTTTCGGTAAATAACTACTATTAGTACACACACCCACACAAGACGAAATTAAAACCACAACGAACAACTCTCTCTTTCTTCTTTTCTCTCTCTACACGTTGTTCTCGTTTCACTTTCTTCAGCACCTTTCTGCATCTGAGAGCCTCGTTTCTCTGTGCTTGATTCTTCGTTTCAATCCAGCTCCAGGCGTCGATTCTGAACCGCTTGATTCTGTAAATGTTAGTCTCATAAATGGACAAGCTCGGAGCCATTCGGTTTAAGCATGGAAACTTCGTCTCTGGTATAGCTCAAATCCCTTTGATTTTTTTTTTTTATTCTGTCGAGTCGAATTTATCATCAACAAAATAAAAACGGTGGGGATTTTTTTGGTGGTTGGAGTTTTCCCCGGAGAGAAAAACAAAAGGCTGTTATGGCAGTTGTCGTTATCTGTTTCCTTATCGTCTTTTTATTTCTTTCTTTCGTTCTTTGTGGTTTTGGAAGGTGTTGGTGTGCTGCTTGAGAAATCGAAGAAGGAGAGGATTAGGAAATTGAGTGCTATTGGGAGCTTCGAAATGGGGTGTGATGTGTCTGATAGAGAAGATGAGAAGCTCCCCAGTAAGAGATTTAAGCTACCCAGAAAGGTTGGTTTGCTCACTTGAATTAAGCATAATATTAATCCTCTGTTTTTTTAGTGTTGAATTACATGAAGAACTGGATTTTTTCGCTCCACAGTTTTCGGGTGACTGCAATGGCGTTCATCTGGGCTCTGTTCCGAGGAAGCTGCGTTCAGGTATTATCTGGGTTTTAGTTTTTTTACTTTTGGGTTACTAATTTTACGTTTGAGTGTTGGTGGGTTTGTTCTTGTTTAGTATTTTTGTGTTTTGGGTTTAATTTTTGGATTAGGAGTGAAGCAAAGCTTGACCTTTTGCTTTTTTCGTTCTTTCTTTTTTGGGTGTTGCCACTTTTGATACTTTGGGAATTTAATTTTATTCGTTTTGGGGTTTTTGCTTCCTTCTATTCTCTCTAGTTCCGCTTTTCCAAAAGGGATAAAGAAGCTGGCTTTCTATGATTCTGGAGCTTTTGGATTGTAGGGAATTTAAAAAACCTTTTTTTTTTGTTATATTCTATTGTATTAGTGTCTCATTGTCTTGGGTTTTTTTCTTTAATTGTTGTTTTTGCACTTGCAGCAATGAAGAAGCGCCATCGTCAGTCTACTTCTCCTTCTTTACCACATTCAAGGAAGCTAATGAGTAGCATTGAGTCTCTCAGCTGCAATGGTGTAAAGAAACCATGCTTGGTACTCATCTCCATCTATTTTTATGTTAGCCTTTTGTAATGTTTCGTCTTTTCTATTCAGCACTTTGATACATATATATGAACTTGGTTCTGAAGAAACAAGGTGACAGATCCCCTAAAGAGACTGTTTCTGGGTCTATCACAAAAGACGAGGAAGAAGTTGTGGAGACCTTGTATGCTTTGGCTGGATTGGTGTTCCCCAACAATGAAGCAAATGGAAATAGCAAAGTAGACTCTGAAGCTTTTGATGCAAATGCTTCAGCTTTGCCAGAGTTGAAGAACAGTCCTAAGCCTGCAGTTGAAGGTTTGTTTCATTATTCTGTTTTCAGAAATCTTGTTTCTAATATTCCTGCTATTTCGGTAGACTGATTATGCTGGCATTGGCTACTGCAGTTGGAGACATCAAACTGGATCCAGTTTTCCCATGTAGAGCTGCCAGCTCCACCAGTCAATCTTTCGTAGAAAGAACCGATCAAGTTGATTTACTGAACAAACCTGGTATTCAATCTCAGCCTAAATTGCCCAACAGTGGCAAGTCCTGTATAGAGTCGGATAATAACATCCCTCAGAATCAAATAAACATTCCTTCCTTGTCAGCTAAGGTTGAACAGTGCAAAGAAAAACCTTTGGACAATGCTGTCAACTTCCATGATCCATCTGAGTTAAGCCTGGACAGTCGGTCGGTATTTTTCAAATTAACTTCAGCTTCTTTCTTTTGTCAATTTTGTTTTAATCCTAATTATTTTCTAACCTCTAGCAGGTTAAAGCAAACTGTGGAACAGAAGACCTCAGATTTTGGGAGAGAACCAGAAAATTCAGTGGAGCTGGTAAGCATAACACGCCAAGTGTAAGTTGAGTATTGATAGGATGAGAATGCTCTAATATTGAGATATGAATTACTCTTCAGGGCACAAACATTGGGAGTCAAGTTCAAAAAAATGAGATGCTCCAGGAATCCAGGAAGAAAGGTATAACTCTTGCTTGTTCAGATTATCTTCAATGCTAGGATCTTCAGTTTGATTGTGAAATAGGATATGTCGTTAGTGCATATTAGTTTCTCGAAGTTGACCTGATATTGGCTCTTTTATTGAAGGTTCAGGATTGTGGCCTGGCTTGTCTTCAAATGTCTCACAAGCTAGGAGTGATAGTCCACTTCCGCGGTAATATTCTTTTCTTATTATTTTACACATTTCTGGATGAGATCCCTATACTCTATATTTCTTCCACTTGCTCACTTTTGGCCATCTTAGGAGCCCTGCGGCTACACTGCCACCCTGGATGGATGCTCCTTGTTCGACCTCCAAAGCGCTGGCCCCAAATGGTTCTTCTTTTGCAAAGGTGAAGATGACTTTCGATGTGTGATGATTCCAAGTGCTACCAATTTCTTAACAAATGTTTATACCATGTCAATAGTCTGAATACGAACTATACAGGTTACTAAAGTTGTCAATGGTAGAAGATCGTGTAAGAAATATGCGGCTCATGTCTACATAAGTCATTTGATCCTGTCTCTTAAAAGCTCTGAGAACAAAGATAAGTTAATGTTACAACCTAGTCAGATGAGAGCACATGAAGGATCCAGACAAGGGGCTTTTCTGGGATTTAATACCTTTACTAATGTTAAAAGTGGTTTCAATGAGGCTGTTTCCAGTAGTAGCGTAAGTATCTCTACTGCTGAAAATGTTTCAAATGAAGCTAAGAACGGCATTCTTCAGCACAAGAAGCTCCATCTAGATCAGCCATCGTCTACTTTGGCATCTGGGGCACACACTTCACCAAAACAGGTACAGCTTGATACTGTAACTGCCATAGGTTTAATGCTTACGCTGTTCTCCCCTCTTACCAGTCTCTCGTTTCCTGCAGACTTTTGATTTCCTTTCATTGTCAGCTGGAGGTGGCAGCTTGGAAAATAATGATAGTTTTAGTAGAGGTAGATATGGGTTGGAGCTGTTATCACAAGCCCAACTTCCTTATCTTCATTCTTCTGTGCAGCATCACAATCTCATTCCTTTCTCTTTGAACCGGTCTCGCTGCAACTCTTCTGCTTCCCTCGACAGTCCCTCTGTGTCACAGCAGGTAGTAAAGCTCTTCTTCTGTTTTATTCTTGTATTTCTCCTACTGTATCTTTGTATTTCTATTCAGCATAAAATATTTTTCTTTTTCATTTTTTACAACCAAGGATTGAATCTACTGTGCACGTAGAACACCAGAACTATTGTTATTTCTTACTGGTAGGAAGCTAATAGAACCAATTCTTGTTTTTTGTTATGTTGGTAAAAAATATTTCATGTTCAAACTGCAATTACAAAACGATGCTGAATGCAGGGCCAGCTACTACCTTCGTATGGCAACAAATTCTGTGGTCCTCAAGCAAATGCCACAGCCTTGACAGAACAACCAATTCAACCCCAACAGTTACATCTGCAGCAGCAGCAGCAACAGCAGCAATTACATTTGCAGCAGCAGCAGCATCAACATCAGCAACAACAACAATTGCATCTGCAGCAGCAACAGCAAAGGCTTTGGGCAGCTCAGTTGGCGACTCAATACAGGCTAGCGGGAACTTTGGCAACCACAGCACCCTCACAGAGCTGGCAAAATATAAAGCAGGACAATTGTAAACTGATTCAATGTGGACAAGCTCTCCTTTCTCCTTCTCCTTCAACACTTGAACTAGTTGGTCCCAAGTATGCACCACTATCTCAGCATCAGCAGCAACTAATGGCAGTCACTTCTTTTCCTCCCGGCAGGGTAAACCAGCATCTGCCTTCTGTATATGAGGAGTCTGTAGGTGGGTACCGTGCTGCGAGTGCACTGCCATTACAATTACTCTGCAATGAGCGCCTCTGATAAGAGACAATCTAAGGGAAAGTTGCCGGTTAATGCATTTAGTTATTTCTTTCCTCTCTTCAGACGTGGGAGTAGGACTTACTGCGCGACTTTGTGGTGACTTGCACAATAATAACTGAACATGGTAACCCTGCATTTGCTTTCGTAGTTGGATCAACTGCGGCACTAGGATGTTAGGTAACAATGTGTTGTGCAAACATATTTGAGGTATCGTTTATCATAATAGAAAGGTTAATTTTATCTTCCCCTTTTGGTTATATGAAATTATCCTCAAGACATACTTGGACCTACATACATCTTCCATTGTTCAGATCTATTACAAATTATCCAGGAAAGCTTGATCAGTTTCAGAAACAGCACACTACACAAACCTCTGAATTTCATTATCCATAATACAACATTACATACTCAGAACTACAAAACTGAAATTCTTGCTTTACTCGATCAGAACACACGGCCTCCACAATATGAATATGTATTTCTTTGGGAGGGGGAGGGAATTCAACCACAAATGGCAGATAGGGTAAGCCCGGAACAAAGGAGATTGGAAAAAAGAGATATATTATAGTTCATTACTTTTTATTATACAAGAAGAATTGACACAAGGAATGGTAGTGCGCAAATTAACTGGAATGATCAGCAAGAACAAAGAAACATATTGCAATCCAAAAATCTTGTCTCGACAGGATAAATACAAACTTCACTCCAGCTTTTCCAGTTCCCCCATTCTCTCTATAATCGCCTGCAATTCAAAATAGATTCGTTAATGTTATACACTTGTATAGCAACAATGATATACCAAATGGAGAGCTGGACAGAGGCTACTGAACGCATCAGGAAGCAATGAATAATAGAAGCACAAAACCAAGCTCATGACAGTTAAACAAAATGACTCCCCACGCAAAACATTCTGAAAACAAGACTGGATCTTTTATTTCTCTTTGTCGTAGTCAAAACAAGGACAGAGAAACAGGAACAATCACTTGAATTGCTATGATGAAATTGCAACTAAACATTGACATGTGGGACGAGGAAGGCGTGTAGACTTTGTTTCATGTAATGCAGACACATACATAGGTTTCACAATACATAAGCATTCAAGAAATAAAACATCAAAGGTAGACAATCTCTCTTAAGGGAAAAGGTCGAGGATCCTCAGAATAATAACACAAAAGAACAGACCTACAAGACCGCATCAGCAGAAGAAGAAAAGCCATATTGACTCACTATCTTCGTGCATTTAGACAAAAACTAAATAAACATATAGAAGTACGAACTCATAGATATTCTCACCTTCTTGCTTGTTTCTTGGAGCTCTCCAGCAAGAATGAATTCGTCAAGTATCAGATAGACCTGCACAACAAAATGTTAAGGTATATTATAATGTACAGTAGAAAACAAAAGAAAGCCACCCAGCAGTCCAAGATGGTATACTTCGAAGAGAGATTATCATTGACAAACATCTATTTCTGTTTATAGAGGTTATATACATAAGCAGGTAATCTCACCAGAACAACGTATTACAAACACCCATCAACTGACTAACCAAGCTAAATTCTTTAACAACCAGTTAGCCACAATTCTCATTATAACAGCTCTCAATTGCGACTACTAACCAATGCAAGTTCAGTGACTGATACTAACGCAATGAGTGATACTCAATAACTAACAGACCTTGTGAAAGTTGAAGACCAAATCAAGCTCGCAAACGTTGCTGAAGAAATGGTCCAAAATCTCGACGAATAGATGAATGCATTCCAAATAGGCCAGCTCATTATCAGTTATATCAACACACAGCGAGAAAAACAACCCGGCATATCGCCTGTAGATCACCTTGTGTGTACGGAACTACAACAACATAGTTACAACAATCAGCTACATTAAAATAGTATTTCAATTTTTCATACACCTAAAAACATGCAGCTAAATTTGCAATAAGCAAGTCATAAAACCTCAACGAAATTGGTGAACTTGGGATCTCTATTAACCACCAAACGATGAACCTGCATCGAATTCAGAAACACTAAGAACACTTTTGCTGCAGAAAATTAAAAAAAAAAAAACAAAAAAAAACAAAAAAACAAAAAAGGAAAGCGGAATTAGGGAAAGTTGTGTTACCTCGTATTCGACCTTGTGCTTCTCGGAATCCTCGAGAGGAACGTAGTACTTAGCTAAACGTGTCTTTCCCTGGCGGTTCTGTAACAATATGAACCGGATCTGCCACAAACAATATTAGATCAATCAGAGTTTGAAACCGAAGACCGATTCAAATTCCAAAGGTAACACAGAAGTGATCATGTGAGGGAGTACCATTGTTGTTGAAGTCAAAGATTTTGGAGAGAGAGAGAAATGGGGAACAGAAGCGGAGGAGAGGCCCAAAGCTTTCGGAGCAAATTTTGCTAACGTTTGCTGCGATGTCGTTTCGTTGTGCCCCGGTGAGTCGTAGCTCCGAGGTAAAAGAGAAACCGGGCTGTGTGCCAAGACTTGTCGCCGTTAACTCTTTGGTCAACATGTATCCGACGGCCAATTTTGCTAGTCAAGGTAAGTCACACCATATTATGATACAACCAGCACCACTGAATCAAAATTTTTGACATGAGCAAAAATAACATAAAAATTGTGACATGGACAAAAACACCCATGAACTGAAAACTGTGACATGAACTAAAAAACATGACCATAAATAAAATTACTGGCACTTATAGCTTTAAATCAGTTTGGTCTGAATTTTTACAGCACCTGAAGATCATGTGACAACATTCTAACTCTATAATCAGAAACTACTTTTCATAATGTTTTTGTATCAAATGAATGACAAAAATTTGCACCATACAGATGAATGGTGCATCATAGTCTCACAACTTATACAGGCTCTACTGCCGGAAATTACAATTCTGAAGTGAATCCTAAATTCTCATCTTCTTATTCACTTTCCTTATTCCCCAATCAAATTACATACAAACTCTTGTTCGGAGACTAATTACATGGTAGTACAATACCTTGTTGTGTCCTGCCCTACGAGTCATAGCTATGATACTTGGAATTTGCAGCAGCCAAAAGAGCAGCCCCTATACCAGACCCATCTTTTGAATGCTCTATCACAACATTCTTTGCAATATCATCCCCTAGAAGCTCGGTGACAGCCTCGCTGAGATATGTTCTGTATTGAGGGTAGTTCTCATACAAGCCTCCATCCATAGCGACAACTGTTCTCTTGCCGAAGATGACACCTTTCGAATCCTCCTCCATCTTTTGCAGTATCCCTACTATTCCTGCACCAGCTAAGCGCCCTCCTCGCTTCACAATGGTGTCACATACCTCCACCACAATCTTTCTTGCACTTAAATTGGACTCAACCTAATCACATTTTTGGAGGAAAAAAAAAAGCTGTCAGTAAAACAAAGGAGCCTTTCACTGTGTTGATGCATTGAATCTCATATATGAACTATATTGGCTAAATTTCTAAAGGATGAACAACATCAAGAATTTACCCCCGCTACATTGTATAGGACTGATCCAACATCTTGAAGATCATCAGACGTATCCTGCTGCATAGCACATAGATCTGGGGTCCTATTACACAGTTCAAAAACATACTTCAGCAAAGGAACTTGGTTTCTATGATTTCAAGTCAATTATGAACTCCTACAGAACAGAAAGGGAAGTTGATGTTACCTGAGTGCAAAAGGTGTTGATAGTTTTTCTAGGATTGAATCACCAAACAGCGCATCTGCTTCAGCCATCTTCAGCAGTACTCTTCTTACAATTTCACCAAGATACATTCCAGAGATTGTTTTCTCAAAGATCTGCACAAGATCAAATATGAGAAACAAGTAACAAGTGTATGACCTGTTTGATTTTAACACACGAGTCATGATAAAGAAAACTAATACTAACAATAGAAACATAAGACATATATACCTGCTCCCCGGGGTTGATGCTAGCAGCATCCATATCTCTATCAAATTCAGTTAACGGAAGACCATTTGAGAATGCTCCCCACTCGGTGTTAATAATCTGGACAAAGGTCATTTTGGAAAGATTGATCAATGAAGTTAGGCAAGTCAATACAGAAAAGAGGAGAAAATGTTTTACACACCGTAGACCCAGAAGAAGACGCATGATTCTGTAGTTTAGGAATTGCATCGACGCGCTCAACATAGCAAGCATTGGTTCCAGTACCTAAAATGACAGCAACCATGACATCATCATCCCAGTATCTTGCTCCAGCTAATGTTCCAACAGTATCATTAACCTAGTAGAGTTCCACTCATTAGTATCAAATTGCCTTTGTAAGCATTAAATAGGATTTAGTGGTGGCATCATTCAAACAAGCATACCAGGGCAGACACATGCATATCTAATCCTAGCCTTTCCATAGCCTCATTCAAACAAGCAACAACATCTCTTCCTGCCTGTAAGTAGCAAGTTAGAACATCCCGAATTCACCAAAAAATGCCAAGTTAAGACCTAATTAGGCGACTTATATGTAATTTCACATATGAATCCAATGAAGAACAAGGTACAAACCGTTCCAGAGACTAAAAATCCCTTTGTCCATTTAATTAGTATGCCAGAGTCAACTGAGGTCTGCTTCACAGGGAATGAAAATGTGAATCCAATCTCTCTTTTTGTACCAGCTGGAAGGTGAAACTTGTTACCCTCATTTTCTGCAAACTTTGCCAACCCGGAAGCAATAAAATCGAATAGTTCCTGCAATGCCGTGAATCAAACTTGTTACAACACATGCATATAATTGTTCTGCGACAGAAACCATCATTCTCGGTACTAATTAAATTGTTGGTGAAGCAAGCAAAGCACGGACCTCGGAAGTGCCAAACATAAGATCCTTGGGGATCGAAACTTGATCAAATTCAGTGGCGATCACACGCTCTTCCTTGCCTCCTAGTTGTACTCTCAGCACCCTGAAGTTTGTGCCTCCAAGATCCAGTGCATAAAACAAGCCCTTCTCATTCCTTCCTTCCATAACACATCAAAACACACATAATTAAATTGAATGAAACAAAATATATGTCATGTTTAAGCGAAAAAACCTTTCTCTACCATGACATTTCTACTAGTAGAAATCAAATGCTATCAGAAGAGTCATACCATGAACATAGTTTAAACTTAAAACCAAAACAGCAAAACTAGTTAAGAGTCAAACCCAACACACAAAGACTCAAACTTCAGTTGAATATGGTGTCGTAGAAAATCATTACCCAGTTGGGAGGCTATCAACGTAGCTGAGTATCATCTTGAGATCACTCCCGCCATCCACGGCGAGACCAGCGCGCATATCGGCGGCCATGGCGTCTGCCACGTGGCGCAGCAAAGGCAAAGGAGTGGCACACTCCTTGCGTAACTTGGTCACCAGAGGAGTGACAGATACGGCAGTAGATCGGACGGTCATCCTGAACCGAGGGAGACCCGCCGGCCTAGTTGATCGGCGGCAGAGGTGGAAGGACCCGACCGAGGGTGACGTGGCAGCTGTAACTGACATTGCTGAGTTGGTTGACGTACGGTTATAGTTATTACGTGGAGATCTACGAAAATGAAGTATGAGATCATCAACAATGGCGTTGTTGGTCTTTATTTCTCCCCAACAGACTTGGGATCCAGACATTTAATATTTTTATGAAAATTGAGCAACAAAACGACATGGTTTTGACTACAGTTAAGAACCAAGTACATAACTGGAACTGGTCGTTGTTTTGGACGGAGGTTTGGATCGGGCGGAAAATGCAATGCGGGATTGTGGACGAAATGGAACATCGATCTGTGCTTTGGTGGAGTTGGGTCGAATTGATAGTGACATTCTTTCACTATTTTTAAGCATATCCTAAATATCTATGCGCACAATTTGGTTGTTGGTCAAGAAAACTCCTAAAGCAAGAGTTTCTTAGTCATTGATAGATGATTCTAATCGTAAAATGCTTCGTACTAGAATTCGGATGAAATTGTATAATGTGTATAAACCTTTTATATAAAGTTCGAAATGGTGAATTAAGAATTCTGTGGATTCTAACGATCTGCCGAAACGGTAGAATCTCTTCTCGAGTTGCCGCCCATAGATAGTTTCATTTGACATAATGATAGAGGACATACTTTACGATCGTCATTGGTCCATGGAGCATGACGGAAGCGCAGCTACTATGGTGATTCGAACTGAAGAAGGAATGAAGTTTTTGCCGACCGGCCTAGCCCGACTTATTAAGTCTTTTTTTGACTTATTAAGTTGGATCATGCTCTTGTTGTAGTTTCACCTTTGATGGGTTTATTTGGGGAGGACATTTAGCCGGAACCCCGAAGCTAAACCAATAACCAAGTATGTTAATATTTGAAAAATGGTAATGATTTTATGACGTCTACTTTTAACGTAAAATTAGATATATAATAGGTGATAGAGAATACTGAAAGAAAATGATGCAATAAATCTCTCTAAAGTTGAAATCACTATTTTTCAGTGGAGAGTAACTTGTTATTAAGTCTTAGTAGTGAGAGAATCAGAGTAACACATGATACCAAATTGCAATTTGGCATTTGGTGGGGAATTTGTTAGTTTGTTTTTTGAGTTGGTTATAGGCGAAGCGTCCCTCTCTTTAGGCAAAGAGCAAGACCTGCCACCCACCACCTCTACCGCCTTCACACACACACAAACCAAATATTAACAGAATTCTAGTGAAGTGGACGCGAAGAAACGAATTCAAACTCCCCCATGTCATTGTCCTTTGCTTCCTCCAGCACCTCCTCCTCATCTCTATAACAACTCTCTATACCTCTATCTCTCTCTTTCACTTATATCCTAGTTCCAATCATCAATCCCACATCTCCCTCTCTCTTTCTATGTTCCAAAACAAAATTAGGACTTGTATCCTCGTATTCATTTTCATTAATTAAGCTTATAGTGCACCAGCCGGCCCTAAGAGTGAACTACTAGTTGAAGATGATGAAGAGGGCGGAGATCGATACGAGGCAACCGTTCCGCTCAGTGAAGGAAGCTGTCGCATTGTTCGGCGAACGAGTTCTTGCCGGAGAGGTTTATGCCACCAAGCTTAAACAGGTCTTTTTCTACCAGCTACCTTATTTCGTTTGTTCATTACACATCTCCATACTATACGTACGTATCAATATTTTCACTTCCTTCAATAGTTAATTTGGTTTAACTGAGGTATACAAGCATAAACTACGTATCATTCTGTACGTGCTTAACCCCAAAGATGCATCTTCCCGCAGTTATAGAAATTATAACTTCTTCCGAGACAACATCAGTGCCCAATCTCATATATAGAAAAGCATTTCGACTCCATATATAATACGAGAGTTCACAACAACAATATAGAGCAAAGGTCACACTTCTTGTATAAGTGTGGCCTTTAAAGGTGTTGCATTCTTTGTTATGTGTGACAAGTGTGGGTATTAATGAAGATGAGGGAAAAAATACATGGTGAGCAGGAGGTTCAATTGACCTCTCTCACCATCTTGCCACATCTATTGTTTTTAGATTTTTACTCATATATAAGAGTATTATAAACTCTTTGACTAATTTTGCCCCTTCAAATGTGATAACAAATATACTTGTTTTTAGTTGGTTTATGAGATTAAAGCAAAAACAATATGTTCATTTGTTTGTATTTATTTTATCTAATATTTTTATCTAACAAAAATATGTTTCCTACATAGTTAACTCGTCCAAATTAAGTTTGACCCCTCTTAATATAATTTCTGGCTACACCACTGTCGGTCCTGCTAGGAAAAGTACTGTCAAATTTGTGCTTGCTTGCAGCTGATCGAGTACAACTTTTCTACACACATATATAGTTGTGTTGTGTTTACTTTGTTGTTGATTAGCTTCAATATATTCTTTGTCATTATACATAAGTAATTAACAGAGTAATTATATCACGACTACATAGTGTATAGAATAGTGCGTCCTATCAAACAGAGTTTGATTGAAGAATATACTACCTAGGCCTATTTCCTTAACAGCTTTATTGATTAGGGAATCTAGTCTAATATGATATAATCATATTGGCTTTCAAATGAAGTTTATCTCATAATTCATCTAAACTTTCGAAGCAAGCAAAGTTAAGCATCAATTAGTACACATTTTCCAAAGGACTAATTAACTTTAATCTCTATTGAATCATATTCCATTTATTTTTGTATACTAATGTGCCTTTGATGCTTCTGTACACTCAGTTGCAGGATGAAGCAAGTGAAAATGGGCATGGCACATCCAAAATTGGAACTGTAACAGCTGAGCTAGAAGAGACAAAGCAGAACCTCCAGAAAGCTAAACAAGAAAGTGAGCTAATGGAAACTTGCCTTTCTTCTCTGAAACAAGAGCTTGATCGGACAAAGCGAGAGCTGCAGCAACTCAAGGAAAGGGAATATGACAAACACTTTATAGAATCCGATGAGACTGAAGACGTTAAGATTGTTGAAGACGATCGTTCGTCGAAAATCGAAAACAAAAACAGCACACAAAGAAACAATGTAGCTGATATGGATGATATTGAACTTGAATTCCAAAAGAAGAGATATGTGACATTTGCGCATCAACCTTCTGTGGCTAAAGTAATGATTCCACAAGGTGGTGCTGGTGTTGAGAAACTGGAAAGGCATTCATCGCTTAAGAAGAAGAAAAAGAAGCCACTGATTCCTCTGATTGCAGGTATCTTTTCGAAGAAGAAAGGAAGCGATCCGGTAGCTTATGCTTGAGTTTTGCAATTTTCCCTTGAGAATGTATATCTATGCATACTTTTCCTTCTTGGTTCCAATAATGATGCCATTGCCAACACTTTCTTTCTCAATGTTTTGTATAATTAATTTTCCCTTTGTGTATTAGTTTCAGTTTGGCTCGAGATAATATGACAATGTGATAGAAGTGGTATCAAATGAACGCACCTAATAAATTACTGTATTTGTTCTCTTCTTCATTATCTATGTGATATACAGTTTTTTTTCTTTGTCATCGCAAGAATTTTAAGCCTCCTTGGAAAATATAGTTGATCTCAAGCAAAAGCAATGCATGTATTTTTTGAAAAATATGTTATATGTGTTCTATCAAGGTTATTTTCTCAATAATGTACAACATGGGGCAAACGTAGAACCTCTGTTATATGTTGTAGGTCCAAAATCCCACCATTGATGTAACAGAAAAAACAAAATCAACAATTCAATACGAGGACCAAACAGATATAGTTGCATGCACCAGCAGCATGCACTTGAAACTTGAAATTAGAAACTGAAAAAGAATTTGAGCAAAGATCACAATAAAAGTGAAGCAAAACATAATAATCCAGATTGTAAGTGAAGCATGTATGTATATCAAACCATATGGCAGCCGGACTGATCTGGATCATCGGAGATCATCCCTCCGGCCTCATGATCATCTTGGCTAGACTTGTTAAAGAACTCGATGCAGTCAGAGATGGCCTCGTTGTAATGCGAATGAGACGAGTAATACGAACTGCATGAAGTCTTTGGGGGCTCAAATCTGTCACAGCTAGTACTGCTGTTTCTTTTCCTGCAGGGTGTACTGCTACTCATTCCATGCTGTGTAGTTGCTGATGATGAGGGGATGGAAAACAGTAGTTTCATTATAATTTTCCGGAAACGATTGAAGATTTTCATTGCAGACAAATTCAACTTAGGAGAGGCAGCTTCTTCTTCTTCACTGCTTACTTGTATGATAAAGCTCTCTGATAATGGTCTTGGATTATGCCTGATATTCTGCATTGTATCCTGTGTTTTAATTCTCTAGCTTCCTCCGGGAAATGTATTGCTATCATGGAAGGTGGTGTGTGTGTCGTTTCATACAAATTTAAAATGACGGGAAATGTGATTTTCCAGGCCTGAGTTTATTCTATTTGGGCAAAATTCAATAAACTAAAACAGATGTTGGGCATTGTTCATGTGCTCAAATCATTTGCATGGGCTTCACTTGTCCTCTCTAAATTCTTTCTTTATTAACCCTAATAGATGTTCCCTTAATTATCATCAACCTAACAAACAATCAAATTCTAACAAGTTTAAGGTGTAGTTCGTAAGTTTCAAAGTTGGATTAAGCAAGAAAAATTAATAGTACTCGGAATATTGAAACTGACGATGAATCGAGAACCATTACCTTAGTAAGTTTTTTGCACGGCCTCATACAATCAGCTAATCTAACATCTCATACCAGCAGTGTAGAACACCCTATAGTGATATTACTGCACTAATCTGAATTACATCTAAAATGATTAGTGATTCATGCTGATTGTTCATAGAAATGCCAAAGTTTACCATTCATTTCTTGCAGCCTTTAATTATACAGGTACCTGCAGACTACAAAGTAATTGAGTAAAGCTGACCTAATGATTATAATTAGTCAAATCCATAGAAGTAATCTAGAATCAATTAAGGATTTGGTACTTGATTCAATATCCAATAGAGAGTTGAAGTTCTTCTGTAGGTGGTCCTGTGGTCCTGAACTTATGCAAATATCAAGTTGTATGTGTTTCTCAGCCTAATTGTGCCCTGGAAAAAAATGGGTAGGAGTGAATCAAATAATGGAAATGTTCTTAATTTAGGAGATTGTGAAGAGATTTAGATAATGTTTGTGTTAATGTGAAAAGTGGATGAGGGCCAAGCTTGTTTTAATGATACATGCAGGACATCATGATTGTGTTTAAGTACTTTCCTTATGAAAGGGGGTTAAGAAAATGTGTTGATCATGGAGTAAGCACCTGGCTCATATATGAACACTCATTAACCAGACTAGGTCATGAAGTCATCCATATATACCATGTTTAAACTAATTATGTTTCTAATTATTGTCATGATTGTGCTGTTCAAACAAGAAAAAAGAATTAAAAGTTGGAGTTAATTATGATGTGATTCCACCTTTAATCCATTCTAAATTTCTTTGGTTCATGAACAGAACCTATTTCCTAACCTTTTTCTGAGACAAAGATTATGGTCTGGGCTTTGGAACACGCCCATCTATAATATGCGTTGCAGGCTTGGAACAAAGTACCTGACCTAATAAAGATTTTAAGAGCAAACTAAACCAGAAATTTAACTGATGCGTACTGATCTCATGTGGATCCATTTGACAAGTTAGGCAGTAGGCTTAATTGAAATTCTTCTAATATGCATGACGTGTAACTATACGGTGCAATCTTAATCATTTATAATTATTTATAATTGAGATTACCATATACGTTTTGTACTGCGCAGATGCAAATGCAATGCATGTTGAAAATTAAGTATTGTAATTTATAAACACAAAATCTCAACCAATATCAATGATTTCGTAGACTAATGAAACAACAATCGTTGTTAATTTCTCATCTCCCCCTAGACCAATTATTCAATGTATAATTATTTTAAATATATTAGAGGAGTATTTAGTTGACGAGTAGAGCGACAACGATCGGTAGACGATCAATAATTTTGATTTATCGACTAGTCAATGCATTATATTGCATGCTAAATAATACTTCAGCTTTCTACTAATTAAACTAATTACCACAGCTTCCTATAAGATTCTCAGTGTCTGACAATTATCACCGAGTTTAACTAAGACCAGCATGGCGTAATTACTAATTAACAAGTTTTACGTGTAAGATTTGCATTAGAGACTTCTTTATTCTAATCATATGCTCTAACAATACTTATCTGCTGCAAAATACATTATATATTATCTTAAATTTTATATCTAATTGGCTTTTTTCCTGGTTCAAAAAACACTAGAAACGATGAAAAATAGTGCAAGCATGTGCATGCAATTATATACAATCTGTCAATTATATAGCGAATCAGTGATCGTAGGCGAAAAGGTTTGGTCAAGTCAAACAGGTTCATCCATCTCCCCTTCCTTTTAACTTTCTTAATCATCTAATTGCTGTAGTTAAAGCCAAGATTAACTCGATCAGATTATTCAGGCATCATTTATTTACTGTGTGTTCTTCTATTATTCGGCTAAAAGTATCCCCAGGCGAAAAATAAGGGAAAGAAAAGCAAGCTAGCTAGGAGAAAAACTCATAATGGAGTTGTGCTTGCGTGTGCTAGCTCCAGTCTGACCTCTCATGCATATATGACTCGTCTGGGGTTCGATATGAAGCCCACAACATGCAGAAATAAAGAGGATCGGATTAGGTTGTGTGCGATTTAGACAGTGAAAGATATCATTGAAGACGACAGAACATGAATGCCAACGTTTCCTTTGTTACGTACTTATCGATCTGCAACTACTCCCACTTCAATTTTTGCCGTATTTGCTTTGTCTACTAGTAGAGTAGCACTACTCTTAGCTATTCTCGGATATAGCAGATACCTCATCTTCTTCATAGCTCACATGAACCTTCAATGTTTTCAGTGTTCATATATAATTAAAATAAATGCTTACATAAAATATAAATCAGTTTTAACAAACAGGTACATTTGCAAACGATCGGACGGTTCACGGCTTGATGTATGCTATAGAGATATATAAACCTAATAAACTTATTAGACAGCAAAGATGTATATACACCAACCACACTGAAATTAATTTAGTTGATACGTACTGCTGGCACCCAAACAATGAAATACAACATAGGATTTTCCTTTTTTTTTTGTAGGGATAGAAAATCCTACCTTGTATCGAAATGAATACATAGTAAGCATAACGAGCTAGCTAGGGCATCTATTCTAAGAGTCAAGAGCTTTGTAAATGACTACGAAACACGGGAGTATCGCCCTCGGATTAAACACGACCAGCTCCTCTAGATTCGAGTACACTCCGGCGTACCCGGCGACGGAATCGTACGTCCCACCACCTGATGATGATGCTGTCACACCCTCCTCCTCCGCCGCATCTTCCGCAACCCGCCTAACCCTGCCGGCAATGACGCGGCAAACCAGCATTGCCCTACGCCCGTCCGTACAATGCAACGAGTCGTGGGCCCTACCGCTGCTGGCAGTAGTCCGCACTCCCTTGCTGCCAACAACCTCTCCTCCTCCATGGCCTTGGAAGCCGTGCCGGATGGTGGTGCAGACACCGCAGCCCGGGACGGAGCCGCAGAGGTTGGTGGAGCCACGCGCGCCGAGCGTGCAGGAGATGCTGGTGCAGTGGAACCGCAGCAGCTCGTTGCCGTCGGCGGCGCAACGAGGATTCTTTCGGGCGCTGTTAAGGGCTCGGTTCTTCACGGCGTCGCGGCAGTCCTCGAAGCGTTGGATCGTCCGCTGTGTGTTCTGGACCTTGAGTATCCGTTCGATCCTGCAAATGGGACTGTCCTTCTTCAGCCAGCTCGACTTGAATATTATCTCCACGATGTTTCTGCCGGAATCTTCCAATCCTAGCTCCGATACTGTAATAAAGTAATAACAGGATATTTCAGATATCGTTTATATTCTATTTTTTCAAATCAATGTACCAAACAATATCAATTTCAATTTGCCTCAAACACAGGAAATTGAATTTCCTGGCTGTCGGTGGTGACAGTATTAACGTCATGGACTTCTCCTAGGGGTGGGTGGTAAAATAAATATCCAATTAAGACAGTCCACCTTACAATATCACAGTCATTTACTTCATTATTTCTTCGTGCATGGACAGCTGTGGTTTATGTAACCCTTCAAATGGACCATCTTTATTATTGTAAAAAAAAAAAAAACACAGTGCTGGATTTGATGTAAAATTTTCTTGTTTTTCAAGTTTTCAACTCTTACTATTGGCTGCTAATAATTTTAGACCCCAAACAAGAACTCGGAAGACAAAATTTCAAATATTATATGTATACAGCAGGAAATAATTGAAAAAAAAAAATTAATGTGAATAAGAATAAGTACCAGCATGGCGAATGGATTGGTGAAGTTCCAAACTCTCCAATTTGGGGAAGATCTCACCGCAATGAGGGCAAGAGCAGATAGTAGACCTTGGAACTGGGTACCTAATTAGCATGACCATGTTGTTAATTTACTTGATTAACCATTTTCCTAGCTATATATGAACAACCTGCAGGAATATTCATGGCAGAAATAATTGCAAGCTTAAAGTAATTAGTTCCTACGGAATAATTAAATGTAGAGTATACCCTTAAATATATATACCTGCTGGGGTCAACGATGTAATGGCACTCGTAACACCCGGAGAGCTTCCTGAATTGCATCCCTCTAGACGAATTAGTTGACGTATAACCAGCACCGCCACCGCGGTTGGATCTAGAAGCTGACCCTGACTCAGACCGGGATGTAACTTTCCGGCCCAGCAACCCGGTTTCTTGACCCAGCGAGCTACTGTCCGGCGAGTTATCGGCTCTGTGAACAACCCGGCTGGTTGTGTTTCCGTGAACAACGTCTTTGAAGCTGCATATAGAGCTGCAGGAGGACCCGAGCTTGGAGTACCCGACGGCGTTTTTGGAGGGGTCGTGGACTCTGGAACCCTCGATCTGTTTGCAGGTGAGGAGGTTCTTGAAGTGATCCCATGAAGAGGTGGAGGGGGGCTTTTGTGGAGGTGGCTGCTGCTTTTTTGAGGAGGAGTGCTGCTTATGGTGGCTGCGTTTAGAGGGTGGTTGTGGTTGTGGTTGGACATGTTTCTTCTTCTTCTTGGGCTCTGTGGCCTCTGGTTGGAAAGTGAGAAGAGCCATAAAGAAAAGCAGATCAAAACAGAAGGAGAGGAAGTTGCAGGACAAGAAGAGCAAGCTAGCTCAGCTCTCTTTTTTCATATGGAAAAGAGAGAGAGCTAGAGAGTGTGGTGGTGGTGGGAGAGGGATCCGAGATATGTAATAACTATAATAAGGAAGACAAAGCGGGAGGTCTATGGAACTATGGTGGGTCTTTCCCTCTTTTCCTGAGGAATTAATATTTATTTCTGTCATTTTTATTTTATTTTAATGCTTCTGGTTTATGGATATTCCTACTTAATATTTAACTAATGTGTTTGTCTTATATATAGGGAAGTTGAGCCTTTGCACCAAGAAAGAGTTGACCTTTTGATTGACCGGTCGATCAAGAACTTACATGAAAA
This sequence comes from Fragaria nilgerrensis, assembly GCA_010134655.1. Classification (NCBI taxonomy): domain Eukaryota; kingdom Viridiplantae; phylum Streptophyta; class Magnoliopsida; order Rosales; family Rosaceae; genus Fragaria; species Fragaria nilgerrensis. The sequence continues at coordinate 32,930,944 of CM020978.1, forward strand.
ATTATCTATTAATTAATATCTTGAATTATTGATACAATGTCATTCTCATAATTATGTTATTATTCGTAGACTTGTATAAAATTTTCATCAATATCGAATTTTTGTTCATGTATCTCGGTCGCATTGAAATGCATGGTCGATATTTTTGTCCCACAAGAGAAGTGGATGAAGTAGGAGATCGATTGAACATGTTATGTAATCATGTAATGTGGGTACTGGTTAGATCGACGGTATGTGTTGTGGTTGTGCAGATCATATGTGCTTTGCATGCTGTCTTAAATTGGAACTATGCTCTTGTGCTGTCTTTGCCTTTTGATTATTCTCCACGACTTCTTTTTGCAGTGAAGTTGAAACTTTTGTTCGTTTGTTTTGGCCGTTCTTGCGGTAGAAGCCATTTACATAGGTGCAACAAACGGAACCTAGAGCTAGATTTGGTATTATCTCTGGTGTAAGAATTTCCAAAACATGTATCCAAATTGGGGAAAGAGTCAAGTATATATGTGACTTTCGTGTGAGCATCGATGCATCGATTTTGATGGTATAGGAAGGGGTAGGAAGGACTTTTGGGCCTTTCCAGCTTTGGGTCTGGTTTCATTGACCCAGGAGGTTTTATGCATCTCTCTTGTTTATTTGGTTGTTGTGTCTACTTGTTGTTATGTTTTTCTGTGTTTGAATAATTTTGATCATTTATGATCGTGTTTGGGTTGATTGCAATGCACCGCTGATATAGTAATGACGGTTTATACCCGCAATTATCACGTGTATTCATTAATCAGGAGGTGGAGTTGACTCGAGTATTTGTCCTTCATGGGGTTAGAGCCGTTATGCCGACGCTTTCTTACCAACTCTGTTAGCAGTTTGTCGGGTGAGTCTTCTGGTCTTGATGATCATTTTCTTGTCTCATGGTGTACCGGAGATTTATGAGCTTTTTCAGGAAGTCACTCTACTTGTATTATTCACACCACTTGTAACATCTTCCGTATGAATGCATCTTATTTGATCAAAAAAAAAAAAAAAAAAGGAAGGGGTAGGTGTACAAACTAGTAATACGTCAAACATTGTAAAGTACGTTTAAGTATAGAGTTTAGTGCAAGTGATTCATCCTTTAGGTTTTGTGTGAGTTTTTTTCGTTTGACTAAGTAACGACGGAAATGAGTTTAGTTTACAGTTACAAGACATGAATCACAATTCATAAGAATGATTACTAGCTAGTTTAATAATAGATAAATCATACACTAACCGATCTTCATGGTTTTGTAGGGCGAGTGGAAACATATGCCATAAAGTAGTTTCCTCTGTTACATGATACGAACTAGAACACAATGATAATGTAATGGGGGTCCAGAATCTTAAAGGAAGGAAAAGGAAAAGTGCCAGGGGTTAAAGAGATCGACATCATACAAAACATGCAAAAAGAATAGAACTAATACTAGTACTAGTCCAACCCTTTTTCCATCGTCCAATGTTTCCCACTAACTAGCTAGTTCGATGCATCCATTTCATTACACTAGTGCATGACCTGAACTACGAAATGAACAAAACCTATCCTGATCTTATTCTGCTTTATTGATCTCAAAGTCTCCCATACTTTTACTACTAAGGCGATGCCACTGTCACTAAATTGGCCTATAGAACCACCCACTATACATAAAAACAATAATACATGCACTAGTATATAAGCTGATTATTATGTGTGTCGTATGCGTCTCGTCCTCTATAATGTATGTAAGATTCCGTATACGTTATTCTGATTTAATGAAAAATTTATCGTAAAATTAAGAGTTATTAATTGTTTTTACAAGTCGAATAAACAAATATGCATATATCAGTCGTTTAAGCAGTAAAAACAGATCGTTGTGATTCGATCATTACCCAAAGTAGAAAAGATAGATTTGATGATCAGTCCATTTTAATCATAAATCACGAGGTCCTTGGTTCATATATTAATTTGCGCATGGAAAATTGATAAGATGGTAGAGAACTAGAGACAATGATGCATGGTGAGCCCAGTTACGCAGCTGCTGTAGGCCTCTAGCTCCCCACGCGTGGCATGGATCAGTGTGTGTGTGTCAAATTATTAATTAATCAAAGATTATAACTTAAAGGTGAATTATATTCATATCCTTTATAAATTTATATTTCGAGTGAGAGTAGTTGGAATTGAGATTGGATTTGGCCAACCACTGCATGCGTTGAATTTATATTTTTAGTGAAATTTCGTTGTTCTTGTTCCCCATCGCTCTACATCTGATCCATCACGGTTCAACGTGCACCAAGCCTTAAACAATTCCAGGTTTCCAACCCCAAAAGGAATAATTAACTCAGAAATTACGTACCCACTTAAATACTTTGTGCAATATTCCACTCTGTGTAGCTTATACTTTGTTTGATGTTCCAACCTAATTTATGGCTTGATTGGCTTCACTAATCGTTGCGAGTTGTGACCATGAATTTTAAGTCATGAAACTAGCTGGTACTAAACTCCGGCCTCACCATTTGTCTTATCGGGAAAGTTCTTTACGTTATAGATCACCGATTTTCATCGACGCTTCTCTACGATCAATGGCGTAGCTAGCTAGGGGCAAGGGGTTGAATTGAACCCTCTCAAATTTTCAAAAAGAGTAATTAGCCTTTATTTGTATTAGATATCAGTGGAAATAAACATATATTGACCCTTCTTCTCTAATAAATTCTTAATTAGTCTTAAATATTCTTCAACAATAATGAAATGAAATAAAAATTTATACTATTCAGATACTTAATCAAATTAATACAAATCGTGTTAAGAGTTTTTTACCTTACTAAATGGAAACAACACATTAATGTTTATCATACATCAACATGCATTATCTCTCAAACAAAAGAAAAAGTATCTTATTTTTTCTAATTTTTATCGTGCATGAAATTCTAATCCAAAGTTTATTAGAGATGATAATGATTGAACAAAAATATTATTGAAATTAAGTTTGCGTCATTCTTTTAAGTAAAATCGTGTTGTTGCTAAAGAGTGACTGAAAATAAATTAATTTTTCTAATTAATCAAATTTGATCATTTTAAGCGAGATGTCTGGCTACGTTACTGCTGACGATATAAAACTTTATCATTGTTCAGTATTCATTATTAACGCAATGTACAAATTAGGGTCACCTGCTCCACGGCCAAGGCATGTGCCTCATATTCTGGGTTTAAACTAATAGCCTATATAGTTGTTAATTCAAGACCTAGGTCTTATATACGCTTCATGTCAACTACTTCCATATTGCTGTCTTCCCGCTTCCCGCTTCTGAGGCCCGGCCATGTGAACCAGCCGCCTCATATAATCACCTTTAAGAGTTGAAGATAATACCAGTTTATTCTGCCACTTAATCATTCGACTGATCCAAGCTCACTGGTAAAAAGGGTAACAAATGGGTTCAGGCTTTCCAAGGAGGCCCATGTTTCCGAAGACCATAATGGGCTCATTAATAGATATATACACACACGCCAGCCATGTTGGGCTTGATTAAAATAAAGTACTGGGCTTAAAAGTTAGGCCCAACTAAATTCGGGTAATATTCGCGGGTAAAATACACCGATCATTAACGACCAATCTTCTCCACTAAAACCCTAATTGACAGAGGAAGCCGGGGTTTTTGTACTAATACTTATTTACAGCTTCGTTTAAATCCAGAGTCCGCTTCGATTCTCTTTAATTCTTTCTGTATTAAAATCGGAGATGTCCGAAAATAAGGTCCACGGCGACGCTGTGGAAAACCCTAGAGTAACCCGGGACGGCTGCAGCGTGCTGCTCGACATCAACGACGGCGACCGTTTGGTTTTCTCGCGGCTCTCCGGTGGAGCGTGAGTCCCAATTTATATTTCATTTATTTTTTTTAATTTTTTTAATTTTTTTTCAGTTGTTTAATTAAGCTTAGTGAAGGATGCAGAGCTAAATGTGGTTAATGGATTTTGCAGAAAATTGAAAATTGGGAACAAGAACTGTTCCCTGCAGCCGTTGATTGGCTGCCCGTTTGGTTCGTTTTTTCGAGTCGAAAACGGAGAAGAAGGGCCTTATTGTCTAGATATACTCCCTCCAATGAAGGTTTGGTTATTGAATTGCAATGCTGCTTCTGTGATTCTCATTGTGTTTAGTGTTCAGTGTGTTTTGAATTTGAATTGTTCAGGGAATAGTGTTCAAGAACAAGGAGACTGCCAATCGAAAGACGAGTTGAGAGATAATCGAGCCTTGGTTGATAACAATAAAGCGCAGAGCCTTACCGGTGATGCCATCAATGAGATGCGACGGTGAGAACTAACTAGCATAACTTTTGATCCGTTACATTGAACATTAGTATGCTTTTTATCTTGTTAGGAAACGTTTTGCAAATGTGTTGCATGGTTTGTGTGTTCAGATACTTGTGTTATTCTGTTGCTAGTTTTGTGCTAGGAAATTTGGATACTATCTTTTTTCTTAGTAATGCTTATGATTCTTTATGTTAATGCAGACAGGGCGCAACTGGTGATGAAATTGTTGAAGCTCTCATTGCCAACAGTGCAACGTTTGAGAAAAAGACAGTGTTCTCGCAGGTAATTCAGAGACTCTGAATACAACGTCTGGTATATCTGAACTGAGCTGATTCCCTCGTTTCCTCTTTCTGCAGGAGAAATATAGGCTTAAGAAGCAAAAAAAATATGCTCCAATTGTACTTCTTAGGCGGCCTTTCACAAGAAGGTAATAAGATATTTGAATCATGAGCCTTAACTGGAGATTTGATGACTTGAAAAAAACAATCTGAAATATGCCATAGTTACAATCTGTGCAAGAGTTCGGCGAAATCTGGCAATTGGCATATTGGTTACTGCAAAGCAGGAATGTTCACACGCATATTGGCAATTGGATAATATTATTGAGAACGTAGGGTGGTCATTTAGAATGTCATTTAGTATTTCTTAGAGTTTTTAGAAATGTTCAATAGAAATAAAAAATAGTAAGAAAGACACATTATCACAAAGATTGAAGCTGAGCTAGTAAGTACATGCTGAGTGCAACTATAATTGCAAAATCTGAAATTCTATCCACTGACATATCTTTCTTGTTTTTTGTCTCAGTATATGTGAGGCGTACTTGAAGAAATATCCGGTTAGAATTGGGTAATGACTTGCCACTTATGATTTCCATGCCTTTTACATGCCAACATTGTCACTTGAGAAATGCAATAGCACTATCTTGAAATTATAGTGGATGTATATCTCATTGAATAAATCAGTTGATTCCTTTACTCTAGATGCACTCTGTACATTATTTGCTCAGTATTTATGTCCTACATGTTTCCTTCTGATTCAGATTCTTGCGGATGGATACGTTATGTCTGCTGCTTTCCATGGCTAATGTTTCTGCTAATTCCGATGTCCTTGTAGTCGACATGGTTGGAGGGCTTCTTACTGGTGCTGTGGCAGAACGTTTAGGAGGTCTGCTATACAATCCCTTCACTATGTGCTGCTTTGAGTTGATTAAGTTAAAGTGTAAAATGGGGTGTTGAAGAAGTGATATTTGAGCATAATTCTATAAAACCTACATAAAATGAGTTCTTGGTGTGACAACAATTCTATTTGCATATGATGTGTGTGTGTTGTTATGATTCTTTTATATATTTATTTTCAGTCAGTTGATTAGTTTTGGAGTTCTGTGAATGCAAATTTTTTATACATTGAATTATGTTCTATGTTTGACAGGTACAGGTTATGTCTGCAATACATATCCTGGTGGCTCACCTTATCCTATGGATATAGCGAGGATATTCAACTTTGGAGAAGAAATTTGCAAGAGGTAGATTTGCCTTCTAGTCATACCATTATAGAAAATGCAGTTGGATGAAAATACTACTACTTGTTAACAAAGCAAGTGCTTTCTCCAATCGATCTGCCAAATTATCATTGACCCTTGTGCTAATCTTATATGCATTTATTCCAGGATTGTGAGGTCTCCTCTCACTGACCTTCTTTTGTCCGTCCAAACTGAAAAACCAAAACTCTCAAGTCAAAATGGGGACTCTTGTAGCATGGAAACTGAATCAAATGTAAGCAATACTTGATGAAAAATTGTTTTAAAGTCTCTTCATTGTGTCTGATACCAATTCTTCCAGGAACTAATATCTTCAACAGTTGGCACGGAAGAAGTTACTCTTGCCTCTGAGAATATGACATCAGATCTTATTGTTGACACTACCAACTCTGTCGAAAGAAAGCCGAGCAAATCAGCAAAACTAGGAGAAAAAGCACCACATGATATCATCAGCATGTGGAAAGAGAATGGCTTCTCTAGGTAAATATTGTGTTGCATACTCATTTTACTGAATTAAACTTGGGTTTGGTTGTTATGTGATACTTATTCAACAATCAACATTGTCTCTGCAGTTTAATAATAGCAGCGCCAGAGCTGGATACGTGGAGTTTAGTTAAAAAAATATTGCCACTCCTGTCAAATTCTGCTCCTTTTGCTATTTATCACCAGTATCTTCAGGTAATCATAACAAAATAATTATTTGTGCACTACACACACCACTGTAGGTATGTAAGCATATATCTACACATACCAAACTCCTTTGTAGACTGTCTAAGCAGCCTTTCTGAATTTTTAAACACTACTGCATCTTAGAATTTGGTTGCCTGGCAAGTTTAACAAAAAATTGTTTTTCTGTTTAAATGTAGCCGCTCGCAACATGCATGCACAATCTACAAGTTGGGAAAATGGCAGTTGGTTTGCAGATTTCAGAACCTTGGTCACGTGAATATCAGGTGTTGTTTGGTCTCCTTTCTATGTCCTCTATACAGATCTAGTGTCCTTATACACATACTTTCAGAGTTATAAGAGGTTGATGCTGATTTCCTTTCAAATAACAATATATGCAGGTACTTCCATCAAGAACCCATCCATGTATGCAGATGAATGGATTCGGTGGGTACATTCTCAGCGGGACCAAGATATGTACCAACAACTGATTGATACTATACAATAAAGTCAGTAACAAGAGAACCGATATCAACAAGTGAGTGAAAAAGAAGCTCATGACCCCCAATAACCACGCCGTGAATGGTGACTCCATGTAACAAGGACGTTCGTTGGCAAAATTGTACACTAGTATTCCCTTTTTTATCTGTCAACCCTGCAACTGCTGCTGTCCTTTTTTCCCTGCAGGGTCTGCGTTCTGGTTTCTGGTCCTTATGACCTTCTGTATTTCTTATAGCAATTCATTTGTTCTGAAACAAATAACGAGTGTTACTGTAAACTTGGTTAAATTTTCTTGTGAAAGAACATCACCGGCTCCCCTGTGTTTTACTAATGAGAGGACCCAACAAGAGACTTCGTAACATTGGGCCAATGAAAGTCCCAAGGCGAAAACGAGGGCCCAGCCCAATTAGGTTAGAGACACAGACAGAGATTCGAACCGACCCGCCTTACAATTTCCCGCTGCTGCGTCACCTCCGCCTAGCACTCTCGACTTTGATACGATTCTCCCGATTTTTATAATTTTATATTTTTTTCTCGGAATCCCCATAAAACCAGAAGCACGCAGGAAATTGAGTAATTAATTAGTAATTACCCAAACTATTTTCCCTCCACACTCAAAAATACCTACCCCTCTCTCTCTCTCTCTCTTCTCTCACACACATTTTGTGCTCTCTCTCTCTCAGACTCTCAGACTCTCAGATATGGAGGATCCGAGTCGCCTACCTCGCCCGGCTCAATTCCAGTACCATCTTCTACATCCTCACTCGCTCCAGACTCCCAGCTCTTCTCTGCCGTCGAATCCACGCCGTGTCCGCCGCTTCACTCCGCCGCCGGACCACCAAGACTCCAAATCTCAAGGCGTTTCTGATAAGGCTCTCACTTCACGCGCCGACGCGTACGCCGCTTTCTCTAAGCTTGAGGTCTGGCTCCAACTCCACCGCCTTATCTTGATTTTATTTTTTATTTTTTATTTTTATATTTTATATCTTTTGGATTTATTTGCTTGTTAGGTTTAGATTGATTTGGATTGTTGTTAGCGTTGTCAAATCTGTATAGGTCTTGATGTTTGATTCTGGTTTCAGTGATTTGGTTAGGTGATTTTAGCTGTTTGTGATTTGGCTTTGTGCTAATGTTGAATTCGTGATTTCGTAGCAGTAATTAGTCTTAGTATTGGTAACTATGGAGGATTCATTGCGATAGCGAAAACCGTAGCTGGTTATTTCATAAGATCTTCATAAGATCAATGATTTGAGCTGTAGAATTTCGCTACAATCATATCTTGAGTCATAGGCTTAATGCAAAGTTAATCAGTATTTTTCAATCTCTTGAGTAAATAGTGTCAGCTGTTCATTAAAATTTGTAGTACTGACAATATTGATGGCAGGTTTAGGCATCGCCTAGTTGCTCGCACTCGCGCTTTTGTGTATGACTGTATGAGTGCAATTGTGATTCGTTTTGTGGTTTGGGGTTGTAGATGTGATTCATCTGCGTGGTAGTTACATGAATATCTCTTTGATTTGATATCGAGGAAGGTTGTAGTTTTGATGATATCTGTTCCTTTTGCACCTCTCTGATATAAAATGTAATTACTGCAGTTGGGGAAGATTAAAGAAGAACCAGATAATTGTGAGGCTCAGACATGTGGGCAGGCAACTGCTGCTGAACAGAAAAATGTATTTAATGCTCCTGTATCCACTATACCAAAGTCGTGGACAGGTGTGCAGAAGTTCACTAAATCAAAGGTTGCTAAGCTTATAAAATCCGAGGCTGTAAATATGGAGTCTCAAAATGGCATGGCTCCAGTTACTAGTTGCCGATATGACAGTTCTTTAGGTAAGTTGAGATTTAGATAGGGTTTTATTGAATTTTAATTTATCTCTCTACCTCCATCTGATTCTGCACACACATTAGAGCACTTCATTGCATAATTTTATCCCTTATGCGTTGAATATTGAATCCTTGGTCAAGGTTATATATGCTGTGTATTTGTTGTTTGCAGGGTTGTAACCAAGAAATTCGTCAGATTACTTCAGGATACCAAGGATAGAACTCTTGATTTAAACAAAGCAGCAAAGGTGTTGGAGGTATATCAAATGTTGTTGATAACTTGATATCAGATCCCTATTGAGTGCTCTTACGTCTGAAATATAACTTATTGTACGCTCCTGTATTCATGCCATATTTGTTACAGGTTCAAAAGAGGAGGATATATGATATTACAAATGTTCTCGAAGGAATCAATTTGTTAGTAAAAGTCTCAAAGAACCACGTCCGCTGGAAGTAATTATGTCAACCTTCTCTTGTTTTTCATTGACTTGCAATTTTTCAATTTACATGACTAATGCACCTTAATGAGCAGGGGCCATGTTGTACCGGTGGAACTGGATGATCATGTTTTTAGATTAAAGGTACATGTAAAATTCTTAATCACTTCGATCTCTTTCATATCTTGCCGCATATTGTGTGCACATATGCCAACTTGGAAAAACATCATTGAAAGAGTACTGATGTTGGTCTTGTACCAACTGGATTTACGGCACACTCTTGTTACTGCATCCAATAATGGTGTAGACTGAGTTTCTGTGTTGGAAACTATAATTGAGTCATAGTGGACACGGTGTACATGACCCATTGTTGTCTTCAGTGTTGAATGATCTGATTGGGGATGGAGTTTTCATATGAAAAGAACTGAACATTATCATCTTATCTCATTGTTGTTTAGAAGCATTCTATGAGTACCTGAGTAGTTGTCGGGCGGTTAGATAAGCAATTTCAAACCTGAACTGTGGTTTTCAAAACAGTTGTGAGTGGTGTGATATCATAATTCACGGTTTAATAAATTTTTGGTTTTTTATTTGTTAAGCTAAAAGTAGTTTCTAATACCTCTAACCATGCAGAACATTTGGTTTCTTTCAGGAGGAGGTCGAATCTTTATCTGCTGAAGAATGTAGGCTTAATGACGCTATAAGGTTTCTCAATTTAGAATTTATAGTGAGAATTGAGATGCTGCATCTTTCTTTTGTGTTGAGCTCTCATGATGTTTTTTTTTTTTCAGGAAAAAACGAGAGCTTATAAGGACTGTGAAGGAAGATAGGAACAATAAAAAGTATGTCCTGAAATCACTTATGTTTTCTTCTGCATCCATTATGGTCCTGTTTTTTTTTTTTCCCCTGTATTTTTTAATCTGCTAACAACAACTTTTTTCAGGTACCTCTTTTTGAAGGAGGGAGATATCTTGAGCCTTCCCTGCTTCCAGGTTATTATGTACTTGCATTTTTGAAACTGTCATTAAAGTTGGTGCTCTATCTAATTAACTTCAATCTCACTGTTATATTATTGATGTTGTGACAGAATCAAACTCTGATTGCAATAAAAGCTCCTCATGCTAGTACTATTGAAGTTCTTGATCCTGATGAGGTGGGTATCGTGGGTGGATGTGGTTTGGGAATTTGCGAATAGCATTAACATGTGGTGTTTTTTTCTCACTCTATCAGGATATTGATTTTCCCCAAGGACAGTACAGAATGACAGTCAGAAGCGCCACAGGACAGATAGATTGTTACCTTTTAAGGTCTGCTATTTACATTGAATACTTGTAGAGATGTAGGGTAGATGCTAATTTGGAGACCTTTTCTTTTCTGAATCACATGCATGATGTTTTGTTGAGTAAAACCTTTATGCTTAATAACTGTAGTGATTACCAAGGCCAACAACAAGGCATCACCGTTAAGCAGGAAAACTCAACAAGCTCATCTCCTTGCAATAACACTGGCTACTGCAGAATGGAAGATGGAGGGATGTCACCAGAATTTCACAGCTTACCAGACACACAGCCAGAGGCATCTTCTGGGATGCAGAAAATTGTTCTTTCCCACTTAAATGTTAGTTTTTGATCTCTCATGTAGCTTTACTAGATGCTTTTCACTCGTTGATGTACAACTCAAATATTTTTCGGTCGCTGGTCATTGCTTAACCTTACCATGTCACTTCTGTTTGCAGGCCAACGATGACTATTGGTTTAGATCAGAACCAGAAGTCAGCCTTACTGATCTCTGGGGTAAGCAATTTTTTCTCTAGAGTTCTAGTTACAATTCGAAATGCTCATGTATTAAAACTCTTCTTTTCTTCACTTGCAGCAACTAATTAAACAACCCCCTTTGTAGACAATTCTGTGAAGAGTGCTGCAGGGTTTGGGTTTGGCTGTAACCTAACTGTAAATAGGTACAAGGCTGTTAATTCTTCCAGACGACATGAAAGACGGTGCTCTTTCGTGTTCCAGATGCAAATCGTGTATCAAGTTTTTTCGTTTCTTCTTACTAACAATCCATAGTTATACCACCTGAAAGGTTTCCATGGCTGCTTAAGCCACTCAAAGCATGTATACCAGTTTCAATCAAACGAAGACCTTAAATTATTTCCGAGAAATAATGCCATTTTTGGCAATTTTAGGCTATCAGTAATCCAACAACCTGCCTGACTATTATTAATACTGATGATGTAGATTGTAGAACATACACTACTAGCGAGTAGCATGAGTTTGATAAGCAGTCACTGAAACTGGTTGATCACCATAATTTCACCTAATTTCTTATCTCAAACCTATTCCTCTTATCCATTACCATCTATCAATTTAAGTTGAAGAAACACCTAATTCTACATTTTCCGACGATATAGCCAACAAAACTCCGTCAACAACGATATACTACTGTGTCAACACGTTAGGTACTAGATGCAACTTCACTACGTTATTTGAGTAGTTAATTAACTACCACAAAATCAGAAACCTTTGTTGATATGCTGAATGACGTTCAATTAATAAAAGGAATGGAATGGAAAACTAGTGGACACCACAAATTTACATCAGTGTCTAGTGTCTACATCAACAGTTTAATGAGCATCATTTGTCCGGCTACTGTTTAGCTAGCTTTTGCAAGCCGAATTTTTCAAAAGACAGGACTGCTTCAACGGCTTGATGCTGCTACTGCAGAACGGGTTTTCCTTAACGATGCTCGGGTTTGCCGAATGGTACCTTCCATTAGTGTATCTTTTGGGGGAGGAATTGTATTTTCAGTTGCTGCAGTGGACGTCACTGCATCAACCTGCATTGCCTCCACCTCTTCAGCTGGTTTAGATTGGCTTGATGATTCAGGTGGAGCTGGTGCTTTCTGAGTTTTTGAACCTGCTGCTTGGGGAGCAGCTTTAGGCTTTGGTAAAGGAGCCAACGCTTCTAATATCTCTCTTTGGTCCTTACTAGAAGTTGTACTGGACGTGGGAGATGGTGGTTCTTCGGGTTGAGATTGCGGCGTTGCAGCTGGTTGGCGATTTGGAGCTGGAGCAGGCTGGCGAGCAGCAGGGGGTTGGTGACCCCTAACACCTGGTTGTTGCTGCAATTTAAAGAGTAAACCTTTCTTAGCAGAGTGCCCAAAAAACTTAAATTTGAGGTTACATAAAATACATGCAAGAGTAATAGACTATAGTAACTATATAAACATTAAAGGATCAGATAACAGTCACGACACATGCATGTAGTATAATCAGAGTATAAAATATAAGAAATTACTATGTCTCAGAAGACATAATGCATTTTGATTCATATAACATCACTACTTGTAATGGAACTATATGACATCTGCTAAAATCAGTTTTGGTGTATCACACACAGGAGTAAGCTATTATCCAGTCTGATTCATGTCACATACCTGAGCAGGGCGAGGCCTTGGTGTTGATTGTGCAGCAACATACTGTAAAATATCAAACACTCTTGTTTGACCATAGCTTGCAGCTCTTTGCCAATATAAAATAGCGATATCACCAGCCCTAGTTCTAAGTTCCAACAAGTTCCTATCAATATCGTTCTCATGCTTTGCGAGATATGGTCTAAAGAAGGAATCATACACATAAGTCGTTCCCTGGAATATAAAATAGCTGTCAGTATAGGATGACAGGAGCTTACTAGTAATAATGCAAACAGACAGTAAGCTGATATAGAGATATTAAGTCCACACCGTGACAGATCTTATACCTTTGTTTTAGGAAACCACAGATATATGATGAACAGCAACTTAGCTTCACTATACATCGGTACCCTTCAAGAAAAAGAACACCTAGAATGAGACAAGGAACTGGCACACTAATTCATACTTGATTTCACTCACGAGTCAAACACAAATTCCTTACCATGAAACAAAAGCATCACCAACTCTCTCACAAACTGTCAAAACAGCCACCAAAATCCTGCAACTCAAGAACAAAATAAGATCAGAAGATAGATTCATTAGGAACCGTCAAAGACCATTTCAGACACAAGTAGCAGTTCATATAACTATACCAATACTGGCACCAAAAGCGAAGTTGCTCAATCTCTGGCTTGTTCTTCTCAACAGTTTTGTAGCACTCATAGGCTGGATAAGCATAGCCAAGGATCATCCTGCAAATGTTTCAATTGGGGGCATTAAACATGCACATTTCAAGTAATAAGACAGGGAGGGTCATTCGATGACATACACAAGTCCTCTGGTAAGAAATGATCCTATCATCTTGTGTACCTAACAATAGAAAAAGAAAACAAGTTAATTAGCCACCAAGTCAAATCAACAGTCTGGAAAAAGTAACAATCCTAAAGAACAAAACAGCTCACGTCCATACCAAGCAACTGCAAAACTTTATTCTTATAATTATAGAAAATCTAACACATGCTCCCCTAAAAACTTAGATATCGACCACCTATTAACAAAACTAAAAGCAGATAAAATCACAAAACACAAGATTAAAACCATAATCGGATTCCGAAACAAAAACAGAAGAAAATCAAACACCCAAAGTTCAATGCTCTCCTTCTCCGGTTCATAAATATCATATAATGCGGGTTAGTCTAGCAAATTAGACTCACAGAATTGGATTTTATGATCAAAAAACAGCATAAAACCCTTGAAAATCAAACTCATGACCTCGATTTTCCTCGAAACTTCTCCCTTTCCAATCAAAAAGCAAAGATTAACACTAGGTTCATAAAAAACAATCGAAAACACTCAAGTTCTTGATCACTGCCCTAGAAAAAAAATCTCAATCAACCTCATTGCCCCCTATTACTAATTCGAAAAACCGAAACTCTCTTACTACAAAATCGGATGCAGATAACGAATCTCAGTTTAAATCAAAACACACACGAATACTGAAAATCGTAACAATAAAAGCTCAAAAGTCTCAGAGATTGATTGAGTGAGAAAGCCGACGAGTACCTCTCGAAGACTATTCCGAACCTTTCTTTCGGATTAAGAACAAGAAAAACGAATAGCGAGTGTTACGAGAACGCGAATCGCCGTCGTCGGAAAACAGCGCCGCCGAAACGCCACGGCGTAGAGTCTCCGGTGTCGGCGGCGAGAGAGATAGAGAGAGAGAGTGTTTAAATTTTGGATTTGATTTTTAACAGTTTTGGCGTTTTGGGTTTTTGGGTTCCGTATAAACAGAGCGAAGAGTCTTGCGTGTATTTAGGGTGCACAGCAACGCCATACGCTTTAGGCCCTAATCACCGTTAAAGCTAAAGCAAACGGCTCACCTTTCTCCTTTTTTCCATCAAATCGTGACAGATCATCTTCACGGGCCGCATTATTCGGGATGACGCTCTTGCCCTTATGCATCAAGAGATTAATTCGCGATATTTTTGGTATTATATGAGTAAGGAGTGGCAATTTCGTCAATTAACGTCAGGCGTGACCGTGGAAATTTTTCACCGTCGGTGTTGGAAATTAGCATATATGGTAAAGTGGATGGTTTAGATTCTGTGATGAGTGTAAAGTATGTGATGAGTGGATAAGATGGATAACGATGCCAAAAGGTAATTATATAGTGCGGTGGGGTCTATGGAATAACGGTAACCTCCCCATTGGATTCTTTGTTTAAGACCTAGCAAGAGTAATTAATTGTCTTTTCACTGTTTTACATCAAATGAGGAGACAAAGTGATGAAGGAAAGAAGCAAAAGATTCATAATAGAATGGGACAACTAGGTCTAGCTCAATCATAATTTATTTGAAGTGAATAAAGTTTATCTACAATGTCATATTTGGTCGTACGACGTTACGTTTAACTATTTTGGATAGATGAATTCAATATGTAAAGACGAAGTTGTGTTACTGCTTGCTACAGTAATAACATCAATAATGCTTATATCTCGTGTACAACGGTATAAGTAGCGAAAGTGGCTCCCCTCATGAAATTATTCATGCTTTCTGGCTTTGGTACGGACTTCAGCATCGTTATTGTTCCCAAGTGACACGACATTGATATAATAACGGGACTTATAAATTAAACACGCATGGATTAGTTATAAGTAAACTTAGTGGTAGGACTATGGGCCATGGGAAGTGGGCTCAAGATCTTGTGAGTCGGTAGCTAGAAGCCACAATATTGAATATTGTCTATGACGGTAAATAATAATGAGAAAAAGAACATGCCTTGAGCTTTAGGCTGTTTCCTAACGTAGAGAAGAAGTTGCAATCCGACTAATCATTAAAGCTCTAAAGTGTTAAATGCAGATAAATGAGATTCTTCCCTAGCTAGCTACTCCACTACGAGGATGAGATAGTAATCCGACTCCATTTCCGTTACAAGTTTAAAGCTCACTTTTACCTTTTTGATTGACCACGAAAATTATCGAATTACTGGAATATGGTGTGTACACAGTCAAGAATCGAGTAACAAAAATCATCTTGAAGTAATTAGCTATATTACAAATGAGTGTTTTACACGAGTTTCAATCGACAAAAGAAAAGCGCAAATAAGCTTAAAAACAACTTGAAGAATAAAGAACAGAAAAATAAGAAAAGCTAGTGGTGAATATTGGTGATTTGGAAGCCACAATGGACCCTGGCATGGCATGTATATAGGATGATGCAGAAATAGGGGGTTCCAATAGGTTTATGGGATGTAGCCTAATTGCCCAAATACCATGTGAATCGAAAGTGGGGATGGATGGAGATTGCAATAAGCCTATGAATGTTCACTATGTTGCCTTGGATTCTACGTCTTCTCATTCTCTGTTACAGAAAAAGAAAGTAGAACTAGTACTTGAAGACGGGGGGTGGGAATGTGAGATATGGTCCAATATATATAAATTCCATAATAGAGGGGACACTATGGAAGGACATGAGTCCCCCCACTCTTGCTTGGTTGCTCAAATTCATGTGCTTGTAATAATACTTGTTTGTTCGCATGTCATTCTCAATGTAAGGCAATCTTACCCACCATGCATATAAGCATATTTCACTCTACCTGCCTTTTCTTAAGGAATCGTGTAATGAAATTATGAGACTACCCACTAAGGAATTGGCACTTACTATATTTGGTGCTCCATGATGGCATTGCACCCTCCTAGCTACAAGCCCTAAATGTAGGGGGTTCTCAAATCTTAACCCCTAAATGTGCGTAGTTTCGACGAATCATGAGAATCGTTCACATCGCATCTATTCCATGACGGTACGTACTTGCTACATGGTTACTACTTACTAGTCTATTCATTTTGCTACAATGGAACAAGTACGTTTACCCAACACATTCTCCATTGGTAAAACTACGTTGACTTGTAGTTAGTGCCTCGCAATAGCGATAGCAAATGTTGGGATTTTTGGGTCTGCCTTCATGGTCACATTGGTCCGATTGGGAGCCCATATATTCATGGGGTGTTTCGCACCCAATGATCCTCCGTTCGAGCGCCAAACTTTTTAATTCGTTTGGCAACTAGCACATTCATGTTCATTCATTTTTTGTGGGATGTGAAAGCCTTTATATTTTGATTGAAACATGAACATGACATTTAACTTTGTTCATGCAGATTAACATGAAGAATAACTTAAAATTTTGTGACTATTCATGATATATATTCTATGATGTATCTCGATAATATTTCAGGTGGTACAAACTACATACTATGCATTGCGTAAACGTTAGTTATATGATACAACCGATATTTCTACATGATGGAGTATAAGATTTTGGAGAAAACCTAAATAGTTAGCTATTAAAGATTAAAATTTGGTAAGGGGAAAGAAAGATATCGCACGGATCTCTCCGTGCGATAAGAGATTTATCCGTTGAAAAACTGTTCGATGAACCTGTAAAACAACAAAACGGTTAGAGGATTGTCCGGATTTCGCTTTCCGACTCTCAAGTTAGAAATCATAGCGGACAATTCGTAACTCAATGAAGATGAATGAGTTAAGTTACCTTTGTTGGTGAGGCTAGGTGCCTATTTATAGAAGTTGAGCGGAGAGGATTGTAATACCCCAGTTTTTCATATCAATTTTCTTGTATTATTTCTGAAATTAATGCAAGATTATTTGTAGAAATTCTTAATTGTTTATGCGAAGTTGAAGTGAAATTCTTAACTCTTCACTATAAACGAATAGCTGAGCTGATCATTTAACTCAAAAAAAAAAAACATCAAAGACATGTATCACATTGTGCAATTCATGACAATTAAATGACCTAGTTGTTATTCAATCCGTTACATTTTCCATTAATTAATTATATTGTTCAAATCAGCAACACATCACCCATAAATAATCTTCCAACATGACTCTCAATTCTTTTGGGCTTGCACTCTTATCTAAATCAAGATTTAATTGGGCTGATGAATATATTAAGCCCATCTGAATCATCACTTCAAAATATAACAAGGCCCAAACCAAGGAACGTACGTGGCTGACGCAGAAGACCGAGGTTGTGATGAGGGAGAGAAGCTCATCATCTCTATCAAACTGTCTGGTTGTTGATACTGCCAACCCCACCAAACATATCCATATTCTTCTTCTTCACTAAAATGCTCTCTTCTGGGTAGGAGGAAGGAGTTCAAGTCGTCTGAGTTTTCACCTGTTGAAATGTCAATAGCACCCTCACTCCCTCGTCTACATTCTCCTTTCCTATGTTGCCCTCTCAACCGTTCTTCTTCCTCTCCTTGTCTTTCCCACAACTTGGCTCAACGCTCGCCCAAGTCCTATCCATGCATCAGAGCTATTGATCTTGATCAAAACACGGTTATTCTTCTTTCACAATCTTCATCAGCCTTGGTTTTCTCAGAGCTTGTTTTATCATTGTGTTGGTTAAGTTGTTTAGTTTGTGTCACATTAGTATTAAATATGCTTCAAAATGTGATCAGGTAGTGGCAATCTCAGTAGGGCTGGTGAGTGTTGCAGTTGGAATTGGCATTCCGGTTTTCTACGAATCCCAAATCGACAATGCTGTTAGTTCTCTCTCTCTTTTTCTCTATTACCTAACCTCGATTTCTCTTGTAAGCTCTGTAGTTGTGCTAGTATGATCTTATTGAGGAGATAATGTTAATGCAGTCAAAGCGAGACAACACGCAACCCTGCTTCCCTTGCAATGGAACTGGCGCACGTAAGTAACTAGTAAATTAGCAATATTACAGCTTTGTTTTTACCAATGGTATGTAGTTTGATATGATAAAAGCAAGAGCCATGGACTACTAGTTTGCAAGTAAAACCAGTTGGAAGCAGAACTAGAAGCATTCATGTTCATATATTAGACCTTTCATATTCATGTTTATGCTCATGCTGTTTAAAGTTTGGTTATTTTGCTGAAAGTGGACGACCCTTCTTGTCCCAGAGAGATGCCGATTTTGCACCGGAAGTGGCATGGTCACGGTAGAGTTTGGTGGGGATGAAAAAGAAGTGTCTAAATGCATTAACTGTGAAGGGGTCGGATCATTTACATGCACCACATGTCAAGGTTCTGGGATTCAACCTCGATACCTTGATCGAAGGTATGTATTGGGAAATGTCATCATCTTTTGCAGCAACTAGAAATGTATTAAAGATATATGCAAGTAGGTTTTATGCCTAGAGTTCTTACGAGATGGCAACTAATATGTGCATTTGGTTGATTGGAGAAGAACACATTACAGTACTTGAAGGGATTGAAAGATTGAAGAGTGTTGAATTGACAGGATGTTAATTTGTGCTTTGTTTTGAACAGAGAATTTAAAGACGATGACTGAAGTCTATCTGCGGGAACAAGTAGCTGGATTATTCGACTCTCTTCGTGTCAGAGGGCTGCTTAACTTAAAAGAGGAGTTAAGGTCAAGAAATGTTCAGTTTTTTGGTTTTTTTTTTTGTACACACCTTTACTACATTTGTCCAATTGTTTTCATGCCTTCTTCCAATCCCACATATAATGGAACAGTCTAACCTGTTCTCTTATCCTTCTTCTCCTTCTCAGACTAGTGTTTATGAATATAACATAAAACTTAAAGAATATAGTTTGTTTTGTTATATATGTTGAGGAAAATGAAAGACTGGTGCTTAGTGTTAATAGGGCAGACTATATTACTTTGAGATTTGGCTATTTGCTTAACTTGGAAATATTGAAAAGGATGAACAGCTTAATTAAAAGGATGAAATGTACATACAACAATGCGAGTATAAAATCCAAAACAAACTACCACTCAGCCAAAACTGGCCTAAACCCCAAAACAATTGGTAACCCTGCTCCAAACTACTTCTGCTCCTCGATTACTCGTGTTACCTTGCCCAGAGCCACAGTATTCCCTGATGCTCTCAAAGACACACTCCCTAGAGATCTACATTTAGAATACTCTGCCACACAAACTGGCCCTTGCAAAAGTACCTCTACAACAGCTACCTGCTTTGCGAGAAGACATCGAGGAGACTTTTTCGCCACTTTAAGAGTCTTCGGATCAAGTAATCCTGCTATTTTCACGACTCTTGCTGCCTCTTTTGCATGATGTATGTGAAACTCCAGCTGAGAGCCAGCCAACATAGGCTGTGCCCCGTCCAAAAGTTGCACATTCAATTCCAAATGTCTCGCAAATGCAACCGGAACATCAGGGTCACAGAGCACGCCTCCTGCCCTTACATGATGTACATCAATCCCTTGTAGAGTAACAGCCACATTATCACCAGCTGTAGCAGTCGAACATGATTGAGAGCCGTCACGTTCTAAAGACCGGACAGTTCCCAATTCTCCAGAAGGCATAACACGAACCTTAAGGCCATTTTGAAGAGTTCCAGCCTGCAGTTTACCACAAGCAGAAACCTGCCCTCTAGACGATTTAATGACATCACATATAGGCATGAGCAGTGATTTCTCAGATTCTCTCTTAGGAGGTTGAAATGAATCAATGGCATCCACAAGCAAGGTCCGCTATACCAAGACAACAAATGTTCATCACAAGGAGCTGACACCAAGTTCTGATTATCCATGGCACTCAATGGAACCCAACACACCGAGGACTCCTCAAAACGACAGGAACGCAAGAGAAATGTTCCTAGTGTGTGTTTATTTCATCAAATCTATCCTTTGAGTAACCAACAACATCCATCTTATTTACAGCAACTATAATCTGCTTAACACCGAAGCTTTTGATGATCTGTGCATGCTCCTTAGTCTGTCCTCCCTTCATACCAGCTTCAAATGCACCATTCGAACCATCAACAACAAGTATTGCAGCATCAGCTTGTGTTGCACCGGAGATCATGTTCGGAACAAAGTCTTTATGCCCAGGGGAGTCCAGCACAACAACCTTGTAGTTTTTGGAGTCAAAATATGCAACAGCAACACTCATAGTTATACCTCTTTCCCTTTCTTCTGTGCTCTCGTCCAATGCCCAAGCATAGGCAAAGGACCCCTTCCCCTGTGACTTTGCCTCTTTCTCATTTTTGTGCATTTCCTTTTTGGATATCCGTCCCAATAGATGAAGCAGTCTACCAGAGAGAGTCGATTTGCCTGAATCGACATGTCCAACTATGGCTAGATTGAGTTGAGCCATTATGGAATATGAGCTATTCTAGGAGAGTATGAACCTGTGGTTTTGAATATCAAAGTGTTTACAAGTTTTATTTGAAGAATGTGTGGTGTGTGCATTTTATACTAATCCCACTGTCCTGTTCCTAATCCTAATCCTAATCCGATACGAATTCCTAATCCTATAGGAAATGGAAATAGAAATAGAAGAAGTGACAGGGATAAGGAATCAGGCAAAAAAAAAGAAAAAAGAAAAAAAAGGGAAACCCTTTTTCCGATTAGAAATAGGAAACTAAACCAAACAAGGTTGGGCCTCCATCAAACAAGGTCCACCAGAAATTTAAATAACCCAACCCACGCGTGTAATCAACACTCTAAACCGCCGTCCTCTGCGTGTTCAGAACTCGGCCAAAGTGAGTGAGTTGAACTGGTTTTGACAAGTAGGGTTTTACACACTTGCAACTTCTAATCGAAAAACACACCCAAGAAGATGTTGTACATAGTTGGACTTGGATTGGGGAACGAGAAAGACATCACTTTGAGAGGTTTAGAAGCAGTTCAGAAATCTGACAAGATTTTCATCGAAGCCTACACTTCTCTTCTCTCTTTTGGTCTCTCCTCCGATGGTCTTTCCACTCTGGTAAATCCCCACTTTCGTGTTTTTCGGTATTTATTTGTTTTGTGAAGAGAGTTTGGTTTTTGAAGAAAGAAAGAATGATTGCAGGAAAAGTTGTATGGAAAACCGGTGATACTTGCTGATAGAGAAACCGTGGAGGAAAAGGCTGATGAAATTTTAAGTGCAGCTGCTGATTCTGACGTGGCTTTTCTTGTTGTTGGGGACCCTTTTGGGTACGTAGTAATCTAACATTGCTTTGTAACCCTTTGTTCTATTTAGTTAGTTTAATTTGTTATTTGAAGTTTGAAGTAGAATGTGTGAATTAGGATTGAAATAATGCCCATTTAGTGTAAATTTTGGAAAAATGAGGTTTGGCTTACTTAAGTTGATGTGGGAATGCAGAGCTACAACTCACACTGATCTAGTAGTTCGAGCTAAGAAGTTGGGGATTGATGTCAAAGTGGTGCACAATGCATCGGTTATGAATGCGGTGGGAGTCTGTGGCTTACAGCTCTACCACTATGGAGAGACAGTTTCGATACCGTTCTTTACGGATACATGGAGACCTGATAGTTTTTATGAGAAGATTCAGAAAAATCGTGGGCTTGGACTACATACTCTCTGCCTGTTAGGTTTGGTTCTAGAAACTTTCTGATTGGAAGTGTTGCCTAACTGATGCTTATATTACTAATGAACTCATTTACCTTTAATTGTAGATATACGTGTGAAAGAACCCACCCTGGAATCCTTATGCAGGTATGTATCTAAATGATTGATCAACTTCTCTTTCATTTCATCATCAAAGAGTTCACTCTGGTGTTTTCTTTTTCTAGTTCTTGTGTGCTTCAGACATTGCATAGACTAAATATTGTTTCACTGCCTCCCTTGAATTTTTCAGAGGAAAGAAGCAGTATGAACCACCTAGATATATGTCAGTAAACACTGCAATTGAACAGCTTTTGGAGGTCGAGCAAAACCGAGGAGAAAATGGTAAGGCATAGAGGTTCTCTCCTTTCTGGCTTTTATACAACTTGACACAACTTCCAGTCGCTGTAATTTGATTTTTTGATTACCTTGCAGCATACGGTGAAGACACCATGTGTGTTGGGTTTGCTCGGCTAGGAAGTGAGGATCAGAAGATAGTTGCTGGTACAATGAAGCAACTGGAGTCGGTTGATTTTGGTGCACCTCTCCATTGCCTTGTCATAGTAGGCAAGACCCACCCAGTGGAAGAAGAAATGCTGGACTTCTACAGAACTGTATGAATAACCATATCTTTGAAAGGAGCAGTTCTACTTGTTTTATATGCAGGCAAGTGTTTTCCGTTTAGGTTTCTATCCAGTGTTCTACATTTTCTGGTTATTCGATTACTCAATGGACTTTTACTTGATCTATCTGTCTACAGTGAAGTAACTTGTACTATGTGTAGCAGATACAGAAGAGGAGGTACTCTGGACTGGCATTGAAGAAAGTTAGGAGGACATATTGGATTTCTTTTCTTTTCCTTGGTGGTGCAACTGTAACTTGACTCTCAAGAAGAAGCACCAGCAACAATACCATACTCTATAATCTCCACATTTGATGGGGATGATAGCATGTTGTATGATGTTACTATCTGTTAAGTTCTCTAATGGAAGTTGATCAGATTATGTAGTAAAGTTTCATGTTCGCTTTTGTGCTGTTACTATCCGTCAAGTTCTCTAATGGAAGTTGATCAAGTCATGTATTAAAGTTTCATGTTCGCTTTTCAGATGCACACTTTCTGTACAATCTCATGGATATTTGCTATATTATTCCTCTGTTTATTTCAGATTAAACAGTTGTGAAGAACAAGAATGACCAGAAAATTGTTAATAAAAATAATGGCTGAATCCAACTTCAAAGGACCAGCTGATATAGAACTTTATGAGATTTAAGGCACAAACGTGCTGAGTGTCATCTTCAAAGGCCACAGCAGCCTACAGCTTCTAGTCCCTCAATTTCCACAGCAGCCTCTACTGATTCTAGTCCCTCGATTAATCCAGTCCCCTCGTCCTTCTGAGAAAGCGATACAGGCTTACCTTGATAGTAAATTTATTATGGTGTTTTCAACTTGCAAATATAAACAAAGGTAAGCCAGTGAAGAAAATATAATATGAACAAAGTAGTCTGACTATTTCTTCTCCTGAATAAAGCCATATTATGAACAAGTTAGTGGACTATAATTCTAAAAGAAACTGTTGCCACCAAGATCAGTTCTGTACTGACAAAAAATTCTGAAAGTTCTAGCCCTAACCTAACTGTAGGCAGTTTTACTGCACTTCCCTTGCAACCACGTCAACCGTATATGATCACCTTTTAGAGAGATGAATGTCTCCCTTAAATTAGGGTTATCAAACAGGTCAACTGCAGCAAAGTAAAGCTGTTCGTCGACGTCTTTTATCTCGTCCAATGCTCTTATACAATTACTTATGCTAAACTTGTCATCTCTAGGCATTGTCGCGGCTGTCCTCAGCTTTGAGGCTGCAATCATATCTTGTAGGGCTTTTGCCATAGTATCACATGTTTCTTGATCTCTTCTGCTTTGACTCTCAGAAGCCTGTGCATCAGATGTACGCTTCCTTTTCCTCTCTACTACAAGCTTGGTAACCTTTTCTGCTAATAACAAATTTCCTTGCACAGGTCTTGAGGATGGTGTATTTTCAGGGTGAGGGGCTTCACTGAG
Organism: Fragaria nilgerrensis; assembly: GCA_010134655.1. Classification (NCBI taxonomy): domain Eukaryota; kingdom Viridiplantae; phylum Streptophyta; class Magnoliopsida; order Rosales; family Rosaceae; genus Fragaria; species Fragaria nilgerrensis. The sequence continues at coordinate 32,955,028 of CM020978.1, forward strand.
AGGACAGGAACTGAAACCTACATTGTCCGTTCCTGCAGACTTGTCTAACCCTTCATAATGACTAGATTGAGCATATGTCCCATCAGCTGCTGAGTCTGTGAATATTGTGCACAGCTGATCATATATGGGACAATCCTTTACTTTAGAAGTTTCAGCCCTCGGCTGCTGTGCCTGCGAGAAGAAATGGATCAAGAACTCAACATATTAATGCAACAAAATAGAAAAGTAACCCCAACAAATGATAACCTCCAGAAGAAACAAATTGTACCCCTAGGTCTGCCCATAGATGATCAAACTCGATACAACATGGATCTTCCAAAGCATAGTCATTAGGTTGATCATAAGCCGACTTCAGACTGTAGAAGCGTGTCCTTAGAACGTCCAGGTGCTTCCTCAACTGATTGTTGTTGAAGTTGAGATCCGTTAGCCTGTTAAACTCATCGCGGATAATATTCCACGTTTTCTTATCGAAAACATTGTTTGGCCTGTTCCCCAACTGAATCTGCTTAATAACCAACTCTGCAAATGTCTTGTCAAGGGCTGGTGTCCACCTCGTCCTCGAACGTTCTTGCTTCGGTTGAACACCACCTTCATTTTCCATCTACAACTACAAATCTATCTGCAAACACAATTCAAGCATTGCATTGAATCAACACTATTCCACATATTACAAAATGTATTTGTTAACTAAACAAGAACAGAAATTCATCATTGTAACATAGAATCTCACATTCAGCACCAAGATTAGTGAAATTACATGCCTTTTGAGCTAAAGATTAAACCTTTGCTATCTCTTGATCTGTAATTTGGTCAAATTGCCCATATTCAATCAAAAATGGCTGCAAATTAAAACCCTAAATCCCGCCTGAAGAATACAAAACCCAATTTTCTATAATCAATAAAACCATAAAACAAAGACATTCAGATCAATATAACACTAAGAAATTAGAGAATCATTCAGGGGACGATAAAACCATTTGAACAAAGAAAAAGAGAAAAGCAAAATAAGGGTAAGACTGCAGATGAAGATTATGACAATGAGGAGGGAAGCAAATAGTGAAAGATGAGAGGTTCACCGGAGTCAAGATGTCGCCGAGAATCGCCGGAAAGAGTAAAGCCTCTGTTTTTTTTACACCAGTCTCTTTTTTCGTTTTGGAGAAAATGCGGAGGGTTTATGCTTTGGTCGCGGCAACGTGGCGGGATATTATTGGTGGACTTCGCGCGTCTACATAGTGGCGCAACAAAACGCTGCGTTTCGGATGAAATATAAAGCACAGAGAGAGAGGTCATGGGTTCGCTTCAAATGAACAGCAATTTCGTATCGTATATAACAAGTTGAGCTCGTATAGGGTAAATTTACGTGAACATTTTCTTTTATAGATTGGCTATAATACAACATTATGGATACAAAACTACAGTGGGAAGTTCAACAATTTTACATAAGAGATTTACACTTGGCCTTGAGCCATGCCAATTTGATATCACTTTTGATGCATATAAATGTTTCTCTGCGGTCTGGATCCTGGAACAAATCCAAAGCAGCTAGATAAACCTCTTGATCCACCCCTACCATCTCATTCAACACTTCAATGCAACTAGATATCGAGAATCGGTCACCACTCTGTGCTGCTACTAATGCTGCAGCTACTGTCTTGTTTCCCTCCTCATGTTGGGAGACGTCATTGATGCCAGTCTGACTAGTTTCCTTACACACTCGCCTCCTCTGGCGAGTTGAGCTTATAAGTGGTTGTAACAAACTATGGCGCTTGTTTCTTCCACTAGACATATTCACTTCCTCGGATAAGCGTGATGATGCCTCGTCTACTGCAGGTTCAGCAGAATCACTTGCAGTTTCAGGAGTGCCATCCATTTCCACTTTTTGTTGATCCAACTTCACATCATGACTTGATTGAACGTGTCTTCCCTCTGATCTTGGATCAGAAAATAATATGCATAACTCTTTAAAAATCGGGCAGTCCTTGTTCCTGACTGTTTCAGCCTCGGGATGTGCCTGCAAGTAGAACCCAACAATAGTGTTATCACTGCGGCAATAATGTGCCAATGTGGTACAGATAAACTTGCAGATATAGGGGACTTACCATAATGTACTTCTCCCACACTTCATCATCAGCCACTACCACATGCCGAGACTCATCCCAACTAAAACTGCCTTGATCAAGAACCGTCTTTATGTTATTATACACCCTTCTAAGAACATTTTGGTGATTCCTCAACTGTTCCCCATCAAATTTTAAACCAGTTCTGTGATTGAATTCATTTTGTATATGTTTCCATGCCTTCTTATTAGACATCTTATTCTGTCGAGTTTGCTCCATCAACAAGTTTATGAGTATTCTATCCAGTGCCACAGTCCACTTTGCTCTTGATTGGTCTTGCTTGGATTGATCTTCACTAGGAAGAGTATCCACCTAAAATATATTGAAAGAAACAAAGTGGGTAAACATGGAAATTTCATGTCACCAAGCCACCAATAAAAATGAATGACAGCACAAAGCTACCTGGAAAACAGCTATTTGTGTTTGAGGGACTTGAGGCACTGCACAATTTCCAACACTGCCTGGCTCGGAAAATATGCTGTCCAACTGTTCGAAAAGTGGGCAGCCTTTGACTCTTACTGACTCAATTTCAGGATGCTTCTGTTAAACAAATACTTTAGAATCATATTATGCAAATGGAAGAAACAGTGAATGAAAGTATGAGTTAAATGGAGAGAATCTAACCTCAATGTAATTTGCCCACACATCACTCGCAGCAATCACCATGCACCGGGACTTGTCCCAACTAAAGCCATCCTGATCAAGCAGTGACTTAACACTATGGTAAGACCTTCTCAAGACACCATGATGATTCTTCAACTGCTGCTTATCGTAGTTTAAACCTGTTTGCCTATTAAACTCATGGTGTATATACTTCCATGCTTTATTACTAAAAACATTGTTCGACCTATTCCCTTGAGCAACCTGCTCAAGCATCAAATCCGCAAATACCTTCTCAAGCGGCATACTCCACTTAGCCCTGGATTGCTCCTCATTCATCTGCAACACTAACTCTACTTAGTCAAGCAAAGTGAAGGATGTAATGTGAGACTTTCTAAAACCCATGAAACAAACACAATTAAGTACCTGATGTGACGCTGTTCCTGAAATAGAAATGGCATGTTTCTCATTGATTCCAGAATCTGATGAGAATATAATGCAAAGCTGTTCATATATATCACAGCCCCTTTTTCTGATAATGTCAGCCTCAGGATGTGCCTGCACATATCATGCTAACTTAGAAGCCTCATAGAATCAATAAAACAAACATTGAAGTCAGAAGCATCTAGAAACTCTACCTCAATGTACTCTTGCCATACATCATCTTCAGCCAGCACCATATACTGAGCAACATCCCAACTAAAACCAGTGTGATCAAGAATCGTCTTCACCGAATTATACCTCTTCCTGAGGACATCAAGGTGGTTCTTCAATTGCTGCTTGTCAAAATTGAGACCAGTCTGCTTATTGAACTCATCTCTTATAATCTTCCAAGCTAACTTTGTAAAAGCACCACTACCCCTATTTCCTTTGCGGATTTGCTCAACCAGCAAATCCGCAAATATCTTAGTGGAAAATGTAGTCCATTTGGCTCTTGATTGTTCTTGATCTGACACACACTCAACCATTGAATTTGATAAACCACCCTATTCAGATTCAACAGCAACTTCAGCTTCAGGACTCAAATTCATATCACAATATACTTAATTAACTCAGTAAAAAAATCTTAACTAAAACTTTTGACAATCAATACAAACATGCTAGCTTAAACCCCTTGAAAATGAAATCTTGAAACAGAAAGGCAATAGTTAGTTTGTTTCTTTGAGCAATAAAAAGGAGCATTGCCATTGATTCACATGATCGGAGTTCAAAAGTAGAAGACTTGAGGGAAGAAAATACCTGATCAGAATCAAAAGCGGTTCTTGATGATCGAATCTCAGCCGTCAAACTAGAAACCATGTGAAGGATTTGAACTTTCAAGCACAAGATCCAGCAACACTGTAGTAGAAGACTTCAGGAAACACAACACACACAGTGGAAGAGTGTGTGAAAATAACTTGGGTGTGTTTGATGCTTGATGCGTTTACAATTAAACGAACGGTTTTGCTGGATGCTTGATGCTTGAAGAATTGTTTCTTGAGCTAAAGTCTTTTTTTTTTTTTTTACGACTCATATTTTCAGTTTTCTTCGTATACGTTTTCATTTTCGAAACGGTGTTTTCTCATTAAAACAATTCTTGATTCTACAATCATACGAGGCACCCAAAGACTAAAGCACCAAACTTGCATCTAGAAAGTAGAAACCAAAAGAGATTGCATTTGTTATAGTTGTAAAACATTGTATTTTTTTACTGTAGAGAAATCGTAAATTCGACTCGCATATTAGATAATAAAATCTTGAACGCAATCAATAAAAGTAATAAGATCAATACGTAAAATCCGAACAGACAAAAAAATAAAAAATTATATATAAAATTTTAAAATAAACAATAAACAACTCAAAAGTTACGATTAAAATTTCCGTGAGTCGAAACTCACAACCTGCTCATACATACTCACAGTATAGAAAACAAGACTGCAGGAGATCATGTGACTGTACCGGATATAAAATTTTGAGTTTAAACAACATGCATTATATGTAAAAAGTGTCTTTAAAATAAGAATACGGAATATAAAAATTCATGTATTGTACGAATATTAGAAGTATTTTTTTTCTTTCTTTTTTTGAACAGGATTAGAAGTATTTTATCTAGAGATCTGACACAACACTCTAACCGAAACTGGACCTTCAATAGCAACAAGCCAACAATTTACCAGAAATAGGTCCCACGGCTGCTCTCACCTTATTAAACCCAACAACCACGGTAGATCTTCCACCAATCAAACCTCCACAGTCAATTTTTTTTCACCCTTCTGTCGGTGCCCCCTTCAACGGTCCATATCATTCGTCTCACATTCAACTCCTCCAAATCTACGGCTCACGTCAGTTGACTCGGTCACCCGCCGATCTAGGCATCTCAACCTCCCCACATAACTCCAAATCCCCGCCTCAATTGCCAGCCTGCCAAAGGGCATTTCCGACATTCCAACACAGCCAAAGAAAAAGAAACCTCGTCTCGCTGTCGGTGCTTGACCGGGGAAGTGTCTCCGATCTGGTTCCTCTTTTTTGTGTTTTTTTACCGCCCAATAAAAACCTCAGTTCCCTCTAAAACCTCGGTTTCTTTTTTCCGTTAGATCTCCCGAAGTGCCTTGTGTTCTGTCGGTGGTCGTTTTAGCTCTATCGAAATGGGAGCCAAACAGGCCTCCAAGGGCTGCAAATGGCTGAGCTGGTTCATCGTCTTCGCCGTCCTCGCCGTCATCGCCGGCGCCGTGGCTCTCGTCATGATCAAAAAGAAGCAAAACGATAAAGACAATGAGGTTCCGACAATGGGCCCACCCGGCGTCGTCGTCAACAAATACTCCGACGCCCTCAAAACCGCTATGCAGTTCTTCGACGTCCAAAAATGTACTCACACTGTAACACATCGTCATCTATTTCGCAATCGTAGATTTATTTTCAATGTAAGTTTAATGATTTGATGATTTTTTTGTAATGTAGCTGGGAAGTTGGTGAATAACAAGATTTCGTGGAGAGGCGATTCGGGGTTGAAAGACGGGGACGATGTGAAAGTGGACTTGTCGAAGGGAATGTACGACGCGGGAGACCACATGAAGTTTGGTCTTCCGATGGCGTTCACTGCTACGGTTTTGTCTTGGTCGATTTTGGAGTATGGTGATCATATGGATAAGGTGGATCAGTTGGAGAAGGCGCAAGATTCGCTTAAGTGGATCACTGACTATCTTGTCGAGGCTCATCCTGAGGACAATGTGCTCTACATTCAGGTTTGTTTGGAAGTAGTTTGGATTCGATTAGAGGATATGATGTTTATAGAATGTATGTTGAGTTAGAAGATAGAGAACTAGTTTGATTAGAAGGTATGATGTTTATAGAATGTGTGTTAAGTTACTGAATCTGGATTATGTGGGCAGGTGGGTGACCCTAAAGCGGACCATGAGTGTTGGAATAGGCCTGAAGACATGACCGGGGATAGGCCGGTCATCCAGGTGAACGCATCTGCCCCGGGGACTGAGGTTGCAGCTGAAACGGCTGCTGCTATGGCTTCGGCATCTCTGGTGTTTAAGAAGAGCAATCCCACGTATTCGGATACTCTTCTTGACCATGCCAAGAAGTTGTTTGCTTTTGCCAATGAAAATAGAGGGTCTTACAGTAAGAGCATCCCCGATGTTCAGAAATTTTACAATTCGACAGGTTATGGAGATGAGCTTCTGTGGGCAGCCGGGTGGCTTTATCATGCAACTGGGGATAATACTTACCTCGACTTCGTGACAGGAGATGGAGTAGAGTTTGCTGGTTTTGGTAAGCCATCATGGTTCAGTTGGGATAGCAAGCTTGCAGGAGCACAGGTATCAATACTCCTCCTTGTTTGTTTGTACCATTCTAACGGAATCAGGGTTTGAGTTGACAATGTGTTGTTCTTCCTGAACTGTTTAGAATCCCTATTTCCCATTTGCAAGATACATTGTCATTGCTTCTAGTGAAATTCTTAGCTGAATTTTATGAGCAATTTTGCAATTTCGTGCAGGTTTTGCTATCCAGGTTGACCTTCTTTGGTGGAAACAAAGACAATTCTGTGCTTCAAAAGTACAAGAGCACAGCTGAGGCTGTTATGTGCGGCCTCCTGCCAAAGTCTCCAACTGCCACTACCAGCCGAACGAAGGGTATGCTTCTCGACTATCTTATTACATGGATATTCATGCATATGTATCTGAACATTATGATTTCAAACTTTATCAAGTGCATGTCCAATGTCCGAAGTTGAAAACACTTGTGGATGATTTTGAGTTGAATTGTTCGGTTGTTTCTGGTATCTCTCGCTCTCTTTCATTTACCATCCTGATCTCCACAATGCAGATGGCCTGATATGGATCAGTGAGTGGAATGCTCTGCAGCATCCCGTTGCTTCTTCATTCTTGGCTGTTATTTACAGTGACTATATGCTCACCTCTAAGACAGCCAAACTAACTTGCAATGGAGATTCGTTTAAGCCTGCAGATATTCGGAAATTTGCTATATCTCAGGTATGCTCTGAGGTTAATTTTCCTTGCAATATGTTCCATCGATTCAATAGTAATAGATGTTAGCTACCAACAGCCTTAACGATTCAGAAACTGTCAGTCCATCCTAATGTCTCTCTACTTTCTGTAGATTGAGTATGTCTTGGGAAACAATCCTATGAAAATGAGCTATCTTGTTGGGTATGGGGATAACTACCCAAAATACGTCCACCATAGAGGAGCTTCAATCCCAGCTGATGCAAAGCCTAGCTGCAGTGACGGTTTCAAGTACTTTAAATCAAGTGACCCCAATCCTAATGTAGCTACTGGAGCACTTGTAGGGGGGCCATTCCTAAATGAAACTTACCATGACATCCGTGACAATGCCAGGCAAGGGGAGCCTAGCACATATAATAGTGCCGTCTTAGTTGGCCTCCTATCAAGTTTGGTCACCACCTCTTCTGTACTTGAATCACTCACCTCCTATCCTGCTGTGTAACACTTCTATTCAAAACACGTTTGTATTATACTGATGTACCTGTGTGCCCAACCTGTATGTTTCGATAGAAGATTTAGTGCTGTAGTAGTTTCGCTTTACAAAGTGAAGGCTTTATTTCTGCTTTGGGGTCTTCCATCAGATATAATTTTTTGTATTTCTGGGTTACCTATTTTCGTAACTGTCACAGGTACGAAACATTTGCTCTGGTCGAGCCCTTGAAAGTTCAACATGGGTTTTTTTTTCTAAGAAAAATAAAAAACTTGATCCTCAGCAGGTCTGCAGGTGAAATTCTACTCATCCATGTTGCGAATGATTTTGATATTGAGAACACTAATCAACTCAGTAACCTCACTAACCTGTAATACTGAGAGAAGATGAAACATACTTCTTATTTTCTTAATACTGAATGAAATTCACAACATAAACATACGTGCACTGCAGCACTGGACACCATGGGGGAGGATCACAACCAGCTTTTCTGATAGGTAGAACTAACATCATTGTGCTTTCTTGCATAGTCACCTACCAATCTCTCTTTACGTCGTTTCACGTTATACGGTCCATTCAAGACATATTTTTATATATTTTTATTTAGATAAACAACTCAAATGTCACCACTAGTTTGTTGTGAGTCGAACTCAAATCTCCCACTTACGAAAAATCAGACTATTCCACTAGACTAAATAACATTGAGACATTTATAAAATCACTTTCCCAACATAACTCTACGGGAAACGAATGATGCCAAACTCCTTCATAACTTGATGAAAATGTAACTTAGAAGACTCATGTAGTTAATGTCGTCGGTCCAATCAGTTCTCAGCTTCTGGTCAGTTTAGATTCCTAGTTTTTGCGTGAGGAAAAGGTCTAGTAGAGAGAGAGTTGGCGAGTCCGAGATGAAGGTGACGGGTGACTAGAGCAGCAGTGCATTATCGCAAAAAGACAGGGATCACAAATAGGAAGGAGTCACATGAAAGCTGGGTTGTGCTTATCCAGATTCAGACATAACCACACAAAAGAGGTCAAGCAAAGCCAACAACCATGGGGATACTGAGGTCTCGACCAAAATGCGATGCCCACGTGGGGAGGGCTCGAACCCACGAGCTAGCCTCTCTCTATCATCTTCAACCTCCGGTGGCCAATTAGCACCGTCAAAACCAGGGGGGCCACCTCATTCTGTTTCCGCCATCGACTTTTCTTCCTCATTCCTTTTGCACATTGCCAACCTCCAATGGCAGTCTGCAAGTTGTACGGTCCAGGACGTGCACTTGTCCTTTTGTATACGTTAATGATCCGTTCTTAGTCACCACTCCAAGTCCAAAGTCCTAATCCCTCTAAAGTGTTGGATCAACTGAATTCGAAATAGCACACACATCGCATTTTTAGGTGTGTTTGAATGACATGGTGTTCAACTTTACACAAGTCGTCTCTTGCCAACTTGAAACGATTGTTATGAACGACGTAGTCTCTGTCAGTCTTTTACTGCTCATTAAGATGCTTGTTAACTATTAAGCAGCCCCTTTGGTAACTATTAACCTTGTTTTTCTTGTTTGTGTGCTTAGAATCTGTCCATCACTATCAGTCTACTTCTTGTGCAAAACAACTTCATCAACTATACGGAATAAGTTTTGATAAAATACACAAGATGATAAATCACCGACACACGAGGAACTAGCAAATGAAATCACTGCCGTAGTGATCCAGGTCAGATTCTAAATTGCCAAACTAAACAAAGGGGGAAATTAATAAAAACGAAATTCAAATGAAGCATGATTCACAGCTAATTGAAACAACTGTATAGGTAGGTACTACTAGTCTACTACTACTTGGTCTAATGGAGCTCGCATCTGATCTACAAGAGTTGACTGGTTTAGTGTATTTTAGAGAAACCTGCTGTAATCTAGGGTTATAAATCCTCCACGACATTGGCATTGCCGTGTATTATGTTTACAATTCAACTTCAACTTGATGAGGAATGGTTGGATCTTCCTCTTCTTTGTCAACGAGCAATGTCTGACTTTGCACTGTATTCCAGTTGCTCCTCTTCCCAACTCAGCCCAGAATGCTTGGGAGTATATTCCTGTTCAAACACATCACCGATTAATCGACGGCTAAGATCTCATCGATCATCATTATACGATGTAAAGGGGGGGATATAATGTACCTCAAGTTTGCACATAAGTTCATGCGCAGTTGGGGCAGACACAATAATGTGCCTAGCTGAAGGGTCAATGAAACCTTCATTCACAGAATTGTCTATAAAGGTCAGGAGAAAGTTGTAGTACCCATCTACATTTAACAACCCCACCTGCAACAGAAAATTTACTTTTAGTTGCCCCTAGTTATTACAGTGGTAATAATAGCAAGCACATACAAAGTTAAATTATTTCCTGTCTGTAACTAAAGACTGTAACTTACTGGTTTATGATGAATTCCCAACTGAGCCCAAGCGATCACTTCCAAGAGTTCTTCTAAGGTACCGTAGCCTCCTGCAGTTAAACAACAAGGAACACACACATAATGGGAATTAGCTTAACCGGAAACTGCTTGTTTCGACATGGCTACTTTTCGAGGAATAAGGTGCTTGTTACTATTAGTGAGGGAAATTGGGTACCTGGCATGGCAACAAAGGCATCGGCTTGGCGAGCCATTTCCGCTTTGCGCTGGTGCATACCAGATACAGCTCTTACTTCTCCCACTGGATCTCCAGTGATCTGAGATTACATCACACAATGAACTATATGAGTTTGTGGAACTTTGAGTTTATCAGTACATAGTAACACTGTAAAAGAAAGTAAGACATTTCAAGTACCTCTCTTGGCATGAGAGTTAAGGGCATTACTCTGCACAGTGAAACAAAAAGAGATTAATAAACAAATCTTGCTGATGATTCGTGCTTGAAAGAGAGCACTAGGAAGTGTATGAGTTACCCCAACACGTGCCGACCACCATCATATACAGCTTTTGAGACCCGACCCATCAAACCAATGCTACCTCCTCCATAAACCAAGTCAATGTTTCTTTCAACCTGTAAAACCTCTTTTATATCAGATGCCTGACGTGTTTGGTTCAAACATTGCATATACATATAAAAACCCAACATCAAATAACACTATAATCACGCCACTTTATTCAATAATTCTTTCTGACCAATTTTCAATCATTCTCTTACTTTACTCCATTATTCATCATCCATTCATCCACTCGATCAAAAGTTCGAAACAACAAGCAGCTGATAAACAGGTCTTTAACCAGACCGTGATCCAAAACTTAGTTCAGAATCATAAAATGTTAGAAGTACTCAAAGACAGAGATGACTTATCCATTGAACTAGTCTAGTGAGCTTTCATAGCAACAATACCTCTGTGAAAGATGCTGTCTTTTTGGGGTCACAAGTGAAAGATGATTTCTTTTTGGGGTTACAAGTGAAAATGCTTTTAGGTGTAACCGGATAAGTGAATCCTAGAAAGTAAACCTAACACATAAATCTTGATTTTCACATGTTGGGCTTCATCTAAAATGAAGAGTGGAGCTAATTAAAGATGGAAGCTTTGCACATTGAAGCTTTGTAAATAAAGATGGAAGCTTTACAAATGAAGAGTGGGATGAAGTGAGAGTAAGAGTAATACCAGCTGCTTTCCAAGTTCTACAGCAGCAAGCTGGTAACTTGGGTTCTTTCCAGGACTGCTACCACAGAAAACACAGACACGCTTGAATCTTGAAGATTTCATAACACCCTCTTGTTGTTGTGGTGGTTGTTCTTGAATGTTCTCCATCAGAGGAACTTGAGGCCTGAAATGGATGACCAATATATGGTTTGATTCAAACAGGAAGGAGCTTGAAGAAGAGAGATAGGGAGACCCTAAGCGTGAAATGGACCAATGTGTTTGTTACAAGAACACTCAGAAACGAGCTGTTAGGAATGCCAAAATGGAATTTGCTTTGGGCAAAGAGATGAGGGGATGAAAAATGGTCCTATTGGATCCTGTTTTATATAGAAATGACCACACCGCAATGACACGTCACATCTCTTTCGTGTGTGAATTTGACAAACAGCGAACAAAAATGAACCGCAGTAAAAAGAAATTACCTCATCTAGACCCAAACCTGAAAGAGAATCTGGGTTTTCGTAGTTGCTCTGTTAGTCCAAAGATGCCGATTGCCGAACGAGTTAATCACAAGTCCAATGATCCAAGACTGAGGACTACTGATGCGATCACGGCTTCTGATGCATCCGATATATAATGGATGCAAGTCCTCCATCATTCCACACTACCTTCCTCTCTTGCTCACGCTCAGTTCCTCAAGATTTCCACCGGCGGCGGTCCTATTCGGATTTGGAATTATTATTTTTTTAGATAATCCTGCATGTAAATAAGTTACCCTGACTTGTTTTTGGTGAAAATATACCAGGGTATCCCAAGATATTATCCAGATTTAACAAATTAAATTAAATTTGTTGCTTTTTTTTAGCTACTATCTCCATTTACCCCAAAAGAAAAAGTGACTCACCTCCTTTCTTGTACCAATCTCATATTTGCTTAGGTACGGTCTTGACCATGACTCCTTAAAGAATATACGAAATTGGATACTAGATTAGCAATTATAACAGAGACTGAAAATATCAACGTCTTCTCGTAGCATTTAGGTATTATGAAATCAAAATCTTTAAAAAAAAATTAAAAAATTAATAGAAAAATCGTAATCGTATATATAACAAAATTCATTATTGATTCACATGCTTAATGACACTGACCATCTCTCATTTCAACTATTAATCACTGCCAAAACCCTCAACTTGCAATTTGTTGTGATCCACACATTGTGATGGAAGCTCACCAGTAGTTATACAGTTATACTTATACCTTCCCCATTCCCTTTGCCTCACACACATTATGGTCTGCATAGTTTAAACTACGAACATCTCTTTTCTTTAAATTTAGTTGACAATAATGATAATAAACGTTAAAATAAAAATCCACTTGGCAAATAGTGTATAGCAATTTGTTAGGCCACGAGGACATGATGTTACAGTATACAGTCACGAGGACATGCAATATGCTTGGAAGATTCTCTAATTAAGTACATTAGGAAGTGACATATTGCACTGTTAGAGAGAATTAGAGAGAAAAATACTAATATGCTGTAGTAGCCAGATGGTTTTTCGTGCAACGTTGTTCTTCTACTTGCAAATTTAAATAGGTATCTGCTAGAAGTATAGCAGAAAATGGAGTAAATTAGCAATATATTGTGATTGAATCATAGATCTGTATTCATTATATATGATGTAGCTAGCTATTCAATAACATGAAACCCTAAGAGTACGGTTTCGAAGATCTTGCCAGCCCTGGCCTTCAATGGTGTTTATGAATTATATTTTACTAAATAAGTTCCATTATGTTTGATCATTTAATTTGTTTAATCGTGATGGTTTTGACACTTTTTATAACAGGTATTCATTAGGTGGCAATTACTTTTAATCCTGTCCCTTCCACAGGTTTAATTATCAAGCATTTCATATTTGAAATACATATATATTTCATGTGAGTCATGTCATACTAGTCATGTATCATTGTGGAACCACATGATAATTTCTTTGTTCTAAAGCTGCCGTGACAAAGATAATATTATCATGTTTTGTGAATGTGAATTCCAGCTTAATTGGAAACAAGTTTTCAATGCGATGCAGAATATTCCTTTTTAATCAATCAATCAATCCAAGTTCAATGTGAAAGATACATCGGGGGACATTGGATCTATTGCTTTGTATCACAATGTTCCAAAGCAAGTTTCATTTTGATCTTTTGACGATGAAAGTTCCAAAGTGAGAACACCGGTCTGCAAAACTCTCACAAGCCACAACTTTCACAAGTCGGAAAGCATAGCTAGGTCAAATAGCAAATTAACAGCCGGTTTAAGAGCATTACATACAAAAGGAATAATTATTATATGCCTTGTGGATCATGATCATTCTAGTCAAATTCTCCACATACAAAAGGAGAAAGGTTCGTGCTTACGCACAATGTGTTATGCTGTTGGTGCCATCTCCTCCCACATCCTTATTTTAACCCATTGCTCTCTCTCTCTTTTTGACCTAAAAATTAAAGAACCCTCTGATATATCTACCTTCTAAGATAAAATTATGTTTCATAATTAAAGAAAAAGAAAGACAAATACGAAGAATCTTGCTCACAAGTGTAAATCCACATATATGGCAAAAGATATTATGAATCTTGCAGACGAATATTTAAAAGGCTCATACTCCAATCAAAGAGGTTTCCCACAAGCTAGCTAATCTAATCTGTCTCAAATATATTGGGTGGCCTCGTGTTAGGGTTCTTATTTCTTCAATCATATCATCTATAATATTCATTCCCTTCAGTTCTTCTCAACCCTATTTGCCTATTTCTTAAGCTTCAAAGAACCAAATTGCACGTAACGGCCATAACACCTGCATACACACCTGTCGTCTCTGCAACTCCGGCTCATCATCTTCAATGGAACATTGCTTAGAACGAGACAAGTTTCATTCTTTATTTCTACGTGTTGTTCTTTAATCATATAATCTTCACAAAAAGGCGATTTTTGGCGTCTTTACACTAACAAATGGATTCGTTAGGGTTTGGTTATTAGGTTGTTTATATATAATCCTGTGGTTCTGAGACGAACACATCTCCAGAACAAAGGGGGGTTTGATCTGGAAAAACCAAACTAGAAATGACCTGCCTCCTCTCCCATGTATAAAGAATGAAACGGACTGACAGTATATAAATATTCTGGTTAGGTAATGGGAAGCTATGACGTGCTTGGGTGCTTGCTTGCTTCTTTTGTATCCGTATGACCTTTCCGAGTCTAATCTCATCGATCTGTTTCCGTTCATTTATGTAATGCCAACTTCGTTTACTTTTAGCTCTGAGACAAGCTGATAGAGAATTCGTGATCGATGGACTTGTCGTCGTCCGCCGACCGCCGACTTCTATGACTATCACTACGGAAACCACGATCCACGTGGCGACGGAAAGCAGCAATCCTACTTAGAGAGAGAGACTAGAGAGCGACATGTAAATTGCTTTCCCCCCAAGTTATAGGTCTAAGAGCCGGTACCGGTGAGTGGGAACTGGGCAAATAAAGAAGTTGCAGCCACGCACCCCTTAGCATGAAGGACATAGTTTAGTTTAGTAGTCTGGTCGATTCAGAATTCTAGTAGATAGATAATAGAGACATTTGTATAAATAATGGTCACGATTAGTGTGATGGGTTCTATTATATTGTCTAATCAGAGAGATGGATCGGTCTAATTCTCTAGCTCTTTACAGTCTTACGTATAGCGCAATATAACTATACTCGAGTGAGAGTGTAAATGCGTCATACGTGACCTCAGGATGATCCATCGATCGGTTTGCATGCTGCTCAAAGTCCAGCATCCATCTATGGGATAATATTGCTAATCAAATACCATTTCTTGCGGGGCGTAGAAAGCAGCAAGTAAAAGAGGGATTGGCATGGTTTGAGAGGCTTGTGTTGTCAAAACAAGTCAAATCTTAACACATCCTTTCTCGTTGGAATCAACTCTTTTCACAATCTCACCATCCAGTTAAACATGATTTTTGAGAGCTGCTCCAACTGACAGACTGCAAAAATATCAAACGCAGCTTTTGTTTTCGATTTTTGGGACTTTGAAATTTCGATCTTATAATTACTTTAAAGTTTAAACTCAAAATATAAGAGTGGCTAAAATTTGATGAACAAATAAAATAAAATGCGATTTTGGCTCTGAAAACTAAAATCGTGTGTTATAATCTTTTTTTTTTTTTTTTAGAGTATCAACGACGGTATCTTTAAAGATTTTTTAGGCTCAGAGACTAATTCGCGCCGAAAGATTTGTCAGAACGTTTCCTTCTCTCTGGCCACCAAGAATAAATTAATATTTAACTCCAATTAACGTCGGCCAGGATTCGAACATGGGTATGGGGATTCCACACCTAGGCTGTTACCAACTCGACCACATGTGATGATTAGTCCACATTTTATTTTAGCAAATGATCAATTTTTCAGTTTTTGAAGAAATTTGTGCAGTTGATGCCCACAAAGTCGGGAAAGCATACAACATCTTCAGGCATGGTTAGCCGCACTTGTTTGGGACATCGGGCATTTCTTAGCATACTTCCGTAGATTCAATGTTACAAGCTCCTAGTTTGTTAAAAGAGTTTTAGGATAGTTGGCGCGCTTTGGTTGAGAATTATCAGCAAGTCAAGCACCGAGGCCATCTCCACGAGTAGAATACGAAGCCATCTCCAAGAGTAGAGAATAGTACACTGAATCCATATATATAACCACGTCCTGGAAGCAGCACAGCCGTTTCTTTTCGTTCATTCATTGAAGGTAGCTGTAGCTTTGTTTCCATTCCAAGCACTAGCATGTTGAAGCTAGTCACCAGAAGTGAACTTCCGGCTGCAAGAAGCCCCTGCAGTCTATTAACTAGAGCCAGCAGAGGCCGGGTGACGGAAATGGAAGGCCCTATGAAGTTCAGGGAAGTGCATGAATTTTGAAAGTGTGCCAAAAAATGTAAAAACGTCATCCAAGAGGGGGAATATATGGATCATATATTTAGAAGCATACACATGCATAATAGAAGAAAGAGTTATTCACATGGAAAGAGGTATGTAAACACCAAACGACCATTACCATTCATACACCCTTAAGAAAAACATAACGGAGTCTAACACCAAACTCACCAGATACAAATTGCAGAATAACTGCAGAGCTTTAGATTCTGATCCCAAGAAAAGCAAGTGACACAGCAACATTGTAATCTCAGTCAAATGGCCATCCTGAATAACCCATTTGATTGCTATTTTCATGCGCAGTTGGTGGGCTGCTTTCATGCGGTGGGTTACGGTTAGAACTAGAGCTAGAACTAGATGCGCGAAATGGCCACAGAGAAGCAAAAGGATTTCGTCTTCCTTGGCTTTCCCTACCACTCTCCCTTCCAGTGGTATTACCACTGCTTCTACTTCTACTGTTTGAGCTACGACCACTTTCAGAACCTTGCTGATGTAGTTCTTGGCGGCAAACAGGGCATGAGTTGTGCTGGACTAGCCATGGTACAATACAATCTGAGTGATATACATGTTTACATGGCATTTGCCTTGCTTCAGATCCCAGCTCAAATTTGTCTTGACAAACAGGGCAATGCGAATCGGAACGAAGATGCTTATTTGTGATCTTAATAGTTGGCATTGCATCAATTGAAATCCTTGATGCAGGGGGAGGGCCCCTCCTATCATTTGCTGAAAGCTGCTCAAACAATTCTTCCAAACCAGGACCAACAAAATAATCACCCACATTACCCCGTGTAACACCTATTCCAGGAGATCCATTGAACAGAGCTTCAAACGCACCATTGCCAGACAAGCGGAAAGGAATTTGGCCACCAAAAATCAACAATGGAGAAAACCCCGGGGCATGTTCAGGAACTAAATCTGATCTACCTCTTATAATATCACTACTTCTTCTGTCTGTCAACTGCTGCCAAGCTGAGAATGCTTCCATGAACCCAAACCTTCTATCACGGTCCTCATCATTGTCCGATCCAAAGAAATCTAGTGGGCTGATATGAACCATGTCATCAAGTTCTTGAACAAATCCTCCACTGCAGTTTTGGCAAACTGCATCTCGCCCTTGCAGCCTTGTTGGCCGCCTGCATCTGTAGCACCAATGGGTGTTTCGACCGCTCGACATGCTCTTATTCCAAACTAGTATGGCACAAACAAGATGTTTTGCCCCTCTCAACTCCTCAACAACGACAGCTCACGCCGAAGCTCTGCGCACACCCAAACAAGCAAAAAATGAGAACTAAGATGCTACAGCAATCATATCACTCCATCAAAAACCAGAATACAACTTATATAAACATTGATGTCTGGAGTAAGTTAAAGTATTTTCAGATGCATTACAAGCACATCCGTATATTCTGCTAGTCAAAAAGAAACCTAACCTACTCTCTCTGTTATTCACGAAGCAGTTTAGCTATCTTGAGGCTCAAATACATCACGCAATCTTAAGCACATTTTGGCTGTGTCTAGCAAACAAAATTGGAAATATCTTCATGATAACCAACCTGAATCTAAGCAGTACAAGATAAATCCAGGCATGTGCTAACAACAAATAACAGCTACAACCGAAAAATCATAGATCTCTCTCTCTATAACGGAATTCAGTATTACCGAAACAGGTATCAAAACAGTAAAAAACTAATACAACTGCGAAAAGATTTCTAAATATAGGAAGTTGTAATCGGAAGCACCAGGAACAAATACAGTTACTCACTGAATCAGGTCGTCCTTGTCCTTGCTGAGCCGATACGACGATCTTGACTGCCGGCTATGGCGGAGGCATAGAGAAGCAGAGGCCTGGCCTTAGCAGATAGACAAGGGCTTTTGGGAGAGAGAAGACCAGAGGATGATTCGAGAACAAGTAGATCTGGCACCTCGCCGTAAAATTGAGCTCGTCCTTTAGTACGCCAGGTGCGTAACAACATCTAGATATGATTATATATTCTGTTTTCTTTTTCGTTATATTCTCATGTAATTATTGCTTTTTTAATTATTATTATTGTAACCAGAAGCAAAAATTGGTTTCGTGTGGAAGTGCGACACAGATAAATAGTTCACCGGTAAAACTAAAATTTCATCTGTTTTTACTTTTCATTGTGTACGATTTTAAGGAATAATAAATAGACTTATTCGTCTTCCGTACAACAAAAAGAGCATAAATATGATGACTGTCAATCAAAACAGAATTACAATACAATTGGAAACAAGAAAACTACTCCTGGAAACCTGAAGCTCAAAGCGTTAACTAGGAGTCTTCTGCGTCGCCTCTCTTATGTAACTGATACAAGTCCAGACATCCGATCGGACATCCAATCGGACGACCCGCTCTCTACTTGTCAATAAGTAATACATGGGCGTTGAAGAATGAAGACCCAACTATAGTACAACAATATCATACAAGCAGCTCACTCTTCTACTTCCGCCCATGCTGGGACGAAGGTGGTCTCCTGCTTCCTCTTCTGTCCAATTCAGAGTATTGGTTTGCAGATTGTTGAGGACGACCGTATCCTCTGCCCATACTCTGGGGCGGTGGAACCCAGGCATCATGGCCTTGATAACCAGGTGGCCCAGCTTGTTGGTAATTCCGAAGGTTGATATAACCAGCAGCAGCTGGATAAGGACCTGGAACGACCCCTGGTGGAGCTGGTGTAATAGGTCTATGAGGGTAAGCAGTCCCACCATTCTGATGACGGGCCGACTGATGGTATGCATGACCTGAGTTTCTATCATAATGTTGAGAATGAGGTCTACTCAGAGGGTGGTAGGAATTTTGGTGTTGCGCTTGAGGATGCTGGAATGTTCTAGGTGGTGCTATACTGTGGTGCCCCTGATCATATCTTTCGTTACTTGCGTAAGAAGAGTGTGGTGGGTAATATGGAGGTTCTGCATATGGTTGATGGGCGGGCATCTGACTGCCATACCCATTGCTGTTTGCCTTGACATGTAAGCTATTAACAACAAGTCGACGTGCAGCATCGCCAAGCTGTCTTCCAGAAATGCTTCCAGGAGGGTGCTGCCTGAATGCAGAGGGCAGAAAGGAAGATGTGCAAGGACAAACACATGAAAACGAATAAAGTGAACATGCACAAAGAAAGAGGATTTACCTAGAACTTTCATGTGGATTACTCCCTGAATTATCATGCCATGGCTTCCTCCCTGAATTGTCATGCCATGGCTTTCTCCCTGAATCCTCATGCCACAAAACAGGTGCAGGCTTCAGATCCCCGGATGAGACAATCTGAAAATGACAATATGATGTAAATCAATATATTACAAGATGGAGAACGTTAGACTCCCAGAATTTCATAACATTAGGGCTATAACAGTCAACAGCAAACTAGTTCAGAACAAACAAAAGCAGCAACTGGCCATTGCTATATAATATACGCTTTGTAATGATGAATTCCATTCCAAGTGTATTTTTGTATAACAAAACCCTGACTAAAAAGCAGGTTGAGCTCATGACGAAGTTAAAAATATAATAGAAAAAAGCAAATAGTGCTTAATGGCACAAAAATACCTTCTTAGGAAAAATGACCCCTGGTGGTGGTCGAGTTATATGCTCATGCACATCAGGTAGTCTGTATATTGCACATCTGAATATCAAACATGGAACATAGATTAGGCAACACAAATCAGGTTCTTCTATTTACTACAAATAACATCCCTGCAAAGATAAAAATGAAAATAATAATAGTAATAATATTACTATTAATATTCCTCCTAATTTTCATGGGCATTCTGTTTACAACAAATATAACAGTTCCCTTAATATGTACACATTTAATAAAATAACGATTCTCGTTTTATAATCAGCCAATGGTCCTGGAATTACTTGGGAATGCAAATAAAACGGGCCTATCAAATATATAGAGAGAACAGATGAACTTTTGGAGAACATACATGACTTGGTTGTCCATAATATCCTCCATGCTTTGAATAGGAGAACGGAAAACGGGCGGACAGGGCTCTCCAGCACATGGAGATAGATAGCCATTCATCCCTTCACTGCATGTATCCCTAAATAAAATCAGAAAATAGTCCAACAAGTTCTTAAAATATGATCAACATACGAAGTAGAGACAAAAAAAAAGTGTTCATCATGTTCCAAATATTTGAATAAATATAAATGCTGATATAAACACAGCAGTGTCCCAAATGAATCACGATCTTACTCTCAGCAGTGACAGATTAATTAATCAACATGTTTTTCCTAATAAAAAAGACATGGCATTCAATTGAGGGTAAAACCAGAAACTGCTAGGCGCAAGCTTTAGTAGTGAGGGGAGTTGGTGAAAAATGACCCACTTTAAAATGGCTCTAGCTTCTAATGAGCAAACATCAATTACATTTTGGAAGGGATCCAACTTTTATAACAAAAGCTTAAAAGAGAATAAACACGTTGTTGCTCCAATCCTGTAAATCTAATGAACAACAGCACAAACCTGTATTTCGGATCAATTTGTTCCTTAACCCCAACACGCTCTTTGTCTGTCAATTGTTTACAGCGATTGTCAAGAGAATATATACACACAGAGAGAGGATGAGAAGATGTAACAAAGAGCAGCTCAAACATCACACTGTTTCTTCGTGCTTCCTCCTCCTGCACCCAGAAATGGATATTTCATTTAAGAAAGACACTGAGAGTGTGGAAAGGCGAAGATAGAGGTGTTCTCATCTAATGCAAATTCATATAGATACCGTACCGTTAACGTCTGTTCAAGTTTTTCGACCTCAGCAAGAAGACGGACTTCATCAATGAAAGGGAGTTTTGCAATGCCCTGAAAAGCAAAAAGATGATGTCAATCCACTTTAAATGATTAAAGATGCAACATCATCGCAAAACTAAAATACACAATCAACATCAAGGAATATTATAGAAACCCACCTGCCATGCAAATCGTTTTCCATTCATATCAACTTCAAAGTCTGACAAAAAGAAAGGTTTAGAATAGCATCTCACCAAGTCAAATGAAATAAGATCTAAACCACCAAAACAAGTTGACACAGAACATACCAGAAGGGTAAAAATCAATTATAGGCGAGTTTGGATCAGTCATTAACTTCCTATATGCCTCAGGAAGGGCATGGGCACTACAAAGGAACTTTTATTAGTACTTTAGTAGCTTGAAATTTACAAATAAAATCTTTATTCTTCAGTATACCTTGCAGCAGGGAAAACCCCCAACAGCTGATTGAATGGTTTAAAGGGAGTGCCCAATTCAAAACTTATATCTAGTTCACCGAGGTCCTTGAGATCAGAAGCAAAAGGCGCATAATGGTATGGGTAAAACCTGAAAGATGATTCAGAGGCACCATAACCATAAGGGATCAAGGTAAGAACACTATATCTTGGTAATTCAAGACTACATCTTAGAAAGAAAAAAATGAAGAAAATCAATCTAGTTAATATGCTAAAATTTCAACTTTCTTTTTTGCTACGTTAGGCAAACCCTGAACATGCATATACCAATCCTTATAGAACACAAACAAGTTAAGCACACCCGAAAAGCACAATCCTGAACATGCATATACCAATCCTTATAGAGCACAAACAAGTTAAGCACACACCCGATCTAAATTTGGGAGTCAACAAAAGGTTACAAAATAAAGGCTGTGGTTGGACAACGATCGCATGTACTCAAAATCTGCCTAGTTTTACTGATCGTACAAAAGCACAATCAGAATCAGAAACTTTTAGCTGTAATAAAGTGCAAGCAAGATGGTCGACGTAGGGAGAATAAAATACGCACCACTGCCATGAACAAACCCCTTCATAATAATAGTGCATCACCCAACACAGACCTTCAGTGTAGCGCAAAACCTAACCACACAAAGCACAAAATATAAGACAAAAAAATGGGGAGGGATACTATAACTAATAGCAGAAGTCATTAACTTACAACATCTCTTCTAATTGCTTCACGTTCTTCAGGAGTTTTTGCATTGAACTTCTCTTCATAATACCTATCTCTCCATCCAGGTACACCCAATTTAACCTAGCAAATTTAAGATATCAAGGCTGCTTAGTAAGTAATGCAATTATCAATTGATATACTAACTTGCATGCAGTGTTTTAAGATAATAACAGGATGGAAAACACACAACAGAAAATCATGAAATAAACAGCAGACCAACACCTTTAGAAAAACCCTACATAACCAATTCTCAACTTATTCTTTATGATGCAACTAAAATGAATACCATAGTAAACTGAAAGGACTAATATCATCGATACAGCCTCAGCTACACTAAAAATAGTCACGCAGGTGCACATTCAATTTTCTTCATTTACTTTTAGCCATTTGTATCAGAGACATTCCTAGTGACATGCACTAATATGATTTGAATAGATCAGATTCACTTAACCTTATACCAATAAACACCGCATAATAATCAATACCATAGCAAGAATTGCGTTCAAATGCTTTATAATGAGCATGTTATCTATCAAAAAAATTAGTATCACATATCACAAACCTTGTCTTCTTCGGGATTTTCAGAGTTAAAAGCATCAGATTTCTCACGAAGAACCTCCTTGAGCTTTAATTTCAAATCTTCTTTGTTTTCATCAGCCTGTGAAACATTAAAGAAATGAGAGCTTAATGAACAATTAAGAGTTTGCACAAGGAGAAATCATTAAATGCTAATTATGAAAGCAAGTCACATCTGTACAGCAAACTATACATCTACATCTGTCACAAATCAGTTAGTAGGAAAATTATATATAAACATACATCTTCAAGAATGTTCTCAGCTTCAACAATAGCAGCACCGACAGTTGATGCCTCTGAAGACAAGCACAGAACCTTTTGAGGATTTCCTCTACCAGATCTAGATTGTTGAAACGGCACAGGTGAAGGACCTGAAGCAAGACGAGAACCATGAAATCGATTGACGGCAACTAAAGAATCTGGTTGCACTTGGGGCTGCGCGTCATCTCCTCTTCGAGTTTGTGCCTTTTGACGCTTTATTCTTTCTGCTTGCTTCTGAAGATAGAAGAAAATTGAGTAGATGTAAATGTTTCATACTGTGGTAAAGTTATTAGAAAAAAAAAAAAAACAGAACCATGACAAAGCATGCCAAATCAAAGAGAAAAAAAAAGACCATATAACTGGTAACTAACTTCGTTTCCCACAAAATAAAAGAAAAAGAAAAAAGAGGTCACCCTCATGAAAGCCGCAAATGATGAAACAAATCATCACTAAATTTTGGCAAGTGAAAAGAACAAACAATGATCTTTAATGATTTAAAATGTCTATCCTTAAAAAAAACAAAAAAAACAAACCAGATGAAGCTGAGCTCTTTTCTGGAATATTTTATCTTCATAACATCCAACTGCCTGAATGAAATGCTCCACGCGGCTCAAATTTGGCTGAGAAACAAAAAATAAGTCACTAACAATATTATAAAAGAAACCTGCCATAAATTATCATAGCAAAGTAAACAAAGAACAATCATTACCTTGCTTGCATCAGTCAGATATCCGCCCATTGCCCTAAATTCCTTTTTATATACAGCCAAAAGCAAGTTGATTGCACCCTGAAATATCAACAATCGAGCATATTTACCTATGAAATGTAGAGAAAACCACAAGAGGTAATGCAAAAACTTCTGTGCATTGCAAGATAGACTAAATAAAAAAAACTTTTCATTCTCTCTATGAAAGAAAAAGAAAAAAATAAAGGAGCGTGCAGGAGTGTCACGTTCCCTACACTTATTCAACAATTCAACATACCTCCCGAATCTCCAATGTAGGCATATGAGGTAAGAAATCATTTCCGACAAAGAAACAGAGGAATATAAAATCATCCACAATGCGCTCAATATCAATCTCAAATGGGCCAGCTGGCATCCGCATCTCGTATTCCAAATATTCTCTAAGAGTCCAAATATTAAGAAACTGCCGAAAGTGCAATGTGTAAGATATACAACTAAAAAAATATCATAAATTTTTCATAAATTATCCGAAATACATAATGATCAACAATAAAAAAAATTGACCTAGCACCATGACTATTCAGGGCACAGAGTTAGTGTCATTGACATGCCCCTCTTTTTGCTTCCTCACCAATAATTTTATTTCAGCAACTAACTTTTAGTAAGTGAGAAAGAGAATTTCATATTTTATTTCCATAAGACCACACTAAAATTTTATCAGGATTTACGAAGATAAGATTGTTGATGTTTGGATCGAACAACCAGACATGCTGTAGTTGTATCTTCATATGAGCATTTACTTGGTATCACCGGTCAAAGGGAGAAACAAATTTAGTTCACTGTTGTATTCATTGCACAACTGAGAAGTCTTCAAACTGAGGCTTTTGGAAAATATAATAACTTCAAGGATTCTTTTATAAATGCCACCACCACATATGTATGGCAAGATTCTAACCTGGTACGGCTTTTTGGCCACAGCCACAGCATCACCTTTCTCATCAAGTTCTCCAGCCTTCCGTTTAGCCTTTCCTTCACAATTTGCGGCTAAATGACCCACCTGACCACACAGGAAGCACTTGTCCTGCTGTCCAGCAATGAAAACAACCTGAAATGTTGTATTGCCAAAGGCCACACTCATTAGTTGGAAACAAAGGATCACGCGACTTAAAAGAAAATGCAACGTGGTAGGGAACCGACATAAAATCCACACAATTCTTCAATCAGCATCTTCTAACAAAAGGTAGTAAAGAGATAATGTTGTTTTCATTTGAAAATGCAAAATCATAAAGACAAACCTCTCGAAGAATAGAGAAATGAACTTCATGGGTGGCCAAGGCAAGCATAATTAAATCAGCATCCTGTCAATCAGAGGAGACATTTATACCACAATCAGGGTGGTTTCGAGGCAATGCTGAAAGAGGCAAGAGTAAACTTCACCTATAAATAAAAGGGAAGATATATACCAAACCATACAGGCAATGACGTGTATTTGGATCATAACCAGAAAGATTTCTTTGAAGACGAATATATGACATAACCTTGTGCTCCCCTTCACCCGGAACATTTGCATCAGATAGAATAACCTTCAAAAATAGAAACATTAAAACATATACATTTCAGCATTACGAAATTAACCAAGGACTATATCTTAAATAACTGCAAAACAGTCATAATACAATTAGAAAGAGACAAATGAAAAAAAAAAATACCTTAACATTTTTCCATCCAGGATCGTTATTTAATCTAAGATGAATATAGTACTGCAATGCAATCGACAAAACACCCATAAATGGAGTTCCAGGAGTAATGACATTGGAATCAAAAGTTTGTGAATGCAGTTTGGGTGGAAGCTTTCTCCCCTCCATTTCAAACTCTTCACGTAGCCTTTCTTCTTCAGCTGCCTACAAAGTCAACAGTGGATAGAATTAGTTCTTTTCTATTACTTAATTTGGAGGCAGACAAGCAATACATGACATGTGTAGTAGACCTAATGTGTAGCAAGCAAGCACATATGAAGTTGTCGCAGACAAAGATAGGAACAGAGGCACCAATTGGTTCTCCTATGTTCTTTAGGTAAGTCAAGCAAATGAAGCCTTTTTGTATCGTTCATGTTTGGGTTATTAGTTGCACACTTCCAATAATGTTAAATTCATGTGGACGCAGATTATTTTCTGCATCGGCACTCTTCATCAGGTCCCTTCACTTGAAGCAGGATATCATTTCCTTCTTTGAGGTTTGTACAGCTTTGTATACTGTCTTGTGTTTATGACATGAGTAGCAACCAATACTTTTCTAATCAATCAAACATATGGATATGATAAGATGGGAGAATAGAGTGCCTGGAATCCTACAAATGGCTTTAATTACTGCGTTTCTGAAGTTCATAGTGCAGATATGCATTTCCGCGCACACATATAAAAGAGCATATTTATTCATCCACAGGTTGAAGTTTACTTTTGCAGAAGTATACGCAGTCAATAATATTAACAATAACGCAAAGCCCTTCACATGCAAACACATGGAGGACCCACCTAGTATCCACAAAAGGACGTACCGCATCTGCTGCATCTTTAGCAGCTCTAAACCGCCGTGATCTCTGTTGATTCATTTTCGCCCTGGGGGCAACACCATCTATCAATTGCATTCAACAATTAGTATTGCAAAATTACATGTAACATTACATAGAATTCTGTCCTAATTCAGTTCCGATTCCAACACTCACCGATGGCCATGTATAACAGCTTCCTCGGCCGCACCATCACAAAAAGCCTATCAATGTAGTCAAACATGCACTGAAATACCTCATCAAACGTAGTCGGCGAAGGCTGCGAAAGTGAAACAGAATGTTTAGGCATTAAACTTGCAGATAACACATTCGGCAATAACACATATCGATAAACAACTAACGAATTACAGGTCCAGCATAAAATTTAATCCAGAAATACAAACAGAGCAGCTAGCGATGATTTCATGATCGAACACAGTAAAAACTAATCGAAATTTCACAAACTCGAAACTAACACAACTCAAGCCCAATTGCACACACGAATCGAATCCGGTAACAAAAAGTAACAGCCGATTGAATTTCACAGCCTCGAAAGCAGCACAATATAGATAGGGGGAAACAAGATTTTAACAGCGATGAGGTAAATCAGAGCAGCGTACCCTATCCTCGGGGTGAAAACAGGGGTGAATAATCCCATTCATATCGAGATAGAGATTATCATACTCGCCGTTAGGGTTTGGCTTACTGGTGTCGACCGGAATCGAAACGTCGTCGATTACAACCGGCTCTTCTTCCACCACGTCGACGACGACGAGCGGGTACTTCTCCGCCAGCCATCTGTAGAACGCCGGAACTCCCATTCTGAATCTCTATCGGAGGACGAATCGGAACCCTAGGCTGACTGAAACTCTCCGAATTGAAAAGAGGAGAAAGAAGAAACCGCGCGCCCCGAGTGGTGGTCTTGTTTGGCAGCTTCAGCGATATGATGGTTCGCTCCCGAATTAGGGTAGGAGAGTGAGGAATGACGAAACTGTCCTCGGTGGAGAGTGAGAGGTGTTGATGTTGGGAGTTAGAGATAGGGGTGTTTACGTATTTAGCGCAATAGTAGGTCGGTTAGGGGATATTGTTAAAGTCACACACCCTCTTTTGGTCGACAGCAAAATATCTGAAAGTAACGGACGTGCAATAGGCTCAGACATATGGATTGGGCCGGGCCTTAACTCCGGGTCGGGTTCGACGTCACGCGTCGATTCTGAGATCATTTTACTTGCACACAACCTAGTTTATACGTATATCATATCTGAGAAATTTTTCAGTTTGCCTAATGGTCCTCCGAGCTTATAAGATGTTGACACCACCAACATGCTTCTCTGTCAGAGAATCATCTTCTTGGGCTCTCAGGTTTATTCTCTTCTCATTTCCCAATTGTTTTTCTTGCTCTTTGGGTCTTGTTAATTTTTTTGTTAATTTTGGTTAGAGAGTTGAATGATTGTGATGAGACTCACTTTTCTAAGCGATTAGATCCTGAGAAGAAAAGGAAATTGAAAATGGGAGAACTGAGTTCAAAGAAAGAGAATTGGGAAACAAAATCCGCACAAACCGAGCAATCGAGCTGACAATGACGGAGATGAGTATTCGACGATTTTGATTAGTTATATGGACTTGATGAAACTTTGACGGCTCTGCTGCGGGTTCTTTTGAGCTACACTGTATTGAACTGTCACAAAACTGTTTTGGCATATATATTATATTTGGTAATCTTAAGATATGTCATTTGTTGGTTCATATGAGCCTATGAGACATCTTTTGTGATGGTCACTGAAAAGAATAAAAAACTCAAGAGTAAAGTTTTCAGTCCCACACATGTAGAGGAAAATGAGGCTGGACACTAAAATCTCTAAAGAACGTCACTGAAAGAATCACCACATTAACAAAATTGAAATATTGTTCAGGAGTAAAAAAATTCAAGAGTAAAAAAATTCATCCAAACACCTATCAATTTTGAGTACATGCTCAGGTGCTATATGTTGTTCTTTTCTCCTTTCTACTAAAAACTTAACTGATTTCTGATGAGATGATATTGAAATATGCAAAGGCAAGATATAATCAGTTCAAATACAGTGTAGCTAATAAAAAAAACGAAGATATTGAGGAATCTGAAGCAAATAAACAACTTTGTAGTCAAAATTAGGGGAAAAAATACTTTACTAAGCAACTGACAATCTTGACGAAATCTTATTACTGCAACTCAGAACAGACTCCTCTATTTCCTGCACAATAAAGCAAATGAAAATGTCAGAGGAACAAAACATGCAATACCTACTGCTGTAAAAGTGAAGATAATAATGAAAAAAAAAAAAACAAATATGAGAGAACAAAGAAATGAACAGGAAATTTGTTGAAGGCATACCGATTAAGAGCAAAAAGAACATAGGAAATTTGATATGAAGGGCCAATTATCAGACTTGAAAACAATGCTTTCTATATTGACCCTAATGAACTCAAGAATTCATGCTCTAAAAAAATATTTAGGCAGAGAGCTTTGACACATTAAAAAAAAGAAGTTAACTACACTTATGAATGTTTCAATCAATGAGTCCATAAAGCTCACAATTTTAGGCACATTAAAAAAAAAATTAGGCAGAGAGCTTTGAAGACTCATTCAGCAAGCTCTCTAACTCATGACAGTCAAAAGCTAAAGCTGTTTATAGATACATTACAGAGAAGTAAATAGAGAAAAGACATGTACGCCAGTTTGAAAACGATAAAACCTATATAAACCATACTGTACTTGCAGATCAGTTATTTATGAATCAATTCAAAACAAAACCAACCACATCCATCAAACTTGAAATATTAAGAAAACAAACACTTTAATAGCAGAAGAGAAACACAAATCCTCATATGGCGTATTGTCTAGAAGCCCAAATCTTAAAGTTTAGATTTGGCCAAAATCAGCCACTTACATCCGTTATCAATTTGTGTCAAAGATTCATAAAAAGCAGTTACAGTAGTTAATATGTGCCATTATTAGTTGGCATTTCAGTCATTGTTTGTGTATTTAGTAGCTACAGAAAGTAAGTAATCAAACATGCAAAGATGAAGTTTTGTCACATGCATTTTTATTTTCCGTTTCTCGTTAGAATGAAACATAGTCCACTAAAGCCTAAACATCTACATAACTCAAACCTGAAGCATTAGGCTACACAGTAAAATCCTTTTATCTTTACTTACAAAGATAAACGTTTTCTCACCACAATAACACAATAAACAAAAAAATGTGAAGCTTCAAACCACAACACTTGAAATCATAGAGATAATGAACAAATATTGGTCACATTGAACAATAACGGACAACAAATTGGTGTTAAAGCTATGAACTTATTCAAAGCTCCTAAAGCAAACATTTATTGGTCCAGAAAATAGTGATTGCATAGATAGTCGCTTGACATTCTCAAACCCAAGTCCACAATACAAATGTAAAAAATCAAAGCTTCCTAGATGATGCTTATCT
This sequence comes from Fragaria nilgerrensis, assembly GCA_010134655.1. Lineage (NCBI taxonomy): Eukaryota > Viridiplantae > Streptophyta > Magnoliopsida > Rosales > Rosaceae > Fragaria > Fragaria nilgerrensis. The sequence continues at coordinate 32,984,773 of CM020978.1, forward strand.
TCATCCCTATCATTATTAATGATAATATCTCAATGGACTCTTTGATGCTTAGAATTCTGAAAGATGGAACCCATTATAATGACTGGATCCAGAATTCTACTGTAGTGTCCGAAGAGTGTCAGGGTGGAATGCATAATTGACCAATAACGAACAATTTATTAGTTGAATAATTTTATTTGTCAAAACACTGAAAGTTACCCTAACTGTTCAATGGACCCGTAAACTCATAAGCTCATGATCCTTTAAACAATTGAATCAAATTCAACAAACTATTGCATAGACTTGATAATGAAAACATAAATCCTCCAATGTTACCAAAGTAAATAAAGGGCTTGTTACAGACGGATAATTAACACCATTAAAAGCTTTATGCTTAGTTTCCAAAGCATCAACCAAGCTGATATATTCCCCATTGAATAATTCTTCTGCAAATACTATACAGTGTATTAGTTGAATCATTTCATCTGTCAAAACACAAAAACTTTTTCTGAAATAGATCAATGGATTTGTCAGCTCATATGTTCATGTTCCTTAAACCAAGGACTAAAATTTCGCCGATCTTGGAAATTTCGACGGTCCAAAAAACGGATATTTCGATGGAAATTTCGAGGAAATATCGATTGCAGAAAAAAAATGAGAAAATTGACGGAAATTAGTAGAAAAACATGGAAATTTTAAATGAAACTTTGAGAGATGTTTGTTATCTCAATTATCTATTATAATTGACAAAAAAATCTTGAATAAACATTAATCATAGTGAGTTTTAGTTATTTAAGGTGAATAACTACGTGCTGAAGTGCTGAACCAATGATAATTCTTAAATTTTTACTGTAAAGTTTATACATCTAATTTTTTTTTATGGCTGGATACCCAAAGGGAGGCTAGGCCATCACGCCTTATATACATATGATACAACATGGAATTACATGAGTGGTTTAGAGCCACATAGAAGACCTATGAGGTACATAATTTTCACTATCTTCATCGTTTCTTTGTGTAGAGTCTTCAGTATATTGTGAAGAGTAGTCATTAAATGATACCTGACCTTTGTAGTTTTGCATATATTGACTTACATGCCAACCATAAGGGTCAACAGGGATTGACTGTGGATTTCCGTATTGGAAGTTATAAGGATTGGGCAGCGCTTGACCTTGACCATAACCATAATCATTGGAAGATTGTACATCAGACTGTGACCATGCCGTATCACTTGATTCAGTTGATTGCACCCCGTAAGGCATGGAATAAGTTGAATAAGGCATTGTCAGATTTTGGCCATAAGTGTATGGTCCATCATTGCCTCCTCCCACACTAGATGAGTCAAAAGTGGATAAAAAATCATATTCATGCGTTGGCATTCTTCCTTGGCCTCTTTCTCTTGGTGTATAATGTTTTCCTATAGCTCCAATACCAGAACCTGCTCTCCTACTTCCATGATCACCATCTGTGTTGCATGTGTGAAGTTTGGCTCACAAGTGAATGGGCTCATATGACCAGGTTGGCTCCCATTGTAATCTTGAACTCCAACATCATATCCACCACCGCCGTAGCTTCCACTATCATCACCCCTGATGCTTGATGAGCCTCCTGATCTGGTGCTAGAGTTTTCGTTTGTCCTGGAAGGAACTTGTGAGCTACGAGAGGAAATTAGAATGTTAGCTCTACCCACTAATGCATCGATAGATTCTCTATCAGGACCTATAACCTCTTCTTGAATTACTCTTTCTACATTTATTCCTTCCGCACGTGCTTCACGAGCAACTGTAGGTGATGGATTGCGTTTCTCGTCATCAAGATGAAGTGGCCTTATCCATTCACAAAGTTGATCTATTGCTTCATCATCAAACTTTGTACCAATATCAAAGACATCTAATGGATCTTTTTGGTCCACATGCGAATAAGCTGCCTCTCTGTCTCGAATTTTAAGCCTCATGTTGTAATAGCAAAAAACCAATTTTTCCAAACGACTATACCCCAACCTGTTTCTCTGCTTAGTATGGATTAATGCGAATGTGCTCCAGTTTCTCTCACACGCAGATGCTGATGCTGTTTGTGATAATACTTTGATAGCTAACGTTCTCACAGTTGGGGCACTACTCCCATACATAACCCACCAGTCGGCTGTCATAAAAAAAAATAATTACCTAATTTAGAATCAAAAATAGATTAATTACGTGGAATCATATAAAAAAATTATAACATACTCACTTGGAGACATCTCTGATCTTGATGCAATGGCTGCCGGCATTCCAAAGTTTAACTTTGCATCTTTAAAATATGTAAGCTAAAAAATTCCACACATAAGTTAAGAACATGTTAGGGTTTTTAACACATATGATTACAAAATTTTAAAAAATAAAAGTGGCAACAAGAGGTGTTAACAAATCACCTCCTTTCCAAATTGGCCTATTATTGGACAGTTAGGGTCACATCTTGAAAAAACTTTATGCACAGCTTCAATCAGCTTATAATCGTCTCCCACGCCAGATTTATAGTTGTATCGAGGGTTTAAATAATAACTTACATTAAATATAAGTATAACTGTTAGTAAAGTAACCCTACATTTAATAATTAAAGATGTTAAAGAATTGGTTTACTATATAAAAAATTATAAATATACCTGCCGAATGCAAATCATGCCATAGAGTTTTAAACCACCGATCATCGATAATTTTCACGACCCACTTTGCACCTTGTTTTTGGTTCAACTCTTGTCTAACTACACGCATTAGCTCATAAACGACACCCATGGTTGGATATACTTCAGTGTCTACGATGCGTAATACCTTATAAAGGGGCTCAGATATTGACAAACATGTTCGGCCTGACTCCAAAATTGTGCATCAAATACAATATTTTCAACGACACGCGCATGTTTGGTGCGACGAAAATTGCTACTCTCCCACCAATCACTGGAAAATAACTGCTTCAATCCCGCCTTTTTCTTGATCAAGCTTTCCAAGGAAATGAAATTTGTTGCGAATCGAGTTGGTGCGGCACGAATAATTTCTCCTTTACAAAACTCTCGCATCTTGGTCAACAACAAATTGTGATTGTAAATGTACTTTGAAATAATTTTACCTTTATCAATCACCTTAGAAATTTGCTCTTTCTTACCCATTTCTTCGAACATAAGATCGATGCAGTGTGCTGCACAAGAAGTCCAATAAACATTATGGTTTTTCATCAACTTCTTACCAGCTTTGACATAATTAGCAGCATTGTCAGTGACCACTTGAACCACATTTCGCTCTCCAACCTCTCTTATTACTCCTTTCAACAATTTGTATATATACTCATGCTCTTTCTTCTCACCAGAAGAATCAACAGACTTGAGAAATATAGTGTTACCTTTGGAGTAAACCATAAAATTTATGATAGACAATCTAGTTGGCCCTGTCCATCCATCGCACATAATCGTGCATCCGTAGGTCTCCCATGTTGCCCTCAGTGTGTTAACATGTTTAGTAATGTCGTTAAACTCCATATCCAAATACTTGTGTCTTATCTCATAAGGTGTAGGGGGCAGTACTCCTTCTCCTGCTCTTTGGATTCCGATTACCATATTTTCATAATGAAGAGAATTTGCTTTCTCAGCAGGGATATTATCATAAATGAAAAACTTACTGATGAAACGACCCATCATCTCCTTCACTGAACCCTTTGAGAAGGAATCTTTGATGCTCTTTTGACGGGCTCGAAAAGAGCTGCTAAACTTTGCTCCCAACGGTTGTGTTGGTTGACTTGGTTGTGGCTCTCGTAGACTTGTTGCTCGCCGCATGTGTGTACCGCTACTTGACCCATCCCGGTTAGGAACTTTATGGAGGTGCTCTCTGTTCCATTGTGCTTCTTTAGAGTTACGAATTGCTTGTCGATACTCTCTCAGTTCCTCAAGGGTCATGTTCTCATCAGGATATACAATTCCTTCATCATCACTGTCATCTTGTGAGCCAATTAATTCTCCACGAAGCTCTGCACGAACCTCTTCCATCACATGTGCCTTTTTTGCCTTTTCTTTTTGCTTATTCATCAATAAGGATTTAATATATGCCTTCGCTTCTGTTGGAACAGACTCACATCGCAACACATTGTTTCCAGGATCCATGCCGCTTAGGTGGTACTTGAGACGTGTCACTCCACCACTTTTCATTGTCAACCGACAATATTTGCATATGCTACCATTTTTGTTGCTAGGAATTTGTTCTCCATGCTCCCATGCAGGATCACGTCTACTTCCCCCACTAGCCATTGAATTTCCTTATAAAGACCTCCTGCATATGTATTAAGTTAGAACTCACAAGTCTAAACATAGTAGATAACTAGATAGAAGTGCATTAGTAATTAATTAGAATAATAAACTAAATTACAAAAACATTTAATAATATAGACTAACCACTTACTAAAACATCGGAGCATGAAATCAATGCATGAACTAAATGAGGAAGAAGCAGGAGAAAGAACTCAATGAAGAGTGTAGTGAAATATAAAGAAGGAAATAGCTGACGAGAAAGATTAAAAGTTGGCTGTTATATAGGAAATATCTTTGAAAGGTGGTTGCAAATTAGTTGCGGTAGAAGAAAGAATATATACAATAAAGATGTAAAGATAGTCAAAGACGAATGAGTAGTAGAGTTGGCTAAGGTGCTAAGTCTTGTATTTTCATCATCAAGGTTCGAGACCCGAAGAGAGCAACTTTTGTCATTTCCATCCAAATTCAACCAACCCACGTTGGTGACCTTTGGAACTTTGCAGATACAAGCCAAAGACAAACTGACAATTGGAGCATCTAAAGAGAAAAGGCAGCTTCTGCATGGGGACCGACAGAGATTCAGAAGGATCTCTGACCGATAGAGACAAAGCCACGTGAAGGAGGTGCGCATTTGTTGGCCGACAGATAAAGAAAAGCCACGTGATCTGAGATTTCTGTGAAATTTCAAAATATCGCGATATTTCGGCATTTTTCGACGAGAATGAAGGGGGAAGTGAAAGATATATCGCGATCATTAAAAAACGAAAATATCGGCGATATTTCGCCGATATTATCAATTTTTTAGACCTTGCCTTAAACAGTTGAATCAAACTGAACAAACAATTGAGTAGGCCTGATACCAGCATTGGAGGGTTTCAATGCCGCCAAAGTAAATAGAAGAGACTTGTTAAAGATGGATGATCAACACCATTCAAAGCTTAATGACAGTTTCCTAAGCATTGACCACACTGATATATATTTCCCATTAGAATTCTTCTGCAAAAACTGCAAACTCAATATTGTCCTTCATTTTGAATAGCTCCACAACACATTTATGAAAATCAGTAATGGTCCTTAAAGTGTTTAAATGCTGTTGAAAGTTGTAATGCTCTCAATTATCAGAAACTCATTATCCAAGCTTGATGTTCAATTGTAGACTTTCCTGCAACCTTTGGCAGTCTCCTGGTCACAGAGAACTTTTCAGTGGAAGAAACATATCTAGCATTTTCAAACAGTAAATGAAATAAATAGTGAACGATAAGTAAACATGTTAAGAGTATTTTACCCCTCGCGAATAATCAACAATATCAGCTATTGCTGCAACCTGAAACAGATCCTTCTAAGTAGTTCTAAATAAATATAAGAACTGAAAGGATGATAGCTAACTCCCTTCCACCAACATTTTCAATAGCAGCATAAATCTAAATCAAAACATACAAAAAAGGGATGCAATGAGCGTGTATTATAACGCAAGCAGCCAAGACTCAAAATCGAAAGTATTTAATATTCATCTAAACTTTAGACATACATTTTAATATTGAGGAATTGTAGTTGAAGGGTTTGGTGTTTACCATGAGAGAGGCAGTTGCATGCCGTTTTCCAGGCATATTCATAGATAAGTTTTTCTTGAGTTTCAGTTGTTTGTAGCAGTGTGGATATGCCTTGTACCACCAGTATTTGAGCAGTGAAATCATGTTTTGGGGAGCAAGGGTTTTGCTCCTAAACCTTTATGGAGATGGTCTTCTTCTTGCTCTTCCCCTTCCCCTTCCATGTTCTTCCTCTCTTAAATGATATCAGAGACCTTTCGCTCTATTCAGCCAATACCTAAAAATATACACATTAAACATTAAAAATTGAAGTCGATTCTCAAAGACTAAACCGTGGAATTGAAATGTGAAGTCAATTTTAAAGTTGGTCTGGCAAATTGAAATTTAGGTCAGACTACCTTGGAAATCATCTAATTCTTTATATATACAACCTTATAGTTCATATCCATTACTTTACAGGAAATGGTTTCAAACCAATGAATGCCGCTTGAAAATTTTCAAATTCGTTATTTGTGTGTATACATGTGCATATTGAATTTATATCCCCGACCAAACACAAAGTTATCATATTCATATGTGCATGAACATGGGACTACATTGCTTGTATGATTGTAACTAAATCACTGAAATTCAAATATACAATTAAGAATAAACATGAGCTCATTTACCATAAGAGATATAGACATTGTTTATAAAGGCTGTTAGTAGATGAATTAAACATGAGCTATTTTTAGACGGAATTTTCCAACTAACAAATTCAATTAGTCAATTCAATCAAATCCAATGGTCTCTTTTCTTCACAGACTCTTGAGCAGAGTCCTACAGTAACCATACAGCCACACACACAATCAAAACTCCATCAAATCAAATCAATCGAATCCACATAAATCAAAAGCAAAGATTGAAGAAGAAGAAGAAGAAATACCGTCTTTTGTTGCTTCGAGCAGAGTCCTACAGGTTTGATTTTGATTTCGAGCATTTAAGTGAGTCAGCAGCTGTTTTGGACCAAAAACAGTAATGGCAGAAGAAAGATCTGAGACCCACTGCTACAATAAATAAACAGTGTTTTTCCAACTCAGAATTAGGAATTAGTATATTGTAAATATGAGACATTGGAATCAATGGAGGGGTGTCATTTAATTAGAAAGTAAACATCCCACACTGTTATATGCCCTAAACCACCATTTTACACATTTCAGACCAACACTTTGATTGCTTGTTTTCTCTGCTATGTACTCAGATGTATTACAGCTACAGGGATAGCTGCATCACCAAAACTAGTTCTTTATGTATCACAACTTATGACTCTAATTGTTTTACCATCAAGGTCACACATAATACTTCATTTTGGATTAGTCATTTACTTATCCATTTTGTCAAATATGGGAAGAAATGCCAGGATGGCAAGTAATTAAGCAACATTTTTTGGATGATCCTTCTGAAACAACTATATACATAGCTGGTTTGCAGGCTGCATGGAAGCTTGGTGCTGCATTCAAATTGGTTATCATTTGATTATGACGTTGCGTCTAGTATCTATTAAGTTGATTGCTCTTCAGGTTCAAAAGTTTCATTTCATCGAAACTCTTATTAGTTGTATTCGGTCTGCATATAATTCTCTTTTGAAGCTTGTATTATATCAAGAGGTAAGGTCTTATGTCCCCCTCTTTGTATCTATTTTCGATATATGATAAAAATCATTTCAAATTTATGGCATGAATTCAGTAGTCTTTTTATATGTTGGAAATTCTTCACTCGACCATGTAAAGGTCATCACCAATTCCAACTATTCCAATGTCATTGAAACACCAATAACGATATGCATCTTTAACACTTCAGTAATAACGATACCAGAATTCCAAATTCATTCTAAAGTCTTCAAGTCATTCAAGCATCAAACTTATGTGTCTTTGACATAACCAAACTCGCTCTGATATGTATAACATAACATTCTAAAATGTAATCATTATTTAAAGAGAGTATTTCCCAAACTAGTTGGCTGGTTTCTACACAAAGCGTATTCTCCCTAAAGTATCATATGCATAGCATATCCATAAATCTTATTTTCATCTATCAAATTGGTGCTCATATCTGTTTGAATAAGGACCCTACATCACAAATAGTACTTTTGTTATTAATAAACAACTACTGTATGTACTAAGAAATATATCATCTCATTTCAAAGAATAAAATACTTGTAATCAGACATGATATAATTCTCAAACTACATGAAAAGAGAGGCGCACCTAATGGGCTAATGTAATATATGAAACAAACTAGTCATCTTTTCAATTCATCAAACTTGTCAGTTGTAATAGAAAAAGAAAAAAAAAAGCAACCGGATTCGCAAAAAGAAAATAAGAAAAAAGAAGAAGAGCGGAAGATGTTCATTTACCTTGATTACAATCAGTCTGCCACATTGCACGTCATGTTAGAGGCAAGTTGCAGTCTTTGTACAAATTGACAAGATTGTATGACCTCTCTTGGTGATGACTAATGAGACAGAGGCAGAAACGATATTTCTCTCTAGGGTTTATCTGCTCATGAGAGAACGATGTCTTCTTTAACGGGAGACGGCTATAGCTAGTTAACGCCTTAAGTTCTTAACGGGAGTTTGATTTCTTCTTTTTTTTCCTGGCCTTGACTGGTTGTACTGTAGTGTTTTTTTACCTTGATGTGAGTTGTCAAAAAAGTGTCACATGTCAATATCTTATAGGCTCGGATGACCATTAGGTAATGCCACGTGGTCCTCCGGGAGGACTGAAAATTTTCAAATAGATGACTACGCTTAGCTTACATTAACCACCTTATGTGGTTGAGTTGGTAAGAGTTTAAGTGTGGAAACTCATACTCATATTCGAATCACAGTGACATTGATTTCTTGATAGTCAAGAGAAAGAAGCGTTATACCATAATTCTTTAACGTGGATGGTCTATGCTTATAAAACTTATTTGGACTCTTGTGATCGAATTTCATCGAAACTTCTCTTGAATCGGTTCTTTATGGCCAAATTTATGTTTGCAGTAGTATTTATTCTCGAGGCATGTCCATGGTAGATGTTTCCCGAATGAGTGGCATAGGTTTTGGTGCGTGTAGAGCATTTTGATTCATCACATCTCGTATATTGTAGATTCATGTCGATAAAGACATGGTGTAGAGCTTTACGCGTGTCGTGTCGTGTTGATGGTTTTTTTCTTCTTCACTTATTTGATTTTTAAGATCCACACATTACACTCGCATACAAGTTGTCTAATTATGTTTTCATGGTACTATTTATGATTAAGCTGCGTGGTCATATACGTGTGTGTATGTAACTATGTATATTAAGTGATGGGTACATGTTTTGATTTGACTGATTGTTTTGAATGTTTGTAGTTTAGTAGCTACAATGATAGTATTTGAGATAACTTTCATGCTCATGTGTTTCTTTCTAGCGATTTTGCGATCACACTGATCTCGTTTTCGTGTGGTTATGAGATGAATCCAACAAACCCATGAGAACCATCCATCTTCCAAAGACATTCACAACTTGGACGACAATGGTGTGCCTTCTTCTTCCTTTTCCAATCATCCCCATTATCTTTTGCTAAACCCCTTTACAACATGAACATAATGCACATACACATAAATGTGGCCTCGATACAAGAAGAGAATAAAGTACAGAGCACAGTAATAGAAATTTGACCAGTCTGAAGTGTCAAAAGCTTGTCTGTTCTGTGTGGATGGCTGGGCTTCACTTCACCATCACACACCATTGCTTTTTCAACTCCAGGCCCATATTAAACACCCCCACACCACTCGCGCACCACCATCACAAACTCACAGTCTAACCTCAAACGTGTGGTCTCCTCCGGTCCAAAGTCCCCAAACCAAAAGACTAGGCTGTTGTTGCTTCACAGTTCACACTCTCAAGTCTCAACTCTCCACCACCGTAACCCTCCAAGATGTTCGCAAACTGTAGAAGAAGCCACCCCACACTCCCCCAGATTAACCGGATCTCTGTTCTGTCCAGTTTCAGCAAAACTCCAACTCCCCAAAACCATGTCTCTGACTCTTAAGCTTCACGTCACCACCACCACGTCCCACCTCAGCCTCAACACCACCTCATTTCAACGACCCATCACCACGTTAAGAACCACCAAACCCATCTACCACTCCAACCCCTTATCTTCCCTCGTGTACAAACACAAACCCACAACCACAATGCCTCCTGGTTCTGGTTCTGCTTCATTAACCATCAAGAGCTCACTGATCGACCCCGACGGTGGGACCCTCGTCGACCTGGTGGTCCCGGAGAGCGAGAGGAGGAGCAAGGCAGCAGAGGCGGAGGCGCTGCCGAAGGTGAAGCTGACGCGGATTGATGTGGAGTGGGTGCATGTGATCAGCGAGGGATGGGCGAGCCCTTTGAGAGGGTTCATGAGGGAGGAGGAGTACTTGCAGAGCTTGCATTTCAATTCGCTGAGAGTGAAAGACGGGTCTGTTGTTAACATGTCGCTTCCGATAGTGTTGGCTATTGATGATGAGACTAAGGAGAGGATCGGGAAGGAGACGAATGTGGGGTTGGTTGGACCTAATGGAGATTTGATTGGGATGTTAAGGAGGTCAGTTTTGATGTTGAACTCAATAATGTAGTTTACTTTAGTGCTTGAAATGTTTGATTGGTTTATTCCATTTGATTCGTTTTATTTTATTTTATTTATGCAATATGAAATGTTTGATGTATGGATTCAATCTTTTATATGGCTTTTTAATCTTTGTAGATAGATTTATAATCACCCATTACTGTCATAGATATTGAACGTTTAGCAGAATGGAAGATTTGCACTTGATAATGATTTTTATACAAGAAGTCAACTGGTGTATTTTATTTCATTAACATGTACTAGCGCAGTGGAAACTCTACTTGTATTTTATATCATGCAACAAAACTGATAGTGTTCACTTTTGGATTATTGACTTAATGACTCGTGGATAATGTGTGTGTTCATGCTAGTCTGTGTCGAATATTTGTAAGAATGTGTATCTGCACTTTTATAGACTATAATCTACAAGTTCCTGGTTATGATTTCCAAAACTGATTTTCATTTGGTATAAAAGCTCATCAGCAGTACTATTTTCTTCAAGGCTGAGCCTTTTTTGATTTCTGGCAGCATTGAGATATACAAGCATAACAAAGAAGAAAGGATTGCCAGGACTTGGGGGACAACTGCTCCAGGATTGCCGTATGTTGAGAAGGCAATCACTCCAGCTGGGAACTGGCTTATTGGTGGAGATTTGGAAGTACTAGAGCGTATCAAATACAATGATGGGCTCGATAACTATAGACTCTCTCCTCAACAACTCCGAAATGAATTTGATAGGCGCCAGGCTGATGCAGTTTTTGCGTTTCAGTTGAGAAATCCTGTACATAACGGGCATGCTCTATTGATGAATGATACACGCCGACGACTATTGGAAATGGGTTACAAGAATCCAATTCTATTGCTTCATCCTTTAGGAGGTTTCACAAAGAAGGATGATGTGCCCTTGGATGTTCGAATGGAGCAACATAGCAAGGTCAGTGACATATGTTATCAGTTGATAAATTGCGAGTTTGATCTGAGGAGACCAAGCTACAATAACAAAATGACTCTAAACTATCAGTATAGAATAACTCTCTGATTTCTGTAGCCTACAAACTATCTGTTTACATTGACTCATCACCATATACTTGTTGCAGCTTTAGATATCAAAACTCCAAATTGGGTGTTTGTTACTAAATGTTTTGCTTCTGCTCAGGTACTAGAGGATGGAGTTCTCGACCCTGAAACTACCATTGTGGCATATTCCCATCACCTATGCACTATGCAGGTCCAACTGAGGTACAATGGCATGCAAAAGCACGCATAAATGCAGGTGCAAATTTTTACATTGTGGGGCGTGATCCTGCTGGTATGGGACACCCAACAGAGAAGAGGGACTTGTATGACCCTGATCATGGGAAAAAGGTTTTGAGCATGGCACCTGGCCTTGAAAAGCTCAATATTTTGCCATTCAGGGTAAGTGAAATTTGTCACAATTTCTAGCCTTTGCTGCAATTCCATTGATTGTGTTACATCAGATTTCTACTTGCTGCCATTTCTACTTACTTTGGTTGTGGACCCTGTAAGACATAGTTACATGTTCATTAGATTTGGCCCTTGAGACTGTATCTTTATCAATATGACTGAGTAGGGGTTGCTGGAATCAACAGTTGATATCAGATACCGTAATATCCTCCATTATGCTTGCTGATTAATCTTTTGATTTACTTATGAATGGCAGGTGGCTGCTTATGACACTATGGAAAAGAAGATGGCATTTTTTGATCCTTCACGTGCAAAAGACTTCCTCTTCATCTCTGGAACCAAGGTAAGAACTAAATTCAATTCAATATCAGTAGTATATCCTGCTTTCATTCAAGTTGCTATAGGTTTAAGAGTAATGAACCATATTGGCTACGCATTTCTGTTACTGTAGTTTCACACCTCATTTGGTATTTCAGATGCGGAATTATGCGAAGACTGGCGAAAACCCTCCTGATGGTTTTATGTGTCCCGGAGGATGGCAGGTTCTAGTGAACTACTACGAGAGCTTGCAAATGGAAGAGTCATCACCGCAACAAGCTGTAAAATGTTAGGGTCTTTGTTTAGGGTCATTACGGTGTTGCAGGGAAAAGCTTAGTCACTCGGCAGGTTATAACCGATCCAGCACAAGGTCTTTGTTTTTCATTTTAGTAACTGCATCATATCTGCTGATGCTTGTAAAATGTTTATTCTTTTTTGTCATCCTATTTTTTATGAGGTTATGATATGAACAGAAATACTTGAGTTTTACAAGCTAGGATGGAAGAAAATCAAGAAATGATTGGATTTTGGGCTCTTAAGAGGAATACTAAGAGATTAGATCTTCCAAAGCGGATTGGACCAAATTGAGTTTCTGTTTGGGCTCGAAATTAGAAAATAAAGTTTTTTCTTTTTTTTTTTGAAAAAAAATATTACCAATACAATAAAGAGACCAATCGAAGCAAGAGCATCCGTTACAAAATTCGTTCTCGATATGTATGAGAGAAAGGTTTATTAGATGACATATTGCTTAGCTTAAAAATCCTCAAAATTAACCTTTCACCACACGAGTAAACATTATATCTTCAAATATATTACAAAGAAGATCCTAACCAGATCTTACATACAAACAAAACTAGCATATTTTTCCAAAAACATGTTATCCCATCACATGTTGATAACAATGCCAACGCAATTTCAGATCTAGAAAGTAGAAACCATACACGCAAAAACTCACATTCCCACAGTAGAAGTGTTGAAATCTCGTCCTCTGTCCTTTGTTTCTTTCCTTCAATCAAATGGTAGTTGACACATCTCTTTAAACGTACCCAAACTTATACGGGTAGTCCCCCTAGTCTTACCTAGCTAGCCGCAAGGCCATGAAACTGTGGATGATGACGCCCCCTGAAACAACAAGATTCTTCATTATATCTCATTGCAGTTCGGCCAGTTCCCATATATTTTAAGCCTCCAAATAACAATCCAAGCTGGAATCGGACCCCCTGAATATAGAACCCTGTTGTCCCTTTTCTTGTGGTGGGTCGCTTATGTTTCATACTGATTTGAGCTCCAGAGAATTTTCCCCCCTTGAGAATTACAGTACATGTGCACCTTCATAAGGATCAGGTACATCCATGGTATGTCCTTTCACTCCTTTGCATTCTCGACCTTCCACGCTTAGCTGTAATGGGGTCTCGTTTTGAATTTTTAGGGTTTAAATGAATTTTGTAGATGCTGACATACATGTGTGATTATTAGGGTTTAAGAGAAATAGATGGGCGAGCTTCTGGCACTGATTGAAGGGCAATTTTCTTGGTACGTATCAGCTGTCTGGAGCTTGGAACATGTTTATTTTCTGTCTAGCTAACTCGCTTTTTTGTGATAGATCGTTTTCCATTCAATCAGCATCAACCAAGTTATTGATCGAGTACCATTTATGGATTCATATGTCATCGATCCTAGGCTAGGAACTCAATTATAGTTGGAGTTAGCATGGCGGAGCTGCCATAATTATTGGGTATAATGAACCCTAGCTAGTTACTTCTTTAATCGTCCATTAAGCAATGATATTGAATCTTACTTTCAAAGGATATGAGCAATGTGTTGATGCAAGGATACTTTTTCTCAAAGACGGAGAATGTTCCACATAATGGTTTCGTGTTCGTTGAAATGTCTCGACCAAAATAAAGTACGTTGAAGCACATACGAGGAGGATCGAACATCTTAAGCTAAGAAAGTATTCGAGAAAGTTAAAAGCACGGCAATGCCTACACTCAACTTTCTAGCTTTTTGATATTGCACCGTGCTAACTATATATTGAATGAAATGCCTCGACTAATCAGTAAAAGAAAGAAAAGAAAAAACGGGCAAGGAAATTGAATTTTGCACTCCTCGCTGTGCTCGATTCTCTTGAACTTTTTCTTTCACGCCCATAACAGCTCCACTGCACCGGCCACCATCTCATTTCTAATGATCTCTACGTACTGACTCTTACGCACACAGGAAACTTTGATCTTTAATGTCTTGGGGTTATGTCTGCACCAGTTTGCTCAAAGTGATTGAAAAGCATGCAGGCTGTGCTGCCATTACAGAAAAAGGAGGTCCTAAATTTGAATTCATGGGGGCAACGCCATGTGCAGAAGTCGGGTCAATTTCGAGTAGAGGAACAAGCTAGACAAAAAAATAAAAAATCACAGTAAACCTTAGCTTATTTTGAATCGTAGAACATGGGTGTACCCGGTACCTATCCTTCTTTTTCAAGAATTGCTGTTATCCTTCGGCCCCAGTTAAATAAAGCAGTAACTGACGAATACTTATGGTCTTGTTGAACTTGAGCGGTTGAGCTAGCTTCATTCTAACTCCATTTGTGATCATATGAGCTTATCGACGTGTGCTTTGATGATCATTTGAGTTTTCATTATTGTGATTTACACGAACAGCAGCTGATGACAACCGGTAATTAATCTTGCTTATCAAATCAACTCATTCAACTGATCCATCTGATAAACCCTAACACGGCAACATTAGCCTCTTGATTCAGAGGAATCAAGACCAACAGTGGCAACATGCAGGACCAGCTAGCTAGCTGAGCGCGCTGCCTAAACTAGTCCTAATTAAACTTGGGAGTTCTTCTAATCTTGGAATTATTTGATGAACAAGCAAGCAAGATATTCAGGGCTCCAAGCTGGCATGTACAGAAGCACATTGTAATCCTACTATTATGGCTAAACATGTTCACACGCACGCGAAGGCACACCATGGTCGAACCGTATGCACGTCTGCGGCGAGAGGTCCGTAGTGTTTGCCGGACAAAGCCGTATGCTTTCGAGCATGCATTAATGAATCAATAAGTGAATGAAGGAATAGAAAGGAAAATAGGGCATTGAATCATATAGATGGTGTTGTCGTAGAGATAAATATTTGGAAGAAGAAACTTGTCCACACTCCACAGGTTTGGTGTTCTTATTATTGGCCTCAGAACATGGGGCGATCGGATATAATAGGTAGAGCCAAGGCCAGGCTAGCGGTGGTGGTGGCCGAGAGGGCTATAGCTCTCAATTCAATTCTTGAATTTATTTGTGATTGGGACTATGCTCCTCCTCCTCTTCTCATTCACTGTGTACGTACTAGTGCTGCTCTATATGATATCGTTTCGTACTAACACAAGGACCACTTCAACACATGCACATATCATTTCTGGGCAGGAATTTATGGATCCAGCAACCAACTATCTATACATCCGTGGGATATCTTAAAGAAAAAGACACCAGCTTCTTCTTTATTTCGATCTAGTTTGGCTGATAAAAACACTAATCGTTTATCAGCGAAACTAGATCTATATCATTCCCGGGTTTGATGAATTACGACATTTTTAGCTAGCTCGAAGACTACATATCTGGTCAATGTTGCATTGCTGCTATAAGATGATTTTAAAAAGAGCAGTTAGCTAGGGTTTAATAAGCTGCTAGCCGTTGGTCCAACCTCCATATCAATGGCAAATATGTCGAATTTACTGGGGTAGCTGTGGTAAGTAATGCCACAGAGAGGAGGGGGCAGGTGATTTTGAGTGTGGAAAATAATGCCATATGCATATGCGAAAAGGTAGTACACTATATATGATGCAGAGTCTAGCTAGTCAATAATTTTTCATGGTCTATATCTTGATTATTTTCACAACGACTACATCTATATATTTGTTGATGTCGAGTTTTAAGACCTTAAGTATATATACGTATGTTTAAGTTTACACGGTTACTAATTTGATTGTCTTCTTGACAAATTTTGACACAACTATAATCTAACAACTAATTGAGCAGTTTCACATTAAAAATTAAAACTGTGAAGACTAGCCTTCCTGTAAGCGCGTGTCGGATTAACTTAGGATTACGAAGATAAGTTATATTACTTATATATAAAAATGTCGATGACTTTTCTTATTGCAGAGTGCAATGTGGGAAAAGTAGAGGTAGAGGAGGTAGTGTAGTCTTGTTCAGTCTTCTTCTGGTTTTGGGAGATTCCGAAGCCAAAAAAGCCTGAATTATGAAACAGAGAAATGGAAGAATGTGTCAAACAACCCAAAAAGAGGAGACAAACCAAGATCTGCATCTTATCTTTCTACCCCAAAATTATAGTACTCCAGACGGACCACTTGAGTTGAGTTCAACATTGCGTATGAGAAAAGTTGTTGCTAGCCAATAGCCTCCTAGCTGGTAAAAGTGTAAACTGCAAAGTTCTATTGGAAATTTAGAGCAGGCAGTCAAAATTAAATTCACCCCTCCTTTATAGTCAAAAAATAAATTGCCAGTCACAACGTCAGAAGTTGGCTTAGTTACCTTTTGGTCCTAACATGATTTTTGTGGTTATCTTTGCAAATAAACATAGTTATTTCCGTTTATTTAGTGACCTAAAGTATGGCATACAAAGTTGATTGTTTAATTAAAATGTACGAACTTAAAAAGATACGTGTGTTTGTTGTTGGAGTCGAGAATGATGTTTATGCTTACCTTATCTTTGTACCTATTTGTACAGCCTGTACTAAACCCAACTAACAGAAAAAATTTCGTTATTCTAAAGAAACTGATAAAGTAGTATGGGGTTCACATCTAAAACCAATTGACAATGAATGAAGATGCCCAAACCCTTATAAACCCACAGGCAAGGTCTCATATTCTCGATGTGGGATTGATATCTCAACACGTCCCCGCACGTGTAGCGAATTTTCAAGCCTAACACGTGGACAACATTTAGGTGACGTGGAGTTCGTGTGGCCATTTGGGCTTCACACGTGAACGTGGGTAACCCGCTCTGATACCATGATAAAGTAGTATGGGGTTCATATCCAAAACCAATTGGCAATGGATGAAGATGCCCAAACCCTTATAAACCCACAGACAATGTCTCATATTCCCGATGTGAGATTGATATCTCAACAAAAACAACGCCAAAAACATTTCTTGTAAACAAATTCCACTAATTTCCTGGAAATTTCACTAAATTCTTTATATCTTTTTGGGGAAAACTTGAATGGAATTCGAAGAAGCAAGAGAACCAAGTACTAAGTTGAGCATGGGAAGGAAGGTGGTGGGATGTTTCTCAATATCCAAGATTCATACAATCATATCGTAAAGTAACCTTGAAGACAAAAATGAAATATATAATTTTTAGGGTTATGAAATGTGACCAAGCGAAGAGAGGAGGGACCAAGTTGTCTTTTGTGAGTGGAGCAAGCTTGATGTAAACCCCAATGGGGTTTGGCTCTCCTCAAAGGACCTCTCGTAGTTTCAGACCTCAAAGCACACCCTACGCCTGTCGTTTTGTCCCCACAACCCCACATGACTCTGCTCCTCACCCTCCTTATATACCCCTCCAAACGCTTTCTCAATCCTCCCACAAAATTAACCTCCTCATTTTTCACTTCACTTTAGCTTCTCCATTTCTCTCTAGCTCAGAGCAAGTTCACCTTTTGGGGTTGAGAAATGGCGATCAGAAAACCCAACAAGCTTACGCAAGCGGCGATGCTGAAGCAGATTCTGAAGAGGTGCTCCAGTTTGGGGAAGAAGCAGCAACACTATGATGAACAGGGCTTACCTCTGGACGTGCCAAAGGGACACTTTGTGGTTTATGTTGGGGAAAACAGAAGCAGGTACATAGTACCCATCTCTTTCCTGACCCGACCCGAGTTCCAGAGCCTGCTTCACCAAGCTGAGGAGGAGTTCGGGTTCGATCACGACATGGGTCTCACCATTCCTTGTGAAGAAGAAGCTTTTCAGTCACTAACATCCATGCTGAGCTCTTAGGAGGATTCCTCGCTCTTTTTGTGAGAAAATGGCTCAAGAAAAACAAGATGAAGCTGCTTTACTTGCTTCTCTGTTTCTTTCTTCCAAGATTTTCTCATTGCAAAATTCAAAAATTGACTCTGACCCGAGAACGGATTAAAAAACCCAGATGGATATTATGATTTTATTTACCATCTGGGTTTGGAAATGTAAATTTTATCTTAAAAGTTTGAGGAATTTTCATCTCTAGCTCTCACGGTGGTGGTTGTGGGGATTTGTAGTACCAATGTAACCCTGTGGAAGAAACTGATATCAATATTTATAATATATCAGAGCTTGTCTTATTATTATTATCAGTGACACATTTCTTGCTCTCCTCTTTCACTTTCTTCTTGTTTTCTGGGTTTTGTCTGGTGTGCTTGTGTATACAAGACTCAATATATATGTTTCTTCTGGTGATCTGTGACTCTCTGGCTAGGGTATTATTATAACTCCTCAACGGTTAAAACTGTTGCATACCAACAGAGATTCTTTAACGGACGAGACAGCTGTTGTGTGTGGAATATTCTGTTGAGCAAGCAATTCCCCCTCTGTAACACTTCTCATTTTTAGTCTTGATTCTAAGGTTGAAGATGTACATTTCTTTCTAGGGTAAAGATTTGTAGTACTCTCGAGTACTTGTGTACGGGGAAACTTTTTAATTATATATATATTTTCAAATAAAGCTCATATAGTTAAAATAATAACCGATATGTTATAGTGTATCTAACTTACAAAAAAGAAACAACTATAAAGCTAACACTCTGCTACGCTCATAATTAAACAAACCTTTTTTTTTTTTGCCAATTACGTAATTAGGGTACAAGTAAGAACCAAACACAGTGAATCTGTTAGGTCATGTACTGAATAAATCCAAATACCACACTACTCTACTTTGCACAATATAGTGGTGATAAAAGAAATATATCTTCACTTGTTTTCTTCTTCATTATTTTAGAAAAATTACTTCCTTTTTCCAAAGCAGTCAAAGCCACATACCACTCTTGCAACAAGTACTTCCGGAAAAAGCCACTTTTGGGAGTTGTTTGTTTTTTTAATTTGAACAGGACACTTTTGGGAGATTAGTTTATACAATTTCCATAAGCATTAGTACTCTTGCTCTTGGTATAAATTACTTTTCCAGAATGACGTTCAATGGGGGCTTCAAATTACAATCACTACCCTTGATCAATCAGCAAGCTGTATATTGGTCCAAAAGTAAGTTGTATTATATCACCTTAAATTGCAGACCCACCAATTTAGATGGTTCAGATTTGAGACCCACTAGTCATTCTCAAATTAGTTTTGATTTCTTATCATTGCTTAGTGCTAGAACCAGAATTTAAAAGATGCTGGATATTTTTTTAGCATGGATACTATATAGTTTTTGTGCCCTTGAACTAACTGGATGTTGCTAGTTTGTTGGCTATTAGAAAGTTTGCTCTTTTGTTGTGAAATAAATTTAATAGAAGCAGAAGTTTCCTCGATCCCTTTTTATTTTTGGCTTTTTGCAGAGTAAAAGATGAACTAAAACTCTAAAAGATTGTCTTTACAGTACCAGAAATGAAAATGCAAATATGTCAAAAAGTTTGTGTTGCTGTCTTCACAAAATGTAAATGAAGTTTTGTGTTCGGATTTTAAGTTGGAACACCACAATGGTACAAAATAAGAGTCGAAAATATATCACGCAACAAATAACGAACTATCTATTACGTAACGGGTTATTGCAAGTAGCACAGTGACGAACTATTTAAGATTCAATCATGCGTCGTTTCGATTTGATTCGTCCCTCCAAAAAAATATATATATAATAACAAACTATCGTGATCCATAACTCAACTGAAGAACAGAAACACAAGTTCTCTGAACATGATCATTCTCCTGATTTGGCTCTAACCAAAGTGTAAATTATTCAAACCCAAAATACAAAAGGTCAAACACTAAAAGATCCGATTTTCTTAATCTGCGATATATTACACAGGCCCCAACTAAGATCTTCTTATATCTTTGACCTGGGAAGAGCTTTAGTTATTATATATGCATACTGTTTAATCAGCAGAACTTCCAATGTTAAGCAGTGAAGAACATGGCTACTTGAGCTAGTGGTGGACTAGGACTGATGACCCTGACAAGTCTTATGAGAAGTAGGTGATGATTTACTAAGAAAGCATGAACAAGTTGAACTAATTAACATAAGAACAGGCTTCATTCACTGAATCAACAAAGTTTCCTACTGTATACAATTCCAATCACACATGAGTTTCAATTAGTTGAAAATTAAGCTACCTCTCAATTCTACTAATCTCACCCAGGAATCAGGACCTAGCTAGCTTCCTTGTTCTATATTCTTCAGCTGAAAGAGGAGGAGTCAGCAAGCAGCAGCAGTAACATGCATGACTTTCCTTACCTTTCCAAGATGTAAGTTTTACTCTAAACCAGTAATTTCTATGATCATCAGCAAAACATGGTAGCCATGGATTGCGGATTTAATTAATCATCCTGTAGTAAAACCAATATTAAGAGAAGATTATTGGCTTAATAACTAGCTTAATCGAGACCCGAAATCTAAGAACAAGGGACCACTGTGTTGAAAACAAGACAAAGTTCACATGTGCAAATAGCAGATCATGATCTGGGAAAGAGTAGGACTAGAAATAATTTAAGGGTAAAAAAAAAATTACAGTCAGTTAGATAATCTGCATCAAGATCTTAATCTTGCTCTAATCCAAGCAGTTTACATGGTCTACTGTGAGCAATATGAACCAGTCGTCCTTATCTGCAACAAGAACCAACCATACTTGATCTATATATATTCCAATTAGCTGTTGATGATGATAGTCTATCCCGTCATATAATTAGTCTTCAGATTTTTGCATTATGCATGCCATCATGTACTTGTTTGAATCATATTATAGCCAAAATCAACATTCTTGATCAGTCTAATACTCCATTATGATCCATGTGAGGCTGATCAAATCAAAGTAGTTATCAAGTCGCATTAATATATACGCTTTGCGTTGCGTCGATCATCAGAAGCCGTGAAGCATGCTAATGCATATAGCATAATTATTGATTGAACAAATTGAAAAAGAAACTTTCTTTAATCAGGAAATTAATAATTCAATCCGGAATTGACAAGGAACTCTTTTAATTTAATTTACTAGCCAGAAGAAATCGTTCATATCATCCTTTAGGTAGAAAAAGCGATATCTTTGGCGTAAAGATACTGAAAGGTAATAGATTTTACTCCAGTACGTACTAATTTTTCCCAGATTCAGATGTTTTTCACTTCTGAAAGGAAAAGGAAAAAAGGGAGAGACATTGATAATTGAAGAACGGTCAACACTCCATCAGCAAAGTCTACAAGAAACACATTTTCTTTGTTCAATTTTTTCTTTCACTCACTGATTTTTTTTTTCCTTAAAGTCTAAAGCTGATGGGAGTTGACATGAAGAAGATCCTCCTCCTCCCAACATGAAAAAGCAGAGTTGAACAAGTACGTACACAATCATAAATGGTGCATGGCTGATAGTATTCATCATGATGATGATAGATCTTAACCTGCACCTTCTGTGATCGTCGCGACGTGGCCGGTTTCTTTCTTTAATTTGTATCTGTCATTGACTTAATATGAACACATTACGTTCAATTGTTTTCCATCGGAAGACTCGGAGAACGAAAGTTGATAGATAGAGTTGGGTGCTGGACAAGGAGAGCCATCTATGTTGGGAGGTAGGCGAAGCAGTAGGGTAGGCATGTAGGATAATATAGAATCCATCCATAGTTTCAACTTAATTTTCTGCGTTCCTGCCAAACCATTCACGTTTTCATATATAATCATATTCCTCCTGTTATTATTCATCCATTTTAAACCTCAAATTTCTCTTCTTGCAGGAGTTGCAGACTTGCAGCTAATCAATTGTTCAATTCCTACCTACATTGTTCAATCCGCTTGATAGTACTGCCCTTGTTGGGCTGCACAACACATATGGGCTTATACAGGTGGAAGAGCCCAGTAATGTTGGGACATCAACCCACTATTAGCCTCCAATTTGCAGACTTTTGGAACATCTTCGAGGATGAAGGGCATTAGGAGCTCGTGTGGAACACTAGTACTTCCTGCTTAACAGTGGTGGAACCTAACAACATATTTCATTCGTGTAACACAAGGGACCGGAGGTACGGTAAACTCAGCCAAAATATTAACATCGAAAAGGTCCGGCACGCACAATCCTATCTTATTCGAGCACAACCGAAGTTAAGACTCCCGACTACTTGAACACATCTTTCACATAACACAGACCGAGGAAAACCAGCAACTTACCACATTTCACTTTCTAGGTTGAAACTTGCACCACGCCCTATCCTCACGGGAATTTGACAAAAGTTCTCCCATTCGGAAAAGGAAAAAAAAAAGGCCCATAAAGAAGTTTAGTGGGTCTCCAGGCCCATCAACGAGTAGTCCATTACAACTGAGATTCAATAAACTTGAAAGCCGAACAAATGGGAGTGTTCTTGCAGAGAAAGAACGAAACGGTCATTTATAAATACGGTGACACACTGAGTATTCAAGATTGTTCGAAACACTTCATAAACTATGCCATCGTTCTCAATTGAAGAAAATACATAAAGAGATAAACAAATTAACAGATTTGGATATCATATACAACCATTAGTTACAAAATTACCATCTAACCTTCTTCACAAGTATCCATCCCCTCAGATTTCACACCTAGGAATTCCCAGAAATGATGCTACAATCTGGATGAAGGAGGTCTCCATCTTTGGTGCTTCTTCTAGTTATTACTTCCACCGGGCTTTTAACACATTGCTCCAGGCTCTCGAGGTGCAAGCCTAGTAACCAATCTTTCCCTTGGAGGAGAAAAACCTGCTGAATCCGCGAGGATGTTTCTCCGGTGTTGGGTTAGAAGAGCCGCCGGATGAGGAACTAGACTTTGTTGGCCTGTGATTTGGAGTTACGCCATTACTAGGCGATTTCAAGGGATTGTTCCCATCTGGGCTGCATGGTGCATTGTGCAGATAGATGGGTGACTCGCCACCCGCTCTAAGAACATTGGGAGAAGCAGCACCTTCCATCTCAGCTTGATCGGAGTCGTGTAAATTCATGGCTCTGGTACTGGTGGGTTCATCCTCGGTGAACCCTTCACCTTTTAGACTCCTCTCATTGTATGGAGATCCCATGGTCTCTGATTGAGGATGCAATGATTTCAACTGCTTGCCAAGAAGAAATATGGTTTCTTGACACTCTGCAAGCTTCTCTGCTGCATCCGCCAATTCCCTGTCCTGTGATGACCACAAGAGATGTTCAGCTATTAGGAGTATGTCAGGGAAAATAAGCCGTAGCTTACTTAAAGTACAGTATTTGGGAGTTTAGGAGTAAAGATCTGTTCATCGGAAATAATTGGAAAATATAGGTTTATTAAAGTCATCTTCTCACATCCCTCCCTTATATTTGGAGTTACAAGGAACCTCTAATTCCTGGGTGGCAGACTTATTTTTATTTTCCTATTCAAATAATGGTAATATTAGACAAAGTGAATGTAGCTAACCTGTTTGGTCTTGAATTCTGTCTCAGCTGCTGTCTCGGCTAAAAAGGTCTCCTGCCTGAAAAATTATTGAGAGACGCAGAAGTTAGAGGTAACACAGGCATGTTTTTCAGTCAACAAACAATTTCATGCAAGTCCACAAATGAAACTAATATATTACTGAAACCACTAATTTCACTGTGAGAGGCAATGGCATGTTAGACTGGTTCATTAATCATCAGTATCAGTTTCAAGAAGATGCCAGGTTGTTGAACAAACAATGCAACTAACCTTTTCAACTCTTCTTGAAGTTCTGTGCATCTGGCCAAAGCATCTTGATGATTCCTCTTTTCTTCTTCCAGCTCCTTTTCCAGAGTTTCAGTTCTGATTTGTAGTAGCTTCAGTTCAGTTTCTAACTCCTGGGCTCGTGATTCCAGTGTCCTGTATGATTCTGCCATACATTTTAGCTGCGTCTCACTCAAGCTGTTTGAATTTTGAGCTGAAGCAAATTGTGTTTTAGCTTCTGCAAGAAGCTGCTCAGTGTCCTGTAACTTTGACGTAGTCATGTTCAAATTTTCCATGCATCTTGCCAAATCCATCGCAAGGTTATCTTTCTCTGATTTCAATTGCTCAAACTCCTCCACTGAGATTTTGCATGGGGAGGCCTCTGACCCAAAACTGGAAACTAAATTTCCATCATCAGGAACTTCAGGGTTAGAATGATTAGAAATGTCGACACAATGATTTTGATATCTTTGTGATGAATCCCTCTCAACCACCTTATTCTCTGGTAGGGCAACCTTGTCAATACAATCAGGACTATTCCTTCCTGCTTCAACACCCTGGAAGCCTATAACATTAAACTTAAGTTCACTGGCATTTCCTAACACATGAGAAAGGTCAAGAACCAAATCAACCAAACTTAAGTTCCCATGAATAACTTTACTAAATGTGCCAGAAAATTCTTCAATCTTCTGACTTAATTCATTGCTATCAGGAAACGTGTCATGGACTCCCACCACTTCTTTGCCTAAGAACACCACAAATTCATGGATCAAGGAAATGGCAGATGCCAATTCTTCACTTATTGCACTCATCGTCTCTTTGGCTGTGGTTTCCTTTTCTGTACTAAAAACAGAGTCCTCAGGGTGTGCCTGCGTATCACATATGGCATCAGCACTGTGAATTTCTTCAGAAACACTGTTTACAGTGTGAGGTTGCAGAGTATCTTGTGCTTCCTGGACCACATGCTTGATATCCTCGATAACTTTACCAAAATCAGTGTCCTTGGATAATAACTCTAAGAGCACTGAGATTCTTGATCGGAGCTTCACCAGAGGCAGCTTGTTTTCATTAGGTCCAGGACTGAGAACTGACAGGTCCCCGTTGGAAGATGCTTCATGCTGCTGCTCAGATTGGATATCTTTTGTGGCAGTGACTTCTCCTGATGCCTCATTGGTCTCTATTTCAGATGTCTTAACGCCATTTGAGTCATTAGGCAAGCAAGCCAACTTCTCCATCTCCAGAAAATCATCCATAAGATTCAAATGATTTTGATTTTCAGCTTTGCTCGACTTTTCATTGTTCTTCTCTTTCTTGCTATGTGAGAGATCAGAATTCAATGTTGTGCCCCAAGACTCAGCACAGCTTCTGTCATCATCATTTCCATCTTCAGACATGGAGGCGAAACTTGGTGGATTGCTTGCATTCCGACTCAAGGAACCTTCAGTGCTGATGTGAACAACAGATTTTGGGGAACCTTTCTGTTGACCAGTGATCTGAAGCTGTGCTTCTAATGTTTGAAGCTTGCTGACTGTCTTCGCACAAATGCTCCTTGAAGCCTGCAATTCGCTGTTACGTTTTGATAGAGCTTCTTTTAGCATTTTTGTTTCTTCTTCCATTGCTAGTAACCGTTCTGTCAGGAATTCATTCTCCTTCTGAAACTTCTGTACATTGTCAAGAGAGAACTCAGTCACCTGGGACATCTGTGGACTAGAAGGCTTAACAGGAGATCTCTTTAATCGAGTTTCTCCATAATCTCTGCCTAAACTCTCAACCTCTAACTTCATTTGGGCAAGTGCAGCAGGACCAGGCAACTTCTTCCGCACAAGACCACGCAATCTTTGGCACTCTGCCTCTAGCTTAGTAATCTTTTTTACACCTCCATATGCTGCTTGTTGGCTGCATCTGCAGACCTCACACTCATGTTCTTTTCCTCTGTACGAATTTCCAGCTCCTTGGCAGCTATGTGAAGTTCATATTTCAGAGAGTTGATTTCCCGTTCACAAGACTCAAGGTTGCTCTTGAAACGCTCAATTTCAGCCTCAGCTTGTGACTTCTCTTCGTTTATCTTGTATAGCATGTTTGACCGCTCTTGTAAGGACCTTGAAATAGCAGCATTTTCAGCAGCAGACCTTAGGAGCTCTTGGTCTAAATTAGCTATCCTTGTTTCGAGCTCATGCTTGATTTTGTCACATTGCTTTGTTTTGGTGAAAACAACTTCTTGCAATTTATGTTCATGATCTTCCTTCAGATTTCTAATCTGTCGCATGCACTCTTTGAGAGCACCATCCAAATGGGATGCTCGATCTTCAGCAGTCAGCTTCAAAAGTGTTACAGATTCTAAATGAGTTTTTAATGCAAGAGCTTCTGCTTCAGCCTTTTCCCAACCTACACAAAAAAAAATGTATATATTAAAAAGGTTTCAAGCCAAGAAACCAAGAACCTAATTCTTTCATATAGTAGGATTATATCACAGTTATACCTGAGACAGCTTCTTCGGCAACTTTAGCATGCTGTTTCACGAGGCCCTCCTGGGTACTGATCTCAGAGTGGGCTGTGGAGAGCTGTTCGTTCAAATCTGTAATCTGATCCTCCAATGTCTGAAATTGGTCCTCATACGTCTTCACTTGATCCTCATACGCATTCACCTGATTCTCGTATGCGTTCACTTGACTCTCATAATTCTTCACTTGATCTTCCAAACCAGTCAGATGTGTATATTGCTCCACCGAAATTTGAACATAATTTGGTTTCTTGTAGTTATCCTGATCGCGCAAGAAGAAAATCAGAAACAACATTACTAAATATACTGCACCAAAGTTGCAAAAACTAGAATGATCAACAACAAATATAATGCCAAACATCTAGATGCAAAAATCTTTCCCCCATTAACATGTATACTAGAAAACCCGATAATTCCATCAAATCAAAGACAATGCAGCGTTTATCAAAGACAGAACACTGAACACACCTTCTCTGCCTGAGCCGTCGGAGTAGACTCTGCTACCGCTAAGGCCTTCTCAGTTGCAGCTTTGTCTGATGACGACTTTTTCTTCCACGGCCAACTCCGTCGGTCCATGTTTAGACTCTAACCTCTGCAGAAATCCACAATGAGAATGATCAGTTCACAGAAAACAGTAAAACAAAGCCAATTTATCCACACAACAATGACTGATTAGGAAACCAAATTACATTGAGCTTAATGACCAGTTAAAACATAATCAAGCAAAATTATACTAACATCATTATTATAGATTCCAAATCACACCAAAAAAAAAAATATGTCAACTAATGCAGAAGAAAACACGCCGAGATCTCGCCCGGAGCTATTGCTTTCCGGAGATCCTATAGATTTCAAAACCGCCGGTACAGTACTCCAGCTTTTAAATAACAAAAAATTAAATAAAACTCCATATAAAAAATCTAAACTCGCATTCGATCCATTTTCATCCATGAAAATATATCTCCGACTGTTCGTGTGGAAAATAAAAATCTGTTTCCGCAATTATATCCAAAATCAACTGCAATAGTCTGACATTTAAAAGCTCAATATCATCTTCGAAGCGAAAACCAATAGCTGTTTATTATTGGGAATCCAAGCACCGAAAGCAAGCACAATAACAAAAGCAAAGATGAACAGCGAATAAGAATCCACTAAATCCAGCACCAAACCTCACCGACAGAAATAGATACAGAAAATAAAGCTCCAATTCCAAAAAGAAAAATCTCAACTAAATCCACAGCTTGCTTTCAGAAACCGAAACCGAATTCAAACGACGAAAAACCGCATTTTTTTTTGAATTTTTTTTTTTCAAACTCTTTTTGCGTTCTCTAATTTCAGAAACTTCTGGAGAAGCAGTCGGCGACGAAGAAGAAACGCCGGCGAAATAGGCTTACCGGAGCAAATGCAGCTTCGAGTATCGGACTCGTTTAGCACCGACTTGTCGGTGAGAGTCCGAAATGGAGATCCGCAACCAGAATCAGTTGCTCCGGTTCGTTTTGGATACCGGAGAGAGAAAGTGACCGACGGAGTCGGAAGAGAAGAGAGGAGAGAGAAAGCTAGAGAGAGAAAGAGAAGAGAGAAACGGTGGTTGTGGTTTGCGAGTGAGACCGTGCGTAGTAGAAGAGAGAGTGAAATATTCGGACTTAGGTGTCACTTAAAAGCCAAGACCCTCCAAAAAAAAACTCCATCAGTTTTTCAATTTTTAAAAAAATTAAAAAACAAAAAAAAGAAGGAAAATGATTTAATAAAGCGTTGGGGAATGGTATTTGTTTCTGTTTTTATGTTTTTTAAATCCGCTGTATTTATTAGTGGGGAGGAGCCAAGTTGGGGATGCGGATTTGACGGAAATGCCCCTGCTGTTCTCCACGCTTGTGCGGGAAGCAAGCACCCAAAGAGGGTGGTGAGCTGTAAGCCTGTAACCGATATTTGGAAAGTTCTGTTGGACTGGTGGAACGGAGTTGTTATTATTGTGATGTTTATGTTTATATATACACGTAATTACGGCTATATGGACCACCGTCGCTCACTACCCAGCTCATCATCACTGTATTATGCTCTATCCGATGTGTGTCGGATACAACATTTTCCGATTTTAGCTTCAAGTAAAACTTCGTTTCCGATCGACGGAAATGTGATCGGCTGAAGTATCGAACTACATTGGGTAAGTTATTGGTTCGGGTAAAATGACGACAGAAATTTCGATAGTTCCGAAGAAATTTAAGCTCTTATTTGGATCAACTAGATAGACGGTGTGGCTACTTGATAGTGTTCATGGACTACCGTAGCTTTGCTAGTTTCTTCTTCTAGGGCTGGAACATCTGGTCCGTTAGTTGGACCCACCTTATAATGTGAGGTTTCCCGTCCCATATTTAGCATCAGAATTATGAGGTTTTAATATTCTCAGCGAATATATAGTTGGTTGTGGATGTTGGTTTCCTAATATATCTACTGAGGTAACAATGGTTTTACCCTTCTAGTGGAGGGATAAAATATTTTAGGTGATCTGCTTTTAACCTAATCCTTTGGAAATAGTTGTACAACGGTCATGGAATCCAAAATATGATTTTTTTTTTGTCTCACCCGATTTTGTATAAGACATTTATGAATTGTAGAATTTAAAAAAAATTCTCTAGAAATCATTTTGGCAAAGATCATGGTAACATGTTGCCGTTAATCATTTAAAAGGCAATAAAACCAAAAAATACTTGTGTCTGAACTAGTATGTACGTGTGCGTCCGAACTCTCTATTATTTATATATTTTTGTCAATGTAAATCATAATTTTAACCGTTAGCCAACAAATATCACCTCTGCAAAAAAATTATGTAAAAAAAATTTGTTTGCTCAACCAATTGCATAAAACAAACTAATAGTTATCACCTTTGCAAAAAAAATTATGTAAACAAAATTTGTTTGCTCAACCAATTATATAAAACAAACTGACAGTTCTAGTTAAAGTTAGAAGTCTCGTGATCAGTCATCTATTTGTTTGATACATTTAGCTTAGCAAATGATTATTTTTTACATTGATTTTTTGCAGACGAGATCTTTGTTGGTTAATTTAACTTTTGAACTGTTAAGATTATGATTTACATTGACAAAAGTATGTAAATAAGAGAGAGTTCGGACGTATACGTACATACTAATTCGGACGCAAGTATTTTCCAGTAAAGCCTTGTTTCAAGACACTAACTGTACATTATCGATTTTTAATTCAATTTATTAAGGTATCGAATATATGATAACTCGATGTCAGATCTTCAAATTGTAATTTTTCTATCGTAACTACAAATATTTCACTGATGTTGAAAAGAGCGAAGGCTTTTGCTAGTTGAATCTGGTCAATTGGCATATTCTTCATTTCATAAGTGGGAAATTTTGAGTTCAGCACAATAGACTAGTAGTGGCATTTGAGTTGTTTAATAGATTAACAAAGAGAGATGGTTTATGATATATTTCAAATAGCTCGAGTTTCAGTTTTAAGTTCTAATCTTCTAGTACCGTTTAATCTACCACGAGATATAGTGGGAAGGTCGGTGAAGATGATTGGTTTTGTACATTATTGCAAAATAAACATGCATACAAATTAACATGCAGCATCACGGTCTCTTATATATGCATGCTCTTCCTTATAATTCTTCTTCAGATCAAGCCTGCAAAGTAAGAATAAAACAACCGAGCAAAGTTACTACTATTTTGATGAAAGATGATACACAAATTTACTTAGACAATAGGCAGCCCATTACACCGATGACTGAAGAACTGTGACTGGTAAATAATGCGGTCAAATAGAATGTGATTCCATGCTTGAAACCAAAGCAAGACATAATCAAGTAGGCAGAGAAAACAACAGTAGTAAGTTTGGAGTGTTGTTATATTCTGGGGAAGAGATCGATGAACTTTGACGTTAGATTCCGAAAATCTAACTAACGCAGCAATCTCACCGTCGTTTTCTACAAGCCAGGCCAAGGTGGTCCATTTTTTTATTTTTTTCTTTCTTTCTAGAATTGTGTTTAGGATCTGAGAGCTTGTAGCTTCCTTTAGTAGCCAGCTAGGGCGGGTTTTCCGCACCAACCAATCGAACCGAACCAGCTCTGTGACACTGATATGACTTTGCTTCGCTGCGTCCTCGGACACCAGTCACACCACTGTTCAACGTAGCCATCACAGTAATAAAGAAGAACAAACACAACGTGGGTCAAATGGGGCATTTTCGTCATTACAGAACAAGCGACCGGCGACTGATCGGGAAGCACGGACAGATATATAAGAAGACTGTTACCGGCGAAATTAAACAACATACTACAGAATTATACTTATGCATACAATACACATTTGAAAGGGTCACAACCAACTCTGATCATAAGTCAACTAATTAGCTAAGTATCATGCATGGTGATGTTTATTATAACGTCGGAGATATATATCAACTAACATGTTTAAGAAATTTTAATTGATGAAGTTGTTGTCACTGGCTACAGTGAATTGTTCCGCGTCGGTTATGTCCTTATTTCGAAATCATGTATTTAAACATATTTTATATTATTTAAATTATTATTATTATTTTTTCATTTGACTATAGTTTAGTCCTCGTTATTTCTAAACACTTGAAGCATAAATGAATGACTAAGATAGCAAATTCAAAACACATATCTCATAACTTGACTTTGCATATTAGATTCTACATAGTACATACAAATTGTTATTCATATCGACTTGACTTGATCACACATTATATTACGATCTAACATATGTTTATGAAATAAGAGTATTCCTCCTCCTAATTGATACCTCCAATGTTTATAGAATAAAGAGTATTCCTCGTAACCGATTCTTGTAGAAAGGTTCCAACTTAATTACAATCATTCCTCGTAGTTAGATTCCTCTTAGTATGGATTAGGAATCAATGAACATGGATTAGTACCAATAATGTGCCACAGTGTTACTTGTTTTGTCGCACCAAAACGAATCATAAAATCCCCGTATATATGGACCAAAAACCATAACGTCTCGCTCAATATATCTTCCCGGGCGAGTGGCCCCACACGCTAACGGAAGCGCGTCCGGGCAGTAACAGTGTTCCTGTGTAGTGGAGTAGCGCGGAGGAGGAGAGCAGGGAACCCAATGGGAGCGAGGTGAGGTGAGAACAAGGGACACGTGGTCCCCGCGCACACACGTTTCAGCTCCGTTCAGTCAGTTTTGTCAGAGAGAGGTTTCTTTATTGGGTGTGGGGACCGCCACTGATCCCTACCGTGCACCTCACATCCCAGATAGCTAAAAGAGGACACGTGTTTGAAAACTGGAGGGAAAGAGAGAAAGCGACCACGTTTCATATTACTTTGGCTAATTGGTTGTGATTAACCACTTTAATCACCGAAGCTGACAGCGTCGGCAGCCTTCGTTTTTTTTTTTTTTTTTTTGGGTGTGATGATATTAGGTTTGCTTGCGAAGACGACAATGTAAAATACAAAAGAAACTTAACCTCGCTGCCTCCCAAAGCTTGACCTAATACAATACAAGATCACGTACAAATTAGGCATGCACACCAACAAAAATTGATCCACGACAAAGCAGAGATTGAAATCAAGATTATCTTCTTCATCGTTCTTCGCTATTTTGGTCTCTGCAGCTCCTTGAATGCCTCCCGAGTAGTTTCTAATTTTTATGTTTGATTGATTAGAATAGAGTAGGGTTGAACAGTGTCTTGTTATGTTCCTCGATGAGTTTCTGAATGTACATTTTCATAGGACATGTTACATATATTTTCATATAATGTAGCTTACACCTTCACTATATGGCCAATCTGTATAATTTAATCAAATTTGAACCAACTTCCGAAAGAAATTTATTTAGATTACTATAGAGGTGTAGTTGATCAATTAGCGTGCTATAGTACAAATTTTATGTGTCGGTAAGCATTTCCATCATCTTAAATACCAATTATCGAGACATGAAATCGTAACAATACTTTCGCGCTAATATTATTATTTTCGGTATCTAATCAAAATAATGCAGCTGGTATAACTTTCAAATTAGGTAGGAGACGCGAGCATGCAAGAATTAATAACCGTGTCCGAAATCCAGAGCTAATTAACAAAATAGCTTGATTCATAGTCATGATGAGTCGACACATTTTCGTGATATGTGTTTGTAACACTTAACCTTAGATTCTTAATCAATCAAGCGCGGCCTAATTGATTCACTAGAAATCAAAAAGAGGTGAATATCAAAGTCGTGTCATGCTTCTTCATTTGTCAACAATCCGACCCACATTTTCCTTTCTTCTGTCTTCAACTCATTGACAGAAGTCCCAAAACTACTGAATTATGGGTCTCCTACTTTCTTGACTTATTTTATTTACCTCATGTCTCTTCACCTTCACGTCATGTCTCCCTTTGGCTTTTCATACTGTCCTTCGTTAATTTGTTCTTGTTTATTTTACGCGTACATACAGATTAAGGATGCTAAAGTCATGTCCAACATGCCCATTTCAATTGCGATGTTGCTTTTATTCAAACAAGAATCAAACTCCACATAGTGAAGGAATATATTCCCACTAGTTAGTTTCGATTTCTATATCAATTAGGTTCAACTAAACATTCGAAATAATTCAACATATTGGACGTGGATGAATTTCGCCGGGGATAATTTGTCAAATTGTTTATGGACTCGATATATTGAATCGAAAGCTTAGAGGTTTCATTAATTGATTATGACATTTTGTTTTCTCTGATGCAACCATTTCATGATGTGATTTACCGACACTCATACAGTTCAATTTTTTGTTTTCGTTTGTTGGTGATTCAAAATCTCAAAATTGTTACGTTGTAGAAAATAAATTTCTCGACGTCTTACCTTAAAAAATCAATTAGTCAATTCTACTTATTACTTTAAGATCGATTAGCCACTTATATTTCTCGACTGGGGGAAAGCAAGCACGGAGATATAACTCTTAAGACCAATGGAAGTGGAAGTAGGTAAGCACGTACACTACGTAATTGAACCATCATAAAACATTAACATCAATCAGACATATATAAGTATGAAAGTAACCCATGTATTCGATCATCAGCTTAGCCATGATAATGCATTTTATCAAAACGGATAATGACACTTCTTTTATAAACCGACTATTTGCATGGTGTTGACTACTAACTAATTGATGCCCCAACCCTCAAAAATCCAAAAAAGGGAAAAAAAATTAGGGTCCTGACGCAAATGATGGTAGAAATAGTGTTGTAACAGTGGTGGTTTAGCTGTCGGTTTAGAAAGTGATCAAATGTTTAAGATATTTGTTATTGGTAGTATGATTATGTTTAATCCAATCTGTACGATCTGCTTGTTTGAGCTCATTGTATACAATACAAGACAATATTCTCGTGATAGCATTTGCAAAAAGATAAATTGGATAAAAGAAAACAGGGGAAGACGCTACCTCGGTGCCAAGTGCCAACTATACTGGATTGTGAAATTCCATTCCAATTCCAATTTGCCAGCTACAATGATAGCATCACACCCTAGTACACTCCTTCGCTTCTGATTTATAAATTGTGGTGCGATTGTGATTTGCCAGTATCCTAAAACTTATGTAGCATTAGTTTCTGAACCCATCACACCTCTAGGTATCGTAAACTTTATTAGTTTGGAACACATGTATAGAGTTTCAGCATTTGAAATCCTAACATCATAAGCTTCAAGGAAAGATTTATCGGTAGTGTAGTCGTGGAGAGATTCCAGTGTAGGATAATCACGCCGCATAACGTTTAACAATATAACTTTATACGTGCAATTTTAAGATAAGTAGAGTTATTTTATATTTTCTTAACACGTAATTTTGTAACTTAGAATTCAGATCGAGGGTGATAAGGTTTTACCTTGTATGTTTGATGATTTGGTTCTCTCCCTTCCTCAAACACACATTGTATTCTATATTTGGTCATCTAGGACATCGGAGTGACTTGATTCCCAATGCTCCGATGCAACCTAGGAGTATAAAACAAGAAGAAATGAAAACAAGTTGTCACATGGATATAGTTCTAATTACGCGAGAAGGGGATTGATTATATATTGGTTAGAGGGCACAAGCAAGCATGAACATGTAGTTGCGTGCAATATATATAAAACGTAAGAGGAGAAAGAGGAGGAGAGCCAGACATTACAATATGGGGAACATCTCAAATTCTCAATTGCGCTTCTTTTAAGTTGGCATCGCACATGCACCGCGCTCCCCTACGTAAGCATTTTACGACTGTTACAGACACCGTAATGCTGCTCGGACTCTGCTTAACCCCCTCTCTATAGTTGTATTATCGGAAATTTAAGGGCTTTTAAAAAAAAAACATTCATCGTTTCAAGTAGTATCGTTCATTTAATAGAGTAATCATGTATCGATACAGTTTTGTATGCACGTATTATGTTTTAATGTATACTGTATCAGACAGTTAATTTCAATTGTACAATGAATCGTGTTACTTTTAAATAGATGAAAAATTAAAATTCAGTAAGTTTTTTTTAAAATGTTTAAAATCTTATATATACTTAAAGTCTTGAAAAAATAGAAGGGAATACTTTCTTTTATCATCTTTTATCTATAGGCATGGTGGTGCTTGAGGTGGTGAGAATGATTGCTAACATGGAGACTTGAGAGAGTGGAGATCAAGATGCCAAGAAATAATAGCACTCATCTATCATTATGTGTTGTTTCATCTTTTCTGGGATTTTTTTTCAACCTAGCTATCTATCTTTGCTTTGTTCGTACGAAAGAATTTTTTATGAATGGGTTCGAGTCACTTTTATATGAATCATATAACTTATTTTTCAACCTTTTTTCAATAGTGATATATGAATTATATGGTTGGAAACCATAAAACTACAGGCATTCTAATTCCAAGGACCCCATACCCTTACACAAGACAGCTTTACTCCACCCTCTTCCATATACTCATAACTTTTGGATCGATTAATTTCACAAACAAAAAGTAATTCGGTTTTTTTCTTTCATTGGATTCGATTTTTTGCCTTTGGTACTTCTCCAAGTCACCTCCTCCCTCTCTCATACTTTTGTTGGTTCTCTTTTGCTTTTGCCCATTGAGATCATTATCAGCATCATCATTCATCACCTAGAAAACAAATATCATAATCCTCATTGGTTTTTTTTTTCCTATCCTGATTCGCACCTAGATAGAACTAGCTAGCGTGAATAGAAGATTAAGAACAAGAGTAGTCTCATTCGATTTGCTTTTAAGGAAAAAAAAGAAGAGTGATTGATATAATATGACAGATGGTACTAGCTGATCATGCATCCTGGAGTGGAGTGAGGTAAGGATTATATAAGCTCCTATGTAGGAGAAAAATCCAGCTCTATTTTCTAACAATAGTGAGTATCAGTTTCATACATAATCGACTTATTTTGTTGTGTTCTTTAGATGGTAATGTGGACATGAATATCTTAGGATTTGGATTTTGACATAAACAAAACGGGACGAAATGAAACGAACTGGATGCAGAGGCTTGGGGACCCATGATGACATTACTGTCATCTTGATGTTCATATATGAGTCGGTTTGTTGTGACATCGTTTCCCATCACCCAAGTCACAACTGTACCTAAAGTATTCCCTCTCTATGTTAGGTAGACAGAGGGGTTCTAACTTCTAAGCAGTTCAATCTAGCTGAAATAATGAAGGGTAAATTCCGGTGACCTCTCCGGCTTTGTGTTTAAGGCTAAGAGAGGTACGAACTACTACGAAGGCTAGTGTTATGGTGGTGGTCGGTGGCGGCAGCGGCAGCGTCCACTGCGACAGTGTTGATCATAATTTTACTTCTTAGTTATAGTTTTCATGAGTAAATAACATGAGTTTGGCATTTTGTGCTGCATGGGCGATCATTAGAATCATAATTAACAATATCTTTTGCTGTAAAAGTGCTTATTGTTGTCAATGATAATGATAATAGGTCGATCTTGGTCATAATGACAACGTCCAGATCACAGATTCATCATTTAGCTTAACTATTCCTTTTCTTTTTTTACTTTCCGTAATCCATCAAATTCAATCTTGACCTCTACTACGAAGTCCATACATGCATCTTAAACGTACAGTAAAAAAAAAGAGTGAAGGAAAATAAATTAAAGAGAGCAAAGTGAAAATCCAGAAAAGTACGCAACACACTAGCTATTACAGTAGAAAACAGTTGCATCATGCCTTTTCCTTTTCTGGCAACTTTGGTCGATGATGATGTCCTGGGAATGAAGCTAGCTAGCTATCATCATCACGCAGCTTTGTTTCTTTCTTTTGCAGGCAGCCACCATTTACGTCACCCATGACAGTAAAATCCTCACAGTTCGTTAAATTTCCTTTTACAGGCACAAAAGTTACAACTACTTCTTATCCTCCTAGTTCTTCTCTCTGTCTCTCTCTATTACACTGAACTGCTACCACGTAGAAGTTGACGGTAAGAAGACAAAAACAGGTAAGTAAAATCCAAACCAGTAATCATTTAAGGCATGAAAACAAAATGTGGTCCATTTGGCTAGGATCGAAGAAAAAAAAAAAGAGGATCCAACCTCGTCTCCATTCACCATGTTTGTCACCTTCCTCGATCAGTTACTGTTTGGTTTTTGCATGCATCATCATTCATGGTTTGATGGTCCTCCCTCCTCCTCAGTCTTCTTCAGACTCTCTTCAGTGCTGAGAGGACCTGACCTGACCTTTGCAGCGGTCTCTTGGGCTCTGTAATTGCACGTTTCTGGGTTCACATGCGTCCCATTAGTGAATTGCCTCACATGAAGACGGTTCTGTCACTTCAGTGTTCGTATCAGTAAAATTGTAATGTAGGGTTTCAAGTTGGAACCATTTATGGTGTATGCATGCATGGCACGTCTTAATCTGAAAATTTCGTAACCACTGTGATTTAGATTAGTCACCGATTGCGGTGTCATATCCTATAATACATAAGCTAGCTAAACCGACGGATCTCTTGGTTCCGGAGTACTATAAACCACTCGGCTCTAGTCCATGTGGTTGTGATAAAACGCTGACAGATAGTTTAGACGCGGGTACAGTGTATTATTGATACACGAATGGCCGGTTAAGAAGCAAAGCATTATTTGGGTTTGCCATGGTAGTACGATCTGCGTGTAGCTAGAAGAAGCAACTTCCAGAGATCTTAGTACTCCACTCTCCAACAACCGGCAATGCGATTAATGTGTCATCCGTATCCTGCATCGTTTTGTTTGTCTCATTTAGAGCCTTCCACGTCCTACGCTCTCCTTGCTTATCTAACCATCTGAGGCTTTACCAACAAGTACCAATTTCTTTACAAGTTACACTTCGAAGAATTTCTTTTACCAATTTTACACGGTGCACAAACTTAAGGCCCAAGCCAAATCCAGCCCTGAAGGCCCAAAATCTTGATTTTGATGATGCAACTGCTGGGCTAATCAAATGTGTACTCACGTCGTTTTGGGCTCGAAATCCACTCCTAGTCTTTTTAAAATTTTCTATTGCTGGACTATCAGGAGTCATTTTGGGTCAATATTTGAAACCCAAAATAGCAGGCCAGTCATAAAACAAAACTGATCCCACTTCCATACAATGTTTTTTTTTTTTTTAGAATGATACAATGTTTCTTTTTGGATATTAAGAAATCTTGGATTGTTTCTGTTTGAGAACCCTCTACAACAACCCAACCCCGACCTGTCTAAGTGAAAAGCTTGACTATCGGCTAGAGGAAGAACATCGTTACTCTAACTTTGAGGGGATGATGATGGCTAATGTTTCGGGTTGTTTCTGTTGAAGTGCAAAAGGAAGCGTGCGTGTGTGTGTGTGAGAGTGTGGGGAGGGGGGCTCTTAAAATAAATAAAAAATCTGGTTGGTTTTGGTCATAGTTGAACACAAAACAGGTTCGAAGTAATTGAATACTAGCTTGTGCCAGAAACTCCTCAAATTCGTTAGCCACTTCCAGAAAATGTTCCAGAACACTGATCACCGGCCACAGCCCAAAGCAAGTGGAGTCTCGCTCTCACCTTTTCGTTTCTTTCTTAAGTGGAAGAAGGAGACTGACTCCTAAAGAAATATCAGAGATATACCCACCCCCTGTGTACCCTTATCAAACCGTCCATATATTTTAGAAAGCGATCGATCAAGATCAAGATCCACCATGGTCCTATACCAAACCGAATCAAACTGATTCGACATAGACATCATACCCTCCTACCGCACCTGTTGCATTTCTGATCACCATTCATGCACTAAAACGGAATGAAAGTTCAACCTTACATTCTCAAAAAAATAAAATAAACAAAGAAGTTCAACCTTCAAGCTTCTTTTAGCAAAACCCCATCACTGAATTGACTTCCATTACCTATTTTACATTACAACTTTTCAATAATCACCACTGGTTTTGCTTTCAGTTCATGACTACGATATTTTCGAACCATCCCTTTCGAATATCTGTGTGGTTTTGGAATCGAATGTGTTAATTGTTAAAGGTGGTAGTACTTGGACTCGTAGATTATGACAGAAAAGGTTGAGAATAGAGATAGCACGTTACATGATTAGTTGATTAGGACACCCATTTTCCAAATAGGTCTGCTTTCTCGATCACATGGTTTTGTTCTCCGTTGAAGTCTGTTGTGTTCGTACTTGACGGATGTCATTTTCCGATCCCATATTCAAACTGTACGCTTCGGCACGGCACTGTACAATCATCCATCCATTATATAATGTCACTATTTCAACGCGTTCCATCTCCACCCTTTTGGAAATTCTGGGCTGTTGCTCGTTTCCATTTTCGATGATGCAGCTTCAATTATATGCGTTTCTCAACAATCCGCATGTCATCTATTGACTTGCTAGCTCGATCCATGAGTTGGAACTTGGAGCTTCGAACTAATTTTCCTAATTCTCTTCGATGCTGAAAGACTAACTTTGACCACCCACGTTTTGAAATTGGAACAATAAAGAAAAAAAAGACAGATGATGAGAAGCTTGACCAAGGAAAAAAAAAGACAGTAATTTGGTTTACTATTCCATTTACTATTCCATAGAATTTGAAGCTCCAATGGTGATCTCACTAAGAATTACTGTAGTTTATTAGTTTAAGCTCTTGCAAATTGATATCTAAACAGCCTGTATGTCTAAACAGAGTGAAGCTATTAGCATGGCTCATATTTTTTTTTGTATCTAAGACTTGTTCAACAATGGAGTATTATTCAAAGCTAGGTATCTATAACAAGCAAATGGGTTTTATAGTATCATTGCATGATTGGTTTTGATCAGTGTATAAAACTGACGTTGTGCTTTGCCCATCAGAACAGTTGTTGCCAAATATAATTGAGAAATGTTCAATGGTGCAATACTGCAATGGTATGTTTGATCATGAATTTAACTGCAATATATGGTAACAGATCTTCCAAATTAATTTGATTCAAATTTACTCGTTTTCATTTATGATTTTACAAATATGACTGTATTTATCAAAGAGTGTAATAGAGTTCCAATACAACAAATTTTGAAGCCAAAAATCGTAGATTAGTACAACGAGCTATCTAATGGCTTTCGACTCTGTAATCTGGAGTTTTAACATTACCATGGTGTGTTTCTATAGATGCATAATCCAAATCCGTCAGAAAATCGATCGAAATCTGTAAGTTTATTATATCTAGGTTAAAAAGACAAAACCAGATCAGGTGAAACAGAGCAGCTCATGCTCTGCAGCTGCTTTCACGTGGGCAGGTACCCTTATAACTTCCACAACCGCTGCCATGATTGAAACCTTCAAATGCATATTTCAATTCAAAGTTGCAGAAAAATGGTGTAGATCACATTAGTTGTCAAAACCAGGTATGATATCCATTATGGAGCATGATCATGCTGGAACCCTCTACAATTTCTTTCATTGATTAATCAATAAATCACAGAATTTACAAAAGTTTAAAAAGAAAAGAGATCCCTAATATTCAGCGACTCTTTGTTCCTCAGAGACTCATAATAGCTTGATCTTCATCTTCAAAAAAAAATCACAAACTCTGCTGCGTCTCAATTCCGATTCGAACCCGGGACGACTCGGTGTATGTAATTCCCCACCCTTTTTGCCATCTCCATAGCATTCTTCGGAGTTGAACTCGGTCACTCGCCCTCAGTAACTCACTACCCCAATGCCCCAATATTTCGAGAATAAAAATAAAAAATGGAAGCAAAAAACCCCATAACCCAATAACCTATCTGGGTTATAACTCGGACTGAGTCACCACCCGGGTCAGAGACGATTGCAGCGTTTGTCTTGTCGTGTATACAATAATCCTTATTCGTTTCAGAAACCAAAGAACATACCAACAACGAAAGCAGCTGGTTCTTTTTACCAGATTGTCTTCTCGGAAAACCCACGAAGCAACGGTCGGGAATCGGCCAAGAAATCGAAGTTACTCCTGACGTCAACGTGGCAGTGCCTGTCGAACCTGGCCGACCCGGCGGACTCCGATCGGGAAATGTACCGGACCACCTCTTCAAACAACGACTCGTCGCATGGGATCGCCAAAGGGCCTTGGTTGGTGAAGCCGTACTCCTCCTCCGCTTGTACTAAAAGCTTCTTGAACACGGGGTGGTTCAGGTACGACGCCGGCATCACGTATCTGGTGCAGTAGGCGCCGACGCGGATGGCCACGTGTCCGGCTGGGACATCCGGCGGTGTGCGGTTGGCCGACGACATGCGGGCCTTGCTGCGCCACCGTCGCAGCAACTGGCGGAGCTTCACAATGTGGCGGATCTTGCTGCATTTTGTGGCTCCGGTTGACATTCTGTCTGGCGTGAAACGACGCTGTGCTCTGCGTTTTGGTTGAGAGGTTTGGTTTTGCTGTAGATGAGTGAGTGGAACTTTTTGAGGGTCTGAGCTTCTGGGAGGGTGGCGGGTCTTATAGAAATGAGATTTGGGAAATGCCCCTGGGTTTTGTAGATAATTACAGGGTCACTGTCTGCTGTTCTCAAGGCAGTGATTTTGGTGATTGCAAGTAGATTTATGTTGTTGTTTGGGTGATAGGTATACTGTACTCTCTACCGTAATAATGTCTATATTCACCAAACAAAAATAAAAATAAAATAATTTCTTAAAAGTTGGATGAGTAAATCCAATTAGGATCAAGATTGCTATGATGTCACTTGATCTTTGAATTGAAAGACACCGGTTATTAACATTGAATTCGCAATTTCAAATGAATTTGTGGTCCATTTAATTTCCGTATTAACTATTGAAGTATTTCTTTTTTAAAATTAGAGATGTAGAGGCTCTCTTATATCTCGTAGTAAAAGTGTTAGATACTGCTAGGAAACTACTTAAAAATATTTGAAAATGTGGATTGCTTAGAGCATCTCCAGTAGTATAAGTTAGTTTATTGTTAATTTAACAATAGTTAGGATATTTAACAATTGAAATAGCAATTGTGCTCCAGCAGTAATTGTTAAGTATAAGTTAACAATATTTTTAACGAATCATAAACTTACACGTGGATAAAAAATGGAGGGAAAACATAAGTTTCTCTTTAGCAATGTTAGAATTTAACAATATTTTAAGTATTCTGCTTGAGCTCTTATTCATCCTAAAAATTGACAAATTTCAAAAAAAAAATTGATTTAACAATGCTGTTGGAGATGCTCTTACTATACAGAGGCGATGAAATTGAATGTGGATTGAGTGAAAATATTGGTAGATGAAAATTAGAGGTGGTCAGGATAAGTTGTCAACTGATTTTTAATATCCGAAAATTTGAGGTGCAAGCTTCCCCGTAATCTTGTTTACATCTACGAGGTTACAAGTTTGTTTTCAATCCAATTTTGAACAAGAAGCAAAGTTAAGGTCCTTGCCACAGAGTAGTACGTACGAGTCCTAAACCAATTTAAGGAATCCAAGAACGTTTGTATTCCAAAAGCTAAACAAACCCCGAGCCGCCGGTGCTGCCGGAGCAATGAATAAATATGAAAGCAAAATAGAAACGTTTAAGCAGCCTTTTGGCAAAAACAAAGTGCCCGAAACGCGATCACAAAAACAAAAACAACTATGTTCTGTAAGTTGTTGAACCTCTATTACCTACGGAAGATGCTTCTTTCATTTTTGGCTAGCTTTGCCCCAAAAACTATTATTAATTACGTACTAATAATACTATAATCACCTAATTAGCTCCAAGCACTTCCAAAGGCAACGATTTTGTATTCTCCAAATCTGACCAAGCCTCCATGTGCAAGGATGCCCCAGCTTTCCTTTCCTTGCTTAAAAAAAATATAAACCCCAAAACAAAGAGCCAAAATGTCTCCTCCTAATCACTCTTTTGGAGCATCCATTACCCAATCAAATTCCAGTTTAGTCTCTCTAATCACAGGGATCGAATTGCGACGTCTGGCACTTAAGTGACCATTAACATAAATCATTTTCCATTATATCGGCCCCTAATATATAGTTTTATTAAGGGAAACCTAAAGTCACTATATATGTAACACAAATTTAGAAGTATGCTATATATGCACTACTAAGTCTAAGAGAGAAAAAGAAATATGGTCAATGTGAGGCAGAGGGCATAAGATCGAATGGGTCCACGTGCATGTTATGGGAGGTAGGGTGCATCCCCCCGAACGTCACATTAATCTGCATGGTTAGTACTTAGTACTTGTTACCATTTTAAGGAATATCTTCATATTCCAAGACAGACACAATGTTTTTTCTTTTTCGTTTTTTTCTTCTTAAAATTATTCATCAAATCTTCGCAACATAGACCTATAATATATCCCCTAGATCATCAATTATGAATGCTACAATTTTAAAAAATTTCCAAGTTTGTTTGCATGATTACATCCTCATTTTTATTTCCCTGCCCCTTTTGTATTTTTTTCTTTAATCATACGAACAATTGAAATGTTATAACGAGTTTATTATGAGTCGAACTCACGACTTCATATTTACAAAGATAAAATTAAATATATGCACGAGTAATAGTAAATGTGTTTTTTTTTTAAATTTATGGTGTCAGTTATCTTCATCCCTATCATTCAATTGGGCGTCTTGTTAGGGCTATGGTGACTGAACTCCACATCCGAGTGCACAGCTCTCTAGGAATACCGTTATCCCACGTCACTGTTAGGGCTGATGTGGCACCCTCACCGGTCTCAATTTAGAGAAATTTTTAGATACTACAGGAGGACCACGTGACAGTATGACGTGGTCCTACATTCCAATCAAATATTGACACGTGAATTTATTACAACTAAAATATAAACTAAGGTTTTCTATTTTTTATGAAAAGACCTTCATGGGTCTTTGTTGAGTTTGGACTAGGGTTTTGGGGTTAGGGTTTTAGGTTTAGGGTTTAGGGGTTAGGGTTTTGGGTTTAAGGTTTAAGTTCTAGGGTTTAGAGTTTATAGTTTAAGGTTTAAAAAACAACAACAAACTTAAAATTATATTTGACAAAATAACTGATGTAAGTTTTTTTTTTAATAAAATTTAAATGTCAATATTTGATTAGAATGTAGCGGCATGACTGAAACATTTATCATCAAGCCGATAAGAGAAGAGAAGGGTAGTGCGTGGGTCCTACTGCCCTCCAAAGAGTCCAATGGGGCTCCCTTTATAGGGTATGTGGTGGCTCTGCAATAATGAGGAGGCGGGAACTTTTGTAAAAGGCCGTCCAGGTTCG
Source organism: Fragaria nilgerrensis (assembly GCA_010134655.1). Lineage (NCBI taxonomy): Eukaryota > Viridiplantae > Streptophyta > Magnoliopsida > Rosales > Rosaceae > Fragaria > Fragaria nilgerrensis. The sequence continues at coordinate 33,028,973 of CM020978.1, forward strand.
AAGTTGCAGAGAGCGAGCTTCCCTCGTGGACCCAGAAACCCGGGAGGGCTAGTCGTTCACTTCCCGTACGGACGGCGGTCGTATCTTTCTTCAAAAATTAGAATACGTTAAACTAAAATCATATATTTTTCACAAGGCTAGGTTTGAACAAACTTTATTATTAGGATAAGCTATGCATCGTCCGTCTGTTTGAAGTTTAACCGTAATAAGTCTACTTTATATCATTTTGATGTTAACAGAATTGCGCTTTCGTTTCCTCACTCGTTATGCAGGTAGATGATGCATACAGCAATGATCACATAACAAATTAAGAGGTTGCACGGAAAAGTACTTGAACGTTTACTTGGTTTTAAGAAACGATATATCGTTCATCAACAACTTTAACCATCGGATAACGTCACAATACTGTTAGGAAGCCTGAATCTATGCACTTGACAAGTTTTCGGACATCTGAATTTCACCCTGAACTGGTTGTACTCCGTAGAGCACGATCGATACGTCCTAAAGCACTACGCAAGTCACATCCATGTGATTCTAACGGTGATAATGTTAAAAATAAAACAACCAATGGGCAGTTGTACTAGTACTCCTAATGACATCTTGTTATAAGTTAAGAGAAAGGTTAGTATAAATAAACAAGAAGCACTTAGACAAAGCAACAAAGCTGTAAGTCGCTTTTCTGTTTTGGATGGTGGATTGAGGACGTGTGCTGACTGTTGTTTGTAACTTTGTTTAATTCACAGAAAACTTTTGTTAAACACAAGTTTTGTTGCTAGTTAGCTCCAGATTTAAGCAAACTGGTAATGTTTGCTTTGGAAGAATGTCTTATCGTTCTTAATCCACGAATAATGGCAATTAAGTCTCATCAAGGGCGACAAAACCACTTAGACTAATATTATCTTGCAGCTGGCACAAGCCAAATGCCCTAATCTAATTTAGTGACGTACGTACTCGAAAACTAATTCTTTATTCTTAACAGTCCCTTTAATCAGTTTGATGGGATTACTTAAGCCTAATCATATTCAGATGTATAATCTAACGTGCTTTGGATTTATATTGGAGGAGGACACCACCCACTTTCGGTGCTGCGCAGTAAAGTTGTTAATTTTTTGAGTACAGCAGAGTACAGTTTTCATAGGCCGCCACGTCCCAGAACGACGACGGTTTTGCTTAATCTATTTCTCTTGTGGTTAATCCCTTAATCAAAGATTAAGTCTGTCTTATAGGGGGGACATCCGGTAATCAGGGTAACTGAGACATACAAGACATGAAACAAACTGAACTGTGGCTCGTACCGGAAGCAAATTCTTACATGGATTCAGAGTTTGCATGAGAGAACCAGACACAGTAACTTTGAATGTAATTGTAAATTGTCACCGATTAACTTGGATTCACGACATGCTAACCGTCCATGTCAGAGCATTGCTTTCAGAGTTTGATTTGGTTTTGGTATGTTTGCGCACTTGTCATTGTCATAACAGCCATTTCTGGTTTGCATCGAGCTCGTTTTATAATTAACAATTTCGCTAATTGGAATAATCAAGAATGCAAACTCAACCACAGCTACTGAGGAGTTCACACACTTGGGTTTTTCTCCATATTCAAACCACCAGCTCATCTGATTCGTGGTCGTTGACGCATTTTTCTCTTCCTTGATCGATCATCTGTATAATTTATGAAAACAGAAAACCAGAATATTGGGGAAGCAAGTCAACATCGATCAAAACAGTGGTTCCACACTGCAGTGACTTAGAAAAAAGGACATGATTATCATAGAAAAAATGTGGTATATCTGGAAGCTGAGATTGAGAATGACTTAAGCTAGGGTACACGGAATGTACAGTTGTACCTTGCGCCACCGTAGAGCTCGGCAGCTACGCGTGTTGAAATGGAAGCCGGTGGTGCTTGATGATGATCTCTCTCTCTCTTCTGGAAGTCAATGTTTTGTTTTTGCAGACGTGCGCGATTGAGTTGCATATATTTTTTCTGACACTACTACTACAAGTAGAACTGACATGGATGTTCATATTGTGCCTGTCGTGTGCGTCGATTCATATATTAACTTGTACATGTTAATGGATCCTTGGCCAGATTTACTTGATTTTGGATGATCGAGTGTGTTAGTACTAGTGGCCATATGAGGTGCATATATCCATCACGTTAGGGTATGGCTTGAGCCACCACTTGTTTTCTGGCATCTTCTCCGTTACCTATACACTTGCATAAAACACATATCCAGATTTGTTTGTCTTGTGGCTACTGGCTATTCTTGTTCTTGGATATGTTTTGTTTAACTTTTACCGTTTTCACGGTTTTACTGCCACCCTGGTATTTCTGAGTCCAAGGTCTTCAATGGTAAATTACTTCAGTGTCCGAAACAAACTAACTTTCACAGTAAACTCATCATTGTGATTTTACTAGACTCAACCGGGTAAAGATCAAAGTATGTCATACTCCGAACACGGTAAATTCTATAACATTTAGGCATTGTAAATATGAGGACAAAAGGAGACAATAATAAAAGGTTTGCATAATACATAGTGCGGTGTGTGCAGGATACAATCGAGTGTCAAAATTTTTCTGCATATCTGACGCAGAAGATGAGCGATTTCATCAGTTCCGTGCAACCGAAAGGAGAAGACAGTACAGATAGAAGTGCACTATCTGTATATATGTACGTACTGCAATGGAGAAACTCATATATAAAATAAGAGATACCCATTCCTACTCATACGTAACAATTCAAAAGCTAAAAGCTTCGCTAATAGCTAGCTGTTACAATTATATGAAGACGCACGCTCACGCTCTTAAAAAGCCAAACCAAACCAGAATCGCAGCTTTTCATGAGACCACAGTAGTCCATCATCATTATTTCTATGTTACCATAAATTTCAATGGATTGATGAATCGGTAAGTACAACTAATATAATCTGCCCACAGATTCTTAGGTATTACACGAATGAAGAAGAATGTACAATTCTGAATCTATCTCATAATCTCAGATGCACATGGAAATAGGCAAATTGTAAATCTGTAATAGTGGCCAGCCCATACAGCTTATCCGCAAGACTGTAACCAACACGACAAAACTACAAAACCCCTCTTTTATCATGCTCATGCATTTCATTCTTTCCCAATAACATCACATTTAGACCCATCCCTCCATCTCCAAGCTCGATCCTCATGCATCAACCGCCGCCCTCTCGTCTTTCATTGATCAATGTGCTATGTGTAGCTAGCTATACTTTGACAATAGCAGTCTAATATAGCCGGAAAATTATATATCGCTCTAGAGATTCGATGCATATCTATCTCGTAAACGTTAGATTAGTTTAACATGCATAATGGTAAAGCTAGTAAACAGTTAGTATGCACATGAGAGTAGAGAACATCAATGCTCTCGAGAAAGTAGAAGAGATACTGATACATAATCTAGAATATAAGTTTGTAAATAACTGATAATCTAGCTAGCTACTGTGTCTGATTAATAGAGAAGATAGCATTTCTGATAATATACAATAGTACAGGAGGTAGGAGCTTTTCTAAATATGAGAATGGATTAATAGCCGCGCTCTAATATTCTAGAGGCTTTGGAAAAACAAGGATTCTTAGCTGTATTAGAACTTTGATTCTTCTAACTGCCTTTGACATATTCCTTCTCTAAGCTAGGATGATGGTCATAGACTCATTATATATTGAAAATCAAATATATACATGCTTCTAGTGACCCTTTGACAAGATTAAGGGCTCGTTCACATTACAGGACGCAGTTTAGTGAGAGCAACAAAATGTGGTGGGTGAGGTGTTAGGCACAAGCAAAATTACTCAAATCCACCTTTAATAATTTCTAGTTTAGTTCTAAATTGAACAAATGATTGAAAATGATTAGCAAGCTTGGGAAATAAGATTTGGTTGTTAGTGCGTTACTACAGTTGATTAGTATCAAAATATTATGATCAAATCAACCTAATAGATCATATCCAATATCAAATTAATATGGATTCAGGTTCTTGATGTATCTAGGTAGAGTACCTCAACAAATCGTAACATCTGCCAATTCAATCTTGCACAAAATCTTTGTAACCTGACTTGTAACATGGAAGAAGATTAGAAGTCAGATAATGAAAAGTTAAGAAACAATGAGATTCTAAGTAAATGATCGACTGAATGTAGCTAGCTAGCTGCACACATGGTGTGTAAGTATGCATATATGGACTAACTAACTAGCAGCCAAGCTCATGATGAAAGAAGAAATGAGGAGAAAGAAAATAAGAGTTTCATATTAGGGAAAGAGCATGTTACAATTGCCGGAATATGTGGGAGACTTTGTCACGACCCTTTCTGTCTTCTCTTCTCCATTTAGAAATAGCAACGGCTCACATGGGAGTTGGATGGAGCTGAGAATCATTCACCAACCTGAAAACCCCATCTTCTCCCACCACTTTTGTCATTTCATATACACATTACTTCTAAATCTGTAAATCTCTTTCTGTTTTTGATCATGTAGGTTTTAAGTTTAACACAGGTGCTGCTACATCAATACTCTTCCTGTCGCGAGTAGTATCGAATCAAGTAGCACCAGATGGAAAATGAGCAAATATATACCAGTAATATGCAGATACTTAAGAAGTTATGAGCTAGATTTGAATATATATTCGATACTGCAATATGAAAAAAATCACCAGAATTTTGACAGATGAAGAAAGGGATTCAAAATACTTGAATTTTGGAGGATGAACAACAGGGCCTATAACTAGTGTGGGCTGTTTCTGATAGAAGCCCCATACCAGACAATCATGGTGATCCGATTATGATTCTACTAACAAATATATAAACTGAAGGGTTTTCTGTATTTCTTTTTTTTTATTAGCTACCCATACTTGAAGATGCAATTCCAATCATAAGTACATGGTGCAAATGGAATGTACTTTTAAACACCCACATCCCCATGAAAATGATTGACATACCCAACTATAGGTGTGTTCCATATTTTTTAATAAGCTACAGCTTACAAGCAAAATAAAATGGTCTAAGTTTCAAGTCCAAATGACTAGATATTTGACATCTGTTTGATCTTAGCTGTGGGAACTACAAATTCATTGAATTCAAATTTGGATACAACCCCACAAAGAATCCAACTGTAGGAAGAACTTTTAAGAGTTATGACATATGGTAGATATTAGATATAGATCATACAGAACAAGGCCAGAGAAGAGTACGTACTAACATGGCTTGCCTTATGTGAATTGAACCTGTCACTCTTTTGGGAAGAAGAAATCAAATCCTTTCATTATTGTAAACAAGAAAACAAGAGAGAAACATAGGAAGGCATTTGATGATCAATGTGCATGACCTTAGATTGATATCAGATAGAGATAAAGAACAGTCTAAAACAGAGATGCGTGTGCAGCATAAGCCATATATACTTAACTCTCAAAAGGGGATTTCGAAATGCCATTGAGATGAAGATGGCCTGCTGGCAGAAATGACTTCTGTAGCAGCATCTAAGGTTCATAGATCCTGAAGAACATGATAAGAAAACAACAAAAGCAGCTCGGTGCCAAACTGAAATTTTTATTTTTTTTCCTGGAAATTATGAACCGATTTTGTATAGACAGCAAAAGAAAACATGTCATGTTGCAAAATTTCTGAAAACTTAAGCAATTTCTAAATAGCGATTCGTAAGATATATAGTCTGAATTCCCATCCATTCTAAATCTGATGCTTAGCCTCATTACTTAGAGATGGGATAACCTAACAGAAGCAAAAGTTTCAAAGGAACTCTACTATAAGGCCACCATTAAAGACCAGTCAAATGGTAAGTACAGTGCACCACATGTCTGTACAGGTTCAATAACAAGATGCCGACAAAGGTTAATTTATTCTTGACACTTGTATATACCAACTAATTTGCACTCAATCACTGAAAACATCAAGGGATAGTATGTACGTATTGCTTAACTTGAAAATGACTTTGCTGTTTGTCTCACAGTGGAATAAGGATTGAATTCCAGAAATCCATTCCTGCCCCTCATCAAATGCTTCATTGAACAGAAACTACAGCATCAATTTGCGAAGACTTAACATTCCTGATAGTGTTCAAATTCATAGTGTCTAACAATCATGAATTAATGTTGATGTCTAACAATGTTAATTTTGATAAAATTATAGCAAACATCATTTCGACCAAAAAAAAAAAAAAAAATCAACATCATGACTCAACCTACAGGAAAGTAAACCTGGTAACCAAAATGCTTCAATATTTTCAGAAAGGAAAACAAGAAGCAGTACTGTGACAGCAACTGAAACCTTCAACTCCTGAACTTGGCGCTCAAGTAAACCGGAGCTAGGGTTTCATAACAAGCTCCTGTATACAATGCTGGGTGGGCTTTAGGTTCAATTTGATACATGGTCTTCTTTAGGTAATTATGTACATGGGCTCTGAGGCAGTAATTTTGAGCCCGCATATGGAAAATTGGAAATGGTTTACACTTTCAAATGCTTCTTAGCCCAAGACTTAAAACCTAAATTGTTACAAAATTAAATGATTTCGATTATAATGTCACCAGGGAAAGGAATGCCCGAGTGGTCCATATAGATTCTCTGTGCCACATTGACAACAAATTAGATGTACATAAATATATTCGATTCGATTCAATTACGATAATATTCTAATTTAAAACTATTTAATTGTGTGACATATTATCTCTGTGTAAGTGAGCGGTGTTTGATTCCCCCGTACTTGTGTAATTCTAAGTGTTATACCTTTTTCGGTGAGCTGTGGCTTGGTTGGTTAAAGTGTTTAACTGATAATTTTGAGGTCATGGGTTCAAATCTCATTAACATATGTAAGGTGTGTGAGTTATTAATAAAAAATTAAAAAAAAAAAAAAGTGTTATACCCAGAGACAAAAATAGAACAGGGCTGTGATGGATCCAGCTCCAGGCATAGTGGATTAGATGAATGAGTAGAAGGAGGACCAAATGCAAAATAAAGGCCCTTTTATCAATCTGAAAAGCCCTTAAAGCTGCCTGGAATCTCGGCCCACATACCCAAAAAATAACATATTATTGACTATAAGACAAAAAAATATACAATCATCATATATCAGAGGCGATTGTCTGCTTGCATCCCTACACACTCTACCGCTTCCATGTCCCCTTCATTCCACGCTCTCTTTTTTCGGGTTCCCTCCCTCTCAATTATCACTCTCCAATTCACGGGTGCGGACCCACCCGAACCACATCACTATATTATTTTGGGCGTACTCTCTTTACTAATTTCACCGTGGTTAATTCTCTAATTCATCCTCTCGTTTTGGGTCCTTAATGATAGGTTATAATGTGAATAACCACCTTAATCATTCGCTTGCTCTCTAAAGGTCACACCTCACCTGACCGACCCATCTTGTTCAATGTTGTTGTGATTACCTTGTTTTACCACTTTCTTATTAACCTCGACGCTTATGAATTCATACCGTCATAGTGCATTTATGTTAGTGGGATTGTGAGAGTGTCAAAGTAATCATATGATAAGAAGAAAACAAACATTACCATATTGCCGAGATGGAGTCCACAGAGCTATTGCATCTTATCATCTTCTAGTAGCCTATTCTTGCTCAAACAATTCTTGAATAGTTATTTAGGATAATTGTTAATTTATTTTATTATGCACGTTTTGTGTTAACTTTAGATGTGTTGAAATCGTGCATTCGATCATTAGGTTCGAATCTTATTTATTGATTAGTAAGTGCGGTTTTGATTCAAAACCTATACATCGGTTGATTTGAGACCATCAAAACTTGTACATCGGTTGATTTGAGACCCAAGAGAGTGTGATACATGCATGTTGAAGATCAAGAAGTGGATTAGACATTAGAGGATGCTAGCTATTGTGATGTTGATGTAAGATTCACATAATGTGTCACTTATGTTTCATTTCTTTCAAGCTTTTGATGTTTGCCTCCTTTAATGCTTATCCCAAATGACAATTTGAGCTATGTCCCACGAAGACGAGCTAATGCATGCATGTGTGACACACGTCAAAGATCAAGAGGTGTTTGGGATTTTTGAGGAGGTTATCCAAGTTAAACTAGGAATTAAGTGGTGGATAAGCCGAGAATACGGTGAGTTTAAGAGTTCCAACGCCGTTGAGCACAGTGCCACAACTCCGTGCTGATAACTGTTGCACTCGATATCTGCGCTACCCAAACGACGTCGCATCGCTCTATCCGTGATCCCACCAATCTCCGCCAAAAGAGCGCTGTGGGTCCGGGTCTCACATTTCTACGGCTTGGATACTTTAGTTTTGGTGGGGCCATGAAATCTATTGTGGTAAGGTCGGGTTCCATATACCTTGGTTTGACGATTTTGCCCATGCATATTATGCCATGCATCAAATAATAATGGCAGAGTGGATACAGATTTTGTTTAAAGCTACAATCATATCAAATCAAACTAATGCGGGTCTTCTACTCATAAAAATAAAAAAATTAAAAAAATTATTGCGGATCATAGAGATTATCTGATTCCGATGGTTAATTTTATAGTTAATTTAAATCTAATGTTAATCTATGATATAACTTTATATCATAGATTAACATTAAAACGCGTTTTGTATGGTATTATTGGTTGCAATCATGATCATGTATTTGGCATGAGCCCCTAATGTGGAAACGTGACATGGCCCTTTTTTTTTTTAGTGGATCATCCAAAAGTCCAACGTATATAAGATAAGCCTACCAAAAAATTATATCAATTGGCATTTTAAAGTCTTATACTCATAAAGATAAGACTATAAGTGATGTGGACCGAGCTACCTTATAATCATAAAAGGCCAAAGTGGACTCAACTATGTATGCAATGGGGACGTACTGTAATGTACAGATCTATATAGACATGCATATTTGGATGAGAGGATTAGTGCCTTCTTCCAAGTTAAGTCTTCCTCTTAGGGAAAGCTGACAAATCCTTTTCATTGCAGAAGCTAAAAACATTACATAGAACATTTCCAATTAGTTTTTAGTGATTTACTTAATTTCATATTTCACTTATAACTTCGTTTCTTAGTGTATTACGATGTCAAAAGTGTTGATGTGTGTTTTCATAACTCTTGATTGCTACACTGGACTTGGTTTTAAAGATATGACATGAATTCTCAACCTTATTTTATGCAAATCAATCGTTAAAATCTTCTTCTCAGTCTCAAGTATCTTTGCAACTGACAATAAATATGTTTATATGAATGAAGACTAAAACTCAAATATTTCATGTCACGCTCTCACACATTTGATAATTATTGATACAAGATTATAAACACAATGAAATGTTAGAGCAAGTCCAACCGTTTTCTTATATTTTCTACATAATAGGGAAGTAAAACTCAAAATTTCTAAAAATTTTGTATACCAAATCAAACAGTTTTCCTATTTTAAAGATTCAAATATTTATTACAACAACAATCCTCATTTATTACAATATAATAATAAGTATAAAATAAAAAAGTTTATTTTTTAGAATAAATTATGTTTTCTTCTTATATTTGAGTCTTGAAGAATGTGAGCATTCAATTCTTCTTTTCTTAAATATTTTTAGGGAATCTGTAAACAAAGGGAAGCAAAACTTCTCTTTCATCTTTTTTTTCTATTTTAAGGAATAAGATAGGGAAGCTGTTAGAGTGGAAAATGACCCCATATTCCTTAAAATAGAGAAAATCAAAGAATTTAGAGAATCTGTTAGACTTGCTCTTACACAATTTACATACGATTTATTCTAACAATCAAATCGTGACTATTATTTAGTCATTAGTATATTACTCCGATGAACAATCAAAAGATTATTCTTCTCTATCTTACCAAGAGTACATCGTATCATCTTGTATTTGTTTATCAAAATCATGCAGTGCGGGAAATGCAAGTAGTGTTATGATAAATCTCGAGGGTGAGATCAATTAAGAAAAGCCGTGAAAATGGAAGAAACGTGTGAAACGGAGAAACGGCGCCGCGACGGATCAGACAAGATTCCGACACGTGTCAACCCCGGTAAAGTGAGCCTCCCCTGTTCTCATTTTTGTCGTGAACGGCACGCGTGGCCGATCAGTCAAAAACACCAGACGCAATTACAGAAGCCTCGGAAAGTTGCTCTTCTTTATTCGATTATTATTCTCCGAAATAATTAACAAATAAATAAATAAGAAGGAAAATGGTAGTAGCTGGTGGAGAAAGCACAAAAGCTGACGAAGAATAGGACCCTGCAAATCCTCGTAATCCACGTGCAAATTTAAATGCGTGACATTCTTTCAAAAATCTTTTTTGTTTTTCTATATTTTTATTCTTATTTATTTAATTCATATTCTTGGAGGTAGCTAGCTGACTAGCTCACTGTACTGAACTGTTTTCGTGTTCGTTTGGTTCTGCTCAGGTTTCTTTATTACAATGCTGAAAATATAAACCATTTAGGAAAAATATATTTGAGTTTTTTTTTTTGTGTTTGTGTCATAAATAATATTCGGAAACAGTTTAAAGCTGCAACGGAATCACCCCTATACGGAAAGTGTGTGCGTAGGATTGGAGCATGCACGCTCTTTTTCCAGTTTCAAAGCAAAGAGAGAGACTTTACTTTGCCTTGTTAGCTAGAGAGAAGAGAGAGAGAGAGAAAGAGAGTTGGAGTTGTTGTTTATTGTGTAGAAGTGGGGGTGGTGGTTCATTGAAAGGTCTGGTTCTTTTCAAGAGGTAAAAACAAGTACTCGATTGAAGACTCGTGCTTTGGTCGGCGTGCCCTTTGATGCAAAGTCAGTGATGGGAAGAAGAGCCAAAGGCAGAAGAGGAGGAGGAGGAGAGCCAGAGCCAGAGCTGGAGGTGAAGCTGAGCCCCACTTGGAGAAAAGAGAGATCATAGCAGTGGGCCTTTGTGCAGGTTTTGTTCCTTGGTTTTGGTTGGACTCTAAGGGACTCTGTGCTTTTTGTGTCCTCCCCTGCTCAGCATTGTAGTGTTAGATTGGTTGGATTGGATTGTTTTGTTCTATGGGACAAAGCTAAGCCTAGTCAGAGTCAGAGGAGGTTTTGGAGTTTTAGGGGGAGCAAAATATGAGAGGTTTCTTGGAAGGAAGTGAGTGGCTTTTGTGTATTTGGGTTTTGGGTTTTGCATTGGAGATGTGAAAGGTGAATTCTTTTGGTTCAGAACGAGTGATAATGGAGGAGAAGATGAGAGTTGGAGGAGGGTTGCTTAGTGGAGCACAGTCTAGTATTCTGGAGGAGATGAAGTTGTTGAAAGAGCTGCAGGATCATTCTGGTTTGTTCATTTGTTCCCTTCCTCCTAGCTTTTTGTTTTTCTTCTTAGTTTAAATTTTGAATTGGGTAGTATTCTTTGAGGTTGATGAGAATTGAATCTTGAAGTTAAGAATGAGCCGGAGTTTTAAGAACATTTAATATCGATGTTCATAAATCGAAGCGTGTATTTGTTGATTTTTTGCAGAAGCTGATAAGTATTGTGCCTCATTTTAAATGCTCTTATTTATTTTCAGGGTCCCGGAAGGCCATAAATTCCGAGTTATGGCATGCCTGCGCCGGCCCACTTGTTTGCTTGCCTCAAGTGGGGAGTCTTGCTTATTACTTCCCTCAGGGACACAGTGAACAGGTTAGATTCATCATCAGTTTTGTCTCAGCAGATGAGTGTTGAACTAAATTGAAGTGTAAAGTCAATCCCTGAGGGCTTATGTCAACACATTATTAAAAGAAGCAACAGAGTAGTAGTATTAGTAGTGTTGTTTGTACTTTTCAGGTTCTGTGGGAGTGTTCTTTGTATTTTTTGCAGTGTCGAAGTTGATCTGTTTCTGTTCATTCAGTTATGTTTGAGAAAACTGATTAGTGTGCTTCTCATGAAAATGCAGGTGGCAGTTTCAACAAAGAGAACGGCTACCTCGCAAATTCCCAACTATCCAAATCTCCCGTCTCAGTTGCTATGCCAAGTTCAAAATGTTACGCTACACGTATGTTCTCTTGGTCAATTCACACTTGTTCTCGATCTGAATGATCATAACTTAATAAATTTTTGCAAAAACTTCTGTGTTTAACCCTCCATCTATGTTTCTACAGGCAGACAAAGAAACCGATGAGATCTTCACTCAAATGTGTCTTAAACCAGTCAATTCTGTAAGCTTTGTTACCATTATACCTTAAACTTGTTCCATTGTTAACTTAGTTGTGCAAATGTTTAGCATCTTCCAACTACTTCATCAACGTATCAGGAAAAAGATGTTTTCCCTGTTCCAGACTTTGGACTGAAGCCTAGCAAGCATCCAAGTGAGTTTTTCTGCAAAACTTTAACTGCAAGTGATACAAGCACACATGGTGGTTTCTCTGTGCCACGGAGGGCAGCTGAAAAGCTATTTCCTCCCTTGGTGAGTTCTTTTTTTGTTCTTTTTCTTTCTCTTTTTGCCAATAGGTGACCTTCTCATGCTCTATTGAAACAGAGGGTCATTTGTGTTTTACATTTTGGTCGTAACTTTTGCCAGGATTTCACAATGCAACCGCCAACCCAAGAACTTGTTGTCCGGGACTTGCATGATAATACCTGGACATTTCGCCACATTTACCGTGGTGAGAATGCTTGAGATAGTTTCGTTTATATTTAATGTCATTGAATAGTTAAACTTCAACTTAATTGGTGGTATGTATCTGTTAGAATCTTATTGGATCTTTCTTGAGCATATCCTATTTTTTGTCCTTGCATGTAGGCCAACCAAAGCGCCACCTTCTCACAACTGGTTGGAGTTTGTTTGTTGGCACAAAGAGGCTTAAAGCAGGCGATTCTGTGCTGTTTATCAGGTACAAAGTATGACATGCTTGCAGTATTGTTTGAACTTACTTGGCCTTGACGTTTTATGGACAAAAAAAACCCTGGCATAAACCCATTAGTATGTAAATGCCTGCTTATGCAAACAGCATGATGTAAGAGCTAGTCACAAATCTTACTTAAACTTAGAGTGTTGCAAGATCTGAGGAGGAATCAATCTAGCTATAAAATTCACCAGCTTTTGAGCAAGACTCAGCTGAGAGAAGTTTCTTAGTCATAATGCTGTAAAGTTATAAATCTGAGTAACATGGTGTTCAGCCTAAATCCTAATTTGGTTTAAACTTGCTAAATAATAAATAATATGAGATATGGTATCTTTCAATATGTATTTTGTATTTTTGAAAAGGATCTTTCAATCTGTTTAGAGTCTGTACTTTTTGTTTCATGACCAAGTTTTTCTTTCGATTGCTTGTTAAACACATCATGCATTGGGTTATGGTGCTAGTTACTATTGTTCTTTATTGTGTAAATTATTGTTACTATTACTAGGGATGAGAAGTCGCAGCTATTGGTTGGCATAAGGCGAGCAAATCGTCAGCAGACCACGTTACCATCCTCAGTTCTATCTGCTGATAGCATGCACATCGGTGTCCTTGCTGAAGCAGCTCATGCTGCTGCTAATCGAAGTCCATTCACTATATTCTACAATCCAAGGTTTGGATGATGTGTGTTCTTTCAGCTAGTTATATTGATAATATTATTTAGGTGTCTTTACTTGACTGTACTCCTATTTCTTCTGAATGTAGGGCATGCCCTTCAGAGTTTGTTATACCTTTGGTCAAATTCCAAAAGGCTCTATATGGGACCCAACTTTCAGTTGGCATGAGGTTTGGGATGATGTTTGAGACAGAGGAGTCCAGTAAGCGCAGGTAAGGTCTACATTTAATCATTATATCTGCTTGATACATCATTGTAAATGATATAGCTTGATTACGCAATAGCCAATGGTTAACCACCTTCTTTAAATTGTGCAGATATATGGGTACGATAGTTAATATTAGTGATCTCGATCCACTGAGATGGCCTGGTTCCAAGTGGCGAAATCTTCAGGTTGCTTAAAACATCTTTGGATTTTGCCAATTCCATTTGCTTTATGTTCTTATCCAGTATGAACAGTAGAAGAGGGTTTCGTTTGTGGGCTTGCTAGCTCAACAGTTGATTCTTATAGGCTTTCATGATTAACAGGTAGAGTGGGATGAGCCAGGGTGTTGCGACAAACAGAATAGAGTCAGTTCATGGGAAGTTGAGACTCCTGAAAGTCTTTTCATATTTCCTTCCCTGACTTCGAGTCTCAAACGTCCATTTCACCCTGGATACTTGAGTAAGTGTTCTTGTTTTGTGTTCCAGCAGTCTTGTTACATGTTTTTCTTATGACCTTCTCTTGCTTTCAGGTGCAGAAACTGAGTGGGCCAATATGATTAAAAGACCTTTCATCCGGGTTCCTGAGATGGGGCACATGAACTCTCTTCCATACCCAATGTCAAATCTATGTTCGGAACAGCTAGTTAATATGCTACTGAAACCTCAACTTGTTAGCCAGGCTGGAACATTATCTGCTCTACAGCAGGAATCAGCTGCTAATGGAGGTGCACTAGAAGATATGCAGGCCATGCAGGCGAAAATGAACCAAAAAAATCTGGCTTTTTGTTCTGAAGGTATGTCTCTGCAGAGTCAAAACCCTTCCCAGTTGATCACCACAGCTAAGTTTGGAAGTCAGACACCAGTTGGAGCCAACACTGACAAGACAAAGTTAGAACCTGATCTTTCAACTGATCAGGTAAGCCAGTTGAGCTCTACGGGACAGGGCAATGAGGAAAAACTGGCTAGTAGCCCTTATAACCATGCATTTGTCAACCAGAACCAGGGCCAATTACAAACTAGCCCACGGCCAATGCAGCAACCTATGGAATCATTACTCTACCACTCCCAACAAACTGATCTACCTCAGTCAGATTTTAATAGCGCAAATAGTTCACTTCCATCCATAGAAAATGATGAATGCATGTTTTACCAACCATTTGCTGGAATACTGAGATCACCAGGGCCTTTGTCTGCATATGGGTTGCAGGACTCTCCATCTGTTTTAACTGAAGCAAATAATTCTCGCTAACTTCAGTGGGTCAGGAAATGTGGGATAATAGCCTCAGTAGGCTTTTACCGCAAGTTGATCAGCTCACTTCGTCCCATCAAGACCTGTCTACCTTTAATTATATTCCCAACTCAGGCAGTTTGAGAGATTTATCTGATGAGAGCAACAACCAAAGTGGGGTTTATGGTTGTCCCTCTGTTGATGTTGGTACTGGTGTGGCTAATATCGTTGCTGACCCTTCTGTTACAAGCACCATAATGGATGAGTTTTCTAAACTAAAGCATGCCGAATTCCACAATCCTTCCGAATGTTTGGTTGGCAACTTGAGCTCGAGTCAAGATCTTCAGTCTCAGATTACCTCTGCAAGCCTAGGTGATTCTCAGGCTTTCTCCAGGCAAGAACTGGCAGACAACTCTGGTGGTACATCCTCGAGTAATGTTGATCTTGATGAGAGCAGTCTACTGCAGAATAGCTCGTGGCACCAAGTAGTTCCACCTGTGCGAACTTACACCAAGGTATGCAATATACTCATCCTTCTACCATCATAAATTTGTTATCGGCTGGTTAAGTCGGGTATCCTCACAAAATTTCTGACAGTGTGGTGATTGACTTGGATTTGGCTGACAGGTTCAAAAGGCAGGATCTGTTGGTAGATCAATTGATGTTACTAGTTACACAAACTATGAAGAACTATGTTCTGCAATCGAGTGCATGTTTGGACTGGAAGGATTGCTTAATGACCCAAGAGGTTCAGGGTGGAAACTAGTTTACGTGGACTATGAGAACGATGTCCTACTTGTCGGGGATGATCCTTGGGAGTAAGTAAAACCTTCTCTTCTTAACATGTTCCATTTGAATGAGCATATTCTAATGGCTAATTGCAAAAAATGCAGGGAATTTGTCGGGTGTGTGCGCTGCATCAGAATCCTTTCGCCAAAAGAAGTTCAGGAGATGAGCGAAGAGGGAATGAAGCTTCTAAACAGCGCTGCTGCATTGCAAGGGATGCATACCACTGTGTCGTAAAGACTGCTACATTGTTGAGGTGGTCTCGGCTTGATTGACCTGTAATCTTTGCCTATATATATATATTTTGAACTTACTAGTATCTATTCAAACTCAAAGCAAGGGGCCAGTTCATGTGGCCTCTAATGTACTTTAGGTGGAGTTGATGATGTATTCGTAACTGACTTTAATCAGTAATTCAGCATGGTCTGAAATTAGATGAAGTGAAACTTTACTAGTGTGATAAAGTTACGCATAATTGGATGTATATTCAATGGTGGAAAATATTATTTTAAAGTTAAATTGATTTTGTTTTCAACTTTTAGATGTAAATCTAAAGATGATTAATCATAATTCTTTTAATCAGTAAGATAATGCTACTAAAGCTATGCATATTGTTCCCCTCATTGTAATTTTGTTTTTAGTTTAACCAAAATATGGTTAACTCCTTTTGACTTTTGATTAACGTCATTTTTGATTAATCTCAATATAACTAGCTGAAAGAACACACATCATCCAAGAGAAATTCTTAGATGCGACTAACGTACCAGCTCACATATATGACCGGCCAATAACTACCCGACACGTGTTTATTTGTTTTTCCCACCTCAAACATGGTTGAAAGGAGAAAGAAGAAGAGAGATCGAACTGATCAACTATTCAGGCCAAAACCAAACCCTCTCCCATCTCGTCCTCCACCTCAATCCCACCCGAAGCTCTGCCTTTATCTCCGACGACCCAACGGAGCTTGAAGTGGAGGATGGATTGGGAGAGGAAGAAGATCAGAGTTTGGTTTGATCGGATACCTATCAGTTCGATTTCTTTCCGATCTCTTCTTCTTTCTCCTTTCAAGTTTCAACCATGTTTGTGAGCTGGTACGTTGGTCGCATGTAAGAATTTCTCATCATCCAAACCTTGGATTGTAGAATATGGTGAATGGCATGAGCTGGTTCAACAAGGACACTAATGTGCATGCTAGAACTGAGGATGGTAACGTGGTTTGCTGACGATTTGCTCGCCTAACGCCAACCAATAGATGCTACTTCTCATCCCTTGGGAGGTGGAGGTGGGCTGCTTGGCCTTCTGGGTCTGGCCTTGTTGGTTTTGACTCATCTTTTGGGCCATGTCCCCTTTATCGCTTTATTTTTTTGTTTTTATTTTTGCTTATTAGTTTTAGTTTGGTTAGTTGTTGAAATAAGTAACCATTTCTAATTTTCCATATGGCTGATGAGGGCGATGCCCTAGCAGATGTATTTTTTGGTTCTTGTTTTTTAGTGGTTAATGGTATTGGATACTGGTGGGCTATGTTCTAGAAAGCGCACACAGAGTGTCATGTTTGCTCTAATGAGACGGCGAGTTCTTTGCATCGTCAAATGGTCGCAGCCTCCTAGTGGTAAGATGAAACTTATGGTCACTGATAATTTCCAGTGACATCATAACCTGAAAGCTGATAGACATAGTAACTTATGGCTCTATATGAGCAATTTTTTTCCTAGTATGTCGCTAATATTGTAAAGCAAATAGAGTAGCCAATGATGGGCTCTTTGCTAAATGGTGCTTGCTAGAATTAAGGATGGCAATGGGTATGGTAAGGTAAGAGGATTAAAATACCATACCCATACCCTTTTACATTTCTCATCCTCGTACCCGTCCTCATCCTCGAAAATTAGATAATGGGAATTTCTCATACCCGTACCTATTGGAGATTACATTTTCATACCCGCCCCGATCCCCGTTAACAATTATGTATTAAATTATTATTTAAAAAAAAACGAAATATAGAAGTATGAAATTAAAATCAATACCAAAATAAATAAGTTTCATGTTTCAATCCAATAAAAATAAATACAAGTTTTTAAAGAGAATCATAATAAATATCTATTTATAAATTATATATTATATATATAATAAATTATATATAATTATATAGAAAAATATTTTCATCCTTAATGGGTGGGGATGAGGACGAATATCAAAATACCATACCCGTCCCGTACCCGATTTAAGAATCCGAATACTGAGGATCCCCATCTCCGTTACCTATTTATCCCCGTATATCTTCCCCATTAGGATCGATACCAGTGGGTACCCTACCCGCTGGGGATTATTGCCATCCCTAGCTAAATTGCATATATTTTGTAGACATACCTAATATTATTTTAAGGTGTTCTTATAGTATAAGGTTTAGACACAATGTCCCCCCTTGTATTATGAGATTTCGTTAATGGTTATGACATGAGAAATTTTGAATAATGACCACTTTTTAGTCACTGAATTGATTTTTAACCTTGGTTTTTTATTTAGTTGAATAATAACCATTTAAGAAGGCAAAAAGTCTTTATTATCCTTAGGGAACAACTCACTATCTATCGTGAGAATATTTTTTTAAAAAACTTTTTATTAATAACTCACACGCCCAACATATGTCAATAAAGTTTGAACCCGTGACCTCAAAGTTGTTAGTTAAACAACTTAACCAACCAAACACGGCTCATCGTGAGAATATCTTGCTTCCTTTTACTACAAGTTCTTTTTCACATAGTAAAAACTTAAACAACTATATTGATTTGAACATAATCAAGTTTCTTAATCGTTTGTCAATTTAAAGGTTAATTTCGGGGTTCGTCAAGAGTTTTTCAGATTGTCAATTTTTCATGCAATGTAATGATGATCATGTATGAAATCTATATCTTTGGTTTTCTGAATTCTATACGATCCATGTCGAAATGGCTACAAGCAACTCAGTATAACCAAAAGATAATACAATATTAGACAAACAAAAATTAGAAGGCACACGGATCATTACCTTATGATCCATTTCATCCATCGACGACACTTGCCTTTGTATTTCCAATACATTATTTGATTAACATTAATCATAGACACCGAGGAAAACAAAAACAAAAAGAAGAAGAAGAAAACGAACTGGATAATTTGTTAAAAGTTTAAACAATTTCACTCATGTCATCAACCATATGTTTAGTTCATCTTGTTGATTCATCATTAATCATCATGTGTTGCTTCTATCTATTTATCCTCTCTTGCAAAATAGAAGCCAAATCGCTCCGAGCTTCAAAATCTTCTCTCGAAATCCCTTTCACATACGCAAGATTCATAACGAGACATAGTATAGACTGAGTAGTACCAAGTTATCTAATTATCTATCGACATATAGAATAGTTTGTAATTTCGTATCCGTCATATATGAAGGGCATTCAATATATACTTTGTCTGCATAAATGTGTTAATTAAGGTTCTTTGTTCGTTGAATTGAAACACCAGAAATAATCATATGAATTCAGTTCAGTTGAGCAGTTCTAATAAGGGTTTACATGTGACTAAAAACCGGTCATTATTCGTTTTAGCCCCTGTATTAAAAAAGAAAAAGAAAAAGGGATTACAATATAAAAATGTGTTTTAACGGGTAGGATAAATTCCTAAACCCAGGCCCAATGAAACTCTTAGCTTCCTTCGTCCCCCTGTGTTCCTCAAAGTCTCTTCCACCCCACCTCACCTCACCTCACCTTTTTGCTTCAGATTCAAATCCCAAGCTCTCCCCTACAATCTAATCTCAATTCTCAATTCCTGATCCCGTACAAATCCAACGTTGGATTCTGAGGGCACGGTGAGTCCTCTGTTTTGTTTGTTTGTTTTCTTTGCGATTCCTGGTTTTCACGAAGAAGATGAAGTTGTAGAAACAGCTGATCCCAGGTTCTAGGACAATTGGTTTGTTAAGGTATGGCTTCTGATGTTTGTGTTTCCTCGATCATGGTCGTTCTGGTCGTGTACGGATTATTTTTATGTTCTGTACTGTACCACCCTCACTTCTCTTTTATTATTTTCTGGTATGTCTTCTTGGTGATTGTGATTATTGATTTTTAGTTCAGTGTAGTGATTGTAATTTTATGTAAATTTTACCGTGATTTTTTTATGTTTTGAGTTCGAATTGGTTCTGCAAGAATCGGTCAAATTTGATATCTTTTACTTAACTGTGTTGGTTTTGATCGTGAGGTGAAAATTTATTAACCACGAGGAGAAAAATCACCCTACGTGCTTAGGAAGATTCACAAATTGAATTTGATTACTATGTGATAGTGTGTGCTATATAATCTTGCTGATAGACTCAGACTTGGTATTGCTAAAGATTGCAACTTGATTGGGATTTGTACAGGCCAACGAGGAAGCGATCTACATCATGAAAAGGGAGAACATCAGTGGAAGTATTTCTAGCGAGGACATTGGTTTTTTTTGAAGAAGAAGCAAATGTGGACTCCGACGATGACTCAAACTATGTTGAAGGAGGTAACACAGGCGCTAATGTGTTCTCTAGGGAGAATTGGTCAACTGTCTTCTTGAGAGAAGAAGAAATTAGCCAACTTCAGGAGGATGATATTGCAGGAGTGTCTGCTCTCTTATCTATAGCGAGATCTGCTGCATGCTTCCTACTATGTCACTTTAGTTGGAATGTCAATAAACTGCAGGAAGAATGGTTTTCTGATGAAGACAAAGTCCGAGAAACAGCCGGGTTGTTGAGGAAGCCGGTATTCCTGCATCAAGTAGGTAGTGTCAATTGTGGAATCTGTTTTGAAGACTATGACTGTTCATATGATCAATCAGCCGATGGTGCTATTATCTCAGCTGCTTGTGGTCATCCGTTTTGTAAAGATTGTTGGACAGGTTATATTAGCACATCGATTAACGATGGGCCAGGATGTTTGATGTTGAGATGTCCTGAACCATCTTGTAGCGCAGCAGTTGATTGGGATTTGATCCGAAATGTGTTGAAAAACCAACATGATCATGAGATTGAGAGGTATAAGCGCTACCTTCTGAGATCTTATGTCGAAAAGCATAAGCAGATGAAATGGTGCCCTGCTCCGGACTGTCAGTATGCTATCAAAGTGTTTGACGAAGATTTGACTGGAAACGGGAACTGTTATGATGTTTCTTGCATTTGCTCTAATAGTTTCTGCTGGAATTGCGTTGAGGAGGTTCATAGTCCTGTAGGGTGTGACACTGTGCGAAAGTGGATTTTGAAGAATAAGGATGATTCTCAGAATGCACAATGGATTGTGGTTAATACTAAGCCATGTCCCAAGTGCAAAACACCAATCGAGAAGAACAATGGGTGTAATCATATGAGGTGCAGTCTGCCTTGTGGGCATCACTTTTGCTGGTTATGCCTCGGGCCACTTGGTTGCAAATGTAATAGTTTCCAACGAGCTGCAAACCAGAATGCGAAGAAGGAGGAAAGTCAGAGTGAAAGGGAGAGGAAGAGGCTAAAGATGAGTTTAGAGAGATACAATCATTATTATGTTCGCTGGGCAAACAATCAAGCTTCAAAGAAAAAAGCTATTGAGTCATTGCATAAGGTGCAAACAGTGCACATTGTGAAACTTGCTAGCAGATCAGAATCCTCACTTACCCAGATTAATGATTTCGAGTTCATTATACAGGCATGGAAACAGATAATTGAATGTAGGCAGGTGATCAAATGGACCTATGCATACGGTTATTACATACCCGAGGAAAATAAATATGACAAGAAGCGGCAGCTGTTTGAGTACTTGCAGCGCCAAGCAGAGCACAGTCTGGAGAGGCTCCACAAATGTGCCGAGACTGAATTGAAAGAGACCCCGTTGGAGAAGTTCCCAGAGTTCCGTCTAAGGCTCATACAACTGACAAATGTGACCGGAACTTATTTTAAGAAGCTGGTTACAGCCCTGGAGAATGGCCTCTCGGAGGTGGAGACTAGTTAGTTTATGTTGTTTCTACCTTGTCCTTGTCTATCCTTCGTATTTTCAGTACCCGGTAGTACTATCATCTGATTGAGAATTCAGCTGCTGCTAGCAAGTTATCAACTGTCTAGCAATATGCTGATATGCATCTCCAGTAGGATGTATCTCTCAATTTCCTTGTGGTTCCTTATCGTATAATCCTGTTTATTCCAACTATGCTGCAATAAATCAATCAGAATGTACTTGTTATATATACTATTTCAATCTGTTGTTTAGAACTGCCTACTGCATTCAAGCTTAGGACAGTTAACTGTGCAAGGTTCAAGTATGTATGGAAGAAATCGGCAGTAGTGTAGAACATTTTGTTTGGAAATGAAACATGCAGATATTCAGAATATTAATAAAGTCTAGTGGGTTTTATCATTAACGCCCGAGCTCCTCTTGAGATTTTACTATCTCAAAGAGATAACTGATGAATCCCCAATTCAAAACATTACAGATTATTACCAAAAAAAGATTAGGTAGTTTATGTGATATGTACAAGGTAATCCGGATCCTGTTTCCTTGTAGGAATAACCAAATTAGATCTCTATTGTTATTATTCTTTTCAAATAAGGAAAATAATATCACAATACCAACTGCAAGTAGGTATAAAATCATGCTTTCCTGATAAGACTCTTACATGTTCTTTTCTATACACCATAGAAAACAATACAACCAGCAGTGCTGGCTGGACAATCAGATTGAGAGAAAACGTGATCATCCAAACCCTTTCAGCAAACCTTCATAGTTGACACATATAAGAAAAACCTATTTTCTTCATAGTTGCTTGATGAATAAGAAATAAACTAGTGTACTTCTTTTCTTTGTGGGAAAAACAGATCCTAATCTCTGTGGGAGATCAATCCTTACAAGAGACGAATCTCTGAATTCTAGTCGAGTAATAATCATTACTTCCTCTCCCTCTCTATCTGCTTGTTTTCTCTTCCAACACAATCTATTAATCAAATTTTCTGTTCTTCAAATTGCACCAGGGCCATGGCTGAGAAGAAGATTGATTTGCAGGGTCTAGCCATGGCTGAGAATAACGTAAATGCTCAGGCTTTGGAGAAGGCAGTCCAGAACAAAGGTGAAGAAATCTCAACAGATGATCACCCCCTTGAGGTTTCGCCAAAGGAAGCTGCTACAGAACAAGGTCATTCTGTTGACGGGAATCATATAGAGAGCAACATGGTCAATTTGAAACCTTCTCAAGCAATTGAAGCAGCTCAAGAACCAACACCTTCTCAAGCAATTGAAGGATCTCAAGAACCAGAACCTTCTGAAGCAATTGAAGCCGCCCAAGAAACAAAGCCTTCTCAAGTGACTGAGGCCTCTAATGAACCAAAACCTTCCCAAGCGACTGAAGCCTCTCAAGAACCAGAACCTTCTCAAGTGATTGAAGCAGCTCAAGAAACAAAACCTTCTCAAGCGACTGAAGCCTCTCAAGAACCAGAACCTTCTCAAATAATTGAAGCAGCTCAAAAACCAGAGAAAGAAGAAAAGGGCATACACGGTTTTGATCTAAATCAAGAAGGATCTTTTGTTGGATCTGCTTCAACACCAGCAGCAGCCAAAGTGCTGTTTGATCTGAATGTGGTAGATGGAGAGGGTTTGGAAAACCAAACTTTGGCACCATCTGATCTTCAGGAATCTCCAAGGGAAGTGAATCAAAGCATGTCTGAGAGGCTGAATATTGACTTGAACCACTGCCATGAAGAGGGTGATGGTTTCATCACATCTCCACCTGCCTCACCACCACCGTCCTCGTCATCATCAGTGCTGCAGCCTTCTATGGAGGAGCACATTGATAAGAATGGCACAGAGGAGCCAAATATTCACAACTTTTCTGTACATGATGCTGCAGCTGTTCGTATTATGGGAACCAACGTGACGATTACTCCTGAAAGAAACAAAGATGGTGTTCCGGAAACTCTAAATCTGCCGAGCAACAGAAGGGCTCCTAAGCTGTTTGGGTTCAGTCTTGGTGGAATGGCTACGAGGGCCACTTGCTCTCCATCGGCTGTTAACGAGCCTCATCTGTTGCCCTTTTTCTGTACGAGTTCTACTGGTGGCTTGAAAAGGAAGGAACCAGAAGGTGGCTTAGAACCATACATGCCTCGGGGGAGCAATGGCAAGGAACCTAAGCTGTTTGGGTGCAGTCTTGACAGAAGGGCTGCGAGGACTACATGCTCTCCATCGGCTGTTGACGAGCCTCATCTGTTGCCCCTTTTCTGTTCTAGTTCTACTGGTGGCTTGAAAAGGAAGGAACCAGAAGGTGGCTTAGAACCATACACGACTGCGGAAAAGGTGGCCAATTCTAGTTCTTCTACAGACGGTGGGAAGGAACCAGAAGGTGACCAGGAAACATATGTAGCTGGGACAAAGAAGGCCCGTTCTTGCTAATGTGATCCATTGCTCTAACTAGGCCACTAGGGGTTAGGTGGTTGTGTTGTTTGTTGTGTCATGTGTAATTTTTGTAGGTGGTCTCAGCTTGATTGATCATACATCTGATCAACCAGCTTGATTGACATCTGATCTTACTGTATTCAAACTGAAACTTCAGTTGTAGTGGAGAAAATGTTAATAGTCGTTCAATAGGAGCTTAAGGTCGACTAGATATTTAAACAATGATGTATCTCCAATTTCAGCAATTTAGTCACTCATTCAAGCTCTACATTACAGTTTGTGATGCAAGAACCCCCCCTGTTGTGCTTCACAAACTGATCTATACTAAGTTACGAAAGTCGCTTCAGTCTTGGATTGATAGATATAACATATAGTGTGCAGACAGAGCAAACTGCTCACTGGAAAAGAAGGTAGCACAATGATTGGTAGACAATTTAGAGTGAAGTCCATAAAAGAAAATTCAATACTTCAGTTGTAACTTGGCAACTTTGAGGTCAAACAACAGCTAGCGATTCAATGTAATAGTGGCTTACAGCCCCAGAACTGAAAATGCTCGAGGTAGCTGAGTTCAAGTTTTTAAGGAAACTCAGACCATGATAACCAAAGAATACAACATATATTGAATACCTTAATAGATTCAAGAATGCATCAAGTTTAATTCTATCATTTCCTAACAACTCATTGTCCACAGAAAAAAAAGAAAAAGAAAAAGTTATCCCTATCACCAGTACAGAAGAAGCAATAATATAGCTTTTCAATTAGAGAATAGATTTCATCCTCTACCATCAGTTTGCAGTAGGGAAAACAAGCAATTGATGCCCTTATTGTGATATTGAAGGAATTTCATGACGATGTTAAAAGCAGTGTATTTCTGTGCGGAACAAGCAATTGATGTTAAGAGCATCATAGGTTTGTACCTATTGCAGTTTTTTCAGACCAGGACCCGATCATCATCATACCCTAACTGGTTTTTGCAGAACCGCGGACAAGTAAATTGACCCTGATGCAGTATCTACTCAACCACCCATTTCAGCTTTTTATATCCAAACCTCTCGATCAATCTGGTCAAGTCCTTTTTCCTTTCTTCATTAGCACAATGGAAGTTGTCTAACCAAAACAAACCTCCAGGCCTCAAGATCCGATCGATATCAAACATCAAGAACTCAAACTTCTCCGGCTTTCCACCAACATCCAATCCACTCGCAGCATGAACCAAATCAAACACATTATCATAGAAAGGAAATCTATGATCCAAGCTCAAGAACAGCGGAAACAGCCTCTTGCAGCTATAAACTCGCTATAAGGTGCATCAATGTTCAAAGTGTTGGTGATCACAGTCACATTCCTCTCCGCCATCCTAGCAGCAAAAGTACCAGACCCACCTCCAATATCAAACCCCACTCTCATTCCTCCACCTCCCAAAGCCAACACATCATCAATAACAAAATCGTTCTTGCTCCTAGCCTTAACAAATCTCTGCTTCTCGGCCCCGCTACCCAAATCAAAGCAACCCACGCATTCCCTACTCAACTTCTTACTACTCAAGCACTCAAAATTCTTACACCCTAGACCACTCCAAGTCACACTCTCAGCACTAACATTCTTCCAAAGCGAAAACGGGAAACTAGACAAACCAACCTTAGGTACTGTCTTGGCAAAGCACCTCCTCCGCGGAAGTGGCTCACATCCGCGGAGGATCAGCCTCTGGGCCAGACTCCAGTCATCGGGGCATGGCCCAGAGGCCTTGTAGCCCATGTACTGGGACAACAGCTCCGCGGATTTCTCGCAAGAGTGGCCCACCGAGGCCACCATTTCCGTGATCCCGGTTCTGGAGTCTTTCCGAGAGGGAGAGTGTGGTGGTTTAGGAAAGCTTTGAGCTCGTTAGGTGTGTTGGGGCGCGTGAGATCGACGCTGTCGTAGCCGAGGAGGTCCTTCTCCATCTGGGCGAGCTTCTTCTGCGAGGAGTCGATCTCGCGGAGGATGAGCGAGACCTGCTCGGAGATGAGGGAGATGTTCTTGTGGGTTTGGTGGAGGAGGAGGCGGTGTTGGTCTTTTGGGGAGTTGGAGGAGGAGGTGAAGGCGTAGAGGGCGAAGAGGTTGGTGGTGACGACGGAGAAGAGCATCAGAATGTTGACGGCGGAGGAGCAGAGGGTGGCGCGGCGGAATCTGGCGGTGCCGTCGCCGATCTTCAGAGAGACGGAGCCCATCTTGGAAGTGAGAGTTTGGAGTCAACTGGATGGACAGAGAGGGAGGGCAAGTGGGAGTGGAGTGAAGTTGGGGGAGTAGAGATTAGAGTTACTAAGTGAGATTTAGAGTGGTTAAGACACGGTGGCTTTTGTCACGGTTTTCTGTCGGTTCCGGTTGTAACGTGGCTCTATGAGAAAAGGAAAATGGCCAAAAGAGAATAACAGAAATATTGCGTAACTTCTATTGAGTTATGACGTAGAATTTATCGATCTTTTCAGGTTTTAAAAATTAATTTGTGTTTGAAAGCTCCCTTCTTTTTTCTTGTTACTAAAAATAAATTAAGATTCAACTCCAATCAATGCGTTATTGTTTATGTGTTTACTATTGTTTGAAGATGTTGTCAATGAAAAAGAAAGTTGTTTTGTGTAGGGCTGGGCACAGGATGAGATGGGTCGGGATTTGGTGAATCTCGTCCCGTCCTGAAAATAAAAAAACGGGACGGGAAAACGTTTTTAGAAATCTGTCCCGTACGTCCCGATCCCGATCGGGACCGGGATCCTGAAAAATTAACCCTCAATCAACAACTGAAAATATCCAAAATCACAAAAGCATTTAGGGATCGAATTTGGTTGAGAGGCTGGAGGGAGTGGAGTCGTATCATTTGGTTGAGAGTGAGATCGAATTTTCTAATGTTTAGGTTTTACTGTTTTAGATCAAATTGAGTGTGGTTGAGTGTATTGTAACAACATGCAACCTAAAAAATCAAATATAAAATGATTAAAATCAGGTATTCTAATATTACGGGATGAGACGAGATTTTTCGGGATCGTCCCGTCCCGTCCCGTTTCAACATTACTAACGGGACGGGATATGACGGGATTGCCATTTTCAAAACCTATCTCGTCCCGTCCCGCTAACTTTCGAGACAAGACCGGTACGGGATCGGGATTCCGGTACTAAATGCCCAGCCCTAGTTTTGTGTTTGCTGTTGTGGGACTGCCAAGAACGGAAGAAGAAGAGGTACATAGAAAAATTAACTGAGGGTAAAACAGAAAGTTTAATGACAAAAACATGAATATTGTGATTCACCGGGTTCAACCCCTGGCACGGAATTTAATTTCTTATTTCTTCTAAAAAAGAATAAAGGACCACTTTTACCGAAGAACAATTACGCAACCTACAAAACACCATTCCAGAATCAACAGATCGTCCAAATCTCTCCCAAAAGGCTGGGTTTATACCAAATGTTTAAAGCTCACATAAGGCGGAATCGACTAAACAAAGACAGGTAAACGTTCTTCCAGCAAGAATATGTAACGATCAGGCACGGCCATAGCCACTTTCGCACGTCAATGATGAGCCTTGGCTTGAGCTTTGGCAAGAGACTTGGCCTTTGACTAGTAATCACAAGACACAAGAGTAAGTGAGCATTTATACAAGCCAAACACTAGGATAACCAATACGCAAAACCAGCAAAACATGCAGACAGGGACTCATTCTCTTCCTCTTTTCTTCACAAGGCAGACCAGAGGAAAGAGATATATTTAGTTCCACAACATTGCTTCCATAGTAAATTCCTTTCGGATACGATTCCAATAGTTGTCTGATGTTTTTTCACAACTGAAGTTACAAATGTGGAGATAGATAAATGGAATTCTACAGGGTCTGTTGGTTTACTGATTCTTAAAACCAGTTGATGAAAGCAGGAAATCAAACCGAAAATCAGGACAAGTAGCGCTAGGACCTTAAAACCACAAGAAAACAGGGGTTTCCCTATTACTAATTTACACTAGACTGTAACACCGGAGAAATTTCCACACGAAAAGGTATGTAATCAAACAATGCAGTTATCTGAAGCATAAATTACTTGGAGCTAATCAAACGGCAATAACCACCGGTAATCTAATTTGTATCCAATTATTCACAGATACACTAACAAATTGAAGCCCTATATCGCACAGAAGTGAATTTTCAAGAGGAATATGATCACAATACAAGCACCAGATCTTGAAAAAAAAAAAAAAAAAAAAACAGAGTGAGAAAGAACCAAACCTTCAAAATTGTATGCTTCACGCTTCCGTAAACCACACCGAGAGTGACGGCCGATACACGAGCAACCTACAAATCGTTCAGAAATTCAAACAATCAAACAAAAATTCAACTTCATATTTCTCCAGAAACCAAAACGGAGGCTGAGATTTTAACGAATGAGTAAAACTACAAAGGTAAAAAAAGGAGTTACCAAAGCAAGAGTGCTCGTGCCGGAGTAAAGACCTGGAGGCGGCGCCATTGAACTTGATGATGAAGAAATCTGAGCGAAACCCTAATTAAATTGCAGTCGGTGGAGTCTGTTTTCTCTGGATCCACCAAAATAGTTTTTTTCTCTAACTTCTCGGGTAGGACCCGAAAACGTGGCGCCATCTGGCGCTGTTTCGAGCCACGTGGACACTACCTGGTAACGCTACGACGTCGTTTTCAGTATAACGAAAAATAAGATATCTTGGGGAAGAGAGAAAAGATTCGGATTTCGCGGAGAAAATCCAGCGCAAAAATGGGAGCGTCATCTTCGTCGGAGCAGTCGGTTCCGATCGAGCAACGAGAGGCCGAAACCCTAGCTGCCTCCACCGGAGCTCTCTCCACGCTCCAGAAGTGTTTCTCTAACCTCGCCGATCCTCAGTCCAGCGCTATCCCCACCGACTCTCTTCAGGTTCGTTTGAAAATTTGACTTCAGTTTCTATGCTATCTGTAACTTTTATATGCTTCAGTTTTAACTACGGTAACTTTTTCCAGCAATGCTTTCGTTTAAGTTACGAGAATCCGGTGACCGGAGCTTTTGAAATTCCGGATTCATTTCCGGCGGTGCTGGATCAGCTCGGATCGTGCGTAGTGGACTTGTTTTTCGTATCGGAGAAAGGTGGAGTGAGTTGGATTGAGCTTGTTAGAGGCTATAATAGGTGTTGTGCTAGGAAGCCTTTGTCTATGTGTGTTACTACTTTGCTTAGAGTTTTTACTGTGACGCTTAAGAAAGCTGGATTGAATTGTAATTTGGAATTTGAGACATGTGATGATGATTGTAAGATTAGCGGGTGGCTCATGCCTGTGGATGTGGTTATGCTTCTTTGGATGTGTTGGGGGATGTCTTGGTGTTGTAGTAGAGAGTTTTCGAAAGAGAAGGGGAGTTTGTGTCTACCAGATGTTAAGCATATTGTGTTATCGGCTGTTGAGTCGTGCGGTGAAGGTGATAGTGGATTGAATGTGTGGGAGTGTGAGGTTTCGGGTTTGGAGGTACAACTTCCTGTGGGGAAGTTTGTTAGTTGGTTATGAAGACAGTGCCTAGTCTCCCTGGTTGTTTTACAGAGTTTGTGTATGCTGTACTCAAACATTCTGCTTCTGAAGAGGTATCTGATCTTCGTGGTTTAATACATTGTTCATGTTTCCGTTTCTGTTGGTACTTCATTATCGTGATGCTTTGCCATAAATATCATGTGTTTCAGTTCATTGATTAAAACTTTGTTATGACATAACTGCACTCATGACAATGGAAGTGCTGTATTCATTTGGTACTAGCTTATAGAATGATGAACTAATTAGTGAAGTCAGGTGGTTTAGTTTTTGTTGTCCTTATCCATCAACTTGGATGTTTCTATTATCTGATTGGAAATGGTTTCTGATGGCAGGCTAGACCGGAATGTTCGACTTCGACAGCTGCAGATAGTTCGTCAACTGGGGCATGCGGTTCTGATCTTTTGTCCCCTGGAATAGCATGGGCTATTTCACTCACACTAACAGGCCCGCTAAGTGAAGAGATATCAAGGGCATGCTTCCCTACTGATGCAAATGCAATAAACAATGACCTACTTTACAGGTTTGCCAATTTCTTTCCTGATATTGCATTCTATGAATTGCCTGCTCATTTGCATCCACATCACTCGACTCTTCTGGATGTTTTATGTAACACAGTTGCGACCAAGGCATTAGTTTCAGAGTCGCCACACTAAAATAATTCTCTCCCATTACAATCAGTTACAGGGAGGTTGCAAATTATTCGAATCAGTATGTGAGAAAAACTTTGAGAACCTTCTTCCAAAATTAAATATTAAAAACCATTGTGCTGATATTTCCTTCTTCAGTAACTTTTGTACTATGTTCCATACTTTTCAGTTCGAGTATTGTCTATTTAGCATCTATGGTATAATATGTAGGTCGCATCTTCATGGGAGAGGGTTGAACAGGTTCTGGTCTAATGTTCAAGGTTACCAAGGTCCACTGCTTGTTCTGATTTCTGCAACCTCAGAAGATGGTAGTGCCAACAAAAGAAATTGGATTATAGGTGCTCTCACACATCAAGGATTTGAGAATAGGGATCTCTTCTATGGAAGTTCAGGAAGTCTATATGCTATAAGTCCAGTCTTTCATGTGTATCCACCCACTGGTAAGTATAGTGCTGCATTTCGTTTCATAGAAATGGCTGAATATGTCTGTGCAACTAACCATGTAAAGATCTCTGATCAATGACAGGAAAGGAAAGGAACTATGTGTATAGCCATCTCCATCCCACTGGCAAGGTGTATGAGGCGAAACCGAAGCCTGTTGGTATAGGATTTGGTGGAAGTATCAGAAATGAGAGAATTTATGTGGATGAAGATTTTTCTAAGGTCACCATTCGCCATCATGCAGCTGACAAAACTTATCAGCCTGGCTCCCTCTTTCCTGATCAGGTATAGTCATAATCTTGCAATGAGTATGGACATAACTATCTAATCCTTGGATCATTTGATGTTGTGTCAAGAAAGAATGACTTACAATGTAACAAAACTTTGATTGGTACAACTCAGGGCTTCCTACCTGTCGAAGCTTTGATCACAGAAGTTGAAATTTGGGGACTTGGTGGGAGAGGCGCAAAGGAGGTGCAAGATTCATATAAGAATAGGGAACAACTTTTCACTGAGCAAAGGCGAAAGGTAATCAACCTACATCATACTAGGTCAATATATTGCATCTTGAGATTTAACTCACTCTTTTTAACTCTGTTTGCTTGTATCTTTTTCCAGGTTGACTTGAAAACATTTGCAAACTGGGACGATTCACCTGAAAAGATGATGATGGACATGATCTCCAACCCCAATGTAATTCGCCGGGAAGACCGCTAAATGGCATCATGTCTGTGATCTGTATTTTACTTTTTGGCTGGTCAAAATGTAACTTGTATTTACAACAGAGATCGATCTTGTTGGGGCAAATGATGATAGCGTTGTATATCAATGGATAATGTGTGTAAAGAAACTCAATGTGTGTCTATAAACAGTTGCATGTTGCAATTACAGCTTATATGCTTTTACAGAACTCGCTGTATTTATCTATTCGCAACTAAAGCTGTGCATATGATAGGGATTAATATATTTGACCAATCCTTGGAAATTTGTTTTTGGAACAAGATTAATGAATTGATGTGCAACCTACAAGTATTGCCTCGTCTGATCTAACTCTTACAAGGTGATCTCATCCTCTGAAGTCACTCTGAAATCACACGACGGTACAAATCAAACCAGACCACAGCCCATAACTGTTCTAAATTGATTAGCATCCCAGCAGACCTCAAAGTACATTAGTTTTATGATAGTATTAAACCTTCAATGGGTATTCATTGTGGGATGGAAATATAATTATTATAATTCATGCATTGCATACAATGGGGTTAGAACTGAGTGGTTTATTTCTGGATTTTAGATTTTTTCCTGCCTTAACTTACATCATGCCAAACAATGTCTTTGAGGTCAAAACAATGTCATACTGTGCGAGTCTGCGGATTTTAACAAGAATCAAATATGATCAAATGCTTCCACAACAAAAATGGATTGAAACATAGAATAATGTTCCCTTTACCAAAGGAAACAGCAAGGCTGACCAAGGAACTGCTCCCATAGATCAAGCAACATAGAGGTTACTGCTTCTTCTCTTCTGCTTTCCTAGGCTGAAACAAACAACACATGGTACCGTGAGAAAAAGAGTACATAGCAGACAGACAGTTTGAGGCCTCAGGCCAAAATGAATGTAAGAAGAAGATAACCAAAAGAAAGGCCTTCCATCCCCTTAACGACATTGGGAGGCTGCAGATAGAATAGGCTGTGGAATGATCGTACAATACATGTAGCCACAACTCGCAGACAGAAGTTCCCTCTAATCATACAATAGAAAATGTAGCATCACAGTTAATGACTCGTCAAACATCCTATGACCTTAAGTTCCATGAATCACAAAACTACGGGATAGATGAGACAACTACAACAATTCCAGACACGACAAGGCCTCTGAAGCAGTGGCAGTCATAGTGATTATTACGATTCTTTCTAAACACTCAACTACGACATCCTAACTTCTTAATTTCACTGGACAACATCTGCAGACTAAATATCAAATTATCTCATTTTCTGACTTTGAAAATTCATTGCACAAAAATAGGGTCGAGAATTTTGAGTTCCGTAAACTCACGAACTACTTAAAAATCACAATTTGAGGCTGGAAAGATTTTGGTGGGAAAACAAGAAAATGCGATTTCG
The DNA here is from genome assembly GCA_010134655.1 of Fragaria nilgerrensis. NCBI lineage: Eukaryota > Viridiplantae > Streptophyta > Magnoliopsida > Rosales > Rosaceae > Fragaria > Fragaria nilgerrensis. Next base: position 33,061,844 of record CM020978.1, read on the forward strand.
GCCAAAAAACCGTGTGCAATATATAGCCCACAGTTTTGGGTGAAAATCAACTTCTCAGCAAAGTTTAGATTTTGAGTGAAAGACACTCAGTGATTCATAAAAACCAATCATATTTGGTGCACAAGTGATCAGACCCTCGTAGTCACAAGTATTCACCTTGTTTAGCTTCAGCTCAAAACCTAAGCTTACATCAAATATGGATTCAACCTCAAATTTACAAATATGAACAGTCACATAACAATGAATGACAACAGCTGGCTGAAAATCATACTCAAATTCATGTATCAGACTCTAAGTTTCTTTCATTCAACATTGCACACAACATGTTCGACGAAATGCCACAGTGAGCTAACAGAAGCAAAATCAACAACAGGGCAACAGAAACACGCACCTTGGTACCAGGCGCCAACTGGGTGAGCTCCTCGGCCGAAATAAGCACCGGCCAGGCCTCGCCGGCGTCGCGGAACATCTGCTCCGTCTCAAGCATCCGACCCTTTTCAAGAATCATGGTCCGAATGCTCTGGGCCGGCGTGGCGGTGGCGTCGAAGACCTCCTCGACTCCGTTGGCGAAGGTGACGGTGATCTTGGGAGGCTCGTCGTCGGTGCGGCGCTTGACTTGGACGGCGCAGCTGGGATTGGACTCTTTGGCCTTGGGGGCGTTGCACTGCGCCAAGAACTCCATGCACGAAGCCGTGCGTGGGTCCAACGCGTTGAACTCGATCCTCACGCGCGAGAGGAACTTCAACATTTTCTCTCTCTCTCTCTCTGAATTTGGAGTGCCGAAGTTCTGGTGAGGGAGTGAGGAGGTAGAGGAGAAAGACACAGATGTCGTGGGTTTTAGCGTTTTAAGGGTTAAAACCGAAAATTGGGCCGGCCCATTTATTTTTTCTCTACTGTTTTGCTGAATTTTAATCTTTATGCTCAAACTAGTTGCTCTTTTTTTTTTTTGTGGAGATGAGAAGTTTTGTGTTCGACTCATAAATGATTATTAGTTGTATATACAAGAATTTAGTAATATAAGTTTTAGCAATACAAGAAAATACGAAACTTCTTTATAGTTTATACAGTAGTAAAAGACATGAGAATTTTTGACAATACAAGAAAGCATGATACATTTTTAGTTTGTACAATAGTAAGAAATAATCAGTCAAACACTGGCTGCTTGTATAAGGCATAAAGCACAAGTACTCTTATTTCTTAAATAGGCAAAATGCATAGACAGAACAAAGATCACTCATGAGGAAAATGTCCAATAGTCCCAAGTCTAAATAATCCAGATTCTCAAAAGGGCTAAAATGCGAAGACAAACTTTTTTAACGTAACAGTCCCATGGGCCTTGAACCAATGTGGCAGTCACTGATATTGAAAGCAATGCTACAGCCTGCATATGAATTCAAAAGTAGAAGGCAGTACTAGTTCTTTAAGCTGCTGAGTAGCTTGTTTTCTTTCTTTCTTTTCTTTCCTCTCCGCAATACTTCTGCTACCATACTGATACCTCCGGTCATAAGAATACCACCCTCGAACAGGATGGATAACAAGTTTTTCTAGTTCAGCAGCATTCTCTATCAAGTATCTGACAAGTTCGAAATCGCTGGTACGACCATGATACTCTGCCACTGCCACTGCCACTACCCTAAGGTATTGATGGGAGTGTTTGGGAGCTTGCTTAATCTCCAAATCTCCAAAATAACATGAAGAGATAGTCGCAGCATCAAGGAAACAATTTAGTGGATCGAACGAGAACCAAGAATATTAAGTTACTAACTACGTACCATACAATAAAAACACTTGCACTATTTCATCATCTCAATGGATAGTCACATACTTGCAGCAATTGGAATGAACTAAATCCAATCCCAGGAAATGTCGTACTAACATTTAGAGATTATAGATATGGTCAGTGGCAGAGCCAGGAATTCATCTTGGGGGGTTCACATATAGAGTACCGACCTTAAAAAAAAAAAAAATGATCATTAGATCGTATAAACTGAATTATTGTATCATAAGTTAAAAATTGAAAACACAATACATAACACTAACATAAAATTCTGACTTAAAAATAAAAAATAAACATAAATACTTCCTGACTTAAAAATACTGTCTAATATATAGGAGAAGTCTGTGACAAAAAATATAGAGGACTTTTAGTCCCAATAGCATTAGAATTATTTATTTAATATTATTTTGATTTTCTTATCCTATTTTTATATTAATTATGATTTTTTTTATGGGACAATGCCCATTAGCTCTAATTTTAAGAATTTTATTCTCACTAACAAAATCAGATTTTAAAATTCCAAGAGCCAACTTAGGCCCAGTTTGGGAACGATTTTGAAACTGCTTTTGAGGTCAAAAGTGATTTTGGGACAACCTGAGGTGTTTGGTAACCACCCGTAAAACTGATTTTAGAGGAATAGATTCTCTTAAAAGCGGGTTTTGGAGAAGCAAGGTAAGAGGTGCTTTTGCGAGAATCAATCTCAGAAACACAAAATGATTAAATGAATATTTCCTAAATCTTATTTTGCCTTTTTAAAAACAGTTTACCAAACATCTCAACTAATTCTTCTCACACAAGCAATTCCAGAAGCAATTCTTCTCACAGCACAGTTGTCCCAAACTAGGCCTTAAACAATTAAAGACCAATATATCTTTAATGGATTAAATAAACTACAATAGATCATTATAAGAGCAGAAAAACAATCATACCTTTAATGAATTAAATAAACTATAATAGACAATTATAAGAGTATATTATAAAATAAAATTTTTATAACCGGATTCCCACGACCAATGACGTTGACCGGACTCCGGGGGCGATGACCGAACTTTGGGGATCGTTGACCGGGCTCTTGGGACCGTTGACCGGACTCCAGGGGCCGTTGACCGGGCTCCGGCGACCGTTGACCGGACTCCGGGGGCCATTGTGCTTTAGTTACTTCTAACATGTCCCTATTGGGGGCAATATGCCCACCTATGGGTCAGTAGGACCTCCTACAAAGGGCAGTATGACCACCTATTGAGGTAGTAGGGCAGTATGACCTCCTACTAGGGTAAGTAGGGGCAGTATAAACTCCTACTGGGGGCAGTAGAAACTCACCTACTATGGTCAGTAGGGTCAGTATGCCCTTCTACTCTTCGGGTCAGTAGGGCCTCCTAATAGGGGTAGGACCCTGGAACTTACTGTATGCTTCAGTCACATATAACATGCCTATATTGGGGCAGTATAACCATCTATTGGGGTCACTAGGACCTCCTATTGGAGTCAGTATGACCTCCTACTAAGGCAGTATGACCACCTATTAGGGCAATATGACCACCTTTAGGGCAGTATGACCACCTACTGGGGCAGTAGGGGCAATATGACACCTATCGGGAGCAGTAGGACCACCTACTAGGGTCAGTAGGACCTCCTATTGGGGTCAGTAGGGGCAGTATGACCTTCTACTCGGGTCAGTAGGGCCTCCTACTGGGGCAAGTAGGACCCTTGAACTTAAATGTGCTTCAGTCACATATAACAGGCCCCTATTGGGGGCATAACCATCTATTAGGATCAGTACGTAGGACCTCCTATTGGGGGGTAAAGACCTAATATCAAAGAGAACAAGCATGGAGACTCGAGTGATTAGAACCTAATATCACCTAAGTTCTTTCTCATACAGGATTTCATCACCACAGGTTACAAGAAAATCCTAGAATAGGTATCAGAACCAAGCATTGTAACTCAAATATGGCCACCACTATATCTATCAAGATAATACATCAAATGCACAACCCTAGAATAGGTATCAGAACCATCTATTGGAAATATGTCATGAATATTGAAAGTACTAATCCAAAAGCACAAGATACTAATCCCGGATAGCTCAAATTTGCAACCCAATTCCATATCATAGAGAATCAGAGACGATGAAGTGATGAACATAAATAATTATACCACGTATGTATATAAACACACACAAAAACACATGTGCTTTTGTATAAACAAGTTTGCATATGCAATTTACATTATGTGTGTGCCGTAAACAAAGATTCAAGATCAATCTAATCCTTTCATAGCAATTCCCCGTATCCAACTAATTATTCTGGGCACCAAAGTTCAAACTCTAAGCTTCCGAGCTCAAAAATCATCCATCATTATGATTATGCAGGAAAAACAAAAATTCAGTTCCATACCAAATCCATTGCCGGCACCATGCACGCCACGCTCTCCTAACTCGGCACCATCAACGGCGGCTCTGAATTCACCGCCCCGGCGTCACCGTTTCTACTCCGACATGTGTCACGAGCTCCCCGCTCCGGCGAGCGGTGATGTTTGCCGACTCGGTCTTCCTGGTGCGGCCACAACCGCGGTGGGAGGGCTGGGAGATGCCGACGTTGGCGAAAGGCACCGACGAGAGTAGCGGGGCGGCTCCGACGACAACAACAGGGGTTGAGGTACTGGCCGTAATCGAGATTAGAGTAGCCGACGTCAGGCTCTGCTGGTGCGGCGAGAATTTGACATTCCTAACGGCGTAGTCGTGGCTGTTGAGCACTGAGATCGGCGCTCGGATGGACTGGACGTCCCAAACCTTGATGGACTTGTCGACAGAGGCGGTGACGATGACACAGTCGTCGTACTTGTTCCAGTGGCAGGAGAGGATATCGAACTCGTTCGCCGGGATGGTCATGGTGGATCCGGCTCACACACGTCCTAAATGCGTGCGGTTCAGCCGCCGGAGGCGGAGGCGAAGACTTCGGCGTGGCGGGGGTTCCAGACGGCGGAGTAGACGCAGTAAGCGTGCTCGTCGACGGTCTAGACGGAGGCGCGGCGATCGACGGTCCAGAGCTTGACGGTGTCGTCCCATGAGGCAGTGAGGAAGGAGTCGTGGCGTAGAGAGAGATCTGGAAGAGAGAGAGAGATCTAAACGGGGAGAGATAAGAGATTGAGGAGGGAGGGCAGTTTTTCATAATAATAATAGAAATGCTGGAAAATTGTTAGAGGGAACAAATCACTAGAGTGTATAATGTTAGTGGGAATTTAGATTCTTATTTTGTTAGTAGAAAAAAAATCTCTAAAGTTAGGGTTAGTGAGCATTTTTTTCTTTTTTATTATATAAAAAACGTGTGGTGGGGGGAAACGTGGGAGCCTGGGAGATGTGGACTCCTTGGTTGGTGGGGGGAAACATGGGAGCCTGGGAGGTGTGGACTCCTTGGTTGGTCTGACACTCTGATTTAAGGGGGTTCAACCTTCTATATACATATAATTATAATTATTTAATTAAAAATTTATCTATTCTGACTGAATCTGCCGGCAGAGAGGTCCGGACCTCACCAGGCTTGAGTACTGGAATAGAGCAAGGGCAGCCTTTTCTTTAGTAACTTGCTTTAGTCGCTAGATAATTGCATTCCCGGATACCTCGGTCTCTGGATATGGTAGAATTGTCAATTAACATTATTTTACAATCAACAAGAAAATGAATGACATTACGAAATAAACAAGACAGTGAGAAAATAGGCACATCACATATGCACGCCCTACTAAGAAAAACAATCAAGGATAATCGAAGATAAAGATCCACCAAGGTACTGAAGAGCTAGAAGATACCAAGTTAATTTTAGCAAGATTATGTACCTTCAATACAAGTTTGTGCAAACAAGGAGATGCTCTCATGAAAGAAGCCAATTGAAGACAGCTATTGTCACGTTCCTTCAATCCTAGTTCCAATGCTTAAGATTTACGTATGTAGGAAATACAATTTCATCATTGTTTAGCTGAAAACCAAACAAAGGGATAAGGCCCTAACATAATCCAACAAAAGGAAATCAAAACCAACACATATAACTGATATAACTAACCACAAATTTGCTCAGTCTGAAAACCTCTAGCTGAGAAAGCTGAGAATCACACTGTCCAACTGAAAGTCGGCGGGAAGAAATGGAGACCTCAACAAGCTGTGGCACATTCCTAAGCAGCAACTTAATCTCCTCCCCACCATAACTAAATGAAACAAGGTTTACATCACAAATCTCATGCTCGCAAGACCGGAATGTTCATGTATGTTCAAGTATTTCAAGGCTATCGATGGACTGGTGACTTTAAACTACGCAACCTCACAGGGCCAACCACTGTTAATCGCTCAAGAACAGGGCAGTGAGACAATAAGAACTCCAGAACTCGTCCAGTAAGTCCTGTAACATACCTGAAATCTAAAGCTCTGAGGTACTTCGAGCCACTGAATGCACTAATACAACTATATACACAAGGGTGTAGATATGAGTTTATAGAACAAGTGATTCACAGGGGTCTGCTATGTCCACATTTAAAAGTTGGTACGAATGGGAAAAGTAATAAAATCCGCCTTGATCTCGTTTGCACCACGCAAAACCCTGTCTTTATAAATGAGCAACTCAGAGCGTTCGACTCTGTTTTCCAATGCGAATCGAACCCATGTATAAATGGAACTGTCAAACTTGGGATTATTATTTATTTCGGCATAACCCTGAGCAGTTTGATAGTTGGGCCTCTATGTTGTTTCACTACAACTATTCACCCAATTCAAGTACCTATCAAGTTCCGACTCTATTTCTACTCGTCTGAATAAACGACGTCGAAAAGAACGTCATGGTGAAAATCGAGAGTGGTAACGAAGGTCCAGATATGGCGCCATCGAGTAGACAGAACACTCGTAGCTGCTGCTTCCTTTAGGTTCAACAGAGACACTGTACTAACTAGAAGATCATTTGGCAATGGCACTAATTCTGTCCACCGCTAACCACCAAGTTTTGCTCTCCTCCTAAAAATATAAACCGTAGAAGAATCAAAATGACAAAATCATGAAACCAATTATTAGCGATCAAAGAGCACTCTGATCGCTCGGAAAAAAAATGCAAACTTTGACATATAGATCAAGGTTTACCTCCTCAGGCTGAGCGACATGAGAAGCTATAGGACATGGAGTCCGCCGTTGATCACTCTACAAGGAAAAGGAGCGGTTTGAGGTTTGAGTTTTCCGATACGAATTTGAGGGGTTCGTTGCGAGGAAGCTAAACACATAATGACGTCCCAAACTCCCAGTACAAGAGAATAAGAAACCTAATGGGCCTTAAGTTGGAAGCTCTTTGCTGATATGTGGGCTCACCTTTGGGCCTGGCGAGTGATGATTACAAGAAAGTAAACTAGTGTTGGTTCATTTCCAACAAAAAAAAAAAAAAGTAGCGTTGGTCATGAGAAACTGAGAATGTCTGAACAGACTGAAAATATCAGTTGGTCACCCACCTTCGTCCCTTTTGATTGAAGCAACCATCAGTGTTCAGAGAGCTTGATATTCAGTTGTACTCACTACTATCCTCTGATGATATAAATGGAATAGAAAGGTAGCACTAACACGGTAAGAGGAAAACCATAACGATAGTCAGGGCATACAATTGTAAACTAGGAGGAAGAAGAAGAGAGATGAAACCAAAGCCAAAAGTGACAGAACAAATGTATGGCTGCCGCAAACGATAAGAGTGAGTATGATAATAAATTAAACCAATTTTGACAAAACCAAATCTGAAAGAAATTTGAGCCACACTAAGGGCTCTATTCAGAAGGGAAAATGTACATACAAGCACTACATTAGCTACTTATCTCCCTATCGAATTTCATTCTCTTACTACTCTGCACCTCAGGGACACGACTACCCTGCTGTTGAAAAGACGCATCATGTTGGAATGAACAGTTCACTCCATGGCGGCATCCCCTCGAACTATTGAAATATATGCAAGGCTTCATAATCTTAGGCTTTGGATCTCTAGATTTGTTACCATTAAAGGATTCTTGGTTTCCTGAATGATGACTACGATGATTGCTGAATGGTGGAAAGGAGTCTTGTCTATCCCCTCCATGTTGTTGAATCAAGCTTTTATAATAGTTGATATCCTTTGCTGGTGGTCCAACAGCAGGTGAGGAAGAAACTGGAACAGTTGATAACAAAGATGGATCAGAAAGATGTCCCATTCCACCCATATTTGCTTGAGGATAAAAATGTCCACTTGATGGAGCGGTTGACAAAGGTGTGATACTTTCTGCGTTATTAATGTGAAGAGGGATTCGATCTGATGAACTCATGGATGGTGATCTAGTCACTGCCTGTGGATCTGTAACTAATTTCTCAATCATCTTGGGTTGCTCAGAATCTTAATCAGCAATTCATGGTCAATGTTTCCTTGCTCATTGTTGCCATTCATGATTGCACCAAGGGCAGCAGCTACGACATTCGGTTCTAACCCTATAGGGGCCCCAGCTGTTGGCTTGTTAGAGGCCATGAGATCCCTATTACTAGCTGCATTGCTTTGAGATTGGGCAGGAGGTCCATGCATTGATAGGAAGGATGGTGAACTTGTGGGAATCTTAAACGGCACCATCAATTCAGATGATGTAGCAATTGCTACATCTTCCTCTTCAATAGGAGTAATAGGTATCGAAAGAGGTTGTACATCATTGTGACTAGACTCCTCCACATCTATAAAGGGGCTGCATGGAAAAGAATGACAAGTGGGTTAGTTCAACGGTGGGGAAATCCAAGAAGCATGCCACAAGAAGATAAAAAGTAAGAACCGAACTTGGGAGGAATAGCAGACGGTCGTGGATAAACTGCTTCCAGTACTCGTAGCTCTCTCTGATTTTCACTCTCCACCTCTTTGCTTTCTTCCCCAGCAACAACTTGCCAAGCAAAGTTCAGTGCAACCTGTTAAAAACTAGTATTATGTATCAAGAATCTCAAAATGAATTCAATGCCCTAAATATTACCGACACCGCAAGGTAAATGATCAAGATTAAAAAAAATAAAAATAAAAAAACTCAATACAAGAGTTCATGTTTTACCCTCGGAGGGGTTTTCCATCTAATTAGAGGAATTTGAGACAAGTCAATCTGTAGCTGATTTGCTGGATGAGCACTCTCAAAACCAGGGGGCAGATTGTCATCAGAGCCTGTTCCAGATGAATGTGACAACCATGATGTCTTTGCCTGGAGGTGATCTTGAGCACTCAACCCAACTTGTGATGGAGATTCCTCCAACAGAAACAACTTAACCTGCATAAGAAATGGTAAAGAAGCTTAGTACAGACTGTACCGTATCTGTTTACAATACTTTTAAAATCATCAGGCCTTAGCATCATTCTTTATTCACTCCTTCACAATATGCACAAGCAAACTGAACCGATGACTAAAAGTTTTAAGCAAACTGTAAACATCCAAGTGGGAAGAAAAAGGATCAGAACGAATGAGAAGGTAACGCAAAGTTAAAAAGACTACAGAATGCCGTAACCAGAAACAAACTATACCATGATAACATGCATCACTCAAGTAGTTCTCAAAAGAAAAGAAGGTGATTTCATTCCTAACATACAAATCTCTTAATTCAACAGTGGTGGAAAAGATTTGCATATAAACTTGATAGAGATTTGCAGAACTACTATAGGCCAATAAACCAGACACCATGCCTTCCCATTTATAGCAAGAGATAACCAACTGCTCAACTATAGTATGTGATATTTCAGTGAAAACATGGTCACTGACCGCAGACTTAGACGGACAGAAGTGGCTGATTTATTACATTAAATTCCTAAGCAACAGGACAATGTTATAAGCTAGATAATGCATTCTCAACTTCCCTCATGACATTTGGCATCTCAAAACAGAAAAGCTAAAAATGAATCTAGATGTCAAGTTTCACATTTCACCCTGGCATAATTCAAAGCTCTTCCACAGAAGTAAAGATCTGACACCTAACAACATTCAGAAATCAGCATTCTTTCAACCATGATAGAAATAAAAGAAGCAAAACTATAATGGCATAGAAGAGTCAGAGTTCTCTACCACCAGTCCAATGGTAGATAGGTGAGGTTAAGGGAAGGATCAATGGACATGCTGTGAGAAGTTCACTTGGAGAATGGGGCTTAATGGCTCATTTAGCTTTATCCATTACTGATAAGTATACCTTACATCCAAATTATTCTTTGAAAACCTCAATCCAGACCCTGCATCTCTCATGTAGACCACATTGCACTTATCAGTAATATACTTTTTTCCCTCTGCATAGCCAATTATTAATCAACATTCTCAAGCTCCTTCAAATTTCATAACATGAATTTGTAATCTGCTTTATGTTTGACTATACTCGCCATTGCATATGCTAATCTGTTTAAAATTACATTGAATGGCTATCTTCAAAACGTCTCCAAAAATGGTTTCACTGCTAACATTTTGCAGATAAGAGTGAAGTTCTATCTACTCTCATTTATAGTCAAATTCTTCTTCATGAGTTGCAAATATTCTAGACGTTTAAGCCACCTTGTTCCAATGTTCATCGTCCCTCTAATCCAATTGCCTTTAGCACTATGACAATTGACTATTTCATTAAAACCCCCGGATAACAAACTCGTTTCAATTAAAGAAAATCGAAATATAGATGTTTTGTCGCCCCATCTAAGAACTTCAAATAAGCAAGCAATAAGTCAAATAATACATGAGATCTGAGCTCCAGAGTGAATGCAGCGTCATTGGAAAGGTTTATATCATTGTCTTCAAACTTACAAATTACAGCCTCAATCAGAGAACACCTCTACAACACTACAGATTCACATGCAAAGCCACTGAAACTGAACCACTTCAATCTGACCATAACAATCAGCAAAAAAGGGCACTTTTTTCTACAAACTTTCTTCAGTTACCAAATTCATTCATGCAAATATTGCGAAACCGTTCTACAAACACATACACTAACTCAACAACACCGTGCTCGCATCGAAATCATAAATCACAGTCATAAGAAACCAATAACACAAATCATGCCAAACCAATCAATACAAGCACAAAATAAAACTAGGTACAAAACTTTCACAAGTTCAGATAGCTGATTGCCGGTGTTCATTTCTCACTTGCAACAACCTCAAAACCAAACAATCAATTTGGTCACTGAAATGCAACTCTTTACCTGCTGAAGATTAACATCTGAAGCCCAAGTAACCCGTTTCTGCAATCCCCGCATATTACGTATAATCCCAAGAAACCCCTTCTTTTCCGGCTCCAATTCCCAGTCTTTAGTTTACCAGTTCCAATTTCCGGTCCGATCAAAACCAAAAAACCTCAATCTTACTCTCTCAGATTCGAAACCCCTAGTCTTTACTGTGTTCTCCAAATCCCTTCACAACTTGAATCTAAACTAACAGACAGCCTATTAGATTAAAAGCGATCCAAATTGAAGAAGCCTCTATGCTTTCAAACGCGGATCTCAATCTCAATCTCAAGTTTGGCCTACTACCAAAACCCTAATCTGACTCCAAATCCAGTCCTCTGGTTTTTATTTGGTAGTGGCTTCTCGCCGTAACCTATATATCTCCTTCTCTCCTTTTCTATTATCGCTATTCTAATACTTTGTTTCTTTACCTCCTTTCGGTTCTCGGGCGCGTGGAGTTGCGGGTGTTTACGGCGGTTGCGGAGGTGTGGTGTACGCGGTGGCTGTGCGAATGGGTTTGGTTTTATTAGGTAACGGGCCGAGATTGGGCTTGACCACACCCTTTTTTTCATACGAGAATGACACTCTTCATTATCCTACCAAATATTACTATTTACTGCATTGCTGCGCACCACTCTCACCTATCTGGGTTGGCCCAAAATAACAATATGACGTATAGTCGTTTACTTAAGTTAATTTCATCAACTGTATCACCCACCCTCTCACATGTTTACGGTGACGTACCAACAAGTCGACAACAATTTGCTTGCTATTTAAAAAAAAAAAAAAAAAAAGCTTGCTATTTTAGTTTCTGTTGCAAAATAAGCTAAAAATAGCAAATATTCGATCCATGATAAATAAATAAATTTGAACTTTCCTCTTCTTTCTGGTTCAAGTATATACGAAATAAATGTATGAACAGACTGTTAAATTTAGGTTAGGGTTACTTGTTTCTAATCTTTGCATTATATGGAACTATGGAAGTGTAAGATTTGTAATTTGTAATTGCTTCGGTAACGTGAATGATGCTATTTCGTAGTTAAAATCGACATGAAGAGTTAAGTGACATGATAGAATTCCGGTAGATCATCGCTGCCGTGGAAATGCAAAGAAGCAAAGGAAATGACACCAAAAGCTTTTGAAACTTGCACAAAAAATAAGGCAAAATGAGTAGAGAAATTCAATTTTATTACAATAAACACCTAGCGAAAAGCTTTCAAATGCTTTTCACTTTGTATATAGTGCCTCAAACTTTGGCCATAACAAAGCTTAATCATCTGTACCAAACCCAAACAATATCACACGCAGATTTGTACCATTTGGAACAAGTTACAGAAAAAAAATAGAGAACAATAGCAGCAGTAGCAGAAAAGGAAAGAAAAAATGTACATGGAAACCTCGCTCAGTTTCAAATATTTATAGAACTCCAGTAACTAGCGTGGGTTAACTAAGGAGCTATCCAAGCGGAAAAACTAGCTACCAGTCAAGTAATCAACAGACTCCAGATTTCCAGTTAACAGAGTTGGTCTTCTGCCACCATTGTCTTTCATGTCTGATCACTTCAATTCTTCACCTTTGCCATTTTCTCTCTGAAAATAACAGAAATCAAGCGGTAAGACATGTAGTCCCACGTTAAATGTGATTGCACAGACATTTTGTTTAGGGATTATTATGAGAAAAGTAAGCATACCTGTTCCCTTTGCACCCGGCTGTGCCTGAGCCTGAGACATGGACCGTTGGATGCGAGGAGATCCCTGCCTTCCATTCACACCAGGTAGGGAATGTCTCTTCTTGATGTAAATCTCCCTGTCTTGCACATCTGGACTCGATCTGGGGGAAGTAGTTGGTTGAAGCTTTGCTCTAGCTGACTCTGTGACTTGCATGAAACGGGGGATAGAATTACTGCTGCTGCTATCTCTTGGCTCTTGATCAGCCTGATCAGGTTTAGTTGAACCAAATGAATTGCGTCTCTTCCCATTCCTATGATCTTTACTTGATCCAGAATCATGATTTGGATTAGAAGGCGATTTCTTTCCTGCAGACAGTGACGTACGTTTTTTATTGGATCCACTCTTGTCAGATTTGCTCCCTTTCGCTTTCACTGATATCAGACTAGAAGGTGTCCCTTGTTGTGATTCAGGGACAGTCAAATGGCTTCTTGGAGAGGCTTCTGGGGATGACCCATATGCTTGCATACTTGCTGCAGTGTCATCCTGTTCTCTCTGTACGTCAGATGTGGTTCTCTCTGGCTTTGACTCTGTTTGTGGGGAGACCATAGCAACCTCAGTATTCATGGTTTCACCATTGACAACATCAGTTTTCTCTGGTTCTGCAACAGCGTTACATAAGTTGGAGACTGGGGTTTCAGGGAAATCCTTAGTTTCAACATCAATGTTTGTTGTATTGTTTGGACTGCAAATCCTTTCCTCTGGGACTTTCACATCATGGTCATGGTCATGCTCTGCTCCGATATCAGACCTATCGGGCGAATCAAGAGTTGAAGAGATAGAGATTTCGGTCCCACACTCAGAACCACCCACCTGAACTTGTGATACATGAGGGACGATTGGGTTCTCTGCTACACTTGGCTCCTTTTCTCTGACTTCACTATCAACCTCAGAAGAGAATGTGTCCCTCTGTGATTCAACTCCAGAAGCATCCTGAAGAGATGAACCGATCGTCGTAGCTGAATCGGTTGTTGAAGTCAGCCCTGCAAATTTTGACTGAGCAGCAATAAATGCAGGATTAGTCACCTTCCTGGATCCAAATACTGATTTCTTTCCATCAGTTTCCAGTAGTTCTGTGGCAGATCTTTTCATAGAACGTTTAGGTTGTTCAGTTTCGATTACAGGTTTCGCAGATAAAGCTTTGAACACCATGCTAGAATCTGCGTCTGATAGATTTATTTCTACTGCGGTCTCTTTCACAGCAGACGTACTGGTGTTCTCCAACTGAGGCTGTTCATTATTGTCTCTCACAGTATTAGAGATAGAATGGCTTGCCTGAAAGTTCAGATTGTCGGCATCATAAGTAATCAGACTTTCTTCACTTTCAGAAAGAGCAGTTGATTCTTTTATGCTGGAATTTGATTCTTCCATCTCACAATAATGAATTTTAGATTCAAGTGGAGACTCAGAAATTTCTTCCTCTTCTGTTTCCTGTTGCTCTACTATTGTCACGGCTTCATTTAAATGTGGAGTATCCTTTGTTGAGACTGCCATCCACATTTCGAGCCATTTCCAAGCAGAATCAGGCTTAGAAGGATCACACTTAATATGAATAGGTTGGTTCTTTGGTGTTGATTCTAAGAGCTTTAGTTAAAAAAAATAAAAAATCAAATTAGTTGGGACAATTAAAGGTACAATAGACAATTCTGAAACACATGCAAAACATATGAAAAAAATATGCCAAGTATACCTGCCGGGCAAAGCTATTGCTGAGTAGCTTTTCAATGGAAATATAGGTTACATCTGCCTTCTTCTGAAACATGAAAACACAAAAAAGTATGGAGTCAGAATTTCAGCTAACAAACTGTCTACAAAGTACATTCCATAGCTAATTTTCCAGATGAAAGTAATAACTAATGGCAATAAAAATAAAAATACTATAGAAATTTAGTAAATTAGGGATACATATCTACATTACAGTAGCATTTCCAATATTCAATTTAGTTGAGATTAAAAAAAAAATTAATCAAGACAAATTTCAGTTAGGCGTTTATATATTAAAATTCACGCAATCCCTCCACAGCCTTTCTTTCAGAGGTTGAATGCAGCTGTGATATGGGAAACATGTATCTCTTTCTCATATAGTGCCGTAGACTTTTTGATCAAATAAATCAGAATAGAGTTTTGCTTTTCATGAGTGGGGTTGATAAATCCTACTTAGAGTTGTTCCCATCAACTGACAATGGATGGTTGAAAAAGGTTATGAGCAGTATATAAATAAACACTGTCAACTATCATAACAAGATCACAGAAGGCAACGTAATATTTGGATGACAACCCCTTGTAGATCATTATACTAGTTTGAATCAAGTGGTATTACCGAGGTTTTTGAACTACGGTTATCCTTCTGAAGAGATTGACGAGCGCGAATAAGAGCTTGCATTTTGACAATGGCTTGAACACAGCGTAAAGTTCCAACAGCATGCCTACGCACCAAATGCCCGCGGACAGCAGCTTGCAACTTAACTACATTTTCCAGCTCCTGCAGTGATCTTTGGGCCTGTGCAAATAATTTGAATAAAGACTTCAGTTGGAGTGCTAACAACTTGAAACTTAAAACTCATTCACCTGAAAGAAAACTTACCAATGATCCTCTGACAGCAGTCTGGACAGCAACAACAGCAGACTCATCCAGTTTGTCATCAACCTTGCTTTGATCTTCCAGCCTGTCATCAACCTCGCTTTGATCTTCCAGTTTGTCATCAACCTTGCTTTGATCTTCCAGTTTGTCATCAACCTTGCTTTGACCTTCCAGTTTGACATCAACCTTGCTTTGATCTGCCAGTTTGACATCAAAGTTGCTTTGATCATCCAGTTTGTCATCAACCTTGCTTTGATTTTTGGAGGCATTTTCAGTTGGAGAAACTCGTGGGTGCTCATGAGCTAACAATCGTGGTTTCTCATCGGTGCATTGTATTACAGAAACCTTCTCTGGAACAGTCGTGCTAACTGGTGATTCGAAAGCAAGAGGGGCAGATTCTGGGCTCTTCTCATTTCCTGAAGTGGGGGTTTCAGTGATCACAGTGTTGCTCAGTACTCGATGCCGTACAGACCTCTTACGGAAACTCCAGCCTCGTTTGTCACTTGAACCCTTGCTCTAGAATGAAACCAAAAGAGTATTGAGCAATACACTTCTGCAGAAATTACCTCAAAAAGCATGGGACCTCAAGGTACCAAAATGAGTCAAAATCATAAGATCACAAAATCAATGCCGATTATTATCAATATACTAGATAAATTTGAACAATAACTTCATGGAACATCCCTACTCGCAAGTTGAAAAACTAACATACTTCCATAAAACAGGACACGACCACCTAAGATCATATCATTCAATAACAAACATTGAACAAGGCCAAAATCCTCAAACAAACCGCCATTCACTATCAAATCTTGCCCTATTAACACACGCGCGTCAATGTCTCAAAATCATAGCAACAAATCTGTCAATGAACTACCTCCTTCAGTTACACAAATACAATCAGCAATTCACCTTCATCCCCATTATTAAATCCACACGGCAGTTACGACCAACCGAATTTCCTTCCATGTTACCTGGTACTTAAACATTACAACAAACAGATAAATCGAATCCTGCTCGTATCGAATCAGCACAAGTCACACACTAGTCAATTACAGATCCAACAACTTAGATCTTACTACAGCAACTCTTCAATGCTCAAATTTTCACCGCATCTCAAACTTACATTAATCCAAACACACTCAAAGTCACAGAACCTCATAAACTCGTGTTTTACAGTTTCAATGCATATCAGAAACTAAAAAAAAACAAAACCCTACCAATCGAATCAAAGAGAACGAAAAAAAAAAAACCAAACATAACTGAAAGAGTGAGGAACCAATCAGATACCTCAGAAACATCGAGATCGTCTTTGTCCGCTGAATCGTTGCCGCATGTGATAATCTTGAAGCATGAGTTCGGTTTCCCCATTGTGTTTGTCTTCTCTCTCTCTCTCTCTCTAAACTGACTGAGTGTGTTTCTCTCTCTACGAGATAAAACCGCCTTGTGTTGTGGGAATGTGGCAAATGCAGAGCAGGGAGCTTAAGGAGCACGGACCCCAACACACTCCTTAAATATAGCTTACTCTTTTATCTGGAATCCGCCATTTTATCAGGTCCGTTGCGTCATTTAACGGCGTTCTGCTCTGTTCCTTGTGGAGCGACTAAAATATATTTATCGGAAATTGAAAAGTTAAAGAAAAGCTGTCAGATCTCTCTCTCTTTTTTTATTTTATTTCTAAAGAAAAAACGATTGGAAATTGAAAATATCGTCATTGATTACCTTGCTCCCGAGAAATTGGAATTAGTGGTTGTAAATTGTAATTAACAAAAAATTATATTGGTTTTGGTTAACTTATTTGATAACACTCCAAAATTGGCTGATTTCGTCAATCCTATCCTAATTATGCTTCTTTTCGTAATGAACTAATGATTGATACATATTTTAGGGTTGAGAGTTGAACTAGGAAGCATTATGATTAACCTCTAATGATGGGTCGGAAATAATAGAGCTTATGCTAGTTGACCAACCTATAATGATGCAAACTACCTATAAACATGATGATCATGAATGATTGAGTTTTCTGCCATGAGATTACAACTCTAAGCAATCTAATTGTAAGGAGGTATTGTATGTAGGTTAGATATTTTTCTATAATTTTAATACGTTATGTTGCTTGATGTTAACAACCATATGTATAATTATAATAACATCACTACTATGGACCGACAATAATAGCAATTTTGGTACAATCTTCACAATGTTTCATACATGTCATGATTAAGACGGATACATACCAATGAATTTCTTTTCTCACAATAAAAATATAAAAATAAAATTTAATTTAGAACGGTCAATATATTTAGTCAAGATTTCAAAAACTGCAAGAGATGTAAAACTGAATTAACTTCACCGACCTTATAGTTTTTCAATTTCACATTTTATAACCTCGTCTCAATATGTCTAGTCATTTCCGATGCCTTTTCAACTCATTCATAATTTATGATCAATAATTTATCGGTCATGTTTTAAATATTAAAAACTTGATAGGTTTTATATTTTTATGAAATTTGATAGAAACATGAGTTTAATTTAATTTATTTGATCAGCTGGACAGCATTACATTGAACTGGTCCCTCATCATAGCATGCATGTGAGTTGTACCGGATCCTGGTCCTGATGCTTAGCAAACATTTTAGATCAGCTTTGATTAGGCAAGTTACTCCAAGTTTAATGTTAGAAAATCCGAACCTAACATATGGTCCCCGGAAAAGAATCTCATGTGAAATTATCACGAGAATAACGTCGCCGTCGAGATATTAGAAACGATAAAACCGATGGTGGGATTGTGGGGACCCAACCGTGGCTTTTTCTTGTGAGAGGATTAGCTAAACGACGGGGAGTAAATGAAAACGGTGTCTTAACTTAAAGGGGTTGGGAGGGGAAGAACAACAACGGACTAATTCCCTTTTTAGAAGATAAGTAACGCTGGCATCATGGTGATACTTTTCATTTTCTATTGATAGATCAGAGTCATTAGACTCCAATCACTTCATAGATAACAGACGCCCAATTGATTTACTCAAAATGTGTATTGCATAAAGAAATCACTTTGTAATGTTTTTAAATGATAGACCCGTTTTAAAAAAATAGGGATAAATCAGACTCGTCGCATAATATCTAATGCACAGGAAACTTACTTTTCTCACTATCTTACTATGAAAATATGATTTAGATTGAAGGTGAATAATCATTATTCGGTTATTACTACACACAATAATGTTGAGACATTTTGTATAAACCAATCATATTTCGTTCTTTAACAGGTGATAAAACTAAAAAAGGTATCGACATTATTGAACTCGTATGTGAGATTCATCAACCACTTCCGCACAACATACACCACGCTTACTATTTAATTGACTTAATCTTCTAAACTCATCAGCTTGGCAATATGAGATAGGTCCGTCGGAGAAGGCTATCATGAGTTAGTCCGGCAACCCTATCATGATTCCGTCCGTCCGACTTAAGACTTTCTCCTTTTCCAGCGACTTCATTTGTCCTCACCCCCGCGACGTTGGCGCCCAGTGATATGGACACGTGAGCACATGGGATTCTGAGTCCAAAATGTAGGCCTGTAAATCCCACAATGATTTTGCTTGCGCAAGGGAAAGTGGCATATGCCATGTTATGTTTGAGCTGCCTGCTCCCTCTGCAAAATGGGTTGCCTTGTACCTGTCGTATTGGGGCCCCAAACAAAAGGCCTGGCTCTCTCTGATTTTGATCGATCGGATTCCGAACTGTTTCCGGTGGCGGAGGGAGAAAAATTTCACTACAGGCACAAATAAAAAATAACTACTTATTAACTAACATAAAATTTCAGTTTTTTTTTTTTTCGTAAAGGAAATTTTAGTTTTAAATATAAAAATGTGTCCAATTCAATACGTTTTTTTGTCTTCATTTGCAATTACTGCATTTAAGTGTATGATCGATCAAGCACCAACTCAAATTGTAGCTCAAATTCTAGCAGTGCTACAATATGTACAATGTCGTAAAACCCAATTGAACGAGATTGGTAATATAGACAGAGTTAAAATATTTTGGTAGAATTGAGGGTAATATGTAGACGAAGAATCAAGTTTTGGTTCGGGAAGGAGATTTAGTTTACTGTAAAAAATCTTACGGTCAGATGAGCTGGTCTGCTATAATGATGGAGATGAAGAAGAAGAAGAGGAGAGAGATGTTCTCTTTTTTTCTATGAGAAGAGAGAGATGTTCTTTCATTAATTTATCAAAATGGCAGTGTGTTAGTCAAAATAAATACTCTTACTCATATATGTGGCTTTTGTTGAACTTGGCTTATTCCGACCAATGTTAGCTGACACACTCGAGATCGTATGTACTGACCTGTCCTGTAAATTATGGAAATTTACAGTAGGTAACTATTGTAGTAACTTTGTATTAGTTGTGAGGTCTCTGTCCTTGAGGATAATTTTGAAAGCGTAACAACGTTTTTCCCTAAAGATTAAGCGTTGGAGTAGGTATGGGGGTGGTTATTAAACTTGAAAGGGATGAGGCATAGCATTTAGACAATTTTACTCTTGGATGCTAAAATGAGGTGGGTGCATAACCATTTAGGTGCAACGGCGTATGACTTTCTACCTCACGGTCTTCTTCGGGGAATGGCTGGTGGAGCCCTGTCACATGGGAGTAAGGGTGAGAGCTTCCTAGCCGATAAGACGAGGAGGATCTCAATGGTGCAATGCTCTTTTCCAAGGCAATGATTGAGAAGCAATCGTAAAATATATAATTAAAATTTATTTAGTCGGGTTTAAAGTTAATATATGTTTATTTATGGTTTTATTTTAATCTGAATGGTCCTTAAAGTCACAATTTTTCATCCAAATGGTCATTCCGTCAATTTTGGATGAAAAATTATGACTTTAAAAACCATTCAGATTAAAATAAAATCACAAGGACTAAACAAATGTTGACTTCAAACCATAAGAACTATACAATATTTTACCATACTATATGACCATCCCATATTTCACATATAACGAGTCATTTAGTAAGATTTCATGGAGAATAAAATTGGAAAAAAAAAATGTTATTCTGAAAACTATGATATGTTTTATGTTCATAATTGACTCTCTTTATAGACAGGATACATGTAACATTATCTTTATTTTGTTTTGTCTAATTAGCCAAATAAATTAAGGAAGCAAAGAGCTTTCAAAGATGCTAGTCTGGACATAAAAGGAGACTTCTCAACTCCCTCCTCTTCCGGTGACAACCATTTCATTAGATGTTTCCTCTCGTATGGACACAAAGTTGCAACGATAATAAAAGATGGGACCTGTTAGGCTGGTCTGACTTTAGTCTGATTTCAACAAAGCATGCTCGTAGGAGCATGGAGTGAGGACAGTCTTCAGTTTCACGTTGAAAGTTACTGATGCTAAACCTGGTCACAGCTTTCCTTGATTTCAGAAGCAAATACGAGTGCTTTCTGGCCCCCTCAGGGCAGAATGTATCAAGCTCAAAAGCCTAACACCATTCACTTCCCGGTCCCTGTGTTCTATGGTGTCGGCATTTCATTGGAACATGAAAAAAGAGAATAAATTTACTGAAAATTTGGTACAAGCTAACACTCACATTCTTTCTCTTCAGCCGGATTTTAAAAAAATGGAGTGTAGTCCAGTGTTTTTAATCGTCAATTGAAAAGTACATGAGACGCAAACAATTGAAAAGGGCGCACATAGAGCAGCCACAATGTGATAGAGTACACTTCTCTACAATGAGAGAACAAAATTTTTCCGATTTGGGGACTGGAAAAATTGCAGCTTATGACTTGCGAGGCCTTCCCCTCTTACTGGTCTTCCCAGCTGCAGGCTTTGGGCTTTTACTTGCTGAAGGAGGGCGGCCACGTCCACGTTTTGCACCATTACCTCGCCCTCTACCAGAAGCCTTCCCACGTTGCCTATAATTCTTGCCATTGACCTGTTCATCCTCACTCTCCTCACTACTGCCATCTTTGTCTTCGTCTTCGTCTTCATCCTCATCTTCATCTTCTGACTCGGAAGACTCTTTCGCCTTCTTCCTCTTGGAATTACTAGACGCCTTAGCAACACTCTTTTTAGGAGCTGGCTTAGTAACTGGAGCCTCATTCTGTGGTTCCTCACTCCCTGTACCAAGAGCAATGCAAAAAATTAGAAACCAGGTTAAACTCATTCCTTGAGTTTGAACCAACTCTTTTTATCCAAAAATGAACTCCACAAACAAGAGTAACAAACTCTACTACTCTTCTGCAACATCAAAATACCACGAATACTAAAGATACCACTAAAAACACCCATGGTTGAGTAATAACTGCATTATCAGCATACCTTCAGCAGAAGCTTTGCCATCATAAACATCAAGCTGCCAAAAAGAACATGTTAGACAGCAGCATTGCTATAACCAAATGACCTCAATTAACAAGACTTTTGTGGAGACTAGAAGATTACCTGATCAAGTTGGTCCCCAATACTTGTCCTGTCAACAATGACCATGGAATGGTTCTGGCCACATGCAACACTAGGGAGAAGAATCCTCCATCAGCATGACCAGCAGGTATAATTGAGGCTTATGGTATGACATAATAGGTATGTAGACACTAGACAGGATACATTGAAAAAAAAATACATACCTAATAACATGCATACCCTCAAGAATGTCTACTTTTTTGGTACTGCAGAAGACCTAATAAGCCAAAGGAAAAAGCCCATGTTAAGAAGGTAAAAAGTGACCAAATGACACAGAGAGTACCATAAAATGAGAGATCACTTACTTCTGTCCATTGGGGCCATATCCCAGCTCTCCATACTGAGCGTGGCCCCAACTTATGCAGGAAGAATCAGCACCAACGAATGGTGCATGCCACCTGAATCCATGCAACGTAAATTCCAACCACTGCCAACAAAGATGAGGAAAATTTTCTCAGCAATTATGCCAAAGCATTGAACATCTTAAATTATCAATTTGTGGATAATAAAATCCAAGCTAAGCTGATAAAGAGGGGCTGAACTAGAAACAGTATCACAAGCAAGAAACAACTTCTAGACTTCAGAACAGTTCACCCCTTACCCACAGTAGAAAACAATAAAAAAAATAACAGAAACGTTTCCAAAGCAAGCAGGAAAGCATTACTTATTAAAAATACTAAGAAGCAGAGCGGAACCTTAAATCCATGAGTGGTTTAGGATACATCCAGTCATCACCTGTGCTTTTAATTTTACCCCACATATACAACTGCCCTCCACCTGGAAAACAAAGATATTATATGCTCAACACATGAGAACCATATTGTAGTGGTGATAGATTGTGTGAGTTATACTTTAAAGCTGTTAATGAGATTGATTCCCATAAAAAAGATAAATCATCAATTAAAGATTTGTACACCAAAAGGTGCTCCTACGAACGTTATGTTCTGTTAGACATGAGGTAAAGGTGCCATGGCCTTGTAAAATGCGAGTATTCAAGGTGAAAAACCAATGCTTGATGGTTAAAAGCTTCACCTCAGGTAAGCTCAGACACTAATAAAACTAGGACTAACATAGGAACAAACTGATGCAAGCAATTGACACAAAGATGACTCATCACATACTAGTGTGGAGAATTTAATAGAGAAAATTAATGACCATGTATGAACAAATAATTTCATCCCAAGTGTCGGATCCATGGAAAATTCTCAGAATAATAAGGCTTCATTGTTGAGCAAACAAGAACCTATGAGTAGAAGAGACTTTTACAACAGTAATTGGGTACCTGCAGTACATGCCGAGTTCATTGAGCCAGCTGATATCACTGCATTAGGAGGCAGAATATTTTGCCTCTGGAAAACATCAACACGACGAGGAGCAAACTCATCCTTCTGCTCTCTATGTCCAAGCCTATAAAAACCAGTTCAGGAATCATATGACTGATGAGAGCAAAAACATGACTACATACAGGTGATGATATAGGCATAATCCAATTCATCGATTTTTAATTAATTGTGATGATGGTATTAACAACACTTATCATCAGAATAGCAATCTGCAATATTAAGTACCAACCTTCCATAACCACCGAAGCCCCACCTAAAGTAAGAACATAGAAATTGCATGTCAGAGATCCATGATAGTGGCAAAATGCTTCAAATTTGGAGTGGAAGGTCATGCCATATAGAAATACTTACGTATATACACAGCCGTTAGCATCCACTGCCACTGTAATAACAAATGAACTAAGTAATTAAACGGGGAACACATAATTACACAATCACAGAGTAGCAAACATAGCAATAGGGCAGGCATCATAATGACCTGTATGGTTTGTTCCACAGGCAACTTTCACAATGGTTTCCCCAGCTAGAGAAGCTATTGCTTTAGGGCGTGGTTGAGCTTCATAAGCAAGCCTCACTGAGCTGTCTTTAGTGTTATACTGCAAGAAAATCCAACATTTATCTCTGTTAAATTAATACCACTAACGAAGAAGGGATATGCAGTAAATAAATTTGCCACATTAAACTTCAGAAAATAAATAACAGGGAACATTCACGAAAGGCAGCACTGTCCCAAGATAATACGAAGCATAGAATATATTTCTGAGTATCACAACAGCACAATAATCACTCAGAATACCTCATTATCTGTTCCATGGCCCAGTTGCCCATACTGTGGAAGACCTGCAGTTCTGGAAACCAAGATAAAGTTTGTGATTCAGCCAGTAATCATACTAGATTGAGACCAACCAATAATTGACATATTAAGAAACTCAAGTGCATCACCATACAGGATAGAAGCTCCTTCAACTGAAGATAACCAAACAGTGAAGTCACCGCCACAGGTAGCCGTTTTAACATCAGAAACTTGACAGCGAACAGGGGATGCCTCAATTTCTATGCAAGACAAAAGAAGCATGTAACCACAAAGGATGTTAGTCTCACACAGATAAATTGTCAAAGATTGAAAGGGTTATGTCAAGTACACTAAAGAGCCATGAAAGTAACGTCGTGTACAAGCATTTATCCCGTTATAACGGTCACTCTGTTGTTCATCTCCCGACACATTATATATTCATCCACAAGCAACAAGTGGAGCAAACAATTTCTCATCAGGTTCTTGTTGCAAGATCAAAGACTTCATCAAACCAACTTTACAAAGAACAACCTACCATTTTTCACTGAACCAGAACCCAGCTGTCCGTGCTTATTCCAGCCAAAGGCCAGAGAATAGCCATCCTCCGTAACCACAACTGTATGACTCCTCCCTGATCCGGCTCCAACAATTTTGTACCTACACATAAATTTCAAGAATTACTCGATACTTCTTCAACCATAACGAAATCACAATTCACAATGTGGCAGTACAATCAAAGCATTCCATCAACATAACCTATAAAACCAACTCGGGACCAGTCATTCCAATTCAATTCACCAGAAACATACTTTGAAAGTTCAGACACTACAGTCGGCCTATCTCGCTGAAGCGTATCTCCATGGCCCAGCTGCCCCTTCTGCACAACCATAACCTCATGCGTGAATACAAACACCACTAAAAAAAGCTACAAAATCGAGAAATCCAACTACATTCATCAACAAATCAATCCAAATCAAAATTCAATCATGCCTCATTTCGTCCCCAAGTATAGCACCGCCCTTCCACATCCAATGCCACACAATGACACGAAGCTAAAATCAAACATTCAAACCAAAATCAACACAATCATCATTTTCCGAATCCGAAATCAAACCAAAACCAAATCACACCAAGTTGAGAGAGTTGGTTACCGCAACCGGAGGCGATGTACCGGATATTAATGCCGACGAGAGGCCGGAGGCGAGTCGGAGAGACCAAATTACCCTCGACGGCGCCTTTGCGGCGACCAACGATATCCCAAGAAGTACCGCCGCAGAACAAAAGCTCTCCCGATTTCTCAGCTTCCTCGACCTTCTTCTCCGCCTCGACCGCAGACATTGCAGGTCAAACTCCGGCGGGTCAAACTCAACTCACAGACAACCGGAGCGGCGGATCTAACGGCTAGTTTTCAAAAAGCGGCGCCCAATGAACGGTTGGGAAGATTGGCGGGAAATGGAGGGAAACGGTAACGGCTAGTTTGAGGAGAGATCGGTGGAGAAGCGAATTTAGGGTTTGGGAGTCTGGACGGAAACGATGAAGATGAAAGAGAGAGAGAGAAGAATGGAAACCCTAAAATTCAAGTGGGAAAAATGAAATATTATAAGGACGAATTGGTTGGGTTTCACGAGAACAGGGACCGATTTTTAATATAAAGCTAAAAACGCCATGTAGATAAATCTTTATTTCCTCTGATATTCTCTCATTCTGGCTTTTCTTAGATTTTAGTCAATTATAGTCCAACTATTTTCTCTTTTTACTTTGATAATGACTTTGATGACTGTTTCCTGCGAGCTTGTCAGGATTTCGTAAAGCAATAATTAGCGAATATTAGAAAGTGATATGCCCAAATGGGGTCAAGATACTTCCATCTGCTTACCGAAGCAAAAAGAATCTCGATCCCGATTACGTTAGTAAATTAGTAACACATCACGCGGTTAATAGTCAGATAGAAGAAAAAGAAAATTACTATGTAAAAAGTACGAATTTTGTGGCTGGACTAAGTGAAAATGAACACGAGGTCATGATTTGGATACAATCTAACAGGCGATGGGAAATCCCAAAACAAAATCTACATGACACTTCTCCATGGCTTGATGTTTTCCCTTGTAAACCTTTCAACACAACAATCAACCCAATAAACCAAAAAATGTTCTTACCTTTCAAGTAAATTTAATTATAATACATAAATATATATGTCAATAAATTTAGACAATTATATAGACTTTTACTATTGATATTAGAAAGGAATTTGGCCATCATTAACATTCGCAACACAAGCCAAAATCTGAGAACCCCGCTATTGCATTGGTTCATGCTTTGAAGCACTGCCATTCTGCTGATGGGAAGGTGGTCTGTTTTGTTGTGGCTGCTGCATCATCTGTTGTTGAGTTTGCTGTTGTGGCTGCTGGTGCATCTGGTAGAGGCTGAGTTGCATTTGTTGATTAATTGAAAGCTGCTGGGACATGCGGTTTGAAAGGTTGCCTTCTCCTCCAAGCTCTGCAGCAGAAATTCTTAGGCGCTGGACTTCCCCTGTCAAGGCCTCATTTAAAGCTGCAACATCAAGACCAAAAGAAGCAGATAGAGTTAATCCAGATATTCTTTAGCAGGGATACGGAAATCGATATCCGCATGTGCCAGGATATTCAGCAGCACATAATCGTATAAATATTGATAACGCGGAAGCAATTATTAATCTTGCTCCACAAATTTTTACATATTGGCAACTTAACAATAAGAAAATGACAGAGTAAAATACAACTGAAAAGCCAATGTTTTAGAAACAGGAGGGAGGGATCCATGTCTGTTCTTTTGGTCTGAAAGTGTCGATCAAGGTCAATCCCTTCAAATCATTTGACACCATTTGACTATAAACACATCGACTTTATGCAAATAAAGAGAAGACTTCCTTTGACTTACTATCTTAAAGTATTCATTTAATGTCCAAGAGGAAATCGCTCTTAATATCCTAGAAAATTCATGGTAAGCATGGGCGAACATTAGCATGCAAATGCAGCATCTTTACTTAGAATTCTCAGAGACTATCTTGGTGTATGGATTATCTATTTTTTTTCTCCTACTTGTTTTGAAAGAGTATAGAAGTTTCTACAGTCTTTTTTTCTCTTTCTATTGGGCCAAAAAAGTCCTAGTCAGTGAAGGCGTCTACTGGATATGAAGACTTTAAGCTTACCACTTGGGGACCAAAAGCCTATTCAATTAATTCAAATCAGTACATACATGCTGAAATAATGAAAAGAAACAAACAGATGGGTTCCAGCAGCACTTTTTCTCTACAACATACAGCAGCACAGTGTAAATGCTAAAACTCACTGATTGACTAGGTTTTCCTGAACCGGTAGTATCTATGATCAAGGAAGTGAACCATCATAACCCGAGGGTAAAAATCATAGAAACGCTTGGACAGGGTAAATTTTGTATGTAAAGATACAACAAGAAGAGTTCTCAATTAGTTAATTATGTACAGCCATTGTTAGGTAAACGCTAAAGTTTAATGGTTTTTCACTTTTCAAGCATCATCATTAAAGCTAGGGGCAAGCACAAAGGAAACTCTCTTTAGCCAAATCTAGCACTACATGCAACCAACCTAGAAATATGATTCAGAATGTAGGTCAATATGAATTCTGAACTTCAAACAGTTGGCATCATCATGTGAAATCATCAAAGACATTGTAATCACATGGCAGAGATAATCGTCATTGTTTTCAACATAATCGTTATTGTTTTCAACAGACAAATAAAGAGCTCAAAGTAAGTACCATCTTTAAGTTGTGCTTGTTGCTCCATGGCTTGAAGTCGGAATTTCAGCTCATTGTTGTCACTTGTAAGACCCATAGAGTCCCTCTGCTCAAGAATACATAAATAGAGTCAGTACCATAAAATGAAGATTAAATTCACAAAAGTGAAGAGGTATACTCTAGCATCTGAAAAACCCTATTACTAACCTGCAACTTAGTGACCTGGGCAGATAAAGTCGTTGCCTCAGTCTGCAGGGTTTGCACCTTGTGTTCCAATTCTACAATGTATCGCATCTTCCTCTCCTTGGAACGAGCAGCTGACTGACGGTTAGCTAAAATCCTGGATACACAAATCAGATATGATAAATTCACCCAAAAATGCAATTGTCGCAAATAGGATCATAAACAACTGAAAAGAACACAACACCTCTTTGCACGTTTGGGGTCTGATACAGCTATCTCAGAAAGCTTTTCACTCTCCATTATCTTTTTCAGCTCAATTGCATTGAACTCGCCACTTCCAAACTCCATGCTGAACTTAGCCGTGTTCCCATCAACCGAAGTGCTAGGTGACAGCTGACCCACCTGACTTCCCAGCGGCAGAGGCTTCAGCAGTTCATCATCGAAATTCAAATCATCAATGTAACTATCCATCGAAACACTCCTACAATGTCGGACAGCGCGCGCTGCATCTCCACCAGCAGCCCTCTTCCCCCCTTCCCTCTTCTCACTCGAAAACCAGAACTCAACCACTTCCCATTCACCCCACTCTCCACCTCATTATCACTACTCTCACCCCCATTCTTCGAGCCACTCGCCCTACTATCCAAATCCTTATCCTCACCACCCGGCGAGTTCATTTTATCAATATTCTCCAAATTCATATAAGCACTAAACAAATCATCCACAACCTCCCCACCCGATTTCCTATCTCCATTGTTGTCCCCACTCGATCCTTGCCTCACCAGCTGCACCGGCTTCGCAGCTCCCACGCTCTCCTTCCCCTCAAAGCTAGCCCTGCGCCCAATCGGAATCAACTGCGGCGAGGACTGAATCACAGCCGAGAATCCCAACGGCACATCACTGTTGGACCTCCTGTGCCCCTCCGGGGAGGAAGCCCCTCCCCGGCCCAAAACGGATTGCCGTCAGTCACCGGAGACCTCATGGGCTGAGCATGCGAGTTCACCACAGACTCCTCCATGTTCACATCCGCGGAATTCGGGTCCGACAGCGAAGAAGCCGTGGGCTCGCGGTAACAAGTCAAAGGGCTCAAAGGGGGCAGACTATCCAGCGAGAAAAACGCGGGCTGGGACAACGACCTTGAATGAGCTGAACCGCCTGATGAGCTCAAATTCCAAGAATTCGGTTGAGGCCTCATGGGGTTGTTGGGATGCGAAGGAGGGATGCCGAGTCTCTTGGAAGTCTCCGGGCTCGGCGCCGGCGACAATTGACGCATGGGTAAACCTGAATTGAAATTGGGAATATCTAAATGATGATTTGGCCTCGCAAAAGAAGCAGACGGTGAGGACCCGAATGGAGAATTAGGTCTTTGCTTACCACTACTCGTCTCATCACTCCCCTCCATTAGCTAACTAGCCTGAGCTCAATCAAATCAAACCACCATACTAGTGTAAATGACCATAAATCCGAAAATCGAAAAAACAAACAAATCCGGGAGAATCAGAATCAGGGTAAGATAGATTTAGGGTTAGGGAGAGAAGGGGTATATAATCCAAGGGGGGGAGTGGGAGGTCAATGAAGGGATAACCAGAATCTCGTCAAAGGCGGTGATTTCACGGTGGTTGTCATAAAAATATAGTTGTTGTTGACTACAAATACAATGCTGGCAGGGAGGACAGTAAAAGCATAGTAGAAGGGGTTGAGGGTTGAGACAAGGCGAGGCTCGTGAAAAATAATTGCAAAATACGCGGTGTTTTTCTTCAGGTCTTTTTCTTCCCCGGTATCACCGGCTTGTATTCTGGACAAGTGTGGACAAAGGATTATTTGTGTTAATATATTGGGGAGAAGATTCTACAACAAAAATAATATACCATATATCTCATCTGAAAATTTTCTTTTTTTTTAATCACGTCGGTCTCTTAATTTTAATTTTCATTATTTAAATCTAAATTTCAAATTTCTCTTTAAATAGGACGTCCAACAACATGGTCCCACAAAAAAGATAGAATAGATATTTTAAATAAAAAAATATAAAAAACACACCCAAAAAAAAAACTTAAACCCTTAATCTCCCTCCTCCTCTACCAAAACCATTTCGATCTTGGCCTCAAAAATCACCTCACTCTCAATTGACCAATCAATTGACTTCAACACTCAATGCGACGACCACCGATCACTTGGCCTCACTCCTCACGCAACCATCACCGTTTCCCATCTTCGAATCGCCACTAAAGTCATCTACTCATAAACTGTCTCTTATTTCCTAAATCATTGAATTCAAGCAATATGCAAAATCTAAAATTTACAACAGAAAATAAGACGTTCGTCGTTGTACCTATTGGTTGGAGGATGATCTCGTTGTAGTTTCATAAACGAACAGGAGGAAGCAATGGCAAATTTGGGGGTACAACTCAAATCTTAAAACGTCTCTTTCACCACTAGTTTCCTCTTTTTTTATCTGATTTACTAACTTTCTTGTTGCTTTCATTTTCTTGAGAAATTGTTGAAGTGGAATACTTATTGGATTAAGATAGGAAGAGAAAGATAGATCTTGTTTGCTTCTGGGTTATGTATAAGAGAGAGAGAGAGAAGAAAATCTGGGATCTTTTATGGGTTTATTTGGTTTCAATCATTTTAGGAATTTTTTTTTTATTTTTGTCAGTTTAATTAAAAGGCTAGTTTGGGAATTTTGTCTTCCAACATGCTTGAAAACCTGAAAAGTGAGGGATTCTATGTCGGGTCCAACTCAGCTGCTGACGTTATATTTGAAGGGGAATTTGAAATTTGGACCTAAGTGATGGAAATTAAAAGTTAAGGGACCGACACGATTAAAAAAGAAAAAGAAAAAAGGACTAAATTGATTTTAGCCTTAAAGTTTGAGAGGATAATTGAATTTAATCATACATTGAATTTTGTTTTCCTTTTATGTTTCTAAATTGTCTACATACATGTATTTTGTTCTTTTTTTTTGCAAGAAGTTATTGTTGAAACTGAAAATGAATTGAGTTTAAATTATATAGAGTCCGACTTCCGAATTTATTAACCATTAATATAACAGATATAACGTTGGCTGGTGATATATGCTGATGATATTCTTGTATCGGGCACTCTTTGGGCCGCCTTTACTTATGTGTTGTTTTTGACACCCTCGAGTTCACCAGTTGGTAATTTGAAGATTGTGCTAATTGCTAAATCACTTAAAACTCATGTTATGTTCCTTGATGGTTGTGCATCGATTACAGTGAGCAAATAGTTTGATGTAGATTGATATGGGTTTCGAGCCATTTTTGGTGGAATCAAATTTGCCGACCATCACCAAAATGGTGGTCATGGCACCACCCAGTAATAGGTAGCCACGTTTTTTAAAACACAACTCTGATTAACTCTTTAAGTTTACTATAGTTAATAATATATTATTTCATTATTTTCTTAATAAAACACAATAGCCTCGTCTTTCTCTTTCACCCATTCAAGTTTCCAACCATCACACGGACCCAGCAATGCATGTTATTTCAGACTGGCACATCCCAAAACAATAACCAACATTTTTGGATCTTAGAAAAGTCTCAA
Source organism: Fragaria nilgerrensis (assembly GCA_010134655.1). Taxonomy (NCBI): domain Eukaryota; kingdom Viridiplantae; phylum Streptophyta; class Magnoliopsida; order Rosales; family Rosaceae; genus Fragaria; species Fragaria nilgerrensis. The sequence goes on from CM020978.1 coordinate 33,093,232, forward strand.
ACGCAAACCTTAATCCACTCACTATTTCCTCTTCCTTAATGACCCTAACCATAATCAGGTTCTACATTTTTGCATGAGCAAAGACAATTTGTGGTTGATTAGAAATTCAACGGTAGTTAGTTTTGGGACTTTGGCCCAGAATCAAAGATGATGGTAATGGAGTAGTTGTGAAACTGTTGATTTGTGTTGTGATTGATTATCGCAAACTTATTGTGTGCTCCATTAGCCTCTCGTTCGGGTTCTTGATCTTGTGGATGATGGATTCGAAAGTCTACAGCTTACAAATTCGAGTATGAAATTGGGTTTGCTAATAGGGTCATCGACCGGAGAAAATATGCATAGTGAAGCTGAGGGGTTTGCTAATGGGGTCATTGACCGGCGACGATATGCATTCTTTGCGCCAATTTCCTCAGCCTTTACAGCCGCTACGATGGCATCACCACCGTGGCCGCTTCCATATATCCGCCAACTACTATCGAGAAAGTTCAAGAACACGTACACAAGAAAGTAGCTCAGAGAAAAGCCTTGGATCTGACTCCAATCGGGTCAGCCGGACAAGTTGAGGATTTGGGGATAGGGTGGTGCAGTGGTGAACTGGTGATGTTGTAGTGGGTGAGGGAGAAAGAACCGCATAAATTGGTTATTTGTTTTCTCAAGTATTAAATATTAAGCAATGAGTTATTTACGTTAACCATAGTTAATAGTTGTCATGGTGTATTGCACGTGGCTACCTATTACTGGGTGGTTCTATGACCACCATTTTGGTGATGGTTGCCAAATTTGATTCCATTTTTGGTTTTGTGGCTCAAACTTGTTTTCTAAAAGAACTGATTCTAAAAGAACTTATCACAGTGTCAACCATAAGAACTTTGATAGGTTGAGGAACGATATGTCAAAGAATAAGATTGTTATTACTTCCTATACTTATCAACCAACGATTAAACCGCTGTCATTTAATAGTATTGAGCCAACAAAGAAGTTATTTAATTGAGATACTAATTTAGCGTAGATTACTTATATTAGATTAGATAAGAAGTATCAGCTATTCAAAATTATTAATTGATCTAGTATTAAATTATCGATTATTGTGTGTTTTCTAGCATAACTCACAAAAGTCAATGGTTTGTGTTGGTGTTCTCCAAAAGTCTCTAATTAGTGTCACTTTTCACAAGTTTGATTAAGTTCTTTTTTGCTAAACCTGTAAACCATACTACTATACCATCCATTTTTATTTGATTCTTGATGGTTTACTCGTTTGTGTTAATGTTCTTCAAGGTTTCTAAGTAGTGTCACATGTCAAGACATGTACAGGTACGGTGCACTGGAAACAAAATCGTGGTAGACGTAGTTAGGTGTGCAACTTGAGTTTGGTAACAATTGCTTTCAGATCTTAGGGTTAGGTTGATATTGCCATGACTTTAAAAAAAAAAAAATCGGATTATGTTGTACTAAACGGGGCCTTAGTTTCCAAACAAAGTTATAACAAAGCTATTCTTATTGATTCGGTTTTGTGTTTTGAATACTTGTGATGAGCTCGATAGAATTTGTATTCTTTTGAGTTTGTTATCTATTAGTCATTTGTTGTGTTTGTTTAAAGGTTTCTCAAGTAAAATGTTTTAATATAAAATGTTAAAAAATAATGTTCCTGCCCGGGATCGAACCGGAGACCTTTTGCGTGTAAAGCAAACGTGATAACCACTACACCACAGAAACCTTTGTTGGACGTTTGATATGAAAAAGATATAAAAAGAAATATAGGTTGTAGTTCATCGCATATTTAGATCGTCAGGCCCATCAGACAAACGGACTATTCGCTGAAGCCCATCACTAAAATAAATCACAAATCTCAGCCGTCCAACAAAACCCCCCGAACCCTAAACCCTCTGCATACGAACTCTATAAAAAGAGGCCAAACAGCTCGACTAAAGCGGCACCTGTAAAACCCTAGTCTCTCCTCCTCGCCGCTCACTCCGGTTAGGTTACCAACGCAGTTCTAGCATCTCGTCTCTCTTTTCTCATCTTCGTTTTTCATCGTAGTTTTCAACTTATGCATAGAGGCCAATGGATGAACACTTTCTAGTGATGAGTGCCCGGATTTCGATTCGGGCATGTGATTCATTCTTACGTTTGATAGGAAGATCTGATGCCTCTCTTTGTTTGCTCTTCTCTTATAATTTCTTATGATTCGCCGGTGATGACTATGAATTTTAGCAGAAGCACAAAATTTGTGTATCTATGTTGAAACAAATTATCATGAACTAGGACGGTCTGAGGCTCTCTGCTTTTTCTTCTTCTTTTTTGTTCCTTGTTTATGATTTTGTTTTTCAAATGTGTTCTTGTACAAATTCTTTATGGGGATGATGAGACAATTTTATTAACAGTTATCCCTGTCTGATTTATGGATGCTGAAAATTTGTTATCTGACCCAAGCTCTCAAATTACAATTGTTTTCTTTTTCGTTTTTTTGTTGAGGTTTTTGATTTTTCTTGGGCTTTGGATTTTAATAATTGAGATGGAAGTGATGACTATTTCCCCAGATGATCGAAGCTGAACAAACTGAGCTATTTACATCTCTGTGTTTCACAGAGATACCAAGCCAGGTGTATCTGATCCATCCTCAATTAACAACCTTGTATCGGGTTTCTAATCGAAAATATCTTTGCATAATGTCTCTTGCCTTCTGTGTTAAGTTCTTCAGTTTCTTAAAGCTGAGACACTCCTGGTTGTGAAAAGAGTGACGAGGAGGACTCATAAGCAATGTATGAGTCCTTTGAAATGGAATCGAGCAGAAGAGTTTGATCACATTTTGTACATCAAATTGATCATATAATTATCAGCAACTTAACTTGGAAAATATGAAATGGATTGACACCTGCGACTGGCAGGATTTCACAACCTATTTGTTATGATGAAACAATTGCAAGAAAATGTTGCGCTGTACTAAGATGAAAAAAAATTATACTATTGTACTAAGATGAAAAAATTTATACTAATGAAATTATGGGAATACATTTTTAGATTATGTTACTGATACAAACACAGTTCTCTAGCCTGAGATGATCTGAATCCTTCCTGGATGGAATTGACAGTAAGCATCTACAATGTACCAGATACAGTGGCAAGAACGCAGCTGGTTTATAGCGGCATTGGAACTTAGATTATGATAACATTGGGATTCCTCAAACCCAACTTCAACCGCCTATTATCAATTCCTTATTGCCCCAGCAACCAAGCTGAAAACAAATTTAGAATTACATGAACACCTATGTGCCCTTCTCCTCCTACCTGTCTGTACCCTCTACCCAGTTTAAAACTGCTCCCAAGTCTACTTGATCGTAATGTAGCGATTTGTTCCATGCTTGGCCCAGTTGTCCTTGAGATCAACTGGGTTCGACAGATCATGGCCTTCAGCTGCCAGTCGACTAAGTAGCTTGTTGAAAGCACTGCCACTCATCTTACGGCCACCTACTCTTGCATGTCTTTTATTGGGGACTGCCGGTAATGGGTATATTGACATCGTAGTAGTGCAACACGAGGATTGCCAACCCCCATTTCCCCACTTGTAGCACTGCCTCAAAACACCAGTGCAGGAGCACACCGGAGCTGGCATGGTCGAGTCATCGTATGCAACCTGGTTCAACCCCAGGTCCTGGCATTTCCAATCAGACTTTGACACACCTAACTGTTTGTTAAGATCTTCAGCACCACCGCACATTTCCTGACCTCCCTTCCACTCATGCAATCTATCAAACGTCATCTTGTTTAAGTCCTCGCTCTCCCTCTTGACCTTCCTTGGAGATTTTGCCGGTTTTTTGATAGGGGGAATCGTCTTGGGCTCCTTTGGTCGTTTGGTCTGCCTAGACTTGGGAGCCGGGGGAGGATCTGGTGGTAGTGGCAAGGAATCGTTTGTGTGCATCTCCCTTGTACCATACGAAGCTTCATTCATGTGGGGTAGATGATGTACATGCTGCTGCGGGTTGTGCATATGTTTGATCCCACGTGAAATTTGGCATCCTGGCGGACATGAAGACATATTGCCACTGGTTAAGGAGGAGTTTTCTCGGTACTGAAGTGTTGCAATGGCATTGTCTCGTTCCATTATGGCATTATTTCGTTCCGCAATTGCTGCATCTCGCTGCAGAAATGCCATGTCTCGCTCTGCAAGGGCAGCCTTTTTCTCAGAGAAGGCCACATTTCTTTCTTGCATGGCTGCATCTCTCTCGGCCATTAAGGCCATTATCTGTTTCATGGATGGTTGATGCGGTTGATGTTGCATCAACCACTTAAACAACAATAAGAGGAAGTATTAGATTACACAGGTGTATAAAAACTTCAACATGTTAGTTCATGTCTATAGAAACTTGCTTCCCACATACCTGACCCTGAGCTGCTTTATACTGTTCTGCTTTGAGTCTTCCATTTTCACGATGTCCACCATCATCCATCTGAGATCAGCAAAGAACAGCAATTGCAAAAAACAAAATCACACGTCTACCGAATTATAATTTCTCAGCTGGTTAAACACCAAATTGATACTCAGGCTGCACATCTTGCAGAATCCATCAAAGTGGAAAAAGAAAAGGGTTCAGATTCCACACATGGCAGAGCATTCACCCATAACAAACAATATGCACGACACTCAGAAGTGACACTACACCCAGATGGAAGCAAGACTATAGTTGCATTACATATTTACACACCATGACATGTTATGGAATCTGTACTCATGTCAATGAATCACACACACTCTTATCGCTGGACTTCGTATAAATGTACTAAACCAGTTCTCCCAAGCATGGCTCTAACTACCCCGGAAACAGAACTCAAAATTTGACTTCTTGATGTACTTTTGGTCAACACAAACCAATTCTGAACATAAAACAGAATCTAACCCCGAACCTAAGATCAAGTAACCAGAACCCATAAAACCTACATCAGCTTCAAAAAAAGCATGTAACTACAACCCTGAAATCCAAAACATCCAATTCAGCTCCACAGTAAAAAGCTTCATTTTACACACTGAAACAACAATCTTCACCAAAATTCAACTGACCCAAAACACCAAACCAATCCCAACCAGCTCCAAAAACCGACCCCTAAAACCAGACACAACCCAGGACCGATTCATTTCATATAATCACAGACTGATGCATAACTAAAGGGAATCACCATGGTAGGTAAGGAAGGAAATCGAAACACTTACCAGATAGCTAGGGGAAACTCTGATTTGAGAAGAAGAAGAAGAAACGCCGTGAAAGAGTGATGGTCGGGTGGAAGAAGAAGAAGAAGAATTTTCAAGCTTTTGGGCTCTTCTCATATCAGAGAGGATGATGTAGATGTAGACTTGGAGTGGTGTGTGGGTGGGGTTTCACCTGTCTCTGTCTTAACATCTTTTTTTCTACTCCTCCAGTCCTCGTTACTATTCTTTCTTTCCCCTTTTTTGTACTCCCCTGCTTTGATCCCGCGGTTAATTTGAACAAGTTACTCGGGTTTACTATGCGACAACCCTAGAAATGTGAGCAACCGTCAATAAGTTTCTTTGGCAAAGAAGGGGCAGTGTGCCATCACTGACATGGGCAAAGCTAAAGAAGCTTACTGTGGTTATGATCTGATGACTCAAATGTATATATACTCGTACTTTTGAAGACCATGTACTTAACTGAAGTCATACTTGAGTTGAGAGATCTAGGAGAAGGAATTTACTTTGCTTTGACCTCGGGATTTTACTAGTTTTCAGTTTTGTTACTGAAACTCTGAAAGGCAAAGCAAACGTGTTGGTATTTAGAAGCGGAGTTTATAGACTTCTGTAAGTAGAACTAGTGTAATGTGTTGTGTTTCGAGTAGTTAGACTTCTTGGTCATCCAATTGGTGACTTTGAGTTCATGCCTTCTCTGCTCAATTGAAACGTCTAGCATATTGGTGATTAGCTAGTTTATGAGGAAAATTCTAGTATACCATATGCAATGTTCTAAAAAACGCTAGGTGTTAGTCGGGCGGACAGCCGGCGCTAGCGCCCAGAGGATTAATCGGACGTCTAGACGGTTTTTTTTATTTTATATTTTTTAATAGCAAATAAAATATAAAAATAAATTTATAAAATGCACTATAATGTTCCAAAATAACAAATATACTTCAAAAATAAATAAAATGGTCAACCACTTGTTCTTAGAAATAAAAAAAAACAATTTGAAATAAACAAATTAGGCTTTGATGTGTTTTGATTTAAAAAAAAAAAAAAAACTAATCGGGCCGCCTAGGCGACCGTTTTTCGCGCTGGTGTCCAGATTGAACGATTAGTGGGAAATTGGAACGGTGAGCTGACGCCTAGCGCCTAGACGGTCCTGGGCGGCGTTTTTTAGAACATTGACCATACGGTATAACATGTCTTACAAAATATGTGGTTATCATTGATTGAAGAAACAAATAAATGACTATGAATGACCATTTACCCCTTCAAAAGCCCCAATTAGCCATACAATTAGACACATTTGCAATAGGCATGTCATACCATATGGTATGATAAACAAATCCGTTTCTGGGAACACTCTGCATTGTCAGTTTCTTTTAGTCAAGAAGAAAATGAAAAAAATCTTCAGCGTAGGCTAATGAAACAGAGTTTGAGAGAATTGTAATGAAACTAGTTAACATATGAAATTAGAAAACTTGAAAGACACCAGATGAGCTCTAACCAAACAGTTTTATACAGAAATACTCCATTGACAGGAATGACAGCAGGCTGCTACAAAATACAAAATACAACTTTGACGTACAACAGGACTATCGGATAAGATTCTTTCATGTAGAAATATTCTCAAAGGAGAATGACATTGAACATAAACATACTCGAAAACAAAACACAGTTTTGTTGTGTGTATTGCTAAGAACGAGTGAACCAACTACAATGAGCATTGCACCTGCAAACCACTGTCAAACAAGGTTTTTCATCAGATATGCATGCATGAACAAATATTACGAATTAGCAGTCCCATTTTGTGTCTATTACCTGTGATACTCTATGATCCAATAATATGTAAGCATTTACTAAACTGTTCTGCCAAGAGTAGCGCCTAAATCCAGAAACCAGATAACAGGTAAAAAGCACCATTTATCACCTTCTGGTGTAATTTTGAGCATAACAGTTACCACAAACAAGCTATAGTAGCATAACAGCGTTTCAGTATATGGGCCGGAGATGCATAACCCTTACAGTTGCGAGCATTTCAAATTGCAACTATAACGCATTCAAGTTCAGTATCTGCAAAATAATGTTTCATTTGCTTCTTTACTGAAACAAAGTCAAATCTCCCCTAAGTTCCTGGGCCAGACAATACCATCAACAAGGTATCTCTTTTCCTGATGTCCCCTTAACACTCAACTCCTTAAAATGTAGGCTTTATGATCTTGTATAAGTAACTTGACAGTGTCGGTCATTTTGGCCATTTTAATCAAAAAAAAGAAGAAGAAGAGAAGACTAAGACCTTAAAGTTTATATCATTTTACCATTACATCATCAGAATGAGCATAATATAATGACTGAACTAAGGAATGCCAAATCTTTCTATCAAATCTCAAGCCTAAACACTAACACCAACTAACTCATCAACGATACAGCTTAGCACTCTGTTGTTTCGTTAGCTCTCACTCTTTGCACATGTCCTAGATGAGTTGTATAAAGAATAAAGCATTAAAAAGAAAAAAGAATAAGGTTACTTAGTACTCACAAGGATCCGTATTCTTCGATTAAAAGGTTACCAATGTGCTTACCAAGCTTTTCGACCCAAAGTTGTTTACATAAGTACAGAACACATTTTGACTCGGATGCATTCCCCAAATTTTGTATTATCTTTCCGAGCGTTTGATAGAGAAATTGAAGACATTTTCGACTTTGAAATGCATTCTCCTGTAAAATATCTCTAATCATGACGTTTGCTGATCTTTTCTCTAGGGTAAAGCCCCCGATGTTTGCAATGTTGCATAGCTACTGCTCGTAACAAACACGTGAATATGAAAGAGGAAGCAAGACTCGTTCTGCATCTCACTATTCTTGAGATACAAATACTTGAGAAAACAGAGGTGCTCTTAATTTTATTCATATATGTTGAGTTGAAGACATTACATGAGTAACGAAATATTTGAACATTGAATTTGGTGCTTGGTGCTTACAACAGGACTTTTTTTGTTTCTGAGTTATATACAGAAGAAGAATCGCATCCACTGGCAACAAATATGACATACTCTCTGGTCATTACCAGTAGGACAACTTTGCTTTCGACTGGCTTGACTTTCTCAAACTGCCTCTACTCTCATTCGCTCTCATTGTTAAGTTGCCGTTAGCCTGCAACCAAATCACAGCTTTATCAGTCTTGAATGATACATTATACGTTACGACTGGAAGGTATCAAATTCAGATGGTAGAGTAATCTATCAGAATGTCAATGATAATGCAGGTGTGTATAATATGGAAAGAAAAACATCTGATTTAATGAAGCTTTGTGCAAAGATTGCTATTGACGAACAGCTTCATGAGCTAAAACAAGTTAAATAAAAGGACGTATATGATATGTGAAGCACAGTACCACACAATGTAGTTTTCAGAACACATCAATTTTGACTCTACAACAAACAAGCTTCATACTAAGTTGAATAGAAGAAAGACTCATACAAACCTGGAGGCAGTAGTTCCTCTCTGTATCACAAATAGGATAATCATGGGGACAACAGTGAAGTCGATCCTTACAACAAACTGCAGAGGCTAACTCGCAGCATCTCCAAGAGAGGCATATTCCCAAAATCTTCTTTGCACAACAGCAGGTTTCCCCAACTCCACACTTAGAAAATAAATCACATTTTGTTGGACCTGGAGGAGGGGAAGGCGGGGAAAAGGAGGATTTTCCCCAGTCTTTGTTGGATATGAAGCCAACATATTGATTCCGCAGAGCCCTTTGGAATTGCTATGATCCCGCAGCATGTGGATATAGCCATTCATTCCCCAGTTATTCCCCCATGAATTCTTTACAATCCAATAGTCCACCCCATTTTCTGAACCATAACCTACAATTAATACAGCATGATCCAAAGTAGTTGAACAAGGGCCAGCAAATATCCCCTGCCACATGAATAAGTAAACATGTTGTGAGCACACATAATGATCAAAAGCTGGTCCTAATGCTATAGGGTTCAGATCATTGAGACAAACCTTCGAGTAGAACTGAAATTCCCTGCCACTGCCAGCTATGCCTACACTCACAGGTTGAGTTGCCACAGCCTTTAGGAGTTGTTCCTCATTATTTGCAGGCACATCAGTATAGCCATCAATTGTCACAACATGCCTCTTCAACTGAAACGAGAATCTAAATTAGCAGCATGAGAAAACGGAACATGGTACTAAAACGTACTAAAGTACATGCTGAAATACATTGGATGAAATAAGGACAACAATCCCTATGGAAACATGGAAGAGTGACAGTGTCTTGTGCAATGGTAAAAGTCTTGGATTGTGTAGCTGATTGTATAGAGTACTGAGGGGAAAGACAAAACAGTAAATACCTTTTGCTTATTGCAAGTGCCATCCGCTCCTTGATAAGGGTAATCCTCCTCAGTGTCAATCCCATTGTTATCTATGATAAACTGAAAAGCATCGTCCATCAGTCCGCCATTGCAGCCACTATTTGGATAAACTCTGTCGCAATCAATTAACTCTTGTTCGGAGAGGCTGACCAGTGATCCCGTGACAATCTTGTTGATGCCTTCAATTGCACCAGTAGCTGAGAAGGACCAACAAGCACCTGTACAGATATTGAAAATGTTTATATATTCGAGGGAATACATGCCCCCTAATATAATACCAGTGCAAATGTGCAATGACTCAGTTAGAAGAAATTTATGAATTACGTTTCGTATTTATGTATTATCATTGTCCAACATTTGCAGAAAGATCAACTGAAAATGAGCACTAGAAATGTAGCAAACCACAAAGCAACTACGATTCAAGAATTCAAAATAGATGCAATCCTGCAAACATCTTTACTTCACTAATAGCACCAACAAACACCTCCATCTAAAATCGCACACACACACGTCAAGTTGAAAAAGCATCTTGCTTTATCATTCTTAAAGTGCAGAAACCTCAATTGACTTTGATGCAATTAGATAAGCCACAGTAAGTTGAAGCAGGCAATCAAACAGTTACCTTAATTTCTCATTTCTCTGTTGTTAAAATCAGCAGAAAAAACTTGGGCTACAGTAAATATCAGATTCATTAACAAAAGCTAAAAATGAACTAAAAGACAATATCTTTAATCTAGTAAATGTTACAACAATAATAGAAAAAAGTTCAGAGATTGAAAACAGAGACCAACATACCACAGCTGCCTTGATCTTTAACATTGGTCACAGCTCCATTCTTCCTCCAATCAATCGAAGAAGGAACATGACGAACCACACTGGGTTTCGGGTCTGATTTCCAGTCAAGTCTGAGAAACGAAGGCGAAAATCCTAAGCGAGATGCCTTAAACTCATGGTGGGCGAGATCAGAGAAGGAATTGAGAGAAAGGGTATAAGAAGAATTGCCCAAATCGTTGTGTTGGGTAATGAAGGCAACGTTTTGCTCAAACAGACTAAGCCTGTAGAGCTTTTCTTGTTGTGAAGAGTATGACTTGCCATACTGTTTGCACCAAGCTTCAAACAGCTCGGAGGAAGAAGAAGAAGAAGAAGAGAAGAAGAAGAAGAAGAAGAAGAAGAAGAAAGGCACGGATGGGAGAGAAGAAGAAGAAGATGAAGAAGAGTTAGAAGTGAAAGCAAGAGAGGGTTCATTTTGTGTGGAGGGAGGTTTGGTTTTTGAGGTATAGTTCGTTGTATTGGTGCCTAGAAAAATGGAAGAACTGTATGATTGGACCAAGTTTGTTTCTTGAAGGGTCTGACGCTGACCAGTTAAAACTGGACATTGAATGGTAAATAGTAAGGTTGATTTTTCCTTATACCCCCATGCTTGGACCAAGTGTAAGCTTCTGTTTCTTATGGAGCAATAGTCTCCTGAGCTTTGGTTTTGCCTAACCTTCCTAAGCTTTGAAGGAGATGAATACACGTGGCTGAGAATAGATCCAATGGTTTACATCACTTTAAGCTGTGAATTACACTAATACCCATTCATATTTTTGTCCTTCTCTCCTTCCCCTAATTCTTTCTCTTTCCTTCGTTGTTCTTGGTAGCTGCAAAACTGTTCAAAAGACTTGAACAATTCAACAACCATAGAAGGAAGGAAAGAAGAAACGAATTGAAGGAAGGAAAAAAGAAAGAAAAAGATTCTGGACCATTGGATCTCTTATATCTGCGTGCCTTCATTTGCTTCATAACTTAGGAAGCTTAGGCAAAAACAAAGTTAGGAGAGGATCCGGACCCTTGGACTACTGTATCAGAGAGAGAGAAGATTGTGTGATTTATTTATTTAACATTATACTATTTTTCGTCGCACTGTTCTACTGTTTAAGAAACTGTTTATAAACTACAGTGTTGGGTCAGGCCTGCATTTCGTCGCTTTTTATATCTTTTCTTTCCCTCTCTCTATCTCTCTCGAAGTCTCGAAACTTCAACGAATCTCCATCTTATCTGTCATGCCCTCGCTGGTCTCTTCCTGAGTGTTCTTTCGCTCGGTTGCTGATCTTCTCGCGTCTTCTTCAACTGTCAGAAAAAGGGAGAGCAAAGACTGTCAACGAGAAGCTGTGGGTTCCTCAACGATCTCCTTCAATGGAAACTGGAACGACAAGTATTAGGTTAGGTTCATTTATGGACCTTCTTCTTCTTCTTCATTCTGTCCTTTTTTACTGGGGAAGTTTCTTTTTTCGACCATTTTATTAATAGCTGATCATTCTTGACATGGGTTTTTATCCATGTTTGTATATTGGGTAGTGATTAATTCCCCTTTTGATTTGAAATGATTTTGGTTGAATTTATACCTGACGAAATACGAAGAGGGTGGAAGTGGTAGACAACTATGACCAACAAAGTGTTGATGGTTGGCAAATTTGATTCTCAAAAATACTCTTAGCAAATGCATTGTATGAACAATAGAGTTGCGATCATAATCATACGGATAATTAAGATATTAGGATACGTCAAACATTTCCTCTTTCTCGGTCAATAAAAATATATTGTGATTTAACTCGAATCAGGCGTAATTCCAATCTGAATATGGAGATTTCACATCTTACCGATCATATATAGTGGTTAATCTCCATAAACACAAGAACAAGGTACTTAAATGATGTCCCCTTTGTATTTTATGGTTTTAATAATCAAGGCTTAAAGGCAGCTGATAGGAGCACAAAGTCTTACGTTTATAATGTATTTCCGACCCTGTTTAGCTATGTAATTCCTTTAACAATATTTATATTAACTAAGTTTTTGTTTTTAGATCATAAATAAGTGAGGAGCCCAAAAGAGACGAAAAAGGAGAAATCTTGAAGGAAAAAGAATTCATGTCGTGCAAGGAAAAAAATCAGAAAATCTGTCAGAAATTATCAGTCAAATTCGACAGAAGATTGTGATTAGCTCACAACAATCCAGAAGATGTGTCATATATCAATGGAAAGCTACAAGAGTCTACTTTCAAGAACTTTTTACAGATCGTCAATACCTATTTTGAAGAAAAATTTATGACCGTTTGAGTGACCAAAGCAGAAAAGAGGAGGACGGGAAGATTAGAAGAGGCAGCGATCTCACATCATCAGAACCTCCATAGTTGCGGACTCGCACAAAGAAGCCGCCAAGCCATCATTGAACTCTCCATCATCCATGGTTTACCTTTCCTTTGTCATCTTTTATTCTCCTCGTGTGATTTTGCAGTCATGTGTGGCTGAATTCTCTTAGTTAGGGACAAGGTTTTAAGCCCCAAGAATGTTTTAGATATTGTTTTGAACGTTGGTTTCAAATTATTGAGTATTTCAAATTGTTTATTTGGTTTTGGTTTATGGGGAACTCTTGCTTGTTTATGTTCATGTATGCACAACATATAACATTATGAACTTGTGAGTGAGGCTAGAAATAGGTTAATTAATCTCCTAAACGGTTAAAAAACTTGTTTTAAGGTAGTGAAACCTATAAGACAATAGGTGAAACCAAATAAAAAGGATTGCATGCTAGGTAGGCGTTCCACATTAGTTTTGCATACTTGTTCAATCAAACTTTCATTGATCTTAATGCTTAGAGTAATTTGTTGATAGGATAACGTCTATACCTTGATCGGTTATTTTAAAGGCTTAGTAATAATGCGTTCATCTTGTTTAAGTATTCAAGGGAAGTAATAAGGACTTACATAGTACGTTCACGGTTTGTTCTTGATTGATACCGATTTGCGACTTAATGATTGAAGTTTTGGTTGTTAACATGTCTTGAAACATACTTGGTGGTGGATTTCCAAGTCTCTAACGTCTCATCCATCAGATCTTTTCTGATTTATTTTGTTTCTTTATTTTCTCTTGTTTATAATCACAAAACCCTATATCTCTAGTACTATCATCTTTTGTTTTATTTTGTTTTGTAATTAATGTAAATTGTAAAGGTACCCTTAATCCCCGGTTTTTATAACGATACCTTTATTAACTATATACTACAATTGACACAAAAAAGTTTTTAATTGAAATGCCCGGTTTCGGTCGCTATCAGCAGCCGCACCTGTCATTCTTAAAAAAAAAAAAAAAAAACATGAGTACTTAAATGATACTAAATAGAATCTTTCAATTTTTATTTTTGATTGTATCGAAAAAAATTTTTCGATGAAAATATAATATATATATTTTAATATGAATTAACCATGACTAAATTACTATGTTAGCCCTCATAAATTGACCCGAATCCGAAGGCATGTATGTGTAAGGACCCCTAGCGCACTGCAGCGAAGCTAGAGACGGTAGCGGTTGGAGTTTAGAGTTGTAGTTAAAGTCGGAGTTGGATAACACAAGTAGCAATCAGATCACACACCCCAGACACACCAAACCCCCTCACGAACTTAGCAAACCCTAAACCGCTCTTGTCTCTTCAAACCCACCAACGTTGTTTTCTTCAATCATGGACGTCGATCCTAGTAACTACGATCAACTCGTAAGTATCCCTTCTTTGTTTCCGGTTTCGAGTTATCGTGACTGTTTAGGGTCAACTTCACTCTCAATCACTGTGATAATTCCAATCCAGTTTGGTCTTTGACTTGTAGAGCTTCGTGGTTCCATTGTTTATGTTTTGTGGTTTTCTACATAGTACTGGCCTGGTTTGAATAAAGATTATATTACGGAGAAAAAGAATGCAGCTTTTCTTTCGCTGATTAACCTGTGTTTCTGGGTTTAATTTGTAATTAGGATTTATAGTATTGTTTCTAACTGCAGGGGTCAATTGGGTCATTGATTTCTACATTGATCTTGATATTGCTGTATTTGGTCGTGCATTTATGTTTATGATGGTGATTTTATGTTCCTGTTATGACAGGCTATCAATGAGAACGACACTCATGATGTGGTCCTATCATATCTGGTGCACAACTGTTATATAGAAACTGTGGAGGCATTTGTTGCTTCTACGGGGATGAAGCAGCCTGCCGATTGTAATGATGATATGGAGAAAAGGAAATGTAGGTGATTTTTTATCGAATATGCTCACATTTGATTTGAAGTTGGGAGATAGTGTTGTAGTGTTTGATTGCTGAGAGTGCTAAGCGTATGTATTTTTTCTCAGGTATTTATCATTGTGTGGTGGAGGGGAATGTTCTTAAGGCGATTGAACTGACAGAACAGCTGGCGAATGACTTTCTGGAGAAAAATAAAGACTTGCATTTTGATCTTCTGAGCCTTCGCTTTGTTGAACTTGTTTGCTCTAGAAAATGGTGAGTTAAGTTACAATTTGCCAACGCTTGTGTTAAGCATTTCTTATATGCAATAATTTGGTATTTCTTTGGCAGCACAGAAGCTTTGGAATTTGCTCAGACCAATTTGACCCCCTTTGGGAAGGTGGAAAAATACGTTGCAAAACTCGAGGTATGCTTCAAAAGTTCGAAACCTTCACTATTTGTCCCTGCTATATTTTGTAATCATGTATTTGAGTATGAAGCTGAACTTTGTTTTTGCTTTAGGACTTCATGGCTCTGCTTGCTTACGAAGAGCCGGAGAAATCCCCAATGTTTAATTTGCTTAGTAAGGACTACCGGCAGCAAGTTGCAGATTGTTTGAATCGAGCAATTCTAGGTTTGTGACCTACCCTTCTCCCTTCATGGTTATGTATGTACCTATGCTGCCATGGAGATATTTTTATCTCTGTTACTTTGTTGTCAATTTGTCATTGAAGCAATCACTAACTTACTCCCTTTTACTCTATTTATTGGTTTTTAGCACATTCAAACCTTCCCAGTTATACAGCAATGGAAAGGCTAATACAACAGACAACAGCAGTTAGGCAATCTATAAGTGAAGATAATGCCAAGGTAGCATGCAGCTTGTTATTCATCTTTAGCTTTTTTCCTTATTTTTTGAGATCAGATTTGGAGCTGAAGTATCACTTCTCATCTGCCCTTATTTGACCTGTGAAAACTATATGTTTGCATGATGCTGTTAAGTGGTTAGAGGGTTAGATTTATTTTTGTATGGCTCAAAGTGTTTAGTTGGGCTGCCAACTTGTTCACTCTGTTGTACGCTTGTACATATGCTATGGCTCGAGTCAAATAATGGTTCTGTCAGAAAGATCCTGCTGAGTGGAGTTCACAGTGAATTTGTCCATATTTTGTTTTATTTGGATATAGAATAAACATGCAGACGGTTTTGTTGGCTTCTACATCGCCAGAAGTGTAGTCACCAAAGCTATTGGGGACATGGTCTCTTTTGTAGCCCATGTACAATGATGGAAAACTGATGGGAAGTTGAGAATTTATGCTCATGATTGGAATAATTTTGATGGTTCTATGAGTAGGGATTGAACAATTATGCTTGCACTCATTCATTACTCTGATCGTGGTTGAGCGTGTGTGCTTATGTGTATGTTAGTGCATATTCCGAGGATCAACTTCCTAGAAATGCCTTCTTACTCTATTCTCTGTGTGGTTTTGCAGAATGGGTCACAACCATTTTCTTTGAAGGATTTTCTTAGCAGCTAAATCGAGTAACGCTCCAAGTAATACTGGTGAGGAGCTATTGCGGGTGATGAGCTTTCAAGTCCTTCTGTTCAGCAAGTTTGCTTTCAATCTTGTTGCCACAAGTGAAGTGTGGGTCACTGATTGTTTCTTGTATAGAAAGTAGGGATCAATACTCTATGGATTTTCAGTTAGCTGGCTATATAGAAAGTAATTAGTTGGGTATAAGATTTGTGCCAATGGATTTGTTTATGGGGGATTGTTGGTGGATCTAATGCAAGGCTTGCATCTGGTATTTTTCTTAGGACCTTTCTCTTAATGGGTTTGTTTATGGTATTCTCTCTCTTATTCTTCTGTAATCTATCTCAAGTATGATGGAATTTTCTCAATTTTCTTGTCAGACTGGATGTTTTTATTTGTGACTGGTTCCTTTAAAACCAAAATATTAGAACCATATGCTTAGTGGATCACTAATCCAGTTTGTAAAGTATAATTATCAATCAATGTGAATCATATAACTTTCCTGCTGCACAAATCGACTGAAGCAAACTGAATTGCTCAAAGGTTACAAAATAAAGTTAGTCAGCAGAAAAGAAAACAAAAAAAATTAATTTCCAGTGCCAGGATTCGAACCTGGAAGAAATAACTGATTCCAAAGCATGTGCTACACTGGATCAATAGATACATGTGGTTTCAATAAGTATTTAACTATAAGTAAAAACATGTCAATAAGGAAGAATTTAACAAAACAATTTCCGGTGCCAGGATTCGAACCTGGAAGAAATAGCTGATTTTCCATAGCATCTGCTACACCGGATTTGATAATAGTACTCTTGTTTCAGCTTTATTTAATAGAAAACACATGTATGGACTTTGAAACAGCGAAGCCCATCACCTAGTCACCAGGCCCAAAGTTAAATGGGCCCGGATTAGGATTATCCATCCCGCCACACTGCTCCCCCTCTTTCTGCAACTCCCACTCACACAGATATGGCGTCTCTCTTCTCCACACCAACCTCAACTTCCTATCTCTTCCGTGAAAAATCCTCCTTATACGGCGCCGTTTCACCTCTCAGGTAATTCTCCCTCTTTAATTTTCCAAACGCTAAATTCTAAACGCCGTTAAAATTCACGGCTCGTTTTACAACACAGGTCTGACCGGAAACCCCGCAATTTGAGAAGCTCCGGTGTCTTTGAAATCAGCTGCCGACTTAGCACCAGAGCCAAGGAGTTGTCGTCATCGTCGCCGGCTTTGAACCCTGACTCTCTAATCAAGGAGCCTCATAAGTACTTCGACCAGGTCGTCATCACGGTCCGCTCCGGCGACGGCGGCCACGGCGCCGTCCTGAACATGCCGAACCAGAGACCTGCGAAGCCGCCGCAGGGGAAGGTTGAGAAGGAGAAGGCCAGGAGGAGAGGGTTGTTGAAGAGAGACTTCGGTGGGTCCCTCATTCTTCCCACTGGTGGCCATGGAGGTGATGTGGTGATCTATGCTGATGAGGAAGAAGATACATTGTTGAAATTTCATAATAAAGGGAGGTACAATGCGAAGCGCGGCGGCAATGTGGCTGCAATGGGGGTTTTGACCTCACAGTTGAGGGATGGACTTGCTGCCCCGACTCTGCGCATTGCCGTGCCTGTAGGTTTGTGTGAAGAGATTCGGATTTGATTTGTTGTGTAGTGTGATTAGTGTAGCTATGTGCTGATAGGATGGAGAATGTGATTAAAATGAGGCGTTTTTGTGTGCATTGTGGTGATGTTAGGTACTGTTGTGAAGCGGAAACGAGGGACGTTGTTGCGTGATCTAGCGCAGCCAGGTGATGAGATCCTTGTAGCAAGGGGAGGACAAGGAGGGGTGAGGAATTATGCATCTTTATTGGAGTGGAAATTTTCTGTAATTCTTTGCATAATACTGATATGTATGTTAATTTGCATTTGCATTGGTTTTGTGCAGATGAGCTTGGTAGAAATGCCGGAGCGTAGCAAGAAAAAGTTGATGGCTTTGACCACTAATGTGATGAGAGATGATAGTGATAAGGTAAAGTTGTCGTGCTTATTCTCACTTAGAATTGCGGATGTGGTTCATGTGTATTGTGATTCGTTGCCTTTTTAGTACTTTTTCATCTCAGTCGTTTCATTTTTTCTTATTGTTGAGTTGAGTAATATCAGAAGTCACTGTCATTCGTAAACCTAGTTCCATTAGTGGTCCAGAATTAGAGTCTGGCGATGAGATTTGTGACACTGGTCATTTCATTTCCTCCTCCCAACAGTTACTTTTAGACATCGAGTAACAGAAGCTTTAAGTAAATGTAGGTTCAACTGTAATTGTTTCAAAAAACTAGTCAAGTGTAAGGTGTGGATTTCCTCTCAAGAAGATGGTTACCCATTGCTGATACAATTTGAACAACAAACTGTATGCAATAATCATATTATGTTTTCTGTTTTATATTTTAGAGAAGTTGTATTCAGTTTTAGAATATTGCAGGCTTTATCACTTGGTCAACCTGGAGAGGAGGTTACTTTGGAGTTGATTCTACGAGTTGTTGCTGATGTTGGTTTGGTTGTAAGTGTTCTTTCCTGCTTTCTCTATTAAAATGGTATCAATATGCCTTTCATCAAATGAGAAGAACAAATTATAAAACTAGACTACTTACAGAAGGTATTAATATGATCTTTTGACTGTTCAAACTTACTTTTGATTGTTTTAGGGCCTCCCAAATGCTGGAAAGTCAACCCTTTTGGCAGCCACTACCCTTGCAAAACCGGATATTGCTGATTATCCTTTCACAACCTTGATGCCAAACCTAGGACGTCTTAATGGTGACCCAAGTTTAGGGGCACAGATGTATACTTCTGAAGCAACATTAGCAGATTTACCTGGTCTTATTGAAGGTGCTCATCTTGGGAAGGTAATGTCTTGTAGCTTATTTATTCAAATGTTTGTAGCTATAAGCTGCTCATGTCGAAGTGTCATCCTTTAGGGTCTTGGTCGCAACTTCTTGAGGCATCTGAGGAGGACTCGGCTATTGGTACATGTTGTTGATGCAGCAGCTGAGGATCCTGTTAATGACTACAGAACCGTTAAAGAAGTATGTGTTCCCTGATACATATTGTATGTACTGTATTTGGGTGATACTAGAATCTATTCTCTCTAATAGAAACTCACATTCCAAAAGAAATAGAACCGGTACTTTCATTTTGTTGTGATATGGATAAGGCAAGAATTGGTTGGTCTTGTTATCATTCTTCAACAGTTTCCAGCTGTTCTTTTCTTTCCAAATATCAATATGTTGATCTTACACTGACTACTTTTAGATTTCATAATTTCCAGGAATTGCGAATGTACAACCCTGATTACCTAGAACGACCATACATTGTGGTATTGAACAAAATTGACATTCCCAAGGTTTGTGAACTTTCTTTTCATTATTTCTTTCTTTCTTCTAGCAAGGGCAATGCTTTCTGGAATCGTCTCATTCTCACTGCTATCTCTTTTATATATCAATATGTCAGGCAAGTGAGAGGCTTCTTTCTCTGACTGAAGAAATAATGAGACTCGGTAGTGATAGGCCATCTACTTCAGATACAACTCAACCACTGCCAACCGAAGGTGCAAATCCAGATGTACCTTCTTCAGGAGTTCGTAGTAGAGACAGAAAGGAAAAAGGAATTGAAGACTATCCACGACCCATTGCCATTGTTGGAGTCAGTGTGTTGTAAGTTCATCTCTACTATCACTTGGGATGCTTTGTCACGTTACTAGTGTTATACTTAAACTGTCTTTTCTGTTTTAAGTGCTATCTTGATTCTCTTGGCACCTATAAAACGCAAACAGTTTTACTGCAAAGCCAAACAAAAGGACTTTCCGTTCCGATTAAAATGATTTTACGATGCAGGAAGAGATTTTCCTGTTCAGTGAATTATTTATACCTTGTAATAGTTAATCAGAACTACCCCTTCTTAGTTCCAAGTACTTGTAGTAGTAGTACAAGAGCAGCAACCTAATAGAATGTTGCATTACATTGGGTTTTGCAGGAAAGGCATCAATATCAGTGAAATGCTGAAGGAGATAAGGGCTGCTCTGAGAATGTGCCGCGACTGAAATGTAGATCGAGTGTGAAACTGCGGGATTTATGTAGAACAGAAACAACGCCCTTTATTGCATGAGGGTCTTCTCAGTGAGATAGGTTAGACAATTTTGTGCTGTATTTGTATATATGTTGAAGATGTATAGTTCATGAAGTAGAGACATGATAGTGAAATCATGATTATAGTCCTTTTTTTTTTTTTTTTTTACGGATTAACATAGTGAACGAAAGCCTAGCCCCGAAAATTCTATTTTGTGATGAGTATCTGTTTAATATTTTCCTAGTACACTTGATATCCGACATTATTCCAATATTAATACATGTTATAAGACTTTAGGTTGGTCATTGACTCGTTGTTTTCTGATACGCTTTATTTCCCTTCGTTATTCTTGATACTTGACAGATATACCTTGGGTTCATCATAGTCCATATCAATCGGCAAATCCGTTTGCATTTGCCCAGATTTTTTTTCTTTTGCAGTTTGCATCAATATTTCCCTTCATAGGCGCTTCAATGTTCGTGTTTGTGCACGCATTATGTTTACTCACATCGATATGTAGTTCATTCTAATACTCATAGTTTACGCTCGATCCGCACACAACGTTACGCTTGCATAACACTACTCACGTTGCTATTGTGATTATGGTAGCATTATAATCACATTGCTATTTTTGTTTATGCTCGCATCATCTGCACTCATATGGCGCTTACATCGCTCGCTCGCATCGCCATTTCCGTTTGCGCTCACATCAATATTCCGTCAACATCCATTATCTACTATATTTTCTGCTAAACATCAATGCATCAGATTCGATCATTCATCACATTCTTCGGATTCTTCCATATTATTTGCGGATCAAGAACTACAATCACAAGCAGTCTCAAACATTCCACTCGGTACTAGGAAAAGATCTGTACTACTTTGCTTACTTCATGTAACAAAGTACAAATCAACAGTGTTACCAACCCATCCGCCCATCGCACCACATCAACTCGTGTCACGTATCAACTGGGTAGAAACCATGATTGGATAAGCACAAACGAAGAGCGTGCGCAATGATTATTTACTGGAAAACCAAGAAGTACACAAGTACTACTACTGCTCGGGAAAAATCCTTGCGGCCTAAGATTCATTCATGCATCTCTGATTCCAGCGTACGGCCTTATCAAAAACTTGGTGGATCCCACCCAGACTCCACATTATAAATAAATAAAAAATGTTCCTCGATCTTACGGATGGATTTGGGAAACCAAACACGTATCAAGCTGCATTTGCTAATTGTCTCTGCATTGGGGTTTAGGAAACCCCACGTATCAATCTTATGGCAGTCACTGCTAATTGTCAAGCTTTGGTTTTGGGAAGTAACGCACACCCTTATCCCCAAGCCGTTGCAACACCGCCCCCGATAGTAAATGACCATTGTCCACAATAACTCCCTCTTCTAATCCCACAAACACAGTTCCATAAACAAAAAGAGATTGAAAGGAAAATAGGAAAAGAAATTGAGAAAATGAAAAAGCAAAACTGGAATGTTGCTCCTGGTTGTTTGCCACCTGACCAAGTATGCAAACAAAGTGCTCGGCCATGTGTGTATAAGAGAAGTTAACAGTGAGGCTTGACCATGGACACGATCTGTCTTGTTCATCTTGACAAGTATCACTGCAGCCACAGCAGAAGCCACGTTTCAGGTATGCCCCATTTAACTCCAATCTGGCTCTTATAAATCCGCCACCCTTTTCAGTTTTGGCTCAGAAAATTCTTTCTTTGCTTCACAGTTTTCTCTCTGATGAAAATGTTGAAATCCGGGATGGGTAGCAGTGTTGGGGTAGTGGAGAGGAAAACGATGAAGAAGCCGGCGCAGGCCAGCTCGAGGAAAGGGTGTATGAGAGGAAAAGGAGGGCCAGAAAATGCTATGTGCACTTACAAGGGTGTTAGGCAAAGGACATGGGGGAAATGGGTGGCCGAGATCCGCGAACCTAATCGGGGAGCTCGGCTCTGGCTTGGGACGTTCGACACGTCCCAGGAGGCTGCCATGGCCTATGATGCTGCTGCCAGGAAGCTCTACGGATCCGAGGCCAAGCTCAACTTGCCGGATCAGATTGTACCTCAATTTCCCAACCCTCGTCCTGTTCACAACAATAATCTCCACATGGCACCAGTGGTCAATAATTCATCTTCCAATACTGGTGCATGTTTCCCCCCAGATATTTCGGTACCGATTATGCTCCAGGACCGTACTAACTTCCCGGTTCAGATTTCTTTTCCTAATCCGGACATGCAAACCTCCTACGGTATCGCATACGAGCAGGCCAACAGCAGCAGCAGCAGTAGCAGCAGCGGAAGCAACACTACCATGCCTATGGACACAAAAGAGGAGAAGTACGAAGGAGTCGACAAAAGGTTCTGGGAGAACGTAAGCACGAACGTGTTGCCGGTGTTTGATGACTCCATATGGGCCGAGGCCGCCATGTCCCTCGATTTTCCGGTGATCGAGAATCACGGGATTTTCGCCAGCAACTTCGTTGATGGAAATGCTTGGGAGGCTTTACCTGCTTCTTGGTGCGCTTAGATACCTCGAAGCTAGCTATACCTCAAGTCTCAACATGGTGGGAAACAAAGTTGGCAACTTGGTATAATGTAAACTTGTACTTAAGAGTATATATATACGTATTTGTATCGTGTGGACTGTGTATATATACTATATATAGTAGAAATATGTACTACAATATGGAACTATGGCCGGCACCGCCGAGTGGGTTTATGTGGGCTGTGTCATTCTATATTTGTGTATATATCCGAACCAGATCATCTGGTCCTCTATGTTTCTGTTTCTGTTTCGTTTATCTTTGTTTTAGAGTCTACTCAGTAACATTTCTGAGTCAGCCCTTGCAATTATATTGTTCTCTGCAAGGGCTATTGTTCTTGTGTATGTATGGATATGGGTGCAAATACTTTACATGTCGATCTACTAGCTAGTGCCACTCTGTGTGCCTCGATCTACTGCTGTTTCTGTCTGCCTAGCTTTATCTTTTCTTTATTTGACCACAGATAAGATTAGCAGGGCTAAAAGCTACAATTTCCGTCCTGTTATGAACATACCTCTGTAACCTTCGAAGTTTGAACTTATCCAAGTGAAACTAATCCATCCTAGCCTGTTTTATGCAAGTTGTCCATTATATGGATCAATCCTAGTGACAAGACCAAAGCTTCATTCTAACGCTATCATCTGTCGAGTGATAAACAAGACCGCAATAAAGTGCAAGAAAGGTGCCGGAAGACCACTTTCCGGCATGTAACTCGCCGGTAATAATCGAACCCTCGAACGATACAGAGGCAGGTCTTTCGTCAAATACATAGTTTGCTGAACACAATACCAGCTAGACTGGGAACTTGTGTGATCGACAGCAGGGCTGAAACACCGGCCGAATTGATGCATCACCCTTCTTTGTGGGAAAGCATATATAGCAATTAGTTGAATCCAAAATTTGTGCCTTTGTGCCTCTATCTTTTATGGTATTTATTACTTTCAGATAGTTCCCGTCTAATTTCTCCAACTACATTTTCGTCAGCTTTTGGCTGCATGACCTTAGAATCTGTTGGAGCAGAGCTGAAAGCTATTTCGTCTTGTTATTAACTTTCAGGTTTCCTTTTCCTAGTTTGCTTACAACTTGTACTTGAACGTTTCTCTTATTAATTCAGAGTCAGTTACTCTGAGACCCTAGGTCCTTCAAGTTCAAACTTATCTATAACACAGCTCAGGCATGACTGCAAATTGCATACAGCTCTGCAGCACTAAATATAAATTTACAATATATGAAAGTAACTGATCTTTTATGGAGGGAGTAGCTTGTTTTGGGCCAAGAATTGAGCAATTACAATTCACAATGCAGCTATAGGGATGGTGACTGCTCCATAGTAATTTTCCAATATCTGTTGCGTAACCATAAAGAATCAGCTTCTACTGCTTCACCATCTTGATTCCTATGCCAACTGAAAAAGGCATAGCTTCTGTTTTTTATCTCAAGAATCCCATGGCCAAAGCTAGGTTCACGAAATGCCGAGTAGCTTGGCTGCGGTTCTGTCATTCTGCATAACAAAATGAGTAGTCAATACTCAGATCAATAGAAGAGAAAAGATTGCTAATATTACTAGCATTACATACTCTGTGACCAATCCTTCTAGATTTCCTCCATCTCCAATTGTTATGTAAACTGGGGCAGATTGGTCACTTGTGGGAGTGCAGAGTCCATTTGTGATGTTGTATGCAATGTTTGATATCCTTTCCTGTGATCCAAAAATATATGGTTTTAGACCAACATCACCGAAAAATCATCATCCTCGTGTACATTATTGTATGTCTACTTACAGATCGTTCATAGGCATGAACATGACCAGAAAAGACAACGTCTACTTTATAATCCACAAACCATTCCTCATACATAACTCTCATGCTTTCACCTTCCATATAGTGATGCACATAGCTGCTATACATTGGACAATGGACAAGCACAATAAGCCATGGTGTCTCAGTTCTGTTCACTTTAGGCAGTTCCTTTTCAAGCCACTTATACTGAGGAGTATATTTTCCTGCAAATTGAAGTGCTGTGAACTTTCTGGGACTTCGAATAAACGATATGGAAGTGATGAAACTAAATATTCATATTACCTACCATATGCCGAATAAGAGGACAAAACTATGATATATGCTGAAGCTCTCTTGATGGAGTACCACAGAGGAGATGTACTATCTGAAGCTTTGTATGGAACAAAATAGCGACTTGTATATGGTTTGAATGGTATACTTTCACCCTGCATTAACATTTGCACAGTTATTTTAGTATGTCTTAACAAATGCAAGCATTGGTGAAGCAAATTCTAGAAGTAATATTAGGCATAATCCTTCCTGCAAAATTTTAAGCTGTAGAGGAAGTAACACACAAAAGAGAGGCATACATATTCAGGAGCATAATCAATTTCATGATTTCCCGCAGTCCATATCCAAGGTTGATAGGCAACATTTCTCTCTAGGAATCTCCCCCATGTATCCCATCTTCTATTGTCATGAAATGGATAAGCGTCTGCATAAGAGAGGTCCCCAACGAACAACACCGTCTGTCCTTTTGCTGGATTTTTCTCATAATGAGTAAGCGTTCGGTTTGAATCAGCGGTCTGACCAATATCCCCTGCTCAAAATACTCAGCTAAGTAAGAGCACAATACAATGCAAAACTATATAGTTCAAAAACTTCATAAAACAAGTATGTCTACTATGCATATGTAGTAGATGACATCTTAATCTGATTTAGCAGCAATGCTTAGTCAGTTCAATGATTCCAGTGACAACATATGAATTCCTAAGAGATAGTGAGTTAGAAAACAGAATCTAACTTACCTATGAGGCCAAAAGTATAGGGAACATCAGGACCAGCTTTAGGAGGTGTTATAAACCAAAATCGTCTTGTGGTATTCCCAGTCCCAACTTCATAACAGTATTTGGTGCCAAACTGCAGTTGTCATGTAACAAAGTATGTACCTTCAATTCGATTCGATTCAAAAAAACAAAGAAATAAGAGGAACTACTAACTCTTAGTACTTACCTCCAAATTGGAAATGGTACAGTGATGAATGTAACCAGAAGTGTAATTGAAATAGTTGTAAGTAAGAACAATGCCATAAGCAGTCTTTTTCAGATTGCTGCTATTCTCTGCCCAGTAAACCACAGTACTTGAACCAGGTTCATTTGGGGTCACCCAAGACACAATCACTCCCTTCCCTTCATGATCCCCTTGTGTTATATGAACCTTCAACAATTAAAATCAATCACATTCTCAACACCCAGAAACTTGATCATTAATCATAACACCAAAATCGCCCAAGTAAATCAAAACCCACAAACCAAACTCATAATCAAAGCAACGATCTTGAACTATCCATACCTGTTGAGGAGCATTATAACCAGGAGGTGCTCGGAACACATCAGAGTCTAAAGGCATGTCATGGACAAGATCATCGTTCCTCAAGTAACTACTAGTTATCCCACTTTCACAAAGCTTCACAGAAAGAATCAGTACTAGTATCGTGGCCGATACAAGTGCAGTAGAGTAGTCCATCTCTGTCTTCCTTATCCTATGCTTCATCGAAAGACTGATATTTTAAGGGTGGACTGTAACTCTTTAAGTAAATAAGACAATGGAGTAGATACTACTACTTCTGTTGGTTGCTATAGTTGGAGTGTTACCGCGGACAGAGTAGGCAAACAGTCGCTAAAAATGGCCAATTGCCTTCCTTGTTTACGCATCGAATATTCAGTGTTGGAAATGAATATACGTTCCCTGGTTTAATTCCAATCAATGCGATCAGATTCTTCTTTTTCTTTTGGATCAACAAAAATGCTATAATTAATCTTTTATAAATTAAATAGATGAAGAAGACTAATGTTCTAGTAAATAATACGCAGCCAGAACTCTTAATTAATTGTGTATAAAAACCAAACAAAGAGTTCGGCCGTAGATGGGCTTAAGTTGATCGATGATAATTGTATTGGCATCAACTCTGTACCCCGAACTCTAAACCCAACATTGCATACAAGTGGACCCAAGAGAACTCATACAAGTTCCTCAAACTACACGAGTTGTGGACACGAGACCATACAAGTGTTTTTTGCACACATTCGGTTAAATGTCCGGCTCTACTCTCCTCCTCTAGAGTTGTTGATCATCCTAGCCGTCCATGTCAGCGCATTTGGCTGCGAGGGCCCGAGGCCACATTGCGCAGCTTCAGGATTCTGCCGTAGGATTTGATCCAGGACGTGGCAACAAACATATCACGATCAGCATGACCCAACTTGATGGAGCTGCAACCCTAATCTCACATCCATCGTAGCGTCTAGAACACAAGCCATGATCCAAACCAGGCAACTCCGACATATTGACATGACAGTTCTGCTGGTGCAGCATGCTCAGGAACAACCTCAGGGCCTCCGCGTGGTCGGCATTGTGGGCATTAGCAACTATCAAGGTGGCCCAGGAGTTGAAGACCTTAAGCGGCATTTCATCAAACCGTTGGTGGGCATTGTCTAAACGACCTTTGCTGACGTGGCGGAGAAGCAGGCGGTTGAGCAAGTGTAGAGGAGGCTGTGGGTTGAGTCGAGAGCTGCGCCTGAATCGGAGCAATCGTACATGCCATTGTCAGATGCAACTCATGCAACTGCTATTTCAGCGACGAGTCCGACGACAGTCATAAGTGGAGTGGGCCTGGGCGGGCCAAGCGGACCCGAGACGCGGCTAGGCGGTCGAAGGATACATGGGCCTAGACGGATTGGGCTGCCCTTCATTAAGAAAAAGAAAAGGAAAAAAAGGCGAACTGGGCCTATGCGGGCTAGGTGGACCCGAGAAGCGGCTAGGCGGGCTGGGCCACCCACCTTTAAAAAAAAAAAAACTAAACCGGATTCTCACAGTTTCATGACGTTATCTCTGTTTTTGTGGACTACTTGGCAAAGGGAACTCATGGTTCTGGGAAGTTCTTCAAAATTTCCAACTATGGTGTTGCTTATTGATCGATTTATCTTCTTAACCAACCCTGATTGGTATCACCGTGTGGTAATCTTTTCCGCCAACCTGGAACAATTTTTCTGCTATTACAATTTAGTCTATACATGCTTCTTTCTCTAGTGGAATCTTCGAGCAGTTGCTTCACCTCATTAGTTCAAGTCTTTCCAATTGCAGTGCGTACGTTATAGGCATTAACCTAATGCCATATGGATACATCTCGAGTAGGATTCTTGTCCTTCACCTTGACTAGTACTCACTTAGGCGGCAGTCTGACTAATTCCTACACAGAACTCTTCTATTTCTTTCATCATTGTAATGTCCACCATCACATTTTGCCTTACTCTGCAGCATTTTGCTAGCTCATATCCCTCAAACTCTGGGTATTACATCATACCTCTTGTCTGCCGCCCACCAAAAACACTTTAAAAACACAAATTACAATCCAGACTTACTTGTCAAATACTGCGTAAACGTCCAAGTCATATAAGTCAAACACAAAACCTTTCTTTCACAATGACAGTGATCAAGTTCGATGGTTTTAATTGGTTCTTGCGTCAAACGGAGATTGAATAAATAGCTACTTCCAACTTGCATGGAGCATCATAGCCTGAAACTCAAAACTCTGATAACTTGAGCTTCAATGGAGAAACCTGATGAATCTGCTGCTGCTGCTGCTGATCACTTCTATGATCAGTCCTTCATTCAGCCATCGATGGAGAAGTTTGAACCAGATTTTATTGAAGATAATAAGAAGGTAATATTACCTTCCCGTTTTCCTTTTTGATAATCGAAGGTACTCATCGATCACTTGAATAATTATTTCTTTCCAACATAAACACGCAGGTTGGAAGCCTATCAACTAGTTTGGTAAGCAATGGATGCGTAGACTTCCGCGGAAAAGTTGCAAACAAAGAAACAACTGGAGGGTGGAAGGCCTCTCCATTTATCATTGGTACTTAACTCTACTTAGCTACTTGCATTAGTTACAAGTTCACCTTATTTCCTGTACTATTGATTTAATTTGTACATAACTAGCTTGCATGATTGCAGTGAATGAGGTAGCAGAGAGGCTCGCATTTTTCGCGATCGCCGTGAACATGGTGGCTTACTTGGTGTTTGAGATGCGACAATCGCTTCCGAACGCAGCGACTCATGTAACAGATTGGATCGGAGCTGCATACGTTCTCACCCTTTTTGGAGCTTTTCTTGCTGATGCTTATTTAGGCCGCTTCAAAACCATCATTATTTTCTCTTGTGTTTACGCAGTGGTAAGTAAAAGGATTAAAACTTTGTTGGGTTTGGACCGCTTTCTTATACATGATGGGCCTAAACGTACTCTTTCCATTTATAGGGGATGGTTTTGTTGACTGTGTCAGCCTCCGTGGACAGCTTACGTCCTCCTCCATGCACGGCAAGACCATGCAACAAAGCAACCGACGGCCAAACATGGTTCCTATACGCTGCACTCGCCCTCATAGCCCTCGGAACCGGCGGCATCAAACCGTGCGTCTCGTCTTTCGGAGCTGATCAATTCGATGAGGCTGATAAAGATGAACTCCTAAAGAAATACTCGTTCTTCAACTGGTTCTTCTTTGGCATAAACATGGGTGCACTCTTAGGCATTACTCTACTCGTTTACATACAAGACAATAAGGGGTGGACTTGGGGTTTCGGTATCCCAACGGCTGTCATGGTTTGCTCAATTGTCATCTTAGCTGCCGGAATTCCTAAATATCGTTACCAAAAACCAATGGGAAGCCCCTTTACCAGGTTTATTCAGGTCATCGTTGTCTCATTGAGGAATCATTATCGAGGTGTTGAAGTTGGAGGTCAAGCAGTGTTATACGAGGTCAAGACCAAGGAGTCTGATATCGTGGGTGCGCGAAAGCTACCACATACTACACAATACAGGTTATTATTTACGTATCATGACCACAATACAGCTAACTAATCAGCCACTGTAGCTTATATGTATGTGCATAATTGCAGATTTCTGGACAAAGCAGCAGTTGTAACGGACCTAGAGGACAACCAAAAGACTCGTTGGAGGCTTTGCACGGTGACCCAAGTTGAAGAGTTTAAATGCTTCGTTAGGGTCCTCCCCGTATGGGCATCAACCATAGCTCTCTCCCTCTCCTTCGCTCAACTCTCAACCTTCTTCATCAGCCAAGCTGCCCTAACGAACCGCAAGCTTGGCCCTAACTTCGTAATCCCTGCAGGTTCTGTCCCTCTCTTCAGCGCCATCAACGCCCTCATTCTCGTCCCTATCTATGAAAAATGGATGGTTCCGATCTTACGTAGGCGGACCGGCCACCACCGTGGCATCACATCGTTGCAAAGAATGGGTGTCGGACTCTTTATCTCCATCTTTGCGCTGGCTTCGGCGGCTTTGGTAGAGAAGAAACGCCGAGACCACTACTCGAAGCCGTTTAGCATGAGTGTGTTCTGGTTGCTTCCACAGTTCTTTCTAATCGGTGCCGCGGAGGTTTTCACTTACGTTGGACAGCTAGAGTTTTTCTACGACGAAGCTACGGATGGTACGAGAAGTATAAGTAGTGCAATGTTCCTGAGTGAGATAGGAATCGGGAGTTGGTTAAGCACTGCACTGGTTAAGATCATAGAGAGGGCAACTGGTGGAGAAAGAAAAGGGTGGTTGAGGGGTACTCTTAATAAGAGCAAGCTTGATTATTTCTATTGGATATTGACGGCCATTAACGCCCTGAATTTCTTAGTGTATCTATGGGCTTCACGGCGTTATAAAGTCAGACATGGAACCGGCATAAGTGTGAGAGACGGGGAAGAGGTGGAGAATTGATCATGATCGAGTTTGAAGTATTTGGGGTGGGGGAAGAATATATAGTTGTGTTAAAGCGTGATTAATGTGATGTACTTGAAGTTTCGATCTGTAAGTTAATGTAATTTTGAAGTATTTGCATTCATTCATTTTTTGTTCTTAGATACAGAAGTTAATGCTATGTGTTCTCTCTAACAACAACTTAGAGCATGTCCAACAGCTTCCTCATTTTCTTGAACTTCTCAATTTTAGGGAATATAGAGCTGTTTTTAGGTCCAACAGTTTCCGCACCTCGTTTCCCAAAATGAGGATGGAGAAGAAAGAGAAGCCTTCATTCCCCAAATTTGCAGCAAAGCCTTCCTTCCCTAAAATTTAATTTTGCACGTGCTCTAACGAATTCAAGACAACAACAGAATATTTAATGGAGTATATTTTATTGTTGTATTAAATGTTGAAATCTCCAAAATGGAGAAGTTGTTGGATTTTGAGCATAAATTTTTTGGAGATTTTAACTTTTGTTTCTCATTTTAGAGAAATTTTGGAGAAGCTGTTGAAGATGCTCTTAACAACTTTCTTATTAATTCATGCTTGTTAATCTGTTTGGCATTGGTCTAGTTCTCCGGTTTATTGTATTTTTTTTAATTTTTTCAATAAATTTTCGTAGTAGAACAATCCTATTAGTTTGTTATGTCATTCTTTTTCCTTGGTGGAGGGACAAATGAATACACAAGATGCCATTCACATCATTAAAAGAAGAGCAGTCTACATTATAATAGAAATGCATGCTTTGGCAAAAAGTTACAATGCTATCATTATGGAGCCATATATATATATATATATAGAATATATCAGCATAAAAACTCTATGATGATGTGATCTTGGGATCCAAGATATAATCATAGAAAAAATCTTACCTACAATTTTGTCATCAAGCTAGCTAAATTTCTCCAAACCCAAAAAAGTTTAGATTTTTTTTTTTTCAAATAGAAGCTAGTCGGTAACACACTCAGTTGATAAGTACTTAAACCGAGGTCCACGAGAATATCTTATAAAACTTAGACTAATCTGCGACCGTATGTGCACCGACCCAAAGCTCCATCAAACCTTGGTGGAAGTTGTGACTCAAACTTTAGACTTAAACGAGGGTTCCCTGGTAGGGAGCTCGGCCAGATTTACCGCATCAAAAAGAGGGTTTAGAATATACTAGTGCCCCAGTCTCTTTGTAACCATGCATCTTTGTGAAACTAGATATGCCTGTTGCATCTCATGATTTTGTAATTGGTCAAGTTACCAGTGCTCGAGTCTCTTTGTAACCGATTGGTTGCTCTCCCTTATTTATAAAACCTAGCTATATATGTGTGTTCAAAGAAAAAAGAAAATGCATGGCCGATTTCAGATGTAGATAAATAAAATGTAGCCATGTAGGCAATCCTTTTTGGTAAATCAAACCATAAATTAACATAATATTAAAGCATACTGTTCGGTCCACATAGCTGACAATGATCATGATACTGATCCCCCTGAGATATCTCTCTTTGATTTTTCCCTCCCTCTCCCGGACTAAGAAAGCGATTAAGTAAAAGTTCAAAAGCAACCACAAAAAAAAGAACACCTTCATTACACACACAAGTTTTCTGATCATCATCATATATAAGCTACTGTAGTACTACTGGTACTTCTTCTTTTAGCTCCTCCTCTTCTTCTTGAAGGACAAAAGCTGGATGTCGTCAATTAAAAGATATAAGAAACGAGGTGGATGGATGGATCAGACATTTTCGGTGGATGGAGGAATGAGTGGTTGGGTGAGGGACGTCTTGGTTTGGCTTTTCCTGTTGTTTGAGTGCACATTATCACTAGGAGTCGACTGGATTGGAACTCTTAAGCTGGCCGCAGCAAACTTCCTTTCTTCGCTTTTACCCCACAACACCGCATATAGTCCCACTATGATCAACACCGCTCCGATGATCCTGCACGTCCAATATGAACATTTTACTCGATTAACAACAACAAAGATGGAACCAAAACAAGTCCTAATGATTCAACACTTTATTATGCGTCTTTTAACAAGCTAGGCTTGCGCATGTGTGCATTATTGGGGTTGTGAACCAAAATGGATCAAAGCACAAAGGTGATCAGGAGGTGTGTGTAGGGTTGCGATATCGATCATGATACTGGGGTTTGGATTCATGAATGGAGGAGGCAATAAGGGCTAGCTAGCTAGGAGAGTGTTGGATTATGATTCATGATCAATGGAGCCAGGGCTAAGTGGTTAGGGCTTACCCTCCCAAGTAGAACTCCTCGCCTAAAGCGACGGAGGCCATTATAGCGACAACGAGAGTCTGAACAGGTTGATATACAGCTACAAAAACAGGGCCCCCTCTGTCGATGCACCATATCTGTACAGCGAATGCGATCCCTGATGCAACCACTCCCTGCAGATTAACTTCCATTAATTCACCAAAAACATAAACATTTAATCAAAACTGCAAGTTAGTGAATCACTATCTATCATCATCATTCAGTTTCGACACCCACCACCCTCCTGCATTATTGCAATTCGACACAGACTTCTTTTTCGATCTCTTTTCCAGTATATTATAGAAAGAAAGAAAAAACACGATACAATTATCATATAGCCAAGAAACTACTGGTTCGCACATGAACAAGCTACCACTTTTGTTAATGAGAATAGACTTGAAAGACTTTCTTTTTTCTCTGACAACTATCGCTAACTTACTATGAAAATGACACAAATAGAGAGCAAAATATTTCAGTGAAGTCAATCAAGTCATTCAAGTCAAGGTCCTCAAGGATAGGAAGACGTTAAATATTAAAGCTTTTTAAGTAGAAAATCTTATAGCATTAATTTTTATATCTTAAATAGAATTTTCCTGATTTAATTTGATTGTATTACTGACCGCATATAAGATGCTGAAGGCTTCTCCGCCACTGTGGAAGATCCAAGCCTGAGCGTCTCTTTCGAAAATCGCAGCGATAATGATGAACTGAATGAGACCAAAGAAACAGGTGTAGGAGGTGACGGAGAGCCGGGCCGGGTACTTCTTGAGAACCGGCGCTTGCAGGACGAGCCAGGCGGACCACGAGAGGCAATGGCCGATCAGGTAGAGGCAGCCTAGAGTCCAGCTCTTACCCTTTGCATCGCCAAGCACTGACATGGCGCTAGTAGTAAAACTCGACATGGACATAGATGGTAAGGCAGTGCTCATCATCATCGTTTGCAGTGGTTTTGTTGGGCTGTATATGGTTGGACCTTTGTATAGAGTTATCACTGATGCTCCGGCCACACAGAAAATAGTTCCGGCAACCTTTGCAATGCCGTCTTTGCGGTTTAGTCGTACCTTTTCGATTCTGTGCACAAACAACGTAGTTTTAGACATGAACACGAAATAAACTGTAAAAATAACATGTAAAGGAAACTAATTAATTGTTTGCTTAGTTAACAAACCTGAGTACGACTGCCATGAGAAAGGTAATGGCTGGCACGGAGTTCTGTATAGCGGACGCAAAGGTGGGTGATGTGTTGTCTAATCCCAGCAAGTAGAATCCTTGGTTTGCTGTTATTCTGTTTAGTAACCAAAAATCTCATCGGTCAATTTCTTTAATGAGCCGAAACATTTTTACTTATAAAAGGGATTCATTTTGTCCGAATGTGTATTTTTCTGTTCTCGTACCCGATAAGCGCAAGGCAAAAGAACTGAACGAGAAAGTTGAGATTGATCGGAGGCCTGTCCTTCCTGATCACCACAGAACAAGAAGAACGTTAATCACTAATCACAGAATTGTAATAACATGCTGGTTTTAAGAAGTTACAAAAGAAGGGTGGTGGCTAGCT